>JAQAHW010000023.1:3137500-5537500 GCA_027580185.1 Tuta absoluta | reverse complement strand
ATATTAAAATAAACAAAATCCGTTCAAAACTGTTTTATTGTGATTGAAAGTTTAGTCAAACTAAATTTGTTTTGCTAAACCAAAGTGACTGACTAGTTCAATGCTACGTTCCGCTTTCCTCGTACTCTACCTGACTAAATATTTGACTTGTCTAATGCACCTCGCGGTGCATGCCGGATGCGTCTGCACCTCTCAACAAACATAGATACGATGGATTTTACTGATTACTTGTTTTGTATGAGGAACTAACAGATATCCAATTTCTGTGAGATTTTGTGAAGTCGGGTTGGTAGGTACAAGGTCCGCAGTAATATTATGTCGGAGCAAAGGTACTTACCATACTTCACATCTCCCGGCGACTAATAGTTATGAACAGTCTCTTTCCAGTAGAGATAAAAGAACCAGTCTACAAACAAAGAAGCAGAAAAGGACGAGCCGCGGTAGCCTAGATGGAAGAGGCGTCGCCACTAGTGATTGCGAAAGTCACAGGTTCAAATCCTGCCCGCGGTAGAAAATTTTGCAAGTTTTCTTAAATCGTATAATTATATTAGTATAATTGTAGTGTTTCAAAAAATTATAAACGCTTCCCGTGTTAGGTATTCAATTTATTCGGGGTTTCATCGCTGAGGATAGATTCAATCTGTTGAATGAATACAGATAAAGAATGAATTATTCGCTTGGTAATAGTTGCAAAAATAACCCGATAGATGTAGCCCTGCCACGCTATATTGGCATCAAGTTACACCTGCAAAATTCGCGGGCTAGGGACGAGCCGCGGTACCCCAGATGGAAGAAGCGTCACCACTAGTGATGGCTAAAGTCGCAGGTTCAAATCCTGCCCGCGATAGAAAATTTTGCAAGTTTTCTAAAAAAGAAGCAGAAAGTACAGTGTCAACGATGTCATGAATAAAAATCGGTCTCAGCTGTCATGCTATAGCATTTGTCGACTTATCGCATATGTCTGACCGATATTTGAGGATAATTTCAATTTGTGCGTTTAATTGTGTATCATCTAAAGCAAGCCTCAGAGTGGGTCTTTTTATAAAGCCCGCTCTTGAAAATTTGGTAAGTTGTAAAAATGTTATACCTACTCGTAACACGGAAAGTGTTTCAAAACTTGGTATTCACTTTATAGGAATACTGTCTAGTCTCATTATTTATATAGCTTTACTTCTTTAATTTTCATGCACTGCTTTGTTATCTTTACGGCTTACCTATGACCAAAGGTTTTCTGGAAGAGATCGCTATTAGCGATAAGACCGCCCTTGCGCACTTTAGATTGAGATTTTCTGTTTTGAATTTTCCTGTATTCGTGTGTAACAAAGAGTTTTTACTTACTTACTTTGCTATTTCTACTATGTCAAGGGGTCCAGGCGAGAATCATAAAGAGTGGACTGACCAGCCCTAAGACATCCTAATTGAAAATTGTCGTATATTCACTTGGCTTTACTGCTATTCCATTTACGCTTCGCTTACTGCTCTTGTTTATGTAATGGGGAGAATAAAGTTTCATTCTAGTGCTTCAACTACAGTTTGAAAGGAAGGGTTTTATTACGGGTTAAATGAGTTACAAGATTGAGTGTAGTAGTATCAACATTCTTACATTTGATTGTCCGTAAGTAAGATTTTTTCTTAATTCCGAGGGCACGTTAAGCCTTTGGTTCCGGTTGCTGTCTATGATGTCTCCGTAGATGTCGGCCACAGAACACCAAATGTTATGCGCGCACCGCTAAATGTCGGTTACAAAAACGATGCCAAAGGCCTGCTAATAGTAGGTGGTTTGAAAAAACTCTGACAACATGGTTGATCGGGCCCAGAGATGGGCGTAGTCGATTACTTTTGTAATCAGATTAATTTTAATCCTAACTACAGTTAATCATGATTACATGTAATCGTTAATCATGACTACAGTAGTTTTTAATCAAAATTACATGATTAATAAATATTTTGACTATTGAATTCTGACGTACAAAAGTGAATACTCCACAACCCTGCACCTAGCATTATAGATGTGGGCAAAAAGTCAAACGTCAAAAAACAAGTAAGCAGTGTAAAAATAATCTTTGCTAAATATAAGTAGTCAATCTTAGTTTTTGATGAATAAAAATATGATTAATATGTTTAATTAACGACTACAAAGTTTAATTATAAAACAAATATAGTATTTTTATTTTAAGGTCCCACTCGAGTAATCATAATCATGTAATCATAATTAGTGTACCTCACACGAAAAGAGGTATCACTTTCTACCGAGATTTCTATTAACTGTTAAAAGAAGGCTAGTCATGTTTGTAGTGCAGTTCAACTGTCTATGACATAGGGAAAACAAACATTTTCCTCAGAATAAATGCATATTTACCTACTTGCCTACTACATACATACATACATAAGTGAGAGAAGAATACGAAAACAAAGTAGCTAATCGAGCAAATAACGTGTGTTACGTTTGAGAAAAAGGGAATCAAAAATAAACACACTAAAGAATGGGGTCAATGAACTAAGAAAATACGAGTACTGTTATAAAAATATCTTACCTGTTTGCTTACTTACCTTTCGTAAGTTTAAGTTTGATCGAGGTAATTAAACCATAAAATAAAAATTGTTTTCATTCGTTATACAGGAAATAGCCACAAAGGAAAAGAAATAAAAAATATAACACGGGACTGAAAACATTAAACGAACCTCTCATTCAAAACGGCGTACTCAGCAAATGAATTGGTATGGTTTGGTGGTATCCTGAAGTGCCTCCCCGTTGGCATAAAAGGACTCTTGAGATATGACTCCGTGAGATATGGAGGGATAAAATGTGGAAAAATACGAATTTGTATGTGGGAGAGCGTTTTAGCTTTTTACCGCTGTCGTCGGTGCCGTCATGTTCCCCTGTCGAATTGCATTTAGATTCCTTACTAGGAATTCTTGAATATCAGACCGCAACGAAGAAAAGTAATTCATTTCTGCAAAAAATAAGAACACTTATAAAATATTTTATACTACCTACTCTGGAGCCGTGTGATGCCGGCTTCGAATAGCATCACTCCATTACTTTTCCGCGGGTGTCGTAAGAGGCGACTAAGGGACTCGGAGAGTTTCATGTGTATTACAATTTTAGGCGATGACAACCTGATACTATAGCGATACACGATTTAACTGAAACGGCCATCAAAAATTTGTCAGACGTGGCGACAACAACCGTAATTTTACGGCCGTTAACCTCTGCCTACCCCGCAAGGGATGAAAGCGTGATATGTGTATGTATGTTTCCTGGTTTTCTTTGTTATTCTGGTGAATTAATCATAACTTTTTACTATGACTGTAACAAAGCGTTACCCGGACCAAATCCTAAAATAGTCTGTCATTTTTCCCTCTCGTCCTCTCGTAAATTTCAGGATTAGAGTATGTGGGATGTCCGATGTTGGGATGAGTGTGACTAATGGGCATTTTTGTTCTTGTCGGAACAGCCATTCTCTTCTCATATTGATGTTACTGCTATTTATTGTGTTGATCAATCGTTACAAAGAAACTTCACCAACAGCTTCAACAATCCACTGCTGGACATTGGCCTCGCTCTATTATTGGGGAATGTGAGCCATGCAGCGAACGCTGCTGCATATTCCCTGCATGCATCCATAATTAAAGAATATTCTAAATGGCAACCAACAACAAAAAAGGAAAATAAAAATAAAATAATTTTATACGATATACAATGTTTGTTTATACTTTTCATTCTTGGCTCTCGCTCGCCAAATCAAAATATTTTCAACAGTCTCTCATTTTGCTACCTCTAACGTATTCACACTAGAACTAAGCCATGCAAATTTTACACGATCCCGGCTTACTCGTAAACTGCAAGATTATAAAACGTCACCAGTAACTATGATACACAGTAATCCTACGATTTCCAGGGGAAACATTCATGCATGCAGGATAACCAGGTTTAAAACTTTATCTGGCAGGTGAAGTAGCCTGGCCATTTTGAATGCAATATTTTGTGCACGCTGCTATGACTATTTTCATAGCCGTGCTTAGGTACCAATCTAGCTTCATCATGTATGGTGAATATTATATACCTTTCAGTGGTGAAGGGTGATTTTCAGAATACTAATATTAATTCGATGTGTTGTATCTTCCGCATATTTTCGGATATCAAAACTCGTATTTGTTCGGCTTATAACTGTCTAAACTTTGCGTTATTTCGCGGACACAGACATTACAACTCGTGATGTTTACAAAGTGAGATGGTAGATCGTAGATTAAATTAAATTAGGTAAGGATAGTCTGTTATTTGCTGAAGCTGATGGGAATCGTGTCGTATGGATCCTTCGCCACTGGTACTTATTGGGGTCTCAGACGATGCACATGGATGACACGAGTCTTTTATCAGTTTATTATAAAGCATCCACGAATATAACCCATCCAATAGGCTCCGTTCTGTGGTATAAGTACTAAAAATACAACATTTTAGCAAATCCTGGCAAAAATATTCAACTAAAATGCATACTAAATGTGTTACTGCAAAATAAAACTATCCCCACGTTATAAACGGTCGTTTTGTCTTTGTCTGCAGGGTGATTCTCCGTTCGGGAAATCCGAAGCGTACATTAAGCTGGAACAACTCGGAGAGGGTTCCTACGCCACCGTCTATAAAGGATATAGCAAGTAAGTGTTGCCATTTGTATATTCTCTTCAAATTTAAGAGTCAAACTCTTGTCGGTGGAGTAACTTCCAATCTTCTCTCCTCTCCGCCAGTGACTTGACCTCTTGATACGACACGACATTGACTTATTATGCTTCTTTAATTTGTTTTTTAGCCGTGTGATGCCGGCTTAGAATAGCATCTCCCCATTTCTTTCCTGTCATATGAGCAACTGAGGAAGTCGAGGGTATCAGTTACAATTTTATAACCTGTCACTATAGTGAAACAAGATGTTTCTGAAACGGCCCTAAAATATTTGTCAGACTTAGTGATGGCGACTTAACGCTCTGATCTGTAAGGGATAAAGGCGTGCTATGTGTATGTATGTATTTTTAATTAAATAAAAAGTAGTGCACATTTCATGATTTCATAACATAAATATGCGTTTATGTAAGTATGTTAAAATTAAGATGTATTAGAGTACTTACCAGTTTCCATCGTTCACCTTATTGGACCTCCCAAGGATGAAATAATGGGCGGAACGTTGGGCCAACTTAAATCGCTGATGTTCGTGTCACCAATGTTCGAATAATAATGTTGATTTGTTTGACATTGCCCACTGGTCTTAGCGAATATTATCGTTTTGTTTATCTGTGTGGGTATCATGGCGTAAAAAACTTTAAAAAATTATGAAAATGTTAGTACATCTGTGTAAGATAATCGAGTTTTACAAACAGATTGCTTACCTACTTCACACAGAATTCTCGAGTGTTTACAACATTCTTCACAAAATATTTGACATTATGTTTACCATATGTACAGTACCTACAGCTGATTGATGAACAATCTTAACTTGATTACAACACATTATGAAGCAAACTTTTCCTTACGATGATTTACTGTGTATCAATTTATCAACGCCATGTAACACAATGCTCTGAAACTTTAGCTTCAGCCACAGTAGAAATAGGAAAAGGCTAGGCATCATCGAGTAGGCATCCGTACAAGAAAATTATGAAGCTGAAATTTTACACCAGTTGGATTTGAACCCACGTTCTATGAAAAATGCGGCGCTCTCACCACTGAGATATTATGTAGGTTCGAATCTCGCTCCTGTGAAATTTATGAGGTTTCTTTATATTCAACTTTATAAAAGTGGCAAAAATTTACATATCCAGTAATTTAGGGATATATTTGTTGACTGGCCCGATGGCGTAGTGGATGGTACCCCTGCCTGCTTCGCCGAGGGTCGTGAGTTTAATTCCCACACAGCACAAGTATTTGGAAGTTACTTTTCAAATATTTGTGTTGAGTCTGGATGTTCTATTTTATAGTATATGTATTGGATGTATTTATTTACGAAAAAAGTATTTTTGTATTATATCCGCTATCTAGTTCCCATATTACTAGCTTTGCTTAGTTTAGAGCTAGATGGCGCTGTGTGAAATGTCTAAGATAGTTATTTTCGAGATGTCCTACTCACTGTTACTTTTCGTATACTGCGCCATAGCTACGACACTGTACATTAATTGTTGTAATTGTCAAGTATTTCGAACTAATTTAGTTGGAAACCCTTTGTGGGTTACTATTCCCACAAATTAGATTACGAATACCTGTAATTTGTCAAGGATTTGGCGGGAGAGGCTGTAGTGTCGTGTTGCGTGAATTTTAAAACACCACGACATACTTAAAGAAACTTCAAGACGAAAAAAAACACCTTTGACTTTTTTTTTATTCAGGTAATAGTCTACATAATGCTTTCCGTGTCTGTCTGTCCTGTGTTGTCCTGTGTTAGACCTTTAGATTACGCAACGTATTATGATGCGTTTTTTAAATATATAGAGTGATTAAAGGGGATTATTCGTATGTATAATTTTTGCTGGGAAAAGGTCTTATTCCCACTTTAAAACGGTTAATATCGGGTGCATCCGCTGGTCGGGCCGCTAGTAACTTATATGAAATACCGCGCTGTCTTAAAGACTATGTACGTAACTCCTATGAAATACTTCGATGTGTTGAAGCATCAACACCTTTATTGGACGCCTTTGTCTATTTGTAATTGCCTTTTGTTTTCGTATCTAATGTACCAGTACTACGTAACATTATCAAAAGGTAGTCGCATAGAAGAAGAATGAAATATACGCACGAGCCTAACTGAAATAAACTTTTGATGTACATTAAAAACATTAACAGCCACAACACTCCACTGCTAGATATGTGCCTTCCCCTATTGCCATACTCACAACGCTTGGCATGCGTATTGGCGAGCTAAGTGCAAGATATTGCTTTCACAGGGAACGCTGCTGCCCATTCCCTGGATAAATTAATTCCTCAGTTGATTTTAACGTAGTAGTAGCTATAAACAATTACATATTAAATGTTATAGCCGAAATTAAAAATATGCTGCCGGGTTTAAGTCCCACTAAGAAGAAAACATAATTATGGCCGTCAATTGCAATTGATAGCTGTAAAATAAATTGTAGATAGAATAGAAAATGCACACAAGCAGCCCTTTAGTATTCAGTGCACTACTCTTTCTAATGTGCTCTACTAGTTCTCCTGCTAACAGTAAAGTTATTAGTGGCGTCTAGATAATGTGGTTTTGAAGCAAGGAAACTGAGGCACGTGTGCCTAGTTTCAATAGAAACAATACAAATGCCTCAGTTCCCTGTGAAATTAAATTTAGGTTAGTATCAAATTTGATGCTTAATGATAAATCAAATAGTTTAACGGGAAAATTAAAGCGCCGTTCACGTATGCTGAAAAATACAATAGTAACAGTTTAGATTGAATCTGCCGTGTGATGCCGGTTTAGAATAGCATCACCCCATTTCTTTCTCGTGGGAGTCGTGAGAGGCGACTAAGGGACTCGAGGGTGTGTATTGCAATTTTAGGCTATGGGCTGACAACCTGTCTCTATGGAGATACACAGTTTTCCGAATGACCCTCAAGTATCTCAGACGTGGCGTAAATATACATTTTATTGCGGCCGTTTACGCTCTGCCTATCCCGCAAGGCGTGATATGTGTAGATTGAATCAATTTATATGAAGCCTTGCGTAGCATAGTTTAGATTACACCAAGTTATCTAAAGCCTTGCATAGCATCGTATTTTGAACCCGAAAATGACGATTTATTGCATAATCTGGGTTCTCATCTACATAAATGGGTGAAATCGTGGTTGGGTGAAATTACGGGTGAGCTATGCTGAGACCCTATGTCTGTAAGGATTCTCCAGACCGGATCAGGTTGTCTGGCGTTTCGTCAAAAATCAAGACGTAACTTGTGAGTTATCGTGGTATCTTCAATCAAACCTAATATAGGTTAGATTAGGTTTGATTTACGATACTTTGTATTAGTTCTACAACCAACATTGATTATTCTACGACAACCAAAGGCTTAGATTCTATGTTTTCTTTGAAGATCCAAAAACAATTAAAAAAGAGCTCTAACTGTATTTGCTGTGTAAGTGGCTACGAGTAACTTTACAAGGATTAGAAGTCTATTGGAATCGTCTGCACAAGTAATTCAACAAAGCTTTAAACTATATTAAACAGTTCTTTTACGTATCTACGTGATGCTTAAGTTCATACTATACTCTTTCTCTTACCACTGCCAAGAATATTGCCCGAAACGTTTTCACGGAAGTATCAATGTTGAGTGTAACACTTTCACACTGCCGTCATATTCTTCTCGCAACAATAGGAGTTAGCGAGATAGCAAAACATTCCACTCGCGCTCGTGCTGCCTTTTCTTTGACTCGCGCACGAATTGCCGACACTCGCGGGTGCACGGTAAGTGGCAGCGGCATGACGAGTAGCAGCGCGAGTAAAGTGTTTACATGCTCGTGCTGCCCACTTCCCTTACTATTTCCCTGCCCATAGGGGCATGAAAACTTGGGATGAGGTTTTCTACTTCATATTCTATTTATAAAACACACCAATACATACTGCACACTTTTCCTAGTTACTCTCTCTCTCTTTTCGTGTGGGACACCGAATCGTCAACGACCCGATGAACCCTGGTGTCAGAGTTTTTCAACCGCCGACTACTAGTAGTAGGCCTCTGACATGGTTGTGTTACGACCGCCGTCTAAGTAATCATAGACAGCACCCGGGACCGACGGCTTAACGTGCCCTCCGAAGCACGGAACCAATCTCTCTTTTCGGACAATCAGGTGGTTCAGCCTGCAATGTCCTAACCAGACCGGGAACAAATTCACAA
The DNA here is from genome assembly GCA_027580185.1 of Tuta absoluta. Lineage (NCBI taxonomy): Eukaryota > Metazoa > Arthropoda > Insecta > Lepidoptera > Gelechiidae > Tuta > Tuta absoluta. The sequence continues at coordinate 5,528,644 of JAQAHW010000023.1, read as the reverse complement.
AGAGATAAATATCAACTTCATGACTGTCCCGCCGAGAATCGAACCCGGAACCTTTGCGTCGCAGGCAGTCGCACTACCACTGCGCCACATCGTTACTTACTAAGTTCTACGAGTTAGGAGCCACTTGAGAACTCACTCAGGCATAAGGATGAATACATTAAGCCTGCGTAGATCGAGCCTATTAGTAATTTCCTCACTCCAATAGAACGCTATTAAACATTCATAAGTTCAACTTGCACGTTCAGAGCAACTTGGCACGCTTAACTTGACCTTAGCTTTTACATTTGCATATTAAATTGAAAACCGTCACATGTTAATTTAAATCTCATTTAAGCTGAATTATGTGCAAACTTCTATGCACAAATGATTCAATTTTAACTCCTTTTGAAAGCTAAAGAAAGTTTCCTCAGAAGAAACAACTGGGAATTGGACATTGGAAGTTCTGTTTGAAAATTCCATTCCGCTTCTTCCATAGTGAAGGTACTTATGAAATGAAGTTTAGGTCGAGTCTACACGAAGTAGGCTAAGAACCGCTTTGCATATCGAGCGAGTTGAGAGTTCGATTCTCGAGTGAGTTGGGGACTTGGTAAACCAGCAATTTTTCTCCAGCTTTGCCTAGGCTGAAAATATATGCGGTGCAAATCCACAGCTGGATCCGATTTCAAAGTCTTCATTGTAACTTTCAGATAAATTCCTCAAACAAATGGTTTAAGGAACTTCTCTTATCTTATCCCTAAGTGTGCTTGTAAAACGTATAAATCATTATGACATGGAAGATAATAAATAGATTTGTTTAGATGTATATTGACATTGCCCTTAAAGATTGCCTTTTAGAATTGCCTCTTCTAAGTAAAATAGATGACGACGTCAGGGACACAAGGGAACTTTGCCACAAAATGTCAAGGGTGACATTAGTGAGCTAAGTGTGGCTGTGAGCCTACAAAAGTATAAAAAAGAATACGTCAATGGGCTCATTTATGTAGTCAAGGCGCAGAGGACTGTAATAGAAATTGCCGGACTAGGCCGGAAAAAAAAGGTTCTTTAACTTCACACTTTCGTGTTTAGGTGTTTTATGGTACACAATACCATGTTCAGGAACACCTATACCGCGCGCGTTCCATTTTTTTAATTCTACCAAAATGGAACGCGCTTGGGGGCGCGCGCATTCGCGGTGCGACGGTGCAAGGTTGTTTTGGCGTCAATTCGGTTTTAAATTAATTATTTTCTAAAATTACTGTATTATTATTGTTATTTCCTTGCAAATGAGAGAAAAGTATTGTACAATCCACGGCCGAAATAACAATTTCTGGTCTCGTTTACTTTAGAAGCTTCCAATGCCACTCCACCAGAAATTGCTTTATACTCGGCCTGTGACGTAATGTACTATTACAGTGGTATTAAATTATAATGTGAAATACTTTTCTTTTCAATCAATAATTTTTTTTATTTCATGTTTATACCTAGAAATGAGTAGATTCCTTTGTTAGTTTTACGAAAACAGGAGTCTTCAGATTATCCGAGTCGCGTAATCAGAGGGTCTCTTTCTTTTATGTTTTAAGCAACTTCTGAATGTTTGATTCAGGAAAAAACGTAAGTAACCCAAAAATTTCGATGAAACGTATTTGTTCTTCCCAAAATAGAATTTTTTAATCGCGAACAATGAAGAAAGATTGAATTGAACGGTGGTTGAGAATAATTTTTCATAAATAAAAATCTCCACGAAAGAAGTTATTTTAACGAATCTTTGGTAGCTTCAAGACGTTCCATTTGCCTCTCGATGGAGACAGGATAACAGTCCTCGACTTCGAAGCTGGAAAAGTCGTTTCAAAATGTAAATGTCTCCAATAAACATTTATTTTAAGTGATAGAAATATTGCAAACTTCCAAGCAAACTCATAACTTTATATAACTTTGAACGCTTGGAGAGCTCTAATCTTGCGTGAAAAATGAGTTCGCGAGCAATCTAAACATCGTATGAAAACTTTCTATCTAAATGTTTATAAAGTAGAGAATCTACCGTCTAAATTCTAACTGCTGTTGCATTTAAATATTGAGAGTCACTTGCCCATTTGCGAAACGTTCTTATCCTTGAGCTAAAAGGACTATAAGTTTGATACAGCTACAATTTATATGTATTATCACGTTTACATCAATTGTCTATGCTTTAGCGCTGTTCGCAACTCACTTTCGAACTTCAGTTTAGTAAATTTGGTACGAGTGTTACGATCCGTTTCTAGTCTATAGAAATTCAGTTTAGTCGTGCTTGAACAAATCCCTTGAAGCTTGCAAAGTTGCGAGTAAGGACTGTTCTTTTAGGTCGATAGCGACAAGATAAAATGCCGATTTCGGTTCATATTTACAGCTTTTGTTATTTATTTTTATCTTTCAAGATTGTTTGGTTTTATTGCCAAGCAAAAAAAGATTACAAAACGAAGAAATAATAGTAGTGTGTTCATGTTGATATTAGTTTTTTTGAGTTGTAATTGGCTCTGATGAATAACACTGTATATTTCCACAACTTTTTCTCCAATAGAGCCAAAAATAAGTCATTCATGGACCAAAATATTATCAAAATTCTCCTACAGTTCAGTAAACATCCTTAAACCCGCGAAGTAGCTTCTAAGGTGTGTTACAACTTTCATTACTTGGATGACAGTCTCAACTGGGTACACGCTTCCTTCTGCTCCAGTAGTTGTGTTTTATTGCTTTCCGCTCGGATACTGGATCTAACACCACGTTCACACTGCCTCTATGAGCAAGGAAATAGTAAGGAAAGTGGGCAGCACGAGTATGCACGCTGCTACTTGTCATGCCGCTGCCGAGTTTTCTAGTGTCTGTCGACTTTTCGTGCGTGAGTAAAACAAACAGCAGCACCAGCGCGACTGGACGAATGGCTATCTCGCTCACCCGCGTTGCTGCGAGAAGAGTATGTCGGCAGTGTGTTAACACTCACTCGCGTTGATATTTTCGTGGAAGTATTTCGGTCAATATTCGCGGCAGCGGCAGGAGCACGAGCATAATGTGAACGTAGCATAAGACAGACTGCGCTGTCTTTAACGTAGGATACTGTAAACAAGGTTTCCTTCACTCCCCATTAAAGTTAATGAAACCAGTGAAGTAGCTTGTAAGGTGTGTTCCATTAAATCGATAACATTTCGTCTCACTATTGGAAACATGCTCCCTTCGGCTTCAGTAGTTTTGTTTTATTGCCTTCCGCTCGTATACCGGATCTAAGACAGACTGTGCTTTCTTCAACGAAGATACTGTAAACAATGATTTATTCATTCTGCGTTTCACAGAGCGGACGGAGGAGTAAAACGTCGATTAACTGAATTCCGATAAAAGACGTATTACTGACGATGTGAAACGAAATGAGCACAAGTACCTTTAAAACGGAACAGTATTGTAGTACAGGTTGTTTACGCCATGATTTAATGAACTGAGGTAGCTTTTCAGTGGCAAATTACTTATGCCAGAGATAAGCTGCTTGCTAAAGATTCTAAAACCTATTCTTATATTTTGTGTGAGTTGCCTTGGTAATATCTGCTTCAAATTGTTTCGATTTCTAACAGGCATTTTTTCCAACAGTTTAACACAGCAAGTGGTAGCACTGAAAGAAATCAGACTGCAAGAGGAGGAGGGGGCGCCTTTCACGGCGATAAGGGAAGCTTCACTACTGAAAGAACTGAAACACGCCAACATCGTGACGCTACACGACATCGTGCACACGCGCGAGACCTTAACCTTCGTGTTCGAGTTTGTGGTGAGTCTGCAGCCAGTAGTACCACTGCAAGGGAAGCTTCACTACTGAAAGAACTGAAACACGCCAACATCGTGACGCTACACGACATCGTGCACACGCGCGAGACCTTAACCTTCGTGTTCGAGTTTGTGGTGAGTCTGCAGCCAGTAGTACCACTGCAAGGGAAGCTTCACTACTGAAAGAACTGAAACACGCCAACATCGTGACGCTACACGACATCGTGCACACGCGCGAGACTTTAACCTTCGTGTTCGAGTTTGTGGTGAGTCTGCAGCCAGTAGTACCACTGCAAGGGAAGCTTCACTACTGAAAGAACTGAAACACGCCAACATCGTGACGCTACACGACATCGTGCACACGCGCGAGACCTTAACCTTCGTGTTCGAGTTTGTGGTGAGTCTGTAGCCAGTAGTACCACTGCAAGAGAAGCTTCACTACTGAAAGAACTGAAACACGCCAACATCGTGACGCTACACGACATCGTGCACACGCGCGAGACCTTAACCTTCGAGTTTGTGGTGAATCTGTAGCCAGTAGTACCACTGCAAAGCTTTTCACGTCCATCCAATTCTTCAGATGAAATGAAAATCTAACTACAAGGAAGGAAAAATGCTTAAGTAATATTATTTCATTTGATATCTAGCGCAATATCAAGTCGATCCAGTAGACGAATTCTACAAAGAAAATGTTTTACTGAATGCCTTTAGATACTACAAACCTTTTTGCATTACTTGAAACATTTGCACGTTCAGGTCCTCTTATTTTCTTTTAAACAATATTATTCTTCGTCAAAGACCTAACCTAATGGTCTGTTTTGTCAGGACACGGACCTATCACAATACATGGAAAGGCACCCGGGCGGGCTCAACCATCACAACGTCAGATTATTTATGTTCCAACTGCTACGGGGGCTGTCGTATTGCCATCGGAGAAGAGTTTTACACAGGTAAATACAATATATTAGCATTGTCCTTTAGATTTTTTAAAAAAAGCTAAGGCACCGTCCATAGAATAAACAGCGCCTTTCTTTTAAATATTACACAAAGTATAATTTTGAGTTCCTTAAATAAATCTGCATCTTAGTGTGCAAAATTGGCCCACTTAGCTCATGTTACTTTATACTTTTTTACAACTCAAACTTTATTTTTTTTATTTACTTACAAGTAGTATTTTTCACTCTTTTATCAGCTCACCCCCAAAACCCATTCACTTTCCACATACTTTTCAGGTCGTAAGCTTCTACAAGCTACTACAAAGATTAACCGTTACGTTCGTTTTTATTCAATTTCTAATAAACAATTATTAAATTCAAAATCAAATCACGTTTTTTTTTTAATAAACATTCTGTTTTCTTTGGATGCTTAAAATAATATCAACTCTTAGAAAATCCCACATTTCAATTTCAGTTTTTCTTTGTCTTTCAAAATCAATCATCGTATCGGCTGTTATCCCGTCGCAGGATAATATTGACAAATGTGTCCTGGTCGAGAAAAGGGTTCAAAGAAAATTCTACATTTTCCTTATATTTTGTCCTTGTTTTATTACTTTAATAAATTCATTTTTTGTGAAGAGACCTAGTAAAAGCTTTGGTACAGCAATCAAATTTTCCATAAATTAGGTTTGGTACCAGCAATCCAATTTTGAATAAATTACGGCTTGTTCTCTTAAGAATCTTTTGTTTATTTTTTATTTCACTAAAATAGACGTGGAATATACACGGTGTCGTTTTTTCATGAGCTTTTAGGGTTAATGTGTCTTCGTCATTCATTGCCAGCTATGAGAAGTACACTGTTGGGACTTTGGTGTTCGTCCATATACTGCGTTTTAGCAACCTTAAGTAGATCATGATGTGGGTTTACACGACTTACTTGGTTAACAGTTGGTAGAGTTTATCCCTCTACGTTTCGGCTGCTTACGGAAGCCTTCTTCACGGAGGTCGACAGATCACATACGGAAAACGTAGAATATTTCGCCGAAACGTAGAGGGATAAACTCTCTACCAATTATTATCCAAGTAAGTCTTTTAAACCCACATCATGAGTGATACTTGTTCGCTTAAGTAGATCGTTGGCCCTTCTGGTAAAACGCTGTTCGGGAATGGGATTTCCAACTTTTGTTTATGAATTCTGAATTTGTGTTCTTTTCCACAGAGATGTGAAACCACAGAACCTACTTATAAGCTCGCACGGCGAATTGAAGCTGGCTGACTTCGGCTTAGCGCGCGCCAAGTCCGTGCCTTCACATACATACTCGCACGAAGTCGTCACACTATGGTACAGGCCACCAGGTACGGCAAACTACACACGATTCCTCCAATTTACTACACATTTATGTTGTGTCTTTTCCCGCTCTGCTACTCCCATTTAGCATTAACGAATCCTTGTTATACTGGTGCCTAAAAGGTCTTAATCACACTATCATACCGGCAGAATAAATACTATAATATTGTTTCTACGTTATAAGGTTGTTGATGTATTTAATAAGATCTAACGTCTGGACGATACATCATACATAACAGATTACTCACATCAGTTTCCTAATCAAATCCTGCTAACAGTTTAATTGGAACGAATTAATCCAATTATGGAATTCATTGTGCGTTTCTCGTACGATATCATTTTCCATTCTTCTTCTTACATTTAAGAGCATTGCTCTTGTCGGTGGAGTTTCCGCCAGTTTTCTTGTCTTCTGCTTTCTCCTTGACGACGACATGACCATTTCTTGTTCTATTATTTGGTCTAAATAACTCCTTCTTGCTCTTCCTCTTCCTATTTTCCAGTCGTCTCCATATTTCACAGTCGTTTTGAATAACTGATCATGTTGTATAATTTTCCATAGTTGATTGATAAGACGGCGTTAGAAAAATAGCAATTGTATTTTATCCAAAGTATATAAAGTTATAATATTTCTTTTTTGTACAGAAGTAGTTTTGCTAGATGACAATGTGTGTCGTCTCAGATCTTATCGTTTGAGTATGCGAAAAAAGTTGCGAAGAACTTTTGTAAAGTAGCCTTTTGAACTTCAACTATAGTAATTTTAACATGTTTTCATCTTTGGCAGACGTATTATTAGGCAGCACAGAGTACTCCACATCCTTAGACATGTGGGGCGTGGGCTGCATCTTCGTGGAGATGCTGTGTGGAGTACCAACCTTCCCGGGAGTAAGGGATACACATGACCAGCTCGACAAGATCTTCAAGGTTAGTCTACCTTACACCGAGCCATATGTGAACCCAGGTGTCTTACAAACCTGGTCATGAAGCGTGGGCTGCATCTTCGTGGAGATGCTGTATGGAGTACCAACCTTCCCGGGAGTAAGGGATACACATGACCAGCTCGACAAGATCATAAAGGTTGGTGTTGTTTCCCTATAACACTGAACCATATTTAAACCCAGTAGTTTTAAAGGAGGTTTTTATAAAATTTACCCTAGCTCATTTTCGTTTCAGAATTAATATTCTTGAAGTTAATGTAAACCCAGGTGTCGCAGGTGTGGTGAAGCCAAGTATGGGGTGAATACGCTGATGTGACCATGATTATTACATACCATGGCAGAATTTATAAAAAATATCAATTTATTTGCTTGTACACAAGAACGTGAGAAAATAAACACTTTTTAATCCCTGCCAACAAACAACTCTTTGTATATTTTAAATGTTGTTTTGAATCCGTCAGAAACAGGAATCATAGTTGACGTTATTTTATTCGAAAAAAGCTAAAAAAAATTACAAAACATCCGATACATCAATCACTTCACGCGTAACTCCATCAAAAGGCTTTTAAGTGTAGTATGTAGGTACTGCACCTACAAAATGATGTACTGTCGTGAATGAATCGTACATTCAACATGAAAATAACGTATCCACATCAGAATGGTTATTTTGTCAAGCCTTAAAACGAAAGCTTCTATTCCAAAAACCTTTGAAGAAAGAATATTAATAAATTGAGGTAATTGAAAGTACCTATAATATTTTATTTTACGTAACAACATATCACACAAGTTTGAAAGTCAGTTTTTTTACTTTAGTATCACGGAATTCACACAGACACACGCATGTCACGCCTGATAATCCCTTGCGGGGTAGGCAAATCGTAAACGGCCGTAAAAAGCGGACATTACGCTACGTCTGACGAATATTTGAGGGTCATTCGAAAAATTATGTATCGCCATAGTGACAGGTTGTCAGCCCATCGGCTAAAATAGCAATACACACCCTCGAGTCCGTTAGTCGCCTCTTACGGCTCCTACGGGAAAGAAATGGGGTGATGCTATTCTAAGCCGGCATCACACGGCACAAAAGTGGTATTTCAACCAATTTTTTTGTCATCGATGTTTTGGTATTGGAATAATTCGCGTTTGATTTCGCGATCAAAGTGAATGCCGTTCCCTTAAGCTTTAGTAAGAGGAACTTATCAGAATTTATCGGGCGTGCCGCGTGCATATTTCTGTGACATATTGCTCTTACAGACGAGATTTTCTGGTTTAACGGCTTCCCAAATAAGAAGCTTAAAATATAATATTATTTCCTCCTTGCATTCTATCTTCAGAAAATATGATATTATTTGTGATTCTGGAATGTGAAGTCGGGTAAAAACACAATAGCCAAGTTTCCCGCCAAACCACTTTATATATAATGCCCTCAATTCGAGGTGTAAATTCTCTTATCTAACCTTAAATTAGTGCTGTCACTTTCCGTCAAAAAGGTTTAGAAAAGGACAAGAGATATTTAAGTCCTGTCATGTTTAAAAATGTCGATGGGTTCTTCGCAATTTCTAGTCAATTTGGTCGCCATTGTTTTCATAGTCGCCTTATTTTGACAGATCAGACGTATTTTGCGTCAAATTATAAGACATGACATGACTAACTTTTTCTTAAACTATTTGACGGAAAGTGACAGCACTAATTTAAGGTAAGTTAAGAGAGTTTATATCCCGAATTGAGGCCAATATTAAACTAAACATACGAGGACGCATAAACCTTACGTTTTCTCGTCCATAGTTTTGAATGAGATGATTTTCATCCTCTCTACATTACACCAATTGATGCTTCTGATAAGTACTTCATCAGATGGCATTAACATCGTTACACATTGTCAAGATATCTTAAGTAGCCTAAACTTGTATGCCACTGCATTGTGTAACGGAACATTTTATGATCTCTCGTAAATTAATGTTTATGTGGCAGCTGACTGTCACGTAGGCGAGTGACCGCTAGAGTTAAGTTTTACGTATAGTTTTATTGTTTTTGTAACAATATGCTACCTACATGGGACCATACTTCTAGTTTTTAGTTGGTTGACTCGGTGTGCCAACAGTTCCACACGGTAAGCAAGCAAATAAGTCTAGTTTTACTTAACAACTGTACTACCCGCTATACAGCTGCTGCCTATTCACTGGATTCATCTGTTGGGCGTATTTTACAATACCCATGGGTACAGTGAAGCTCACGTGCAGTTAAACACTCAAACCGCCAATCTAAGTCTTATAAGGGCCTCATAAGAACGGTCCAAAGTCCAAACTGTAGACAGTTTAGAACCCAGCCTGATCTTGACTGTACATGGATAGATACTATTGTCTCCTTACAAATATTCTTAATCAGTGTACGAGTACCTATTCATGCAGAAAAAAAATATCTTTACAATGACGCATCATGAAGTCAATATAGGATATAGGACTACATTGTATAAAGTGAATTTAATTTCTCCAGGTCGTAGGCACACCAACAGAAGAAAGCTGGCAGGGCGTCAGCCGGCTGCCCGGTCTCAGAACACACGTGTCGCGATGGGGCACTTGCCCCGCGCGACCTTTGGGGTCCGCCTTCCCGCGGCTAAGGGACGGCGGGCGCGACGCCGAGAGATTAGCGGCGGCCTTACTGCAGCCGGATCCTACTAGAAGACTGGCGGCGCATCGAGCGTTGCATCACTCGTACTTCGCGTCGCTACCGCCGAGACTCCGGGAACTGCCCGATGGTGAGACATTGCTTCACTTGTGTCTTATAGGGTCCGCCTTTCTGCGGCTAAGGGACGGGGGGCGCGACGCCGAGAGATGGCGGCCTTACTGCAGCCGGATCCCACAAGAAGGCTGGCGGCGCATAGAGCGTTGCATCACTCGTACTTCGCGTCGCTACCGCCGAGACTCCGGGAACTGCCCGATGGTGAGTCATTGCTTCACTTGTGTCTTATAGGGTCCGCCTTTCTGCGGCTAAGGGACGGGGGGCGCGACGCCGAGAGATGGCGGCCTTACTGCAGCCGGATCCCACAAGAAGGCTGGCGGCGCATCGAGCGTTGCACCACTCCTACTTCGCGTCGCTACCGCCGAGACTCCGGGAACTGCCCGATGGTGAGTCATTGCTTCACTTGTGTTTTATAGGGTCCGCCTTTCTGCGGCTAAGGGACGGGGGGCGCGACGCCGAGAGATGGCGGCCTTACTGCAGCCGGATCCCACAAGAAGGCTGGCGGCGCATCGAGCGTTGCACCACTCCTACTTCGCGTCGCTACCGCCGAGACTCCGGGAACTGCCCGATGGTGAGTCATTGCTTCACTAGTGTCTTATAGGGTCTGCCTTCCCGCGGCTTAGGGACGGGGCGTGCGACGCTGAGAGATGCCTAATGGTTGGCGTTTCCCTATGTTTCTTGACTTACGAGACTGGCTTTTCTCAAGAAAGGATGTGAAGTGACGAAAACACTGGCTGCGGCGTAACATCAGCTCAACCCTTCGCTTTTTTTGTGTGTTTAAGATTAAATTGACAGAAGGATGGTAGATGGAAATCTGAATAACTTTGTAACCTTTTGTAGAAAACAGTGGCTCCTCGAAGAGTCTTCATTCTAATAATATTTTGAACACGTAGTGAGACAATCCATTCAACCACATTGAGCTAAACAATGGAATGTCGTCAATGTATATGAAAACCTCATAAAACTGTCCATAACCAGACTCCGGCACAGTCATAGCTTCATTAAAGTCTCATTCAATTATGATTTGATTTATTACGATTAGTACGTTAATTGCTAATTATGAATCCATTTCCCTTAATTCTGATAAACTTTTGAAGGTCTTTGCTTTAATTTATTATGACAGTAATTTTCATTCCTCTAATTTGAGTTCAGAAACAGATTCCAAAGTTCAAAGTCATTCCCTTGCCGCAATAGCTTTCCCAACAATCGATATCTGTTGGAACCCTTCCATATTTGAGGAGAAACATCGTAAAGCCCTAAGTAAAGAGATTAACTGAAGTCTTACTACAGAGCGCTTTGAGCTGTTCCTACTTGAATCCCCTCCGAGTTTAGCTTTGCCAGCCAAAGTGTTCAGAGTTCAGTAAATACTAGGACTATTTGCTTTAAAAATGGGTTGTGACTCCCTAAGTGTAGCTTAATATTTTACAAGGTTTTATTCTATAAGATTTCATTTGTAAAAGTTTGTTATTTTAGTGTTTCTTGTTTTTGTACTCACGTTCAGTCTGTTTATGAATAAGCTTTACAGAAGTAAATCGAATTGAAATATTTTTATACCGGGTTTAAGGGAAGGGTGTACCGAAATAAAAGAGACTACTTTCCATAGGTAAAAGAAACTACTTTCCATAGAAAATCAGTCAGCTGATGGGGAATTTTGTGTGGGGGCGACTGATTTCTTTTTCGTCTAAGAACATAGCCTCCATAGTCAAAGTTTGTTCAGTTTCATGATCTGATCATGCCTGCATAGTTCTCGTTACACCGTTCCTTTCAACCCGTATGCAGTAAATTAATTGTTAGTAGTTTTAAATTATCTACGAAAATCTATTTCAACAATTGTTATATTTTCATTTGGTATTATAATATTTCAATTCGTTTAGAATACCCTTATGTAGCTCCTTTACTGTGTACATACAGTGTATTAAGTTGGGCTCATGAACTAACACGGCAAAGTAGAATATCTTATAGGCATCATTGTATGAGTAACTTATAGTTACTCATTATCTGTTTAAAAAGTTACGGTCGTGGTTTTATACAATTTTATTTACACACTAAAATATACTTCTGTATCTAGTACCTTTTTTATACTTAGTGCGTCTGGCTGAGTACTGGTCCGAATATAGTTAATACCGCCAAAACCGATCGACACGAAAAAAAAAAAAACTTTTGAAGAAGTACCTTTTTATCAAAACGTAAAAGCAATACAGGGTTTCTAGCTTATTTTGTTGCGTAGATACAAAGTCTTAGTTTAACAAGATGCATAAAAACGATCCCAGTTAGTTTAATAGTAATAAACATGCTTTAGCTGAACTTTGGCGAACTGGAGTTATGAGTGGGGTTTGGGAATACGCAAATGCTTTGCAAGATCAAAGCCAAAGCAAGAACTTGCCGCCTGACCATAAAATACAGTGCGCTGGCTGTGTCATAGGATTAAAAGAAAACTGTAGATAGAACGTGGCAATATTGAAAGTGATAAAAATTAAAGCTATCGAAATTCAGTGCAATTATTTTAAGGGAGAGTTCTACGCGTGAAACTGAACTATTTTTCCCAAGCAACATTAGATCAAATTATTTAAAAAAAATTGGACCCTCAATAAAAAATGTTTGAAAAAATATGTTTCCTTGTATGGGAGTCCAATTTTTTAATATTTTGTTCTATTTTCCTTGAGAAAACTTGTACAGTTTCACGAGTAAAGCTCACCCTTAAAATATTTGCACTGAATTGAATAGGACCTTATATACAAACATTTATTAGGATTATTTCTACATGGGCTTAGTTAATTTCTTGGGAACCTACTAGTTATTCCTTATGAAAACGTTAATGTTTTGTCTTTACCCAATACTTTTGTCCTTCAAATAAAGTGATGTAGACGTGATATTTTTTAGTTGACAGATTAAATTTCCCCGTGGTTTTCAGCGACGATATAAGAATGTGTAATAGCCATTCCTTTATTTAGTATTACATTTGTTGTCTACATTTTACTGATATCTATACTTCTTCTTATCTAAACTGTAAAGCAGTAAAATACAAAGTCTCCGTCGTAAATGATGGACCATTAGGAAGCTGTTTTATTGAGATAAAGTTCTATAGCGGTATTGTGCGGAAGCAACGAATTTTAAACTTTGTATTGTTGTATCTTGATAGTATTTAAATGTGAAATATTAATGTGCATTTTGTATTAAGCAATGTAGATAAATTGTTATCCTGGGGAGTGAAGGAATATGATTACATGAAGAAGATTCTAAACATGTTGGTCTTTGATATTAGTGATAGTTTGCACGAACAGAAGCAAGAGACGCAAAACCTTTTTTGAAGAAACTTGATTGTCGTAACTTTTATCTTGGCGTACAGCATAGCAACTAATTGCATTATTGTCTCATTTCATTTCTTGGAAATTTTATTAAAACCGCCAGCTTTAATAACTTTCACATTTTTTTTTTTTTTTTTTTTATTGAAATAAATTTTACAGCATTACAGCTTAGCCTATGCACTGTAAAACTAAACATATGGTAACAAAATTAAAAATCATTAAACCTATGCATAAGTTGATTATTTGACGGATATTTTATGATGATTGTTTGAAATAACTTTGCAGAATGTACAACTCTTCGTACTAATACCTGTTTTATCTTGTTACAGAAGTGTCTATCTTCACAGTGGAGGGCGTGAGCATACACCAGGAGTCCCACCACGTGTCCAAGTGAAAGTGAGATACAGTTGAGCTTAGCTATCAAGCCCGATTTGACATATCTCCAACGCGATAAGTTGTCAAATCGGGATTCAATCGGCTCGGGTTTAGTAAATATGTGCCCGCTCGTGTTCGCAAACAGCCTGAAAAAGCGCGAACATTCGAGGATTTCTTTATATGTATAATTACAGCAACTGCTTGTGAAACCCAGATTAATATTTACGAGTAATCGAAATACTTTTTCTACTAGCTAGGTATGATTCTATATGGTACCATAAAAAGCATTTCGCATAAACTGTTCTATTAGTGAATTAAGTCTCTTTCGGTAGTTATATTCTTTCAAAAGTGGTCTGATATGTTCGTAGCTTTTTCAGCGCTGCCGACGTCATTTTGTTAACACGGTCTGAATAGTTTGAGAAACAGATGAAATAATTTTTATTTACTTACGGTTAATTTAAAAATACCTCGTCACGATAATTTGTATTTAAATATCAAATCAATCTTGTATTATTCTAAGCATTAATGAAATCGGCTTTTAATAATATTTACTCCATAGTGTCTGTTTAAAAAAATCTTTTGACTATGAATTTTGGTCGAAAACTTTACTCCTACTATTCAGTCCATGTTCGTTAGTTAGTACGTTTCGATTCCTATAGTTTTAATTACAGTCGGAATCTGGTTGACTCGTTTTCGGTGGACCAAAAAAAATTCGTGATAGTTTCCGCGAGTAGTTTTAATTATGTCATTTCAATATGATGGGGGCAAATCCGGGCATCGAATGCCGGACTGCATTGTTTAGTTCCACCCGCGTGTTACTTGTCCATCCGTCGATCGCTTCGACAACGCTTATAAGCTTCAGACTCAGAGCAAATAATAAGGTAGATGGAGTCTTGCGAACAACTAAGTCAAGGCAAGAAATCTAGTCTAATTGGAATGATAAAATAAATACAGGTGCACAAATACCCTGTATGTACATTAAACAGGCCGTTCTACGATTCCTCAATTTTTACACGGGTTATAGTAAATGTGTAAGGCTTGTATAAATTGCGGGCGACACCACACGTGATCGGCGTGGATTGATTTAGCTGATATACTAGTACATACGACGGCCGATGTGGCGCAGTGGTAGTGCGACTGCCTGCGACGCAAAGGTTCCGGGTTCGATTCTCGGTGGGACACTCACTAAAGTTGATATTTATCACTTTGTGAATCTGTTCCCGGTCTGGTCAGGACTTTGCAGGGTGAACCAACTGATTGTCCGAAAATAAATGGTTCCGTGCTTCGGAGGGCACGTTAAGCCGTCGGTCCCGGTTGCTGCCTATGATTACTTAGACGGCGGTCGTAACACAACCATGTCAGAGGCCTACTAGTGGTAGTAGGCGGTTGAAAAACTCTGACATCAAGGTTCATCGGGTCGTTGGACCACTCGGTGTCCCACACGAAAAGAAGAAGAAGACTAGTACATACTGGTTTTAATGCAAATATTTCACAACATCTAGTGTTATTCGAGCTAACGCGCTCTTATCACGCATACAAAGGCTAAGCGCCGTGATAATACGTGATTTAGTGGGCGCCATAAAGTTGTCAATTTTTTCTGCCATGTATTCGTTTGTGCCTTTCTCAATTATTACTTGCTCTGAGGCTTCAGATAATATCCATCCATGTAATTCAATTATTCTATGGAGACAAGGTGAACTGATAGGTACCGAGTTTACGAATTATAAATATAGTAACAGAGCAGTGTGCCATTTATATCTATAATTGAAGAAGAGTATGACGTGTTATTTTAAAAGATTTTTATGCTGGATATATGCTCATAATTTTGGTAAAAATTTTGAAGATGTTTATTTATATTTACTAAGGAATAATCGTCGATGATATCTAATGCAGTCTTATGAAAGATATACGGTTATAACAACCCCTACTATGAGCTCGATCTGTCTTCGTTACTTTTCGCAATGCCGTTAATAAATCACTAAGATTAATAGATAATAAGCTGATAGTAGGGGTCGCCACTAATAAATCTTATCGTCTATCCAAATCTTATGCACACATTCCTTCCACGGTGCTCAACTTTCAGCACTAAACACTGCAGTTCAACCACTTTAATACATTTCTGACGTTTGACATTACCTTATTCAAAACACGCCGATGAACCGAGACCGGAAAAAGCGAGATTATTATTCTAGCTTGAATAGTTTGTGTCTGCTTCGTAGTAAAATCTAGTCATCGGATCGTTCGTCGACTCGATGTCCCACTTGAAAGAGAAAGAAGTGAGATCTGTTTTTTATATCTAATAACAACTCAGAACGGAATTATAGAGTGGTTGAACTGTAACGGAGCGTGATATCCTTCGGCTTAGCAATAGCTTACGCGCTCCGCCGGCACGCTGCTGCGAGCGATGGACTGCAACCAGTGATATACGACAAAAAGAAACGTTTCGGAAGAGAACGTATATGAACAGTCAGAGAAACCAGGCAAAAACTCAATTAAAAACGAGATTTTGTCGTGCACTCTAACACATCGAAATGCACAAAGACATAAAGTAATCTGTAAACAGGTTTTTAAAAAGAACCTCCACTATCTGACAAAGTTACGTAGTGCTAAGTTTGGGATGAGTTTCGCATGGCTTCACCTGCTTCACTCTGGGTTCCTTCTGAAACATTTCTTTTCTCTTAGTATACAACACGACGCGAATTGATCGGAGAATCACCAAAATTAAATTAAATATCACGACAGATCTCAAATTTATGAAGTGCGGGACCGTCCTAATGTAAATTGTAACGTGATAGGAAAAAAAACGATTTGTAAAAATTACTTTCTCGAGGAGTGTAGTAGTAGGGTGTCTCCGTCTAGCCTAAAGATAAAGACTAGTGAATTAACCGGTTTAGTCAAATTTTTTAGTGGTCCCTCACTATAAGCTTAGGAGTGCAATGTATCGTAGCGGCCGGCGCAATGGCAACTTGAAATACGTAAAAGTAGTGTAATGTAAGATGAAACATATAACCGCGTTGCTTTGACATAACGTGAGGATTAAGGCTCGAATTATATGCGTCCGCCGACCACCGGCGGCCGGGGTACCCTTCGCAAAAATACAATAAAATAATTCGTTGCATATTGTTTTTGTTAACATGTGACGGACGCCCTAGCCGTCGGCGGCCGATAGACGAATATAATTCGGGCCTTGCCTTTCTAACCTTAAAAAGTATCTTGTTTTTGCAACGCAAAGCAAATTTTGGTTGCGTTGCGTCGCCGCAATGCGGTTATGTGTTTCAACCTTTAGTGCGGTTCCGACGTCGTCTTGCCTAGTGTAGAGATTCAAAAAGTATCTGTGATTTGAAATATTAAAATAGTTAGTCCTATGATAACGTTAAACACCAATTTGTGCCAACAGTTTGATAGACGCTTGTTTAAATAAATAATTAAAATGTATTTTCTGGTTTTTCGAAGCAAGACGATCGGTGAAACGCATCTGATCAGTTTACACTTGCAATCAACTTAAGGTTAGGCTAGTCTTAAAGCAATTTAGGGTTGTGCAAGTTTAAAGTGGTCTTATAGTTATAGCAATAAGGTCGTAGTTCGCGTAAATGTCGAGGTAGCTTCGTTAAGTGCGCTTTGTCGAAAGTTGCCAGTAATAATATTACGGCACTAAGTTTTAATCACATACTTTTAGTCAAACTGAGCGCTTGCCTTGAATTCGAACATTGTTCTTTGCTACAGAATAAATCGTCTTAAACCTAAATCAATTATTATCAAGGTTTCATATAAGTCAGATTTGAAGACGTCATTTTCAAGCATCATTATCATGTATCAGCAGCATTTACAGTTATTCTTTTAAGGGATCAACTTAAACAGGTTTATCTTAAGGTTATTAAGAATGACCAGTATAGGTTGATTTTCTAAATGGGTAACTAGAAGAACTGCTGATTTCCACTGTGTTCAATAAACTGCTATTGTGGCAATAATATTATTCAGTAGTATGAAACAGCTAAAAATCTGACCAACAGCTGTGATTGACAGCAAAAAACAATGAATGTTCTCTGTGTGGAAGGAAAACGCAACAAAAACGCACTGCCAATATTTGTAGAAGCAAACGTCGAGTTGTCATGTGCCGGTTATTATCTAGGGTCATACACACATATTTGAAAACTAAGCATTTTATTGAACTGATTTTCTAGGGAATTGACGACATCACAAAAATACCGTTTCAAGTGGTTCTTGCGTTTTGAATATGTGTGTAACTACCCAAAGCGTAGAGCCTTAGTATTAGAATACCGATTTTTTAGAACCATTTGCCAAGTAAGGGGTGATACTTGGAACAAAAAAACGATGAATTGGAAATTCGAAATATGAAACGACAGGTACTCGGACTGCATCGTAAAGGCGCATGAAGTAGGTCAATCAACACACATGCCTCCGAAGTGAAAACCATGCCGAAAATGCAACTACACACGAGCGACGTGCTATACTTACTGACAGCTTTCATACAGCTCCGTATCCCCACAGACACGCCTCGGTTTACTGACGGCATACGTGAACGAAATAAGAAGTCGCAGTCACGAGTTATATCTACCCGAGTCTACTAACCTTTGCGTTTGGCCGTGTTTCCTCTCCTGGCTGGAAAATTAAAAAGCTTCAGCCGCGGCTGTCCGCAGTCTGCCCGCACAAATGCTGGCAGGTGGCAAATTGAAAAGAAACGAGAAAAAGAAAATTTTATCGAACTTTTTCAGGGCTGTCTAGTGTGGAATAAAATTACATTTTTTGCCAAGCGGCTCGACGCTGTGAAGCCGAAGTCTGGCCGAAGTGATTATGCAGATTAACTTTGTTTAATTAGTATTTTTATAGACTGAGGTAAAATAATTTACCTTTCAAGTGTTTTGCAGTCTGGAATTCTCCTTCACAAACATCAATTTAAATATTTTAATTAACACCATTCTCCAATTTTATCTGTTCCAAAATCATACATAACTTCACCGATTCACATAGTAAAAAAAGACAACAATAAGTCACAAAATCAGGTGTCACCCCTACGCGGCACTAACATAGTAACGAGTAAATTAATTCGGTTCCGAACACCAAAATAGTACGTAATTTGTATAGAACGTCGAACGCAATATTTTCTCTGTACATGAGTTGTTGATTTTATCTAGAGATAATAGTTTACGTTTTAAGGAAAGTTGATAATTATGTGACGCTGAAAAGGTGCGTCAAGTCGAAATATTTAGGTTATCGTACTAGCTAATAGTAACTTTTGGTTGTATTTGTCATAAATAAACCAAATGGTAAATTTCCCATCAATGAAAACATCACAAGTTAGTTTCATATAAAATTACTTTCGGTACCTTGTCTTGTGTAAACTGGATCATAAAAGGAGTTACAAAAAGGGTACAACAAAAAAAGGTCAAGGTACTCAAAAACTGAAAAATTTTCCCAGTGGAACATGAGCCGAAATATTAAAAAAAAGACTTCTCATACTATCACCTGGTTAATGTACTATAAGAACTCCAATTTCTTTTTCAATATTTCGACCAATGTTTCATGGGAAAAGTTGTTCCGGTTCATGAGTAAGGTAACCTCCTTTCAGCTTGTTATACCCTGTTACTCCTTTGTATAAGCTGGTTTGATACAGATAGATTAAACAATATGCTTTTCTTTTTTAATTTTGGACTTGACGTGCGCTTTTCGGCCGTCGAATTCACCCGTTGAGTGAGGCACCGCGCGAATGTTGTGTAAATGATAAGTAGCATTTATGTGAAAGGCGAGGATTACTATGTATTAGGTAACACGTGATTCTCAACTAGGTCGTGATTGAATAGGATTTTTAATATGCATTTTGAGATGAAATGTGACTGGAGTCGACTACAATTTAATGTGACTTTAGGGCTCCCCACACATATCTAACTGCAAATATTTATCAATAAGAGTCTACGGCTAATTGTATGCGGTCTGTCTTAGTTATTTTCGATGCGATGCGAATTTTTTGTCAGTTGTGTGTGGGAGCCCTAAATACGAAAGTATTTACGTTCAAGGAGGGTTGTGTGAAGTTTTGTGCGGTTGAAATATCCTTAGAGAGTTTATAATTCGTGTCACAAGATTGAGTCAACTCTAATATTTTGTTCAGACGAAACTTTTCACGAGACTTTTAGGATAACTTACAATGACAGTTTATCGTGAGTTTTGTGAGAAGTTTCCTGCCTGGACTAGGAATAAGCTTTAAACTAAGATAAATGTGAGTATCGTTAAGTGCGCCGTAGTTGAGAGTCACGTCTACGATATTTGCATTTGTATAATGTGGAACTGAGTCGAGTGGCTGTGGCTACAGTCAGGCCGTTATCAAAAGCCTATTTTTACAGCTGTCACATACTAATGCTATAGCTAAGGTTCCATTTTCAATTGTTGATATATGTGCTATAAGGATTTGACAGCTGTCAAAATGGGCGTTTAATTGTGGCCAGGCTGTACTTGCCACATGCTACATAGGTTATGGAGGAACGAACTGTAAATAGGTATTAATTGAGTAGTTGTTACGGTTTCATTTTAATTGACAGTCCTACGAGTTGCCATCACCTTCTTTCTATCTGTTCCGAAGTACACCGCAGTGTAGATGAGATTTATTTTATAATTTTAATTAATTAATTGTATATCATAGGTTACATAATCAATAATTTTCATTTTATTATTTTACGTATCACGAGAATGTCCTGCAATTGGTTTTAATTACGTTTTATTTTTTATTATTTCAATGTATAAACAATGTGCTTTTATTCGTTTAAAAGAATGTAAATACGATATTTGAACTGATAATAATAAAAGTTTTTATTTCTTAATGAAATCTGTGTTTCAATTTTCGCCATAAAAAATTATGTATGTAGCCTAACAGTCACATACCATAAGAGCTGTCGTATTTCATAGCCTGTCGTTCTGAAAGGATATGAAAAATTCCAACCGCTCATTGCACTGCCTTCCCGACTTCCCGTCCTTTGTACGCTTTAGCTTTAGTCCTTAAACTAAAATTTTATCCTCTTAAATTACCTTTCATTCAAAGGCAGTATACGCCAGCCAAGTTTTTAATAAAATTTACATCAAGTCTTGCTAGCTGGCTTCGTAAAAACTGATGGTAAAAGTAAGTACATTATCCACTCTCTAGCTAGTGCTTTAGTCGACGACTAAGCCAGGATTAACATTGGCCTCGATTCGGGAAATGAATTCTCCGTCTAATGAGTTTTGAAAAAGGATAGTAGATACTTATGTCCTGGCATGTTTGAAAATGTCAATGGTTTCTTCACCTTTTCTAGTCAATTTCGTCGCCATTGTTTGTTCGTTGCCTTATTTTGACAGATAATGGCCTCAATTGGGGAAAAAGTATCATAGCATACCTCTCATTAGTGCTGTCATTTTCCGTCAAATAGGTTTAGAAACTGGCAGAGAAGAGAGAAGATTGGAAGTTACTCCACCGACAAGAGTTTGACTCTTAAATTTGAAGAAGAAGAAGAAGAAGGTTTAGAAAAGGATAGGAGATACCTAAGCCGTGTCTTATTTATTTGACGCAAAATCCGCATTATTTGTCTATATAAGACGAAACTATGAAAACTGGCGACTAAATTGGCTAGAAATGGCGAACAAGCCATTGTCATTTTTAAACTTGACAGGACGTTGGTATCTTTTTCTAAACCTAAGTGACAGAAGGTGACAGCGCTTATATTTGTTAAGAGAATATTGACAAAAAACCACTTTGTTGTGTGCTAAATTCAATCACTATTAACCAGAAATTTAATTATTCTCTCGGCTTATTTAACGATCATCACAAATATCAACCACAGCATCAGTCTGAAGATCATCATCATCAATGGCCTCACACGTCTGTGACAGACGATTTAATCAGTGTCTGAGGCAAGACTTTTCATGGCTGTATAAGCCGATACGGGAGCGGCATAATTTTCCGCACGCTCTACAAGTGAAGGTGGAATTTGAGGCTGGCACATGCATGTTTAGATGACGTTTTTGCCTTTTGTTAGCGAGACCAGAAAACCAGGCATTATCGTGTATTTTACGCCCATCAAACACACGCTTACGCCATTCGTCCCTATCCTCAGCAAGCTTCTCCCAGCTTTGATGGTCAATGTTAAACGCAGCCATGTCCCGCTTGGCGCAATCTTTGAAACGCAGCATAGGTCTTCCAACCCCTCTTTTAGCGTTTGCTACAGCGCCAAGCAGAAAACGCCGTGGTAGACGCGAAGGTTCCATCCGGTGCACATGCCCTAGCCACCGCAATCGTCTCTGCTTAAGCAGGGCGGTAAAACTAGGCAGTTGCGCAATTTCTAGAACTCAAAGTCTGAAGATAGTCATTTATGTAACTGTACGTACTACTGAACCTCAATTCTTAGTAGTTCGATTGTTTTGTTGTTCCTCTTTCGTTCGATTAGTTCGATTGATACTATATTAAAACAAAAATAACCCGGTAGATGGAGCCGTGCCACGCGTTATTGGCATCAAGATACACTTGCAACATCGCGGGCAAGGGATGAGCCGCGGTAGAGAAAGAAGCGTCGCCACTAGTGATGGCGAAAGTCGCAGGTTCGAATCTTTTAAAATTAGTATTAATAACACGGGGAATGTTTTAAAAGTTGGTATGTACCAAATTTAATAATTGTTTGGAGATCGAAATGTCGATCCCTCTAATTACTTACTTGGGGTGTTACCGATAGATAGTGCATACAGTGCAACAGCTAAGTATAAGAAAACTTTTAGAAAATAAATTTACACAAAAGGTTCGGGCAAAATACGAGTAGGTTGAATTTGTTGAATTGTATGGCAATTTACGCAGGAAAATAAATAATTTACATGAAAATGGTAAGCAGGTAAACTTTGAATGTAAAAATGGAGAAAAGGGGAAACAATGTTACTAATGCATAATTAGCAATTATTCAAATAAGTCGCCGCAAGCCCAGCGCACTAACTTTTGAACGAAAAGTTCCAGCACAAAAGCGGTAGTCAAACAAAAGTCGAGAAATTACTAATAAAAGAAAGAGAAAAAGCGCAACTTTCAACATCCTTTCTTTTAATTTTGTCAGCCAACAGGAAGCCCTCCTTGCTTGGTTGTCTTTCCTTGTTTAGAACAATAAAGGAATGAAAATGGAACAAATTGTACTTACGTAAGTATTATTAATACGTTTCTTGCCATAAATATTCTTGCTATCTACTGGACTAGATTTTAAATTTGCTTGCGATATCTCTATGCTAATGTTTTATTAGAAAGAAGTGCGCAAAAATGTAATAAACAGCAGTGATACGAGTTTTTTTGTCAGCATAATATCAACTAGGTGCTAGTTACCATTTCAAGCATCAATTTATACTGGCTTTTTCATTTCATACAGTTTTATAGACATCTTGTATCATGAGTAATTCTACTCATTGTGTTCTATTCAAACTGTTTTTCATGTCTCTCTACGTCCATGTAAATAATATTCAAATAGCTACATTTTTCATTTGCTACGTCGCGCTGTAGCGTCTCGTAGCAATCTCGTAGCATTAAACGTGTTTATGAAAGCAATGAGAGAAATCTGTTGATGCGTTACGACATGTGAAGAAAGCCGTAAGACTCGATATTTCCTGGCGCGACGCCAAGCTATATGGCGTCTACTGACTTTGGAAGTTCCGAACCATTCGCCTATCGATTCGGAACTTTGAGCTTGTATCACAAAAATATGACGGTAATGTTCTACATAACTTATGGCACTTGGTAATTGAAGTAATCTTGCGATGGCCTTAAGGGCCTGGATTAACCACACACGAAAAAATGAGTATAAGAAATCAATACGAACGTTTCTCGTAAGAACAATTATACAATCTATTGGATGGCAACCTCAACGCAAACTGCTGAAATCAATCAAAGCAGCTAAATCCGATAAAGTGCTTATCCAATTCGTTTCCAATATTTTCAGATTCCCCAGAGAACAGCAAGAGGGGTTGCAGAGCAAATCCCCGCAGCTAGCTAGTCGCATTACGACAAACATTCACACTTGCACCCCCTTCGCCCCAACCATGCTCCAGCAATGTATCGCATCGAAACATCCACTGACGTTTCAACACTACAATCGCTACTCTGAGTACCTTTATATTCTGTTATGTTGTGCTCAAATTTTTTAAATTTCTTAGAAAACAAAATATCATGGCACACGTTGCCGCATAAAATTGCGGCTGTCATTTGATTGCTGGCAGTTACGAACCACAAAGTTTCAAAGAATTCAGTCGACGAATTTGGAATGGTTTTAATATGACATGAAAGATTTTCCGCTCGAGTGTCATTTATCATCCACAATATAATCTTTTTATCGACTGACTTATTGCAAGTGAGTTTCGCAAGGTTTCGTTTGACCCGGAGTGAGCAACACAATGCAATGCCACGTAAAAGTACGAACTAGGATTACATTACTTAACCATACAACCCGTACAGATTTGCTCAAAGAAACTAATTGGAGTGAACAGATAAGTAATATGATTTCCTCCGTCTGACTTTTGATTGATGCCCTCGCTCCAACTTGGAGCGAAGGATCTCAGTTTTCCTTGAAAAAGTTAGACGTTAAGATATTAAAACGAAACCGAAAATTGAAACCCACTCAGGGTTTTAATTTTCATTTAAAAATTAATTAAACCATATTGTTGCCATGGTGGTTTTAAATTTCTGCTCTGTTATTTCGTTTTATTCAGAGAATTCAAAATTAAGGAAAGAGTAAAATATCAATTAAAATGTTCAATTTACCAAGTTCGTATTCTACGAAAACAGCTGAGAAGCAGGAACTTAAATTGAAATCCGTTTGAGGTTTGCAACACAGGCGGCAAAACAGCCGTATTTGAGAAACTTTATAACCGCACTGATCTCGAACTTTACTACTGCAGTTTATAGAGACCCTTTATATAAAATCTTGTATAAGTAACTGCAGCAAGAAGAATAATTAATATTTTTCGTTACTTCACAATACAAATTATATCTGAAAAAGTTTAATAGAAATATCGGGTGAAATTTTACTAGTGACTGATAGCGAAAACTCAAAGCGGGCTGGTGATAATGATAAGCAACAATTTACCCCACGGAACATAGGTCGAAATGCAAAAAATCTGATCAGCTGATTTGAGTAAGTATGGAAATTGAAATATTTTTGTCATATTTTAACCGGGGTTCCTTGGGGAGAGATGTTCTTTATCACTAGCCCGTCTTAAGATTTTCATATTGGGCACTAGTAAAATTTCCCCCGATATAGATCCGAACTAAACTTCTTAATCTCTCTTCCTGTGTGGAATATCGAGTCGATGAACGGCACAATGACACCCAAATCAGACATAAATGAAGTATGCACAGGCCATACCCAGGGACTGGTTTAGTTTATTATTTTTTGATTTGCAAGTACACATCACATCACACCAATATGCCATGTGAGCACACTGTCAGTTATATATATTGAAATGTAATTTTCAATGTGCAATAAAATAACATACATACATACATATATCACGCCTTTATCCTTTGCGGGGTAGGCAGAGCGTAAACGGACGCAAAAAACGGACATTTACGCCACGTCTGACAAACATGCAATAAAATAAAATAAGATAAATTCATTTTCTGGCTGTCTAAAATAGAACCTCGTGCTTCTCAGAAGGGTTGTCTACTGGGGATTATCCCTGACCACTATGGGAGTTATTTTAAGACCTTGACATTAAGATAAGGGTCGACCCAGACAAGGGCATTGTTTCCCGCAGGACTTTCTATATATAGCTTGACTGTTTAATACACTCGTACATCAAAGTAAGGCAGGTGAGGTTTCTTGACCTTGTGAAGAAATTCCTGGGCCATCTTATTTTATAGTCATTGTAATGCCATCGACACTCAACTGTTATTCTATTGCTACCGTGACTTTATATACTTCAAACGGTTAGCGGAATACGAAACGGCCAAAACATCCAACTGAAATACAACTGCGACGCTTTTCAAATAACGGATTTAGGCCCCTGGAACTGCTGTGTATGTATGTTAGGCTATACACATTTAGCTTGCAATAAGTGATTGCGTATAGCATTGCCTGGGTTAAAACTTGCTTGTAACTTAACTTCAAGAACAATCTAGCTTTTTCGAGATAAGAACTTTAAGAAACTACATACTATGGCTTCGATCTAATATTGTACAACTATTACTCATCACAATAAAAACGTGGCAATTATAAAATCCAAAATAAACACAACTTAAATCCGTGTAAAGTCGTTTTATTGTCATGTAACCGTTCTAATGCCCACCGCCCACGTGGTCGATCTCCATCGAGATGGGTAGACCAAGTGAAACAACTTGTCGGAGCCCCTGTAACTGATGCCCTAAGAAAAGCCGAGAACAGAGACAAATGGAAAACCTTAACATCAAACGTGCTTGAGAAACATTGTGGACACGACCTTCAGTAATGAAGATAACGACTAAGAAGAACCGTTCTAATAGCAAATATTTCAATATTCAGTTTTCTATTAACGGCGCCTTCGTTTTTAGAAAAAAAAACAACATTTTTTGTCAAATTTAAGTTAACAACATAACAGTTACAGATAACAAATCGTTTCGTCTTCTACAAAGTACCTGACTACAATCTCTTAGTATTACTTGTCGTTGTATTTCCTTTTGGTTACAAAAAACATATAAAATTCATCAGAAAACTCTACCTCCAATAAATTACGAGAATCGCGCGTCAGAGGATGTGGACCAATAAAATATTTCCCCAACATTATTATTAATCATCTTGTATTACAACAGCCTTATTAGTTTAGTTTCTTATAAGTAGATTTTCTATTAAACAGGCTGAAATTTGATGAAGACTTAAGATGGGCTGATGATAATAATCAACTTTTCCTAAGGAACGTACTCGTAGTTCTTAAAAATATTGGATCTGCCATACACGATTGCCGATCAGCTGATTTGAGAACTCGAAATATTTTGTCATATTTCAACCTATGTTCCTTGGGTAATGTTGTTTTTTATTACCCGTCTTGAGATTTTGTTATCGGTCACTAGTAAAATCTTAGCCTATATTTAAATCGCGGAATTTTATATTAGTATAAAGTACTTATTTGACAACTTGTAAAAAATCACGTTACATTTTGTTGTCAAAATACCTTAATTTTTTAGTTTTAATGTGAATTTATCGTACCTTATCCATTGTCTTTGTACCTTATCCCTGTAGCCTCTGAGACTCTCTTCTCACAAAATCTAAAGTAATGCAGAAAACGTTGAAATGTCATAACGACTCGATTACCTTTCACTAATTGGAGGAGCTCAATGACGGAGCAATCCATTCACCTTGCGCCCCAACGTTACAATAAAAAACCCTGACGAGGAATTTTGGTCCATTGCTTTCGGAGTTAAGAAATTTGGAATAAGGATTTGAAGACTTACGCTATGTGTACGGCGTCGGCGCCTTGCTTTGTGAAGGGTTATTCAGATTTATAGGCTCATTATCTTTCGTTTTAAAAAATATTTTGTAGGAATTGTGTGTAACTTTAAAGAATACACTATTATAACTATCGTGTCATAGCATTTTGCTACGAACGTAGGAAATTAAAAAAGGACTTATATATATTTTTTATTAGGTAGTTCTCCCACTTGCCGTCTGTCGCTTCGTATTTTTGATGCATCGTAACGCATGCGTCTGTAAGGTGAAAGGAACGAATGCGTCTGTCTTGACACACGCACCTTAGTCGTATTTGAATGGGAATAAGATCGGAATGCGCAATTTCCTTTCATCTGACAACGCATGCGTTACGGTGCGTTAAAAATACGCAGCGATGGACGACAAGTCGGAAAACCGCCTTACGAATTTATAAATAAATCACCCACTACTATACATTAAAACACGTACGGGTCGAAGTAAGAGCCGCCTCGTTCATTAAAGTTTACATATTGCTAAGAAAGTTACCTTCCTCTTTTAAAAGGTACGAACAACAACCTACCTTTATCGAAGATTACCCTGACTTTGTTGTTAGCAAGAAAACGTAGTGTAAAAAAGTACTCAAAGCTTATTTTTCAAACAAGTTGTTTATACAAACTAATGGTTATACACCTATTGGACCAAAAGCGTTATAAACACCGTTCGCTAAAAGGCTCTTTGTGTAGCGAAATCGGCGTTCGGAAAAATACTTATTTGCATAAAACATTTTCTGAATCAAGGCGTCCTTTAGCAGAATCTTGATAAAGGCTATGCCCCATTACTTAAATAAAAAGAAACGCTATTTCCAGTAAAAAAACTGCCTTTTCCTAATAAACTCGATTTGTAAGTACTAGTTTTGTTTATGAGCAATCGTTATAGAGGCGGTCCTATATGGACAGACAAATAAATGAAACGCGAATATTATGTAAAATAAGTATCTGTACAAAAAACATTATAAGTAACTATAGCTACCTGATTTTACTGTGACCTCCATTCCTCGTGATTGTGTATAAAAATAAAACGCGAAAATGTACCTGTATTTTATTACTTTATCAATACGACATAAATCATATAAGCATGCATCAAAATACAAATCGGAATCTATTGAAGTTGAAGAGTTTCCAATGAAACGGAACGTAGTGCCGGCGGGCGTCCAACTGGCTCCTCCATGGAACTATCGGAGCATGGAAATCAGTAGGGGATTTAATTTGGAACCGTCGGCTGTAGGATAGCCGGGTTTCAGTCCGTTACAGGACAGACCTGACAAACATTTCGAATGGTTCTGGAACTTTCGATATTTTTTTATGTTTATATTGAACCTTAGATTCCATTCGTCCGTTACATTGCCCTTACGGACAAGCATCCAACATTTTCTTGACATCTTTTCCCTTGTTCGATAAATAGAAAATTCAAGTTCCTATACAGCAACGCTTTACATGCCAGTGTACCAAAATACATTAAACAGAAACTATACTTGTCCTGTCCTATTTATCCAAACTCTTGGCAACCCTTGCAGATATCTGCACGTTATGATTCAATTCGTCTGCTGAATCGATCAGAAAACGGAAATTTTCACTTCCTAGCAGTCAGCTGTAGGTAGGTTTTTGATGTGTATGTTTACACACCATCAATTTGTAGGTGTGACTTAATCAACAGTAGAGAATTCCTAGGAATCCAAACAGATAATAGAGGTTAGTGCTACCAGCGCTGTTTGTTTCTATCACCCACTGCTGAAATTTTTGTTTTAACAGTCTGCCAGAAAGCTACTAGGAATTTTATTACAAATAGGTTAGGCTGTTAGAAAATTGTATGGTATAATAATTTAAACACGGTCTAGTTGCGTGACTACGTTTTTTGTAATAACGCCGTGTAGGTAAACAAATTTTGACATGTCTACACCCAAGCAAAAACAACCAAATACGTGATGTGTCGACCATCATTTGGAAGTTTTTGGCGAGCAAATATATAAATCAAAAAAATTACACGCTTGAACGTGCCTGCAATATCGTAGGAGGAGCCCGCTCTTGCGAATTTTGGATAATATTTTCTTGAATAATCGCTTTTATTAATCAGTACTCAATGCAATTATTTCTCAAATCTCTAACGACTACAAATTACTTTTATCGTGATAATCATCCATCTTAAAATTCGCGGGTGTTTTGGTTCCCCTCGTCATTATTACACTGACTTTCTGCGGAATCTCTTAAGCTGTGGATAAGTAGGCGTAATCTTTCATCTGCCACTTAAATAGATTGCCCTGGATGTTTGATAATTAAGTAATATGTTTTTTATTTAATTGAAAATGTATCAATACCAGATACAGGTGTAACACGCTGCTAGCAAATAAATAATAGAAGCATTCAATAGTTTTGTAGCTTTTGTGACTTTAGTGTGACAGATTAGGTCCCAAAAAATAATCCGTTAAAAACTATTACACCAGCTGGTCGTTCGTCGATTTGGCGTCTCACACGACGACAAGAAGAAGCAGACTCGTAAACACTGGATTGTTCAAAATATCAAAGCACATGGTACCTAGGAGATTTAATTTTAATGTTATCTGTATTGATATACAATAAAAGGTATTATTGGAATTAATTAATTTGTGACTAATCCGAGCGAGTCGGTGCCGGGCGAGTGCCGCCCCTGGCAACTAATCATGCTAAGTGGTCGCTCAAATGGCGTCGATACAGGCTGGCCAGGGACGCGTTTGTGAGAATTAAACATGATGTAGGCTGGCATTTTTATAGCAGCTTCGGAGTTTAGTTATAAATTTTGGAGAGGCCATCAAAATATCTATAAACGATACTTTGATGGCGGCTCCTTAGTATCAGGCCTAGGGTTAAGTACAGTTGCGAATCAACTTTTTGATTTATTTGATCAACTTTACAAGGTTTCATCACATATTTTACCTTCATTTCTTATAACATAATCTTTGTGATAAAAAGGTGTACGGTCTTACCACTGCCTACAATACTACTCTATAGGTACCTAACGATGTTGCGAATAAACTTTTTAATTAATTTGAACAACTTTACAAGGTTTTATTTACATTAATTTCTTATAATATAATCTTTGTTATAAAATGGTGTACGGTCTTACCATTGCCTACAATACTACTCTATAGGTACCTAACGATGTTGCGAATCAACTTTTTAATTAATTTGATCAACTTTACAAGGTTTCTTTACATTAATTTCTTATAACATAATCTTTGTTATAAAATGGTGTACGGTCTTACCATTGCCTACAATACTACTCTATAGGTAACGATGTTTATCATAAGTTTTCATTTCTTTGAATATCTTAAAAATATGCATTTTACCTAGTTATCAGGTAGGTATCATTCTATTCAAAGTCAAACATATCCGTACTTAAAACTCAACCTTTTAAATTTAAAAAAACTAGCGCATTATAAGCAGGAGATCATATTGCAAAGCATCCGTAGATATCTTGCGATCGCAGTGAATGATTTTCTATTTCAAAAGCAACCTTCTTTTACTTTTATTGCTTCGACTTGGCAAAGAATAGTTTGCACGAAGCTCTATAACTAATCGCTAAGAAACATTATATACTCGTAAAGGTGAGTTATTGAAATATTTTTATCAACTTTCTTAGAGAAATCACTCTTTTGTGTTTTGATTCGTTTGTGTCGCATTAAATTGAAAGACACATGAAACTCTCGAGTCCCTTATTCGCCTCTTATAACACCCGTGGGAAAGAGATGGGGTGATGTTCTTCTAAGCTGGGATCACACGGCGGTATACATGTTCATAAAAAAGAAACTACAGCACATTGTCAATACCACGATTCAGTGTAATATAGCTACAAAACTTAGACCTAACCTGGCTACCTATCAAAAGATTTTCATAAATTGCTTCCCGGCACGGAAACTTCTTTCAATGTAATTGAATTCTTCAGTACAATCGACGTTGGGCTGAATGAACCCGAAGTTATTAATTAAAGAAAAACTTTCAGTTCCACTCTACGCTTTCACATTTAATATAATTTGAACTGCTGTAAATTTTAACCATTTGTTATGAGTAGGTACTTCTTATTTTAACCAGATGATTTTAATACGATAATGGTAAATAATTTATCACCAAAACTCATTCGATTTCGAACTTTGTCTTTCAGGCAGATGTCAAAGTCCATCAAAACATTATTTCATCACCTCCTGGCGCTGCCTCCCGCACGCACTGTGGCTCACCGCCAGTCTCCTCTACTGCAAGGACTAGGTTTATGGAGGGATTTATTCCAAACTGCACTACATCTGGATCTCTTCGCGGATAAGTGGTCAGAAGTGAACAAAGAATGTTTATTTTATTGTGAAAATCTA
This sequence comes from Tuta absoluta, assembly GCA_027580185.1. Classification (NCBI taxonomy): domain Eukaryota; kingdom Metazoa; phylum Arthropoda; class Insecta; order Lepidoptera; family Gelechiidae; genus Tuta; species Tuta absoluta. The sequence continues at coordinate 5,497,455 of JAQAHW010000023.1, read as the reverse complement.
TAATTATGTGTATATTTTTAATTTGGTTTAGTCGAAAAGACATATTTTAAGATATTGTGTCAGTCTCAGGACAAAACCGGCATCAAAAAGGACTAAACATCGAGCAAAAGCTGTGATTGTTTAGTCGGAAAGTTTTACTTCATACTAATTACAGTGCTAGAGACGTTAGAGGCGCCATCCAGATAATGTTGTTTGTGCTTAATAAATTCCATTTAATTTTGAGTTTTATATTGTTTTCTAATGCAAGCTCTTACAAAGGGAACCTAATCTTTTGTCCATCCTGTATATCGATCAGATTTTAAAGTGCCTCAAAACATTAAGGGAATAAGAAGAGTTTCCTTACATGATCACTACCAAATTACCTATTGAGTCAATTCGGACATAGCTACGAGTAAGGCGATTCTATCGCTATGACGGACTGACGAACGTATTTTTGATTAAAAGAAAGGAGTGACCAAGGTGTTTGACAGGCGCATCCGTCAATCCGTCACATAGTGGGATTCGCCTAAAGAAGTCAGATTACTATCCTTTGCGAGTATTACATAATGAATTCTTTGAACCGCAACCACAGTACCGTAACTTGCAAAAAGGTAGAAAATTATAATAATCTCCTAGCCGATCCTATTTGACATTTTGTGTGATCTCATAACGAGGCCGTCAATATCTTTCCTTTACCTTCCTAGTGCCTGCTCCGGGGTATGAAAAACCGCCATAAAAACAGGCCCGTCGTAGCATCAGTTTTTATTACCACTTTACCGAATTCGAAATGTGTGTCAGTATTTATATTTCTACTTCTATCAAGAAAACATGTTTTCCTTTAGTCTTCTACTTAAAATATTTACAACTATGTACAGAAAGAAATTAGATAATAATAATTACAAACATCTAAAAAAAGCCTTTCGGTGCGTCTCGATCATAGGAGAGATTGATCCCAGGTTGAAAAACTCTGACACCAGGGATCGTCGTGACGTTGGATGATTCAGTGTCCGACACGAAAAAAAAAGAATGAAACAATCGGTCCCAACATATTGGCAGCATTACCTCTTTGAATAGCAAAGCTAATTCGTTGAGCAAGGAAGCTGCCAGCACGCCGGTCAGCAGATGCCTTGTAGACAGGCACCGAAATATCTTGAACGTTTTGTTTTCTTCATTATTCTGTTTATTAATAATTCTGATGGTATTTTGAAAACACATTTGACTACTGATTTTTGACAATAATAAAAAAATGAACTTGTATTTTTAATTTTATTTTTATTTTCCAAGCTAAGCTTAGCTTTGTGGAATACCAACAAAGTTTGATAGTTATTATTAAAAGCATAGCTGCACAGTTTAATAGTTAACAAAAGACTTTCATACAGGCATTCAGAAAAGGCAATTTTATGCATAAAAGCGGCAACTTTTGCCCCCGACTAATAAATGGTCTTGTTTGAAGGAAATTGAAAATTGTTACTTTGATAAATTTTGTATCTAGGCAGGCACCTTTCGGTAGCTTTTCGTTTCATTATAACCATGATTATCATGTTTCGAGCCGGATCTCCAAATTTTTGTTTTGATGAAACGTAATTTTTATGTTTAAATATATGGGATAGATCCTAAACAAGAAATGATCTGATATTGTTTCATATGTTTGAATGACAATCTTCCTTTTTTAATTGTATGCTACAAGGTTTCTAGTTATTCTTATCTTAACCCACAAATAAATATATTTTTAAAAACATATCATACCTACCTTTTTAAGAGGGCAACGTATACTGGATATTCGTAAAACCGTATAGAAAACCAACACAACGTTGATCTCTTAAATGGATAAATCTAGTTTGCGTTGACCAAACTAAACACGGTACCTTGCGTAAAAGAAGCAAAGCAAATTATTTCTAATGGATTTATGACACGATTACTTTCTGGCAGCACTCTCGGGGGAACCATTTTCCCAGTGAAGACAGCGGGTCTATACAATAAGTATAATCTTAAAAACAAGTAGCCAAAACCGAAGTCGGATTCTACCCGCGTATTATTTAGTCGCGGAGTCGCGGGTTTAACTCATACATACACACATATATCACGATCCCTTGGGGGTAGGCAGAGTTTAAACGACCGTAAAAAATGAAGCACGCACATTTTTCACCACTTACCACTTACTAAAAATTAACAGCCTCGTCTAAACTTTGCTACGGCGCGGCGTAGCGTACGTAGCTGGTGGCTACGAAGAATAAATATACGTTGATCGAAGCGATACTACGACTTTGGTTTGTAGCTCGCAATAATTCCGAACAAATTGTTTACTGTCTACCTGTCTGTTCAATAGTACAAGCTTTGCTTAGTTTTGGGCAAGATGGCGCTGTGTGAATTGTCCAGTATATTCATTTATTTTAAATTCATATTAATTTATTTTAATAAAGCTGTTTCGATATTCCGATGCACCTATGAACTAAACACACAACAGTTGTAAGTTGTTCAATAAAGTAGCTTTATACGATAGCCAAAATTCACTTTTCATTCTTCGGCTATGGCGGATTGTCCCCCGGACGGTTATTTGTTTGGTTGAGTGGATTTAAGGCGTGACCCACTTTGCCCCGCTGGGGAACATCTCTAACGATTTTTAGGACCCTGCCAGCCCACTAAGTAACTAATAAATGTTTATGCGGTGTAGTGTTCATTTAAAATGTAACAAACGAGATTGTTTGGGTTGTTTAATGTTACCTTCCAAACTAAGAATGTTTTGTTAATAAAACTTACCTAGAACTAAAAACTTTTCCATGATCGAAGTTTTGGGTCATTGAATGGCAGAGGCAACTTTCATATTTGTATTATATATTTAGTTAACATTATTACAAAATCGTTATGTCATTTCTCTTGCGATGCACAATTTTCTTAAGAAGTATCCTGTTATTTTAAAGTTATTTTCAATATCCGTGTAGCCTGAAGCAGTTCTGAAAAACCATTACAAGCACTAGGACCTTGAGCTTCCTAGGCAATATCCTGTTCGTGACATTCGATAACTTCTGGCACGATAAGAGTGCACCATTTGCGAAATTCACCATGTAATTTCGTATGGGATTTTATTTTAAATTGGACGGGTTACCGATTCTTGATTGTTTTCCGTAAGTGGAAACAATCAACAAATTGCATAATATATCATTATTTTAAAATATCTAGTAAACAGACTCAGAACTTTTAAACTTTGCTGACGTTTTGTGTTGAGATAACGTATAATCAAATAAAAACGTTAATATATCTACATAAACTGGGTTTTAAATGACAATGGATGTTGATTGTTACTAATGTCATCAGCAAAGTAAAACTATGAAGACTCTTTTGTAACAAAAATTTGCGTTAATATGTAAAAAATAAAGTGCTAGAAATATTTTATATCACTCACAAGTAAAATTTTAAACACTCGCTTCTGACCTATGCATTTTCCATTACTGAAATGGGTGAGAAATGTAAAAGTCCCAACAATATTTCGACGTCGGAAGCCCAGTGTAGTGCATTTCTACTAGGAATATCTGTTTCATAAAACATGTTTCACTTTAGCATTTCTTGTTTTTTTTTTATTGAGCCAGGTGAAAACTACACATTACATTACTGATGGATTTAAAGTACCAAAATTAAAGTTTAGTAGTAATAAAAGTTTAAAACATTCGAGAACGCAAAATATCTGGTAACAAACAAAACATTTTTTTTGCTTGCATTATCTTACTACATTATCGTTCGTTATTTGGAAGGTAAGTCCAAAGTCGCCAGTCAGCAGCGAATAAACATGCTATATTACATAAAACTTGTAAAAATTCAAAAGATGGAATCGTTTAGGTTGGCATAGGTAACCCTACCATATACCTAGCTGTGCAGTCAATATTTCATATTTCCAGTCCCAAAGACGGGGCGTGGAATTCCATTCCATTTTTGCATCATTATATTGGAGTGGGCTGGAGGCACTATATTTTTGCGAGACAAGTATTTGGCCAGCTATTTCGGCCTGATGGTGAGGGACGAAGAGGAGTAGAGCGATGGAATGTACAATTTGATTTGATATTGCCGAGGTGGATTACCCAAGAAGATTGAGAAATTGAGTTTTCTAAAAATAATTTAAATTTTGAATTTACAATATATATTAAATATAGTAAACTTCTAGTGTACCCACTAGCGTTATTTTTTTTTCATAGTTTTTGAACTTTAAGTTAGAGTTGCAAAAAAGTATGAAAAAAATATCTGACAATTCAATAAAAACAAGTATCCCGGTAAGAACCCCGTTTTTGTATTTTGAGTCATTAATGGGAAAAGCAAGGTTCAAAATAACTGGTACATTCTGTACCGGGCTAGATGAGGTCTTAAAGCAGTTTAAGATCTTTTAAATTATAAAACATTTATCTGGTAAAAGTATTTCCAAGCTAAAAAGCCCAATATCGGCTCTAGCAAGCTCCATTCATAGCTGCAAATCATTATTAAAATTATGTTTATCGGGCACAGAATACCTATTTTTAGTCGCTGTTTGTTGAAATTTTAAGGTATCTTTTTCATAACAACTTTAATATATGCTTTACCAAAAACCGTCATATCGAATAATTTCCCCGTAAACCGCCAAAATAAATCCTCTCCCAGCTGAAGTTATGAAAAACGGCAGCAATCAAAATATGTGAGTGCGTCCTCGAAACCTCCACAGCCCTTCGAAACTGCTATGACAAGTTATTTATAATACTCATTCGATGTCCATTACGGCTTTTCCGAAGTCAGGAAGGAGATGGAAATAGTGCCCTATGCGCAGTGCAGCAAAGCTGAAAATCGACGCATGAAAAATCTTGCGTCTTCATAATTATAGTGTTAAACCATGACGATACCGCAGTGTAAACTAAAGCAACAATAAGTGTTGTCGTCAAATTTTTAGAGGGTTAAAACCGCGTTTAAACTCAAAGGGTGGAAAAAGTGCAGTAAATCGTTTTTATAGCATTATATTACGTTTTACCCCCGAATTAATGTGCGGAAAGAATTTGCATATGAAAACTGCCATCGGGATGCTGTAGAAGGGGCAATATTAAAGAGATTACAAGCGACGGTTGTCTGTGATGGGAGACAATATGACGTATACGGTGCAGCGAATGAGTTTTTTTATTTACAATTTCGCTCAGGAGCTATGCTAGCGCAAAGTTAAAACGAAATGAAGCAGTCCAAATGAAAAATTTACCTGGAGTCTAAATAAAAATAAAATAATATAGGTAGACATAAACTGGGAAGTGCTTCACTCGAGTATGTTCTCTCTGTTAGGTTATAAAACTGTCGAATACTATATCCAAGTAATTAAGTTTTAGAAAAATTCAAATATTTAATCTTAAAATTAAATGATTCCATATAAAAACCCATTGACAGTACACCCAAGGGAGTCATCCTACCGCACAGTTATTCACGTCAGGCAATATTCAAACTAATTGGAGTTAAAATTGAGTTTGCTAACACTGGGCGGTATTGCGTGCGATTTGAAAACGGAACAATACATAAAAAAGGCATTTTATTTTTCTGAATATATGACATTCAGTTTAAAAATTATTTTTGATCCCTAATTATATAAGATCTTACTTGATGCAAAATAAAAGCTATAACTATGACAGTCAATATATATTTTGTTTTGTAGAAATGCCACAAAATTACATTGCAAATATTTTGAAGTAGTAAATGAACGAGGATACGTAAATTGTGATTTGTTATCAAAAACTTCAATAATAGGTTTATGTTTCATTTAATCAATAAATGCGCTATGTAAGTTTAATGTAAAGTTTTTATTTCGAAAAAGCTTCAAACGTATAACTTCGAAAAAACTTCAGATAACCGAAAATTGAGTCAAAGGAACGCTGGAAGTATGGTGATCACGTAACAATATTGTTAATGGAAATCACAAGTTGTTGTTTTGATGAGTAAACAAACATGATGCTGATGAATAATGGTTGGTTACCAGAATAAATTGATCTTTGTTTACAAAACCTCCGATTGGGCTGCCTTGTTTATTCAGGACATACTGAATGATAAGTTTTAATCAGGTTTATCGTATACTATACAGCATGTGTTTTTTTAATGGAAGTCTTAGTTTTTTTAACTTAAGAATTAGTAACAATCTACCCATTTTAGAGACCAAACAATACTAGATTTTTTGTTGTAACCATATGAAAATCCAGTCCAATTTGATATTGTCAAACGATAAAAAGATTCTTACCTATAATTTAAGTAGGTATATATATGCGCTATGTAAGTTCAATTTATGCCGTGTTATGCCGGCTTAGAATAGCATTACCCCATTTCTTTCCCGAGGGAGTCGTAAGAGTCGACTAAGGAACTCGAGGGTGTGTATTGCAATTTTAGGCGATGGGCTGACAACCTGTTACTATGGCGATACACAATTTTACGAATGACCCTCAAATATTTTGTCAGATGTGGTGTAAATGGCCGGTTTTTCGCGGCCGTTTACGCTCTGCCTACCTAACACGGGAAGTGTTTTAAAATTTGGTTTTCAATGTATATGTAAGTTAAATGTAACATTACTCAAAAATTTAAAAACAAACTCGCTTTGGTAATGGTCTAATGCAATTGCAAAGCATTGCTGCAAATTGTAATATAAATTAAATATGAATTTGAAATTTCAGAAACAGTAGAGATAGTTCGTAGCATACGAATATTAAACCCCGATTGAAATTCATGCCGCACACACGGGTGCACTGCAGGTACTATTATTTACTACGCCCCCGTGGCGTTTCTCGTGCACCTATCAGACTAGATATCGGCCCTGCGGTTTTCTCCTATTTTTTACCTTGAAACACAGTTATCTAGTTGACTCTCAAGCTTTTGTCAGACGTGGTGTTAATATCCGTTTTACGGCCGTTAACACTCTGCCTACCCCGTATAGGCGTGATTTATGTATGTATGTATGTAAACACAAGCTATTAAGACTTATTTTCTTAGATCATGGAAATTGAAAAGGTAAGTATAAGTAAACAAATAGATGTATACCTGTCATGAAATAAAAATTCATCGTCTCCTTACTACAACAGTTCTTTGCAGTCTAAATTTATCCTTATGTATGTACTAATATTTCATAGGTATTAACTCTTAACTTTGTAAACTAACTCACTCAAAATGCTAAAATCAAATAAGAAACAAGTTTAAAATAAACAGAAAAACCAGTTTTCAATTTAATAAATTACATTAAGATTGGCGCAGAATCACGTACGCGCAATCACATGTGATTTTCCAACTATAAAGTAGAGAGTATTGCAACCCCCCATAATATTTAACTTTGTTTCTATCAATATTCAGTTTGAGTAGTACGCCGACAAACCGTTTCACCCATTTTATTAACATCGTATACCATACGTAACATTTATATTGAACTTACTACAGAGTATGGAAATAAACCGTTGCTATATGCTGCCTTGTTTCATGTTTCAGCCAAGGAATTATTTTACACTGTGTGAATATGTTACAAGGGTGAATAAAAAGTGAAATACTTGGGCGTTGGGTGTAGGGATTTGCTTTCCTTTGTGGGCGCGAAACTTTATTGCATTGGTTGTCTTATAAACCTTTACTTGTCTAATAATGAAATCACAAGTTTTAAAGTGCACCATTGCATCATTATTTATTATTTCAGCCTTCGTATGCGTACACAAAACACAATTGTAAGAAACATAATATAACACTAATAAGTAACAATTCAGATCAAATATGTTTGATGTTGTAACGGTCGGAAAAGTCGCCACTCCTCTTTTATCTATTAGTTCAGTATCATAAGAACATTCGCTTCTCACAGGATTGCTACCCAATTTCCGTCATTTCTTTACAAATGCCAACGTAGAAACTTCTTACAAAAGTTACTTGTAAAGTTGCCTTTTCGTAGAAAACTGTCTGACAGTATTACGTAAGATGTTTGGCCACTTACGAGGGAGCCAAGCTCGCTGGAGGCAAACAGTAAAGATCGATTCGTACCTAATAGCTCCAGTAAATGGTTCTTATCGAGGATATGCTTGTTATACCTGTTAAACTGAGCTATTTTCTCATACATACATACACATATCACGCCTATAATCCCTTGCGGGGTAGGCAGAGCATAAACGGCCGTATAAAACGGACATTTACGTCACGTCTGACAAACATTTGAGGGACATCCGGAAAATTGTGTATAGCCATAGTGACAGGTTGTCAGCCCATCGCCTAAAATTACAATACACACCCTCGATTCCCTTAGTCGCCTCTTACGACTCCCACGGGCAAGAAAGGGGGTGATGCTATTCTAAGCCGGCATCACACGGCATGCATATTTTCTCCAAGGAATAAAATTAGATCTCCCATTAAAAAATACTCGATAGACGACAAGATTGGTATATTTTATTACAATTTTCAATTTTAACCTATGTTCCTAGAAAAAAGTTATTCAGTTTTATAAGCTCCTTGTACTTTTGTTTTGCCTTTTTTGTTTGTCATCGTAAGGTAGTCATTCGTTTCACGGCATCTGCCGCTATTCGCGGAGGGGGCCCATGCTCAGGTATCGCTCTACGGGGCTTACTACATCCCTAACAAAAGTTTTGCCTTTTGATGTCACACATCTTTCTTATAATAATGATTGCAGTGTGACATCGTGTCGCGCAGTTCAGTCGCCACTAGTGCGATTGCACCTTAATCTAGACTCTGGGTGTACCAAGTGGAACTCTCAGTGAGATGTGCAATAAATGCAAGACCCGTGCGGAAATGCTGCCAGCTGTCGAGACAGCTTTGATATGTTAATGTCACTGGAAACTGTTTACTCCCACTTGAAATATTTTTCACAGTTTTTTGTGATATCAATATCATAATCACATTGACATGATCAAATGACAGAATTTCATTAAATACCGTCGTAAATCTTCTACTATCGTGTCGATGGAAAGCCGATCGCCTCAAATGTCGTTCGACCAGTATATTGCCACTATCACAGCATTATTATTGGCTGTCATCAGCTGCTCCTGCGTAAATAAGAAACACAAAAAGCTTAAATACATTAGTTCTCCGGTTCTCCCTGTTGGGTTTGGTGTTCATAATATTAGGCAAAGACTATAAAATCAAGGACTTCTACGTTTGTCAAAGTACTTTAATGAATACACTCACTCTCGGCATCAAATTATCTAAAATATCCTCAAAGATCTTTTACGTTGTTATGAAGTGAGTATTTTTCTTGTATGATACTGATATCATATCTCCTCTCTCGAGACCACACACGTGAGTGTAGAAGTAAATTTGGTCCCGAGTTGCTACGATATGTTGTAGCACTTTACTACGAGCGTAGCAATTTTCTAGACAGCCGTCTATTACCCGATAATTTTCTGAAAAATAATATGGTTGAAAATGGACGTGAAAATGTATTAACTAAAAATTTCAAATACTAAGAGGCTTTGTACATAAACTAAACGCCGTCCCTTTCGATTAGTTATACCTAGAACATACTTAATATTAAAATACAAAAAAAAAACTGTACTTCCTATAAATAATTTCTGCCAGCCGCGTCGCCACACAATTCGCTTTCTATTTCCAATCCGTGAAACTGAAGAGTATTTTGGAAGAATCATTTCGTGAACTGTAATAGGAATCGTCTGTCCCTGCGTCTCGCCGCAACGATGCTCACAATTTTCTTTCTATTTGCGAGCCGAATGGTCTCAGACGCCGCCGCCAAATATCCTGTCTCCACCAATGGTTCCCCGATACATTTTATTTTCAAAGTCTATTCATATGGCCTTGCTAAGTGAAAGTGTCAGAAAATCTTCAACATCATTATTGTATAATTCGAAATTCTATGACTGAATTTTAATACCTTATAGTTTGTTATTGAATATATGATTCTTTTTGGTTACCTATTTATTTTGTTTTTTTAAATTTTTATTACGTATATGGTGGTTACCAACTTAAGTGATAATCAAAAATTCTGATCTGAAACGTAATCTCATTAACATTTCAATCAAATATTTCGCTGCCAAACTGTGCGATCGTTGTTGAGGAAGATAAAGTCGAACATATTTTGTTTTTCTCATCTAATAAATTATATTTCGTCAGCCATTACATAATGTTATTGAGTGCTTCATTTAGTTCTTTGCCATAGTTGAGTCCCTTAAAAAAACTGCAATGAATTCAAAATAAATTTATATAATTTCTCAAACTGGTAATTTATATAGGTAATTAAAGATACACTTATCGCTTGAAGGTACAACGATTTCCCCCTCCATATTACACCGTCTGCTCGTAGAAAAGTTTTGCTACCTCACGAATACAAGGCAAAGGGAGTAATCTCGGCGTTTAATTGATTATTACCTCTGTTGTTGCCGACATTTATTGCTCGAACCGCGAACTCAGCTCGTAAACGATATTGGAAAATGAGAGCAGTGATTATTGACACTCGTAGTAGCTCTGTAGATATTTAGTACTTTATATTTATCAATAAAGAGAAACAATGTTCCATTTTACATTAAGGTCGCTTTTTTGTACTGTGTTTTATAAAAAAATATTTATAACTTGAATAGTAGCAGAAAAAGTAGAGTGTTTCTTCATCGTGCACGGCGGTCGTTTAAAACCGCATAATCGTGCCGCTTGTATGAGAACATTTATTAAGAAATTTATGTTTTGGACACTTATTGGCAGAATAGTGCTATCCGAACTGGTTCACAATATTACGAACCGAAAGCAAAACGTTTGTTTTATTGTTCCTCGCACAATATAATACACGTAGAAGGCAGTACTACGTAATAGGACTAGCTTTCTTACCATTTTGCTATAGGCAGAAGAGCCAATATTTAAAACAAATTTATGTAGGGATTGATAAAACAAAATTTATTTATTCTGTTCTTTTTTTTTCAACCCGTCAACAACCGAACGGTAAACAAACAACAATCAAACAACAACATATGATGGCGGCAAGTTTAAGTATTGGCAGTGAACATTTCGTTTTATTTCTGCATTTTATCCAATAACCTACAACATATTTATGCGAGATGTACAGCGCTTGTGAAGAAAATTTAATTTCTATAGGTAGAATGCATAAAGCAGGTCTTAATACAACTGTTTTCGAGTTTGTTATGCGAACATTAAGAGATGAGGGTAGATAGAATATATTTTTGTACAAATACGCTGGACGCCAAGTATAAATAGATAGCACAATATCCCCTAAGTAAGGAAAACAAACCATTAGAGAATCGGATTACAATATTTCAGTGCAGTCCACAAAATAAATCCTCGTACAGTTTTCCTCCCAGTGGCATTGCTTGCTATCGTATCCGAACACACCACTTGAAAAAAAATAAAGAAACAAAAATCGTAGAGCTGAAAAATAAAAGAGAAAATGTTCAGTAGCCTGCCAGTGCCCGGTACTAATTCTTGATTAGCAGGAGTAGGAATTATTTTGTATTTGGAAACCGAAATATACTGTAAACATGCTCGGATTCAGTTCGTTTGCAGTTTATATGTATGTGCTCTGATTTAAAAGAAATTAGTCTCGTAGGTATTGTGTCTGTTTTTCATGGTTAGATTAGAGTACCTTGCACCGTGCTGGTGCTTTAAGAACTGAACTATTCTGAATTCTACTATTATTCTATTCTGTGATGTACATATGATAGCTCAGTAGTTGGAGTATCGTGTAAAATTTTTGGTTTCTTTAATTTCTTGGGCTAGTAATTTCTTACGCCAAAGGCTCTTTATCTATTCTCATTTCAACAATTATTTATTTTAACAATAATACATAGTCTACAGAGATTATTCTGTTACCTAACCCATTCCAGGCCCAAGCCCTTGCCCTGAGGCGGCTTTTAGCCCTACCTAGCGAATCAATTACCAGAGCCGAGATCGCGTTCACTCAATTACCTGCTAAGTAACAATGCCTGTATTGTATCTCCATATCTAATAATCTGTGAGTTAAGTTAGCCTTACTACACATATACATGATGGCGTATTTAAAAATTAAGGAGTAGTTAAAAGTTTGAAAATCCTCTCTAAATGAGTTAAGTCAATTTATTTCAAAATGTTCAGTCCTAAGAATAGACGATTCTTGCTTGATATGATCTTTATGTATAAGGTATTACGAGTACACTTTGGATTTCGTGTTCCTTCGCGCTTACTTAGGCGCCCTTTAGGTCTTCTAAGCGCTCCTCCTTGTAGAACTAGTCTAAGGCAATATTCTGCTATATCGAGAATGAGTAGAAACTTTAATACATTAGATTGAAGTATTGTTGATGTGTTATTGTGATACCCTCTTTAGTTTTAAAACTAAAGACTTGCAACAATTTAGTATTATGTCAGATTCCTAATCCCACCAGTCACTGTTACTAATCTTGCATTATATAAACAATTTTTCTTTTATAACTTTTTAAGCACTCTCGATCACTTTCACTCATTTTAAGTATTAGACCGGGTCTATCGCGATAGTATTTAGGTAAATATTAGTAATTTACCTGTGTCCCGACGTTTCAACACAGTTTCATGTATTGTGGTCGCGGGTTGACTGACGTCACAGCGAGTTGTCATCTAGGCGGCGGGTGACGAGATGTTCTGCTACCCACATTTTTTTTTATAATTTTATTATTATTGATTGTTTGTAAACATTGCACTAGGCTGCCGGCACACAACACTCACAGTATCCGACGATTGTTCCGATGATAAATCGCGCGGTTTCAACTTATCAATGACTGGACTCCATGCGGATGACAATTTAAACCCGTCCTCGCGGTTGAAATTATTAGGGTTCTTCTTAATTTCAATAGCCTCGCGAACGATCCTTGGGTAATAGTGGCGTTCCACAGAGAGGATTTTCGGGGCATGAAGTTCAATCCAATGATTCGGACCGGATGATAGAAGGTGTTCTGCTATTGCCGATTTATGCATCTGTCGGTTTTTTACAGCTGCGATATGTTCTTTGACCCGTTCGCTGACACTTCGCTTCGTTTGGCCAATATAAGATTTACCGCAGCTGCATTATACTTTATACACTCCTGCATTCTGAAATGGAATGACATCCTTCGGCGTGCGTAAACAGTGTGATACTTTCGACAATGGACTGAAAACAGTCTTTATTGAATTTTTACTCAACACTGTCCCAATCTTATCTGTTACTCCTTTCACATAGGGTAAATACGCTGGCTGTATGTTCACCTCCGGATGTTTTTCTCTCTGGTTTTCATGCGACGCTGAGCTCCTGAGTAGCCATTTTGAACCAGCACTTTTTGCACTCGTCGTTTCGATGTTTTGAGTCACACAAGTCGTATGCCCTCTTTGTCAGCGTCGACACTACAGACTGCAGGTGGCGCGGATGGTGATGGGAGGTCGCGTGTAAGTATCGATCTGTGTGTGTTGGTTTTCTGTATACAGAATGTGCAAGGGACCCATCAGGTCTCACCATTACCTTGACATCCAAGAAGGCCAAAGTTCTATCATCTTCTATCTCACATGTGAATTTGACTTTTGGATGGATAGAGTTCAGATATTCTACATACTGCTTCACTGTGTCAGTGATTCCTTTGATGACACTGAAAACGTCGTCAACATATCTCTTCCAGAGCTTAATAGTTGAAGGACCGGCACCCAATGCCAAGTCTTCAAAGTATTCCATCCAGATGTTGGCAATAACCGGTGCCACGGGGCTACCCATTGCCACTCCATCGATCTGTAGGTAATACTGCTACACGGTAAAGGAAATAGTTGCCCTCCAGACATTGCTCCAGTAAAGTGATGTATCTTTTAGGAATATTTTTCTCTTATCCTGCCTTCGATAACCTTTAGACATTCTCTTATAGGAACATTGGTGAAGAGTGACTCAACGTCAAAGCTCACTAGGATCTCATCTGGTTCCAGTCTTAGGTTGCCTATAATGTCAATGAAATGACGAGAATCCTTCACATAAAATGACGTCTGACCAACCAAAGTTTGTGGTACACTTGCGACATGTTTCGCGAGATCGTAGGTAGGTGAGCCGATTTGACTCACAATCGGACGCAAGGGAACGTTGGGCTTATGTTCTTTGGGTAGGCCGTACAGTTTTGGTGGTTGTACCGTCCTTGGTCTGTGCAATTTACCTAAATACTATCGCGATAGACCCGGTCTAATACTTAAAAAAAATATTTTATTAACCTATTCATTTTTGTGTGGCACCTTTAGATGTAGTGCATTTATGTCTCTCTCTTTTATGTTGAATTTACATCATTGTAACTGCAATTGGTTAATCTAATAAATATAAATAAATAAAATAGATGATTATGCATGTTATCAATTAAGGCATGTGGTTTAAACCTCTCCGTTATACAGTACTCGTCACAAAAGACGGACCTACAAAGGAAAAATCTTTCACAAAATCAAAATCAAAAATCAAAAAAATCCAAAATATTTATTTTCTTTCAAAGTAACATTATACTAAAACAAGTTGCTAGGACCTCCTTTTAAGCAAAAATATTGCCTGTACCAGGAGAGTCCTGCTCTTCTATATCGTTATTTTAAAACTTTGAAGGTAAGCAAAATATCTTAAAAGTAGGTAAGTTATTCTACACAAATACTTTGTATGAGTTTAGGTAGTTTGTATGTTTGGTTTGCTGAGTGTGTATGTGTCTCAGTGTAAGTGTGCATATATAACTTAAACATATATACATAATATAATTTGATAGCACAATATGTGTAATTATATGTAATATATTTGTACATATATTTCTATATAACATAAAATACAGTATATAAATATAGGTATGTGTTTATGTGTTTCTTTGTAATAGTTTCTCACATGTATCGTAATCTATTTCTTTTAGCCAACTTACTAGAGTAGTTTTACATTCGTGGTAATTGCTTGTATATATTTTTAGCTGTTTGTTTATTTTATTATATAAGTATGTTGATCGATGCTTGTACTGGTTACTCGCAAAGACCGTTCTTGCTCTGCGAGTACTCACCACAACCTCTTGTCTTCTTTTGCCTGTAATAGTGGGGTCATACGTTAGATTCTTATGAGTTTTTAGTATAATATTTAGGATGTATAATTTCCGAACAGTCATTAGGTTGCATGTTTTATACAGTATTTCAGTTCGGCACCTTCTTTTTTTGAAATACATCACCTTCAATAAGGCTCTCTCCACGTCTAAGAAGTGCGTTTTGGAGGCTCCACCCCATATAGAGATGCAATAAGTTATCACAGATTGAACTAGTGCAATGTAAATTTCATTTAATATGTTTTTTGGATAGTTTCTAGAAACGGGCATGGGTTTTGGTACGACATGCCTCAATGACTTGAACATCCATATAAATTTTCTAATTTTTACGTTGAGCAGCTCAATCTGTGGCAACCAAGATAGCCTCTGATCAAGTAGAATGCCAAGATATTTTGTATGGGTTACTTTATTTATTTTTGGACAATTGCAGTGGTTATTATTTGCTACTTTACAATTATGTATTTTTAAATAATAGTCATTACTAGGTTGAAAATTGTTGTATATTCCAAAACAAATATAATTTGTTTTCGTAGTATTTAGAGTTAAGAGATTATTTTTCAACCACTCGGAAACCAAGATCATACCATTTTCAGCATTTGTTTTCGTGACTTCCCAGGACGATCCAGTAAAGACAATGGCAGTATCATCTGCGTATGAAAAAATGTGGGCATTATCTAAACGCATGTTGCAGAGATCATTTATATAGATTAAAAAGAGTGTCGGGCCTAACACACTGCCTTGTGGTACTCCGCAGGACACACCAATGTCTTCACTGGTGCACTGTTCAAGTTTAACTTTTTGTGTACGGTTGGTAAGGTAGTCACGAAATATGGAGAGTTGAACCCCTCTTACTCCAATTTTTTCAAGCTTTTGTACAAGGATGGGGACAGAAACTGTGTCAAATGCCTTTTTTAGGTCAATAAAGATACATAAGCTTTTATTTTTGTCATCAAGATGTTTGGTAATTAATGTTGTTAGGGTAATAATCGCATCTTCCGTTGTTAACCCTTGCCTAAAGCCAAACTGGGATGGAGACAATATTTTGAAAGTTGTTAGGTAATTTATTAGTCTTGAATTTAATAATTTTTCTAAAATTTTTGAAAAAGCGGGTAATACTGATATGGGTCTGTAATTACTGACATCGTCTCTGTCTCCACCCTTGTATACTGGAGTGATAATAGCTTTTTTAATAGGTTAGGAAAAATGCCTTGTTTAAAACAAAGGTTAGCAAGATGCGTTATCACTGGTATTATAACGTGTTTGACATCACTATCACTACATAGTATAAAATAAAGTCGCTTCCCGTTTGGTGTCTCCTTATATCTTTAGAATTACCCAACGGATTTTGATGCGGTTTTTTTTATTAGATAGAGTAACTTGTGAGGAAGGTTTATAAGTATAATTTATTCCGGGAAATTGTCACATTCCCATGGGAAAACGGTTAACCCAACTGGTAGTAAACTTTTGACCCCCTTTTGACACCTTTAAGGATTAAAATTTCAAAAATGCTGAAACACGTATTTCATTATTTTAAATTATGAGTCTTATCAGAAATTTTGAAACAGATCACATTTAAGATGAAAAACTTTCATACAAACTTTTAACCCCTTTTTCACCCATTTAAAGGTTAAAATTTCAAAAATGCTGAAACACGTGTTTAATTATTTTAGGTTATTAGTCTAATCACAAATTTTGAAACAGATCACATTCATTTAAAAAAACGAACTTTCATACAAACTTTAAACCCCCGTTTGACCCTATTAAGGGTTAAAATTTCAAATATGCTGAAACACGTGTTTAATTATTTTAAGTCCTAAGTCTAATCACTAATTTTGAAACCGATCACACTTAAGACAACGAACTTTCATACAAACTTTTAACCCCCTTTTCATCTCTTGGGGGATTAAAAAAAAACGGAATTTAAAGTAAAGTCGCTTCCCATGTCTGTTTGTTTGTTTTTATGCTTAAATCTTCAAAACCACTTAACGGATCTGGATGAACTTTTTTAAAAGATAGTGAAGAGAGGAAGGTTTTTATGTATGATTTATGTCGGGAGGAGGTCTGTTTCCCGTGGGAAATTAGTTAGCAGCGGGTGAAACCGCTGGGCGGGCCGCTAGTGTTTTATAAATTTAGTAGGTATGTTATCCCATCCCGGGGCACTGGCAGATTTTAGCGATGTAATAAGTCTATCAATTTCATCATTATCAGTGTCCAACAGTACAAAAGATTGAGATTACCTAGGGAGGTTATTTAAATATGTAACTTGTTCTTCTGGAATTAGAGAAGAGAGAATGTCCTGAGCTAGTTAAATAAATAAGATATACCTTATGATATAGCTACACATGATTCTGTGCTTCTAATACCTAATAAGCTTTATCCGCATTTCATGGGTTATATATAGATTCGTTTGGGTACCAAACTGAGTTTCAATAGTACTAACTTAGATTGTAACTATGCATACATCTCCTGAATATTTCCTGTAAACCGTGGGATAATCGAGTTGGTATAAAGCCAAGCTCATCCACTTAGGATGCCATTAAGATGCGTATACATGGCGCATTGCATCGCCGATTTGTCAGCCAATCTGATGATAGTATAGGATGATAGAGAGCGACGCAACGAAGTCGCAATGCATCGCCTTACTGCGGTATTATCCTTATCCATTGTTAATTTTTCCAGCTAAGCAAACCAAAGTATGGAATAATAGCGACGCAATGAAAACTCCATGCACTTTGTGAATGCGGCCTTGTTTTGACAGCGTCGGATCGCAGCGACACGCCTCGTCAAATGGATACTAAGTCTATATCCATGTCTCATTAATACAGTTTACTTATACAGAGTGTATCTTCAAAGGTGCAAATCGTATGCT
Source organism: Tuta absoluta (assembly GCA_027580185.1). Lineage (NCBI taxonomy): Eukaryota > Metazoa > Arthropoda > Insecta > Lepidoptera > Gelechiidae > Tuta > Tuta absoluta. Next base: position 5,479,632 of record JAQAHW010000023.1, on the reverse strand, counting down.
CAAGGTGATTATAGTCGAATTATGTAAAATGAGATATGATGATAGAGATGATCACTACATAGTATAAAATAAAGTCTTTCCCTATGTCTGTTTTTGTGTGTGCTCAAATCTTGAAAACCACCCTACGGATATGGATTGATTTTTTTAAAGATAGAGTGATTCAAGAGGAAGGTTTTTATGGATGATTTATGCCGGGAGAAGGTCTGTTTCCCGTGGCAAATCGGTTAGCAGCGGGTAAAAACGCTAGTTATGAATATTTGTAATTATAACTAGTTATAATTTTAAAACGTAAAAAAAAAATACAAAAATTACAAATTTACATACATACATAAATCACGCCTATATCCCTTACGGGGTAGGCAGAACGTTAACGGCCGTAAAACGGATATTAACACCACGTCTGACATAAGTTTGAGGGTCAATCAGATAACTGTGTATCACTATAGTAACAGGTTGTCAGCCCATCGCCTAAAATTGCAATACACATCTAACCCTCGAGTCCCTTAGTCGCTTTAATTTAATTTATTATTAAAAGATTGAAATGAACAAAATAGCTTTTTCTTTTTTAGTATTTCCACTCGTGAACTGCGACCTCACTCCGCCTCAGGATGCAATATATCGCGTAGCACAAAAACATAAAGTGCTACGTGGTGCTACGTCGTAGCAAGCCGTAGTAAATTAAAGTCAAGTCCGTCTACTTACTACGAACCCTGACCTGCTGACATTTCTACGGGGCAACGTTATCGACACTAGTGCCACTCAGTGAAAAAAATTCACTGCCTAAATATGGTATTGATTCGGAGTACAAATTATGAATTAACGACAATCACTAGCTGCAAAGATTACTAAGATTTTTTAAATTAATCGATAGAACTTTATTAAAACTGTGCGCGTTAGTTATGTATGCCAATATTGTTAAAACTGGCCACTTATCCTTAGGGCTAGTGATTGTCGTTCATTCATAATTTGTTTTCCGTATGACTAGCGTGTTCAACCAGAGTTTTCTTTTTCTTTTTGGAGGCGCCACTAGTCTAATCTTTAACCTTAAGTACGCTATATGCGGTCTAGGTTGTCTTTTAGCAACTACCTACTTGCTTGTCGTATAGGACACAGAAAGGACAAACGGCCCAATATTTAGTATAATGACTCTGGTGTCAGAGCTTTTGCACTACCCAGTTACATGAAGGCCTCTCGGTCGTCATCAGCCGAGACGAAATGTTAAACGTGCCCTCTGAAGCACAGAACCCCGACCACGGAAGCATGGACTATGAGGTGGTTCAGTCTACAAAATTCTAACTAAACATAGAACGATATTACAACGCACACACACATATCACGCCTATTATCCCTTGTGAAGTAGGCAGAGCGCAAACGGCCGCAACGATATTACAAAGTTATGAATAAACCAATCTAAACTTTGTTTTTCTTTCCCAATAAATATAATCAGGGACCTTCAAATGTTGAGACCAAAAGCTCAGCCTAGTAGACCACGGAGAGAGTTAGCACCTACTTACTATAGACCTTTGCAGACAGGTTAATTACCAAAAGACTGAAACCAGACACCTCATTACTCATAGCATGAGTTTTTAGCATGCATTTTTCTCTTTCCTTTACTTTCTAAAAACATTGTTAGAAAAGGACAGCATAACCTTTACCTTAACCTTCCGTTGTAGGTCACGACTCGCGTGACTTATTTGCATTTGTTAGAAGCACTTGGCTGTTTTATTTGGGTTTTCTATGCTAAGTAGACAGGGTGGAATTTAAGTATTTATATCTTCTTGATTTTACATGATTTGTATTATAATTTTGCCGGACAAACAATGATATTTCATTTATGTTCAAGATGCAGGAAAAAGTTAGTTATTATTTACATTTCGATCCTTCTTTTTGTATCTCAAACATCTGCAAAAGATTTTGTTTTATCAAATTGTGAAGACTAAATAAACATAACGAAAGGTAATAAATTGACCAATGTATGACTAGATGAATGAAATTTCAATGTATTAATTTTAAAAAAACTGAAGGTATTCCTACTTAAACATTTGCTTTAAAAAATATCATTAGGTAATAAGAAATAACAACTTAATTTTCATGCAGCTGGAGCATGCCTTTCCCTTATTTTAATCCTATAAAAACCTCATTACATTGAAAGTATTTAGCTATAGGAAGTTTACGCAAATGTCCTAGCTGGTTATATGGACGGTGACACATGATGGATGTACCGGTATAGACAGTCAGGTAGGGAACAAGGGACCCCTTGTCCTAAATCCCTTTGGGACATTGACGTGACAGTCATCCCCTAACATTTGAACACTGACTGTTCAACCTTTAGGAACACGCAGAATTTCCAATAAGAAATATAAGCGATTCGTTATAACCACTTTGTGAAATGAAAGCAATCATACAACTAAATACGATACACACACACACACACACACATCACGCCTATAATCCTAAGGCTGAGCGTAAACGGCCGCAAAAAACGGACATTAACACCACGTCTGACAAACGTTTGAGAGTCATTCGGAGAATTGTGAATCGCTATAGTGACAGGTTATCAGCCAATCGCCTAAAATTGCAGTACACTACCCTCGAGTTCCTTATTCGCCTCTTACGACTCCCACGGGAAAGAAATGGGGTGATGCTATTCTAATCCGGCATCACACGGCAATACAATATGGAATGAAATATACAAAAATAGGATTCCAATATCACGGGCACCGGGCGGGGCACGTATTCTTGGATTCTTATATTCCCTGCGTGATTGTTTGATTGCGTAGTAGACTGTATGTCCAACCGGCATACCAACCCTGCACTCACATATCTGTGATCACCCACGCATGCACATGTAGAAATGACAGTTGTCTATAAAGAGTCCGCTGTATGGAGTGTCCGAGGTGTGCTAATTACTGAGGCATTAAAAAATTTAAATATAAATACATAGCTATCTTCTACGATCAGGTAGGTTGAAGATTGCTCTCTTGCGTCGTCTTTATACGTTCTGTCTATGGTTTACCTTATGTACAGGTATGTAGCGTAGCGAATTCAATTTGATTTAGCCGGTGGATCAAGCCCATCTCGGGGGGCGGCTTAATATGATTGATTTTAGACTACTACAGATTAAAAACTTGAAAAATATTTAATTTATTACCTTGCAGAAAGTTCATACTTGTTTTTTACATTGTTAGGTTTATTGTTGGACGTGTTGGAATTAAACAGGTATACAAAGTTTTAACAAGAGACTCTCCTTAGTATTTTTTTTATTGCTGAACGACTTTATGTAGTACCCAAGCACCACAGTAACTGTAAACTAGAAAAACTAAATTTCAAAAAGTTAAATCGTTTTTTTTAGTTCGACTGAAAATAATATGCCACAGATTTTAAGTATTAGACCGGGTCTATCGCGATAGTATTTAGGTAAATATTAGTAATTTACCTGTGTCCCGACGTTTCAATACAGTTTTATGTATTGTGGTCGCGGGTTGACTACCACAGATATTTAAAATAATTAAAATTCTCCATAAAAGGAGTAATTGAAGTAACTCCACCGACAACAGTTGGACCCTTAAGTTTTAAGAAGATGATTTTAAATAATAACAACTGAACATATTTTAATACACATTTTCATAATAATGCTCCTCGCCCAGAGGTAATTAACCTTTTTCACCTGTCTCCACAACTCGGTCCGCCCCGAGATATTACCTATAGACACCGCACCGTCAGATGACAAATGCGGTCATATGAGACCGATACGTCACTGTTGGTGCCACGTGTCGACAAATTGATAATTTGCTCCATTACTTCCCATGAAAGGCATAAGTACCACCACTATATCAATTACACAGAGTATAAAAAGAATGCTGAAAAAATTTGAAGGAATAAATGACCAGCCCATGAAGCTGAATAACTTGCCCTCAGAAAATAAGGCGTTATCACAAAGATGTTAGACAGAGATTGAATGCGTATTTAACGCTTTTTTAAATTTTTGTGGCCAAATAAAAAAATGCGCTAAACATGTTTAACGCGCGTTTAGTTTTATTGTTCTAACACCGTAAATTTGTAAGCCGACTGAGTCATAGTGGCGAAATGACCACCAAAACCTACCTCAGAATATTTGAAATGAAAATATAATTTTAAATACTCAAAGACGATAATACTGAACAATACTTGGCACATTGTACTTCACACAAAGAAACCCAACCGCGCTTGGTGACCCCTGGGTAATTGATAGTTAGTGCGATCGGCCCGCAGTTTTATTGTTGCCGTACGCGACCCCTGGTTTACGACCCCTGACCGTATAGTGGCGGGTTACGTTACATTTATCACTAATACGGCTGTTTACTTGCAACTTTGTGGTGCTCTATTTCACATAATATTGTCGATATTATTGCCAATTGCTACACGGTTCAACCATAATTTAGCAGTTTGAAAAAATATTTGCTAATATTTGTAACAAAATCAAGAAAGCGCATTAGGTATGTGTGCTATGGCAGTTAACTACAAGTGTAAGGAAAATGCATATGACACAAGCTCGGTTTAGTTTAGATCTTAGTACTTATTCAGATATATATTTTTTTATTTGTTCTCTTTGAGCTTTGAGCAAACAGCTTCTTGAAAGGAGGCCACGCCTCGGCAAGCCTATCGTTGTACGACCTCCAGCCAGATGGACTGATGACTTTAAAAAAGCGGCTGGTAACGACTATATGGCGAAAACGAGTGATCGTGCCTTATGGCGTACCCTGGGGGAGGCCTACGCCAGCAGTGGCTAAAGGCTGATGTGATGATGTGTTGCAATAGATCTTCAAGGCGACCCGCAAGTATGATTTAATTGTAACAGCAAAAAAAACTAACAACCGTGTGATGCCGGCTTAGAATAACGTCACCCCATTTCTTTCCCCTGAGAATCGTAAGAGGCAACTAAGGGACTCGAGGGTGTGCATTGCAATAGTAGGCGATGGGCTAACAACCTGTCACTATGGTGATACACAATTTTCTGAATGACCCTTAAATGTTTGTTAGACGTGGCGTAATTGTCCGTTTTTTACGGCCGTTTGCGCTCTGCCTGCCTACCCCGCAAGGGATTATGGGTGTGATATGTGTATGTATGTTACAGCTAGCCGCTGGTTTACGATCCCTGGCCGTACGTTACTGTGGAGTACGTCGTACGTTACGTACTTTTATCGATATTGCGAGTCCATTGCACTTCTATGCTGGTTTGTGTCACAATGTAGAAATGCATGTTTTTCTTGGGTACCATCAGCTTCACATCAACCTACCCATTTAAAGGATCAACGTACAGATGAACAATCGGTATAAGTCGATCCCTTGAATGGGTAGGTTAATGTGCTGCTGAAGTATCTAAATAAATCTGAAATCACCATTTTAATACAGCACATTCACACAATAATACATTTAATATTTCATCTATTTTCAACATTTTTACAAGTTAGGTATGCAAATACTACTTCCTTACTTATAATACTTTTTTTTTTCATAGGTTGCTACGACATTTCTCATGGTACTGAGGCACAAAGGCGCCCTCAATTTCCACGCTTATTCTCTTTCCGCATAGACTCTACAAGTCAAATAATGACTTCCAATATCCAATCAACATCCAATATTTTAGCCGATAACTTAGCGACGGAAATTTGAGAGAAATAATGGCGTTACGAGCCCCTTTGTGTGCCCTATAATACCCAACAAGTTACAGGGTGAAACAATACCATGCGAGGCTATACATGGTGCCACAATATCTTGCGAGACTATACCCGAATACAGGGTACCAAACAATGGCCTCAATTTGGGATTACAATTGTCTTAACGTACCTTAAATTAGCGCTGTCACTTTCGTCAAATAGGTTTAGAAAAGGATAGGAGATATCTAAGTCCTGTCATGTATAAAAAGCTCAATGCGTTCTTGCCCACTTCGAGTAAACTTCTTCGACATTAGCCGTCACCCTATTTTGACTAACAACGCGCATTTTGCGTCAAACTTTAAGACAGGACTTAGATATCTCCTATCCTTTTCTTGACTTATTTGACGGAAAGCGACAGCGCTAAAATAAACTAAGTTAAAAGAACTGTTTCCCCCAATATAGCATTACAATGACATTGGATTTCTGGTTACCACAGATTAGAAAAATGAGAAATTCTTAACTAGTAAGTTCCATCCGAAATGACCGCGTCGAAGCACTCAAAGCAACGGAAATTCACGATAAAATATTTTATTATTTATTTCACACACTTGATTGACGTAGGTACGATGTCACTTTACAAAGCTGAAGCTAAAATGAAACACTGAAATTTGTACTTGACGTCTTAAAGAAAACACAACGATAAACGGAAAACAGTCCTTGACCAGTCCAGTCCTTGACATGACTTATGTCGTCAGACAAAACTGAAGTTGATTAAAAATTTCACTGCAATTAGTAAATTTCCGTCCTTGTGTACAGCATGACAGAGATCTGTGTCCCAGGATCTACCACATCCGTACAGAGATCCTGTACATAACGTATCAAACAAAAGAACAATCAGATTCTTCAACCAAAACAATAGGTATGTGTGTGTATTAAAGCTGTCATAACAAATTGTAAATACCACACTCAAATAAAATTAAATCAAATTTAAAAATATTTCTAAGAGTTACTTTCAAAAAGGTACTTATTAGATATGTAATAAAGTATTACAGATTTTTTACCTACCTTTATGTATGCCATGTTAAAATTGTAGTATCGAATCCAAAATACACATCCATGGGAACCATTTATATTGGGTTTTTCATACAATTACTAAGTATAACTGACAATGAATAGTTAAGCTGCTGATAGACGTACTGCGAACATGAAATAAATATTTCAATCATTCCGAAGTGGAAAGTTTCTTGGACAAATAAACTGAAACTATAAACAGCGTTAAATACCACTTTGCTTCTACGATATGGAACTACCTCAAGGTAAAAGTACTACTAAACTTATAGATTACCAGCAGTAAAAGATTAGATCATCAGTAAGTTATGAGGCTATTAAAGATCTCTCACTTGTAAATGTAACGACGTTACAGACAGGTTATTTGATTTTGAAAGGTTGTCAAAGGGTTTGATATAAAAAAGAACGGATAAGGGGCGGATGTAAGCCGCAAAGGGATGTATGTATTTGACAATTGAATTGACATCAAAGATTCTGTCAATTCCCTTATAAGACACGACTTCTCGTGTGGGACTTGTGACACAAAGTTACCAAACAACCGCATCCACTACATTGAAAAAGCTACTGAGTTGTTTTATTGCGTTACCAATATATTTTTAAGAAATCTTGTAACGTCACAAATGACAAACTGATTCTGATTCGAAATAAGCGAAAATAAATACGAAAAAAGAAGATGAATTAATACAAAAGATCTTAATTATTCTGTTCCACTGGCGATAACATTTTTATAACAATTATTTCAACAGATGCTTGATGAAAATCTAAAGGCAAACTCGTGATTAAAATATATGTTTTGTTAAGGGAACGCTTTTAGACTTATTAAAGTAATATCCACAACAAAAAAGTAATAATAATATTTTAACAGTGTTACTCGTATAAAACTTAGATCAACTATACAGGCGTTCTTTGGTAACAATCAATATAACATAATCACCAAACTAATTAATGCTACATCATCGTGTAGTTTCACTGACTCATCTAGATTTAACAGTTTTTTAAAAGATATGCTTCATGAACCATCATCATCACGTTTCTTTTATCAAATACAATATCACATTCGAAAAATTAAATTGGAATTCGTAAGTAATTGTTCGTGTATAAATGATACGATACGACGTATTGAGTAGGGAAAATAATTGACAAGAGGCCTATATTGAAAATGAAATAACCAATTTAAAATAATAATTTTCATTCCCAAAAGTAAGTATATTTTCTGAACAAATGAAAGGTTTGTATCGTCCGGGTGGAAAGGGATTAATCCGGGCGGATCCGGGAAGTTTGTTTGCAAACAAGCTGCGTTGATTATTTTACGGATAACGCTTAGAGGTACAATGAGTTTTTAGGTCAAACGGCTACGAGATGAGATTCAAAGCGGGTGGAGGTCTTCTAATATTTATTCTTACTGCCCTCTTTTTCTCGGTGATTATCTACTTATTATTCGGTCTAGACGCCCAATATTATAAATCCGTTTTAAAATAAGGTGTAACGAACAAACAGCTATATAATATGACGGCGCAGGATATTGCTTTGATGATTTTCAATGTCCAAAACTAATATTATAAAAAATAATTTAATTGTTATTTTAATGTGCAAATAGCAAACTAATTTCTTGACTATAACTATTTCGTGGAGTAAATTGCTTATGAATCCGCAAAGCTCTTTTCCATTTCTTTAAAGTACTCGTACAAAGTTCACCGAAAGAAGAGGTGTGGTGGAGATTACGCTACTTCATTTACCTCGATAACAAAATTGGCGTAAGTACTGTTCTAAATGTTGATTAGATGGCCGATGTGGCGCAGGTGGTAGTGCGACTGCCTGCGACGCAAAGGTTCCGGGTTCGATTCTCGGTGGGGCACTCGAAAAGTTGATATTTATCACTTTGTAAATTTGTTCCCGGTCTGGTTAGGACATTGCAGGGTGAACCAACTGATTGTCAGAAAAGAAATGGTTCCGTGCTTCGGAGGGCACGTTAAGCCTTCAGTCTTGGTTGCTGTCTATGATTACTTAGACGGCGGTTGTAACACAACCATGTCAGAGGCCTACTAGTGGTAGTTGGTGGTTGAAAAACTCTGACACCAGGGTAAATCGGGTCGTTGGACGACTAGGTGTCCCCCATGAAAAGAGAGAGAATGTTGATTAAATATATGAACAGCCACAACAGTCCACTGCTGGACATAGGCCTTCCCCTATTGGCCCTCCCCCTTCCAAAACATTTTTGATTAATTTAGATCGAATATTACAAAAATGGCCTATAAGTACCTGTTACGTGATCAACAAAAGAAATTACTTGAAAAACGTTTTGAAACAGTTTAAGTACCTACTTCCACCTTAGCTATATTAAAAGAAGTGGAAAACCTTCAAACAACTTTCAGGTGAAGTAATTTTTAAAACTGCGAATAAGTAGAAAATGTTGTAGCAAAAGTTTTATTTCGCACATTTACTACTAACTTTTAAAGCGTACATAAATAAACTCTATTTTCCACAGCTTTAAAAGGATTTCCCCGTAATCTCTACCTGCATTTATTAGCGAACTTATTAAGTATACCTTTCATACCTCTATACCTCTTCCTCCGCGGACCCCGTCCAGTACGGTTGTGTTGCTAACTCTCAGTGCTCAATTTTATTAAATCTTTTTTCCTAATAAATTCATCAAATAAATTCACCTGTGTACCAGGAAAGCATAGAAGTAAACATTGTTGTGCTCAGTGTGTGAACGAGATACAATCACTGCAACAAAGTAGCTACACTACTCTAGCCACGCCTAGATCGTGAGTAGAAGACAGCGCTATCCATACCTGCGAGACGGCTAGCTGTGCCCGCGACTATCGTCGTTAGTGTCGAAGCCACGCCCCCTCGAGAGAGCGAGACCAACATATCCGGTGTAAACGAGACAATTAGCTGCGCCTGCGCCGGCTCAAATTAAAAGCTCTGCCCACCAACTTGTACACCGTTAGCTCCACCCACCGGGAATTTCACCTGCCGTCGGCAAGAGAAACATTTAGGCCTACACCTTATAACTATGTCGGTTACTAGGTCGCCCCAATTTAAATCGCCGATTCCTGAAGATCGCTTCGCTGACTTGAATGATTCGTCAGCCCCTGTGCATTACTCTTCAGATCCACAAATTTTTAAAATGAGTGAATATGGAGACACACACCTTCAAAACAATGATTATGTTTCCCACCGAAACAAACGATTCAGAGATGACACTACAGAGCCATCGGAGCTCGCCCTCTTTAAAGCTGATATGAAAGAAATGATTTCGACTTTCATAATAAGCCAAAAACAAAACTTAGAAGGAATTACAAACAATTTGCGAGATATAAAGGAGACAAATACTAGAATCGACGCCACAATGGAATTACTTCGTGCGCAGAACGAAGAATTTCGTCACAAAATCCAACACCTCGAGCAACAATCCAAAAAAGACCAGGAATATATATTTATTCTAGAAGACAAGATTGAAGATCTACAAAGAACCTCGCGAAAAACCTGTGTGGAACTAAAAAATGTGCCAAAAATTCCCCAGGAATCCCAAAGCGATCTGGTAAAGCTAGTTACCACCCTGGCGAATACAATCCAGCTAGACATGAGCGAGCGAGATATAGATGACATTTTTCGTCTAAGAGCTAAAAACCCAGAGGAGACCAAACCTGCCATTATCGTGGAGCTTCGTTCATCCATCCTTAGGTCCGACTTTTTAAAGAAGGTCAAAAACTTCAACATTTCCAACAAAACTCGTCTACAAGCTAAACACCTCGGATTTACCAAACAAGAAGACACCCCAATCTTCATTTCAGAACAGCTGACGATTAAAGGATCGCGGCTATTTTTCTTAGCTCGCGAGCTCAAGCGTTCAAACAAGGTCAAGTACTGCTGGACGTCACACGGAAAGGTCTTGGTGAGAAAGGATGACGCATCAAAAGTAATCCACATTCAAAATGAAGGACAAGTGAACCAGCTTAGCCAGGAAACATGACTATCTGACTATTTCATAATTACTGTGCTCCTCTTTGCTTTTATTATGTTACTGTTACTTACTAACGTGTCTATAGCATTTACTCTAACCTACTGCAAACTTTATTTTACAAACACATACACACATTCTTTATACACTTATTACTTGCTCACAAAAAGCGTACACCCCACAAAAATATTACCTAAACTTGCGCAATCACTGCATGTCCTACTTACCTACCAATGGAAAACTCCACTAAACCCTCCCTGCTACTTCACGAAGTATTCTTGCATACCTATAAATGGATAGTTTCAATAACCTGGCAGAAATAGATATGCTTAATGCGGCAGACTCAATAAAGTGCAATATCCAGGACCTAAAACTAAATAATTCCAATTATAACTTCTCCATCCTCACCCAAAACATAAGAAGTATATACAAAAATATTGATGACCTACAAGTTACCCTCTCGCAACTAGTATATGAAGCTGATATTCTCATCTTAACCGAATGTAGATTACACTTAAATAAAAATATCCCGCAAATTATAAACTATACCTCTTATCAAACTACTAACCTATTGAACCAAAATGATGGAGTAGTTATATACATAAAAAATACCCTTACCAATAAATGTAAAGAACTGAAACTACTAAACGCCACTGCACTGCAAATTGAGACTAAACACTTTATTATACTAGGTATTTACCGCTCCCCGTCATACCTAAATGCTAGTAACTTTATTGGCTCCCTCGACTCTCATCTCGAAACACTTAACACTTATAAAAATATACTCCTACTCGGCGACATTAACATTAATCTTATTACTTCGCCTAGAGAGCAATCAAATGAAAGAAGTAACCGCCTATCATACCTAAATGTACTTTCTGTTCACGGGTTAATGCCTGCTCATATTTTACCTACAAGATATGACAGCTGCCTGGACCACGTATTTGTAAAATTGGAGAATAACAACTCTGCCTATGTCGCTGTTTTTAACACTACCATAACGGACCACAATCTAGTCGCATTATTCATCGCGCAGAACGATAGGGAAGTAACTTCTCCTAAATACAAAACGGTGACTAACTATGATAAAGCTTTAGAAAGTCTTATCTCCACGGATGTTTCTTATTTTAATATCTTCACGGATCCTAACACTTATGCAACGGCAATAATAAGCTTAGTTAAGACTATTTTACAAAAAAACTCTAAGCTAATACTTATCCCAAATGGTAAAAGATATAGAAAACCATGGATAAACGAAGGAACTCTAAAATGTATATCTCTACGTAATAAAATGCAACTAAAACTAAAATTTGAACCACATAACAAAATTCTATCGATTACATACAAACGTTTTAGAAACTTCTGCTGTAACCTAATAAAAAAAGTTAAAAGGATATACTACAGTGATAAAATAAACAAATCTATTAAGCAACCTAAGAATCTCTGGTCTACGGTAAACGAAATCACTCAATACAAACCACCCAGGTCCCCTAACACTGAGTTACTACACATACTGCCCTGTCAACAATTAGCAGTAAATTACGTAAATAAATATTTTGCCAATATCGGACGCAACCTCGCTGAAAACATTGTTACCCGACTTGGCCCTCCAGTGCATACTATAGTGAGCTCCTATACTCATCCAACGTCCTTTGTGCTGCTTGACTGCACCCCTGACGAGGTTAGAACTATCCTTATGAATCTTGACTCGGGGAGTGCATCGGGCTGGGACTCCATCTCTACTAATTTCTTGAAAATATCATGTGAATTTATTGTCCCGTTAATAAGTGACCTAGGAAACCTAATCTTCAAAACCGGTATCTTTCCCTCTGATCTAAAGCGGTCTATAATCACCCCGGTGTACAAGAGTGGGAACAGAAACGACGTAAATAATTATCGCCCTATCTCGGTACTAACCTCAATCTCCAAAATTATAGAGAAGCTTCTAAATTCCAGACTTGTTAGTTTCCTGAATAAATTTAAACTTCTAGCTGACTCCCAATACGGTTTCAGAGTAGGGCGATCAACTCAGGATGCCATTATTGATCTCTCATCACAAATAACAAAAGAAGTAGATAAAGGCAATAAATGCGTAACAGTTTTCCTTGACCTCAAGAAGGCTTTTGATACCGTTTCTGTGCCCATTCTTGTAGACAGGCTCGAGAATCTTGGAGTACGAGGAGTAGCCCTTTCCCTCTTCTCCAGCTACCTCACAAACAGGAAGCAGGCAGTTAAAATAGGTCAGTACCTCAGTGAAGAGGAAAACGTAACGTTTGGAGTTCCGCAGGGGAGTGTCCTCGGTCCAACGCTATTTCTCATCTATATTAATGACTTATGTAAGCTTACCGGCGTTGGAGGGAGGATACTCTCCTATGCAGACGATACTGCCATTATCTTTCCTGGAAAGACATGGGATGAAGTTAAGCAAACGGCAGAAAAAGGACTTGAAATTATATCTAAATGGCTAAACTCTAACCTACTAACTCTCAACATACAAAAAACCAAATAAATATGTTTCGGACCTTACATAAACTCTCAACCTAGTAGCAACTTTAACCTTACACTGCATAGTTGCATGAATCACTACCCCTGTAACTGTCCACTTTTACAAAAAGTTACCTCCATAAAATATCTCGGTATTATGGTGGACCAGAGATTGAGCTGGCACCCACACTTGGAACTTACCATGAGTAGGGTCAGAAAGCTGATATGGGTTTTTAAAACACTGAGGCATGTAATGAGCAAGGACTTACTTTATAACATCTATGTTGCTATGGTCCAATCGGTTTTAGTATATTGCATCCCAGTGTGGGGGGGTGCCGATAAAACGAAGTACCTAGATCTTGAAAGGGCTCAAAGATCGCTTATAAAAGTAATGCTATTTAAGCCATACAGATTCCCTACTGATACACTATACACTATCAGCAATATACTGTCGGTCAGGAGACTGTACGTCGTAAACCTAACTCTAAACTACCATAAAAAACTTCCCTATGATCATAACATTCTAAGCAAAAGACGAAACTATACAGTGGCCCCTACTTATCCTGTCCGTACTGCGTTTGCTGAACGTCAATATATAGCTCAAGGTCCTTACCTATACAATAAAATAAACCGTTCACTGCAAATTTACCCAATGCATTTACGCCCTTGCAAACATGCCCTGATCGAATGGCTGAAAACTCTGACCTATGAAGAGGTCGAGTTACTTCTAACCAGGGTTGTCTAATATGCAGCTACCTTCTGTACTCCACCTCCTGCATGTGGCAACAATCACCGATCCCAAGGTTTTTTATATATCCGTAGGGCATGCCGGAGGTGAGGACATACGGTCTACAAATTGGACAGTAATAACTTGCGTTATTGCACACCTCCCCAACATTCGTTTGCATGACTCCACTGTTTGTGGTCTAAACTCCGATCCCAAGGCCACACAACCGAAGGGCAAGCGGTGTGGTCATGCAAACCACATAATAGTTTTTCACACATGCACAAAACTGCGCAATCAACCAAATTTACTTCCTTTCTTATTTCCATTGCAATGTTTACAAACCTGCTGCAAGCTTACTCAATATTATAAGTATAATTTAATACCTATTTATTATCAACGCTGCAACTTACTTTGCACGACACTACTTAGACACTCACACACACGAACACCCAAATATGCATGTACGTCTCAACCTAATCACACTCACACTTCAAAAAACAAACAAGTTTATACCTAGATATTTGCTTTTGTACGCCTAACGATCACAAACTTTGCTACCTAAGTGATTTGTAATGTGATCTTTAGTTATATAGATAAAGTTAATACAAGTTGTGTACCTAATTATTACTTTTAGAATCAATCATCCTAACAAAATGAAATAACTGGAAGAGCGGGGTTTTCCCACTACAAGTGTCTTGAACTACTTAAAGGGAAGCCTCCAACATCTATAAAAATAGGATTTATGGAAATAAAGAATTTTTAATTTTAATTTTTAATTTTTAATTTTCATGTGTTTGTAAGGCAGCATATACAAGAAAATAATCTAAGTGTAAGCGTGTTCGAATTATTTTGTGAAACAAAACGAAGTAATAAGGTTATATTAAATTCAATGCAAATATTTTTAGGGTAAGTTCTACTCGTAAATGTTCAATAAATGTGTCCAAATTTGTTTTTACACCTGGAAAAGTTTTTCAGTATTATAAGTAGAGCTAACCCTAAAAATATTTGTACTGAATTTTATAGCACCTTATCAAAAAAAAAAAAATCAAAAAATCAAAAAGCTTTATTATCATAATTTGTTACATAATAGTGTTGAGTCTTCCCAGTAAGTAATTAGATACTTGTGTTGGGAATAACTCGCCTCTACCCATTCGTCATAACAAAGCTGTAGGTAGGTATGTTAAATACTAATACAAACTTAATTAACAAGAAAGTAACGCTATGTGTGTATGTGTGTGTATATGTGTGTGTTTGTGCGTGTGCGTGTGTGTGTGTGTGAGAGAGTGAGTGTGTGTATATGTGTATGTGTACTTTGTGAACATCATACTTACGTGCACATGGCGTGCACAGAGGGTGAGTAGTATTATTATTATATTATTGTTGTTATTATTATTTGCTTAAAGTGTCTGTGTCTGTGTGCCCTACGGATACAACAACTCCTTGGGATCGGTTAAAGAAGACCGCACTCAAACACTCTAAGCAGGATTCACTCAGGTAAGTCTTATTAATATATTTTCCACCTCATCGTATGTAAGGTTCATTAGCCATCGAATAATAGTGTTCTTACAGTCATGAATAGACAGAGGGTAAATATTTGTGCTTTTATTAACTTTATTGTACACATAGGCTGACTGGCATAGGTATTGCCTTTGTGCAAAACATGTTCTAGCAGGATATTGACGGGCTATTTGGTACTTTCTTCTTCTACTTTGGGTCGAGTGATCATACGGTATATTCTTATGGAGGTTGATGATTAAGTTTAGAATATATAGTTTTCTTACCGATAGCACCTTGCAAGTTCTATAAAGATCATCAGTAGGGAAAAGTCGAGGTTTGAAGTAAGTAACTTTCAGGAGCAATCTTTGTGCAATTTCTATAGACATAAACCGAGTCTTGCAGGCTCCACCCCATACTGGGATACAGTAAACCGTGATAGACTGAGCTAGGGCAGTGTATACATTACCAAGAAGTTTAGGTGGTAAAACATATCTCAATGATCTAAAGACCCAGATCAATCTTCTTAGTCGGTTCATGATAAGTTCAATATGTGGATACCAGCTCAAGCGTTGATCTACCATGACACCCAAATATTTAGTGGATGATACTTGGTCGATAGAGGAGCATGCGCATAAGTTTTGACGTAGACAGTTGTGGATTCTAATTGTGAAGTCGCCACCTGGTAAAGAGTTTGCATATGGCGCAAAGCAGATAAAATTGGTTTTTTCAATGTTAAGGGTAAGTAAGCTGTTATTTAACCACCCGGCCACTCTCTGTAGACCTCTTTCCGCAGCTTTTTTGGCATTCTCCCAGGTTTTTGCCGAGAATACAATGGCTGTATCATCGGCGTAGGCAAAAATCTTTCCCCCTACATCCTGAAGATTACATAATTCATTTATGTATATTAGGAAGAGCGTTGGGCCGAGGACACTGCCCTGCGGCACACCGTAAGTTATGTTTAGTTCATCACTGATATATTGTTCTATTTTGACTGCTTGTGTCCTCTTGTACAGGTAGCTGGCAAAGAGCGACAGAGCAGTGTCACGGATACCAACGCATTCCAGTCGTTTTACTAGGATAGGGATTGATACAGTGTCAAAGGCCTTTTTTAGGTCTATAAAGACCACTACACACTTGTTCCTGTTATCCACTTCTTTGACAATCAAAGAGGTAAGGTTAAGAACAGCATCTTGAGTAGACAGGCCTTTTCTAAAGCCATATTGGTTGTCTGAGAGAATATCATATTTTTTAAGGTAGGCAACTAGTCTGTTATTAAGCAATTTTTCAATTATTTTTGAGATGGCGTTAAGGACAGATATTGGCCTATAATTATTGGTGAGGTACCTATCCCCGGATTTGTAGACAGGAGTTACTATGGAGCGTTTAAGGGCGTCAGGAAAGATTCCAGTGGCGAAGCAGAGGTTTGCCAGTTTTGTGATTAGAGGTACCACAAAGTCTCTAGACAATTTTAAGAACTTGGTGGAAATTCCATCCCATCCTGGGGAGCTACTAGAATCAAGGGTTATCAGGATGTTGTCCACTTCCTTCTCGTCAGCGTCCAATAAAACGAACGTATTGAGCGAAACGTGAGGGCTAGTGAAGTCAGTATTTGAAGGATTAGTGTTAATCACTTCAGCTAAATCTCGACCAATACTCACGAAGAAGGAGTTTACTTTGTTGACAGAAATGGCTGGATTTGAATCTATGCTGAGGAGAGCAGTATTTGTCGTCTTAGGTGGTTTGTATTGAGATATATCATTTATATTAATCCAGAGTTTACGGGGTTGTTTTATAGTTTTATTTACTAAGCTTTTATTATATTGAATTTTAAGTTTTTTGATTAAATTGCTGCAGAAGTTCCTAAATCTTTTGAAAGTTATTTTTAGTATTGTATTTTCGGGGTAACATCTTAATTTGAGTTGCATACGATTCCTGAGTCTTATGCATTTTAGGGCTCCTGGGGTTATCCAGGGTTTTCTTGTTCTCTTGCTACTCGTAATTATATTTATTTTACAATTTGCAGAGATGGATCTCTTGATCAAATCTATGAGAGCGCTGGCATATACGTTAGGGTTGTTATAAATATTTAAGTGAGTTACATCAGTTTCAATTAAAGTTTTGTATGCTTTTGGATAGTCTATTACCGTTTTAGTTTTTAATAAGGTTGCTTATAAAAAAACAAATAAGTGATTTACACTTTGTGTTGTGATTTTTCAATGGAACTCCATAGTATTCTAGGTAATAAAACACTTTTTAAGCTAGTTCCATTATATATTAAGCGTTTTAATTTAATATATAGTGGAACTAGTGTAAAAAAGTATTTCATTACCTAGAACAAATAAGTAATTAAATTAAGTTTAGTTTTTGGAGTTCTTACTTTTAACAAAGACCTAATGTTTTGGGGTGGTATGGGATCTAACTCCTAGCGGTCCACCCCGGGCAACGGCAACACAGGCTTGCCTGTGGATAAGTCCGGCTGAACGATCCCACCAAGCGGTGGAAGGCTCCGTAAGGGGCCGCCTGGCTCGCGACCACCATCCCATCGAAGTCTGGCGCCAAGTAGCTTGCTGCGTTCCATCAGTGTGTGGGAGTGCCAGTGCCTTAACAGGCTTCTTCTGGGTGAGCTCGCTCCATCTTAGACTCTGTCTCTGTCCAAGACCAAGACGAGAGTCAAGAGCAAACCCATCATTAATAATTTAAAAAAAATGTCATAATGATAATAATCTAAAATGGTTGATTATGCACTTGCAGTGTTATATTTTATTATTAAACGAACAAGTATCACTCATGATGTGGGTTTACACGACTTACTTGTTGAAATTTTTGTAGAGAGTTTTATCCCTCTACGTTTCGGCTGCTTACGGCAGCCTTCTTCACGGAGGTCGACAGATCACATACGCCCGCCCGTCAGCTGTGATTGATCGGCAATCGGCGGGCGTATGTGATCTGTCGACCTCCGTGAAGAAGGCTGCCGTAAGCAGCCGAAACGTAGAGGGATAAAACTCTCTACAAAAATTTTAACAAGTAAGTCGTGTAAACCCACATCAGCAGTGTTATATTATTTAAAAAAGCGCAAATAAGATATAGAAAAAATGTTAGCGACGGCTGGGTATTTAACCCGGGACCTGTGGAGTACCGTTCCACCGTTCTGCCACTGTGAGCTACCGGCGCCCCTACCAAACACTTCAAATTTTCTACCTCTTGATACTTGTCTTGAAGCGACGACGTCCAAGTGAGAAGTGTAAGTTAATTAAACTATTACTATATTTAGTCCTCATTACAGTAGGAAAAAAAAAGAAGTAATGAAGGACCAAAACCTGCATCTGAAGGCAAAGAGCAAACTGTTCGACACCTGCATCTTACCCATTTTAATGTATGGAAGTCAAACATGGGCCCTAGCTAACAACTCAATTAGCAGACTGGCTATTTGCCAGCGAGCAATGGAAAGGAGCAATGATAGGAGTCAAAAGAAAAGACAGACTGAGAAACACCAAGATCAGAGAAAAGACTAATGTACAGGATGTCACTTTGAAAATCAAAAGGTTAAAATGGAAGTGGGCAGGGCACATGATGAGAGGAAAAGACAAGTGGAATAAGTTAGTTACTCAATGGTACCCCAGGGAAGGCAAAAGAAACGAAACGTTTTGGGGTGGTATGGGATCTACCTCCTAGCGGTCCACCCCGGGCAACGGCAACACAGGCTTGCCTGTGGATTAGTCCGGCTGAACGATCCCACCAAGCGGTGGAAGGCTCCGTAAGGGGCCGCCTGGCTCGCGACCACCATCCCACCGAAGTCTGGCGCCAAGTAGCCACCTGCGTTCCGTCAGTGTGTGGGAGTGCCAGTGCCTTAACAGGCTTCTTCTGGGTGAGCTCGCTCCATCTTAGACTCTGTCTCTGTCCTATGACCTAGACTAGAGTCAAGAGCAAACCCATCATTAATAAAAAAAAAAAAAAAAAAAAAACGAGGAAGACAAAGGAAAAGATGGGATGATGACATCAAACAAGTAGCAGGGAGAACCTGGTGTAGGGTGGCCAGACAAAGATCAGAGTGGAAAAGGTTGGA
Source organism: Tuta absoluta (assembly GCA_027580185.1). Lineage (NCBI taxonomy): Eukaryota > Metazoa > Arthropoda > Insecta > Lepidoptera > Gelechiidae > Tuta > Tuta absoluta. The sequence continues at coordinate 5,460,190 of JAQAHW010000023.1, read as the reverse complement.
GGAGGCCTTTGCCAACTGGCAAACGGACTTGCAGAAAATAACCAAACAACAGATGATAGATCACTAGCATCATAAAACAAAATATTTAGTTTAATTATTCAAGAATGTATATATATTTAACTTTAAGCAATATTGTTAAACTTTTTTTAAGATTGTTTGTCCGAATAAAAGGCTTTATTATAATTATGTTGGTACGTTTCCGAATCTCGGGCCCACAGGGACCCGGTCCTTTGAGGCATGAGTGGGGCCGAAGCCAACAGCACAGAGGCCTTTTTGCACCAAATAATGTGTTGTGATGTGTACATCAAGCGGATACTCGCTCTGTCTGCACTATAGAAGTACACCCAGAGCCAGCACCCGTCTGATGCAAGGACTATTGCAGGTGAGGGTCGGATTACTAGGGCTATGGGGAGGAATTTGCTGGACCGGTTGCTGGGCTATTGATTGAGACAACGGAACGCCTGCCAAATCAAATGTCCCAATCTTGAAAATCTTGGCAGACGGCGACTCGCCGCCCGCTAGGTGGGCCTCCACTATTGGCGGTACCTACGCGTAGAGCGTGGTGCCGGGACGCAACACTGGCGCGGGCGACTGAAGGGGTGTCGAGAGGTGTACACCGCTTTCTGCGCAGAGGTCCTGGGCAAGGGCCAGAACATACACCAACTCGCGACTTACGCATGTTTCACTTCCACCCCTCGAGTCCAGGCACAGGCTCGAACTCTAGCGGCCCACTCTGGCCGGCCAACTAAGGCAAGCCAGAGGTGAGAGTCCTGGCCTTGGGGTCCACTCCGGCGAGCCGAAGACGGCCAGTCTACACTCTCGGGGGTACTCGGGTCCGTGGGGTCGCTACTCCCCAACAGCTCGTCACAAGCTGCCCTACGGGTAGCTAAGGGTGTAGAGAGGTGTGCTGCACTTTCAAGTTCTGGGATTTCTCCCGTCAGCATTACTCGCGGCTTTATGCCTTTAACACTTCCACCCTTCGAGTTGTAAAACTCTTGCGACTCCACTCTGGCCGGCCGGTTAAGGCAAGACAGAGGCGGGCTCCCCACTCAGGGGTAACCCAGAAGTACTTCGGGTCCGTGGTGGCGCTACTCACCAACAGCTTGCCAGAGCTGCCCTGCGGGTTTATTATTATTATTATTATACAGTAGGAATTCAAATAATACAGTATAACAAAAAAGATTTTATATATGATAATAATCTACCTTAAACTACGGTGTTTGCTAGGTAGACTGGTGTCGTGAGTTTGGACGCGAGCCAGCTTGCCTGCATTAGCTGGTGATCTATCAAATAACCTCCCGAGCCCTGTCTGCCGAGTGCCGAGTGCCGAGTGGCGTCGAGTCAACATAACATTACCACAAAGCTAAAGGATTCTCTTTTCGTTTATTAAAATATTGTTGAGATCAACTATTTTATTTTATTTTTATTTTTCTTTATTCAGGGATAACAACAGCAGTATTCCTTATGATAATTGCAGTTTTTAAATACTTAAATAGCCAATTAAAGTTATCCACGTGGTTATTACATAACATACTTAAAGATTACAAGCATTGCATAAACAAAGTAGGTATGAATTAATCTATCTATCTATCTATTAGTAATTTGAATCAGAGGACGAGACGGTGAGCAACTGTTTAAGCAAGGCAAAGTTTTTAATTCCTATCTAAATAATACATATACGATATAAATATAAATAAATATATATATATATGCAGTAAACACGTACAATATAAATATAGTTAATTTGTAATAAATAATAAATTATATATAATATAAATATTTATGTATACACAGACATACACCATACTCACAAAACACCTACACGCTATGCGCAGGTACCAATAAGAAGGTAGGGTAAGTACAGTCGGTTCAAAGCTGAGACCTTTACATGATTTATCTAGTTTATACCAGTAACAGCAGTATTCCTATAACAACCATGTTATCGCTTACAGTTGTAGCGGCGCGGATTGCAAAGAAATATGAAGCGCGCGCCGCACACAGAATGCGCTGACTTCGCTGGATGCATCTACTGCTGACGAGGCGACGACGACAACGCTGCCTGCACAATGTAAACACAACACGTCATACTCGTCATAGAAGATTAGCCAATCAGAAGTCAAGACCTAAAACGCGGTTACGAAGTTTGTCGAAGACTTAGTATAAATACAAAATCCACGTCCTACCAGTTGGGCCGCGGTCCCCGAGCTGAACACCTCGCTCGGCGGGAATTCCCCTTTTCCATCATGCAGCATTGAGCCTACTGGCTATACATCACCCCTCAATCATCCTTACACTGGTGACACCCAACATTGGACACGCAACCTTCTTCAAAAATGGACGCCATGTGTTAAATCTTGATAATTTAATCACAAATTGAATTATTAGAGGGAGTACCTGGCTTCGGCTCTGGTACTCGGTTTCCATCTGCAAATCTTCGGAATAACCCAATTCTTGATGTGGAAGAGAGCAAGTGCAGCAAAACTGGAAGAGGAGCAAATTTTTACCAAAGGTTGACGGTCGACGCCTGTGGCCCACGTATGGACGTGGCCTTAACCAACCATCATCAACCCAAATCCAGATTCATCGTGATATCCAAGGATTCGATAAGTAGCCCTTACCTATTTTTAAGTTAGTGAGCGGTTATTTTTCTCGAAATCATTAAATATTTTAGTTTATTTTTTTCCCTTTACCTAATCAGTGCTGATTTTTGCTTGATATTACACTTGTTTTGTATTTTTGCTTGCACAATGTCTGAATCTGAGGACGAGCAGCCAAACACAGCCGCTAAGATTAAAGAGCTAATAAGAAAACGTGGCGTACCCAAAGGCAAGCTAACCCTGTTTAGTAAATATGTAGATGCTCTTACAAGTCCTATCTCAGCTGATAATTACCTTGAGATTCAATCGCGATTACTTAAAATATCTAAGGTTTTCAATGACTTTGAAAATATTCAGGACGAAATAGAAACAGTTTGTAAGGACTATGATAAGCAGCTGGTAGAAAGAGAGACTTTTGAGAACAACTATTACAAGAAGTTAACCTTATGTCAAAATTTAATTCAAGAGTTTGATAAGAAAACACCAAAACCAGAGCCGAAGCCAGGTACTCCCTCTAATAATTCAATTTGTGATTCTGTAAAATTACCACAAATTAACCTACCCATATTTGATGGTAATGTCACTAATTGGTTAGAATTTCGAGATCAGTTTGATGCAGTGGTAAATAGTTCTGAGTTGAAACCGATTTTAAAATTGAAATATTTAAGGGGCTGTTTGACTGGTAGTGCTCTCAATGTTATAGCTTCTTTAGATTATTGTGAAGAAAGCTATACCATTGCCTGGCGTTTACTTTGTGATCGTTACAATAACCCTAAGGTACTTGTCACTAACCATTTGCGTGAACTATTAAATATTGAGACTATTCAACCAATACCATCAGCACTGAGGACTTTAGTCGATAACCTTTCCAAGCATCTCAGAACTTTAAATAAATTGAATGTTAATACTGAAAACTGGGATACTATTTTAATTTTTCTTTTTAGTTCTAAACTTGAAAAATCCCTACAACATAAATGGGAGGAAAGAACCAACTCACGTGAATTGCCTTCGTTGCAGGATTTCAAAACATTTCTGCGTTCCAGGGCTGATCTGCTGGAATCCCTGGGATCTAATAGTCAAAATGAGCTGGAGTCCAGTAATGCAAGGAAATCAATGGTAATTACGTCTTCTCCAGCGCAAGCTTTAGTCTCTAACCAGAGGATACCTAACAAATCCAAGGTATTTACCAATATTTGTCCATTATGTAAGGGACCGCATTACCTACAACAGTGTAGCCGCTTCCTGGCTCTGAACGTGACGTCACGCATTCGTGCAGTCCGTAGGGCATCTCTATGTACCAACTGTCTTTCAGGAAATCACATATTTTCAGCCTGTCGTGCTAGTTTGTGTCGAATTTGCAAGGTCGGTAAGCACCATACATTGCTCCATATTAACGCACCACATAACCAAAACAACATACCACATAACCCAAACAACGAACCACATATACAGAATCACCCACCTACCACATTATATAACAGCACACAACCAAACACCCAGCAACCTACCAATCAACCACACAGCGAAAATTCGCGACAAACAGTTAACCTACTCACCAATAATATCAAAGGTTCAACTGTCACACCACACTCACAAAATATTTCCTACCTAAGTACGGCCCTGATTGATGTAATCGACAGCTACAACCAACCGCATACCTTACGCGCACTCATTGATAACGGCTCTCAGTCGAACTACCTAACTGCATCTGCATTCAGTAAGTTGAATTTACCTAAACAACGGGTTGATATTGACGTTCGAGGTTTTAACGAAAACGTCACCCATATTGATCATCAATGCCAAGTAACCATTCATTCCAAGTTTGAACCATTTTCTATGAACTTGCCTTGTTTCATCTCACCTGTTATCAGCTCAGTTCCTTCTTATGTAGAAAGCTTAAACTATTTTAGGATTCCCGAAAGATTTACACTCGCGGACAAAAATTTCTACCAAGCAGGGGAAATTGATATGATTTTGAGTGGTGCCATACTATTTGAAATCCTGTACGGTAACAAATATGAATTAGGCGTAGGGTTGCCAACCTTACGAAAAACCAAATTGGGTTGGATCGTGACCGGTCCAATCCCTTCATCGGCTAGTTGTAACGCAGTGAGATGTAATTTAATTCAAACCAAAAACAATAAACCAGATTTCAGTATTTTCGATAACTCACCGAAGTTTTCAGATGATGATTTTGAACAATGTGAAAGAGTTTTTGAAAACCATTCACGAACGTCTGATGGAAACTTTGTGGTAACTATTCCATTAAAAGAACCCATAACTTCATTAGGCCACTCCAAACCCACTGTTTACAAACGTTTTAAATCATTAGAAACCAAGTTTTCTCGCGATCCTGAATATAAAGATAAACATGTTAAATCTTGATATTAGGTGAGGCAAGGAAACACCGTACGTGTTGTTCGTAGGTTTTATTCGGTTAGAAGGGAGAGATTTATACGTAACAATGTATTATAATATAATGATCACTATGCGACCTCTGGACGCCTAAAGCAGAACTAAACACCACTAGCGCCATCTATACTATTCACCATGAACAACCAACATAGCTAGGTTAAGACAAGGCGCAAGCGCACAAGATCTGACGTTAGTGTTGGTAGAAATAGTTCATAGTCTACAGACTAGATGGAGCTATTTCTAACACCATGCATCACAACTTCATAAGCAGCCACAACCTGCGTCATCAGCGGCTACTCATCGCAAGTCCTAGCGTCGAGACCTCGGAATGTACCTGCCCGCTTCCTGGTCACTCTTCGGCGGCAACTACTCGTCTCCATAACTCCCGACGCACCGAGGACCTGGAGACTGCATCGGCTCGGCTGTCAGAGTTGCGCTACACTCCAGCCAGACTGCCTGCCGCCATTGGACTTCGAGATGACACCGCATCGAAAAAGACGTCAATACCCCATGCCAATAACTAGACTGTATCGACCTTCGGTCTAGGGGGGGAGTACTGTAGCGGCGCGGATTGCAAAGAAATATGAAGCGCGCGCCGCACACAGAATGCGCTGACTTCGCTGGATGCATCTACTGCTGACGAGGCGACGACGACAACGCTGCCTGCACAATGTAAACACAACACGTCATACTCGTCATAGAAGATTAGCCAATCAGAAGTCAAGACCTAAAACGCGGTTACGAAGTTTGTCGAAGACTTAGTATAAATACAAAATCCACGTCCTACCAGTTGGGCCGCGGTCCCCGAGCTGAACACCTCGCTCGGCGGGAATTCCCCTTTTCCATCATGCAGCATTGAGCCTACTGGCTATACATCACCCCTCAATCTTCCTTACACAGTCACAAAAGAAAAAATGAGGACTTGAAAATTCTACCTGCCATGATATTCCAACACCGACTGCACATACATACACCACTCAACTCATCATAGCCAAAACACTAACAACTATGAGAGCGAGTTGTCAAACAAATGCCTACCTACCCTTTTGTAGGCTACGATACCTACAAACGAGAGGCACTTACGCGACAAAGATAGTACGTAAACTATAGTTTAGTGTTACACTGTTAGCCCGGGGTGGAGCTAACAGCAGCTGATAACAATTTTTTTTTTATTTGTTCTTTAAAACTAGATTTAGGTACATTGAATAGATCGATGCTACTGAAATCCTTATTATAAGTACTAACAACACGAGATAAAAAGTTATTTTTGCCGTAATTTGTTGAGTGAAATGGTACTCGAAATAATGTTGTATGTCTAGTGCGTTTCTTTGGAGTGTTGAATTGGATACCAGCTAGAAGTTCCGGGCAATCAACACGGCTTCTAACCACATCAAACAACAAACACATGTCCATCATTGTACGTCGTTCTTGCAGAGAAAGCAGATTGTATAGGCGACAATTATCTATGTAATCTGGTGTGGATTGACGAAACTTGTAATTTATATGGGAAATGAATTTCTTTTGTATGCGCTCCAAACAGTTTATATGTACTGCATAGCAAGGGGACCAAATTTGGCACGCATACTCAAGCAGACATCTTACATATGCAAAATAAACGATTTTAAAACTGATCAGACTTTTAAACGGCTGACAGGTTCTCATTACAAAGCCAAGATTGCGGAAGGATTTGCATGATATCGTATCAATGTGCTGTCTCATGGACATTTCTGAATCAAGTAATACTCCCAGGTCCCTAATCACCTGAACCCTCTCAATAGCAACGCCATTAAAGTTATAAGAGTATACTAATGGGGATCTTTTACGCGTGAAAGAAATACGCTGGCATTTAGCGATGCTAACTGTAATGTTGTTAAGGGCATAATACCGGTACAGTGAATCGAGGTCTTTCTGAAGTAATTCACAATCAGCATAGGAACTGATACACATGTAAATCTTTTTGTCATCCGCATAGAGAATATGACGTGTATGCCTGATATGCTTGTAGATGTCGTAAATATAGGCGTTATAGAACAGAGGTCCCAAGTGCGACCCCTGGGGTACACCGGAAGGGACTGAAATAAAGTCGGATTTATACCCACCCAGAACGACAGCTTGAGAACGATTCGTGAGATAAGATTTAACCCATCTGAGTAGATCTCCATGAATTCCAAGAACATGCAACTTGTGTAGCAGGATGACGTGGTCCACGCGATCGAATGCTTTTTCGAAGTCCGTGTAGACCACGTCAACCTGACCACCATTTTCCATGTGATCAATTACATAGTTTGTAAAACAAGCAAGATTAGAGACCGTAGAACGTCTTTGCATGAAGCCGTGCTGAGTACCGGGGATACCATTTGAAATAACGGGATATATATTGTGGTATATTACTTTACCAAAGCTATGATAAGCAAGATTACTAAATTTCATAGTTTTAAAGGTACAATTTTTATATTTAGCAGCATTTTAATTTACCTCCAGGTTTCATAGTATAGTAGGAGCAAGCTGCGTTCAGTTAGAGACATTATTTATGAAATCGAGCGTGGTACTCATGTACCTAGTTCAGCAGAGCACTTACACAGCGAAAAACTCTGAATTTTTATAGTTATACGTGAGATTATTTCCGCTCTTTTTGCGTTTTCTGGGTTAGGTTAGGTTAGTCTTATTCCCATACAAATGCGGGGACACTGTGTTTACGGATGTGTCTGTAAAATTGTATTGTATTCGAATAAGATCGGAAATCGAAATTTCCATTCGTGTGACAAACGTTACGGTGCTTTTAAAAAAAACGCAGCGACGTACGACAAGTGGGACAACCGCCAAAGTTGCAACTTTGTTTTAAAAACGAACTGCCCCCCTGCCTGAGTAAAAACATAATATATTCTACAAAGGTGGTAAGTTTATTTACATATCACGCAGAAAAATGAATCCTACTGCAGTGAACAAAAACATCTCGGGCGGACGACACGAGGTAAACAGGTAAGATGCCAATGTTCCTGAGGACCTGCCAATATCTGGTGCTGGGGGAAGAAGGCTGCTTGTTCTAGCTGATAATAATATTTGCATTTTTCTAAGAAAGAATGGAGGCACTGCAGACTTTCTGTGTGCAGTTTACGTGGTAAACATTTCGCTGAACGCGGCGGCGGCAGGGTAAACAAATCTATTCAATCAAATAAACATAAAGGTTCAACTTATTCCGGTTTTACATATTGGTGTTGAGAATAACAAGGCTATGTTGATCCCTAACAGAGATTGAAGTGGTGCTGATAGTGCAGTGGCTGCGAGGTAAACAAATCAGGTGCCAATGTTTCCGACAAACAACTGGATCTGCCAATACCTGTGCCCGAGCTTACCAAACTACAGGCTACAATTTTACAGGTGAAATTCGATGTTCATTGCGTAGTTCAGATTCAGATTAATTACTGTCATTAAATTACATTTATATTGTTATTATTTATAAAATTACAGTTTTTTTTATTAATGGTTTTGCTCTTGACTCTAGTTAAGGTCATAGGACAGAGACAGAGTCTAAGATGGAGCGAGCTCACCCAGAAGAAGCCTGTTCACTCTTACAAACACACTCTTACAAACTTTTTTTTTAAGAGATACATTTTAGTTTGGCACTTTTAGTTTTATTTATGATAGGCCATTATGATACCACGAAAATTAACCGGCTACGCAATGTACTAAGAATTTCACATGTAGACTTGTAGCCAGTAGTTCCATAACATAGGGCACTGGTGGGTGATTCGAAATGAAATAGAGATTGGGTTCCGTATCCGTGCACGGCGAGGCAAGTATGCGGGGAAAATATAGGCTTGATACGTTGAATATGATCCGCCGTGTGATGCCGGCTTAGAATAGCATCACCCCAATTATACCCGTGGGTGTAGTAAATATCGACAAAGGGATAAATTCGTCCAAGAAACGGGCAGCACCATTCCCTAAGAATGTAACATCTTAAACTACGCTTGCCAATCCGCTTGCCAAACATGGTGAGTATAGCCTATATATGTATATGTCCAGCAGTGGACTGTTGTGGCTGTTTATGCACATACATAATGTACGTTGAATATGGCAGGATGCTGCTGAATTACCTGGGTAGGTAAGTAGGTACAATATTAGCTATTTTACGTTCTAGGTAATTCAAAAATGTATGTGTAGGTATGAAGCGTATAGACACACTTAAAACTTAGACGTGGTGTAAAGGACGGTGTCAAATAAATGCAAGATTGCATGCATAATCAGATCAAAAAACTAAAGGCTTTTTCCATGAAGGATATGTTGGTAAATGAGAAAAAAATCGACTTTCCATACAAAATTCCCGATCAACTGACTGACATTCTATGGACACTCAAAAAAACTAATCGTTTCTCAACATAGGCTCCATGGTAAAAGTTGTTCAGTCCCATGGTCTGATCATGTCTGCAAAGTTTTCGGTACACTATTCCTTACACCGTGACCTACAACTACTGCATAGACCTTCTCAAATAAGGGTCGGAACTTAAAGTACTTACATACTTTCAGTGTTTGCGTATAGTTTAGTGCGCGCCGCCGCCCATACTTACTTTGTGGTTTAGTCGCCAAAATACTCAATCCTTGGCTTGACGTAATATTCAAATACATAACAAAGGCGGTTCTTCCACTATGACGGACTCATAGACGTATTTTTGACGCATCCGTCTGGCAAATGAAAAAAAAAAGAATTTCCATACAAAAAACGGATACCATGGCACACTGTTACGCATGCCATTTGACCAAGGCGATTGACAGATGCATCCGTCAGGTCGTCATAGTGTGGGATTCGCCTAAGGAATCCGGAATTCTGCTACTGAACTACACGCAGGCGGATTTCGACTATAAAGTTAACATTCCATTTGTAAAGAATTCCGAATGAGCACTAAAGCAGTGTCATGACATCTATAAAACGAATTACCACATTTACATAGCAAAAGCATTTCAGAACGGAAACCCACAGGTAATTTTTCAACAAAACGCCGGGTAACTGAATTTTGTATATAAATTTCACTTTTCAGCGGAAAGAGTCTTATTTTACTATTCACGTCGTAAAATTCAGCTAAATATTTAAAAGCATCAGTAATGGTACATACCGCATGATTTGAGGGAGTTTGCCAATCCGGTTTTATTCTTCTTGTGTGGGACAACGAGCCTACAAACAATCCAATCAAACTGATTTTACTGCTAAACGCAACATACCACGGTAAACTACACTGTGCGGCCGTCACAAGCAGTCATTAGCATGCTAACTGTCAAAACCGCAATATCGTGCAGCACGTGTGCGATCCTTCGAACGTTCAAACAGTCGCCATTTTGGTTTCTCGTTCAAATATTTAATTTCATGTCAATTCTGTCTTTGTCTGAGAATGTGACCTTTCGTGTCAAAGAAAAAGTCACGTATTTATGTTATATTCGCATTATCGAAATCAGAATCGCAAATATTGAATTTTGTATTAAAAATTTGCCTTGAGAATATAACTAAAGTATTCTATAGTAACAAAATGCAAAATTTTCTTATTTTCATTCTAGTATTGCTGTGTATTTCAACATTTATCCGAGGCATTTACACAATTCGGTTTGAATGTGTAGTAAATAAAATGTGAAACTCGTTTGTTTAAAATTATCATCGCAATATGTTGCTATTTTCATTTAAATTTGTCTAAAATATGTAAATTTAGAATTATAAAAAAGAAAAACATATAAAAAAACTTTTTGACCCCATTGTTCACAATAATAGTGAGTAGTGACGGCATTATAATATCGTTTTAAAAAGTAGCTGATTTGAGTAGTAGTGAATAACGAATTAATTATGAAAATTTTAATACTTTTCACATTGATTAGTTTTCGAACAATTTCTTTTTAACGTCATTATTACTGGATTTAATAATACCCGTTACCCGTTTTCCTGAAGGAACAAAGGTTTTCGCGGTAAAAGGTACCTAAAAACCTGCTTCTTGGATCTATAAAAGCAAAACTTTAATGTAAGCATACAGAGGAACATGGAAAGCGACTTTGTCGTGATGTTTAATAACACAAATTAACTATAGGTATATAGCTTAATAAGCTAATCAGGGGAAGATGCCGGACCAGAGCTACTGTGTCGTAGCCATGGTGAATGTATGCTGGCACTCTTGTTAAATGTCACATAATCTGTCATTCCGCTAAATACAACAAGACATACGACATAGGATTCGTTTGTCCTTTTATACAACACGGTACACGGTAACCCCTCTCTGACCCTGAAAGCAGCATGATTGGCTACGTACCTACTATTACTAGCAGCACCCAAAAAAGTATGAAAAATATTATTCAGATCGATTTTTTCCAATACTTGCAACTTTAAAGGTTGAATAACTCGGAAACTACCAAAAAAAACCGAGACATACTTACATGGGAGTGTGTCGGATAAACCTCAGTATCATCATCATTAATTTAAAAGCCTCACTCTTGTCGGTGGAGTAATATCCAATCTGCTCTATTTTGAGCATTCTCTTCGACTTCCTTATACGACAGTATAAGGCATTGAAATTAAGTATTTTGGCGTCACTGTACGATCCAAGCTGTAATATGTAACTAGGTAGGTATGTCAACGCGTCAGCTGTAAGCCCTGGCGCGTCGTGTCGCATCGGTCTCATCGAAGCAATCTGTCAGGGTGCTAATTGAACGGTGACATTCGGCGCTCCTTTATCACGTCATGTTGGCACTAGTCGGCAGACAGCGAGTACCACAGTTCCAAGCTTTCTATTTGTTTGTGATTGTCAATGTGGCTTTGATAATAAGTCTGACTCTCATGAACGAACTACAAATACTAAAAAGTCACATAAGTTCCTTTAAAGTAACTAGTATAGGAACTACTGAAAACAAAGGGGACAGTTCTGTAAAAAAAGCTACGATGCAAAATATACCTCCATAATAGTGCAATCGTAGAGTTTCACGTCATTATGAGGCAACTTTATAACATGGTTTATTCCATCTGTGGTTACAAATATATTTTGTTATCAACGGTGATTATATTTCTTACGCAATGCTATATCAATATTGTCAAGCGAGGCAGTTTAAAGAATAATCTCAAAACTATACATAGATAAATTAAGGACATAGAATAAAAATAGGTCGGTCGAATAAAATCTAACCACATTCAGGTGGTGAAAATAGGAATAAACAATAACTTACGTTATAAGATAACTTATTTATTGTAGTTGAGAGCACTTACCCTGTGTCCAGTGCGCCGTATATTTATTTAGTGCGGGTTTTATGCGAACCACAATATGAATACAAATACTCTCGGAACGGAGGGTAGTCGTAAAGTTATTTTCTAGTCAACGGACTATAGGGATACATAGAGGTAAGTCATTGGATAGAGACGCTTGCGTGGAATATAGGTAAACAATCACAGAGAATGTCTCACACCTGAACACATGAGGTGGGTCGTTTCAACTTGTCTTTAACGGAGACAAAAACCTAATTAAAAAAGCTCGATGGGAAGTCTCGTGTTGATATTATAACATTTTCGCTAAATAATAAAAATAAATTGTGAACCATAAACTTTCATAGTCAAAATCGATTCGCCACTTTACGCCAATAGATGGACCGAAAACCGCTGCGAAAAAACAGTTTGATATTATAGAGGGCGAAATACTCTTAATGTTTTAACCAAAAGTTGGATTGCGCCATATTTTTTTGGTCCTTCCTCATGAGCATTTGTAAAAAAAAATCTTCATCATATGATAATGTTAAGTCCATTAAGTTTCAGTTTTTCGTTTGTATGTTAAACGAGACATAGATTTAATTAATGTGTTATTGCTATATTAAGAATGAAATCGAATCAAAATAGTTTATTACTTGTTTGTTCTCTCAGTTACCTATATAGGTCTATTTATACATAAGCCATCTATTTCAGCCGGAGATGAATCAAGTTGTTAGGATTCACCTCCAAATTGCATCTGCAATCCGCACGATTTCATGGATCCCATCTCTCGTACTTATCGTGAAATCCCGCCCGTCCTGCAAGCACCACTCACCACATTTCATACCGGGTCTTGAGAATTAAAAATCAAATAGATACAAAATTTCAGCGACTTAACACAGGTGAGTTCCATTGCAAACCATAAGCGAAAATAAACAGCTTTTATTTTTGAGATCTTCTGTGATAAAAATTTACAATCAATCAACTGTACTACTTAACAGACTGCTGGTTTCTAACACATAATCGCACCATATTGTGTAATTTAAGTATAATTTACGTATTAACACCTTCGTAATGACACAATATACCAAGAAGCAGTAGTTTAACTACATACTAACAACTGGTTTGCGCACTCACACATAAACACGCCCGACCGACCTATACGTACACGACTACTACATAGAATCTCGTGCCGCTCGTGTCACAGCGAACTGTAGTTACTGCCGTTTGAGTATCAAGAAATTGGGAAAATAAATATCTAGACACCTAACTATTCATTAAATAATAATGTGATTCTTTGGTTTCTTACTGACGGCACTTAAAATCGGGTTCGCAATACCAATTTGTTGAAACCCCTGCTAATGTAGGTAGTTTCTGACGTAAAGGTGCTCGAGATAAACTACTGCTCCTTGGTATATTGTGGTAATGATCAGAGCTAAGCTAGATCGAATCGGGCGATTCGGCACCTAGTCAAGCGCTGGTGGGTATTGTGAAATTCCGATCATCTCCGCGCGGAAGAGGACAATGCTGTTTGGGACGCTGAGTTCCATTACCGGCATAGTTAAACCGCGTAAAGATGCGTTCACACGGATCGTTGCGTTTCTATTAGAAAATTGAAAATACAATTTGTATGAAGTTGATTTAACGGGCAATAACAAACGGTTCCAGCATCCGCACTACCCGTTCTGTGACCCGACCAATATGAACTATACTTTGAGTAAGTAAGAAAGAAAGAAAACACATTTATTTCGGTCCACACAAGTACAACGCAGTTATCTGAAATGTTCGTGTTTTACAACTGTTTACGCTCTGCCTACCCTGCATGGGATAAAGGTGTAATATATGTACGTATATCTGCTGCTATTACTGCTGCGTGGTGAAAAAAGCATTATAATTTTTTTTTCCCGTGGGTGTTGTAAGAGGCGACTAAAGGACTCGAGGGTGATATGAGTATAGAAAACTTAGGCGATGGACTGACAGCCTGTCTCTGCGACGATACATAATTTACCGAATGATGTTTTTCACGGTCATTTACGCTCTGCCTACCCTGCAAGGGATATAGACGTTATACATATATACAAAGCACTTCAATTGCAAATTGCTACTGAAAGCATCTCGCACCAAATGGCGTGGACTTGCCTTTACGTCACTCATATGTACTTACCCTCCACATACCAAAGTATGGAAATCTTGAACGCACCGTGTGAAAGCACCCTAACCTGACAGTTCTCGCAAGAATACAACTTACAAACTGTTCTTAAAAATATACTATATCTGCATTCGTTACTGCTATTGAACAGATTGCATTCGCTTGAACTCAATGGAACAAAATTCAATAGTCGAGGACGTCACTCCAATCAGACTCCCATTCTAAAACCCTTCATCCAGCTTGTTACAGAAAATCTGCTTTGACAATCATTCAAGCCAGCCATGTAAAAGTACCAATATAAAAACTATCAGGATTTTTCTAAAAGTTTTTGCACATACATACATCAGCCTATTGCAGTCCACTGCTGGACGTAGGCCCCCCGGTAGGTTTTAGCATAATGTATGTTAAAGTAATACGTATTTAAATGCAGCTTTTTTTACTAAATAGTGCAACGAAATATTCATACGGTGTATCGCTAAATTGGTACAAAACAAAATATTTTGTTTTCTATCCGTTTACTTTATTTAAGAGAGGAAATTTCGGGCCCTTTCAGTTTCTGGGATTTTATTCTGTTATGTAATATTAAAAAACAAAGAAAAAGTATTTGCTGAATATCGTCAAAATATTATTATTTTTGTGGAAAAACTGGAAAGAGCCAGTCATTTAGTGATTGACAGGACAATGAAGGAGCATAAAATCATTTTTCGGGCGCAACCAAACGAAATTCAATTCAATGTTCTGAACAGGGCTATAGGGTAGCTATAACTAAGTATACGTAAACAGTAAAGTACTTTTCTATTATAGTACCTTACTTTACTTTTCACATTTGCATTGTCAACGTATAGGACATACTTGCCTGCATAGAACTTTGTTTGTACACCTTGTTGTGTCAAGCTATGTGGTTTTGAGGGAAAAGTATCCTTTTTTAGCGAAGAAACGGGTACAAAAAAAAAACTATAATAAGTAGGCAAGTACATGCATTTAATTAGTGTGAAATTTCCAGGTTATTTATTTATTTATTATTATTATAATCTTAAAAAGCAACAATGATTTTGACGGATAAAAACATGGAGAACCGTGAGCGTATTGAAAAACAGCTCTCGTAATCGATGTTCGAATTCGAATCGAACGGCGCGGTAAGTAAATATTTGTAGAATGGACCGAACTTTTTTTAATTGTTTACGAGATGCGGGGGTGTTTGCGGCGCTTCTTTTGTCTCTATTTGCTTCCGATCCATATCAACAAACAAACAACTGCTGGGTTTTGAGTAATATGTTCTTTGATTGAATTGAATTTTAAGTAAAAATTCTAGCCATCATATATCCGGGCGGGAATTAAGCTATATTTTCAGAGAACTACTTATACTTTCAAAAATAAATAAAAAAGAGGTGTTTTTGTTTCAATTAGACTCGTAAGTTTGCAGGCCAAAATAAGCTCTCAAAAGAAGGAATAACGTCATAAGTCAGAGAGGAAGCAATAATTTTTCCAATTCATGAAAGTACCTTTATTCTTATCTCGGAAGCGCCGATTACCATAAGTAATTTACAGCACTTTGTTTATCTCAACAATTTTCGGCTTCAGTATACTTCAGGCTGCCGTCAAGACCGGGAAATATGACGAGACAACGACGTCTCTAGGGAGCTTAGCGGATGCTCTACTTGACAAATTCCCACTTAAAAACACCTTTGCAATAACAACTCTAAGTCGAGGGTTTGAAGACCAGTTTCAAGTAGCAGTATCAAGCAATACAGGTAACATGATTCAGGCATGTTATGTGGTAAGTAATATTGGTCTTTCTACATATGGCCTATATTATTAAATTGACGGTCAGTTCCGCCCTTATGGTATTTTATATTCGATATAAAGAACGGTTAATGTATAGCAAACAATAACCTTGTTGTTACATAATTAATTGCCGCAAAATAATGTCGTGTTACACCTGGTACGCTGTACGTTGCATCTTTTGACACTTTGATAAATCTCTCTCAAGATTTGTGAGTCTCTGTGCCCTCTGCCTCGTATTTATTTCATATTGATATTTTTGTCGATTCGGACATGCTAATAAATAAAAAAGATAAAAGTTTAGCGCTGCTGCAGGAAAAATATGGCTGCCGTGTGATTCTATAAATCATGTTCTTGTCTTTCTGCGGTGATCTATCGTTGCGGATAAAATAATGGCCTAAGGGATAGATTTAGGATGATTCGTGATTTTATCTTCTTTGGTCGTCTGTTTATTATTTGCTCTTAATAACAGAGAAAGTTTTTGCGATGGCATAAGGTTAATTAGTTTTCCAATGGCACTTAGGCATTGGTAAGACCTATTCTTCAAATGTTGTATACTTACGTATTTGGTATACACTGGTCCTACTCTGATTATGATATAGTAAATAAATCTCCTGTAAATTTCTGATCATCCCAATATGGTAAGGCATAAAATTTCAAGCAGTACGTTAATCTCATTCATGCGCCAGCAATAATAAAAAAAGATTTTGTAATTTCACGATGCGAAGCTTCCTTAAGAGATGATTGTTATTGTATAGTTACAATTAAATATTTTTAATTAACTCTGATGAAATTGGTCAGAACGTATTTTGCAGTGTGATAAAAATCTATTTTCAAAATACCCTCACACTTAACTTTTGCTAAATATAGGTAAGTATTCCTAATAACCTAACCTTCACAAAAATATACCTTTACCTACATAAAACATCTTTGTCCGTAACTAAATGTAAAGAACGAGATTACCATTTTTCATAATTATCCACTGCCCCGCCGCCCCGCCGCCCCTCCGGGGGGATCGCGCAGTCATCTCGCAATAATCCAGAATTAAGCAAAATTAAGTTGGATTTTCGACTCGGAGTCCACAGAGATGAGAATGTTTAAGAGGAACCCACGCAATAAACAATGAAATACTCGCAGTGACCAGACTCCATATGGGCGCTAAAACAATAGTACTTAAATGCAAAAAAACACAGAAAGTGTATTTAGTAAAAAAAAATTAAACATACTTAATTTCTTCTCTAGTTATTTTGGGTTATATTACTTTCAACGCACTCGCGATTACTTTCACATATTTTAATGATTAAACTGGGTCTATACCGATTAATGAGAGAGATGAGTGCCGTGTGATGTCGGCTTAGAATAGCATCGCCCCGTTTCTTCCCCGTAGGAGTCGTAAGAGGCGACTGAGAGACTTGAGGGTGTGTATTGCAATTTTAGGCGATGGGTGACAACCTGTCACTATGACGATACACAGTTTTCCGAATGACCCTCAAGTATGTGTCAGACGTGGCGTAAATATCCGTTTTTGCGGCCTTTTACGCCCTGCCTACCCCGCAAGGGATAATAGGCGTGATATGTGTGTGTATTATGGCTATACCTATTTGCGACGATGTTTTTCATAGCATTATCCTGGTTGGCATATTTCCCCCTGATGTATTTCCTTGTTCTGACTTGGAGGCAGTGAGCTCCAAGCCCTGACTTTATATGGCAGGGCATTTTTTAGGGCGTACGAAATAAATATTAATAAATACTATATAATAAGCTAAATAATTGATCAAAAATATAATAAATGTAACACACATTTTAGTTCAGTCCTGCTTTTATCACAACACTGTTGATAGCAATCTCACTAATAATTATCTTACTAGTTATTCATAATTTTTCGGGAATATTATTTAAGCTCGTGGTAGACGTCTTGCCTACAGTTTCGTAGCCGCTACGTAGCCCCGTGCTACGGCGTAGAGCCAGCTCATTTATTATGTAAATTGTAATGTAAGGTAGGTCGTTAACGACTTGCTAATTATGTAAGGTGTTCATTTTGTTGAATAAGAGGCACTGGATCGACGAAAGACCCAATTAATTTTAGTTCCGGGATTTTTACTGTATTATACGATACTGGTGACACAACAATACTGTTGAAAAGGATTTCAATATAATCAATATTAATTACACCTCTATTATTCAATTAATTGATAAATCTTAATTACTCGGTACAGAGCTTATTGGGGCATTGATTTATTGAATACAATACATTATCTGTGAAACGTACAACCATTGTTAAAATATCCAATTTCTGTGATAAGTTCCAATCCCAATATAGTAGCGTACAAAAGCCACAATGTTATCGAAATACGCGACCGATTCAAATAATATAAGTGAATCGAAAAGCACCGGATGATATTACATACATACACATACCACGCTTTTATCCCTTGCGGGGACGGCAAAGCGTAAACGGCCTGTTTAGACTGGCTGTTTATTTGGCTTTTCCAACTAGTCGGCCATTCCGACTAGTTGCCGACTGGCTGTTTATTTGGCTTTTCAAACTAGTTAGCTATTCCGACTAGTTGGCTTATTATAACTTCGGTTCCATGTGGGAGAAGAAATTGCGTCCTACCAGTTGACAGTCCTGGTTTCAAATAAAACTATTTTATCAAGTTAGTTTTTCAAATTATTATATTAAAATTCAATATCGTTCTTACAGACGATTAATCGGATGTTCAGCCGCCGACTATAAATAAAAATGGCTGACTAGTCGGTGACTATTACAAATATATTTGGCAAGTACATACATGGTAAAGACATTTCAAAGTTATCGCAAAACTAAAAAGTTTGATGGCGAGTATCGCTCAGTTTCAAATCATACATACGTGCCAAAACATTCTTAGAAGTACTAGTAAATTTACTAAATCCAAAAGAAAAGTAATGAAATATATAAATCCATTTAAAAGTAAGTAAATGAAAAACTAGTCGGTGCATCTCTAAAAAAACCTTTCGTGAAAAAACTTGGTCCGAAAATCACTCGGTGCGTATGAAAACGTATAATATATTCTATCGAACACGCAATTTGCTGGCAATTCGTCCTGTGAATAAATTCGGGCATAATGTTCGTAAATATTGGACGAATGTGCATTTGTAATGAGTTGTAATTGTGACCGCGAGCACGCAGTGGGATTTGCAATTAGGGCTGTCAGCATCATCAATATGACAAACCTAAAGCTTTTTCCGCAGATGCTCCTTTGTTCGGTTTTCAAAGCAGCAACTGATTTGACAGATATCGTAAAGTAACTAAGTAAAGTGCGCGGGATAAATAACTGATTGAGATCGAATACCATAAAACAATACCCGTGTTAAGTATAAAATTTTTAGAAACATGCTAAGTTTTCTACCGCGAGGACAATTTGAACCTGCTACTTTCGCCATCACTAGTGGCGACGCCACTTCCATCTGGGCTTCCGCGGATCATCCCTTGCCCGCGAATTATGCAAGCGTATCTTAATGCCAATAACGCGTGGCATAGCTCCATCAACTGGGTTTGTTTTCTAATTCCTAATACCCAGCGACTAATCATTCTTTACAGATTGAATGTAAGTAATCTAAGCCATGACTGAGATCATTTGAGAAAAATCAATCAACTGGCCGGACGAACAGTAATAAAACTGACACAGAACTCGTGGCAACCCTAGCTGCACCTGACTGCAGAAAATTTAAAACATGCCAAATATGTCCATCGTGATGTCCACGGTTATTGATCAAAGATAATGTTTTACATGCGTGCTATTGTATTCAGCAATCATTTATTTTAATTATAAAACCATCACCAAATGGTATTGCCATGATTTTTTTTTCCAAAAGCCATCATTCATTGATTGAATACCTACGAAAATTACATTTTTCTTTATTAAAACGTTACATACAAATATGTACATTAACAGCTACAACAGTCCACTGGTGAACATAGGCCTATTCTTTATAGGTATTGCCATACTCACCACGCCTGGCAAGCAGATTGTCAAGCGAAGTGAAACATATTCCTTTCACAGGGAACGTTTTTGCCCATTCCCTGGACAAATTTATCCCTTAGTCGCTTCTTACGACACCCACGGGGTTTGTTGGGGTGATGCAATTTCAAGCCTACGGCAGGTTAGATATACATAACGGGGAGGCAGAGCGGTAACGGCCGTAAAACGGATATTAACACCACGTCTGACAAAAGTTTGAGGGTCAATCAGATAACTGTGTATCACTATAGTGACAGGTTGTCATCCCATCGCCTAAAATTGTAATACACATCTAACCCTAGAGTCCCTTAGTCGCCTTTTATGACACCCATTGGTAAGAAATGGGGTGATGCCATTCTAAGCCGGCATCACACGGCAGGTTTAATATTAATTCAAATATCGCTATAACTATAGCTCTCACTCAATAGCCTGCAATTTCATAAACTCTGTGATGAGAACGACAAGCACATAATAATGTGAAGTATTTATCGTCTCCGCGTCTGCCGGTCACTCGCAGACAATCTCCTCGCCACTCTACAACAGCCTCGTTAACGGAAGTCACGTACTAGGTACAACTTGTCTCGAGTATACACCCTTTCAACTATCTATAAGTACGAGACAATACATTTTATAACAGTGTCTGGTGAAACGGTTTAATTCAGAATAGATGATTCCAGACAAATAAATATTAATTGAAACAAAAATATTGCGAAACTTATGCGGTTCTCCTACTAGTACGCACTGACGGACTTATTTTTTACGCATTCTTTTATCAGACGTAAGTAAATTTCAGTAACGCGTGCGTACTGTGGACACAGTTATTGATCAAAGATAATGTTTTACATGCGTGTTATTTTATTCAGGCAACCATTTATTTTAATTACAAATCCATCACCGAATGGTATTGCCATGATTTTTTTTCCAAAGAAAACAAAATTCATTAATTGAATACCTACGAAAATGACATTTTTTTATTATAATGTTACATATGTACATTAACAGCCACAACAGTCCACTGGTGAACATAGGCCAATTCTTTATAGGTATTGCCATACTCACCACGCTTGGCAAGCAGATTGTCGAGCTAAGTGAAACATATTCCTTTCACAGGGAATGTTGCTGCCCATTCCCTGGACATCTATCCCTTAGTCACTTCTTACGACCCCCAAGGGATTTGTTGGGGTGATGCTATTCTAAGCAGACGGCAGGTTAGATATACATACATACGTACATAAATAACTCACGCTTATACCCCTTACGGGGTAGGCAGAGCGGTAACGACCGTAAAATGGATATTAACACCACGTCCAACAAAAGTTTGATGGTCAATCAGATAACTGTGTATCACTATAGTGACAGGTTGTCATCCCATCGCCTAAAATTGTAATACACATCTAACCCTCGAGTCCCTTAGTCGCCTTTTATGACACCCATTGGTAAGAAATGGGGTGATGCCATTCTAAGCCGGCATCACACGGCAGGTTATTAATTCAAATATCGCTATAACTATAGCTCTCACTCAATAGCCTGCAATTTCATAAACTCTGTAATGAGAACGACAAGCGCATAATAATGTGAAGTATTTATCGTCTCCGCGTCTGCCGGTCACTCGCAGACAATCTCCTCGCCACTCTACAACAGCCTCGTTAACGGAAGTCACGTACTAGGTACAACTTGTCTCGAGTATACACCCTTTCAACTATCTATAAGTACGAGACAATACATTTTATAACAGTGTCTGGTGAAACGGTTTAATTCAGAATAGATGATTCCAGACAAATAAATATTAATTGAAACAAAAATATTGCGAAACTTATGCGGTTCTCCTACTAGTACGCACTGACGGACTTATTTTTTACGCATTCTTTTATCAGACGTAAGTAAATTTCAGTAACGCATCCGATTTGATTGAGATGTTTGACAGACGCATCCGTCAGTCCGTCATATTGTTGGATATGAGTGGATTTCTCAAGCGGATTTTTTTCATGTCCTCGCTGAAAACGAGGTGACACTTTGCAGATATGACTATGATATATATTTTTTTAAATATAAGACACTTGTTCCGATATGAGGCCACATAAATAATATTTGGAAAGTTATTATTTTTTTAGATAAAAATTAGTAAGTGTCGAATTTCAATGTTCGGTGGCTTGTCCCCAATCCCTTTTTCACAACATATTCATCTCTCAGGAAAATTGTGTCCAACATATTTAGGAAAATTAATTTTAATTATGTTAAGGATTAGTGCCCCTACGAAAAATTATTAAAAATTAAATTTTTAGACGAATAGTTTATGAACTGTGTCAAAACTAGATTTGTCCCAGCAAAAATAGCAATATCGGTGGCAATTTTGTTTTGACGCTTCCTGCTCACACTATTGAGTATATCTAGACCTAAAACCCCTCCCCCGCTAGGATCAGCCGAGCACTCATGCGGAGTGTGAACGGTTGTGCACTACCTTCTTGCGTCTTCCCACCAAAAATTAAAGTACATGATTTCAGTTTACTCGGAACAAAATTTTGCAATTTCGGTGCTGGGGATTAGAATGTTTCCTCAAGGTTTAAAAATATAACAGTAATGCATTCTAAATAGCCTTTAGGTACACTTTTGAGATACAAGTTGCAAACTGGAATAACCTTGATACTTTTGTATATTTTTTAAATAAATGACTAGTTTGCAATTTCGGTGGGCCGATTTCGGTGGCTTTTGTGGCTGCTAGAAGCCCACCGAAATGGCAAAGGTCCACCGAAATTGCTTAATTGATACAAATTACAAACATATTTACAAAAATCACGCTTTCACTCTTTGCGAGGTATACAGATCGAAAAAAGCTGTAATATGCGGTCGCTTTAGGTCATTTGTTTGACAAAAATTCGCGGTTGTTTCAAAAAAACCAAAGTCTGCGTCGTAAAAGAAGACTAAGGGATAAATTCAGGGAATGGACAACAGCGTTCCCTCTGAATGCAAAATCTTGTGCTGCGCTTGCCGATCCGCCAGCCGAACGTGTAGAGGAATAGCAATACCCCCGATAAGGGGAGGCCCATGTCCAGCAGTGGATTTTTGAGCCCTCCAGCCCGGCGATCCCTCGTCGCCCTCCAGCCCGATGCTCCCGCGAGGTCTTCCTGCCCGGCAATCCCTCGTGGCCCTCCAGCCCGGCGATCCCTCGTGGCCCTCCAGCCCGGCGATCCCTCGTGGCCCTTCTACCTGGTGCTCCCGCGTGGTCCTCCAGCCCGGCGATCCCTCGTGGCATCCAGCCTGGCGATCCCTCGTGGCATCCAGCCTGGCGATCCCTCGTGGCTCTCCTGCCTGGCACTCCCGCGAGGTCCTCCGGCCTGGCGCTCCCGCAAGGTTCTCCTATCCGGCGATCCCTCGTGGCATCCAGCCCGGCGCTCCCTCGTGGCCCTCCTGCCTGGCGCTTCCTCGTGGCCCTCCTGCCCGGCTCTATCGCGACGTCCTCCTGCCTGGCGCTCCCTCGTGGCCCTCCTGCCTGGCGCTCCATCGTGGCATCCAGCCCGGCGATCCCGCGAGGTCCTCCTGCCCGGCAATCCCGCGAGGTCCTCCAGCATGGCGCTCTTGTGAGGTCCTCCTGCCCGGCGATCGCTCGTGGCACTCTAGCCCGGTGCTCCCGCGAGGTCCTCCAGCACGGCAATCCCCCGGGGCCCTCCAGCCCGGCGATCTCTCGTGGCTTTCCTGCCCGGCGTTTCCGCGAGATCCTACTGGCCAGCGATCCCTCGTGGCCCTCCAGCCCGGTGCTCCTGCGATGTCCTCCAGCCCGGCGATCCCTCGTGGCTCTCCAGCCCGGCGCTCCCTCGTGGCAACCAGCCCGGCGATCCCACGAGGTCCTCCTGCCCGGCAATCCCTCGTGGCTCTCCAGCCCGGCGCTCCCGCGAGGTCCTCCTGCCCGGCAATCCCTCGTGGCTGTGGCTCTCCAGCCCGGTGCTCCCGCGAGGTCCTCCAGCTCGGCACTCCTGCCAGGTCCTCCAGCCCGGCGATCCCTCGTCGCCCTCCAGCCCGATGCTCCCGCGAGGTCCTCCAGCTCGGCACTCCTGCCAGGTCCTCCAGCCCGGCGATCCCTCGTCGCCCTCCAGCCCGATGCTCCCGCGAGGTCCTCCAGCCCGGCGCTCCCGCGAGGTCCTCCTGCCCGGCAATCCCTCGTGGCTGTGGCTCTCCAGCCCGGTGCTCCCGCGAGGTCCTCCAGCTCGGCACTCCTGCCAGGTCCTCCAGCCCGGCGATCCCTCGTCGCCCTCCAGCCCGATGCTCCCGCGAGGTCCTCCAGCTCGGCACTCCTGCCAGGTCCTCCAGCCCGGCGATCCCTCGTCGCCCTCCAGCCCGATGCTCCCGCGAGGTCCTCCAGCCCGGCGCTCCCGCGAGGTCCTCCTGCCCGGCAATCCCTCGTGGCCCTCCAGCCCGGTGATCTCTCGTGGCCCTCCAGCCCGGCGATCTCTCGTGGCTCTCCAGCCCGGCGCTCCCACGAGCTCCTCCTGCTCAGGCATTGACACCAGCAAATAGCCGAAGACGTGGCTACTTTTTGTAGTCGCAGGTATCAGTTAATTTGTCGATCGCCAGGTGCTAACAGGTGTAGACGGCTGCCGCTGACAGGGGTCTATGGCTATCTTCAACACAATGCCATTCATTTGTAAGCAGCCAAACAAGGCATCTGAGGCACAATTTCAATTTCGGTGGCACAAACCCAATTTCGGTGGCATGAATTCAATTTCGGTGGCAGGGCAATTTTGGTGACCCAAATAACTCACCTAATACAATTGTTACATATTTCTCTGTTAAAATATTATATTAAAAATGAGTATCTTTTGCTATACAGCTAAAAATAACATCAAAAAAACGGAAAATTAAAAAATCCACCGAAATTGTCAAAAATATGCAGTTGTTGAAAATGACTCATATACCACAATCTGTTTCTTTATGTAGAGCACACGTGACGTCATAGTTTATGAAGTGACAAAGTTTTGCTATGATTTGATCGTATTTTTGTATCGAAACACATTTGTAAAATTAAGTTGCGTAATTTCGGATTGTCTGAAAATGTCATAGAATATTTTTTCGGGCGTGTTGTCATGTCGCATACTATTTCAAAGTCCCGCGCCTGAACAATACGAGCCTTTCACTCCTCCGCTCCATTCTCATGTCCTCCCAGAAGCTTTCAAACCACAAAATAGAGAATGTACAGAAGGATCACTGGGCCCTTTTTTCGATTATTTCTGCTTTCGGCAAGGGCTGCCACAGTTTTCTTACCGATTTTATTCAATATAGTAGGTAAAACTAAAAGACAGGGAATAACAGAAAGGCTATATCAAGCCGAAAGGTGCTCATACAACTGGACAACTTTCCCCATTTCCCCACTTTGACCTCCTTTCGGCTAGATATACCCTTTCTCTTACTCCCTGTATTTACATTACCTATACTACCTACATAGCACAATTATTATGAAATGGGGAATGACGAGTAGGTAGATATTTGCTCTGGGGCTGTTGAGACTGTGCATCACCCCATTTCTTTCCCGTGGGAGTCGTAAAAGGCAACTAAGGGACTTGAGGGTGTGTATTGCAATTTTAGGCGATGGGCTGGCAACCTGTCACTATGGCAGTACACAATTTTCCGAATGACCCTCAAATGTTTGTCGGACGTGGCGTAAATATCAATTTTTGCAGCCGTTGACGCTCTGCCTACCCCGCAAGGGATAATAGACGTGATATGTGTATGTATGTACATCAAAAATGAAAAGTTGCCTTTATTTAAGTAGAATCTCAAATCACATTATAAAAAAATTTACTGATTAGAGTTATTAATCTTGTTTGTTCTTTTATGAAAGCAAGTTTTTTTTTAAGTTGGTACAAAATATTATAGGAACATTTTACAAATCACATCATATTATACTAATAAACTTATTTATATTTGTGTAAAGCCATTTTGCACGTCCGCACCAAACGCGGTTGACACTCGACTACAAGTGTGTTTGGATTGGTTTGGATTTCCTTGTAAACGGCGGCGTGTCAAATTGTGGAGAGTTTCGTGACGTTTGCTTGAAGTGAGCTCTCTGTATTCGGCGCGCAGCCAATACTTACTTTGTGTTCAAACTCTATAAATCTGAAATATGATCCAAAAGTTGACGAACTGTCTACCCAGGGGATGTCAAACTTTAATGGGCCGTCTAGGGTACCGAGGGACGACGGTGACCGCTGTTCGGGGGTCGTGCCGGGTAATGACCATCCACCGGCCGCGCCATGAATACGGTAACATGCTGTTACAGTCGTTATTACCCTACTTTACTTTATGCGACACATTACACGTTATGTAGCATCGGAATTGATATTCGCGATAAAATTTTACGATTACAGGATATCTCTACACGAGATACAACTTCTTTATATTGTAAACACAAATAATCTCCGAACACAAATTCCAAAGTTACATAACTACAAATTATTATTTCTAGAATGTTTTTGTGTTTGCTTTGTTGAATTTTCAGAAGTTTTTCTTATTGCAACTCGCAAGTAAGTTCATTCATTGTTATGTGTTTTGTTGCGAGATATAAACGATAAGCGTCCTTTATTAAAGTAAAAGCGCAGATTCAATATCCCTAACGGCCGTTGGTGTAAAAGTTCAGTAACAAAACCGGATTCTGGAAGCAATTTCCGAACTTGGCCGATACTACCGCCATCTAGCGAGAGATACGGGAGATTTATAATACCGCATTTCACCTGAACATATCTCGCACGGGAGCCAGTATGAAATAAAACAACATAGTTTATGATTGCAGTTTCGGCATGCTTGGAAAAACAAGTAATTAAATTGACTAAATGTATGTATTTATTTCAGTACTTTACTCCAAGTACTATGTTTAAGAAATGAGAAGTAAGTACCTACTTATGTAAAAAATTCAACGCTTCATGTGACTTTTCAATGCAATAAGTAGCAGTATCAGAAAACTAATACATCCATTCAGCAACTGAAAACCAATACAATAGCAGTCAGTTGATCTCCATAATAGTTTTTCTTATGACTGTAGCTCCTCGGCAGGATATTATTATTATTTTATTTCTGAGAGGGCTGCAGTGGAGGCCTAGCAGCGCCGCCTATAGTGGGGCACGTTCTCAATCAGGGGATTGCTATCTGCTAGCCGGAACACTGCTAGTTCCTGTTCTTATTTATTTCCCTACTGTTTTATTCTACAATGCAATGCAGTTGCTTTTGAAGTCATCTAATATTTTTTCTCGTCTTTAGTCTTGCGTAGCCGACCAAAATGAAGGTAGCAAGACCGATCACGCTAATAACGCATATTAGAGCACTTGAAACACTGAAAATATCTAAAATAGCCCATTCAATATGAATAACTAGGTACGCGTGTTTTAAGCCCTTATATTCGTCTGTATTTTATTCCTACAAACAACAAGGATAAATAAACAACTCCTTACGACCGCAAAGCTCTACGATAATCTTTAAAACGTCAGAAAACAGTGAACTTTGTTCTACAAAGCCGCATCACTGGACTGGACAAAGCTTAGCAAGGTTTTGTTCTGGCAATTTGTCCAGCGCGAGTTATGGCTGGTTATCACGACGTCTTGACTCACAAAGACTGCTTTGTACACGTACAACGTCTTCAGAGCATAGAATTTCAAACTAGATTCGTATTTTACCGCCCTTCAAGCAGAGTTTGTTTAATTTTAAATGCGGAACTTTATGATTTCAATTTTGTTCTCATGTTGGCTTGTTGAGTATGGAAAATGAAACAACTTGTTTATGCAAATAAATGGTATGATTTATCTCAATGGAAACCATTGATGAACAGGCGCTTTGGTTCATTAACAATCAATCATTATACATGTATTTCTGGCGCAGATTTACAGTGATGCACGATTATTGAACAGTGAACACAGATGTGTAATGTGCTGTTTGTTTGTACTTGTTGTTCAAAACTGACAACACAAAATCACAGCTTAAGGGTGCGACTTCATTGAGGCAGAGCAAAGCCAAGCGGTGCATGAATTGACCAATCATATACCTCGAAATTTGCGCGCTCTTAGGGTTAGTCTCCATTGAGTCGGAGCTGTGCGGAGCGGAGCCCAGCGGTGCATAAATTGACCAATCATAAACCTCGATATCTTTGCTCCGCGTCAGCGCGAATTTTACTGGAATTCGATATTCAATTACGCGTTTGTACTATGCACTGACACTGGGCACTGTTACACTCTAGTTAGAAGGACAGCAAAATGATTTCCATTTTAGGCTCTTCACGTTATATTTGGAAAGCATACTGAAACAATATTATTGTAACGCGCTTCCGCACGCTCATAAAAGATGACGGTGTAGGTAAGACTATGAAACTGAACAACTTTACTATGGAGCCTTTGTTGACAAACGATTTTTTTATCCAGAGTTCATCGAGTCGTTGGACGACTTGGTGTCCCACTCGAAAAGAAGAAGATCGAATTTCCGTAGAAAGTCAGTCAGCTGATTGAGAACTTTGTATTTTCTCGCCTACCAACATAGCCTCCCAAGAAAAAGTTGGCTAGTTTCCTGCAAAGTTTTCGGTACACCGTCCCTTACACCGCGTATATTCTGATGCGGACTTAAACAGAAAATTCATCCACCCCCGT
The DNA here is from genome assembly GCA_027580185.1 of Tuta absoluta. Classification (NCBI taxonomy): domain Eukaryota; kingdom Metazoa; phylum Arthropoda; class Insecta; order Lepidoptera; family Gelechiidae; genus Tuta; species Tuta absoluta. The sequence goes on along the minus strand of JAQAHW010000023.1, from coordinate 5,431,427 downwards.
ATATTCCCGTATATCACCGTATATTTAATTTATAGTATTGTATTCAATTTTTTTTATTACTTACATCCACCACCGTATATTACCTACTTATTACGTTAACTAAACTGTTTAGTATACAGGACGTAAGGGACAGCCCTCCGAATACTGATAGGGTCCATGTAGGGTCATGATAGGGTCTATAAATGGCACGAAACGACAAAAACACGACCTCCCAGACAAAATAACGATCTGCTGCTACGTTTACTCAATAAAATTTTGACTCTTCCTAAAATATATTCCTAGGCGAAAGTTGTTCAGTTTTAGGGCCTGAATGTTGAGTGGATCTATGTGTAATAGTGGACTGAGGGGTTCTAATGCTGAATCTGTATAGAATTTATGTAAGTATTTCGGTAATTCCTAGGAATTAATTTATTTAACAAGAAGTAGGTGTATTTAAATTTAATGGTCTGAAAACACGAATGAAAGCTGAGATGAAAATGAGACTGCATTGCGGTTTTCCTGTTGGTAATTAAAATTTGCCAGCCGGATAATTGGCTTGAAAACAACAATAATTTAAGTTTTCAGTTTAAAACTAAGAGGATCCACTGATTATACCTACTGCTCAGTTATTTATTTTAATATTCTCTAGCAAAAACAAGAAGCCGTTCCTTGTTCTAAAATTACTGCTCTAGGAGGAAAAATTAACGATGAAAAAGAAAAATAAATATATCCTCATCACTTCGAAAATGGAACCCAGTTCATTTAGCATAAAAAGGTTGGAAACATACCATTTCAAGAAGAAAACGAGTAAATCAGGACAAGATAAAGCCGCTATAAAACAGCCACGGCTCTGTTCCTGGCTGGCGGATAAGCAATCAGCCTGGCACGTTCCTACTCCACATAAACCAGCTGTTCATTGCATTGTACCTGCTGGAACCCGCTGCATCTGGAGGAAATAAATATCCTCGGACGACGATGAGACGAGAAAATCTAATCCGGAACGTGTTTAGTAATGGAAACAAGGAATTGTGATCGTGAGTATCGTGAAAGAAGAATAGTGATAAATCCAGGGAAAGGGTAACAGCATTCCCTGTGAACGCAACACTTTACCCTGCATTCTCCGCGGGCTGACCGCGCTCGGCCTAGTGCAGCCCGCTCGGCGCAGCGTTGGCGCTAAAATAAATTATGGATTATTTAGTATGTACGTATCCCTAAAACTCCACTTTGATCTTACATCCGCGAGACAAGCTTAGCCTAGTGCGAGTGGTGTTTCGAATTGAATGTATGTAATAACTTTATTGCACCAAATAAATTACACAAAAAAACAAACAACAGAAAAGGTAAGGCTCAAAGGCGAGGCGATTAAGGGATCTCTCCCAGTCAACCATTAAGAGGTAATTGAAAAAAAAAATGACACTAAATATAGCTGCTATAGAAAAATAATTATAATAAGTATATGTACATACATATAATCCTACCCAAATAATTAAATACCTAATATTGCTGGAAACCTATAAAGTTTGATAAATTATCTATAAGCATGTTAAAACAAGTAGCAGAAGTTAAGTTATTTAATGAATAAATAAATTACATTATTACACAGTCAGGGACAGGGACAGGGACAGGGACAGGGACAGGGACAGGGACAGGGACAGGGACAGGGACAGGGACAGGGACAGGGACAGGGACAGGGACAGGGACAGGGACAGGGACAGGGACAGGGACAGGGACAGGGACAGGGACAGGGACAGGGACAGGGACAGGGACAGGGACAGGGACAGGGACAGGGACAGGGACAGGGACAGGGACAGGGACAGGGACAGGGACAGGGACAGGGACAGGGACAGGGACAGGGACAGGGACAGGGTAGGGACAGGGACAGGGACAGGGACAGGGACAGGGACAGGGACAGGGACAGGGACAGGGACAGGGACAGGGACAGGGACAGGGACAGGGACAGGGACAGGGACAGGGACAGGGACAGGGACAGGGACAGGGACAGGGACAGGGACAGGGACAGGGACAGGGACAGGGACAGGGACAGGGACAGGGACAGGGACAGGGACAGGGACAGGGACAGGGACAGGGACAGGGACAGGGACAGGGACAGGGACAGGGACAGGGACAGGGACAGGGACAGGGACAGGGACAGGGACAGGGACAGGGACAGGGACAGGGACAGGGACAGGGACAGGGACAGGGACAGGGACAGGGACAGGGACAGGGACAGGGACAGGGACAATATATTTACTTGTTTCTCAGGAAATTTTCGTCATCTGAAACAGCATCGTCTTAGTCATCATAAACATATCTGGAAGCTTTAATTGCAAGAATCAATCACTAAATAATAACTTCAATTATAGTATTGTATTTAAAAAAATATTACTTTTGAAGAATAAAATTTTATTAACATACAATTAACAAATAAAGTAATTGATTTATTTATTTTATTTATTTACCGTTTATTGTACACAAAAACATTACAAGAGAAACACATACAAAGAATAACGACACAACAGGACAGCTTATTTCTACTAAGAAATTTCTTCCAGCTGACCTACGCAAAGTGAGACTTTATAAGATAGGCGGATTAGGCGTGCACAATAGAATATAATAAGATAAAATAAACCTACACACGAATAGATTAAATATACCTAAATAAACTTATAATAAAAAAAAATATAAATACTTATACTTATTTTTGTAAATATACCTACTTACACATACATAGTCTTGCAATTTACAATTTTGATGTTTATATTAAATGATTGACCCTTTTTATAACTGAGGCTCGACTGTTCGTCTGTCTGTCAGTCCGTCCGTCCTACAGTTACGAGGCTGTATCTCATGAACCTAGACAGTTGAAATTTTCACAGATGGTGTATTTCTGATGCTGCTATGACAATACAAAACAAGTGTTTTTTTGTTATAGATAATAGTACGGAACCCTTCGTACGCGAGTCTGACTCGCACTTGGCCGCTAGTTTGTAATTAAAGCTTCCAGGTGAGTTGATTTACTTCGGTTTTTATTTTTTTATTCGTTTGTTGTAAGGAAACAAGGAATAACCATAGTGAACACAAAAATAATCATGATTCTTAGGGTCGTTGGACGACTCGGTGTCCCACACGAAAGAGAGAGAGAGATCATGACGAAACTTAATTTGAAAAAAGTATGCAAGGAGTAACAAAAAGGGCGTAAGGGCGTCGAGATACTCATAAAACTGAAAAACTTTACCCATGGAACATACAGGTGGAAATATGAAAAAAAATGGACCTTCCATAGTCAATTAACTAGCTGATCGGCAATTTCACCGTTTTTTTTACCGTGTGGTGCCCGTTTAGTATAGCATCACTCTCTTCGCCGTGTGATGCCGGCTTAGAATAGCATCACTATTCTAATAGATTGTTTGTATAAAGAGAATATATATTTTCACGTGTGCACTCGCCTTAACCCAGACAGGTTTTGTGGTATATCCCTGACAAAGTGTATTTTAAGGCAACTCTGAGATGAATCCGGGGAATGGACAGCAGCGTTCTCTGCTTACATCTATAACACCTTTCACTGTGCTCGCCAATCCGCCTGCCAATAGCGGTGAGTATGGCAAAAAATAACCCATATAAGAAGAGGCCCATGTCCAGCAGTGGACTGTTGTGGTGGTGGTGGATCGGCAATTTTGTGTGGGAGGTCAATATTTTTATATATTTCTGTTAAGTTGTTCAAAAATTTTCTGGTAAGTTGTTCAGTTTCATGAGTACCTTGACCACTTTTCGGATTGTTTACGCTTTTTGTTACTACCTGTATTTTGAACTTGGTTTTTCAGATTCCTACATAACTTCAGAATTCCTGAATTTGTTTCGGACCGGACGATGGAAAAATAAAGTAACGATTTTTCCAAGTAACTTTCAATTTCATAATTCATAGGAATTTGCCCGAATTCCTGATGCTGTCATATTTCTGCGAAATATACAAAAACAGTAGCTTGTTTAAAGGTATTATTTAGATTGATACAAATAAGAAAATATTAAAATAACTCACGTAGTAAATGAAATGCTCACAAATTACAAAAAAAAAACATTTACGGATTTAAATTTTATGAAATGTTTAAATGAAATTAAACGCAATTTTAGTGTATCACTCTCACTAAAAGCAGAGCACGCCTTCATTTATATGAGTAATCATTTATTGTATCCGTGTATTGAGAAACGATAGAAGAAGACGAGTTATTCAAGTCCAGCCTGCTTAGTGTTGACATTCTCCTGCCCATCAAACCGCAAGTGTATTCATTCATTTCCACCTCTCCAAGCTTAAAAAAAAGTCGTTTTATCCACTAGATGAGAAAAGTTAATTGAATTTCGAACTTAGTTTTTCATACTTCTCATCTTATCAAAACTAATCAAAGCGGCAGTGCGTTCTTTTTGTAAGCGTTTTGTTCTATTTTGTCTTTTTGATTATTGCTATTTTTGAACGCACCTTTAAAAATGTATTTAGTGGGAACTTTCGTTTTGCATGAAATATTCAAGGTTTACAGGCAGGTTCCCAAACTTGACCTTGGCAGAATTTTCTTACTGGTAAAGGTGAAAAGTTGTATAAACTTACTCGCTGCGCTCGTGATTCAAAATTTGCACTTGTACCAAAATAAACTTTGCTCTCTTGTTGAACAAATAACTATTATCTTACTGTGTTATCCATCTATAGAAGAAGAAACGTTATTCAAGCACAGCCTGCTTCGACTATGTTTCCTTGCCCATCAAACCGCAAGTGTCTCTGTGCCTTTGTCTTAACGCGTTGTCCATCCCACTCTTTTTACATCTCTCTATTAGCTTCTTCAACTCGCTGCAAAGCGATCTCTCCCTTACGAGCTTTTTCCAAAATTCTTTGTAAAAATTAATTTCGTATTCGTCGGTTATTTCCCATGCTATCTTTTCACATTCAAACTTAGATAACTGGGGCTCCTTTAGAGTTATATTGGTGGCCTTTTTTTTGCCGACTCTAGTTTCAACGTGATATAAATGAATAAAAAGGCAAGCAATAAAAGCAAGCAAGAAAAAGGCAACGACCGACTCATGATTCCTTATAATTTTATTCAATTGCTTATTTCGAGGCGTTTTCATTGTGATTTTTTGATTCTATACTTTTTTTTTCGTTTATATTATGGCAATATAATTTATTTATGCCAACGTCAAGTTCTTTATCAAATATAAAGCTAAGGAAACTTTCAACTATACTTTTTGGTAATTCTAACAAAACATCATTTATAATCCCATTCACCAAGCACCTACAATGAACTGGCTGCCACTAGCACAACCTTGGACATTTTTAATCCTAAATTTTCTAAGTTTAGGAATGACGTCAGAGCACTTTTTGCAAACACTTGTTGTGATTGATCCCTTGCGGTGTAGGTAGGCAGAGTGCAAACGGCCGCAAAAACGGACACTTACGCCACGTCCGACAAACATTTGAGGGTCATTCGGAAAATGATGTATCGCCATAGTGACAGGTTGTCAGCCCGTCGCCTAAAATTGCAATACACACCCTTGAGTCCTTAAGTCGCCTCCTACGACTCCCACGGGAAAGAAATGGGGTCATGCCGACATCTAGCTATTAAATGATCACAATAAAACAATTTTAAACGGATTTAAGTTGTGTTTATTTTGTTTGTTGTATGTAAATCCGTTTAAAATTGTTTTATTGTGATGAGTAATAGTTGTGCAAACTCAAGAAAATATTATATTAAATGATAATAAAGCTTTTATTAATTCCTTACACAACTAAAACATTCATATTTTGATATTATATAATTTAAATTATTATAATAATCTGAAATAAAATTTTGATATTTTGTATTTTAACTTCTATATTATTTAGTGTTTAATTTAATATTAATTTTGTAATTATTTATTTATAATAATTAATTAATTTTCATGCACTTTTCTGTTGATTTTTGTTTCTTAAGCGTAAGGACCGCCTAATGCGGTAAAAGCCTCATCCATGCATTTCCATTGTTGTCTGTCCCTTGCTGGACGGCTCCAGGTGTTTCCTGCTATTTTCATAATATCGTCGCACCAACGTTTGTACGTGCCTTTGTTTGGTCTACCTTGTTTACGTTTTTAGTAAATACAGTTAGTTACTGTTTTTGTCCATCTTTCATCCGTTGTTCTCTACAGATGTCCTGCCAATTTGTTTTATAACATCTCTAGCTTTTATCGCCTTTCTTATTTCCGAGAGATTGACTCTATCTCTATCCCATGTAACTTCTCGCTATACCTCTCTGGCATGTTATTACTTTCTTTATTAGACATATTCCGTCTGACAGGTTTAGGTTCATCTTCATTACTTTTATATAATAAATCATAGTGGTAATAGAATTACAGTTGCGTGTGGATGGCATTATAATGCCAAAAAATAAGAGGATCGGGGCCCTGAAGCAGTACCTCCTCCATGTGATATATCTACACATAAAAATCCCTTTTTTTTTCCTTCCAATTCCAACATTTTCGGCATGTGTTTCATGGATGAGTATAAATATACTAACTAATATCTTTACTTGATTTAAATGTAAAATTAGATTACTAATTGTATCCGCTAATTACCTAACATAAGTAATAGTTCACCACATCCTATTTATCCTTGATGGTGTCTTGTTTTAATTAAAATTGTATATAGGGTGTAGTATACAGCCCTCTGAATACTGAGAGGATAAGGGCATATTATGTCAAGAAACGATAAAAAACAACCGCCTAGGTAGGTATAAATACATACATCAACCTATTGCAGTCCACTCCTGGTAAGGTATACAATTTTAGAAAACTTGAAAATTTTATATTTTAATTTTATTTAAGTTTCTGACAGTATTGATGGTGAAAGTCACAGGTTCAAATCTGCAAGAAAAACAGGAAGATTTTGTAGAACAGGATACCACTGTTTTTGGTACGGGTTGGAACTGCAACCCACGTACCCATCGGGTTACCACAATGACTTGAATAGAACCTTAACTATGGATTGCCAACATTTTTTTACGTTTCCTTAGGGCCAAAACACATAACCGCGTTGCGGCGCGTTGGCCCTTAAATATATTCCTAGAGGAAAGTTTTTAGTTTTCAGTCTGAATGCGCCCTATTTGTATTCTGAGAGCTGTCCCGTTACATCTCAGTATACTATTATAATTATAACAAGACATCACTATGCTCGTTAGTAGATACAATTACTGCTAGGTTAGGTAATTAGCGGATACAATTAGTACCCCGGCATGGCGGTTCGCACTGGGGCCCATTCATTTGACTAATTCTCTCACTTATTGTGTTGGACAACCTTCTGTCGATTCTCAGTAACAATCAGTATTAATTCTACCCTCTTGCCTCTAAAAGGAAGCGTCACCTTCTTAATTAAATCGTTAAACTTTTGTATGGCTTAATTTCACATATTTGTAACGTTTAGTAATACAAGTTACGTATTGCTTTGCATTCATCACAAACTATATAGAGATACTGATGTATGCATTCATCGAGAGCCGTGTGTGGAGAACTAACGTCTGTAGCCGCGTCACGAAATCAGCGATGTCTGTTAATACAGCCGGTGCTATTTATTATAAATAGTTAGACTCGCGTTTTGGCAGTGGTAAAATTACTTTCCATAGGATTTGACGTTAAAATCCACGCTTAAAACGTTGTCAAACAGCTAAAACCTTATATTTTTTTATTATTATTATAGGGCTTAAATTCAAAAAGAAACTATACCTGTGTGAGAAATACTATTGAACTCTTTTGTACATCGCTAGTTGGTGCATGTGTGGTTTGGATATTTTCCTGAAGTAAAAAGTAGCCTTTAAACGTTACCTACCGTCTTATTTATCTTTGTGCCGGAATTCATCAAAATCAGTTTCGGATTGATAATATAACGTTGGTTGAGAATACGTTTGTGCTATATACCTTTTACTTGAGCGAAATTAAACCATTTCTTCTTTTTGAGTATAAAATAGGTATTTTGAAATTTGGATTCGTGCTAAATGTTAATCATAAGCTGTATAATATTATGTTACTCGTAAAAGAATTTTTCTTAAAAATGGATGGCACAAACGTATTCTCACCCGACGATAAGTGTGGACGTCGATAGTGTGAATTGTATTAAATATTTAATGTAAGCTTTTTGGCACAAAATTGACAGAACCTAAACTACCTTATTCAACTAGCCCATCACTATCCGTAGTCAAGGCAGCCGTCTTTTGTTACCGTCTGAATTAACCATTATAAACTACCTACTTGATTCCGTACTGTAAAGTTTTAGCAAAGACAATTTGAACTTTGCAAAGCTGGTATTATAATAGTCAGATGGCTCGCTATTTAGATAGATTTTATAGTAAAAGAGAAAGCGAAAGAAGTATGCAAGAATCCTAGTTAGTGGAAGGAAGAAGCCTCTGCCTACCCCAGGAGAAAGGTGTGATTTATGTATGTATGTTTCTCTTGAAGATACCGGATTTCTATCACAGAAAAATACTTAATTTACCCCGTAATTGCAATAGTCGCAAGAAGCAGATGGAATAAATAATGAGTAGTGCTGGAGGTAGAGACTCCTCGGGGATTTGACGAGGTAATTAACTAGGAAACATTATAATAAGATAGGAAGCCAGCGTTCATTTACGCTTGCTCATTCTCTTTTAAAAGCTTATTTCTGCGAGATGTTTCTCATGAAAAATGGGGCATTCATTGCGTCTTCGTTGCGTCACTGTCGCAGAGTGACAAACCAAGGTGTAAGTAATGAAATCCACGACGTATCGGCCAAATATATAAAAAACTATAGGGAGAAATAAATAACATTATTTTTTATGTACTTGGTAAACCAAAGCGACAAAAGTATTTTGAGGAAGTACTGAGTACAGTTTGATGAAAAACTACAACTACTTATCAGACATCGTCTTTCTGAGAAGCGCGGCTTCTATTTAAGCATGTTTAACATTTTAATAACAAAACGACTGACCGGTAAATAGACACACAAGACCGATATAAAGGCAAGACACGTGTATTTCGTAGAGAAAACAAGAATTTCCATTACATACCCTTAAATGGTCATGCGGTGTGTTCGCTATCGCGTCCGCTGCTTAATTTTTAACCTGCGCCATGTTTCTGCTGTTCGTATTCGATTGTCTCTCTTGTGGCAACTGAAATATTCAGTGATGTACAATCATGGAAACTACAGATGCGTTACTTTTGGAATGCTTTTGGATATGGACTATTTATAATCATTTACCGCCGTCTTTTAGGAAACTGTCTTTGCAAAAACTCAAATTAAAACTGTATGAAAGGCTTCAAGCACATAATTTTTACTCAGTTCAAGAATGTTTAGATAAAAAGATTAAGTAAACACAAACCTATATTTGCATGCCATATTCTAGTGGCTGAATGTGGAGAATCTTTTTAATGTGACATAAGATTACCTAACACCTTGTTTAATGTACCCCATTCTGAGCAAATAAAGAAATTATGAATTATGCACCACCACCGACCAAAAAGTTCGCCGGTGGTTCGCCGACTTCGAAAATCATATTCCTTAGAAAATTCTCTTGAAGATGATGTAGGCTGAGCATAGAGGGGTGTTAATTCCAACACTTGTGTATGAGAGTGAAAGTTGAGTATGGCAGAAAAAGCATGGAAAGTAGAAATAAGAGCGTTAATAAGTGTTTGATTGGAAATTGAGTGACTGGATAAGGCGTTGGGTGATAAGAGAACTGTTTGGTATTAAATTCTATTGTTTTGCCCGACTAACAGACCACCGACTAGTCGCCTACTTCGAAAATTATCGACCGACCGATTTGGCTTTTGGTGATGTTTACGTAAAGAGTAATCGCGTCTGTGCGTGTTTTTAGAGCCTTTGTACTAATTAAAACAGTTGTAGTTTCATTTCGGACATAATTATTACTAGTTGAGATAAGTTATGTTTAAATTCGTTATTACGGCCGACTAAAAGGCTGCTATGCCGATTATTTGCCGACTTTAAAAATGGCTGACTAGTCGGTGCATCTCTTTGTACTTATTGCCTCTGCTTTCAAAAGGCACGTTTCCTTTCCGTAGTCACGCTGACATTCCTAGTCACGCTGACATTTCGTGTCACGCTGACAGTCCTAGTCACGCTGACAGTCCTAGTCACGCTGACATTCCTAGTCAGGGTGACATTCGTAGTATGGGCATAACAATAGATAATAATACTGGCGTATGGGATGAACGGGAGCTATGAACGCAACCTTACAATGTTTATTTCTAGCTGATAGTATTTATTTTACAAAAATTCATAATCTTAAGGTACCGATGATATTACGTTATTCTTTTCAGTGTTTTACTTGTAAACATGTATATCTTCATAATAATAAGATGTTTCCAAATGACTTTAGGACTAGAACCTACTCAAAAATAAGTATAATATGATAGCATATGAATATGGCCTGATGAATGTTATCTATTGACTTATTGTTAACTCTTGTTTCACTCTTTTGTTCTATTGTACTTGAATAATGCAAAGGCATAAGAATAGATAATAATTGTGATTTCTACTCTATGGCAAAGGTAAGACGAATCTGGTCAATTTATATTTACCACAATAGTCCACCGCTGGACATAGGCCTCAAACTTACGAGGGGTATTGCAATACTCACCACGCTTGGCAGGCGGATTGGCGAGCGCAGAGCAAGATGTAGCATTTGCAGGGCACGCTGCTACCAATCCCCTGGATAAATATTTTTTAGTTGCTTTTTACGACGGTTAGAGTTGGGGAAATATTTGGTCTTTTGTACTAAGTATAAATTTAATTATATAAGTAGGATTGTATGCACATATAATTATTATTCTTTTACAGCTATATTTAGTGTCAATATTTATTTTTCAATTACCCGTACCATAGTTTACCTGCGCACACCATATCCTCTGGATTTCTCAAAGGTTGACTGGGAGAGATCCCTTACTGGGATAAGTCCGCCTTTGTGCCTTACCTTTTCTGTTGTGTTTTTCTTTGTGATATTTATTTGGTGCAATAAAGTTATTACATACATACATACATAAATAAATTGTTCATACCATATCTATCCGTAGGTAAGCATATCAAGTGTATGATACTGGTTTATTCACGCTGCCATCTGTCGGCGGACCCGCGGCACGTGCATAAAACTCACCACTGGACCTACCCAGGTTGACAACAAAATAAACATATTTTGGTTATCTAAGGATATTTAGGCCGGCTTGGAATAGCATCACCCTAACATTACCCATAGGTGTCGTGGGAATGGGCAGCAGCGTTCCCTGTGAATGCAACATCTTGCACTGCGCTCGCCAATTCACCTGCCAAGCGTGGTGAGTATGGCAACACCCCCCAATATAGGAAGGCTCATGTCCAGCCTTGGACTATGTTAATGTTAAGGATATATTTGTTTAAAGACTGATTTCTTTAAAAAATATATATAAATATTAAGCAGAAGACAGAGACCTTGCGGAAACTCCACCGATAAGAATAATGCTCAAAATATAAGTAGAAGGATAACATTTTTAATTGTCATTTGGTTAGGAAATAAAATAACCCACTCTTATAACAAAAAAAGAGCCGTAGCAAATAGCTACGAATTCGCTACGAAGTTGCTACGTACAAACTCGTGCCTACTAAATCGTACCACTACGAGTGATTGGTTAGATTTTAATGTAAGTAATGACTAAATTGGCCTTGTGTTGCCGGCTTAGAATAGCATCACCCTAATTCTACCCATGGCTGTCGTAAAAAGCGACTAAGAATAACCATCTGAGGACTTGGCAGCAGCGTTATTTTTGAATGCAAAATCTTGCACTGCGCTCGCTAATCAGCCTACTAAGCGTGTGAGTATGGCAATACTCCCCTTATGTGTGTAACGGCTACGGTGGATCGCACACGTATCGCTTGATATCGCGGTGCACGATAGCCGCAATACAACAGCCTGTGACAGTTGCAATTTGATGCGATTTTTCTATGGAGTTCTTTATTTTTTATGACTAGTCTGGCACTACAGTTGCGGCCCTGGGGCCATACAGTACAAATTACATCTAACCATTTGTTGGGTACCCTATGGGACTCTCTAAACTGTTTACATTTAAAAAAAAATACCGGCTGAATACCTTCCGCAAAATCATTCGTGTTTAAATAGGGTGAAATTTTACTAGCGACCGATAGCGAAATCTAAAGACGACGGTGATAAGGAACAACTTTTCCCAAGGAACATAGGTCGAAACACAATAAAAAATTGGTCCACCCATCCTAACCAATTGCCAATCAGCTGATTTGAGTGACTATGGAAACTTTTTTTTTACATATATATCCTTGGGGAAAGTTGTTCCATAACAGCAGTCCGTCTTTACATTTCGCTCACTAGTAAAATTTTACTCTATATACAGTGAACAAACTTTTTCAGGGCGTATTCAAGACGTGAAACACAGCAACTCTTCTTAGTATTTCTTTTTTCGAAACTTAAAAATTACATTCGGACCTTGGAACGGTATGATTTTGTATTGGAGAACCAAATTATTATTTCAAATTTAAAAAAGAAAAGTAATTTAAAAAAACGAAGAAAAGTTGTTGTGTTTCACAGACAGTTTCTTCAGTAATATTCCTAACACACTGTATAAGTGTTATTTTATAAATTGTGTAGTTCTGAACCGGGTGCTTCTGAACTGGATGAAATTGTATTTGCATTGTGCGCTTACGCCCAGATATCCTGACACTCAGAGTCTTTACAAACGTAAACTATAAGAGGTCTTAAGTGCAATTCGTTTTGCGTGTCTAAAAATTAAACTGATTACAAAGCAAATATTTCATCCCATAACAGTATTAAATGTTTGCTTGCTAGTTTTGTTTGATAAGTTACGTTAACCAAAATATATTATTACATTTAAGCGACTTCGTTTATTTATAGAAGATATGTGCAAAGATGAGAAAGCTAAAAATAACTTCCAATTTATTTCCAATCCTAAGGGAATTTTAATGTTTTTGCCAAGCTGGTGAAATAAGATATTATTTTTGCTTTTTTATATTTATATAAAACTTGGAAAAATACCAACACTGGCGTCAAAGGACGCCTGCGTACTATCAAATATTTTCCGAAGAAATGGCCGTTCTATACAACTTAGTATAAAAAATCCGCGACGGGCCAGGGCCCCGATTCTGATAATTTTTTATTCATTCTAATGCCATCAAATGTCAATTGTCATAAGAATGCCACAGATTGTGATTTCCTATACTTGAAACTTTTAGCAAAATACGAAATTACCAAAACTGTTCCACTGACAGGCCATTGACACACTAATGAAACGATTTTCATTTTGAAATCTTCAGGCCTTGTTGATACCGGCTCTCACTGGTTAGGGTACTAGGACTACCTAGGTATAACCTACCTACCTACTACCTACTAAGGTATGAACCTACTGCGTTCATTGAAACGCAATAAAAATATAGATTGCTGAGCAGGTAACAAACAACTTCTCTTGACTAAGTTAGTTATTACTTCTTCTTGTTCGGAATATTTCCGCTTGAGTGATGGAGCTATAAACAGAATTGATCATTCGGACATAACTATATCTAATAAGTATATAAACATGGTTATTCTTGACAGCATTGCTATACCGAAGTTCGATAAATAATTATTTACCTGTACAGAAGTTAGGATAGTAAGCAAAGTAATGATGGTCATATCAATTCAACTGTTTTACGGTACTTGCAAATAGAAAAACAGATTCCTTATGGGATCACTTTGTTGTCCATCCGTCCGTTCGTTGGTCCATTCTGTATCATAGTCACGACTCCTTATCCCAGGAACGCGTAAGTATGACAAGTTGAAATTACATCCATATACTCAAGTTTACGGCCGCTTGTGGTTGTAAACAAGCATAATTCATTAAAATAAATAAAAACACGACTGCTTTCTGAGATAAAGCCTAGCCTATGACACTCGGGATAATGTAAGGATTCGTCCGATTCAATTCCCATTCGAATATGTTTAAATTTATGAAGTACAAATTTAGGACAAAGACCAAAAATATTTTGTGTGCAGATAAAGAACAACATTTTAAAATTAAGGCCAGTAGTACAAGTGAGGTTTCATATGAAAGGGCTTGATGTGCATGTCACTGAACCCTTGGTAGACGAGTTCGACTCGTTCTTTAAAACTGTATAGAATACAACTGACTCGCTCGAGTTGTTTACACACACATCCCAGTAATCCCAGTTCATTCCACACTTCTGTATGTGAATTTTATTTCTGACCAGCCCATACAACACCAACGGAAGCGCAGTAGCGGATATAAAATCGCGCGATAGAAATATTTCACGCGAATACATTCACTATTCAGATACGTGCAAGCGCTCGCGTGGAATAATAATAAAAATGATTTCGCGATTCCGAGCGGTGTGCGGAACTTTTGTTTTCAACACGAAGCGGATTGTGACGCTAACATACATACATATATCACGCCCATATCTCTTGCAGGGTAGGCAGAGCGTAAACGGACGTAAAAACGGGCCTACACGCCATCTCTGGGAAACATTCGAGGGTTATTCAGAAAAAAAGTGTATTACCATAGTGACAAGTTGTCAGTCCATCGCTTAAAATTGAAAAACAACTGAGAAGCTTTCGAATAGCGAAATACGGCACTAGGTATATTCAAATGAACAACTTTGGGTACTATCTTTTACTTAAGGATAGTAGGACAAGCAGTTGCACTGGGACAAACTATAACGACGTTCCTCTAGCTGTTTTAATTTATCTCTTGTATAAAATAAGCAACTAAAATGTCTGCGTTTGCCAATAATTTATAATTTAAAGAAAACTTTAAAATATGTACTACCTCTAGATGTCTCTAATTGTTTATAGCGTTTTATATAATAGGTATCGTATTGCTGTATAGTTTATAAGTTTATAAGACTCAAGAAAATATCTTTGGTACTTTAAAATTTATTAATGTTTATTCTCCGTCCATACGGCTTCACAGAATACCAGCGCTGTAGATAGCTACTGCTATCTGCCGCACATGCTGAGTGAGGTCCATTTTCGGTGCATATGCGCAATAACCTGTGCTTACGATAGCCTAAGTTTAAATGTAGTATTTTTTGTTGTTGTGTTGTGTGGACCGAAATAAATGTGTTTTCTTTCTTTCTTTCTTCTTCTAGGATATAATTTGGGTAACGGACTTTCTGATAGATTTTTTGTATAATGAGTTATTTTTTGTGAAGTGGCGCCACTGTCGAGGTCGTTCGTAAGAGGAAAGCGTTCACGTTTTTCTTGCTTGTAGCTTCTAGAACTTTACTATGAGAGAAAAAACAATTTTTTTGTAGAACTGACAAAACTGGCTTTATTCACCAACTTTGCTTTTCAGGTTAGCGAACAATGCAATTCATTAAAGGTTTTTTTTGGTGCATATGCGCAATAACCTGTGCTTACGATAGCCTAAGTTTAAATGTAGTATTTTTTGTTGTTGTGTTGTGTGGACCGAAATAAATGTGTTTTCTTTCTTTCTTTCTTCTTCTAGGATATAATTTGGGTAACGGACTTTCTGATAGATTTTTTGTATAATGAGTTATTTTTTGTGAAGTGGCGCCACTGTCGAGGTCGTTCGTAAGAGGAAAGCGTTCACGTTTTTGTTGCTTGTAGCTTCTAGAACTTTACTATGAGAGAAAAAACAATTTTTTTGTAGAGCTGACAAAACTGGCTTTATTCACCAACTTTGCTTTTCAGGTTAGCGAACAATGCAATTCATTAAAGGTTTTTTGTTTGCAGTTTCTGCGAGTATGAGTAAAAGTTGAAACTATAGCGCTCGAAAAGCGATAGCACTTGTTTGTGAAAAATGCATTATTTTTGAGACTTTGTATTTCGCTCCATATTGTCAAAAGAAGAAAAATTAAATAGACTCTCGTTTCAAAATTTTATTATCGTCCAAAATATGGTGCTACATAAATCACCCCATACTTAATTACGGGGTAGGCAGAACGTTAAAGGCCGTAAAACGGATATTAACACCACGTCTTACAAAAAATTGAGGGTCAATCAGATAACTATTTCTCACTTTATGATATGCCTATTCTGTGCGTTAACGTTAAAACTAAAGTATTTTTTTATCTTAAACAGTCTTAAGGGGTCGTAATAGGCGACTAAGGAACGCGAGGATCACACGTGTACTGCAATTTTAGGCAATCGGCTGACAAACTGCCATTATGGTGATACACAGTTTCCTAAATGACCTTTAAATGTTTGACAGACCTAGCGTAAGTCTCAGTTTTTTACGGCTGTTCACGCTCTGCCTACCCCGCAAGGGATATAGACGTGACATATTTATGTATGTATGTAAAAACTACGTAAATAAGGTTGGGAGCTTAACATGTGAGCAAATGAGGAAACAAAAACAATACACGTTTTTGTTCACTATTCCAGCGGTTTCAGCGCTGACAAGTCCAATACTCGTTCGCGACGTAATGTGGTTTCATTTAAATTGTTTCGGAATATTAAATGCTCGTTTTTGTTGTCATTTGCAAAGCTTTTCATTAACATTATTGAAATAAAAAATATTTGATAACGTTATCGATAAGCATATATTAATTAATAAACGTACTTCGATTCGTATATAAAATTAATTTAGCAGTTATAATCATAATTAAAGTAAAAAATATTTAATTACGTTATCGATAAGCATATATATATTAATTAATAAACGTAGTTCCAATCAAATGTTCAATCATTAATTATAGACTAAGTTTAATTTTTCACAGATCTGTAATGGATTATATCATAATATAATTATCAAGTACCTACCTACACATTTCAATCGAAATTAAATTTATGTCTGAATTAAGTAATTATAAAATAATCATAATAAATATCATGGACAAATCACATAGCGCTATCTAGCCCCAAACTAAGCAAAGCTTGTAATATTGGAACCAGATAGCTAATATTATACACATAATATACTTTTTTTTTCGTAAATAAATACCTACGTAGGAAACACCTAGACTCAACACAAATATTTAAAAAGTAGCTTACAAAATACTTGTTCTGTGTGGGGATCGAACACACAACCCTCGGCGTAGCAGGCAGGGGTACAAACCGCTACGCCATCGAGCCAGTCAATGTATTTGAATACTTGAGGTACAATGAGTGCGTATTACAATTTAAGGCGACAAGCTGACAACCTGTCACTACAGTGATAAGTGATTTTTCTTAAACGACACTCAAATGTTCCACCGCCAGCCACCCCGCAAGAAATAAAGACGTGATATGTGTATATATGTAATGTATGTAATATTTAAATTACTTTGTTCGGCCAAAGTTTGTATGTTGTATGTACATATTTCTCACATCACTCATGTCTTACAAAGTGATTTCATTCGTCAGCTGTTGTGGCGGCTAATTAAACAACTTTCGGGGATCCGCTCAGAATGCCGCCGCGTGTACGGGAGTTGGCGAAGTTTCACACAAGTTGGCGAAAACATGGCGGGAACAAAACAAAAATACGTGCGGCGGATATTCCCCCACGAAATTAAACACATACTAATCAGAATTATAAATAAAGAATCATTCGTAAGTTAAGGTACAAGATAATTAAATTAAAATATCATATGAAGACTTTCGTAGAATAACGGTGTAGGTAGGAGGGGGCAGGTAGGCACGCCTTTGTAATTGGAAATATGAAATGTGAATCAAAAACAATATGTAAAGCTCTAGTTTAAATTTCAGTGAAAAATAATTAAAAGAGACTTAACAATATGGATTATTTCATTGTTTATATGTTCACAATATTATTAAACGTATAATTCCAACAGTATCGCGACGCCCACACATGGTTGCAAATAATACTTGTACCTATAAGGGCCAGCGCACATCTAGCGTTCTTTGACGCGAGCCGTTTTCAATACAATTGGAAATTAAAATGAAGACAAACATTTACTTCAAAGTAAAGTTAATCTACGCTCGTTTCGTAATCTTTGATGAAAAAACTTTGTATTTTGTTATCACAAATATTATATCGCAAATTGGGGAAATGAAATGAATTTTCAATTCTTGTATCGTGAAATGGATAAATGTACTTACTCGAATATAAAAAACAAGGGCCACCCGGGATGCGACTTGATTTTTTTCCCATATTTTATGGAATTTATGTGTAGAGTGTAGTCGATAAAATTGTGTATGCAACTATATATCATCAGGCGTTATTATATAACTAGATTTTCGATTTCGATTTACCCGCTGCCACTCATTTCCCCTGGTAATAGTTGTTTTGCCGCAGTAAAAAGTGGCCTTTGTGTTATTTCTGGTTATACTCTACCTGTGTTCCAAATGTCATCTAAATCGTTCAGGCCGTTTGAGCGTGAAGAGGTAACAAACATACATACATACACACACACACAAACTTTCAGATTTATAATATTAATACGGATTATGACAGTTAAATAAACTAAGATTATATTTATCAGTTGCGGCTCGCGCGTACACTGTAGACCAGCGATGCACAGACCGCGGCCCGCGGGCCGCTTGCGGCCCGTGGGCTTTATTATTGCGGCCCGCGAGCAGTAGCACAAATCCCCATACATTTCCAAAAAACTTGTCAATATTTATCATGTCTACAAGTAAAACTGCAAAAAGAGGTTTAAACCACAGACAATTCAAACAATTTCTCGAGGATATCGAAAGCGAATATGGATATTTACTTTTTTATACAGAAGTAAGGTGGCTGAGCCGTGGATTAACACTGGAACGATTTCTAAATTTCATAGAAGAAATTGAAGTGTTTATGACAGAAAAGCAAAGAGACGTTCCTGAACTTAAGAATCCAGATTGGTTGTGTGATTTAGCTTTTTTAGTAGACATCACAAATCATCTAAAAATCTTGAATACACGGCTTTAAGGAAAAGACCAACTTATAAGCCAGTTATACGCCAGTATTTCATCTTTTCAGTGCAAATTTAACAAAACTGAAGTTAATCGTGGCTTTGTAGAGAAGTTAGATATGCTGATTCAATCTTTTAATGACAGGTTCAACGATTTTAAAAAAGTGAAACATCTTTTGGACATTTTTAGTAATCCTTTCTCCATTTTAGTTGAAAATGCACCCGAGTCAATGCAGTTGGAATTGATTGATATTCAAAATGACCAAGAGTTACGCAACAAATTCAATGAAGGGGATTTACCGAACTTTTATCGCTGTATTGATAAAAATATGTACAAAGAGTTGCGCAAAAATGCCCTGAAATTCACCAGCTTATTTGGTTCTACCTATATATGTGAACAAACTTTTACTATAATGAACAACAATAAAACAAAAAATAGAAACCGCCTTGCCAATGACAATTTGGAGGCAGTTTTACGAGTGGCTACAAGTAAATTGGAACCGAACGTTAAAAAAATTGTTAGCACAATGCAGTGCCACGTTTCCAACTAGTGTATTATACTTTATAATAAATATTTCTAGGCATTTTTGTGTTTTTATTAATTGTGATGGCCCGCCATCAGTTTGATATTCGCCCGAGTGGCCCTTGGTCCCAATAAGTCTGTGCATCTCTGCTGTAGACGTTTGCGCGTGCCCGCAAATTAAAAGGACTTTCCATAACGTACAGATAATTTGCAATAAGGTTACCCAAAACGTCTTGCGCCAAAATTTCGGTACATTACGATAAAATATTACTTAAATGTTAATAATTTTTACATGTTTTTTTGACATATAATAAATCTGCGGCTCAGAGTGGTCATTGAGCAATAAATTGCATACATTCTCATCAATTGACCGATCTGAAACAAGAGCCCTGGAAGTGACTGGAAATGGGGGTGGGGGGAACGGTTAAATCGTGAACGAGTGAACGGAAATGGGAATAATCAGCCAGTTCCAATCCTCTCATCCATCACACATTCACACTCATAGGTTGGTAAGAGCAGTGTAGGGGGGAAACAGTTTTGATCGTTGCTATTTCACGTAAAGGATTTGACCACTGGCGTAATTTCAAATTGTATAAGATATGACAAATTGCGAGGAAAATCTTTGGTATCATATTTAAACAGTCTCAAGCCCTGTGACTTAATTGCCATTCGGAAGTGTGTATTAGTATTAGACAAGAATTTCACATTTCTTAAATCTCTTTAGGGTCTTTCAAAGATTAGCATTCGAAAGAAATTGAAAAAATGTTAGCGTCAGCCTGCGATTGTACGAGGGACGGTACTCCACAGGTCCCAGGTTCAATCCCCGGCGGACGCAAAAAAAACATTTTTTATTTTCATTTATGAAAATAATATAGCACTGTGCTGGAAAATAAACCATAGTACATTTTGCATTTCAAATTAAAATAACTTCTTTGGATATTTTTACATTCTTCTTCTTTCGTGTGGGGCACCGAGTCGATATGGCTTAGTTAGGTATTTAAACTGAATTATTTCAATACTTTAGTTGTAGAGGTAGAAGTTGGAAGATACTAAAAGCTTATTTCCGTACTATTCCTATTCCGATCCGTTTTTTAATGCAACGTAACGCATGCCAGACGCATCTGACGAAAGGAAATTGCGAATTCCGATCTTATTCCCATACAAATACGGCTACGGTGGATTTAACGGTGCGTTACGCTGCGTAACGGATGTATCTGTCAAGTCGTTTGACATACGTTGTGTTAAAAAAACTGACAAGTGAGAGAACCGCCTGACTCGTGTTATATGGATTGGATAACCTGAGTTTGTAAACTACCTACTTGCCCATATTTTATCATTTCTTGTAAAATATCGCTTGATAATGTATTATCAAGCGTAAGTTTCGAGTATGAAGAGCACTTCGTCAGTGTATGACTGCGTTAAATGCTGTACAGGAGTGATAGAGGGCCGGCTCACTACACGATCGTGATTGGATGATGCCTCCACTACTAATACAGGGTATTTTTAGGGTTCCGTACCTCAAAAGTAAAAAAACGGATCTCCTGTTATGATCAGATCACTTTGATGTCCGTCCGTCCGTCGGCCTGTCTGTCTGTCAAGACCCTCTATCTCGGAGACGTGTAGAAATATTAAATTATAATTAAAACCATATGTTTATGTCCACGACCGCTTGCAGATGTAAAAAATACTTTCTTTAAAAATAGATGCGGCCTTTTATGCTATTAAAAACAGGTTTAATTAGGGTACTTTTTGTGGACCTAGAACTATAAAATGTGGAAGAGTAGCTTTTTTTTGAAGTATACATTTAGGATAATCCCAAAAAAAAAGTTTTTTTTTTAACCTTGTTGTTTTAGTTGGGGTCGAAAGGAACAACATTTTTAAATCGAGGCTAGTATTTCAAGTGGGGTATCATATAAAAGGGCAAACCCCCGGTGCGCGAGCCTTACTTGCACTTGGTTTAATTTAACACGCACACTGTTTGGGGCGATTTCTACTTATAAAATGTGAACAACTATTTCTTTGGATCAGTCTTCGAAATCACGAAAATAAAAGCAGCTCGAAACACAGGTATTTATTAATGTCAAACGCCAACTTTTGAAATTTTGATATATCTACCTTAATGTTATATTATTACGATGGACCGTTTAATACTCCAAATGAGATAATTGATATTACCCACTTGAATAAAAAACATACTGATTTCTGAGTGAAAAATTGATAAAAATAGAAAACAAAATTTTAAAACACTTCCCTTGTGTTAGGTTAAAATACTTCCCGTTTTCAATTTTTCCAAAAAAAATATTACAAATATCACACAATGGAAAGAAAATCTACTAAATTCTATAAAAATTTAAACAATGTAAATAAGAATAGAATAACCAACACCAATTTGCGAAGAAGGAAGGCAGGTATCTGAAACAGCTACATTCTGTCATCCATCACTTAAAAAAGTGGGGCACATCAAAATTTAATAAAGAACGACCTGCCATCCCATAAGGAATTCTACTAAGCTTTCTTTAGCACTTCGGTATCCAATCAAAAAGAAGCAAAAGCAAAACAGATAGAGTTGTGTAACTTTTCTTTCACTTTGGGTACAGAACAACGTAAACAGCTAGCAGAATTGCAGCTCCAGGAGAGCAAATTTCATTAAAAAATTTAGCTCCCCGCGTTGGGTCGAGTTCGTGCAAATTTTAAGGCAATCTCCGCCGCCGCCGTTTGTTTAGTTCTTTACCTATGGTGTGCTGTTGGTTGGAGAGTGTAAACATGTTATTTATTTGCTGATCAGTAATTGTTTGTAAAATCTGTAGTGGAATAAATTATTCGAGGTGGAGAAACTCGATTGCGTCAGATTGATTTGATCTTAACTTTATTTGTTTTTTGTTTGTAAAGTTATTTACTTTGTGTGATGCCGGCTTAGAAAAGCATCACCCCATTTCTTTCCTATGGGTGTCGTAAGAGGTGACTGGGGACACGAAGGTTACATGTGTATTAAAATTCTGGGCGACGGGCTAACAAATTGTTCTGAACGCCACCTCGCAAAAAATATTTTCTCTTTATACAAACAATCTATCAGAAAGTCCGTTCCGTCCGTTTACGGCAATTAATACCAAAAGCGGCCGTTTTAGGCACTTTTTGTCATGACTTTAATAACAGTGAATATTTCATTGAGTTTGTAGGCTCTCCTTTTACTTTAGGATAATACAAAAAACTTAAGCAACGGAAATTCTGATAGACTGTTTGTGTTAAGTTTTTTATTTCTGCAGTGGCGCCACTTTCGAGGCCGTTCCCGACTACGTTCACCTTTATCTTTTTGCTAGCGTCAAATCGCATAGAAAAATATTATTAACACTGCCTAAAACAGCGTCTAACTTTTTGATATATCACGGTAAAACATTAAGTCATTATACTAGCAGCTATTGCATGCAATGCTTCAGACATGTTATATGAGCACAGCGAGCACCACAAGTTTACGCTAGCTTAGCTCCACCCATTATGTGGCTAACATGCGCTGTAAAATATGAATAAAGGTAATTATCTCTGAGCTCTACACGTCCGACTGGATTAAAATAAATGAATGTGTAAGAATTTATCCTACACATGAACACACTTACTTTGCTAGCTGTGCTAAGCGAACATTGCATGTTTTAGTATTTTTTTCTTTTTGTGGGACACCTATTCGTCCAACGACCCTATGAACCCTGGTGTCAGTGTTTTTCAACCGTCTACAACTAGTAGTAGGGCTCTGACATGGTTGTGTGTAACGACTGCTGTCTAAGTAATCAAAGACAGCAACCGGGACCGACGAATTGACGTGCACTCTGAAGCACGGAACCATCTTTCTTTTCGGGAAATCAGGTGGTCCAGCATGCAATGTCTTAACCAGACTGAGAACAAATTCACAAAGTGATAAATATCAACTTTGTTTAGGTGCACCACCGATAATCGAACCCGGCAGTCGCATTAACACTGCGCCACATCGGCCGTCAAGGTTTGATGCAACACATACATACATAAATTAACAGACAGAACTATTGGGGTGTGTTGCCATACTCACCACGCTTGGCAAGCGAATTAGCGAGCGCAGTGCAGAAATTGCTTTCACTGAGAACGCTGCTCTTCATTCCCTGGATAAAATCATCCTTTACTAGCTTTTTGCGGCACCCATAGGTAGCATTATGGTGATGATATTCTAAGCAGAGCTTGTACAAATAACTTTTATTTTGAGCCGGTCAAAATACAAGCTTTTGAATGCGAAATAACCGTATTTTTAATATTTAGATAGCTATAGATCGATATCGATATCGATAGATCTGCAGTATCTAAATACTAAATTTTTTTTAAATAAACTATCCACAATTACAAAGACATGTTTCGATATAAAAATATGATATTTTTTGCAGCTAGTCAATCTTGAGTATCTTTTCAATATATATTTTTTTTGCTTCTACCTTACGTGGTCGAAGTTGAACAAAGTATAAAATTTATTTTATTCATTGTAGTTACTTTTAATATCACACATTGACGTCATGTTCGAACATTAAAACAAGAAAATTGTATAATATATGACAATTTTATACTGGTATTATAATTTTATAATACAAGTATAGGCCATGTGATGCCGGCTTAGAATAGCATCACCCCATTTGTTTCCCTCGAGAGCATGTATTTCAATTTTAGATGATGGGCTGACAACCTGTCACTATGGCGATACACAATTTTCCGAATGACCCTCAAATATTTGTCAGACGTGGCGTAAATTGCCGTTTTTTGCGGACGTCTACGCTCTGCCTACCCCGAAAGGGATAATAGGCGTGATATGTGTGTGTGTGTATAATTTTATAACATTATTTTCTCGATTTTTAATGTAATTTTTTAATATCTTGACCGAAAATCCCGGCTCTAAATAAAAAGCACTGGCTAGGGGCTGGCCAGAATAACCACACGGCATGTTACTTTACACCTCCACCACCAGTAAACAACATTACATTACCCCAAAAACCTCCCCAGACTAGACATTTGCAGACTATCTAAAAACTAAGATATTTAAGACGGCTTAGTTAGAGTAGGTTATGTTAAATGTAAGGCCACAATCCCTCACGCTCACTTAGCTAAGCATTTTATGTCTGACGTGGAGAGTCCTCGCTTTTACACATTTATTAACTTTTACGATACTTAACTGGCACCATTGAATATCACTTGATATAAATATGAAGATATGATAATGTGATAACTTTCACGTCATATTTTCAATACGAATATTTTTTGACTTGTCAGTATTTCTTCTTTGATTTATATTAATTGCCGATCTGCACAAGTGCACTCCTGACGCAGAGAGCTGTCTGAAAAACCTAGACATTGACGTGTGATTCAAGGAGGGGTTGCCATACGATATAAATGAAGATCTAAATTAATATTTCAAAAAGGCACTCTAACATAATGAACAGCGATATTAGTTCATATTTTTATCAAATTGACTTTTATTTACTGCAAAATGGCTGCATCACAGAATACTACAGAATAAAAAATACAAAAGTTACGAGTATATTTCATGAATTACCGCAATAAAGCTCCAGACAAAAGCCCAGGGATTTTACATTTTTTAAATACAAACCGCAGCGTTTGTAGGTCGAAGGATGAATGAATTTAATTGCAAAAGCCCCGGAAGCTGCCGTAACCTTTTATAATTTTCACGACTTGTCGCAAAAATCACAATGTTAGTATTTAGGTTCATTGTAATATTTTAGCGTCAGAAGTTGAGTAGACAAACAGATTAGAAGAAGATATGACTACTTGGTTGGAAAAAAATCCTATCATATCCATACAATCTAAATTGCGCCAGTGAATTTTCTGAAAAAGCGTGTTGTACAAGATTAATTACCTACCTGAATTATGTCAGAACTAAACCACAACGCGCGTTGCGGTTGTCTCCCTAATTTGTGGTTAAACTATTGAAACTGAAAAAAGGTCAATTCATTTCAAGTAAAACATTCGGGAGTTTGACAGAAGTTCCAAGTTTGAAATTATAACAGGAAAATGGAGATAAAGATGTTTTGGAAAAATTCATAGTTCATTATTTAATGAAAAGTCGATGACGTATAGCAAGTGGAAAAACGTGCGACGTACGACTATTCTATGATCTGACTTGTACTAAGAGTTTGCAGTGTAAGATTTTTATATATCTATTATTAATTAACAACATGTAGTGTCGTATAAAACCAACTATACTTAAGAAATAAAATACCTATCAAAAAATATCAATAATCAACACGAATAGTAAGTAATACCAATGAATACTTGAAAAACCGAAGGTTTCTCAATTTAATGAACAAAACTTTTTTATGAACTCTTCATACAATACTCGTAGTACCCTAACTAACTATTTAAGACTTGAACTTACCAAGAACTATCAAAGTAACTGAACCGCAAAGACCAGGCAACTGTCTAACTGAACGAGTAATTGCGGGGTAAATTCTCCGGATGATGGCAAGTCTGATGAAGCGATCGAAAACTCCCCCAGTCGATCGAATGCTTTGCAAAACTCTAAGCAAATTAAACTTTCTCTAGCCATTGAAATTGCACCGAATCAACATTGTCTGACTTAGCGGGTAGTTCATAGCAATTCACAGCTGCGTATCTTTTTGCGTTCCTACCTGTCAGTCACGGTTTTTTTTATATTTTTTTAATAACGCAAATTGTCGTATCCCATACTACTTATCTAAAAGTCGAACATAACGTTTTGTATATTTTTTGTAAGAACCTACTCAAATTCAATTTCTGTGTAATCGAAAAACGCTACTTATTTCTTAAATCCCCTGCTCTTTCTGCCATACAGTTTCCAGATTTAGGTTAGTAGCCTGTGCTTTTAAGCTTGAGTGGTAAGTACTAAATTTACTACTGGTAAACCACAACGCATGTTGTACATTACACGGTACAGCAAGCTACATAGGTATTCTTAGCTCTAGGTTTACTTACAGCTTATGGTTCTTAAGTTAGCAGATATTTGAAAACGACTAAAAGTTTAGTTTTACACAGGTCTCAACAACAACTAACTTTAACAATAGCTGTAAAAAAATTATTTACTTGCGATTGACGACGCTTGGTGAACCTTTATTTTTAGATGTTTGTTTCAACAAAACACAAAAGAAAATTTGGTACATACATGTGCTATAAGCGGCCTGGTAATACAGTTGTACTGTTTCAAATTAAAGAAAATAATATAAAATTGTGGAACACGTTTTAATACAAACATCTTTACTTGCTTATTTACCTGATATTAACTTTATTCAATGTAGTAAAGTACTATCACTTATTGACGTCACTATAAAAAGAAATGTGTAAAACTCAATTTACTTCTTTATATCACAATTTTGTATTTTCCTCTTCACGCTCAAACGGCTTGACCGATTTGGATGAAATTTAGAACACAGGTAGAGTATAACCTGGAATAATACATAGGCCACCGCAGGAAAACAACTGTTACCACGCGAAAATGAGTGGCAACGGGTGAAACCGCTGGGCTTTCCACCTAGTTTCTTAGTTTATAATAAAACTAACAGCACAATAAACCGTGGTACATCGAATCGCCATCAGTTTTTAAATCCCGAACGCGCAAGATCAGTGACCCCTGCACTTTTCCCGGGGTCCTGGAGGGGGAGAGGTAGCCGCAGGGGGGAGGGTTACAGGAAGTAGGTCACACCTGCAGTTGTACGTGCCGGTTCATGAATGGAGTTCTGCCGGTATCAGCATACACAGTAAATAGAAATGAGTACTTCACATGTCATTGATGTCAACCTTTTTTTTATACATACATACACATATCACACCTATAATCCCTTGGGGGGTAGGCAGAGCGTAAACGTTTGACAAATATTTGAGGCTTATTCGGAAAATTGTGTATCGCCATAGTGACAGGTTGTCAGCCCATCGCCTAAGATTGCTATACACCCTCGAGTCCCTTAATCGCCTTTTACGACTCCCTAGGAAAGAAATGGAGTGATGCTATTCTAAGCCGGCATCACACGGTATTTTTATATATGTCGTAAAAAGCAAATCAGCAGCGTTTCTTGTGAATGCTACATCTCGAACTGCGGTCGCCTACCTGCCTACCAAGCGTGTTGAGTATGGCATTCATTAGGGGGAGGACCAATTCCAGCAGTGTATTGTTGTAGCTGCTATAGTTATGTAAATGTAATGTTGGAAAACGAAACTGATGAATATTTTTCAATGCGGAACATCATTGAAACAACCTTTTTATTTTTACTTTTAAACGAAGTCAAGACGTGTTTACTGAGTCTTTTCTTGTTAAATAAAGCATAGGTTTAATACAAATACAAACGTTTTACCTACTTCATCTTGTCACTTGTGACAACGAGTCGACGATTGGCCCGATGAAACCTGGTGGAGTTTGTTAACATACTGATTATTATATGTTCTGTGGCAAGCGCAGGCAGCAGACAGCGGAGCTAACGAACGGATTAGCTTCTCAAATTACCTCCCTCAGAACTTGAAACTGCACGTCACCGCTAGATGGTTAAGGCGAGTATAGCCGTGAACAACCTCGACAGTGGCGCCACATCACAAAAACAAATATCTTCTGTATACGAATGCTTTTAAAGGTTCGCAGCAATTAAAGGTAAGGTAAAAAGTGCCTAAAAACGACCACTTTTGGTATTAATTGCCATTATTTTAATCACAGCGAATATTTAATTGAGTTTGCAGGTTCTAATTTTACTCAAGGATAATACAAAAAATTTGGGCAACGGACATTTTGATTAATTTTTTGTATAGATTTTTTTGTGGAGTGGCGCCACTGTCGAGGTCGTTCACGAGTACACTCGCCTTAATGGCTCATGGGCTATTAGGGATGGTATAACTTCTTCAAAAAGAAATGCCTTGTTATATGACCTACTTCATGTAGGGCCGCGCGATGTTGCAGTTTTTACTGGTCTGGTGTTATTGAAGATAAGAAACTGCACGTCCGTGCAGTCACAGGCTGTCACAACTATGAAATACGCAATGTAAAATTTGCAATGCAACAACGAAAAAGTAAGGGGAATATACAACGACCGTATCACTTGCTATGAATAATTACTGCTACGCCGTAGCAAGAAAAGAAGCAATAGTTTATTATTACGCTGTAACTACTCTTTTAAAATCAATGAGTACTGCGTTTAGCTATAAGTAGATGTTATAATTCTACGTAAGTAGTGCTTTAAACAGTACCCAAGCTACTTAATGCTCAAAATTTTATGTTTACCTAACGTACTTATACCGGCAAATATTCAAACATTGTGTTAACTCGCTCGTAAGTTGTGTACCAAACAAACATAAATGGGGCTCAGCAAACTGCATTTTAATAAGCTGTACCTCCCATACCCTCCCCCCCTCTTTCTGTGGGGTGGTAAGAGGGGAGATCTGTGACCTACTTACGAAATGGCGTTATCACTCGGTAAGCCAATACTTGGCGTTTACGATTTGCCAAATATACATTTTAATGACCAGGGCTTTGTAGGCAATTGCGTTACTGACCTACTGTACTGTTGTATTCTGGTACAATGATAGCTAGGCCTAGTGATAAACGGGACAATTAATGTGGTTGTTGCTGTTAAAATCTGTTTATATTTAAATAAACTCTTTAAAAGAAAACTGGGGGAAAGTGACAACATTCGTCAATTTTGGGTTCTTTATTTTAATAAGTCAAATTAATTCTACTAGGTGTCTAATTTTCAGTAAGAAAACAGGCTACGTAATACAGGCTAACGTCGTGTTGTAAGAAAATCCTTGAATATTAAAAGCAATAAACAGCAGCTTTCCCGGTAAACATTTGGCGTACAATCCTGTCCTAATAAGAATTCTGTCCACGCCTTGTCGTTCGCACACGCCACTTTATTTCATCAAAATAGGCTTGAAAATATTATTATTTTCACGTCATACGTGTATAATACATCATCATATCACGTATATAATACATGAATTGCTTGGGACTAAAATAATTGTAAAAATTATAGGTTGCAACTGTCCTGCATTGGTATTGTGAATTCGTGGACAGACAGAATTGGGTGGGGATATCCTGGATAACCCCACCCAAGATGTCAGATTCGATAAGGCTGCCATTCAAGCAAGAGAGAAGAGGTTCATTTTTAGGAAGGTACGAGAAGCTATAGAAATTCAACAACCGAATTTTAACAGAGATACGATGGGGAATATCATAAACTTACATACATACATACATATATCACGCCTATAATCCCTTGCGGGGTAGGCAGAGTGTAAATGGCCGTAAAAACGGACATTTACGCCACGTCTGACAAATATTTGAGGGACATTCTGAAAATTGTGTATCGCCATAGTGACAGGTTGTCAGCCCATCGCCTAAAATTGCAATACACACCCTCGAGTCCCACAGTCGCCTCTTACGACTCCCACGGGTAAGAAATGGGGTGATGCTATTCTGAGCCGGCATCACACGGCACTATCATAAACTTGGACTTCACTAATTACACAGCTACACTAAATACGGTGCCAGCATTCTGCGTAGAACTTAAACGATACGCTAGGTAATAAAGAAATAAATTGCATTAGAAAAATAATAATTCAATTCTATGTAGTGACATCAAACATCTTAGTCATCCGTGACCTTGTGTAAAGTGATCAAAACGTAGAAATTGTAAAATTCAAAATAAACGCAACTTTAAGCCGTTTAAAATTAGTTTATTGTGATGAGTAATAGTTGTGCAAACTCAATAAAATATTAATTCACGGATTTTATCACGGATATGGACAACTCGCTCAGAAAATATTTAATGTCATATTCAAATAGGTAATCCGATATTCCTAAACTATTACTTACTTTACTACCTATTTTGTAGTTCTTGCAAGTTTCCATATTCTGTAGGCACATTGTAAATCATTATTTGAATCATACATACCTCCCTGCCAAAGTTCATACATTTTATACTACTACTCACTAAACTACAAAACATGGCTTTTTGATCTGGTCGCGTATTAATTAACCGCACAATTTGTTATGATACATTAATAATAAGGGCCCTCAGAAGGTACTGAAGGATCAGGTTTTAGAATGGGATTATACCTGTTAAAGGATAAATTGGAAATGTCGAGAGTTAGGAAAAGGGGCATGTATTGTGTCAGATTTTGTTTGTGTGGCGCGCTGCTACTAGGATGCCTTAAAAAAACATACAAAACAAGCGCCTCACATAGGAGGCTTAAAAGTACGTCTAATGTGTAAAATGTAGGATAGAAACAATACAAGAGGGAACTACTTTAAATTACCGGACTCACCAAAAGGCGTCTCTGGGTAACTGTTAATCAAATTGTATTCTAGTCTTAGTTAGTCAATTAATTATGTTTTGAATGGATTTGTTAAATTACCTAGAAATAGCCGGTAAATTTGCTGTGTCTTCACAGGCATCAAATGTGAATCTATATACCTACCTAACCTAAGAACCATTGTACCATTTGAATGCAAATAAATATATGAATATGAATATGAATAGCAGCGCGCGCGAGGATGTCATTTTTGTTCTGAGTTCCAACCTATTGCGTAAGGCAAAAGACAACCACTCCGTACTTAATTTAAAAACAAAGATGTTTTAGGTATATTATTTAAAATACAGTGCACTGCAATCTTTAAAGTGCAACAAAAACAATTAATTGCAGAGCAGAATAGCCGCTCTATCAATTGTTGATAGAGTTCAGCAACGCATAGTAAGATGGCGTTGTAACATCTGTACAAACATGATATTTGTAACAATACAAACATAATATTTTGTGACAATACAAACATAATATTTTGTGACAATACAAACATAATATTTTGTGACAA
The DNA here is from genome assembly GCA_027580185.1 of Tuta absoluta. Classification (NCBI taxonomy): domain Eukaryota; kingdom Metazoa; phylum Arthropoda; class Insecta; order Lepidoptera; family Gelechiidae; genus Tuta; species Tuta absoluta. The sequence continues at coordinate 5,400,206 of JAQAHW010000023.1, read as the reverse complement.
TACCTAAGCTTCATCACATCAGCCTATCGCATTCTACCGCTGGTCATAGGCCGCCCCCAGGGTACGCCATAAGGCATCTGCCGTTGTCGCTATCCAGGCGCCCTCTTTAAGTTAAAGTTAATAACGAAGTAAGTCGGTAGGTATATTACAGTATTTTTTCTTGTGCCATGGTGGTGACGCCCACATTAGTTAGCCAGGGCGGTGACGCTGAAGAGCCTCTGCGCCCTGGACCAGCATGTACCTTAACAGTCCGTCGGCTCCACGAGTCCATGCGCTTAAAAGAAATTAATTTTAAAATTATACATAATAAATAAATAAATATCATAGACAATTCACACAGCGCCATCTAGCCCCAAACTAAGCAATGCTTGTACTATGGGATCTGTAATATGTAACTATTTTATTTTATTTCAATACTGTAAGTTAAATAGGCTGTGGTCCAGAAAATACCCTCCTAATAAAAATCACTGTCCCATCGACGAAAAGTTGTCGCCAGGTCACAACCTTCCCTGGTCTGGAAGGCACTACATAGACTCCGGTCGGGTGTTGGCAGGTGTAAGGAGCTCAGAAGGAGGTGAGGCTTCTCTCATGATGTCATATGTGAGTGTGGAGCCCTTCAATCTATGCCACATCTAATGTCATGCCCTACTTGTCCTGCTGCTTGTACACAGGAGGTCTTACATAAAGCTACCGAAAATGCCATTGACGTCGCTACTTATTGGGCACAACAGCTGTAATCACGGGTTGACTGCCATTGACCCGAAAAGAAGAAGAAGAATAGGAAAAACACTTTATTATTTATTGCATTCGGTAAGATTTTAAACTTACTACTGTTGCAACAATTTGAAACATGACAAAACAAAATTGGTTGCGAAAATATAATACCAACGTTCAACGGTCCAATTCCTAATATTTCTTTAGTGCCCTGAAAATGTAATACATAAAATACATTTCATCCCTCTATATGAGAACAGTGGCGGTCTGGCGGTCCCAGGGGTGGGTCACGGAGGTCTCGAGTTGTTTAACACTAGCGGGTATCTCCTTGCTCTTTAATTAATTAAGTAAGCGATTTCTACGAGGAGTGGAATTATTGAATAGGCAGTTTTCCAATTATTCAACACCGGAAAAAAAATCCTTAACCACTTCGCTCAGGTCGAATTTTGCAACAATAGATTTGTATTGTACTTCAAGGACACATGTGTGCTGTTACGAGCGGAGTAGTATACAGAAAAAAAGTATACAGAAAAAAAGGGAAAAATAGATGATCATCCAATTGATTACTGTACCTGCGCTGGCGCGGTAAGTAGTTTACGGAAGTTTTCAGTGAACCAAAAGCAAAACCCCTTGACAAACTTGGTATAATCGTTATGAGCTGCGAAGTGGGGACGAACTTCAGATAAGTACCTACCTACGTGGGAACTTCGGCCTGCCGCCTTCTTTGTAAATCAACTCCTTGTTATACTCGTCTTAACGCCCTTTTGATATAAATATATAAACCTAAAAAATATCATACCAAAAAGTCGTGTTCGACAGATTTGTGATAATACTATGACAGAGGGTCCATTTTCCTTTGTTATCATCTCTTTTAGTGTAGAGATGACAGCTGTCTAATACGACTTATTGGAACGGCGATACTTTAGTATTAATATTGGATTAAAAATTAAAGAAAACTATTTACATAGCTTATACTATGGGAACTACATAGCTGATATTGATACTAATATACATATTTATTGTAAATAAATACATATTAAGAAACTATACTTATACATAGAAAACACCCAGACTAAACACAAATATTAGAAAATTAACTAAACAAATATTTGTGTCTTGTGGGGATCGAACCCACGACCCTCGGCGTAGCAGGCAGGAGTACTATCCGCTACCTTTCCGGGTGAGCTCCTGCTCCCCACCATACAGTCAGGTGTAGATTAAAAGCCCCGGGGTTAAAATCATAGGGTCCACAACTAAAAAAAAAACTATCCGCTACGCCATCGAGCCAGTCAATTATGTTAGTATGTCACTCATTGTAAAATTATCTTTTATCCGTTACTGTTTGTTCGGTAATGTATTTTTGCACATTATTTGCACTTTTGATTTGTAGAAACTAAGAAAGGCTCTCGACATTTATTCTGAACTTGTGGCTGAAATAAAATTTCATTACTTCATAAATAAACGTATTTTAATTTAGTTTAACTGCTCTAAATAAAAGATTCCCCAAATGTTCACTCAACTACATTCGGTTTGCTACAACACCATAACGACAGAAACCTGTAATCAGCTATTCGAATTCCGAATACGCGTTCTGTTCTCCTTTTACGAGCTTTTTTATTTTTAAAACAGGCATTGGGCCTAATGTCGGTTCATTTGGCTGCCAGTGGCTGCCTCGGTCGCGGCAAAGGGACCCCGGGGTGATTCTTGGCACTAATGAGTCGCGTCCTTTGCATCGCCCTTTGTCCTTTGAATGGTGATAGCGCAATTTGCGTATCGCAGTACTTACGTAGCTGCACCGGTGGTTCTCAAAGTCACTAGACCGGGTAACGAAAAAGTATATACAATGTCAGAGATTATTGAAAGCTACCAGCGGGACTCATTTGGACCATGTAGGTACAGTACAATGTATCTTTCTATCCCATCCAACTCGCCCCGTGAGATGCCTGATAACAATAGTATAGGGATATTTGACCCGTGGGTGTTGTAAAAGACGAGTAAGGAATAAATCAACAAATGTGCATTTGGAGCCGCCTTGAAATGCTGCCAAGGGTAGAAAGTTTGGCAAAAATAGGAAGAAACCAATGTCCAGCAGTGGATAAATGTATCTGTTGATAATCCCATCCAACCAAAGACTTGCCCGCTAAACGGCTTGGCTCGTCCCATAAGATACCTGCCATGTCTTCAAATCTAAGCCGTAGTTTCAGAGAGTAACCATTGAATTGAAATCCTTATCATAGTTTGAGAACAGGTAAAACTTCACGAAATGAGGTGACGCTTCTGGGCAATTATCTCGTATTCGCGCGTTTCGTATGTAATTATCAACGCGCGGCTGCTAAAAATGTTTTTCTTTACATAGTTACTACGTGGGTTGTACTTAACTGGGTAGAACATGTTTTTGTTTTGTATTGAACGGTAGTACCAGCTAAGAATACGATCGCTTCTTCTATCCATTGGCATAAGGTGACAATTTGGAATACAAACTCCTTTTTATAACAATAAAATTATTTATGGAAAATAATAATTAAAAATAGCAAAAGTAGCGACTGGATGGCAAAAACGGAAGATCGTGTGAAATAAAATGTAGTAGTAGTAAAAAGTAGGTACTATCGCATATTGACATCATGACCGTCATTGTAATAAAAAGAAACTTGTATGACATTATTTTTTCTTTTTGCAACAGTTAGTAATATCCTGAATCATGATAGATGACCGGCTCAGATGGGTTAAGCACATGGCATGCCTTATAGCATGCCCTGCGGGAGACCTACGTCCAGTAGTGGACTGCTGTAGGCTGATGTGATGATGATGAAACGTAGCAATATGCAGAGGTTTACTTTTCGTACGAAATTAACTAAACAAAAATATTATACGTATTTCACAGCATACACTAAGTTAATGAAGCACCTGCCAAGACTCGAAGCTAGCAAAAGTTGTGTGCAGTTAAACCGGCAGCTTAAACTGAGGCTTGAGTTAGCGGTTTGCTAAGACATCAAAACGCTCAACTTTCGAGTTATACTTACTTAGTTCTGGTTGCCTCACGTTCAGAGCATTCGTTTCACTTTGGAGGCTAATTGAAATACGGTTTACGGTCTTTTGACTCAAAAATATACCTAGATAGTATGCAGCGTAGAATTACCAGTGTAAATCCGCTTCCTTTTCTGTATGTGTACTCTCTGGTAACCATTACTGGCCCGACTTTTGTATTATGTGGACTAAAGTTTAAAAATTAAATAAAAATACACCATCTTCATCATCATCGCCTATGAAATTTTTATAAAATTCTAGTTTTCTGTCGTGGTTTAGAAACTTTTTTTATTGATATTCTGGTAAACAATTTTTCGTTTTGCGTGATCAAAGTATGTTTATTACTTTATTTATTTATTATGTGCATTAAATACAATTTAATTTGTATTGTATCATACGTATATTATAATATATGTTTCATATCGTTCTATTGGTTAGTTAGTACATTTAGTATTTAGGATTTTTTTCAAGTCCGCCAATGTACACAAATTTTGTGCATAAAGTTTAATAAATTAATAAAAAAATTGACGATCCTTTTTTACTCATAGAACGATACGGCTGGAATTATTTGAGGGCAAAACTTACAAAAATTAGTAGCTTATTTTTTGTATGATACGCTAGTTACTAGTTATTATTCTGTGGTATGATTGCGGTATCTATGTCTGTAAAGCGCATATTATTATATTTTGTGTAATTTTTGACCCTTGCATAAATTTTCGAGGCAATGTATGGTGGCACATTTATCAAATTAAAATTTTAAGTATCTGTAATAATGAAATTAATATTAAAATGTAGCAATATTGTTTTTTTGATATTTTACACAGTCAAACCCCCAGTTTGAGTCGTTTTTATCCACTGAAAACGAAAGTATGTAAAATGACACAGAAAAATTAAAAATAAATTACTTTATTAAATGCAGGATAGTATTATCACTTATTAACGGCATGTTAAATAATAAATTGGGTTCGGGCAATGCTCCAGATACAATAAGCCAAAAATAAACAACTTTAATATTCTCGAAACATGAAAAGGTAGTCATACTAGGCTAATTGTCTCTAAAGTAAAGAGCACCATTGTAATATCGTTATCATTTATAGATTTTCAGCAAGTGGAGAATAGGTACTTGTGCAGCAGTAGAACCAAGAAGCTTGTAAGTAAATTAATAATGATTATAATACGTTTGCCTATAAGTTTGCCATTAATTGCCGTGTGATGCCGGCTTAGAATAACATCACCCCATTTCTTTCCCGTGGGAGTCGTAAGAGGCGACGATGGGACTTGAGGGTGTGTATTGCATTTTTAGGCGATGGGCGGCCAACCTGTCACTATGGCGATACACAGTTTTCCGAAAGACCCTCAAATGTTTGTCAGACGTGGCGTAAATGTCCGTTTTTTTGCGGCCGTTTATGCTCTGCCTACCTCGCAAGGGATAAAGGCGTGATATATGTATGTATGTATAATAAGTTATGGTCACCCTACTATCGTGGGCAAACGTTGGATACCTACACTCGGGAGTAACTCGGGGTAACTCGGGAAAATAAGAAAGAGAGAAGCCTAACTGAGCCTCGCATCGGTCTTATAATCTAACTTCACTGTTGAATACAGAGTACGGCTTCCAGGTTGATCTATAGTTCTATGAGTAGAACACATCCACAGCTGTTACTCGCTCCGTTCAGAGCAAACAGTGAAACTCAACTCATTAAACTTTTTGTGGGTTCCGTCAGACCCGCTTTCAAAGCTTTCTACGTAGCACTCGTAGTTTGCTGTAAACTCCACTCTTCTGTCCACTTTACAATCACGAATGATTGAATATTAAGGGTGAAATTCTACTGGTGGTGGCGTAAAGTTACGTGCTGTGTAATTAACCTGGCCAGCCCCGAGGCAGTGCCTTTATTTTTATTTTATTTTTATCCCGCCCGAGCCGGTTTTCTATTAAGACAATACAAAATTGTTATAAAAAAAAGAAAATTGCGTTATGCAAATTTCTTTTTTTTACAATGACCGATCATGACGTCAATAAGCGATAATGCTATCCTACATTGAATAAAGTTATATCATTTTCATTTTCTCTAGTGACCGATATCGAATTGTACTAGTGACCGATAGCGAATTCTTCTAGTGACCGTTAGCGAATTCTACTAGTGACCGATAGCGAATTCTACTAGCGACCGATAGCGAATTCTACTAGTGACCGATAGCGAATTCTACTAGTGACCGATAGCGAATTCTACTAGTGACCGATAGCGAATTCTACTAGTGACCGATAGCGAATTCTACTAGTGACCGATAGCGAATGCGAATTCAAGTCGGGTTGGTGATAAGAAACAACTTTATTCAAGGAAAGTAGGTCGAAAATATTTCGAGGTACCATAGTAACTCAAATCTTGATCTTAATGATTGGCTGTTTAGAATGTCAGGTCAATTTTTTACCATATTTAGACTAATGTTCCTTAGGAAAAGTTGTGCATTATTACCTGCCCATCTTGAATTTTCGCTATCGGTTTGTAGTAAAATTTCTTCCTTTATACGTGGGCATAACCCTGCGTAACTATGTAATCTATTTGGTTGCATTTTAGTTTTAACGTCTTTGATTATGAGCGATAATAGAATTAATGTATGACAGCGGCCACAGAGCGGTTGAAAATGAAAATGAATTAACTTTCATGCCATTGTAAAAAAAAGAAATTTGTATAACACAATTTTCTTTTTTTATAACAATTTTGGATTGTCCTAATATAAAACCGACTCGGGCGAAATAAAATGTTTATAAAAATAAAGGCACTGCACTGGTTCGGTAACTTTTACGCGACAAGGCTACGTTCTAAAAGAAAGTCACATAAAAAGAGCATACTTAAAAGTTCTTATCTGTGAGATCCCAGTGGTAGCCGAGTAGCACACTTTTTGCTTAAACAGTTCGCTTCCAGCTGGATTGCCTCATTAAACTTCCTGCGGTCCGGCGACCTACTTAGGACTTGAATTTTGTTCCTAACTGCTTTCTCTAGGAACCAGCAACCTAGAGCACCTGAACCTAGCTATTCAAGGGATCAACTTATACTGGTTTTTCTTAGTAACTGTATTTAAACCAAAATAAATTGATACATTAAAGCTAACTCGGGATGGTACTGACAGTTCAACCTGGCCGACTACTGTGTGGTTGCCACAAGAGAATTCACCTAGATTTTCTTGAAAACTTTTCTAGAAAAGAAAACTACTCTGACCAAGACTAGTTAATGGAAAGTCTTCAGCATAGGCATAGTTTACTCACTGTAGAAAATCAAAAGTAGAAATGAAAAGTATAAACTCCTGCAACTTATTATCCAGGGAAAAATTCAAGGCAGCCGACTACCAGGCAGATGTAAACTATCTTGGCTGAAAAACCTTAGAGAGTGATGATCGCCAACCTCCTATAGGGAGATGGCACCCGAAGAAGAAGAAGAAAATCAAACTTAAGCACCTACTCTACTATACATTAAAGTAGGATATATTTCTAAACAAACATTTACAGATGACGCTTTCCTTCGCACATTCGCACAGTAATTTCCTTTTCCCACCATTACTTCTTGCTAAAGCCTGTGAGCCTCAATTCATTTTATCTTATCGTGCCCTTTATTCTACTCGAGCAGTATGGCGCACAATAAGTCAGCGGGACAAAAACACGGCGTTGTAATGGCCCATCTGCTAGACAGACGATTGCCGCGAATCTGTGTCAGCTCGTGGTGTCGAAACACCCACGTTTTTGCTGACATTAAGGGTACCTATTTCTCTTATTTTAGGTTTACTTACTTATTTTATAGGCGAGCCTTATTATACACCGGGATTTTTGCGGAACCAGAGATTAGTTTTGAGTGCACTCTGATAAGAAACCATACTTAGGTTAGAGATGAAAAAAACCTAGTTACTACTTAGAATTGACCGTTTTTAGAGTATCTAGCTAGACCACATTAAATAAGATAATTCTTTCAATGGAAAGCCCCAAAGCAGAGCACCGTTTTCTAGGAATACGTTGTCACGATGACAGGCAAGTAAGAAAACTGTATTAGGTAAGTAAGAGAACTTTATTCGTTTTTTTTTTCCTATATTCCTTCTTCACCGTTATAACTATTCGGCAGATTCTAAGCCTTATTACTCAGTATTCAGAGATTATCTTGGATATTAATATCGCACGCAATCTGGGAAACAATAACGTAACAAAAATCTTGCAATTTTTGTTCCATGTACGGCTACGGCTACATAAACGACCCCACAGCCAACTAGACGCCTAATATGCCAATCCCTCCAGGCAAACAATTCTGTGAACAAGCCGAGCGCGGGTTTAGGGGGGGGGGGAATGCTTGCAATGCTGATTGACCGTGGTCGCGGCATCTCATAAATCGCCATTGACTTACCAGAGTGAGTACATACTTACTTAGGTACATCTGGGCCCGAAGTCTGCTAAATGAAAGTCGTTTCAGTCATATTTCAGTTGTACGTAGATAGCGTGTCAGTGGCACAGGTGACCATAAAATGACAGTTGAGTGTCGCTAAGAGAATCCGAGTTCAGATGACTTACCAGAAGGTCATTCAATAGAGCTGACAATTGTTTATTACAATGACAATTCGGTTTATATTGCGCAGCTTGGAACTTGTAATTGTAAGGATAAGTTAGGTATCAAATTGCCTCACTGAACATGCAATGTATATTGAAAGGTAATTGAAAATTACAATTGTCAGCTTTATTGAATGAACCCCAGAAAGTATCAGTAAGAGGCAACTGAGGGACTTGAGGGTGTGTATTGCAATTTTCGGCGATGGGCTGACAACCTATCACTATGGCGATACACAATTTTCCGAATGACCCTCAAATATATGTCAGACGTGGCGTAAATGTCCGTTTTTGCGGTCGTTTACGTTCTGTCTGCCCCGCAAGGGATAACATGCGTGATATATGTTTGTATGTAAGTATCAGTAAGCCTTTCGTGTGCCGTCTAATGGGCTGCGTAGTCGCTGGCGCTACGCCATCACAGGTTAGATTGGTCTATTTCTCAACGCCAGACTGGCGCCTCAATTTACGCCTACCGTAGCGAGTACAGGTGGAATAGAGTACTCCATTAACGGCAAGCTTTGCCGGCTGTCTAAAAGCTTCACTTCAAAGCTAGGATGATTCAGACTTCTAAAAAGACATACAGCCAAAATCACTGAATGTGTGTCTTTCTATACAGGGTGGCCAGAATAGTGTCGTCCAAAGACAAAAATTGTATGCCACTGAGGGGTATCGAATTGCCCCTATGTATGTTCCGTGTTTTTCTGTAGTTTCCCAGTTATTCAACTATTACACATTTATGGGAAAAAATCGGGTAGCACCTTTTTTTCTTTTATTGTATGCTAGAAAGGGCAGATCATAAAGATTAGGTATGCTACAAAAATAACCACACGTCAAACCCTATTCCGGAAGTAGAAAAAGGAAAATATATGTCAGTCAATTTTTCTAATACAACTTTAAATCCTGAATAACTTGGAAACAACGAAAAATTGCAGAAAATACATGGGGGTGACACGTAAAAACGCTCAGTTAGGCATTCTAATGTGTTTACACACACACATATCACGCCTACAATCCCTTGCGAGGTAGGCAGAGCGTAAACGGTCGCAAAAAACGGACATTTACGCCACGTCTGACAAATATTTGAGGGTCATTCGGAAAATTGTGTATCGCCATAGTGAAAGGTTGTCAGCCTATCGCCTAAAATTGCAAAACACACCCTCAAGTCCCTAAGTCGCCTCTTACGACTCCCACGGGAAAGAAATGGGGTGATGCTATTCTAAGCCGGCGTCACACTGCAAATAAAATCTCAAATAAAATCATCTAATATGTTTGGACGTCACTATTCGGCCATCCTGTACATCTGCTACTAAATGGTTAAAGTACTTTACATTTATATAAATAAATACGGCACGGAATAGGTTCAGTTTGCATTGCTGAGTTTAGGTTAAGCAAAGTAAGTGCTACGCGTACTCCATGTCAGTCTGATAGAAGCTTTACAGAAAAGTTGGTATGAATTACGGCAGCATGCCTAAACGTACTAGCCTAAGTGTATACTAGGTAATAAAACACTTTTTTACACTAGTTCCACTATATATTAAATTTAAATGCTTTAAAGCGACCGGTTTCGTTACATCATCATCAGGCCACTGTAACGAAACCGGTCGCTTTAAAGCATTTGTTATTAATATATAGTGGAACTAGTGTAAAAAAGTGTTTTATTACCTAGAATACTATGGAGTTCCATCAAGAAATCACAACACAAAGTGTAAATCATCTAAGTGTTCAACTCACCAACTTTAAACGGTTGTTCTCCCAAGTCATATCTTTCTTTCTTTTTCTTTTTCGTGTGGGATGCCGCGTCAACCAACGACCTGATGAACCCTGGTGACAGAGATTTTTCAACCATTTACTACTAGAAGTAGGCCTCTGACATGGTTGTGTAACTAACATCGTCTAAGTAATCATAGACAGCAACCGGGACAGCAACTTAACGTGCCCTTCGAAGTTCGGAACGTGAACAAGGCCAGCGGACCTGATGGCATACCAGCGAGAGTATTAAGACTATGTGCGCCTGAACTGTCTCCTGTGCTGACACGCTTGTTCCGCCTCTCTCTTAAAGAAAGAACGGTGCCGGGGGCCTGGAAGCTTGCTAATGTGCAACCAGTTCCCAAAAAGGGCGACCGTGCCGACCCTGCCCATTACCGTCCAATTGCCATTACCTCCATCCTATGCAAGGTCATGGAGAGGGTACTTAACAGTAAGTTGCTGACCTACCTTGAAGACAATGATCTTCTCAGTGACCGTCAATATGGCTTTCGCCGGGGGCGGTCTACTGGTGATCTTCTTGTGTATGTCACGCACTGCTGGGGCGAAGCCATCGAGAAAAACGGCGAAGCACTTGCCGTTTCACTCGATATCTCGAAGGCCTTTGACAGGGTCTGGCATGCAAGTCTGCTCAGCAAGCTTCCTGCTTATGGCATCCCAGCTGATTTTTGTACTTGGATTTCAGACTTCCTTAGTGAACGGTCCATCAGAGTAGTCGTTGACGGCTGCTCCTCTGACCTAATGGCCATTGATGCCGGAGTTCCTCAGGGGTCTGTTCTCTCTGCAACTCTTTTCCTGCTGCACATCAATGACCTCATTCGGCATGGTATTGTTGGATACGCAGATGATAGTACCGTTTCAGAGAGATACTTGACAGGTGCAGGGACCAGTGGGGATGAAATACGTTCGTTAAGAAAGGCCATGGTAGAGCGAACAGATCTGACCTTAAGTCTTGTCTCCCAATGGGGCGACGACAATCTGGTCTCATTCAATGCCACCAAAACACAGGCGTGTCTTTTCACTGCAAAAAGGAGTCCTTTCGACTGGACACCTACTTTTCGGGGTACATCTGTCCCAGTCACTGACAGGCTTGAGCTTCTAGGCATGGAGTTGACATCAAATCTAAACTTCGGCGCGAAAATCGAGTACAAGGCTCAGACGGCGGCTAAAAAGCTGGGCGTCCTGAATAGAGTGAAGCGATACTTTACGCCTGGACAGCTTTTAACTCTTTACAAAGCACAAGTCCGATCCTGCATGGAGTATTGCAGTCACCTTTGGGATGGCTCAGCCAAATACCAACTTGCCGCTCTTGACTCGGTGGAACGCAGGGCCAAGAGGCTCATAGGCGACATAAAACTGGTGGACACCAAGCTACATAGCCTGGCACATCGCCGCAAGGTTGCCTGCTTGTCGGTATTTTATAGATTGTACTTCGGAGAGTGTGCTCAAGAGCTTCACGACCTTGTTCCACCAGCTCCCTTCTACCATCGGACATCCAGGCGCACCGCCGGATACCATCCGTACCTGGTAGCCATTCCACCAATTCGGACTAAGCGCTTCCAGTCATCATTTAGAATGCGCACTGCTAAAGAGTGGAACTCACTTCCTGCGTCTGTGTTTCCAAAAGCATACAACCCTAATCTCTTCAAAGTAAGAGTGAACAGGCTTCTTCTGGGTGAGCTCGCTCCATCTTAGACTCTGTCTCTGTCCTATGACCTAGACTAGAGTCAAGAGCAAACCCATCATTAATAAAAAAAAAAAAAAAAAATCTGAATAAATGAGTTTTCTTTCTTTCTTTCTTTCTTTCTATCTTTCTTGCGAACAATCAGATGGTTCAGTCTGCAATGACCTGATGATAGCAACTTTAAATGTGATAATAGCAACTTTGTATCTGCGCCATAACGTTTTTGTATCTGATGATTCTATTTACTTTAAGAGTTTTTTAACTTAATAGCGTCAGGTAGCTTCTCTCGTGTGTTATTAATATTATATAATTTAACAACGTGTACGATTTGAGCAACCACAGTGCTATACCAATTATTTCCATAAATAAGAAGAACCAAGCGATCGTAATAGTAAAGTTTGGCTCAGCGGCCTTAGCCGCGCTAGTCAGTTGGATTGCTTAAACGCCCCGGCAGCTGTCGAATTTTACATTTTCTTGTTTTCATCTACGTAAATCCAATTTTTAGACCGTTTTCGATCGAACTCCAAAAACTGTCTCTTTCGTTCAAAATGTCGGGCGGGTTCGTTTATTGAATCTTCCATTTAACCCTCTTCCCGTCTTACCGCGCCGCACCACACACACCAATTTTGGCAGTTCGTAATTCGTTAACCGTACGTCAGTCACGTCAAAGGGGCAGTAATCACATTTTGTATCGACTGAATTTGCTTTTTCGACTGAGCTTCCAATGTTTTATCAACGCTTTTTCAACTACGGGTACGGGGTATAAGTTCTAACAGCGAATGGCAGTTTGTTAGATGGAGTATGATCAGAAAAACATAATTACGAAACTGCTTTTATTTACTTATTCAAGAACGAGCTAAAAAGGATAGTATAGTTTACATAAATACATACATACACATAGCAAGCCTATATATAGGTATGTTACGGGCAACGTGATAAATCGGGCACTATTAATACTGACCGGCCATTATTAATAGTGCCCAAAAACATCGGGCAAAGTGATTAATTAATCACATGAACCGGCCATTATTAATAATGCCCGAGTGCCCGTGGTCCATGTAATAAATCAGTCTTTAGAGTAAGCTTGAATTTATCACTTGGACCGGGCAATGAAATAAACTGGGCCGAATTTATTACTTGGACCGGGCAATGTGATAAATTTGGTCGAACGGCTTTGCAATACGAGAGGGGCGCACGCGGAAGGGCCACGCGCGCACTCAGCGACGTTTTAGTTCACAGCGATACTTCGGAACGAGAACACGTGAGTGCAGTTAGTACGTTTTTCTCACAAAATGGCGGCATACATGAATAATATGAGAAGATGTTTTAATGAAGAAATTCATAAAATAAAACTAACGACGGAACGAACGTGAACGTGACGCAACGTGAATTTCCGCGGCGCGACGCCGTGCGTTACGTCGCGTCGCCACGCCGCGGGGCTTTGGCGGGGCCGCGCCGCCGATATGTGGACAAGCCCTTACCTACTGATTTTATTACTTTTTATAACTATTTGTTTTTTTTTATTAAGTATGGGTTTGCTCTTGACTCTAGTCTGGGTCATAGGACAGAGACAGAGTCTAAGATGGAACGAGCTCACCCAGTAGAAGCTTGTTCACTCTTACTTTGAAGAGATTAGGGTTGTATGCGTTTGGAAACACAGACGCAGGTAGTGAGTTCCACTCTTTAGCAGTGCCCAATTTAAATGATAACTGGAAGCACTTAGTCCGAATTGGTGGAATGGCAACCAGGTATGGATGATATCCGGTGATGCGTCTGGATATCCGATGGTAGAATGGAGCTGGTAGAACAAGGTCGTGAAGCTCCTTGAGCACACTCTCCGAAGTAGGTACAATCTGTAAAAAACCGACAAACAGACAACCTTGCGGCGATATGTCAGGCTATTCTATCTATATTATTTAATTTCCATGTTCAAATTTCGATAACTTTAATGTAAATTATGTAAGTTAATTTCATTTGAATAAAGTAAGTTAAACTTCATTTAAATAATGTAAGATTAACTTAATTTATTAAAAAATTACATTACAGTTCTATATTTTTATTACTTTGCCCAAGGAGGGGTGGGAACTATTAATACTGACCGGGAAAAGTAATTAATCGTGCTGTTTTAATCACATTGCCCAATTAGGTCGGGCACTATTAATATTGACCGGTCAGTATTAATAGTGCCCGGACTTATCAAATTGCCCGTAACATATATATCCTTTATTGTATAGAAACAAACGAAAAATGTACAAACAGTGTGAGCAAAGGCGAGCTTATCTCTAAGAAGAGATCTCTTCCAGCCAACCCGTCGGTAGTGCCTATAATCCCTTGTGGGGTAGGTAGACCGTAAACAGTCGCAAAAAACGGACATTCACGCCACGTCTGACAAATATTTGCGGGTCATTCGGAAAATTGTGTACAATATAACAAGTTTCCTAGCGTGTGTAATTTAATTTTGTAGAAGTAAGCTAACATTAAATCCTAATTTGCAAAACACCACACTGGCTCAACTTAATCGTTCAAGTTAGCCAATAAAGAAACATTTCCGCATAAATTTCTTTTTCATAAGTTTTTATTTTCCCGCTGAATGCACCATCAAAGCGATTCTCTTCAATAAGCAGACCGCTAACGTATTCGCAACGATGTTGTAATACCGCTACAGTAGAAATATAAGGAGCAGTAGTGATCCGGTTTACGAACACACGTTCGTGCAAAGTGCCCACTAAACACCCGATTTATACCGAGTAAATTATAAGTATATTAAGTAATTTAATTAAGTATATTTTTATGAATAATAACTTTGTATTGGTAAGTATTTATTTTGAAAGTAGTAGTTTTCCTTTAGTGTTGTAGTTGTGTACAGTCGCTCATATAACATAAGGTAACAGGCATTATAAGTGGTATTAAACGAACACTACGGGTGTGCCTTGTGTGAAAGAGGCTAACTATTTTACGCCTTGGCACAGCCAGGTCTGTGGTGTAATGATCTAACTGCTCGGTCGTAACCTCAAGCAAAGCCACGATCGAGGTTCGATCCTTGGGTTATGATAGCGTTTGTATTTCTTTTATGTGTATTATTTTGAATAATTTTTTGTTGTATTATGTTTTTGTCGGTAGCTGGTGACTCCAGGAATATAAAAATAAGGCGTAAGTATATTTAAACTACAATGAGAAAGCTTTATATGCTTTCTTTTAAAACATGAGGTGTTAACTAAGTAATGTTAGTATGGTAAGTGTAAGCACGGAGCTATATTACAAAAAAAAATAATTTGTATGAAAGTAGCGACATCTGGTGATCAGTAGTAATAACACGATGTTCTCTCTGGTCATAGCCAAGCGTCTGAGGGGGAGTTATACCTGAGCTGATGGTATATAGGTATGCATTGTGTCTAATTCCAAGCTAAACTCCCGCAGTGGAAGCGATTTACACAGGTAAATTTCTAGTAAAATACCAGGAGTTCAACTGAAGGCAGACAATGGCCGCGTTACGCAGCGCTAAATAGCATACGCTGCACAATATAGCAGCGCATACTATAAATTAAACGTGAACCTAAATCTATTTAACTTAATTAACTAAGTTGAGTGAAATTGGCAAATGATGTGTTCTGACCTTTACATAACTCAAGTCGGTAGTAAATACCGTCTGCCGATCTGGCGTTACGTCACACGTATTAGCACTAGATTATAAGTAAGTACCTCCAAATTATATCACCCCACGAATTCCGCAATTCGTACTAAGGAGTCACAATGATATGGTACAACAAATATGACTAAAGGGAACACACCATTAACACAAAGAAACAGTTTTATACTAAAACAACTAGGTTTAACACTTACAGTCAACGTGCCGGTCCAAATGCATAAAATACCCAACGGAGAAAGGAAGTTCAGGGAATGGATCAAATGGGGATTCCGTGGGTACTTACAGGGCTGGGTGGAAGATATCGACACCCAGCATTCCACTACAGCCTTGGCGCGTTATTCACGTCAAACCACTCACAGCTTCTGTTCGTATTCCACTTTGTTATTAGTCATTACGCGTGACCCAACACGAACTAGGGCCGTACAAAACGCGAGCCGATATGGCCACTTGATGCCTATTCAACGCGACGCTCACGTGGAAGACGTCGAGACATCCAACAATCACTAAGCCTGGTATTCTAGTATAACCCAGGAGAACCGCAATAATACAATGCATCAACACGCGCGATCTCAAATTGAATCGTCCATTACACGCGGCATCACAAAACGCGTGGCGGGAAATCCGTACAAAACACAATACGTTCTCGTCCGAACGGTTTTGAGTGACTGGTAGTGCGGTGCAGAAATCACCGCTTGGAGCCTACCAGGCGGCCCGCGCGCACGCCGCCACCCTCGCCCCGCGAGTGAGAAAGGGACAACATATGCCCAGAGCGATGCGTGCGAAATCGCGGCGCATTCATAGACCGTCATTAATACCTAACTTACCCCAGCATAGCAACGCTAAATTAAACATTCACCCGCCCTAGGCTGAATCCCTTAGGCCTATTCACTACTGGGGAGACGAGATAGCGTTGCTATTGCTCGCTTAAGAACTGAATCCCCTACCTGAACTGTCGCGACTCGAGGAGTGCCATCACTACCTGGGAACAAGTTGAGAATGCGCCCTCTGCGCCATCGCAGTGGCGGCAGGTTGGCATCCTTAACCAGAACGAGATCTCCGATGCGAGGGGGTTCAGTTCTGTCCGTCCACTTAAGGCGTTGCTGCAGAATGTGCAAATACTCAAGCGACCATCGCTTCCAAAAATTCTGAGACATTTGCTGCAGCAACTCATAACGCGTCAAACGATTGCTACTGACCTCTGTGTAGGGGTACTCTGGCAAGGCGTTAAGTGGTCGGCCAATTAAGAAATGCCCTGGTGTCAGGGCCTCCAGATCATTCGGATCTGAGCTAAGCGGACACAAAGGACGTGAATTGAGAACGGCCTCAATTTTACAAAACACGGTCGCTAGCTCCTCAAAGGTTAATATCGTTAAACCTATAACGCGCATCAAATGCGTCTTAGCGGACTTTACAACCGCTTCAAATATACCACCCCAGTGGGGGCATCCTGGTGGATCGAACACCCAGTTAATGCCCTGACGGGAGAGGCTCGTGCCGATAGCTTCCTCGTTTTCCGATAAAAACGTTATAATTTCTTTCATACATCGATCAGCGCCCTTAAAGTTGGTACCACAGTCCGACCTGATCAGCGCTGGTCGCCCTCTTCGCGACACAAATCTATCTAAAGCTGCTAAGAAAGCCTCCGTAGTGAGGTCGGCCACGAGTTCCAAGTGGACGGCCTTGGTTGCTAGGCACACAAACACGCACAAATACGCCTTGATTGACTTCGCGTTGCGAAGGCGTGATGCCTTTACCATAAAAGGCCCCGCAAAGTCCGTTCCCACACCCGCAAACGTCCAGGCTTCCGTCACCCGGTCCGGTGGGAGGTCTCCCATCTGAGGTTGCATTGTGGCTGCCTTCAACCGATAGCAAGGCAAGCACCGAAACACAATGCTCCGTACCGTACGTCGTCCAGACAAGATCCAAAACTCGCGCTGCAGAATAGCCAAAAGTGCATTGCAGCCCGCATGCGAGTTTTTCTGGTGACGATCCCTAACTATAAGTTCTACCAAAGGTCCCTTCTTTGGGAGTAACAGCGGATGCCGTGCTGAAAAGGGCAGGTTAGCGTTCCGAAGTCTACCTCCAACCCGGAGCATTCCATGCTCGTCCACGAACGGGTTGAGGCGCACAAGACCTCCCTTCAGCTTTCCACGGCCATCCCTGAGCAGCCTGGCCTCTTCCTCAAAATGTTCCGCCTGGACGACCCTAACCAATAAACTTAGAGCCGCATTCCGCTCCGCAGGCGAGAGGACAGGTGCCAAGTTCCGTTCTGCTTGAGGTTTTCTACAGTTGTTCACGAACCGTTTGATCCAACCTGTCACCCCTAGAAGTTCGTCGAGGGAGCTGTATCGTTCCAGCAAGAAAGCCGCACTAGGCTTAGGTACGATCTGCCCTACGTTCACTCGCAAACCTCGATCAGGTGGCCCAAGCGGCGACCCGCACTCATTGTATGGCCATCTCTCAGGTGACTCAGTCAGCCACTGAGGTCCCCACCACAGTGAGTGACCTACCAAATCAGGGGCCCTACATCCCCGTGAGGCGCAGTCCGCTGGGTTCTGTTCTCCCGGTACGTGTCTCCATACCAACGGAGTTTCCGATCCATTAATCTGTGACACCCGATTTGCCACGAAAACCTCAAGAGTATGTACCGACGTCTGTAACCAGCACAGAACTATCCTACTGTCGGTCCATGCGTACACCGTTTCATCCAAATTGATGGTACCGCGTAGATTACTAGCAACATGATGTAGCAAGCGCGTGAGAAGCGCTGCTCCCGCCAATTCCAACTTTGGAATGGTCCATCTTGTCCTAACCGGAGCCACCTTACTCTTGGCCATAACTAGACGCACGTCTACAGTTCCCGTTGAACTGACTGTCCGCAAATAGACAGCTGCCGCGTACCCTCGCTCCGAGGCATCACAAAACCCATGTAGGGTAGCCTTACATCCCACCGATGGGAGCAATTTGCGAGGTATGGCGATGCGTACGATCCCTGGTAAGGTGGTCACAAACTTGGTCCAATCATTCAACAGCTCTCCGGAGAGCTGGTCGTCCCAACCCAAGTTTGCTATCCACAACCTTTGCAAGAAGCACTTCGCCATGAACGTCACCGGTGCGATCCACCCGTTAGGATCGAAAGTTCTGGCGATCGTCGATAATACCGAACGCTTCGTCCAAGTCTTCTGCAAAAGGTCTGGCTCGATCTGATACGTAAAGACATCATGCGTTGGCCTATATTGCACCCCTAGGATGCTCAACGTATTTGGATTGTCCGGGTTCTCGAAAAGGTGCGGGTCCTGCTGGAACTCACCTGGCAACCCGGCCAGGAGCTCTGGACAGCTGGACAGCCATTTCCGCAACTCATAACCTCCTGATTCCATGATCGCGATCAGCTCGTCTCGTAGTAGCAGTGCTTGTTGCACGCTATCTGCACCCGTGCAGATGTCATCCACGTAGACGTCGCGATCCAGTACTGCTGCGGCCCGAGGGAATCTTACCCTTTCCTGTGCGGCCAACTCTCGCAGCGTGCGTACTGCCAAAAACGGACTTGGCTTCAGACCATACGTTACCGTGTTGAGCTCATAAGTGACCATCGGCTCGTCAGGGCTCTCACGCCACAAAATCAGCTGGTACCGACGGTCATCCGGGTGTATAATTGTTTGGCGAAACATCATTTTGACGTCTGCGACGAACGCTACTTGGTGCAACCGAAAATCTATGAGGATGTCCACAATGTCCCGGTTCAACTTGGGACCCGCGTGCAGACACTGGTTCACAGACACACCATTCGATGTAGGAGCAGAACCGTCAAACACTACCCGTATCTTCGCCTCCGGTGACTTCAAAACAGCCAGGTGTGGTATATAGTAATGCTCGACACACCTCCAATCTATGCTGGACACCGACATGTGGCCTAACTCTAGGTACTCCCTCATGAATTCGATATACTTCTGCCGAAGTGCTGCATCTCGCTTCATCTTTCTCTCCATAGCCAGTAGTCTCCGTTCCGCGATCTGTCGCGAACTACCTAAGGAGGGGCGGTTTGGGAGAAATGGCAGCCTGGTAACAAACCTACCTGACGAACTTCGTGCAGTGTTGTACTGATAGAACAGCTCGCACTCGTCATCCTCTGGCTTCCGTCTATCCGCTGTGGGTGGCTCCTCAGACTCCCAAAACCTCTGCAGCACCTCCGACAACACACTACCATAGAGAACCGTATCGCCCTCTGGTAGGTCCTGAGGTCTCCAAACTGGGCCAAAAATAACATACCCCCCTGTGGTATCAACGGCCACTAAACCAGTTTGCTGAAGTACCCGTTTTCTGCCACACCAGAATCTCCCGAGGACGTCTGACCCGAGGAGAACGTCCACCGTACCAGGAGTATCAAATTCAGGATCAGCTAACTCTAAGCCTGTGGTTAACCCTCGTACCGTTGACGGTAACCGAACCTGAGGAAGTTTCCCTACCACATCATCCAGCACCACTGCTGAGGCATGATAGCTGACCCCTGTACCTGTATTACCTAATGTGAACTCGAAGTTCACCTGACCCCGAACGTCAGGCACATCTACACCTCCAATACCTACAGCCCCATCCGTTGTGGGCCTTATATTTAAGCGTAGCCTACTCACCAGCTTACTAGACACAATACAACCCTGAGCCCCTGTATCTAACAAGGCTCTTACCTGTATGCTGCGACCACCGTATCCCCATACCCAAATCATTGCCGTAGGCAACAATACCGTAATTGGCCGGGGGGCCGAAGCTGGCGTGTAGGCGGCGATTACCTAGCAGGAACCTAAGCGCGGAGTGTCCGCGTCCTGCGGGGGGGTCCCCTCTCTCCGTACACCTTCGAGTGGGTCCCACTCCTGCTGATAGGGACCTCTGGTCCTGTACGCCATGGCTGGCAGCCTATAATAACCCTGCGGCAGGCGCGCGTACCGTGGACGCGCCTGTAGCCGCGGGTGCTCAGCCAAGGGGAGAGGCATGCGTGGGTCATGGGAACTCACCATGTTGTTCAGACCCGCCGAGTACTGCATGTACTGGCCCTGGTGTTGGCACCCGCCCGTAGCATCACGTACTTGTGATGGGTGCCCCTGACCTTGGACCTGTGACCACCTACCCTGTTCCGGCACCTGCTGCCGAGGTGGTGACTGTCTCGCGCGTGGTGAAGGGGGCATCACCTGCTGATGTCCCTGGCCTCGTCCCTGAAACCCTGGTGGAAGAGGACTCCTCCTTGGAGGGGGTGGGGAGCGTTGCTCCCGTCTAGGTAGGGCAGACTCCGTCCGCTGACCCGCGTCAGCTCTGCCTCCGTAATCTCCGCTGCGGTTCATGCATAGGAGCTGATGGTGGGAACCCTGGCAGTACCTGCAGTTGGTGCTTGATGGGCACTCTCGCACCTGATGCGGCCCCATACACCTAAAGCACCAACGCCGTTGCTGCACCACACCACGACGTTTCTGCACCCGCTGTGCAGCGAACTCCTCACACGCAGTCACCTGATGCCCCGCCTCTCTGCAGTAGGCACACCTCGATTCCAAATTAGCGACATTGTATCGCCTGGGTGGCCTACTCTTACCGTCTCGCGCCTGTGCACCCGGCCGTTCCGGGCGGCGAGCGGCCGCAGACTCCGCGTGAGGCGACTCTCCAAATTGGGCATCTACCCGCCTGCACTCGGCCTCGAGGAAGGACTTGAGCTCCTCGAAGGTCGGGAGGTAATCAGATGTCTTACCTCCGTGTGACTGTTCAAAACGAGCGGCCATGTCGCTCGGCAGGCGGCGCAACAACGTGTGGACCAGGATATAATCATAGCCTGACACCGGCATCCCCTGTCTCTCAAGAGCGTTCACTGCAACGCAGACAGGGTTGAGGACCTTGGCCCTGAGGTCCGTCCCTCGTGTGATGGTCGGCACGGTGAGCCACTGTTCCAGGAGTTGGTCAATCATGAGACGTTTGTTGCTGTATCTCTCGATCAGCAAACCGCGAGCCGTCTCGTAACTTGCATCATCGACTGGTAGATGCTTTACCAGCTCATGGGGCTCACCTTGCAGCTTGGCCATCAATTGTGCCATTTTATATGCCGGCTGCAAGTCAGTGCGGTTATGAATCACACTGTCAAACAGATCCTGGAATCAGGTCCAATCCGTGTAGTCCCCGTGGAAGACCGGAATCGCCACAGCCGGCAGGGGCACTTGCACCCCCGGTCCCCGCGGACCATGGGGTGGGTCCGGCTCCCCAGCCCTACGCCTGGTGATCACAGCAGCCGCCTGCTGGATCTCCTGCCCTATCTCCAGGCACTGGGTCACATTCGCCCGGACCGTAAGTTTGACCTCCTCATCAGGCGTCCCATCAAATAACTCCTCGCATCCAGTGAGGCAATCCAACACCTCCGCGACCCGTTCGTCAATCCGTTGCGCACAAGCGATGAGTGCGTCCTCTCGGTCCCCGCGACCGACCATCGCCTGCTTAGTCGCGAACCACATTAGGTGCGCTCTAATTTTCGCCTGAAGCTGTCTAATTGTGGGAGCCATGGTACCAACCCAAAGTAACACCGAACCTTACAATAAAAAACAATAATAGACAATCGGCCCTGATCCTACCGTTAGGATATCCGCACAGGGTAAACACAACGATAATAACAAGCAATTCACTAATTGATTGGCCCTGATCCTACCGATAGGATATTCTACACAGGGCACACACTACAATCACAATAAATATATTTTTTTTTTTATGTAGGTAGATTAAAAATCTTATACTAAAATAATCTTAAATCTAGTGGTTTTCTGAACCACGCTCTGCTACCAAAAATTGTCTAATTCCAAGCTAAACTCCCGCAGTGGAAGCGATTTACACAGGTAAATTTCTAGTAAAATACCAGGAGTTCAACTGAAGGCAGACAATGGCCGCGTTACGCAGCGCTAAATAGCATACGCTGCACAATATAGCAGCGCATACTATGAATTAAACGTGAACCTAAATCTATTTAACTTAATTAACTAAGTTGAGTGAAATTGGCAAATGATGTGTTCTGACCTTTACATAACTCAAGTCGGTAGTAAATACCGTCTGCCGATCTGGCGTTACGTCACACGTATTAGCACTAGATTATAAGTAAGTACCTCCAAATTATATCACCCCACGAATTCCGCAATTCGTACTAAGGAGTCACAATGATATGGTACAACAAATATGACTAAAGGGAACACACCATTAACACAAAGAAACAGTTTTATACTAAAACAACTAGGTTTAACACTTACAGTCAACGTGCCGGTCCAAATGCATAAAATACCCAACGGAGAAAGGAAGTTCAGGGAATGGATCAAATGGGGATTCCGTGGGTACTTACAGGGCTGGGTGGAAGATATCGACACCCAGCATTCCACTACAGCCTTGGCGCGTTATTCACGTCAAACCACTCACAGCTTCTGTTCGTATTCCACTTTGTTATTAGTCATTACGCGTGACCCAACACGAACTAGGGCCGTACAAAACGCGAGCCGATATGGCCACTTGATGCCTATTCAACGCGACGCTCACGTGGAAGACGTCGAGACATCCAACAATCACTAAGCCTGGTATTCTAGTATAACCCAGGAGAACCGCAATAATACGATGCATCAACACGCGCGATCTCAAATTGAATCGTCCATTACACGCGGCATCACAAAACGCGTGGCGGGAAATCCGTACAAAACACAATACGTTCTCGTCCGAACGGTTTTGAGTGACTGGTAGTGCGGTGCAGAAATCACCGCTTGGAGCCTACCAGGCGGCCCGCGCGCACGCCGCCACCCTCGCCCCGCGAGTGAGAAAGGGACAACATATGCCCAGAGCGATGCGTGCGAAATCGCGGCGCATTCATAGACCGTCATTAATACCTAACTTACCCCAGCATAGCAACGCTAAATTAAACACATTGTATAGATGTTTCTAACGTATTAACGGGCAGTATAGGTAGACCTACCTATACCTAAAAATATCGCCTAAAAATTAAAAATATGTAATACCTGTTTTTTATATTTATTGCTAGGCAGATTTTTATACTTATTATTGGTAATCTTATTTAATCATTACGATATCATCTTTTATAACATTATACATATACAATTTATAACATCATACATATACAAATTAAAGTAGAAAGAAATAAAAGTGAACAATAAATTTAAAGTATTTATTTATTTACAACGATTGTTTACAGCCTCATATAGGTGTTATGCTTAGTAACAATATAGGTAGGTATATCTATCTAATTATTAGACAGGTTTAAAGCAACGATTTAAAAAACTTAGTTTACAACTGCTTCCTTTGTTTAGCTAGCACACAGTGAATAAACATGTATAGTTAAATACAATAACATCACTTTGGCGCTTATTTAAGAATGAGTTGCACAGCAATAAAATTAATATTTGTAATACAACCAAAATTCAAAATAGCCGGTTTTTGAATATTGTACACCAAAATATTCAAGGCATAATTAGCAAAGAGTTAGAAATTGAACTTTTCATGAACTGTAATAATATTGATATTCTATGTATAACTGAACATTGGCTTAGAGATTATCAGTTAATGTTCAGTTTTAGTAATCACCAGGTGGCAAGTTCGTTCAACAGATCAACAGCAATACGCGGTGGATCGTTGATACTACTTAAAAACGAGTTAAAATATAAAGAACGGCCTGATATCGTAAGCCTCTCAGTTGAGCGAACTATTGAAATAGCCTGCGTAGAACTTGAAGATCTTGTTATAATGAGCGTATACAGCCCACCTGATGCTAAATATGAACCCTTTGAAAAAGTTATGGATGTAGCCTTAGATAAAACAACAAAATCCAATAAAGGGATTATTGTATGTGGTGATTTCAATATAAATATTCTTGAAAATTCTAATATCAGTAATAGGTTTCTATCATTATTTTTATGTTACAACCTAGTGAATCTTATTTCGGTGCCAACGAGAATCACACCTACCTCAGCCAGGTGCATAGATAATATCTTTACCAACATTAAACCTGAAGATGCGGCTGTCATAAATAAATTAAGCTCCGACCATACGGGTCAATTAGCTTCTTTCAAAATTAACATTGAGCAGGCACCTAAAAAAGATATTACGTGTGTACCGGTAAATGAAAGTAGGCTAAATCGATATAGAGAAAATATTTTGCAAAAATTACCTGAATTGCCATATAACGAAAATCCAAATAAATTATATAACGCAGTATTTAGTCTTGCCAAAAAAGAATATGACAATGTATTTAAATCTAAGAAAATTAAAGTAAACACAAAAATATCATTTAGTGACTGGGCCACAGTTGGAATTCATAGAAGCAGGCAGAAGTTATACGATCTGTATGAAGAAAGAACATATAATCAATCAAAAACTTTTGCTGATTATGTAAAACGTTACTCTAAAACTTTTAGAAACGTTTGTGCAATAGCTAAATCTAACTTCATCAAAAATAATATAAAGAATAGCACAAACGTAATCAAAACCACTTGGAAATTTGTAAATAATGAAACTGGAAAATCTAAACGTCGTAATGAAAATTATAAACTTATGATAAACGATGAAATTAAAAATACTAATTTGGAAGTAGCTTCCGCTTTTGAACAATTTTTTACTGATATTCCAGTTTCGACTACCAAATCGTTAAACTCATGCCCTATTCTCGCTGAATCTATTCTAAAAGATAATGTAAACCATTGTGACAAATATTTTAAATTTTCTCACGTTAGTAACATTGAAATAATAAAAGTATTTAAAAGTTTACAAATGAAAAATACTTCAGATCTCCACGGCCTCTCTGTTAAAATTATTAGTTCCATAATCGATTGCATTTCTCCATACCTAGCATGTATTTTTAATGACTGTGTAGACAGTGGCGTGTTTCCTGACTTGATGAAGCATAGTAAAGTTATTCCCTTGTTTAAAGCTGGTAGTACTACTGACCCTACTAATTTCAGACCTATATCAATACTACCAACACTAAGTAAAATTTTTGAAAAAGTTATTTTAAATCAATTGCAAGGACATTTTTATCGTAATAACTTAATGCACCTGCAGCAATTTGGTTTCACACGTGGTCGCTCTACTACTGATGCAGGTGTGGAT
Organism: Tuta absoluta; assembly: GCA_027580185.1. Classification (NCBI taxonomy): domain Eukaryota; kingdom Metazoa; phylum Arthropoda; class Insecta; order Lepidoptera; family Gelechiidae; genus Tuta; species Tuta absoluta. The sequence continues at coordinate 5,374,676 of JAQAHW010000023.1, read as the reverse complement.
CTCATCAATCATATAATCGAAGCCTGGGAGGAATCTCATGATGCAGTAGGTGTGTTTTGTGATTTGTCCAAGGCGTTTGATTGTGTTCATCATGATACTCTGGTCAGGAAGCTACATCACTACGGCGTAAAAGACCACGCTCTTAGTCTTTTGGAATCATATCTTAACAATAGAATCCAAAAGGTCGATGTCAACGGTGAAAGATCATCTGGATCAAAGATAAGAATGGGCGTTCCGCAGGGTTCGATTCTTGGTCCTTTTTTGTTTCTTGTATATATTAATGATCTACCATATCTAGTTAAAGAAAAACATGATATAGTTTTGTTCGCGGACGATACCTCTCTACTTTTCAGAGTAAAGAGGCAACAACTCAACTATGATGACGTGAACAAAGCTATTACCGATGTAGTGCAATGGTTTACAGTAAATAACCTACTATTGAATGAAAAGAAAACTAAATGTATCAAATTTGTATTACCAAATGTTTAACCAAGCTCTACAATTATTAAGGTAAAGGATGAAAAGTTGGACCTTGCGGACTCAACTGTATTTTTAGGCATAACTTTGGACGCCTCGCTCCAATGGGGGCCACATATTGAGAAATTGTCGAAGAGACTGAGTTCAGCAGCATACGCAGTTAAAAAAATAAGACATCTCACTGATGTAGACACTGCAAGACTAGTTTACTTTAGCTACTTCCATAGCTTAATGTCTTATGGCTTACTATTATGGGGCCATGCTGCGGATGTGAACAATATATTTGTTTTGCAGAAACGGGCTGTTCGTTCAATTTATAAATTGGGACCTCGAGTCTCCTTGAGACAGAAATTTAAAGAAATCAACATATTGACATTTGTGTCACAGTACATATACGAAAATCTAGTGTACGTAAAAATAAATATAGATTCTTTTAAGAAAAATTGTGACAGGCATAATTTTAACACTAGAAATAAGGAGCAACTTGCTGTGCACATGAGCAGGCTTAGTAAAGTAAGCAAAACTTTTAAGGGCAATTGTATACGCTTTTATAACAAACTTCCTAAAGATATTCAAGACTTACCCTTAAATAAATTTAAACCAGTAATTAAACAAAAATTGTACAAGAAAGGCTATTATGAAATATCAGACTATATGCAAGATAAATCTCCATGGGTTTAATTCAAATGTATAAAGTAAATATTTTATTAGACGAAACAAGTAGATTTATCTACTGCAATTTTTTGTTATTATTATATTTTTTTTTTTTTTATGTAGCCATTTTTGGGCTATACATATATATTATTCGTTATTTCCAAAATTAGCTAGGGCAGTTTAGGGCCTAGAAAGATTGTTAATTTAGAGTAGGAGCACTTCTGGGCAGGTTTTTTGGGGGGTTTTTCCTGTTCAGGGGGTCCGGTTAATTATACGCATGTTAATAACACGCTTTGGAAATCTTGACTAAAATTTGAAACAAATGTCGTTTACAAATGGTGATGGCGTAAAGTTACGTGCTGTGTGATTAACCTGGCCAGCCCCGAGGCAGTGCCTTTATTTTTATTTTTTTATCCCGCCCGAGCCGGTTTTATATTAGGACAATACAAAATTGTTATAAAAAGAAGAAGATTGCGTTATGCAAATTTCTTTTTTTTACAATGACCGATCATGACGTCAATAAGTGATAATGCTATCCTACATTGAATAAAGTTATTTCATTTTCATTTTCATTTTCATAATAATTTTGTCACACATCTTAGGGTAAAGAAATGTTCCAGAAGGAACCTTACGACCAACCAAAATGAAACTAACAATGTATAAAAACTTATTCATTCATATAATAATGCAAGCTCAAATACAAATAAAAGCTCATTTTTTTGTAAGTATAAACAGAGTATCTCGTGTATTTTTAGTGCATCAAATTATATTTGAGCGTTTGTCTTGGCTTCACTCCGGTTATTTGTAGGGTTCCCTCTGATATTTTTAATACATTTAGGTTAAACAAACCTAATACCTAATGTGGTCTGTAAAATTACAAAAATACTCCCGGGCAAATCGAATTATGTCCTGACTATGTCTATTAGACAAGGCGATTTTTTTGCCGGTTTGTATGTTTTGAATCCTTTCGCATGCAAATCTTAGCACGGTTTGTACAGATTTACCATGTGCAATTGCTGTTTCCTTTGTTGATGCAAATGGATTCGCAGTGTGCTTTGCAATAACATCCCGATGGCGGCGTGCAGACTGAGGAGCAAACATCTTAGGGGCAAACCCAGGCTTAATACGTTGAACATCTCCAGTGTCACCATGACGCTGAATTCACAATCGTACGGCTTTTCTCTGCAAATAAATAAATCCTAAATTAGAAGAATGATCCTACAAAGTTATCTTCCTACCATTTAACATTTATTGAAACCTAATATTAAAATACATTGTAGGTTACTATTGAAATGAGGATCACATAATTATATTACAATGACGTAACACAATATTTTACTTACTTACCGAAATATTGAATTTACGAGCGATTGCACTCATTGACATTTCCTGTTCATGTAACACCACAATTTCAGCCTTCATAAAAAATGATAATGAAAATGAAAATGAAATAACTTTATTCAATGTAGGATAACATTATCACTTATTGATAAATTATACATTATAATAAAAATTGTTAAAGATCTGTTAGAATTCAAAAACATTGTTGTCGCTTCCAAAGAAAACGATCAATAGTAAAGAAGCGAATTCATTCAAGCTGAACTGGTTATTTATAAGTAATTTTTATTGGCTACCTGCAATTTTATAAGACTCGCGGTATATTCAACCATTTCTGATCTGACTATCTATGACGCGCCATGTTATTGATAAGCTTGTAGCAACCAGTTAAAAATTTTAACGTTCTACGTAATAAGCATCTGGTCTAGGGGCTTCGTTGTCGGATACAACGCTGCATAGCCACGGTTCGAATCTCGGCCTGCGCCAGAGTGGTAACTGTCATATTTTTATGTTAAAATTTTAGTTCCTAAGTGAATGATTGCGAGTTCGATTATACTTCGTATTTGGCTTACGAGAAAGTTACCAGCAAGTAATTTAAACAGGTTTAAGTGACGTATGCAACGCTAGTAGATTCCGGCTAACTAGCTCAGTGCTGCCACCAAGTTTAAATATTGGCGAAGAGTTTTATGTGGTGGTATGTGGTTGTAATTTTATAGTTAGTGTCGCTGGTGGTGCCATCTTTGTGTTGAATAGAGAATAAATTCCTTTGATACTTCGCATATGCATGTGACAGCCACTCACACGAATTATATTGTTTAAGACCCTGTGTAGCGATAGAGTTAAATGTAACCATGTAGCCCCTGTATGTTCATAGTAATTTTTAGTTAGAATATAGAGGTTGAACTGTCCGGTCGTGGTTTGATTTATCAACTTAAATACTTACCCCTTTCTGCTCACATCAGAAGTGGGATGATTTTGTATCTAAATACAGATTCAATTAAATACCTACGGCCTTACAATGAACAATAAAGTGAAAAACAACAGTTGCGGAACAGTGATAATAGAGACAGTGACGAGTGACGGGACCTTAAAAAACAATGAGTTGAGTACAAGCAAAGCTATAGCTTTGCCTACTTTTGACCCGAGTGTTGGTGCTATCGAAGCAAAAGAATGGAGTGCGGAAGTTGATTTATTAGCTTCCAAAAATGGATGGGATGATGTCGAAATAATCGCAAGATGTGTGCCATTTTTAGCTGGGCCAGCGCGTGAATTGTATGATGAGTGGACACCTCAGCAAAGGACCTGGCCAGCATTAAAGGAGGACTTACAAATAACATTTCCAAAATGTCGTGATTTACACCGTGATTTTCAAACGGCGGCAAATATGACAAGTGACAAATATTCGACGGTATCTATTTACGCCGCAAAGAAGCACAGAATCCTGAAGCAATTAAGATTACAATTTCAAGAAAATGAAATTTTAGAATTAATTATCGGAGGGATAACTGATCCCCATGCAAAATCGATTGCAAGCAGTGCAGATTCAGTAAGTGGTCTATTTGAGAAATTAGCACGGTACTTACCAACTGCATCGATGTTAAAAAAAAGTTATGAAATTGAAAGTGAGATTAACTTGCCATCTCCTTCAAAGAGACCAAGAATGGCCACTGATTCGCCGAGGTGTCATCGTTGCCATAGATATGGACATGTGCAGAGGGATTGTCTTACCAGCGTCCATAAATTACCAGTGAAGTTTCTGGCAGTTACGATGGGAGAAAAAGGAAATAACAATCAAGGTCTCAAGAGGAAGATAAGTGCCGATAAATCTTGCACATTTTGTTTTAAGAAGGGACATATGGCGGATTCCTGTTGGACGAAACAAAGAATCGATAAAGGAAAATTGAAGCAGACAAATGTTGTCAACAGCAATGAAAAGGTATGTACAACACCTGCTGTCATTAATGGAAAACTTGTACATTTATTAATTGACGGTGGAGCATCCTGTTCATTAATGAGAGATAATGTAGCAAAATCACTCGAAGCTCATCGTCAATCATCCGTTATTTATGTTTGTGGCCTTTCAGAAGAAATAATTACGTCAATAAAAAAAATTGATGTTGTTACTCAGCTGGAAAACATAACTTTAGAAACAAAATATCACATTGTACAAGACAAAGAAATACGCTACGAAGCTATTCTTGGTAGAGACGCTATAAGTATGAACAATAACATTACTTTTGTCACTATGATTAACGGCACTGTAGTTGAAAGGAGAACTCAAAACAAGCCCGAGATTGTTTGTAATATGGACGAACTGATTACGAATGCTTTGAATCTTGTTACGGGCTCGCACAAACCCGACATACGAGACCACTTAAACAAATACTCTAACCTGATAGCGTCAAATAATTACATCAGAGAAATTAAAACCGCCGTCATGACTATTCGGACCACGACTAACGAACCCGTTGTGTATAACCCGTACCGGATGTCAATCTCTGAGCGGGAAAAAGTTATGGCAATTGTGACCGACCTCTTGAAGCATAACATAATACGAGAATCAACTTCACCGTATGCGTCACCGGTTATTTTAGTTGCGAGAAAAGACTCACCTAAAGACAGATTATGTGTTGATTATAGAGCATTAAATAAAATAACTGTTAAGGACAGGTATCCGTTGCCATTAATTGATGATCAGTTAGACCGATTAGGAAAGGCCCGTTATTTCACTACCTTGGACATGGCATCGGGTTTTCATGGAATACCTATTGACCAGACGAAAAATTCAGGAGAAATATTTAACTCTGTTGAGAAAACTGCCTTCGTAACGCCTGACGGTCATTATGAGTGGTTACGAGTACCTTTTGGTTTGAGTAATGGACCGAGTACATTTCAAAGAGCAGTAAATAAGGCACTAGGAGTTTTGAGGAATACTGTGGCCTTAGTTTATATTGACGACATAATTGTACCTTCAATTAGTGTCGAGGAAGGGTTACAAAGATTGGAGTTAGTATTGAAAGCATTAGATGAGGCTGGCTTTACGTTGAATTTAAAAAAATGTAAGTTTTTGCAAACCGAAATTGAGTACTTAGGAAGAATTATCTCTGAGGAAGGAATACGACCTGGGGGCCAAATCTGAGGCCATATATCGAACGAGATATAGCGGTTCTGGCTTCGGTTACGCTTTTGGCCTTATACATTACGGATTTTGTTACCAAAATCACACTGGGTTTCTTTAGAGCCAGCAATGTAGGATCATATTGTAAGCTATAAACCGCACATGCGAGCGGCTAAATATCAATCAAAATCAGCTGATAATGTCAAAAACGAGATATGGCCCTATTCTGAGATTCTGGCCAGTATCTGAACCAAATTGGTTACTCCATCCCCTTCAGTTTATATGGCAACAGAAGAAACAGAAAACATTTTAGCCTAATGTTTCAAATATCGTTCATTCCGGTCATTCAATATGTTGAATGTAAACAAAATATCAAAACAAACAAAAGGAAAGTAATTTTCACAAATGATAATAATAAAGAAGAATCGAGTGAATGGCTGTTTTTTTCTGGAAAAACCCGCTAGTTTTGGGCTAGCTAATGTTCCAGCCGGCCCGAGAAGACATCATAATGTATTTTTTGCAGAAGCAGATGATAAACTGTACAAATGCATTTGGTTAAGGTAATAACAAATACTTTAGCCCTACTACGATTTTTACTATTTTCAGTCGCTAATAAAATCGCTCCTATTACGCTAGGTTTATTTATGCATTCGTTGCAGTTCCCAGAAATCTTTGCGAATATTTTAAAGTTTAGTGGCATAATATCTGTGTTTGTTACTATTACGATTTACGATACTTTTTTTATTCTAGAACCTCAAACCTATTCCTTTGAATATGCTGTATCCTTAAGCAGACATAGCGCCACCAGACGTCCGGTGAGAAGTAGCTTGTGCATTGGAGTAACAGAAGCAAGAAACAGACACACGACACCCACTGGACAACGATTCAATGTCTCGCGCTCGTTTGAAAAGCCGAAAAAGCTTATGAGGAATACATCTGCTACAGACAATGCGCCGCAAGCCAGGGACCAATTGTGGTACCCCTGTTGGCCGGCTCCTGTGGGGTTCATCACACCATTGGTCAAGTAGGCCACTGCAGGGTGAACACGGCAAATGAGGCTTCATGGACAAAACGCAGACCAATTGAGTCTGTGGAGCCCCATCTCAAACAATAGCAGGGAGGATCTGAATACGGAAACCAGGAGTGCTGTGGCCTTTACAAAATTTTGACAAAAAATTATATAGAACTGAACACGAAGAAGAAGTTTTATTCTAGATACTTAAAATCTGAAAATGAAACCCAAAGGAGTTCTAAGCAGTAGATGTAGGTACCTATATCATTATTAAGGATTATAAGTAAAAACAGAATGAGTCTTTAATTGGTATGTTCTCTTTGAAAGAATAATCATAATTCAATAAATTATCATCGTTTTTAGAGAGCGTAGTCGTAGATTAGTTAAAAATATTGCGGTTTGGCACATATAAACTTCTTAATAGGAAAAATCCACTGTACAAACGTAAGAACTCATACTATTCAGTAGATACGTAAGAGGTGACCAAGGGACTGGCTTCACGTTCCTAGCTACTACGTAAAACAATTGGAGGCTATGGACCAACAATTTATCTACATTTCTACACAATGTTTTGAAAAAAACATAAAGTATTTAGCAGACGTGATGATGAAAGGGCATTTTTACGGTCTTTAACGCTCTGCCTCCCCGGGAAGGAATTGACATGATATGTGTGAATGTTGACTATCACAGTTCCATATTGTAACGTTTGACAGTCGGTTGCTTTACATACATACATACATGGGCATATATCACGCCTATAATCCCTTGTGAGGTATGCAGAGCGTAAACGGCCGTAAAACGGACATTTACGCCACGTCTGACGAACATATGAAAATTGAGTATCGCCATACTTATATTATACTAAGCGGAATTACTATATTAGATTAATAATGATAGGAAACGTGATGGTAACTTGAAAAGAAATATTTATTTATTATTAAAAGGTAGAAACAACCGTGAACGGAACTACTTTACCAAATTCTTTTTGGTAAAATCATGTCATGTCAAAGAATCACAAAATGTCGTTGCTGTCGTTTATTCAGTTGTCATTTTACCTATAGACGTTGACATAGTCTACAATAACAAACAAACAATAACGTGTTTCTTTTGCCTAAATAAACGTATATTGGCGAATAAACTGTAACAAGGCTCTTAACTTACAAGGCTCTTAGTGAAAGCCTTGAAGCTTTCCCAATGCACAACATTCCAGCATTACCATCTTCTATTAGAAAAAAAAAATAGGTAGCCAGAGCGATATATGTTTTTACTTTGATGATGATCACACACAATTTTAATTTCCTATAATGTTTAGGAGGAGTGATTGTATGTGTTAACTTGGCTCATTATATCCCAGATATTTCCTAAAATTCTGGTGGAATATTGGTTCACTTGTTAGATGGTAAGCTTATGTTTACCAAATATTAACTACTTTATGTTTACATTGCAGCGCAGCTGTCTCCAGGAAACCCTATAATGGTGCAAAGTATTGCGATTTTCACACAATTTGCCAGCGTAATTCGTCCGAAAGTTTCATTGCAATAATTGTAGTGCACGAGCAAGAAGAACACATCAGATGTGATAAAAACTCTCAGCCAAAACAGGATTTTCATACATTGACTAGTTATGATTTCTATTAGATAGATAGGTGTTATCAGTAGCTCTTTAAGATATCAAATTAAACTGTTGATCCTTTTAAAAAGTTATTTTCTAGGAAAATTGATCAAATACAATTAACTAATTTGAAATTCGATTTGTTTTACTTTAACTTCCACATGTTGCCACCGTAATAGATACATACAGGCAACCACAGTTTGAGGATACCACTAGACTAGAACCACTGGTGGTTCTACACCGTGCCGGTGGTTATCGTGGTCCTAGAGGAAATCATTGAGTACATTTTTTGTAAATGCCACTTGTTTTAGGCAGCACCAACACCGGATGTATGTAGCACTAATACTGGGAGGTTAAAAAATATTAAAATTAATTTTAAGCAAGCGGTTTCTCGAGTTGAGGCAACGCCTTGGCAAGTGTAGCGTTGGACACCCTCCGTACAGATGTACCGAATTAAAGACGGCGGCTGGTAGCGACTCGTTCATTCGTGCCTTATGGCGTACCCTAAGGGAGGCATATGCCCAGCAGTGGAATGCTACCGTAGGCTGATGCGATGTGATGATGTGAAAATCAATTGTAAAAGTATGTATGTAAAGTAAAAAACACGACTGTTTTAGTGGCAGAAATTGATCTTAAAGTATAATCTCAGTTTAGGTCTTAGGATTGTGTAACAAAGAACAGGCTACTTAGAATTTTCTGATATACAAACTACAATGCATCTATTTTATGTGTATTTAATAAATTTAGCATGTTTACAATTGCTATGCTTTAAATATTCTCTATACTTGGCCCAGAGACACTGTCGCCGTGCCTTCAATTTATAGTTAGCTCCATAGGTATTGAGCGCACATTCCATCCAGGCCAGCTGCAGATAGAGATGGGCGGTGGGTATATACCCAATCTACCCATTTGGGTATTTACCGGGTATTTAGGTATTTACCGGGTAAATACCCGTATGCACCCAATTTGGTGGGTAGATTGGATTTAATTTTTTTTCTCATAAACCGCGATAGAGAGAGAGTTGAAGTTTTCTTAGATAACGTATTTCTGTCGCGGCTATAATAACAAAAACTAAAAAACAGAATAAAAGACATATTTGGGGGAGCTCCCATCCAAATTATTGGTACGGAGGCTGTATCTCGTAAATCAGTACAGATAAAATACCTAATATGGTCATGAAACCATGAAAGAACGCCCGTAGTAAACAATAAACGTGAAAAAAAAGTTTTTCAAAACAGTAGAAAACCTGCCATGGTGAAATTATTTTTATTGCATTGAAATGAATTAAGTTCGAATCTTTTTTATTTACTACAAAGCCCTTAGGGCGTGTCCAACAAGTTCTTTGCCGGTTTAACAATTTATTATGTGTTTCTGTATAACTTTATCATATCGTTATTTTTTATTTTAAAATAGCTTTTTGAGATTTCAAAAGAATCCCGGCGCATATACGGACTACGATATGTCTTATCACAAAATTGAAAGTCTTAGGCCCGTATTTATAAAATTGCTCCCAACTCCAAGCAGTAAGTACATAAGGTGATAGAGAGACAAACAATAATGTTGCCAATTCGGAATCCTTAATATCAAAGAAATTTAGATTAGTTATTAAACTTTTTTATCGTTAGGTAAATTTTTTCTACTAATTCATTAATAGTTTTTCTTTGATACTTGTAAAATTTTCTCAATTTAAATGTTTAAACAAAGTTTAGTTGATTTTTGATAATTTTATTTTACTTTTGTACGTTTATTGTACGTATAGCATGTTGATTAAAATTAAAGAGTTTTAATACATACCTACCTAAAACGATTTTTTTTTCTTAAATCTTCCCAATTATAATAAATCTTGGCAATTTTATTTCTTGTGTGATAAAAACTAAACTTGAAAAACTCGTAACTCCAGGGTTGGTCGGGTCGTTGGATGACTCGGTGTCCCACAAGAAAAGAAGGAGAAACTAATGCCCGTATTTATAAAGCGATTTTGAGATGTCGTTAGTACTGCTGATATTTGTACATATTGATCTCAAAATCGATGTCAGCGTTGAGAGCAGTTTATAAATACGGGCCTTAGTTCAGTTACCCAAGTTTTTTCTTTTACAATAAAAATAGATTTTAGACGACACTGCCCCCAGGATAATTCGTTGACACTTTATATTTAATTTTTTTTTTCTGTTTTTAGAACGAATATTTGAAATTCGTTGCAGTATCTATTCTTCATTAAAAAAAACATCAATTTAAAAATTTCAACATTGTTACTATCACAGTTTACGAGATACAGCCTCAGTCCCAAAAAAAAAAAGCGAATATATCATGTTTTCTGTATGGGAGCCTATATGTAGTTTATATTCTATTTTTTAGTATTTGTTGTTATAGCAGCAACAGAAATACATTATCTGTGAAAATTTCAACTGCCTATCTATCGCAGTTTACGAGAAAAAATAAAATCAATCTACCCACCAAATTGGGTGCATACGGGTATTTACCGGGTACGTACGGGTATTTACCGGGTAGATAGGTATATACCCAGGTAGTTGCCCATCTCTAGCTGCAGATACAGAGTGAAATGACCATAGATGGGTTATCACGTCATCAGGGGGGACAGCAAGTTGAAGCGCGGTGGGGTTTGGCTTGTCTGGGATCGTAATTGGTCTGGAAGGAGGTGGGTGCTTATCTGAATGAATCTGCTGGAGCCACTCCGTAGTCCGACGTAAGGATTTTGACCGCTCCTTTCAAATCTTCGTCATACACGTTCGTTTCATTTCTTTTTAACACTGAAATGTGTCTTTGAAAAACTGGATTGACGAGGCCTCCAAGCAGAGAGGAGCACAGTCTACGTTGTGATTCACATTGGTGGTTAAATAACCACTTAGTCTAGGACACTGAATGATATATGTGTATGCGAAAGGCATGCATTTCTTTATTGTAGAGCTTCGTTTTTCAGCAGATAAACATCAAGCACCTCTTGATATGTGCTTAAACTCAGGGACGATAGCCTTGCGATGTGCCAAGTCGTCAAATTGTGAGAAAGCTGCAGGGAAAGAGCTGTGCTGGGATGGGACTGTGAGTCCGCTGTAGGTGCTATTGATATCATCTTGAGCAGGGGGGCGGTGTATACGTCCAGTGTGGCCAGGCCAGGCAGTAGGATGGCCAGACCATGGCTTTTCGTAAGTTTTGTTCGAAGTATTGGGGCAAAGGAGGCGAGGTATTTGGGATGGATCAATTGGGTCCATATTGGCTGCTCGTGCTATTCATCCTGAGGTTTGTTCCCACCAGAAGCTTGAAACACACACTAAAAAACACCTAAAACATTCCAATTTCGTCGAAAAGTCCAAAAAAACAAATAATTATAAAATATTCTGTGTTGTTTATGTTGTGATTTGTAATTTTATGTCAAAAAGCTATATCTCGTATTTGACATAAAATAGGTATGGAAAGCTATCCTATTTTGACAGATATTTGGGTCCGTATTCTGATATTTCATTCGAAATTGAATGAATGATATCCATTTTTTGACTTATGATTTCCATCACTCACACATTTGCAAAATTTTAATTTAGTATACATTGATTGTTATGAAGCTTTTTGTTATTTTGTTCAGTACAAAATGTTCAATGTATTTCTATGTTAGCGCGTTTTTTCGTCGTTGAGCCAGAAGCTTCCATATCTCGTGCTATATCTCGTCACTGACATTTCGTGAGCAACCCAGATTTGACGCCCAGGTGAAGCTAAAATAGAAGCACTGAAAAATGCTCCAACGCCTTGCAATATAAAACAAGTGAGACAATTGATGGGACTAGCTAGCTATTTTCGGAAATACATACCCGAATTTGCAACTCAAACTGCCAGTATTACTGATCTGTTGCGTAAGAATACAACCTTCTTTTGGTCTGAAGAGTGTGAAAAAGCTCGAAAATATATTATTACCAAGCTTTCATCAAGACCATTATTGGTGGTTTTTGACCCTGATTGTCAAACAGAACTTCATACTGATGCCAGTAGCCATGGATTCGGCGCTATTTTATTTCAAAGACACAATCAAGATCTTCGAGTGGTGTCCTATTACAGCAAAAAAGCTTCACCGGAAGAATCCAAGTATCACAGCTATGAGCTAGAGACATTAGCTATAGTGAATGCATTGAAACATTTCCGGGTTTAATTATTGGGAATAGAATTCAAATTAGTTACCGATTGCAATGCTGTAAAATCAACTTCATCGAAACGAGATTTATTACCACGAGTAGCCCGATGGTGGTCTTATATACAAGACTTCAACTTTAAAACTGAATATCGCAAAGGCAGTAATATTAAACATGTCGACTTTCTCTCTAGAAATCCACCCCAAAATAAAATTGAGGAGGTATTAGTGAATAACCAAGTAACTTGGTTGGAGGCGACACAGAAAGGAGACCGAGAAGTGAAAGATATAATGAATTCATGAAAATCCCGACAGTCTGAAAGAATACACTGTTCAAAATGGTATATTGATGAGAATGTTTGAAGAAAACCAAGAAAGAAAATTAAAATACTTTGTTCCAGCAGCTGCCCGATTTAATTTGACAAAAGTATTTCATGACGAACAATGTCACATTGGTATAGACAAAACACTCGAAGCAATGCGAAAAAAATACTGGTTCCCTGGAATGACACCTTTTGTACGAAAATATATCAGCCACTGCATCATATGTTTGTCAGCTAAACGACCAAGCGGACCGAAACAAGGTTTTATGCATCCAATTGAAAAATTGCCAATACCTTTTCATACTGTTCATGCTGACTGTACAGGGCCTTTTGGAACAGCTAACGATTGCTACAGATATTTACTGCTACTGGTAGATGCCTATACAAAATTCCTAATATTAGTACCAATAGCAAACCTAACCGGATCCGAACTCGTGAGAGCCCTTGAACCTCAGCTGAGTCTATTTGGAACTACGAAACGATTGATAACAGATAAAGGAACAAACTTTTCAAGTAAACAAACAAAGGACCTATTGAAACGAATGGATATTGAAATACACTTCATCGCGACGGGAGCCAGTAGAGCTAATGGGCAAGCAGAGCGATATGTAGCTACCGTGTTAAACTTATTAGCTTGTGAAGTGAGTAGTGGATCAGAATGGTCGAGCGCTCTATGCAAAATTCAACTCACTTTTAATACAACTATACAAAAAAGTATTGGATGCAGCCCAATCGAACTACTTACGGGACTGTGATCTGAAGTACCTGCTGTACGGCGAGTAAACAGCGATCTTCCCGAAATTGAGTCAGATATCGACTTGCAACAGTTGCGAATTACGGCAGAGGAACGTTTAAGAAATAATGCATTAATATCAAAAATGAGATTTGATAGAATGCGTCGAAACAACATGAAACTCAAAGAAGGTGACGTTGTTTACGTCCAGCGTCAGAGAACACGTCTGGGAAAATTAGATCCACGATATAATGGACCTTACACAATTGCGAAATGTCTGCCAAGAGATCGGTACAAAGTTAAAAATGTTGAGAAGAAAACATTTCAAATTGTACCAAAAGATAGAATTAGATTGTGGAATCGAGATGCTGCGGAAAATGCCGTGACAGCCGTTTTATAATAATATAATAAAATAAATATTGGCGTAAGCTGCTGTGATTGCGAGCTATGGCCGTAGAAAAAAAATATTGGCGTAAGCTGCTGTGATTGCGAGCTATGGCCGTAGAAAAAAAATATTGGCGTAAGCTGCTGTGATTGCGAGCTATGGCCGTAGTAAAAATAAAAATTGGCGTAAGCTGCTTTTATTGCGAGCCATGGCTGTAGTAAAAATAAAAATTGGCGTAAGCTGCTATTATGGTGAGCTATGGTCGTAAATGAAATAAAAAGATGATTGGCGAAAGCTACTGAGTATAGTGAGCTACGGCCGTAAATAAATAAAAAAATATGAACAAAAACAAAAGATGAATGGTGTAAGCTACTTATAGTTGTAAACTATAAGTGGGCTAGGACTGTAGTAAAAAAAATGGGTTTGCGGGAGCTGTTTAAAAGTTTAAGAGCTTGGACCGCATCTTAAGTGTTCGGTAATGGAGATAAACAAGAAGTAGGTGAAGAAAAAAAAAATGCTCCTTACGAATAACACTTGTCAATTGCACATTGGGAATCTGTTAGTGACTCTACTAAAATATTTTTCTTTACAGATGGGGTGACTGGCTGTTTTCTGTGCTGGCCTGCCTTGGTCGCCGTCCTGGTCGATAATAGGCTTCGAGAACGAAGCCTGGGCAGGAAGGCCGTGACAGCCACTCACACGAATTATATTGTTTAAGACCCTGTGTAGCGATAGAGTTAAATGTAAACATGTAGCCCCTGTATGTTCATAGTAATTTTTAGTTAGAATATAGAGGTTGAACTGTCCGGTCGTGGTTTGATTTATCAACTTAAATACTTACCCCTTTCTGCTCACACATGCCTGTTACCTTAAGTGGTATAAGAGACTGTACATGTTGTTTTCCTTTAGTGTTTTTTCTCATTAGTGCACCCGCTTCTTTCTCTTTCTGTTTACCTTCTGGTTGGCCGGTAGAGAATGCTGTCTGGCATTAGGCCTGCCTTTTGTCAGTGTGCAATAAAGTATAAATAAAATAAAAACAAGAATAAGAGGCTCGAAGGTAGTGTGTAATGCAATTTCTTCTCATTTAATTATTTTTCCCTGCTCTTAATTTCAATATACATAAGTAACGATAATATTTGTATGTCTATTTGGAGTAACAATCGAAAGTAGGTACAGTCAAAACCTTGACAGGCTATACAGTTTTGAATTTGGATCGCCTTATTGCCAAGTGCATAAGATTTAAACATGCATTTGAGTGTCTAGCCTGTCAAGATCTTTACTGTACCTACCTATCTTAAATCAAGACAAAATTAAGGTATCTGACAATATACTCGTATGCAACCACGTTTCCTTTTACTATGATAAGGCTAAGGATATTTTTAACGAGCCTTATGGCCTCTCAATGGCCAAAGTTGGTAAATGCTTTGAACTTATAATGGTTGTTTTCTGGCCCAGTTTTTCTTTGTAGACTGCAGGAATTTATCCTGATAAAATTATGAATGATGAACCATTTAAATAGGTATAATACCTTTAAAAAACTTCACGTCATAGCTGCTTTTATAAATATATTCTTCGGCAATTATCCACGAAAAAGCTTTTCGTATAAGTATGGTTAACAAACACAATAGCGACCCATATAATGCGTTGATCAATGGGGTTGATGCACTGCTTAGTTTTTTATATGGAATGTTGTTCTCCTTCGTGACTATAGGATTTATCGGGTCATTCATCAACTCGGTGTCCCATAAGAGAGAAGAACATTGACCTCTTTTAGCATGTTACCACCATTTCTGTAGTTTACCTTTGCCACCGTTTTTATATTTTTCGTGTCAAGTACTCTCGAAGAACATGGCGGAGTTACGAGTATTTTATTACAAGTTTCACGACGCACCTGTTCTAAGGAACCCTTTGCAAATTGTGTTTTATTCGTCCGCGGAGGAGGCCCGGTCAACAGGCGGTGTAAAATACGAGTGTGCCCGGGTGCACGGCCCGGGTGTGTGTCGTTGCTAGAGATGACTTAAACCGGGGAAATGTGAAGATATATTTCATATTTATTTATTAGCATTCATGTACAAGTATAACGTGTGACAAAATAGGCTACATAGGTACATGTACCTTGTAAGGTGTAAGCAGTTAACTTAAAACTACTGGTAATTACAAAATTTACTGAATATTTATTATTGATACGATTTCATAAATCCACAGCCAGCATCAGCACCTGCATGGCTTAAAGCAGCTGTCACTGTCAGAGTATACTTCGCTCCAGTATCCTGCTCGCCTCTGCATACCTGCTCACCGCAACGCCTCGCTAGACTGCAGCACCAAGTAACATGACGTCAACACCTCCACCGGACATCAGCGCAACTTGGACTTCTCAACCTCAACGCATCTTGAAAGCCACATGATCTTCGGCAACCATCGCAGTACCAGAAACGAATTTACAGTACGACAAGTGCTCTATCCTCGGTCGGCACTAAGCATCGCACGGTCTACAGCAGCCACGACTGTCGACACATTCCAGCGTGCAGCCTGCTCTACCACTGCTACATGCCTGCTAGCCTCACCGCCTGACTGCACGATCAAGCAATCAACTGCCTCAAGACATCAACGGCTGCACAGCGTCTTCGACACTCCAAAAATGGGGGAGTGATGTGGCGGCGCGCATGCGCTCCACATACAAGTCCTGAAACGCGGTATCGAAGTTATTCCGCCGATCGCTATATATATACAACTTCCAAACATGTCCGGTTGGAACAGTCGTTCCCCTGGTCACAACTCCCGACCAGGCGGGTAGCTACCCTTTTCCTCACTGTCGTCACTCGGCCTACTGGCCTCATCATCACTCCTCTTAAAACATTAACAATATACGATAAATATAAACAATTCAAATCATTAACACATATAATTGATATAATTATATTGCACGGTTCGCTTCGAACGCACCGATACACATAGTGTTTCACTTGTTATATTGCTTTACTACTTCAAAAATAACTCTACTAAATAATATAAACTATTTTATTTTAGGCTGACCTGTCACTATAGCGATACACAATATTCCGAATAACCCTCAAACATTTGTCAGATGTGGTGTAAATGGCCGTTTTTTGCGGCTGTTTACGCTCTGCCTACCCCGCAAGGGATTATAGGCGTGATATGTGTGTATGTTTATTTTAGTTCTATCAGTCACCAACTCATGTACGGGTACAAATACTATCTACCAAATAACAGTTTTGCACTAGTGATCGAAACATTTTGAAGCACGTACTAGATATTATCAGTATCGTATGTATCTAGAAGCGCGTGTAGAGAGAGAACTAAGAGATTTCTATCTACTCTCATTGGTCCTATGGGTATGAAATAGGTCAGAATATTAAATAATGCAGCTCGCAATCCTTGTTTATTGGAGCTGCCTCCAGGCTAGACAAACGAAGGCTCGTCGGAAAATATTTGCTCTCCCGAAAATGCTCCCTAAGCGGCCCATTTCTTGATAATAATGCAAATATTGAAATCTTCTTATTTCATGTCTGTATTCTCTAAAATCCGGCTCCATTTTGTACATTATGAAATAATCTTTTCACACATTCCCATGAGAACATAGTTATAAAATAAATGGGTGGATTTGAGTTGTGATAATAATGTTAAGACTCACTCGTCGGAGAATCTTGCCTATATGCATAATCGGAATTCTACAACATAGTTTTAAAATACGCGCAGATATTTGCATGATTTAAATTTAATTCTATCAGATCATGTTCACTTTATATAAGGACATACATGCATACATAAATCACGCCTATATCCCTTACGGGGTAGGCAGAGCGTTAACGGCCGTAAAACGGATATTAAGTTTGAGGGTCAATCAGATAACGGTGTATCACTAGTGACAGGTTGTCAACCCATGGCCTAAAATTGCAATACATATCTAAGCCTCGAGTCCCTTAGTCGCCTCTTACGACACCCATAAATAAGAAATGGGGTGATGCTATTTTAAGCCGTATAAGGATACCATCATTATTCTGTAAGATGCATACAGTGGCCACAAATAGGTGACGTGAATATTCATTGCTGCAGATGTATGCAAATGCCATGGATTCGGGCACACCGGTGCGTGACCGTGCATGGCTGCGACATGCAACTCGGAGCGTGCATGCTATTCTATGCATGCAAATTATGTTCTCAAGAGCTCACTTGAGAGTTTAGTGTTGCATGAATTTTCGAGGCAGTTTTCACTTCAAGGTGAACTCATCTTGTTTCATAATTGAAATTGAGTTTTTTTATTCAATGTAGGATATTATCACTTAGGTATTGACATGAACCGTCGTCATTGTAAAAAAAATTAATAACACAATTTTCTTTTTTTTCTAACATCTTTGTAATGTCCTAATAGAAAACCGACTCAGGCGAGATAAAAAATAAAGGCACTGCCTTAGACACACAACGGTAGATTACGTGCACAGAACAGAAAGTTCAGTAAGTACGAATACGTTACAAAACAAATCTTGTTATGTGCTACGTTTTAGCTACGGTCGGTGCTACGGCGTAGTTTTCGTAGCATGTCCCAGTTGTTCGGAACGACGAGACCAAAAATCCAAGAAAAAGTTTTACTCCTACGGCCTCAGTTTGGGAAATTATCATTGCATGAATGAAGTTAACCCCTTGTCTGTCACGTACCGGGAGCCGGACAACAATTTTGAACCTTAACTACCCACAATAAAATTCAAAACCAATGAAATTGTTATAGTATGAAGCGACAGACGAGTGATTAAGGCTCGCTTGCTCAAAGTTCGCAGTATAACGTATGTCTTTAAAATATTTTATCTACATGGTACGGTTTGTCTACGACGGTGGTTTACGCTCTGCCTACCCCACAAGAGATATAGGCGTGATATATGTACAGTCACCGGTGCTACATAGCATATCGTAGATGTTCAGAACAAAGAGACCAAAAATAAACGCAGTTTGTTAGATTATCATTGAACGTTCGATGAATTTCTAGCTCAGCATTGAACGTATTTTTTTTTACCTCCACGTAACTCTAACTCTAGCTAGAAAGGATAAAATGCAGGAACGCTTGAGCGCATAATCACATAAATCGTAACGACGACAGCATGCACAGTCAGGAAACATGGCCCGAGCAAAATGCTGAGGCAAGGTAAGGTGAGGTACCTGCATCAGCACTTACAGAAATATTACAGGAAATATATAACTGTATGCTAGCTAATAAAATATTTCATATACAAACGAGTAGTGGCACCCTACACAATATCCGATGTGGCGCAGTTCGCAGTTCCGGGTTCGATTCTCGGTGGGGCACTCACAAAGTTGAATTATATATCTTTGTGAATTTGTTCCCAGCTGGTTAGGACATTACAGAGTGAACCACCTGGATTGTCCGAAAAGAAATATGGTTCCGTACTTAAGTCGTCGTTCCCGGTTGCTGTCTATGATTATTTAGACGGCGGTCGTTACCCGACCATGTCAGAGGCCTACTACTAGCAGGCGGTTGAATCAACACTGACACCAGGGTTCATCGGGTCGATGGACAACTTGGTATCCTACACGAAAAGAAAAAGAGAAATTATTTTCAACGAGGTTTGATTGGTAAGTTAAACTATGAATTGCAAATATCATAGGTACCGAACCTGTTCAGATTGTTGGGAAATCAGCACATCAAAATTAAGCAACTTTATCCCATACATCTGTGTCCCATACAAGCCGAAGTCAATTTGTATTGGAGAGTGACTTTTCACAATATTGTTCCTCGGAAAAATTTGTTCACGTTTTAGAGGTCACGACAGCCAGCCACTCCGGCCAGATGGACCGATGACATAAATAGGGCGGCTGGTAGGTAGCGTATGGATGGCAAAAACGGGAGATCGTACCTTATTTCATCGCGTACCTTGGGAGACATAACTTTGAACAGAAAACTGATATAGATTGATGCGATATGATTATGGGATAACTACATAAGTACCAGTTCCCACAGAATTTTGTACGTGAATGCAACTAAAGTAACCTAGTGCCCCATTGGTCGCATGTTGTCTCTGGCCCACTCTCCCGGTTGTTTATCGCTCGGGGAGGCTGATTTATTGCGGGATTGTGCTCTACGTGCTACACAGTATTTGATACATATTAGCTAAAAAGTTTTAGAGCAAGTTAATTTTTTATGGGATGAATGAGAACGTTTAAAATATACTTTTTATTAGATTTGAGAAAATCTGGTAAAAAATATCATAAAACACGTAATTTACAAAAACGGATTCAAATCAAGGTGGCTGTCAAAAAGTAGACGTACGAGTATGTAAGTAAGGCGGTCGGAATAAGCGCACAACACAAAGTACTTACCTATAGCGTAGCCGGCATAGGAAACAGATATTAATATGTCGTAGCAGATTGCTACAAGTGCTACGCTATGCTGTGAATGCGCATTCTTTTCTTATAAAGTGTCTCGAGTTGCGATCGTATTTCTTTTCTTTTTCGTGTCGGAAACCGAGTCGTTCATCGACCCGATAAACCAGTTCGCTGGCACTGGCTTTTGCAGTTGCCGCTAGTGCGATCGCACGTAAGGGCCGCCGCACAATAATAGCCGTCGCGCGAACTTTTCACAAGAATTTCGAAAATTACCTCTATTTTAATTGAAATAAAATTGACATTGGCTAGAGTGACAAACATCTCTCATGGTGCCCAATAGTCTGCGGCAGCCCCAATTATCATTTCTTAGGAAATGCCGTTACCCTGCATATTATATATTGTACGCACAATAAAGTGGGTCAAATCGCACGCGGCAGGGCAGTAGGCCGAACCGTACGTTTCAAGCCCCCGAGAGGCTTGCGTACGTGACGTAGAGTTGTCGAATAGAGCTGAGCAGACGTGCTTATTTAGGGAAGCTATCGATGCTTAATCTGATTGATTGGTTCGATAATTGGTTTTCTACATGCCTTTCTACGCTCATCACTACTATCAGTTTTTATTTCCGAACTCTTTCTGAGCCTCATCGTATGAACGAGGGAAGCAGCAACGAGACGATATATTGAGACGAGTAATTTGCCGTGTGATGCCCGCTTGGAATAGCATCACCCATTTCTTTCCCGTGGGAGTCGTAAGAGGCGAGTAAGGGACTCGAGGGTGTGTATTGCAATTTTAGGCGATGGGTTGACAACCTGTCACTATAGCGATACACAATTTTCCGAATGACCCACAAACATTCGTCAAACGTGGCGTAAATGTCCGTTTTTGCGGCCGTTTATGCACTGCCTACCCCGCAAGGGATAATAGGCGTGATATGTCTATGTATGTATGTGTGTATTTGCACTGTTGCACTTGCAGAGGCGTATAAGGGGTGTAAGAGGGGCTGGGGGACATGACCCGCCATGGAGCAAGAATTCTACTACTACTATAACTGATATCACATGATCACGTCTTCCATCAAGATGATTTTTTACCACCAATTTTAATGTGAAATGTCAAGCTCGCTTTGCTCTCAATACGTGTAGTTATGCTGTAGCGCAGTGTGGCTTAACTCTTGCGTTTCCAACGTGAAATGTTGTGCTCGCTTTGTTTGCGATACGTGTAGTGTTGGTGTAGCGAAGTGTGGCGCCGCGATTTTCCTTTTTTAACGTGATATATCAAACTTGCTTCGCTCGCTATACATTGTAATCAAGGTATAGCGTAGTATCTATGGCTTTTCTCTTACCTCTTTTAATGTGATAATATGTAGACCTTGCTCACGTAGTGGTAGCCTAACGCAGTGTCGCCTTTCTTAACGTGAAATGTCGATCTCGCGTCACTCGCTATTTGTGTAGTGTTTCTGCAACACAGTGTGCGCTTCTCTTGTTTTTTCACTCGCAATATGTGAAGTATTTCTGTGGCGTAGTGTGGCTCCTCTCTTGCCTTTTTAACGTGAAGTGTCTAGCGTGCTTTTCTGGGTAAAAAAAATAACGCTATTTCCATCTATAGGTATTGTAAAACGCGACTAAGGCCGTACGCTCGCTCACGCGGTTTCACGCGCGGTCTCGCGGGATCCGCGCGGCGGTCTGACATCGCCGCCATTATTACCCGTCCAAATTTAGAAGGCGCATAGTGCCTAGGTAGTTGTAATATGGCAAGTGTCGTCGTGTTCGTACGGGTTATATTATGTCGCGGGTTGCTGAAGCCGCGGCGCGGGTGACCGCAGGCCGCGTCACGGGGCGCCAATCTTGTGTTTTGTCAAATCTGGGCCGCGCGGGACGTCCCGCGCGTGAAACCGCGTGAGCGAGCGTACGGCCTCAGACCGCCGCGCGGATCCCGCGAGACCGCGCGCGGCCTCCCCGCGCGTGAAACCGCGTAAGCGAGCGTACGGCCTAAGAGAATGAACTCAGGGAATGGGCAAGTGTTCTTTGTGAATACAAACACTCTTACACTGCGCGCGCCGATCCGCCTGTCAAGCATGGTGAGTATGTCAAATACCCTCTCAATTGTTTTGAGTGGGCAGTTTCGCGGCTTTTTCACCCAATGGTAGTTTATGATATGTGTTGTGACCAATGATCTGATGCTGTATACGCCACTTGCACTTGGGTCATAGAAATCACAATCACATTTTCTATGATTTAGGCGGCCGAGTGAGACGGCTACCTACATATCGATCACTTGGTAATTCAAAAGCCTTTTAACTGTGCATACAAATAAATATTTACAAAATTATAAAATTAAAAAGGTAGCATACAAGAGTTCTTTACTACATAACCGTTACCCATATCTGCAATAAGTAATGTAAGTATGTACAAAGAACACTTAATTAATTATCAATCGAGTCTTCAATAAAACCACATTTTCTTTTCTTTTAGCCGTTTATAATAACAAAGAAAAAACGTAACTTGTTTCATAAATAGTTAATATGGTACATTTCACATCGGTCGCAAATGTCTGAAGCGACCTTTAGCAGTTTTCAAATATTATACAAGAACAAAATAATTATACAAATCAAATAAAAATACATAGGAAAATAATGTCAAAATTAAATTATTCAGCATAAACCATGCATTAATGTACTAATTGTCAATGGGATCTCAAATTATAGTCCAATGTTATATGTACAGGGTTATTTTCATTACCTGGCATAGTATATACCTCTATAGCATAAACTTCATTGAATGCGCTAAATGACGCCAGCCCTTATATGAAAATTGAAGCTTAACTTTGATTAGAAACGATGTCTTGAAAATAAGGCCTGATAAAAAAATAACCCTATACGATACGTTTTTCCGTTCAATTATTTAAATCGTAAGCAGATAAGACGACACAATTTAAACATATAATAATAATTGAGTATTTTATTTCACCATTCGCGCTATCCATTCAGTTATGCTGACATTTAAAACACCTATTGATTGTTTAGCGGTTGACAGTACAAAAAATAAATTCTCGCTTTCCTGCCATTACTAAGCGTTACCTTGATAGACTGTCAAATTGTAGACTGGGCCCCGCAGCCTTTTATCAAAAATTCAATTCAACAAAATTTCACTTTTTCCTATTTAGATATTTTATTATTAATCAAAAGCTAGTCAGTTATTAGCGTGTATTCTCTCGGGAAAACGAGTAGCAGTGGGTAAAACCGGTGGCTGAGCCGCAAGTATGAAAATAAATAGTACTGGGCATTTTTTAAGTCAATAAGCAAACGTCCATAAGAACAACTATTGCAACTAGAAGGGGGGGGGCTAACTCCGATTTCATAAAAAATAAAACAAATGTTCCATAAAAAAATAAGTACTGGACTAAAATGTATAGAACAGCTGTTTTGGGCGTGGCTTCATAGTTAAAAACACAACAATTTGCGTGCTGACACTGCTGACTGACTAAAAAATTACCTGGTATTAGTTACAATTCAAATATGATTTCTTGCACAAGAAATACAAGTAGTAGTAGTGGTAGTTAGTCATGGGCGAAAGGTTTTACATCTGGTCTGTGCGTACGCCTTCTCACGTAGCCAGCTCCCATGCTAATAATTCCTCAGTGCGACGTGCCACCCGCCACAGTTTTCAACTCCTGTCTTATGGTCATCGGCATACAAAATTCATCATGATACAACTTACATTATCTCAGAATAATTCACATTTCAATCAGGAATCAAATTTAGCTTCTTATAAACATCTAGAAATCACTAATTTCGTTCTACTGTAGTTTGACTACTCGTTTAGCTAAAGTGGCGAAAAATATAATTCTTTGAGGGTTTTAGCACCTCAGTCGTCGATTTACTAAACATTCGAACATCGACATCGTTTTGGCCCAATCCATCGCAGTCACACGTATTACTAGCGAATCGAAGATTAAAATTTCAAATATAAATTAAACGGGTACATGATGTTACATTACTAATCAATGGAAGCAACTAATTGGATTTTATTGCCCTCAATTCGGGATACAAATTTTCGAATAGGAAATTTTCCTTACTTGCCTTAAATTAGTGCTGTCACTTTCCGTCAAATAGGTTTAGAAAAGGATAGGAGATATCTAAGTCCTGTCATTTCTAAAAACGTAAATGGTTTTTTCGCCTTTTCTAGTTAATTTAGTCGCCATTGTTTTGATCATCGCCTAATTTTGACAGATAACACGTATTTTGTATGAAATTATAAGACATGACACGACTAAAATATCTCCTATCCTTTTCTAAACCTATTTGACGGAAAGTGACAGCACTCATTTAAGGTAAGATGAGAAACTTTTATATCCCGAATTGAGGCCATTATTCGCCTAAGCTTTTGACAGGATGTAGGGCGTAGGTTGACATAAACTAAAATCCTATCATCTAAATTACAGGGTGTTACCGAACGACCGACTTTCCCGAAAACACTAAGCTAAACAGGTCAAAATGAAATAAATCGCCATAGAATATATAAAGGTCAAAATAAGAGTATATTTAAAAAACCTCCCGGATAGAAAATTGCTCGGTCAGTTTTGTATGGGGCATTAACTTTTTTACTTTTGCCTTTGGTCTTTTGGGACAGTTGTTCAGTTAGACCTGTTTAGCTTAGCGCTTCCGGGAAAGTCGGTCGTTTGGTACTATCCTGTATAATCATTGCGTTTAATAAACACTCTACGTTTTAAGGAATTTATTATTCATAATTTTAAGATTTAAGATTACTTTTTATGTATTATGAATTTGTTTGTTTGAATAAAGATTTTTGTAAACACTAAACTTAACTTTCTCATAGTAATCGATATTTGGAAACACGGAAATACCAACAATATTCGGAAGCAGATTGCAAATTTTGTCCCACACGAAAAGAAAAAGAGTATAGATACTGAATGAGGTCTTTAGTTTTTGCCTACCTGACCCTAATGCCCTGTGTTTACATAATCAAAAGGAATTACATGATATTTCTATGTACATAAATACGAGATAATCAATTCGCACAGATTGTATCGTTCCAGTTATCAATAAATGGAAAACTAGAATAAACAATCTTTCTACGAACCGAGTTTTAACGTTTTATTTGTTTAGATTAGAGCGAACAATTTCACAGTCAATGGTATATACTAAAATAAATAATTTACTGCTAGCAACACTGATCATCGGGATCGTTTGCTAACTATGTACATTACTTAGCGCCTACAGCGGGAACGGGGCTAGATTTGAGCTGCCAGGCATTTATATTTTTATAAGAGTTAGTTGACAGAATATAAACAAAGTAAATAAAAGGTGGGATAAAATTATGCCTTGCCACAGAAAATAATAGCTGTCACTCAGTCATAGTAACACTTTTTACATACTAAACGCCTTTTTAAAGTATAGCGCCATTTCACGAGTGTTGTTTACAGAGTCAAAATAAGTATAAACTTTATAGGTATTGGTATACAGCTGAAACTCCGAAGGTTAAGGTGGTGAGCCCACGTCAGAAAACTTTATACTGTGTTGCAAAGAAATAAGAGTACATCTTGAATTTTCTCTTGGAAACAACCTGCGTCAAATAGTGCTACATTTGCGCTTACTCCGAGAAAACCTAGAGATTACCAATGCCAGTAACACTTATCTCTGAGTAGTCGATAATCGAATGGCGCCGTAGAAATAGCCACTTGACGAAAAAAATACTTATCTTTTCATGCAAACAATACACCATGTTGTCCATTGTTGAAGTTTTTGGTGTCACCTTAAAGTTTGAGTTAAAAATTTATGGATAAAAGTACCAAAAACGGTCACTTCTAGTCATTTAATTGTTATCTTAAATTACCACGAAAATGTCATCGAATTTGTAAGGTTTTATCGAAGTTTAAGATTATACCAAAAACTAAAATAAGGCCATTCTGTTGGGTTGTTTGCGTGAAGAGAAATATATCTTATCGTAAACTGGCGCTATTTCTACGGCACTAGTCGCCTTCAAATGATTTAGACCGTTCATGATCTAAACACCCCGTTACACCTTAAAACGTGATTATCTTAGCCCCGTTTCCACACAAATTACAACACATGACTTTCGGCACACGCGGCGGCCAATTTCACTATACACTACACTAGCTATCTCGCTCACTCTCACATGCAACAGCACTGTCTTATTCACTGCACTAGATATATCTGTCTCGCTCGCACTCGCGGGGAAACACACAGTCCGTCCCGTTCTCACGTCCTCCGCGGCCGTTTGCGTCGGCGCGAGTATTATGTGAACTCGTTGAATTGCGCTAGTGCGGTTTTTACTCTAAAACGGAGAGAAATGTTTGGAATTAGTTTGAAAGCAAAGGCCACGGTCATACAATGAGGTCAATTCGGGATTTTCCCTACTTGCCTTAAATTAGTGCTGTCACTTTCCGTCAAATAGGTTTAGAAAAGGCTAGAAGATATCTAAGTCCTGTCATTTTTAAAAACGTCAAGGGATTTTTCGCCTTTCCTAGTCAATTTAGTCGCCATTGTTTTGATTGTCGCCTTATTTTGACAAATAACACGTATTTTGCATGAAATTATAAGACATGACACGACTAAAATATCTCCTATCCTTTTCTAAACCTATTTAACGGAAAATGACAGCACTAATTTAAGGCAAGTAAGGAGAATGTACATCCCGAATTGTGGCCATTATTTATCAACGGATCATTCGTATATTTTATGATAACTTGCAGGACATTTTGTCGAATTTGTAAAAAGACGATGTTAGAAGAAACATGTGTTTGGAAAACTTTGAGTTCGTTTTTCGGAACGTTCGTTTATCAAATTTCGGATCTGGTCTTTGATTCGTTTCTTGACACGACGAGGTCCACTCGCCTCACTCGCTCCATTTAACTGCCATATAGGTGCTGCGCTGAGACTTTTGCTTACGTGCTCTAAGTACGCTAAAGTCAGCGAGCCTCGCTCGCCCTACTTACCCCGCTCACCCCGCTCGCCCCGCTCACCTGCCGTGTAAATGCTGCGCCGAGCTAAGTCTCTTGCTCACAGTAACTTCAACGCCCTTAGTACTACAAGGGCTGCTTGCCTCACTCGCCCCACTCACCTATCATGTAAGTGCTGCGCGGAGTCTCTCGCTCGCAATAACTTCAACGCCCTTAGCACGCCGAGGTCCGCTAGCCTCGCTTGCCTCACTCGCTCCACTCACCTATCATGTAAGTGCTGCGCGGAGTCTCTCGCTCGCAATAACTTCAATGCCCTTAGCACGCCGAGGTCCGCTAGCCTCGCTTGCCTCACTCGCCCCACTCACCTATCATGTAAGTGCTGCGCGGAGTCTCTCGCTCGCAATAACTTCAACGCCCTTAGCACGCCGAGGTCCGCTAGCCTCGCTTGCCTCACTCGCCCCACTCACCTATCATGTAAGTGCTGCGCGGAGTCTCTCGCTCGCAATAACTTCAACGCCCTTAGCACGCCGAGGTCCGCTAGCCTCGCTTGCCTCACTCGCCCCACTCACCTATCATGTAAGTGCTGCGCGGAGTCTCTCGCTCGCAATAACTTCAACGCCCTTAGCACGCCGAGGTCCGCTAGCCTCGCTTGCCTCACTCGCCCCACTCACCTATCATGTAAGTGCTGCGCGGAGTCTCTCGCTCGCAATAACTTCAACGCCCTTAGCACGCCGAGGTCCGCTAGCCTCGCTTGCCTCACTCGCCCCACTCACCTATCATGTAAGTGCTGCGCGGAGTCTCTCGCTCGCAATAACTTCAACGCCCTTAGCACGCCGAGGTCCGCTAGCCTCGCTTGCCTCACTCGCCCCACTCACCTATCATGTAAGTGCTGCGCGGAGTCTCTCGCTCGCAATAACTTCAACGCCCTTAGCACGCCGAGGTCCGCTAGCCTCGCTTGCCTCACTCGCCCCACTCACCTATCATGTAAGTGCTGCGCGGAGTCTCTCGCTCGCAATAACTTCAACGCCCTTAGCACGCCGAGGTCCGCTAGCCTCGCTTGCCTCACTCGCCCCACTCACCTATCATGTAAGTGCTGCGCGGAGTCTCTCGCTCGCAATAACTTCAACGCCCTTAGCACGCCGAGGTCCGCTAGCCTCGCTTGCCTTGCTTGCGCGCCCGCTTCGCCGCGACGTACTAAGTTAGACGCGACGAATAAGGCCGCCTCTTGTAACTTGCTTTCTGGATGTGCCTAAAAGGGAAGATTTAACCATAAATACATCAACAGAATATAGGGTAAAGTTTTATTAGAGACTGAATAAGAAACAACTTTCCCCGAGGAACAAAGGTCGAAAGAAAGTTTTTCTTTATCACCAGCCCGTACTGAATTTCCGATATTAGTCACTACTAAAATTTCGCCCTATTTACAATTCACTCAATTTCGTTGCTCAACTCTACGTTACAGCCTTAAATGGCTGACTAAAAGTACTTTCAGGTAACATGTTTAGAACAAATGGGAGATAAATTGTCTGAAATTGTTTACGATTATCGACTAAGTATGGAATTAAGATTGCAATTGAACATATGACGCAAGGTGCGAATGGTCTCGAAGTCTTAGGGCAGATTTAGACGTGATATGACTTTACCGCAGGAAATATGTCAATGAAATATATGGAACGGGATGTAAGTTAAACTGGAAGTTGCAAAATTTACTTTTTGCGAAAAAGCCAATTCTTAGTTGCAATGAAAAGAAGACTTACCAAATAATCGACTAGTTTTCTCAATACATCTTCGTTCGCCATTATCATATCTTTGGCTCTCTCCCCGTCACCGATATTTCCGAGAATACATAACGCTTGCTCTTTTACTTCCGCCGGATATGAACCTTCTAATACTACTATTACAGCCTGCAACAAGAAAACACCTTATAAGTAACTCTTATAAGAATAAAAATAATACAATTAAATGTTTGATTTGTAGGTAGACTTGATTATGACAAAATACTTCTTTACGATACAAGTTACTCCTTTTACTTGGATCTAGAACATAACATTACATTGATAGGCATAAAAATGAAACACTTTTTTGCATTCTTATGTTATGACACGCCAGTCAGCAGCATTTCCCCAAAAATCAATGCCATACTGAAGGATTGATTTTCTTATACTTCTTAAGGTTCGGTTCCTCAAAAAGCAAAAAACTTAACCATTTTATAGGATCACATTTTTTGTTCGTCTGCCCGTCCGTCTGTCACGACCACGGGTCACGACCCTTTAGCTCGGGAACGCGTTAAAACCATACACTCGGGTCTACGGCCGCTTACCTTAAAAAATAAGACCTACGAGTATTATGCTGTAAAAAATACGTGTTTTAACCCTCAAGGAAATCAAAACTCATAGGGTACTTCTAGAATGCAAAATTTTCTACCGCGTGCTGGATTTGAACCTGCTACTTACCTCTAGTGGCGAAACCTCATCCATCTGGGCTACCGCGGCTCATTATTGCCCGCGAAATTAGAACTATGAAAATTGGCAACTAGCTTCGATAAGAAAAAAAGGTTTTTTATTATATTGTTTTTTTAGGGGCTCAAAAATAAAAAAATTCAACATATAGGCTAGTAGTTCAAGTGGAGTATCATATGAAAGGGCTTGAGATGCATAATGCATATATCATGGAACTCTAGGTGTCAAAAAGGTAGGAAGTCACAAAAGTCAGAGGCGTGCCCCCAGAACTCAATCCCGTATTGCACCAGATATTATATGATGGTAAAGTAGCAGCATATCTTCTTACCTGCATAACCTGTGAGGAGTACTCGCTCATGATGGCGTCTATGTGTTGTCTGGTGGACAGTAGGTTCCGTAGTAACCCAAGGGTCTTCATTATAACTCTAGTATCTGAGTCTCCGAGCAAACGGAACATTTGTTCCGTGCCGAGGCAGTTCAGTATACGCTGTTTAACTTTTTGTTCTGCCTGCAAAGTATAAATAAATATTTATGAATAACGTGGCATGAGGTGACCCAAAGGCAAGGTTGTCAGTTTTTTAGATTTGACCATATTGTTTATTATAATACTAACATGTCTGGACTGAAAAAAAATTTTTTTTCGGAAAAAGGTTAACTGGATAGTTAGCGGATAAAATGCTATGAGGCTTAAAGGTCTATTAGACATAATTTTGTTAAAGGTCTATTAGACATAATTTTTAAAAGATGAAAGTGTGAAATATATAGTATAAGGAAGTTTAATTACCTGAAATGCCATATTCATAAGCGCCCAGATGCCGTTCAGTCTCAAAGCCGATTCGGGCCTCTTGGTCAAATTACATAACATTTCTACTGCTCCTGAAATATCAAGGACGTTTATGGTATTAATTAACTAACAATCGGAAATAAATATTATTTTATTGTATTAACAGGGACCAACAAAAAGGGTATAGAAAGTCGAAAGGAGGTCAAGGTACTCATTAAACTGAACAGCTTTCCCGTGGAACATGGGTTGAAATATAAAAACAATATTTGGTCCTTTCACACAAAATTGCCGATCAGTCGGTTAATTTACCATGGAAGGACAATTTTTTTCGCTGGGGAAAGTTGTTCAGTTTCATAAGTGCTTAGACCTTCCTTCGGCTTGTTATACCCTTTTTGATACTCCTTGTATATTTATTGATGTGTCCACAACATATAAATGAAATGTTCGTGTCTCAAGCTATCAACAAGCTAAGAAAGAATGTTATGTATTTATTCGTAAAAGGGCTTTAATTTCTTTCTTCTCTGCGTGCCATCACCGCTTGTCACCAAACAACAAAAACTCATATAGTTTACCTATTAGGCTTAAGATGCCTTAAACTACCAATATGTTACCAGAAAGTGCGGTACAATACTAAAATAAAGATGTTATTACTTAAATAAATATTCCTATTCCGATTCTTCCAATTGTGCCCTTACCTTAATGCAGAACAGGCTCTTTGGCTGATAAAAACTCTTATTAAAACCAGATTACAGAAAGTAAAGATCCTACAGTTAGCAATTCTGTTTCTGTTGAATCGCTCAGTAGGCGCATGAGCATGTTCCTAAAAAGATCCTAGAAAAGATCTGCCTTATTGGTATCTAGGTTGAGTTACCTTGGTCTAGGTTCTTGCGTTCTTGCTTCAAGGCGTGTAGGATCCTACAGTAAGATCTCAAATCTACTCTCCATTACCCTAAGGTTGTCTGGTAGAAATAGCTACCTAGCTATAAGGCCGCCTATATTGTACTCTTTCTTTTCTATCTGTATGTCCATTTCTTGTTTTTGTGCAATAAAGTATATTTATGTTATGTTTATGTAAGCAATTCTATTCCCGGTGAATCGCTCAGCAGCCTGCATGCGAAACGCGTGTTACTTATAAAGAAATCAGTCTTATTGCTATAATAATGAGTCCTTACCTTGGTCTAATTTAGGCGATGAGCTGACAACCTGTCACTATGGCGATACATAATTTTCCATTGACCCTCAAATATTTGTCAGTGGTGGCGTAAATGTCCGTTTTCTGTGGCCGTTTACGCTCTGCCTACCCCGCAAGGGGTTATAGGCGTGATATGTGTATGTATGTATTTATGTATGTTACCTTGGTCCAGCATAGGCTCTTTGGCGGGCGAGAACTCTAGCAACAGATTACATAAGGTCGAAGATCCTACAGTGAGCAGTTCTGTCCCTGGTGAATCGCTCGGTAGTTGCATGCGGCACCCGTGTATGAGACTGATTACTTTATTAGTATAAATTAATCAGTGTTATTGCTATAATAATGAGTCCTTACCTTGGTCCAGCATAGGCTCTTTGGCTGGCGAGAACTCTAGCAACAGATTACATAAGGTCGAAGATCCTACAGTAAGCAATTCTGTTCCTGGTGAATCGCTCAGTAGTTGCACGCGGCACCCGTGTATGAGACTGATTACTTTATTAGTATAAATTAATCAGTGTTATTGCTATAATAATGAGTCCTTACCTTGATCCAGCATAGGCTCTTTGGCAGGCGAGAACTCTAGCAACAGATTACATAAGGTCGAAGATCCTACAGTGAGCAGTTCTGTCCCTGGTGAATCGCTCAGTAGTTGCATAAGCGGCCGCCACACCGCGTGGTCCTGCGGTAAACAAGTTAATACAAGTTAGATTAACATCGGTGTCAATTAGGTATTTTCTCTAACTTAAAATAGCGCTATCACTTTCCGTCAAATCGGTTGAGAAAAGGATAGGAAATGATCGCGGCAAAAATTGTCTTATAATTTGACGCAAAATGAACGTTTTCTGACAAAATAAGGCGACGATTAAAAAGATGATGCCTAAATAACTAGATATTTTTAAACATGACATGACTAAGATCTACTTTCATTTTCGATAGAAAACCTTTTTGACAGGTATTGACAGCGCTATCTTAAGTTATGAGAAATTACCGCATTGAAACCATCATCTTTCACATTATTCCGCTCTGTTGGTTATCATATTATTTGAACAACGGTGTCAGTACTTTACTTACTTACAGATTCCGCGTTTTACTACTAGAACTTTGTGACCTGCCATTTACAATCAACAATGACCCAACTTGCCATTCGAATCACGGAATCTAATCATAATTTACATATAATTTTATCGAAGTTTTGAACTTTTTTTACCTTAAAATAATGATAAAAATATATCATGGATGTATGATGATGATGTACGTAGTTTTAAAAACTGTACAACTAACATAAATAATATCTTAGGTATGTGAAAATAATGCTACGCTTTTTCTGTACAATTATACGGTTTAACTGTAATCCGTTAAAATTGATATATTGTGGTCATTTGATTTCTTAGAATTTGTTATGTTAGTAATTCACAATTAATATTGATTTTCTATAATTTTGCGAATAAGTTAGAGTACCTCGAATTACCTGAAATGTCGTCCGTAGCTGTTGCACTGATCTAGACAGTGAGTGCAAACATCGTACTGCAGCTAATCTTACCTATAATACACAAACATGTAGATTTAGCACGATAACCTTTGAAAAGATGACATTACTTTGTTTGTTTTCATAGAATTTACTTCAAACCCTGAAGCAATGTATTTTCTGTTATATTTTTTAACTCCATATATGAATAGTCAGCAATAATCTGCTCGGCCTAATCTCACTAGTGAGTATATTTTCCTTTACTGCTAGAAATACGGGCACGCATTAAAATCATGCAAAGAAAACGACCAGAGTGTGAACACTGTATCAATCTCTGTCACAAAACCAATCGTTGCTGTAGGAAAAAGAAGCTTGCTCACACAAAACATTTCTTAACCAACTTTTTTTTTTATACATACCGTGGCCTCTGAATGGTTCATCCCATTGACGATATGCACCATAAGCCCGTGCGTCTCAATAATCCTCTTTCTTATATCTTCGTCGTTAGCCCCGAGCGACGCGAAGCATTTGAACGCGCCTTGCTTAGCGGCTGACGACTGGCAGTTGACTATGTCTGCCAGTGACGTCATTAGGTGGTTGGATATCGCTGCTAGCCTTTGTAGAGAGGTGTCCACCTGGTTAAAATCATGACCAGTTTCGATTGCAAGTAAACTCAATATCAATCAGTACATAGGTGTAAGGGACTGTTGGAATAATTTATAAATAATTATTTGCCTAGTGTTAGTTCACTCATTGGCCACAAGCGGCTGCAATGTCTCTCTTGTCATATTCGTTGAGCTCGTTCTACATGAATCTTTCATACTATTTACTGAAGCTTATTGTATTATTTCTACAGGTTATGGGGCGTCCCATAAATTTAGTAATCTGAAAGTTAGACCACACATAAAGTTTTTATTTTTCAGTCCATAAATTTGTATAAAATAATTTGCCGAATCACGCTGTCAAAAAACCTTCAAATTGAGAAGCTGGTTGGTAGAAACAAGTTTAGTACATGGCGATTTGATTATATTTAAAGCATGAAGAGTGATGTTGTCGATACAGATAGCGATGCACCTTTACAGTAACTTTGCAATCATGTTAGTCAGTTTATGTCAATGTACAACATACCTCGGCTAGATACGCGAGCGTCTCAGCAGCAGTGGCTCGGATATCCTCCGGCATTTCTTTGGTGCAAAGTCGGGCCAGGCACGGTAAAGCCCCGAACACAACTCTGCAATTCATACATACATACATACATAAATCACGCCTCTTTCCCGGAGGGGTAGGCAGAGACTACTTCCTTCCACTTACTACGATCCTGGCATACTACTTTCGCCTCCTCCACATTCATCAATCTCTTCATGCATGCTCTTCGGTTTAGGGTACTCTTGACCTGACCTTTCTTTAGGACGTCCCCGATTTGATCAAGGTACGTTCGTCGAGGTCTTCCCCTTCCGACGTTCCCATCCACACTTGCCATATACACCTCTTTCGTTAATCTTCTTTCATTCATCCTCTCTACATGACCAAACCATCTAAGCATACCCTTTTCTACACCAGTCACTACGTCTTCTTTTATACCACAACGTTCCCTTATCACGCTATTCCTTATCCTGTCACTCAATTTTACGTCAATCATACTTCTTAACGCTCTCATTTGTACTGCATTTATTCTACTTTCATGCTTTTTCTGCCATACCCAACTTTCACTCCCATACATAAGTGTCGGAACTAACACCCCTCTATGCACAGCCAGACGAGCCTTATCAGAGACTTTCTGGCTGTTCATAAAAGCGTGCAACGCTCCATTCACCATGTTTCCGGCATTCACCCTTCTTTCGATGTCACTTTCACACTTTCCATCTGATGTGAACATGGAGCCCAAATACACAAACTCTTTCACTTGTTCCACCCTCTCTTCTTCTATCATAATTTTACACTCTGTCATATTTTCCTCTTTCTCAAAAACCATTGCTTTCATCTTACTTACATTCACTTTCATTCCTTTCTTTTTCAAAGCCTCAGTCATAATATTTACCATCTCCTGCAACCCTTCAGCCGACGACGCAAGGATAACTTGGTCATCAGCATAGAGAAGACATTTGACGAGTAAACCATTCATTCTCAGACCACATTCACTCTCTTTCAAATCCGCCAAACAACTATCCATGAATAGATTGAACAGCCACGGTGACGCAACACATCCCTGTCTAACACCTTTCTCGATGTTAAAAAGTTCACTGTACGCCCCGTTTATCCTGACACAAGCACTGGAATCCTTATATAAGGATTTCAGTGCTCGTATCAAGATACTGCTCACCCCATGCATGGATAGTGCCGACCACAATTCATTCCTCACCACTCTGTCATAGGCCTTTTCCAAATCCACGAATGCGCAATAGACTTTCTGGTTTTTGGCCAGGAATTTTTCAGCTATGCAGCGCAAGGAAAAGACCTGATCCGTACATCCCATCCCCTTACGAAATCCTGCCTGAGCATCCCATACTTTCTCATCCGTTTCTTTCATCACTCTTTCAATCAACACCTTTGCATACAGTTTGCCGACGACACTGAGGAGGCTTAT
Organism: Tuta absoluta; assembly: GCA_027580185.1. Lineage (NCBI taxonomy): Eukaryota > Metazoa > Arthropoda > Insecta > Lepidoptera > Gelechiidae > Tuta > Tuta absoluta. The sequence continues at coordinate 5,339,119 of JAQAHW010000023.1, read as the reverse complement.
ACCGCGGTAATTTTTGCAGTCCAGCTGTGACCAATTCATAATAATAATTATTATAATATATTAATAGTAATTAAGTTTCAAGTCTATAAGTGAAAAAATATGTTTTGTGTTTAAGTATAATATTCTCATTCAAGTGAATTTAGGAAATTCTTTTTAAGAATAAAATGTGTATAAACCTTTATAAGGCGATGGGAAGAATGTCCCCACCTAAAATTGAATCTTTACTACCCGCAATAGATTTTCAAACCAATGAAAAAATAATACATGCCCTGCCCATTAAAGGGTACCTCAGAGAGAACACCTCTCTTATTGAAATCATTATCCGTGATCATCAACAAAATTGTACAGTTCAAATCGGTGCTTTGAAACCGGATGTTTATTTATGAAATTGATTCAGGTATGAGTCGCGGCACCTACCAAATTCCATTCAACTTTCTAGCCAATAAAAGTCTAAGTTACATTCATATTAAAAGTGTTGTTTATTGTGTACCTTCTAACATAACTTATATTATAACTATTTGTAATGGGTGTTAAGTACTTTTGTAACCAAGGCCTGGCTTCGCCACGCTTATTGCTTCAGTATCTATTACAAATCAGTTCATTTTCTTTCTCACAATGTTAAACCATCAATACACGGAATGTTTCATTTGCATAGACAAATATTTTATGGTTTACTGATGTTACAGATGGTATGAGAATAATTTCAACACAATTAATAGGATCGCACATAAAACCCTGTAAGGGCACTGAAAGAATAATAGTTATGTCTAGACAAGAAGTGTGCATAAGTACAATAAAATTCTGTGCAAAATTTTTTGGAGTGACTTAACTTTGTATGAGGGGCCTATAAAATTATCAGTTTTAGAAATAGAAAGCACCCTTAAAATATTTGCAATGAATATAATAGGACCTTAACAGTAGATAAAAATGTGCTTATTAAGGTAAGCACAAACTAATGACAGATGTAAAGAATAATGTGACTGTTGAGAAGAATAAGGTCACAATGTCACCCGTTGTCGTCGGCAAACAGTAGCTCTAGTATTGTTTTTTTTACTTTCAAGTCATTGATGTAAATAATAAGGTCACAAGGTTGTCTGTTGTCCTTATGTTAGTGATGTAAACAAAAATGACACTGATGGAGATGTCACCTGTTATCGTCGGCAGGTAGCGCGCCGGCGCGGTGTATGAATGTGAGGCATCGTGCGGCGCCCATCGCTACTGGCAGCGGCTTATCTCGAGACACTAAGCAGAGTAGTAATTCTGGTATTGTTTTGTCTCCATGCCTGGAACAATACGAGACATTCATTTTAAATGACTGCCACTCACCAAGTAGACCGTCGACTTTGAACAGGTAACGGGCAACTATAAACGTCGAGAGATAAAACTCTCTACCAAATTTACAACAAGTAAGTCGTGTAAACCCACATCATGGGCAACTATTGGTTGCAGTCGGCCCAAAACCGCGAGGTATGGAGGCGCCTGAGGGCTTCAATCCAACAGTAGACAGTCAAATGATAATGGTGATTGTTAAATGCCACAAACTCACCTAGTGTTGATAGCTTCTAGTGCCACATTAGCATTCTCAAAGCATATAGCAGCAAGGAGATCTAACGCAGGTAAAGCTCTTGCCGGCGGAGGCCCGGCCGCCTTCCCGTTGGCTATGAGCGCGGCTATGGCCCCGCAAGCCCCTGCAACGCATAGGGCTTCTTGTTCGGCCGGGCCCACGCACCAGATGGAGAGAATACGGACCACGCACGCTCGCGCTGTCGGTGATCCTTCGCGGGCGATTTCTAAGGATACGAAAATTTCAGTTGTACAAAAGAGTTAATAAAAATTGCGGCGCAATAAACCATAATACTGGATGATAAATATAATTATCAAGGTAAAGCATGGCCGTGTGTGGCGCAGTGGTAGTACGACTGCCTGCGACGCAAAGGTTCCGAGTTTGGTTTTCGGTAGGGCACTCACATAGTTGATATTGATCACATTGTGAATTTGTTCCCAGTCTGGTTAGGGCATTGCAGGCTTAACTACCTGATTGTCGGAAAGAAAGATGGTTCCGTGCTAAGGAGGCCACGTTAAGCCATCAGTCCTGGTTGTTGTCTATGATTACTTATGTCAGAGACCTACTAGTAGTAGTAGGCCTATTAATAGTAGTACAATTTTTAAAAAATAATTGGTTTAAAATATTTGGTGATACAGCCCAGGAACCTGTTAGGAAATATGAAATAAAATTGTTTCAGAGAGAAAAATTCAACCTAATATCTTAGAGGAAAGTTACTCAGTTTACAGATTTACCCTGTGACATTTATATCAGCAATTTTTATCATGTTTACATAGAGGAATATTCTTTATACAGGTGAAATTTTGCTAGAAACCCTTTTTTTGCATATTTCAACCTATGTTCCTTTGAGAAAGTTGTTACTTATCACCAGCCGATGTTAAGTTTTTGCTATTGGTCACTAGTAAAATTTCACCATAGATACTCCTTGGTTTGTTTTTTAACAGCAAGTATGCTTCTTTACAAGTTGTGTTGAATAAATAGGTCTGTGAACTTACGTGTTAACCTGGTGAGCAGCCTCATATCAGCAGGCAATGTTGCAATTGGCGCTGGTGGATGAAGAAAAACACTTCTCAAGGCACAAAGCGCTGCCTCCGCTAACTTGGTATTAATCGGGGCTGTCTTAAGCAGCTCCACTAAAGCTGTGGCTGTGCCTTGTTCGACAAGAGAGGCTACATTCTGAGCTGTGCCTTTCGCCAAAGAACCTGAGGAACACAAGTTTACCTCTCAAGTGATTTGTGAGATGTGATAGAATGCCAGTTCTAGCGAACTTTATAAAATAGAGCTATCTTAATAAAATAATGTGATAACATGGTGGTACAATACTGTTATCCACTGACAATATTTTAATTCAAATTGGATTTTACGAGTGGTAAATAATAATGAACTAGCATAGCATCATAATATTTCAATTATACCTAAGAACATTTCTAAAATAAGTATAGTTCATGGTAAGTTCTAAGCCAGATGTATTGAAACAAATGCGTTTGTTAGTTACACCTATAATTTTAGCAAGTAAGAGTGTATATCAAGGTTAAGGTCACAGATTGGACATTAACCTAGATAGTCACAGCAATGGTGTTATGAAACCCGTCAAATATTACCAATGGTGATAGTTGCTTCTAGCCTGATGTTTGGATCCAGAGTCTCATCGGACATCAGCTGCAGAAGGCGTGGGACTATTCCCTGCTCTATTACCGAGCTCTTCTGCCGGTTACTTCCGATCACGGAGTTCTTGAGCGTTACCAGCGCGTCCACGACCTTCGCTCCATCCGACGAGTACAGCTCGTCGACGTAAGACCGCGAACTTTCTATATCCTGCACCAGAAAACAATAACTCATCATACTATCAGCGTTTTAGGTTACCAATGCTACACCTAACATGAAGTCAGAGTGAAAGCTCGTATGGTGTTTATTTTACACTTACCATAAATACTGTTATCTGTTGCATGATATATTAATAAGATTTACGCAGTAATGTTGTTAAAAATATCGTTTGAATAGTCTTTTCGAGGCCGATTTTGCTGTCAAACAAAGCGTGTGTCAAGCGGTGCACCACCAACTGTCAAAAATCGATAGTGATGTGAAAATAGAAATCTGAAAAAGGTTTTAGAAATATCCGAAAGAAGCACTTGATAACCATAAACTTCGACTAGTTCGACTTATTTTGTTGTCTCTTTTACTCTTACAAATTGCCTATAAATCTGTCCTTTATTTTTTTTGCCCTACATACCAAATGGAACAAGCCCGCCCGTGACATATTTTCCCAAAACAAGTTCTTGAGTCGACTTTAACTTGACTTGCTCGCTCGTTTTCTTTTATTTACGTGTTATAGTGAAAATAGTAGTGAAATTATTGCTTTCCTATGTTGTCTGGTATGTAATTTACTGAATAAACATTGAGACCATCATGACGGATTCAGGAGTAGACACGAGTAACGAAAGCAGTGATAATCCATTGTTTGATCATTGTGTCTTTGAATTCAACCCACCAGCCATACCAATAAACCAAGCTGGACAGCCTATGCCCGTAGAATTCCTCGACGAGCCACATGAGCATATTGGAAAGATAAAATGTTCGACAAAAGCAAGACACTGCAGACTGAAAGCAATTCGTTATGGAGGGGATATTTGTGCCTCAAGGAACAAGAAACTTCGTTTTGCTGCATCCACGAACAACACTGAGTTGGTTGAGAAGCTCTTACAGTCTGGCGCTGATCCAAACTCCTCAGATGAATTCAAAAGAAGCCCTCTTCATTTAGCAGCTTGTCGAGGTTATGTTGATGTTGTTAGAGCACTACTGAGACATGGTGCTAATCCAAACATAAAAGACACCCTTGGAAATACTCCATTACATCTAGCAGCTTGCACAAATCACATTCCTGTAGTTATTGAACTATTAGACGCAGGTACAGATGTCAGCTCCAATGATAAATATGGTCGCAATCCTATTCAGCTTGCTCAAAGTAAATTGAAGTTGATACAAATGCGCCCCAGTGGAGCTGGCCAATGGTGTTTTGAAGAAACACGGCAGCTAATTAGTGAAATATGTATGGTTGTGGAAATGATGCTTAAATATATGAAAATTCAAAAGGCTGATGCTGGTGATTTGGAGTCTGTTCGCAAGAGATTGGAAGGTGTCAGCACCCGGGAGCAAGTTGACTCAGAAGTACAAAACTTATTGGACAGCCTCGACTCACTCAAATTAAGGTAAACTACATACTTGAGATTAAATTAATATACATCATTGAAGACTGTTCATTTATGGTAAGGCAACTGCCGTGAATCACAAAATACAACTTTATTTGTAAGTGATTTCTTCTATCATTGCTCAGAAAAGGCAACAAAAAGGATGCTTATCAAATTTGAGTGCATTTTGCAAATACAAACTTAAGCATGATATATATGCCTATTGCCTATAGCCCCTGTGGGATAGGTTGCATTTTGGAAATATAATAATTATCATTTCACGCCTATCTAAAGAGAATAAATATGTAGATTGTTAAATGGAACAGAACAACATTAATGTGTATCATATAAAACATTTATCAGCTTTGAAAATGAGAGGACAACATTAAACTCAGTTATGAATTTTGAGTCCTAGGTTTTAATTGATGTTCTTAAATATACCCCAGACAAGAGAGGACTTACATGCTTGTTTATATAATAAGCATTTCAATTTGATACCATTGTGGTAGTACTCACTGTAATACATACTTTACTGTCCCGTAAATATTTACATTTATACATAATAATAAGTATTAGAGTTTATTTGAGTAATTTGAGAATAGCTATGATTATTTCTTTTCTAAATATTAAGCTCATCTTAGTATAAAATATGTATCTATCAAATATACTTAAAATTCTTTTACTTGTTGTAAATAATTAAATGTTTTTGATTGAAACATAATGATGTGTATTTTATTAAGAATACCCAAACAATATTTTTTACATTTTATTTATTGACAACAGATCGTAAACTTGACAATTTAACAACTTGATTGAATTGATAGTACACTTAATTTACTTTTTTTTTACAATTTTTATTTATATTTTTTATCACTTGGCAATCAATATTTTTTAAATTGCTAATAATTTAATAAAAGCTTACATAAATGGAATTAAACACTTTAATCAGCTATACAAGTGTAACCTACAGAACATAGTGAACATCACCACACAAATGTTTAAATTAAAATATCAACAAAAATAAGTGCAAAATGGAATGTTGGAATTGTTTTATAAATAGGAAGGTATTGATAAAAATTATTGACGCTTTAATTCGTTTTGTACCTACACCTTAGAGATTACATTCCTAACCTAAAAAAATTACTTATTTTTAATAACACAATTTGATGATATACAATCTTCATAAATATTTTAAAGAAGAATACAAAATTTCCATAAAATAATACAAAAGTACGTAAAAACAGTTGAAGTCGATATAGTTTAGAAACACTAGGGCTAGTATATTATATACCTGCATTATAAATTACTTATTAAAAATGATATCTTCATGAACCTAATTATAGGCATAATACTGGGGTTCAGTTTTCGTTTAGTTAAGGTGTACAACCTTAATGTTTGGAATTTAGTTTAAACCAATATGGCAGAATTAGGTACTTAATGCAATACTATCACAGAATATAATAAAATTATAGTTAACTTCATCAAAAATACTGGCTTCAGCATAATACCTACGATTTAAAGTAGAACCCCTAGCTACAACCCAATCCTCCTTATAAATAAAGACTCAATACAATGCTTCACATAAAAAAATTATAAATTACCCCAGAACATTAACTAGTTAATCTTAAATACCCAAATCATTATGATACGTTAATCAATTGATTTTACGGTGTTTTTTGGATCAATTAAAATAGAAGATATATCTTATGATATCATAAGCTTTTCACATTAAACTTTTTAGTTAATTCAATTATCGTGGCAAATACATCTACTTTTACTAAATTATTGGAATTATTTTAAATGAATATATCGCAGGTTTTTGATACAATCAGATGATTGATCAAACATTGGCAGATGACAAATTCTAAACTCAATTTCATCATAAACCTAAACTAGTCAAGGTTTTTGATCAAAAACCTGAACTAGTATAGTCTATGTTTATGATAAACTGCTTGCCAAAAACCTGAGTTTGCTTTTTTCCTGACAAAATAAGCTGCTCATTGACGAACGGCACTGTGACGATGGCAGCCGTCTTCACAGCGGCAGCCGTCAACGAGACAAGCGAATAGTGGCAACGCATTCAGACGCGGCACACAAAAATGCAGCACCAACGTGTTATCGGAAGCGTCAGCGGCAGCCCGCGACACTACTGCAGCTCCGTCAACACCTTTTGACGGCTGTTCGTCGACCCCTTGCCAGCTTCTTCTTCTTTTCGTGTGGGACACCGAGTCATCCAAAAACCCAATGAACCCTGATGTCAGTGTTTTTCAACTGCCTACTACTAGTGCAAGATATCGACGGCAGTAATCGACAGTGTCGATAGCTGCCATCGAAACAGTGCCGATTGTCAGTAAGCAACCAATGAAACTAAGTAAACCGGTGTTTGTCTAATTTGTTGTGTACTCTTATCATACTATAAAACATTTTACAATCATCCCTAACCTATAATATGTTATATGTAGTTATTTGGCAATAATAGAATTATTTCTTTTGACATTTTCTAAAAACATGTTTGAGCATATGAAAAAAGTATGAACTTATACATAAGTATTGTATTCACACTTGATCCACATTAAGTGTACACAACTAGTACGTAAAAATAAGGTTTTTTTTGCGTCGGCTGGGGATTGATTTCGGGACCTATGGCCTACTGGCGCCCCGACACAACCCTTCCAAATTTTCAACCTATTGATACTCGCCTTAAGGCGACGTACACTATAAAAAAATATTAGTACTGCGAGTGCAAAACAAACCATAGTACACAGTCAGTGCGCAAGGGACGATAAAACTTTAAAGTTACTAAAAACTCAATTAGTATGTTTCCATTCTAAATAATTAAATATGTTTTAAGTATTTTTAATAATTATGTAACACTTATTTTTATCATGCAAAAAGTTGCTCTACATTCAATGATTGAGCAACTATTCTTGGCTGCATTGATATTTGGTATTGTAAAATTTAGAGTGCAGAATTTGGCACTGGCTTTTGCAGCAAAGCCCTGACTAGGTTGTAAATTAAATAATGGAATGAATCATTTTGTAAAAACTAAACGCATAGCATTATTGTATTTATCACATATTATGTTAAATAGGCTCATTAAATGAAAGATAAATCAATAAATTATTACTTAATCACATAGTTTTTGGAATAACCTTATTAATTTTGCTAATGTATTCAAATCACATACATAATAGTTTAGTCCTGTGACTGGCTGGCACAACCTTTTCACTCCATTTACGTTATTGCACTTACATCGGCTCGGTTAAGTAATCAAGTAACCTAGTTGAACTTATCAAATCAGTTCTAAAATCTCTAATATTGATGTTATTTCGTAACTGGCACATACATATTTACAATGTTTGGAAAAATCTCTCCTTGTATAGGACCATATTCTACTAGTTCACCATCAACGGTAAGGCAACCGTTTGAACCCTCTGGTACAATTCTAAATGCGCTTACTGGTACTAGTTTTATAAACTCGCTATCCAGTTCTGCATGAGTTCCCTCACTTATCCCTAAAAAGAATGAAAAAAGCTGTGATCTAGGTATGCCAGCTTTTATGATAAGCATCCACATGACACCATCAGAGAGCTGTGAACGCGGTGCAAACAAAAATTCTTCGCCTATATAAGATTGATACGCAATATGAACCATTATAAATTCACCTTCTTCATGTGTCCAATGTGAAGGTAATTGGGACATGAGTGAGGGTAAATGCGAAGCTGGGCCGTGCATGCAAGCGTGTACTGGTGACCGCATTTCAGAGCCAGCACTAGTTACACTGTGATACTCCGAACCGCGAGTGCTATAAAAGGCACTCCTTCGAGAATTCACTGAGTACCACGAGTCCACCCTCTGATGTCTACCACTTATTGCGTTTGTGAACACGTCAGAGTTTTCATCGCAGTCAATGAATGCTTCCGCATCAGGGGAGTCGAGTGCGCCGTCCTGGCTGATACTGTGACTGAGTGTTGATGGTTGTTTTGGTTTAGGAAGATTACTCACATCCTTGATTTTTGCGTAACTCACTACACCTTTGTACTTTCTCAGACCTAGTAATCTTGCTATCGCCCAAATTGTAAATCGTTGACCTCCAATTGCCCTTAATCTCTCGCTTTCTACATCAATGTCCGACAACAGGCCCCAGCCCACAGATAAGAAGGAAAACATGATCTGAAACGAAATTAGAAACTCGGGTTAATGAAGCTTTTACTTATACTATTTATAATTTTAACCAGAGTTTTATAATGATAAGCATTTATTTATTTTTTCCCTTAGTTTAATAGAGTTGACATGACAACAAATAGACGATAGTTTCAAAATTAGCAACATCAACAAAATATTCACTTTTATGTAAAATTTGGACAACTAAAGACCTATTATCACAGCTAGATAGAGGATTTCTATCCAAGGTGTTGCCGGACTTTCAATAGGATATTCTCCTAATCAAACAAACCATCACTGGAGGCCAGACTTTATCGATGAATAACTACAATAACCACTATTATGCCGTTAATAAACACAGCGGCTTAAAATACCTTGATGAACGAGTATGATAAGCATAATCATAATTCTTTATTGATTTCACATGGTATTTACAGGTGTTAAATAAGTAAATATCAAAAGTTTCACATAGAAAAACCCTGTCAGGGCACTGCAAAGACAAAATATCATAAATACTAAATAATCTAAACTAACATAACATATTATTCATTGAAAATTATTTTATATTATATGCTATATCATTAAGCTTATAGGAACTTCAATAACAATAAACTATACAATTATTTCAACAATGTTCTTCAAAAAATTATTGTATCGTATAATTTAAATATGTTTTTTAAATTAATTGCAAATTTTGAATATTTTTTCTGTAACAATATCTTTGAGCAACTGCTCAAATAAACTTATTATAAATTTTTATGCCCATAACATACGTACTTTTTCTACATTTCTAAATTTAGTGTCAGTAATGTTAAAATTCCTGGATTGTGTGAACTTGTCTTTTGCCTGGGTAAAGAGATGATAATTTAGAAATTTCTTATTACTATAATATAGTAACGTTAGAGTAAGTATTTTAAGGTTTTTAAAGTGAGGCCTGCAACTTTCCGTCTGCTTGATGCTTGATGTTAACCATTATAGGTACGCACTTCTTTTGTAGAGTCTGTAGATTAATTGCATCTGTACTATTATATGGCCCCACAAGATGATGCCATACTATAACCAGGCATGTGCGTATGCATAATAGGCACTCATTGCAGTATTAAGGTCTGATGTTTTTTTCAATTCGAACAATGCATAGGTGGATCTACTCAGTTTCCCTGCAATGGCTTCTACGTGTACTTTCCAAGTTACATTTGTATCGATTTTTATTCCTAAAGATAAACAAATAGTAAAAATAAACAAATAAGAAGTTCAATCAAATATACCACCCCGGGTCACACCAGCCGCAAAAGTGCCCATGACACTCGCTGCGTTGCCGCGTTGAATGGCGATGGACAACCTTTGCGCCAAGTAGGATCCGGAGCGGGCGTCAAACCCTCGCTCTCGAAGTCTGCGTCCGATTTCGTTCACCAACTTCAAAGCCTCTGACCCCCAGCAACCCGTTGTCTCAAAAGCAAGCGGCACAAAGTAATAGTTTTCTCCCAGAGTGGAGTATTTAGCTCTCTTTTTGTCGGCTGCAAACTCGGCAGCAGCGCCTGCAGACTTTTTCGTGCGGCTGAGATGCGAGGCAGCGAAAGTGCTGACGCAAGTGGCGTCCCACAGCAGGCACTTTCCTTTCTGCCAAGGTACCAATGTGAGACCGTCAGGTCTTTTGCCGTCGGAACGACTGAGACCTGGAGGCTCCAGCACGCACGGGACATTAGCGGAGATGAAGGCTCTTCGGAAGATATCGTTAAGAGCGTGGTGCCGTGGGAACCTTCCCGAACACCGACAGCAACTTAGCGCGTGGTGACCGTTAGCTTCTACCATGGAACCGCAGATGCATAGGTGAGGTTGACACACATCGCAGCCCAGGCGAAAAGCCACAGCCACCCGCAGAGAGTCACTGTCAAGTAGTGTACCCATATGTGGCGAAGGCAAAGCCTGCAACCACGCTCCAGCTTCTGATCTAGAAACCGCTCTAAGCCTAGCCAAATCCGTGTCTGCGGCAGCTACCATAAGCCGATCGAGCGCCTTCTTACAGCCAACATCATCCCATCCTCGCTGCACTTCAGGGGCGTGGGGTACAGTCGCAGTTGGGAAGCGAGCCGACCATTCGGTCACCGCATCCGCAACAAAGGGTATAATAACCTTGTCTCCTTTAGAGGATAAAATCGCAGAAACAAGGCCAACAACCCCATGTGCAGACGCGATAAAGGCCGGCAAACTCACATCCCGCACACGCCGCACTCCCAAAGATTTCCTAAAGATTATATAGATTATTCGATTTTATTCGTCATATCCGCGCCGCGTCCCTAATTATAGAATGTCACTTATGTAGGTTTTTTTTTGTTTTTGATAACTTGCAAAATTTTCAATCGCGGGCAGGATTTGAACCTGCGACTTTCACATTACTTAGCGACGCCTCTTCCATCTGGGCTACCGCAGCTCATTCCTTGCCTGCCAATTTTGCAAGTGTATTTTAATGCCAGTAACGCGTGGCACGGCTTCATCTACCGGGTTAGTTTTTGCAACTAATACCTGGCGACTAATTCTATTTTTACAGATTGAATGTAGTCTAAGCGATGAAAACCCGCGATAAATTGAATACCAAATTTTAAAACACTTTCCGTGTTGGGTATACAATTTTTGAAAACTTGCAAAATTTTCAAGCGCGGGCAGGATTTGAACCTGGGACTTTCGCATTACTAGTGGCGACGCCTCTTCCATCTGGGCTATCGCAACTCATTCCTTGCCAGCCAATTTTGCAAGTGTATTTTAATGCCAGTAACGCGTGGCACGGCTTTATGTAGGTTTGCTGTAATACATTTCTTTTTAGAAATAAGTAAACCTGTTGTGTCTTGTCTCATTGTAAATTGTTCTTGTGTATGTTTTTGTGTACAATAAATGGTTAAATAAATAAGGATTAAAGTAACTATCATATTTAATTTGGGTATTATTGTAGTTAAAATTTATAAGCAAAGAGATTTTTGGGAGCGGCTTAAAGTGTACTAGTTTTTAAAAAAATTATCACGACATGATGTTATGGTGCTTTAGCCAATCATCTATTAACTGTAAGTGATATGTTACAGAATTGTTGAGATATTTATCATCACTAATTGGTAAAATCATCCGCGTATAAAGTGCATTTTAAGTTATGACTATAATTTCGGTAAATGATTGATATATATTACAAAGAACAAGCAACCCAGGACACCTTGTGGGATTGAATGGGTCAAATAGGCTTTTTCTGATCTAACTTTGTGTAATGATCCTGCTTGAGAATCAAAATTGTCGACTTCAACAAACTATTCGCGATTAAGTATGATTGTAACCATTGTAATGCAATACCTCGTATACCTATTAGAACAAGACAACTGATATTGTGCAATAAAGTGTTTGTTTAGTTCGTTTTTGTCACACATATTTGTTTTTATTCGTAATGAACAATAATAAATTCATTAAATACGATCTATAATTTTTGCTCACAGCCTCGATAAAATAGAAGAGTAATAATATAATCTCGGATATCAACTCACTTTAAGCTTAGTTTCCACTCTTACGACGTCCATAGCATCTGTGTTGCCTCGTGTAAGAGCCATTGTATGCCCAGTGAGGTTTTTCGGAATGTATGGTTCACTGAAACAATGTAACTTTATTACAAAATTGTATAAAATAGCCATTAAAGATTGATAAAAACGTCTTCAAATATTATTGATATTGATATGAAAAGTATTACATAAAACACGATAAGTATAAGCGTTTTTAAATGACTCGTAAATCAGAATTTACACAAATTAGGAAGACGTGGGAATAGTATTTTTTTATGCTCGAAGTACTCGAATGATCGAAGGTAATTCCTGAAAAAAGAAATACATTACAGCACTTACCTACTGCGTCAATCTCTTATCAGTACTTAAATACAAGGCTACAAAATCAATAAGCATATGTAACCATAAACAGTCATAATATCATATTCTTCGTATTGATTAGTTATTTTCTTACTTCAAATTCAGTTCTAATCTTCTTAACATTTGAATAGCTTTAAAATACTTCTTTTCATATCTTTGGTCATTCTGTGCAAAATCATACAAGGTAGAAAAACAGCTTGGTTCAAGGTTAATTATTAATAAAAGCAATGACGAACGAAGAAGTAATACTTATTGCTTCCAAGAACGATTTTTAAAAGTAAAAGATTAAGGCTTAATAATAGAATGAAACACCGATGCGATTTGTGATCAGTTTAAACAATTAAATCAATTAGGCAGGTAGTTTGTTTAGATAAGTACGTATAAACAAGTCTCTAACACAAAAAAAGGTTTTTCCTTGGGATCGAACAAAGTTCAGCTTGATGTTTTGTATACATATCGTACTATCCGCCATTTTTGAAACTACACCAGAGCAGTTTAAGGCGATATCTACACAAGGGACGTAAGACGGCGGTTAGAAGAGGACATAATATGGGGGACACGTAATCCTCGCGGATCTTACTCCAGGCTGGTGTTGGTATGGTAAAGTGGGGATTTTCGGCTCGCGATAAGTGTGACTGTGGTGCCGTCCAAACAATGGACCACCTACGAGCCTGTCCCAATTGCGCAAACCCCTACCTGTATGCTACAGGACTCGCAAGAGGCGAGCCCCAGGGGCAGTTCAGTTGCCAAATATTGGTCATGTAAAATTTAACTGTTGCCATCGACTCGAGGAAGAAGCCTGGTGTGCCTAGGGCTATCGATCTGCATTAATATCATTCGGTAGGCCGATGAGGTAAGTGGCTGGATATTTTGACTTCATAAAATGTGACTGGCTGACCACAGTGACCATGGAAACTGCCAGGGTTGGAGCTGGCAACCTAAGCGGGTTCTTATGTACAGAGGCGTCTTTTTAGAAGGATAACGTTACGAACGGTACATCCAATATCATATAATTTTTAGATTTACAAATCGAATGAAAAATATCGGACGGCATCCTAATATTTTTCTGACATCCTGAATATTATCTATCGTTATAATTCACTTTGTTTCGGTAACCTTATGAGGTAAGACTTTGTCAACGGCGCCTAGTCATGCCCTATTAGGTAATTTGCGTGCATTAATTTTATTTTATTTACGCTCGTTGCGTTATTTTCGTATTACAAATTCGAAAAAATACCTACTTTATGCATTGTGCTTCTAGATAAAAAAATATGATTCATATTCCATAATATACCTAAGTTTTGGCAATGAAATTTGTTCTGAGGAATATTACGTTCTCGTATTGAATTTTCACTTCTACAATATCACAGCGTGGATGAACCTTGCATTTGCCGGTGCGGATGTGTACAATTGTACATAGTTGATTGAGTTTTTTTAGGGTGTAGATAGTGTATGCAATCGCCAAAAATTTATGACAGTTGCATAAACTATTATTGTGGTCGCTTCAAGCAATCACTGCCGAGCCCGGCTAGATCTCTAGCCTCATTTATTCACAATTGCAAGCAAATGCAAGCCTTTGTAACACGTGTTTCATAATTTTAGCTTCTTAGTCTAATTATTCAAGGATGGACCGCATTTAAAAACTGCAAACTTTCATACAAATACTTAACCCTCTTTTACCCCTTTAGCATATTTGTATAAAAGTTTGTGGTTTTAGATGCGATCCGTTAAAATGTAGAAAATCCTGTTTATAACACGTGTTTATTTTAGTTCCTTAATCAAATACCAACTTTGAAACAGATCGCTTCAAAGACCATGTGAATTATCATACAAACGTTTACCACCACCATTCATGGGTTAAATTCTAATAATCCTTTTTAGCGCATCGTTACATAGTAAAATAAACCTACTGCCCGAATTTCATATTTCTAGCATTAGTACTTAGTTTAGGCTGTGCGTTGATAATGGAGTCAGTTAGAACACTTGTTTTTATAGGTGTGACTTGCAAGTAGATTTGCTAAGTATAAGTACTTTATCATTGCGATAGTCTTATCTGCTGAGTTCGATTATTGAAAAGTTTATACACCTGAAGATTTCAATTAATAGTGATTGAACGTCCGATATTTTTTTAGAAAAACATATTAAGAATTGTGTAGCGCATTGCACAAATAAATTTATTTGTACTGATGGAGATATCTCATAAATAATAAATATAATGAATAATATTATCGCTGCCGTAAGCAAGATTATGAGTATCGCGTACTTATCCTAGTAACATTTATATTATTTAAATAAAATCCAACGGTAGGTATCAAGCAAGCAACTTTAAATGCAGTTTTCAGATTTGTATTCTAGTTCTAGGAATAAAATATGTATGTGTCACGCACGGTATGTTACTAATAAATAGGCACAAATTGTATGATTGAAATATTATTCGTGCGCGCTTGTAATCCTATCAAAGATACGGTTTGATAATTGTTTCACTTGTAAAGATTATAAACGTTTATTGCGCAAGAAACGCCAAGTGCTAGGAATATTATCTAGTAATCTTAGAACTAGGATCATACTTTACACGTTGTTTACGTATTTAAATAATTACTTATGCTCCACAGTTTGGCTCATTGTATAAATCAATAATACTGCATTCAGAGTACCAGTACAACAAAACCTACCTGTACAACAAAACAGAAAAAAATAACCACTCTGTTTACGTTTAAAGAGTTGGACGTGCACACCTAATTTACGAGAACTACTCAAAACGAATTAAGCGAGCAAAAAATCCACAGGCAATGTGATTTGTTTTGATTTCATAAGAGATTTTACTTCTCAGATTTACCTACATTCTAAAGTTGCAGTAGCAACTTTAATCGATACCATAAATAGTATTCTTATAGGTGGTAAATATAAAAACAGAGATTGCTCATAAGACTAACGCCGGCACACATCACCATTAATATTCACAGGTCAAAATAGCAGTGCTAGTGAGCCTTCACAAAGTTTACTTCACTGCCAATAACGAAGCTCGCACGATTTTAGCAACTATCAATATCAATTCTAATTATACCAAATTCTTCTTATATACTTATTGGAAACTTGGGAGTTCATTACAGTTGCGTTGCGAACACGATTCGTGATTCAGCAACCAATGAAGAGCAAGTTTGTTTGTTACCAATATTTTTGTTTTTTACCTTAAAGACTACAAAAACCTATTTTAATGACTACATGATTCGCAAATCAACAAAGGGACCAAGGAAAATGTCGTGAGAAGGCAATGACTAGAAACTGACACAACGGTATTATACAAGTTTCTTGGTCATTTACAGCACTTTCCGGTATAAATGCATTACTATTATTACTATCAACCTTCGTACCTATTCTCAACTTAATTAATGCTGATCATTTACTTCCTTTATGTGATTTTCTCATACATAACGTATAAACTAGATTTGAAAAACTGTGGTTTCCAATAGCGTAAAATTGATTTCAAATGATACTAAATTGATATTTAAAGAATAAAACAATTAGTTTGAAACCATTCGTTTAGACTTTAATGGGTCGTAGTCATAAATAACCAGAATACCTTATCGCAAATTAGCTGAAAACCTTTACACGCTCCCAGTAGATAGGAACCGTACCTTAGAGTATACCTTGCCTATGTATATTCTAAGAACCGTACATAATTTCAATTGTTTATTTTATGTAGCTAGCTTTTTGGTCAACAAATCATACTATGTATAATAATTATTAATAATAAAGAGTTTGGTTGATTTCTTACTAAAATATAAGATTTGATAATGTCCAGAACTACTACTAAAATCTTAGGAAAGCTTCAAAAGCTGCATTATAAGAGTAGTTCTACGTTTTATCACGGGAAAATGGATACCGTGTTTTTTTTTGGACTCTACAATTTTAGCCCCGGGGCTATGAAATCTACACCTGACTGTATGGTGGGGAGCTCACCCCGAGAAGTTTTGTGGTTGTTCAAACAACCAGCCCACGAGCTAACGAGTTGTTCGGGGAAAAACGGATAGGACTGAATCAACCGGGCACATGCCGGTAGGTCCCATAATGAGGAACAAATGAGGGACCTCCGCGCCCCCAGGTCCCAAAATGAGGAACAAATGAGGGACCTCCGCGCCCCCACCGGCGGGCTTGTGTGTTGTGTAGCGTGATCTACTCGCAATGGCTACAGCAGCGGCTACTATGATGTCGTCATCCTCTTCCGAAAAGACGTGTATGGTACAGTGTTTAAAACGCGTGGTTGGATGGGGGAAGTAGTTGGATGCGGCAACTATTAAGGGGTTTTTATGATGGGGAGCGTTGTCGGCAGGGTTGGCAATGTTTAAAACATTCGTTTAAAACATAAGTTTAAAACAGTGTTTAAAACACCTTTAAAAAAACACGTTTGTTTTAAACACGTTTAAAACAAAACATGTTTTAATCTGATAGATGAAGTTGTCGGAGAAGCGATGAGACGTTTCCTTTATGTACGCTTTAATGGTAACCTAAGTCGATGTGGAGGTTGGTGTTCCGCATGTACCAGGGCGCCCCGGTAGCTTTGCGCATGAAACGGTTTTGGACGACCTGCAGTATATTCAGATGTGAATCTAAGGTGTGAGCAAAGGTTACGCTGGCATAGGCCATAATAGGCCTGACGAAGGTGGTGTAAATTCTCACCTTATTTCTAAGGGAGTTTGGTCAACATCGGATGTAATCTTCCCAAAACGAACGCCACGCGGTCGCGAACTCTCATGATGTGGCTACGGAAGCAAAGCCTGGAGTCGAGGGTGACCCCTGGGTATTTGGGCTCGTTAACCCAGGGGATGGGTCGGCCGAAAAGTTTTGCATCGGGGATGTTCAGCCGGTTTGTGCCCCTACGAAAGTGCGGATACCGTGTAAAACGCTGGGTGACCCGCTGGTTTTGTGAAATGTGTTTTGTTTACATTAGCCGTTTTTTACGTTAACAATAAAAACGTACGAAGAAAAGTTTCGCACCTACGGACCTGCCCCCAAAAAATTACATTTAAATTTTTAAATTTGCCACGACAAACAAACATACAAAAAACTTCACACGGTATCAGATAAATAAGGCTAACATGCAAAAGTACTTAAGTATAGGGTAACTTACTTATAAAGGTGACAGAGACTTCTTGCTAGGCCATTGCCGGATCCGCAGGGAAGGATAGCAACAGGGACTTCTGCAAAAGCTTGCTGCCAATCCAGTCTCTCAAACATCCCGTTGATAACTTCGTACAAAACTCCATCACCTCCGACCGCAACTATTCCTCGCCAGCTGTACACATTTCGTGTTCTAACAAACTCTCGAGCAAAGTTGGCGTATTTGGTAACATGCAAATCGTAAGGAACTTCTGCTTCTTGTAGGATTGGTGCCACTTTTGATTGGAAAAGCTCTCTTGCTTTTCCTGGACCAGACTTAGGGTTTAAAAGTATGAGAAGTTTTTTTTCGTTAACTGGTGGCGCGTAGGTTATTGCTTGTCCTGATATCAAACATTTTATGGCAGTCCGCCACTTTTGTGCCTCTTTATTATTATCCTCGTATTTGTCAAAAGACCTGAACCGCAACGTTATTGTTGTTCTCTCTCTTTTCAAAGACCGACGGCTGTGTTTCAAAATATAGGCATATATGTACAGATACGCACTGATATCGTTCTCGTCTAGGTCACCGCTGTTTTCATCGACCACTTTCAGTTGTTGCGGACCTACCAATGAACTGCAGACGCAGGAACCAGCCCCAGGGCGTCGTCTTTTGCTCCTCATGCACTTGCTACCAACGATATCGCGGAGTAGGATCGTCTGTTCTTTAGCATTGCCGTCTGTTTCTTTCGTCAAAACAAGGCCTCTTGATGTTAACCGCACACGAAATACTGAATTTTTCTTCGAAAGAATATAAAAGGTTTCTTCAAGGTAAACCTGTTCTTTGATATCGGCATTGTGTTCACTGTCTTCAACATTTGACACGTCCTTCTCAACCTTCGGATCCGCCATGACTATTTTTTTTCTCATTTTTTTATTTAATTTTGTTTTGGTGATAGGCCGCTGTCTTGAATTCTAAAATATCCGTAAAAAGGAGCAGCACTATTAAAAAACGGTAAAAAATTGTCTATGATTTTATTTGTGAAAAAGTATGCAAGTTTCGATTGCGTTGTACTGTGTTGTGTTGATATAAATAAGTAATCTGTGGTGTTGTTTGGTGTGTTGGGCTGCCACTATGCGCAACAGAAAATGTGCACTAAATATTAAGCGTCAAAAATTATGCAGCACGGAAATGAGCGTAATCTTGTCGTGAACTATCGGACTGCACATTTTTTAACGCATAATATTTACTGCATTTTCTTGTTGCGTTCGGTGAATTAACGTCAGAAATTGTGCACGAAATAAAACGCGTCATGGAAAACGCAGTAAATAGTTCGTGTTTTGATGAAACATCAATTCTCAGAGCGCTTCAAAAATACGCAACACAAAGAGTGCAACCCGAGATTTGGTGTCATGTCGTTGAACTTTACTAGAGGTGCACCTCAAGAATTGATAGCATTCCATTATCAAAATATTGTTGAGCTGTGCCGTTGTAGTACGGTTTGGAGACCGCGTTTCGGCAGCTGCTCGTCGCAAGTTTGCAGGAAGGACATGTAGGTATGTAATGTTTCGAAAAATACACTCCTAAGAGACATGTCTCTACAGTTAAAACGCCATAGGTGCAGGTCAAACAAACTGCATTACAGTGGTGTAGCGAAGCGGCCCGTAATGGCAAAGACAATCTAATAGGCATGGCACTTTCTAAAAGAATACCCAGCGTGGCAGCCGCGTCGCTGTGTCCGCCGCCACGCTGCGCCGAGTCGCTCTAGTGCAGATTAATGATTATCACAGACCTGATGCGGCACGTGTGCGTGCGTGTAGCATTAGTACAATAAATATTAAGATTTAACGCGCACACCACGAATCTCCTATCGTCCCCATACTAATTTTGCACGCACGCGTGCGGCGGCATCCTGTCTGTGTTATCAAGGCGGGGAGCGGGCCATAGGACCAATCCAGCCCGTCGATATGTAGGTAGAGCCACCCAACGCTAAGGTCAGCTGATATGAGCTCTATGGTTCAGCCAGTACTTTCGTATAAAAATCTATAGTACTTTTTACCACGGGAAAATCGCTTATTCCAACGGGAAATACGATTAAACGTAAAAAATTTAGGTCGCCAGGACAGTGAGATACGGAAATGTCTCCATAGCAAAAGTTGTTCAGGGGCACGTTCATGCTGTTTCTCCTAGTCAGTATTTTCTCCTATGACAGGTCATAAAACCGCGTTTTAGCCATGTTTTTGCACGCCAGTCAGGACAAATTTTCTACCATGCGCTCCAAAACGCAGTTTTACGAACTGTCAAAGTATAAAAGAGCAACAAAAGATATAGTATCCGTGGTCCATTGAACGCACCCCAGCATAATAGGCAGCTTCTCATGGCTCATTGACATCGAGGGTCCGGAGTACCACATGTGGAAGAGCAGCAGCCCGGCAAAAGTAAAGGAGATGCGAAAAGTGGTCCATAACAAATTTAGTTTAGCATAAAATACCACTTCTGCTGGAACATTGACATCGAGGGTTTGGAGCAACAGATGAGGAACACCAGGATTAAATATACGAGATACGGAAATGGCTTGAAAGTAAAAATTGTTACATGATGTGCTATTTCTGCTGGCACACAGATATTGAGGGTCTGGTGTTCCTGAAGTGGATCATTGGATTCCTGCCTATACCGTACGAATAATGCAAATGGAGTGATCCAAATCAAAATAAGTTGCTTCAATTTGTACTTACCTACATTTGAATAGCCCAAAGCATCAGCTAAAACTTTTAATATCAACAGCTAAACATCCACCTCTGGACACGGGCCTCCCTCTTTTGCAAAACTCACTACGCTTGACTGTCGGATTGGAGAGCGCAGTGCACGATGTTGTATTCACAGCGAACGCTGCTGCCAAATTCTGGGATTCAACCATTAGTCACTTTTTACGACACCCACCCGCGGATAGAATTCGGGTAATGTTATTCCCAGCCGGCATCACACGGCACACGGATCAAAACTAAATTCTTCCAATAATAATTATTATAAAAAATAAACTATACGTAGGTATGGATGCAGAAGTGCTTTCCTTTATGTGCATTAGGTCGATGAACAACCCAATGTAGATAGGTACTGTGGCTTAAAACTGAAGCTTCAGCAAAAGCTTATTAGCGTCGTGATGGACATTTTCTTCTTCTTCTTCATAGCAAGTAAATGAAAGGACGATGGCTCGGAAATAGAAATTTAACATCTTAAGGTGTCCTTGGAATTCAGTTGAAGTCAAAGGCAAGATACACACTGGTGATGGAAGGCTAACCATAACCCAAGAGAATATAATACACACCATAACATTCAGTTCCAAGAGAATATAATACACTTACTATTCAGTTAGCGAAACGAAGTTCGCCAGATATCTATCAATAAAAACAAATCAATGACAATTTAAAAGAGTAAACCCCAAATAATCTTTCCGCTTTAGAATAAGATAAAGACAAAAACAAATAAATCCGATAAAACAAGGATCATGTTTAATTTACTGATATCGATTTAGATTTTATGGAATCGCTTCTGACTTTGTTCTGGGTTCACCTCTAAAAAATTAAAAACAAAACGAATGACAGCTAACATGAATTCTCGTGTTGCACACTTTCCAAGCGCGCGAAGAATACGCAACAGAAAACATGCAACAAATATTTCGTGTTATCAGGTAAAATTCTCGGGGTGCATTTAATTTGTTGTCTATTTTTCTCTGCATAATAAACGCCGCGTAAACCTCATTCACGTCAGTAAAATGCAACACAAAATGAGCGTAAAAAAATGTGCACACCGCGAATTCTTGTCAATGTCGTCAACTTTTTGCTGCACAAAACTCGGCGCGTGTGTTTTTTGGCGCAATATTTGTTGCACATAAAGCGCACCCGGTGTGTTGTGCTTGTGCAGTGTTGTGTGGATAACCTAAAAGTTTTTTCAGTTTTCTACACAGAAAAGCTATCAATCATTTAAATATGCATTATAAAATATTAGAACTCTACAGTGGAATAGGTGGCATGCACTGTGCATGGCACGGTAATAATTTTTTAAAGATTACTCAAATAAATAAATTTTTGAACTTATTTTTAACTTTATTTATGAACTTTATATTTTAGATTCTGGGCTACCTGGAGAAGTTATTGCTGCTATTGACATCAATACGGTAGCTAATGAAGTGTACAAACACAATTTTCCTGGTACCAATTTGCTGACAAAGAGTATTCAATCTCTTATGGTGAAAGATATACAAAAGATTGGTGTAGATACAATTCTAATGTCGCCTCCGTGCCAGCCGTTTACTAGAAATGGTAAATGTTTGGATGAAAATGATCCAAGAACAAATTCTTTCACATATTTAATTGGAATTTTGAATGAACTTGAAAACATTCAGTACATATTAATGGAAAATGTAAAGGGATTTGAAACCTCGGCTGTAAGAAATTTATTTGTAAACAAATTGAAAGAATGTGGGTTTGAATATCAAGAATTTTTAATTTGTCCATCTTCAATTGGAGTGCCCAACTCACGGCTAAGGTATTATTGTTTGGCCCGAAGAACTAAAGAAACATGGAACTTCAGAAGGAAAGATGAAATTGTAAGTATCTATTTATAACTTTTAAATATAGTGTATTTTGTAAAAAGTAATATGTTTTAAATTTTGTCATATTTCAGGTAACAAAATTGCCAAAAGATTATAATGATCCTGGACCTATTGAAGACATAATTGATCCCAATGTACCTGACTACTTTATTGTACCGCCAAACATGTTAAAAAGAGCTAATGTTATGGATATTTGCTACAAAAACTCCAAGCGATCGTGTTGCTTCACTAAAGCATACTCCCACTATGCCGAGGGCACTGGCTCAGTATTCACAGATGCAACACCAGAAGTAGTAAAAGCAGCCTTTGATAAAGCTAATGAATTTGATGCAGCAAGTGATGAGTTCACAGAAGCACTGAAATGTTTGAAACTAAGGTATTTTACTCCAAAGGAAGTTTTATCAATTATGTGTTTCCCAAAAAGTTACTCATTCCCTGAGAATACAACTCTAAAGCAGTGCTACAGATTGATAGGGAACAGTGTAAATGTGAAAGTAATAAGTGAGTTATTAAAAATATTGTTTGAGTGATAAATAATTTATTTAATACTTCATAGATGCTGCATAGCCACAGAGCAGATACAATAGCTGCTCTGTGTGCATAGCTACTTGTCTTCCAAGGCAAAAGCTGACTTACAGTAACTTAACTTCTAACTGTATAAAAATTAAATAGTTCCATTGCTCAGTACTTGTCTAGCTCTCATCCTTGCCTTGTGATTTAAAACTCTAGTTCGTAACATAACAGCCATGGATGATACTGTTCCAATTACAAAAGTCCAAATGGTGAACTTCCAGAATGCTCTTTCCTCTAAATAAGCCACTCTATCACAACTGAAAAAAAAGAATTTCTTATTATTTGGTACCATTCAAAGTTGTAAATTTTAGTAGGTAGAGTTATTGATGGTTTTTACCTTCTGGTAACAGTTTCACCACTTTTACATTTTAAGATTTCCTTGAAACTGGTGTGTATGCAGACTCCTATACTCTTACTTCGAATTTCAAAATCTGAAAGAAATTGAGGATCGTGTTTTAGTTGGCACAGGAATGAAGCCAATGAACACTATTATATGATGTAAAGAACAAGTCATGTTTTGACTACTTGGTACAAGTTATGTTAACCACTTCGCTCAGATCGAATTTTACAACAATAGTTTTGTATTGTACTTCAAGTACACATGTGTGCTGTTACGAGCGGAGTAGTTAAGGTATGATCTTGACAAAGTATCACAACACAAAGCAAACACTTATCTTTTTGCTGAGGGACACACAAGTCGATAGTATTTCCCCAAATAGTTTGAACACTTACCCGAGCAAGGATGGCATTCTCTTATTATTTCATAGGGTTGTTTTTGCCAACATGTGGAATTGTTTTCAGTTGGAAAGGTTTTGTTCTTCATCCTTTGATTTCCTGATATGCTGTCAGCCAAATGTGACTCAAGGATCAGTATAAATATTGTAAGCCTGGAAAAAGTTGTATTATGTCTTGATCATGACAAGTATTGTAAAATGTTATGACCGACAAACCTGTAAACATTAATAAACAACTCACACTCCGAGACATACAGTCCCAAACAGCATAAAACGCTTTGAACACGTCTCAAACATATTTGTGTTTTTCACATGGACTACAAACACAATATTATAATAAACACTAACTCCTTCCTTGAGAAATTAATTTGTTAAGCAATGCCAAGTGCTGCCAGACACTCCGCCGATTTCGGACGATATGATATAAAATTCAAATGTCATTCGTTTTCGTTTCATACTTGTCTGAACTTGTTTTTCGCGCCGCGCCGCGGTACCATGCGGTAAATAGTAGGCATTAGATAAACGATTAACGGACTTTTGCATATTAACGGAAGTTAACGTGTCCGTTAACAATTTTAAAAGTTAATTCGTTAATCAAAATGTTAACTTCGTTAATTAACGATTAACGGGTTAATGCCCAGCTATGTATATATATACGCCACGCGTTACTGGCATTAAAATACACTTGCAAAATTGGCGGGCAAGGATTGAGCTGCGCGGTAGCCCAGATGGAAGAGGCGTCGCCACTAGTAATGCGAAAGTCGCAGGTTCAAATCCTGCCCGCGCTTGTAAATTTTGCAAGTTTTCAAAAATTGTATACCTAACACGGGAAGTGTTTCAAAATTTGGTATTCAAAACAAATTAACATGTTCAAAAATGGGGTCTAAATGAGTCACCACAATGCGACTGCGGAGCACCTGACCAAACCTTAGCCCATGTTGTGAACGAATGCCCACTTCGCTGTTTTCCCGGTGGTAAAGCCGATCTGCACAAGTACACTCCTAGCGCAGAGAGCTGGCTGAAAAACCTTGACCATAGCACAGTATAATTAATAGTACTAGCGTACAGTATGGTCACTCCCTGCCTCCCCCTATAAGCACCGCCCACCCGCGCTCGGAGGACGCTCAGACACCGGCTAAGCAAGGACGCGACGACGAAGGTCATTTCATACTGCCGCACATTGCATTCCCGATTCGCGAACGCAAAATGGCGGCAACCCTGACATGTTGTCTCACACACACAAGCATGGTCCGCGTTCACCTACGCGAGCTTAGACTGTGTGCGTAGCAACGCATTTGATTCATACATTTGAGCGCCAGTGTCCGAGGTGTGACCATAGAGTAGAAATCACATAGAGATGACACTCCCGCTCCAGACGCGCTCAAGGTCAATCCGTCTGGCTGTCTCTTAGAGAACAATTCAGTTGGGAGTGCGCTTCGCCGCGGAAACGTTCGTCGTGCGGGTCGAATTTTAATTTTTTGTGAAAAATTTAGCAATGCCGAATTATTGTGGTGTGTATGACTCCGAATCTAAGTTTTTTTAATTTGCCTAAAGATGATGTAAGTGATGATTTTACAGTAAATATCTAGGTACCTACCATTCGTTATTATACTTAATTGTTGTGTGTACTCCTATTTTTACTTACGTAGGTACCTAGTTTCCATTTTCTAATTTAAACTACCTAGGTGCCTAAGTCATTGTTAGCTGATAATGATAAATAAGCACATTCGTATCGTAGGTATGTTTTTTAACGTAGGTAAGTAGGTACCTACTTATCACTGCTAGACTGCAACAAAGAGTTCATTTGATAAGAAATCCTTTAATAGGAATTAATATTCATCGCAAATCTTTTAAAGTTATTGCATTTTGGTCAATCGGCGAGGCGGCGAATAGGTAGGTATCAAACCTACCTATCAATTCTGTACCTACCTATTAACAATAAAATGGTAAGGTAAGACTTTAAAACGGGTAAATATTTTGTTCCCACGGGAAAACTGTTAGCAGCGGTCGCAACCGCTTGACTGGCTGCTAGTCTGGAATAAAATTATTGGCACGTGACAGCCCCGACTTAAAGCGCGGGAGAGTGCGGGGCGGACGGTCTGGCAATGCTGGAAATGTCATGCTGACAGATGACGCAATAAACCATAGACTAGTACTGTTCGGATACGATGCAACTTTTAAGCGTTCAAGGACACTAAAATACGAATTACGTGAGAAAAATTGCCTATACTTGAATGTATCTGGGCTTATTTCTCGGACGTTGTCCGCTAAAAATTGGCGTGTCCCCTGACTTCAGACATATTTTCTAAGGAACTGTTGCTTCATTACGTATTTCTCTATTATTGAACATTGAAATTAGTAAATATACTACCCATTAAATATAAAATAAAGTTGGGCTTAATATTAAATCTTTGAAAAAAATAGGTAATTATGTTAAAAATCATCAAAATTTCGCGTGTCCTATGCCTACCGTAACGCATTTGTTGTGTATTTTTTACGTTACAGACACCTTTTCCATGAGTGGTATTTGTTTCACTTATAGGCTATATATCCTAGTTTTAAAATATTTATCATATAAGATACGATTTCATATAAAAATAATTAAATAAATTAAAAGTTTTGTTGTCCTTAGAATTACGTTAGGTGGAAATTCCACTACCCGTAACGGAGTATTTTTTCCCAGTTAAGATGTGAAATTCTACCATGCATTACTTTATTTTGATAAATGGCAACAATTTCACACTATGCGCGGCCGCTATATTCTATTTTTCACAACATTCTCGTCAAAAACATGGTTTGAAGTGATGGTGCGCATCGTGGTCCAAATTTTTGTTCCACTACAAACGGTTGTTTTCAAAGGGAAGATCCCTGTTTCTTATTGAGTCTGTTATGTTATCTGTTTCCGTATGTTTTCTTTTGATTGGTAGTACTAGTTAATTGTATTAATTTGCATAAATTTACTCAATATTTGCATTTTATTGCCGATGGATCAAATTACGTTACTTCCATACATGACGTGATGTACAAGGGAACCAAAAGTTGTAACGTATGGAATTCTTAGGCTGGGTTCACGAGGAATAAAATTGAGATTTCTTTTAATGTATTTTCGAGATCTGGTACGATTCGAATTTTCTTTATAAGTTCTTAAAGAATACTAGTTTTTTTGTGGTTTTTTAATTGGTTATTATGTTCCTTTAAATATTACATAAATACGAAATATTTAGCTTCTAAAATTGTCCCATTTTTTGTAATGTGACCAGTGCCTTATTTCCTTTACGTCACATCACTTTCCATTCGTGACGTGTCTCATTGTGGTTGTGATTTTAAAAATTAATAATTAAATAAGTATTACTATAATCTTTGCAACGTAAAGACTAATAAAAAGACTATAGAACGTAGTATATATTTTTATAGAAATATTTCACTATATGTCGTTTAAAACAGTATAACTGATATTGTTATAAGGTGTTTTGTACACAAACGTAACGTAATGTCATATTTATGATTCTGTGCCATTTATGTGAAGAAAATATCAGGAATGTGATATTTGTTTTTATTACTATTGTCCTTAGTTATCTAACATACATACTGATTTTGCAATTAAGTGAGTAGTTTAACTTTAATAACGCCTCAATTTCATAACGTAATGGAACTGATAATTGACTGACTACATTTTTCATTTCATTTTATGCGAAATCTAATAAATATTTATATAAATATTTATACTTTTCAAGTACTATATTTAAAAAATAATTAATTTAGACACACATTTTGGGAAAATAAACGTGTTCAAAATTGAGGAATTCCATTACGTGACAGACAACGTCCGAGAAATACGCCCATCTGCTGCATAGAGTACAGAGAGAGAGAGGATGAAGATTTTCAAACTGGTAGCGTGTGTTTTTGGAAAATTGGTTATGTAGCGATGTGCCGTTCCCGGGAATATGCCCCAAGTGGGAACATTCCCAAAAGAAACTTTCCGGTGCCCGGGAACATTCCCAATTGCTGGGAACATATGGTGGAAACAACATGAAATGAGTATTAAAGTAGAATTTATGATTGATTGTAATAATTATGCGTCTATTTATACAAAATCACATAACTAAATTATTAATTGCTATTGACACTAAACACCAGAGTTCATCGAGTCGTTGGACGACTCAGTGTCCCACTCAAAAAGAAGTAGAATTTCTATTGCTATTAAAATAATTGCCTACATTTTTAATAAGTGCTACATAACATAATAAATGTTATTTCTTTTCGAATTAAGGATACTGAATATAGGAGATTACTGGTTCATATATCTTTAAAATTTATTCTGAAATTTGCTAAATCGGAATCTAAATACTTTAGTGTGTGTAATCTACATAAGTATTATAAAAGATCGGATATATTTATATATTAACATGAAAATCAAAACACAAAAAAATTAAAAATCATATGATTTATATGGCTTCTTAATTTGTCACATTTACATCTGACAAGTTGTTCTTATATGCAAATAAAAACTGTCATCAAGAGTAGGTAATTAAAAAAAATTACAATTCACAGCCTACAAATCGTTCCCGTTAAAATTTTACTGAGACAATCGAATATGTAAAGAACATTGAAGAAATTATGGAAAATAAAGATGAGTTTGACAGGAGGCTATCAAAAAACTAGCGAAAGAACTTAAAGGTTTTCTGGAAACCCATAAGGACAACTCGAGGAAAAACAGCACAATCAGAGTTGAGTAGGATTCGGAGCCAGGATAGTAGTATAATAAAAGGTGAGGAATGTGTGTTGAAGAGATGGATGGAATATTTTGAAAGCTTGTTTGAAAAAGAAGAAGTACAAGAGGTGAACATACATGAAGAAGATGACAGTGAAAACGAAAGTGAGATTGAAATGGATGAGATTATGAAAGCTCTGAAAAGGCCTATGATAGAGTACTGAGGAATGAATTGTGGTCGGCACTATCAGTGCATGGGGTGAGCAGCATCTTGGTACGAGCACTGAAATCCTTATATGAGGATTCCAGTGCTTGTGTCAGGATTAACGGGGCCTTCACTGAGCTGTTTAACATCAAGAAAGGTGTTGGACATGGACAGGGATGTGTTGCGTCACCATGGCTGTTCAACGTATTCATGGATAGTTGTTTGACATTTTTAAAAGAGTGTGAAAATAGACTGAGAATGAATGGATTACTCGTCAAATGTCTTCACTATGCTGATGACCAAGTTATCCTTGCGTCGTCGGCTGAAGAGTTGCAGAAGATTGTAAACATTATGAATGAGGCTTTGAAAAAGAAAGGAATGAAAGTGAATTTAAGTTAGACGAAAACAATGGTTTTTGAAAAAGTACAAGGTATGACGGAGTGTAACATTATGATAGAGGTAGAGAGGGTGGAGCAAGTGAAAGAGTTTGTATATTTGGGATCGAAGTTTACATCAGATGGAAAGTGTGAAAGTGATATTGAAAGGAAGGTTAATGCCTGCAACATGGTGAATGGAGCGTTGCATACCTTTATGAACAGCCAGACAGTTTCAAATAAGGCACGTCTGGCTGTGCATAGAGGGGTGTTAGTTCCAACACTTATGTATGGGAGTAAAAGTTGGGTATGGCAGAAAAAGCATGAAAGTAGAATAAATGCGGTAGAAATGAGAGCACTAAGAAGTATGATTAGAGTGAAATTGAGTGACAGGATAAGGAATAGCGTGATAAGAGAACGTTGCGGTTTAAAAGAAGACGTAGTGACTGCTATAGAAAAAGGAATGCTGAGATGGTTTGGTCACATTGAGAGAATGAATGAAAGAAGATTAACGAAACAGGTGTATATGGCGAGTGTGAATGGGAACGTTGGAAGGGGAAGACCAAGACGCACGTACTTGGATCAGATCGGGGACGTTCTAAAAAAGGTCAGGTCAAGAGTACCCTAAACCAACGAGCATTTATGAAAATATTGATGCATGTTGAAGAAGCGAAAGAGGTGTGTCAGGATCGTAGCAAGTGGAAAGATGTAGTCCTCTGCCTACCCCTATGGGAAAGAGGCGTGATTATTTATATGTACGTATGTATGTATGTACTTGATTTTTCGGATCTAAAATACAGGCAGCAGAGTTGACAGGCTTCAGAGCATTTCATTTTCTTCCAACAAATTTTATGTTCACCTCTTCAAAATCTTCTTTAAGTAGTTCATGTGTCAAAGGATTACTGAAAAGATCACCCATTTCGCGTATTGCCTGGTATAATACAATAGTCTCCTTCGAGTTTTAAGATCCAGTTAACGGTTGGTTTTAAATATTCTGTGAGCTCTTCTAGTTCATTCCGTATTGACTCTTCAAGAAGTCTGACTTTTAATGGAGCAACTTTTCTATTTCCTTCATTTATGGCCATATTTTAAAGGACAAATTTGCATTTGATGAAACTTTCTAGTGAGAACAAATAACTACCCCATCTTGTCTTAACAGGCACTCTCGGTGAATTGTTAATATTTTTAATCGAAGTGATTATGCAATTTGTTTATTGGCATCATGTTGAAAACAGTTGTTTCCTTGAGTAAAGTCGCAATAAAACTAGACATATTCTTCGTGCATGCTATTACTATCAGAAAACATACGCTTACCCTTTTTCAGGTAAGTTTTTTGATGATGATCTCGTTAGTTTTATGACTAATAATAATAAATGACCGCAGGGCTACATAATAGAAGTTATTATTTTTTGTTTCACCTATTGTATTGTTTCGTTTAATACAATACGCTGATCGAGATAATTTCGGGACTTTGCGGAAAAGAAAGCTAAAACTGAACTGATAATCTATCTATTATATTTTTCTATAAGAAACAAATGTAATAACAACGCATTTTCTTGTTTTCAGTTTTAGTCTTATCTCTAATTACATTACTTTTGTGTACAAATTGCCTATAACTGCCGCGTGTAAGCGAAATTTTATATTTGTATTTATACTTTATCCTTTTATCAACTGTATTAATAAAAAAAACATATGGTTAAAGTAACATAGCAAACCCACAAACATAAAAATATCAATGTAACATTGTTCCCACTAACTGGGAACTTGCCCGGGCACGTGGGAAGATTCCCAGGAATATACCCACTGGAAAGTTTCTGGGAACGGGAATGTTCCCGCGGCCCATCACTAGTTATGCGTGGGGTCATCATGGAGAGTCCCTTGCTGTACAATATAACGCACCGCACACACGCTACACTCTCGTATAGTGTGCAGCACCCTTTATATGGCGCGTTCCATTGTTCAAAAAAGTCATGCTAGAGAAAGAGGTAGTAGCACCTGTATTTGTCAAGAGTGAAAAGGAGAGTTGACTGTAGAGAACCATAAACAAAATAAACATTCTTTTCTGAAAAGTGCGAAGAATGGGCGCCATGTTTGTTATAACGTAAACGGAAAAGAAAGCGGTATTTTTTGTATCATAAGTTCAGCTGAAGACGTCGTTGAGAACTTTTGCTTCCAATTAGAGTTATGTGAGTTGTACTAACTTTCATCTTACCACTCCACCATCAACTAAAATAAAAGTTACGATGGGTATGCCTACCGATATTTCAAGATCTTTTCGGCTGTACGTGACCCATGTGGATGGCGAGGGTCATTTCCTGAAAATAAGTGGACAGCTGGACCAGCCATCATCGCTGATGATAGAGAGTCTCTTTGAGACGGCACGCGATAACCTGGAAAAAGGGATCGGTATCGTCCCACCGGCAGCTATTCACGAAGGCATTATTTGTGCCGCGAAATACAAAGACGGTACGTACTACAGAGCAAAAATAATAAATACCACAAATCTCGCCAACGGGCTTGTGGGTGTTCATTTTATTGATTACGGCAACAAAGATATTATTTCCCTGAGTACTATAAGGTTTCTGGACAACTATGATCCGATGTTTCTGCAGCTACGAGGTCAGGCCTCAGACTATTACTTGTCAAGAGTTTATACCTCTGGAAGATGGGAAGAACCTTTGTTACTCAAACTACAAAGTCTACTATGTTACGCCGAGTACCCTGCAACAATAGAGGCTACCACACGCACCATGCCTATAATCTCCATTCAATTCAAAGGCAATGATTTGTCAACACATCTTGTTGCAAACCGATTTGGCATTGCATTGCCTACTGCTAAACAAGAAGTACTGCTTATGCAACTCTCAGGGACTGACAATCAACAGGCAATGAATTGGCAGCCAGCCTTTAGTGAACCTTCCTATACGGAACATGTGCCATTCCTGGTCAATCAAAACTTTCCTTCAAATCCAGCATCAGCTATGAGGCTGCAGCAGAATGTAGGACTGCCTTTCAATGGCAGCATTCCCCCACCTTCCCTGATCAGTCAGCGGTTGCTAGTATCAAACAAGGCTTCTAGAACTCCAGTAAGCTTAAAAGGACCCTTTCGCCAGCCTCAGCAGGCATCGCCCTCGGTAGCACAACAGGGGGCGACACCACCTTCAACACCATCAAGCAATAAACCAACCTCTCCCAAAAAGTCCACCACATACAAGAGCAGATTGCTGGAAGTTGGTTCTCAACACAAAGTATTTGTTTCATTTGCCGAAGAAGGGCCAGAGCTATTTGCAGTACAGCTTGTCACAGATGCGAAAAAACTTCAAGACATGATGGATGATATCAACAGAAGACCGCATAGCAGTCTTGCTGAACCCCCAATGATTGGAACTGTTTGCCTTGGTAGAATGTCTGGAGATAGGATAATATGCAGAGCAATAGTAATGAATCTGTCTGGATCACAGTGCAAACTCTTCTTTGTCGACTTTGGTGACACAGAGATGGTGTCATACTATGACATCTTTGATATCCCAGAAGAATTTGTGAAACCAAATGTCTTTGCGATGAGATTTTGCCTATCTGGAGTGAAGAAGTTAGAAAAGGGGCCTCATCTGAATGAAACATTCAAACAGCTTGTGAATGGCAAAGTGCTGACTTTGAGGGTAGTTGCACCTGAGGGGCCACCTCTCATCCAATATGGAGAGCTGTACTTGGACAACAAAAATGTGCTGGAACTCCTGTTGGCAAACATGAAAGACAAGTTGCAGTTCAAATGGTTGGAAATGCTAGCACTCGGCAACAGAAAGTCCGTTTTGGTGTCATATGTGGATAGCTGCATCAAGTTTTATGTACAACTGTCTGAGATGATAGATGAGCTGAATGCTGTTATGGAAGCCGTGAAGGTCCACTGTGAGAGCAGCTCTTCACCAGGAGAGTTACCGGTTGGTGCAGCATGCTGTGCCAGGTTCCCTGATGATGACAATTGGTACCGTGCTCGAGTAAGAAGAACTAATGGAAAGAAGGTTGTGGTTGCTTATGTGGACTATGGCAATGAACAAGAGGTTGATGTGTCTGATTTGCGGACAATCACACCTGAACTTATAAGACTGCCGGCCCAAGCCATGAAATGTGCCTTGAAAGTGAGTATTACTCTTTCCCATTTGATTATTTATTTACAATCTGTCATATTTTAAATGTTACTATTTTTAACTAGGGATATGAAAACAAACCAGTAGAAACTAAGTCATCAAACCAGTTAGAAATGCTGGCATTGGAGAAGACATTGATGGCCCATATTGTTGGAGTGCTGTCCAATGACACAATGCTGGTGACATTGGTAGATGATACTGTCAGTCCGCCTTTGGATGTTGCCAGGAGAATGATGCAGCTATCTACACCCAGAAGTAATATTGAGGTAAGGATTTTCATTTCTTACAAGTCATCATCATCTGCCTGACATATCCCAATTTATTTGGGGTCGGCGCAACATGTTTTTTCTTCCATTCATCTCTATCAGCTGTCAAATCTTCATTTACACCCTTTTGCTTCTTATCATCTTTTATACAATCCATCCAAACTTTTTGAGGCCTTCCTCTCCTTCTGCATCCATCCACATTCATATTCAATACTCTTTTTGTCACATGAGTATCAATATGATTATTATGCTTCCAGAAAATGAGAATGTGGTATTGTCTTGAAAACTAAGCTGTTTTTGATAGGATTTAGAAACATGTGTTACCTAGTTCTATAACCTTCTGTTCTGTAACCTACATCTGTAATTATTCTGTAACATGGTTTTTTTCTGCTTGTAACTGATGCAAATACTCTTCTCATAAACTGAATAACTTATATGATTTTTAAATAATATCATAGTATCTTGAGAAGAGAATTTGTCATGTATGGTTTACAGTGTTGCCGCAACCGAAGTCCCAAAATACACATATCCGCCGCTACAAGTGTACATATTGTGATAAAAGTGTACATGACCATTTTTATTAGCAAATTACTCATAACAGCTTTCTCTACATATTTTTCTCGCCAAATAGTACTATTTTTTGGATTGGAAATGCCATTACTTTTTTCTTTTAATCTGTATGTACAAGGAAAGACTTAATAACTCCTAGAAAAAGTAGCTTGAACGGATGGTGTAGCGCCTTTTTTAGCCATGGTACAAACATAACAAACTCTTACCTGTATCAATGGGAGTTTTTCTATTGACAGTTCTCTTGATAGTTCTGAATGTCAAACCAGAGGGCGCAGTGCTAAACTGAAATTTTGACGTTTCAATATGGCTAGCTTCAGCCATAGTTTGTTCACAGGTTCCGTTTCACGTTGTGTTCGTTACAAAATAATTATGTTTGTTTGATTTACTACAAAATAAACTTATCGCCTTGCTATTATATTGAGTGTCATACGTGTGAGTAAACAAATAACCAATAATAAATTTAGAACAATTCAATAAACACAAAATAAAGAATAATTTACTAAGTGGTACAGTTTTTGTGTAAAGAAACGTTATTTCAATTAAGCTTAGCGCCCTCTACATGACACTTCAGAATTGCTAGAAAATTTCCCATTCTTTAGTCTCATAAAAATATCAAAAAACTTTTCGGACTTTCGGGACCGGGATTTCCCGGGACCATTCCCTAGTGCGAACGATGACGAAAGGAATACGCGATATGGATCGAAACAGTATCATGGCCTACGCGCGGGAATGTGAAGCGGGCTTAACAGTCATCCAGCAGTGTATTCTAAACGAATTTTCAAGCTAATATTTAAGAAAAAGAAAAAAGTATGTATCTGTGGTGAGTGAAAGAGATACTTTAATATGGAGTTCTGCTAGAGCAAGGGAGATAAAATGTGTTAGCTTTCTTTAAGTTATTTTTCATCAGCGCTCATTTATTTCTTTGATTGAGGTATTTTGGCAATGAGTTCAAGGAAATTACACATGTACTGGCAAGATTACACATTACACATGGAAGCCCAAAAAGGTACGTCAAATGTGTAAAATGTACCCTAACGGCAACACTGATGGTTTAATGTAATTGTTTTTAGTTGTGTGATTGTTTAAATTGAGCTTCCTCACTGTAACTTTTATTTAACCTATGTTTTGTTTACATTCTTTTCACCATGCCATCAAACAATGTTCTATTCTCTATTCAGTATACAATAAGGGTAATCAAATGCTTTCTATAGCAATCAAAAAGCTTATTATTAAATAGAAACTGGTTTAGTCCATATGTTTTATTTATCATGCACGCCAATACTGAGTAGGTTGAGTTTTTTTTGTTCTAACGCCTGTGCACGCCTGCCGCATCTATAATTTTGATTGTTAGCTCGCGGCTACTTTCGACGATTGCATTACGTTTCATTTCAACATCAATAAGTACAGTTAACTATTAGCTAGTTGAAAAGATTTTTTCATTGCATGCATTTGTTAGTAAAGTTATATAGGAGATATAAAATCGCTAAATAAGCATTTAACAGAAACGTGGTTAATGTTGATTTTAATACTTATTGTTGATGAATTCTTATTCTTAATGTTGAATGGGCTAACAGAAATAACTCAAAACATTTTGGCTAAATTATCATTCTATCATAGTCGAGTTCACAACAATTTATCTTTAAATTACTTTAATTTAAAAAGTACACATTGGCGAAATATTACATTATCATGCATACGAAGTTTTTACCACCCAACTTGTAAGTAGGTATTTGAGAAGAAAGAAGCGTGACTCATGTTGACCTTTTATACAAATGTTAAATAACATGAGACAGCCAGACAG
Organism: Tuta absoluta; assembly: GCA_027580185.1. Taxonomy (NCBI): domain Eukaryota; kingdom Metazoa; phylum Arthropoda; class Insecta; order Lepidoptera; family Gelechiidae; genus Tuta; species Tuta absoluta. The sequence goes on along the minus strand of JAQAHW010000023.1, from coordinate 5,303,230 downwards.
AGATAAGATAGGTTACCACATGTCAATAATATGAATGTGAATTATTGTTTGCTGCAGTTTCACATCCAGAAGAAAATTGCGATAGTTTTGAATACCTACAATGCATTTTATTTTCAAAGTTGTTAGAATATACCTACTAATAATAAAACAAAAATGAAATTGTAAAACTACGAAAGCGAAAAAAAGGGTCCAGTAATCAATAGTTAGCTATTGTACGCCCTGTATAGTACCATTGATTGTACTAGCAATATAAATCTGTGTCACTAGTACCATCAATTGTACTTACTAATTCATGGTACTTTTAGCACATTAGAAAAAAACTACCTCAGATCAGTAAAACAGTGGTGAGACAAGTGATAACTTTAAATAGTAGATATTTAAGTGAAAGTGTGGCCAATATCAACCAACATGCACATATATCAATAGCTCCATTGTTATGTCTATAATCATGTCATCAAAAGCGGCGCCGCTATGTGGCTTTGTTGCTTGAGCGGTTGTTCCGCTTTTTTGTATGCCTGCTCCCTTCTCTATAACCTTACACTGTAAACAATTCTCCTATACTAGGTATGGAAGATGATAAACTTCGTATTCGGGTTCTGATTTCAAATGTAGACTCTCAATTCGACCCATATGTTTTTCGATAACAATGTGGAATTTATCACACGATTGACCAATAGGCAGGCTAATTGAGAATTGATTCATAAGGTAATACTAGGCTTTACAGATTTAAGCTGGTACGTCAAATCTTATGTATATTCTTAATTCTATGATTTTAATTTTTTTGTTAACCTGTCTTACGTTAGCCGCAAATTGAGATCATTGCCTTTCCAGACGAAACCAACGACACCAGTACGCAAAGATGCCCCTGAAACATTCAGCTCGCCAGAAGGCAGCGACGGTGGCAAGAAGGGAGGCTTCAGGAGGGAAAAGAGCTTCAAAGAAGACCGTGAACGCAGGCCTCCGCGTGAGGAGAGGAACGAAGACTTCGGCCAGAGGGGCAGTAGCTTCCGCGGCAGGTGAGATGATTCTCTAGATTTGACTGTACCAGGGTTAAATTCTTCAGACACTGATTGTTTCAAAGATAATTATGACAGAAGGCGCCTCCACGGGATGAGAAGTACTAAGAGTTCGCTCAAAGAGGAATCAGTTAGCTACCGTAGCAGATAAGATTAATAAATTGAAAAAAATTTAGCGCCCACCGGGGCTTGAACCCAGGACCGTGAGGTACCGTCCCACTGACAAATTCTACAATCTGTCACTCGTCTCGAAGCGACGTACAAGTGACATCTAGAATAAGTTATTGTAACAAATACTATGGTTACTCTACAATTAGAGTAGGAATTAAAACTATGCGATGAAAAACTATGTGCACAAAAATGCACTCCAAGAATGATCTACAAACAATCGGTGGCCGCCAAACAATTGAGTGTTTCCTGCACATTCTCACAAAATTTCTTCAACAAAATCTTAGGGTTCTTATCGCGTTCGGTCCCAGTTCTGTTCCATATATACGACTGGTATGCAGTTACTTCCTAGTATGATACCTTCCAACTGAGTTCAATGCTATTCACTGTCCACGAATTGGCGGTGGGTACAGGCATTTATTTTGTGGGTACTTGTTATAGTATGAGGAATTGTCCAAACTTAACTCCGTTCAATTAAGAATTGCCTATAATGTATACAAACTTTGTATGAATCTGACAGTCGTATAGTTGTTTAGTTATTCAGATTAAGGTGATGATCGTTAAAACTGTTTTCTATTTTTTGCTTCCAAGGTACGAAAGGAAGTAAGTACATGTTTTCATTATTAACTTTGTGTCTGGTTAAACCTATTTATTTTCTGGTATAGAAAAAATAAAATAGGTACAATTAATTTTTGCCTCGCATTCTTTATTCTTTATTAGAAATTGCTTATCTTTCGAACACATCAGCAGAATGTTCATTCAGCTGATCAGGCGTAAACATCGATGTAAGTGGATGAACACGTCAACTTTTTTTTAAATAAGACTTTCTACTTACTTATATGAAAAGAAAAAAACTAAATATTTTGTGCCTATTTTTTAATTTCGTATGTACTATTGAACTTTTCATTCTCATAATTCCCAAATCTCTTACAGCTATCGACATGGCACCACACTTTAATTTTCATACTCAAGTGGTCGTTAAATGATAATATCTTAGCGAGTGTTTTATAATTTTTTAAGAGCGGTAGTAATAAATAACGGTTTTATATACCAGCACCTTCACCTTAGCTTACTTAGTTTCTTTAGTTTCAAAGTTAGCTTGTTTAGTATCAAAGTGAAGTTTTATCTGAAAATCTAAAACATTTTCACAGAATGATAAATGATTTGATTATTGATCATTAATGCACTAAGAATGTGATCAATCAGACTGCAATGATAATGGCATTACACGCACGCAATAATGCAATATGTATGTTAATCATTATGAGGAATCAATTCAGTATTGATCCATAGTAAATCAATTGCTTGTTAAACACGTTATCTTTATAGCTTTGTGTATCTGTATGAGATTAGTTACTGTTTACTTTTCCTTGACCTAGAAGTAATTAATCTGTCTCATTAGTCTCATTACATACAAAAATTACGGTTATGCGAAACTATTGCTCTACTAAGATAAAGTGTGAATCATAAATTATCAACCTACAGCTATTAAGTGTGATAAAAATATCCCAATACAATTCGCTATTTTGTTCTTAGTTTCAAGTTCAGTACAAAATAAACTTCGAAAAGCTATTTAAATGCTCAATCTAAAGCTCAAAAACAGAAAAGAATAAAAAATAAACTTGTACGGGCTTAGATACGATAGACGATTGATGTTAAAGTAGATAGTTACACGTTTTGCACTTTTTACTCTCCCGCAAAAACATAATAACGTACTTCTGACTCATGGTGCCATGATTTAGCCTCGGACGCGGGGTCTTTGAACTATTGCGAGCTCAAATCTTAGCGTCTGTTCTGACAGCAAAATGTATCGCTCTAGGAGGAGGTAATGTCTTGTGTTATTTGTTTATTGTGTAATATGTGAAGTGGTAATGTCTCAGTATATTGAATAGAGTTCTTATTCTTACTACGATAGACGATTTTTGCGATATTTCGTCTCAGTTGCGTAGGAACAACTAGGGCCCTACCATAAAGAAATTTAGACTTTTAAGTTGTTTTTATTTGAACATGCAGTCAACGCATGCCTAACTTTTTGTGGTAAGGCCCCTAATGATGAAAAATCGTTAATAGCAGGATTCATCCCGTATTAAATAAATACATTGAGATATTATGTGACCACGAAAGTTTAGAACGTCTATATGAGGTGAGGTGATTCGTAAATGGCGAATATTTTGTTTGTCCAGGGACAACAAGGAAGGCTTCGACAGATCGGGCCCCGGCCGCCATAGTGACAAGTTTGCGAGGCCCGAAGGAAGACCTGAGAGGGGCGAAAGGCCTGACAGGTAAACCAATGTTCTATTTACCTAAATAACAATCATGTAGCTGTTTTTATTAGTAAAATATAGTGTTGACGTATCGGTTGTAAACTAGGCATCAGTTACGGACAAATTTTGCTTAAAAATCACGTCACTGATTTGTGCCAATATATTTAATGATTGATGGTGGTAAGTGAAGCTGTTTTTTGTTATTTGCTTGATGATTTTTGTTTTAAGTGTTATTATAATTTTATATTTTTCCTTTGACGAAATGCTCTGGGTAGGACCGGCACCTCGACACTAGTTATGATTTTAGAAAACTTCATTTTTTATATCTTTGACTTCGACTTCTCGGTTTTTTTGAACAGATTACGAAAACTAACAAGAACACAAATAATTGAAGATTTCTTTAGCATGAAATTCTTACGACTTCAGTTCAGACTTACGATTGCAGCTAGGTATACTTTTTATTTTAGTAGTTCTATTGCTCCCTACATTAAGGCCGCCGATTGGTTACTGATTCAGATATTATCTATAGATGTGTCAGCCAGAGACGGCTTTTTCCAAGTCTGCATGATGCAATGTGTCTAATGGAAGTTTGATTATACGTTAAATGCGAGAATAACTCGTGATAACATTGGACCTATCAAATTCATTGCGATCCGTATCTTCTAACTTTTTTTGGTTATCATGAACTATTCTTCAAAATTTCATTATTATTTGATCAAGTTCAGAAGACACATTGTTTATGAGGACTTGGTTTTTTGGTGAAACACATTGAGATAGTTATCAGGTAGGTAATCTTTCGGTGGCCCTCTTTTACAAAATTAACACTGAATTTCGTTGGTAAGACGTGGCGGTAGACCCTGGGAGAGTAACGCGGCGCCCGCGGGAGTAGCCGCGCCAGCAGCGGGTGGGAAGGATGACGAGTGGGAAGAATCACCGGCCGCCTCACAGCCGCCGCACGCATTCAACAACCGACAGAGCAACAGGTATGCAGCAACGCTTCTATCTAGCTTCGGTGCTAACACAGAAAACTAGGAACCGGGAAGATGCATACATAGCTGGAGATGCATGGACTAGTCGGCCATTTATATAGTCGATTAGTCCTCTGAAAAGCCGATTAGTTGGCTGTAATACCGACATAAAATTTTAATATAATAATGTATTTCAACTAGTAATAATTGTGTTCGAAAAGAAACTACTTGAATTGATAGACAAGGCCCAAAAAAGTGCATAGACGCTTTTATTTCAACCGTCACCGAATTGTTTTGTAGTCGGTGACTAGTCGGATTATTATTTACGGATTAGTCGGTAGTTTGTTAGTCGACCAAAATAATATCGATGCATCTCTAATACATACATATATGACGCCCTTTTGGGGACAGCAGAGAGTAATCAGCCGTAAAAACAGACATTTACGCCACGTTTGAGAAACAATTAAAAGCCATACAGAAAATGATATCTCGCCATAATGACAAGTTGTCAGCCCATCGCCTAAAATTGTAATACACAAATTTAACACCGGAAAGAAGTCATCTTTTGAAATATTTAAACCATAAAAGATTCTGACAATTTAAGTAGGTTGTCCGTATCTATTGCGATCACAATATGTACATAAAACTGTGCTGAAACGTCGAGACACCGGTAAATTATTAAAATTTACCTAAATATTATCGCAATAAATAGGTCTAATACTTGGAATGTGTGAATGTAATCGCGAGTGCTCAAAAAGTTATATCCTCAAACTGCTTAAAATAAGGATTGACGAGGACATAATATCTGACCTGAGCTGCTAATTAGTTGAAATAATGGGTAAAATATGAAACTAATGTGCAAATGGAAACATTATTTATTATGACTATTATGATAAAGAACTTAATACATAAAACAGTAGGCTGAAACAATTATCGATTAGTTTCGAAACGTGTTTATTTGTTGCACATTCAGTAACGACATTAATCCACTTCGTAAAGTTTTTTAGCTATCCGTATTACAAAGCCTTATTACTTTAAACGCAACAGAAAAACCAAGCTATTTCCGCGCTTCAGTAGACGAAACGCCGGAAAATGGATGTTTAGTTTTTATCATAATTTAGTTTAATTTTATCATGAAATCGTATTTAATTGAACGAAAAAACATAATGTGATCATTACATTTAATTGAACAGATTCCACATTTTGAACTAGTTGTATCTTTAAAAAAGTAATCATCCCTAAACTAGTAAATATTTCGACTGTAGCAAATGCACTGGTTATACAGAAGAAAACCGCGGCCAGACCAACACGAGCGGGGCCCTAGGCCTGACCATCACGACCGAGGGCCCAAGCCGGAGCACCAAGAACGGGGGCCTAGGCCTGACCAGCCGGACCGGGGGCCCAGGCCTGGCTGGAAGGGCAAAGGGAGTAATGACTCCAGGGTTGGCCAGCGGCTGCGGCAAGCTGCAGAGGCGGCGTCTGCCGATGCGCAAAACCAAAGGTCGTTTTCCGTACAGGATCGGCTCAAACGGTACTATTCTATGCTGTGGTGTGATGTCACGCTTTGTACCAAAACATTCTTTGCAATGATACCCTGTTAAAGCTTCTTTTGCACTGAGTCCTTCAGTTTTACAGCACATTTATGTTTAACCTTCATAATCATTAGTTTCTCTAAAAATATATACCAAAATAAAATAAAACAAAGAGTTAATAAAACATCCGTAATGACTTATAAAAATAACAAAACAATCAATTCATAAACTATCGTTATGTTTCATAAACACACTAACGGCGATTAACAAGATTTCATTTAATTATCTTTGCTCTCAACTAAATGTATACCTGTCTCATAATTTCTTTAACTTTGTAATTTTGTCATTCATACTGTAGGTAACTATGTCAGTTTTCAAATAGCAATACTTAGAATATCATAAGCATTTTTATTACTGCCAATCAATACTGAAAGATATCTAGTATCATTTATTTATAATATAACGAACAAAGCATCAATAAATCTTCGTATATTTACGAGTATAGTATAACTTGTAATTATAACGAACAGAAAAGATGAACATTTGTAGTTGTAAGTGAAGCGGCCTCGATTTTGCGCCCTATTTGCTTCTTCACGCTTGGTTAGCGCACGTTTTATTGAAAACTCTCGATATATCGCAATTATCGTGTGTTTGTTCTGTTTCGTATCGAAAATGGAATGGAGTGATACCTCGATAATGATGATATTGTTTGTGAAAAAAAGATCACTTTATGGCAAGAATAATCTTTGCCTACAAAAAGACTTACAACATTGCTAAAAGACGTTTTGTACTTGATAAATCGCGTAGTAAGTTAACTTTGACCAATTTTGATAGTGGGCCACATAATTAAATTCCAGAATAAAGTATTTGCTAAACCACTGTAATGCGACCAACAAAGTTATTGTGATTGTGAGTCTGTAATGTTTAAAAATTACTTTCAATGTCTTCATACTCATCACATCTGCTGCGTTGCGCGCCTATCACATACATTATTCCTCGTAATTATCGCCGTTGCACATTTCTCCGTTGTGTTCTGTCCACCGCACAGTTTTTGTTGCATTCCAACTGCACTCGTCTTCAGATTTCGTTCCCATTTCAATTTACACGATTTCTGTTACTTTCGCTGTTGTGTTTGGTTATTTCCAGCCAGATGTTTTCGCTTGGTTTGGTGTGTGGTCTGTATATTCCTGCACGAATTGTATAACGCATTGTTTAATACTGATGTAACTTCATTATAAAATATTTGGGCTTCTTTCGCACACGTAACATGTGTGAAAGGAGTCTATAAACAGTTACTGATTGTATTTTTCTTTCCAGCGACAATAGGTTCAACAATCAAAACAACGATTGGAAAGAAAACAAAGACAATGAGTGGGGCAACAAGAACCGTCCCGACAGACGCGATAACCGCGGGGACAGGGAAAGCAACTGGGGGGAGAAGAAGGACTTCCAGAAGAGAGAATACAGGGACAATAACAGAGAAAGAGGGGACCGGACACGAAGCAACTTCACTCCTAGAGATCGGGCTGATAAGTCATTCGGTTCAGACGGGGACAAACGATCGGAAAAAAGCTTCAAATCGCAAGGCAGCGGCGGCGCCGGCCGCGCGCCCCCATACAAAAGCCGAAGCAAATTCACCGCCGTCCAATACAAAGAGCTTTCCGACCCGATCTCACTGGAGACTCCCTTCGCAGAACCTATCGTGGAAGCAGGAGCTCAGCACGAAGTTTCCGTCACCTGGATAATCTCCCCAGAAAGCTTCTACACGCAAATACTGACTCTGCAACCGAAATTCCTCGAAATGATGCACTCGATCCCCGAGCTATACAAAGGAGTCAAATCTTACACGGGAATAGTGCCAGTCGGAGCGTCCGTCCTGGCCAGGTACCCCGCCGACGGGGTGCTATACCGAGCGGAAGTCGTATCCGTCCAACCGTTCTCTAAATTCATCGTGCGTTACGTCGACTTCGGGAACAAACAGCTCGTCGACGCCAAAGACATCTGGCAACTCGACAAACAACTGATGGAGCTTCCAAAGATGGCCGTCCACTGCTCGTTACTCGGCGTGGCTCCGAAGGACGGGGAATGGAAGGCGAACCCCGAGATCGACCTGTGTTTCAACGCTCCGAGATACCAGTGCGTTTTCCAAGAGTGCGGGCAGGAGGGGCAGTGGAAGGTGTACCTGTGGAACAACAGCGTGAGCGTGGCCGACACGCTGGTCGAGAAACAGCTGGCCGTCTCGTCTGACCATCAGGCGTCTGTTGCTTTGAAAGGTTTGCTTATTTCTTAATCCTTCGTATAACTTGAACAAGCTAATTATTAAAAAACATGAACCCGACTGCGGCTCGTGAAAAATAAAGTTGAAAGTTATATTTTTCGTTTAAAATCCACCTCTTTGAATTTGGAAAAAATTTAATATAGCTAGTGGCACTCGCGCTGCTGAGACGAATCTAACGACACCTCATATCATCGTATGTCAACATCCGCCGTTTGGGCTGTAGCCCGTAAAAATAATTGATTTGTCTACAAACATACATACTACGTACATACTCTCGAAAAATATTATTTACCCTTCTGAAACAGTCGGGTAGAAATGACTAATTGTCTAGGTAATCGCCTAGGTGTGTATTTTCATTGAAAAATGCTGAGTTAACTTATCACAACACTTGATATCCGATCAGCCCGAAATCGAACATTTTGGTTGGAACATTGGTCAATTTATGTTTGACTGTCCACAAAAGTAGAAAAGCTAACGCTTTTTTTTTTAGTTCTGTGACTTCTAGCAAATAAGCAAATCATTTCTAAACGAATCTATTCTTAAAGATCTGTTGTAATATTTGACAGACGAAGCTATCGACCTGACGATCATCGTGGGCCAGCAGATTCTCTGCAAGGTGACACACGTGAAATCCTTCGAAGAGTTCTACGTGCAGCTGGATCTGGACAAGGCGGCGCTGGTGGAGAGTGCCATTGACAACTTTGACACCGGCAAGGTGAGTGCTCTACAGAGAATGTAATTCGATTAATGATAACGATTAACATAACATAAATATACTTTATTGCACAAAAACAAGAAATGGACATACAGAGAAAAAAGAAAGAGTACAATATAGGCGGCCATAAGGCTATATAGCTAGGTAGCTATTTCTACCAGACAACCTTAGAGTAAAGGAGATTACTTTTGTAATCTGAGACATAGCACGATTACTTTTGTAATCTGAGACATAGCACGATTACTTTTGTAATCTGTTACATTGCACGATTACTGATTTGCAAAATCTCTTCAATCTTCGTCTTCCTAGACAGTGTAGGCGTAAAATTACATGCCGTGTTATTAACCTTGCCTTTATTTTAATTTTTTTTCCCGCCCGAGCCGGCTTTCTATTAGGACATTACAAAATTGGTATAAAAAAAGAAAATTGTGTTTATCATGACGTCAATAAGTGATAATACTATCCTACATTAACGGGCCTACTTCCATGAAGTGAGGTGAAAACGAGCTACGAGAATGCATTTTATACATATTCTAAGGAACATCACTGTCAACAAAATTTTGTTTTTTATTCTTCAAGATATGAGGAATAAGCCAGGGCAGCGCAAAATCTCATTTTATATTTAATAACGGAGAAATTAAAATTTGAAGTTACCTCTATTTTTCAGTGATGAAGCGTGGCGTAAGAGATTTCTTCCGCCAGTGCTAATCGAACTGTATTGATCTTATTATGATTACTAGCTTTTACCCGCGACTTCGTCCGCGTTAGATAGTTATTTTAGAAACAGGTTCAGGTTTGGTACTCCAGATCCTCAATGTCCTTGTGAAAAGAAGCGGCCCATCATACTGAACAACTTTTGTTTTAGAACCATGCCTGTATCTCTAATTGTTTAGCTGGGCTCCTGGTGGTAAACCTGGTGGTCTACATAAGGTACCCCAGATCCTCAATGTCCTTGTGAAAAGAAGAGGCCCATCATACTGAACAAATTTTGTTTTGGAACCATGCCTGTATCTCTAATTGTTTAGCTGGGCTCCTGGTGGTACACCTGGTGGTCTACATAAGGTACCCCAGATCCTCAATGTCCTTGTGAAAAGAAGCGGCCCATCATACTGAACAACTTTTGTTTTGGAACCATGCCTGTATCACTAATAGTTTAGCTGGGCTCCTGGTGGTACTCATGGTGGTCTACATCTGTACTCCAGACCCTGGAATGGTGATAAAAAGTAGCCTATGTCCGTTCTCGGTATGCTAGCAATCTCTGTGCCAAGTTTCATGAAGATCGGTTCAGCGGTTTGGCCGTGAAAGCGTAGCAGACAGACAGACAGACAGACAGAGTTACTTTCGCATTTATAATATTAGTGTGGATAGTGTGGATTAATGGCAATTTCACGTTGAACCCGCCCGGGCGGCTATTTTTTGACAAAACAACTTAGTTATTAAGAAATTTAGCAAAACACTTACTGTTTCCGGCTGCTTTCCTTGGGAGTAAAAGGTTTTTGTTTTGATGCGTTTCCTCTGCTGTCAAAACTGACGTGGAATTGATCATAGATAAACGGAATATGATGCAGACGCGACACACTGTACATTTGTTCGATATTTTGACCGTGAAAAATTATTGTAGCTAGAATTTTGCCGTAAAATATATCAACTATCTACAACAACGGCATTCTATCCGCTATGGATAATTTTGCCAATGTCAATACTACGTTGATTGGTACATCGAACGAAACGCAAAATATGAACCGATTAGACGTAGGTATCAAAAATATTTTTACGATCAAATAATAGGATGACGTGGTTGTTAGTGCAGATTAGTATGAAGTAGTAAGGTTCGATTTATATGCAACACTAGACGGCGACACGGCGGCACAAAAGCAGTTTTTTAACCGCGGCGGAAATTTTTAAATGTATATATGGAGCGCTGCGCACACGGTCACCACCAACCACAGTTTTAGGACAAATTATAAGAAAGCAAGTATTAGTACATTGTTGTCAAGGTATGGAAAATAAGACTTTGCTGGACGAGTATAGTTTGAAGTCCGAGCCGAATTATACAAGTCAAGCAAAGTAATTTTCCCCGAGGCTTACATAGTGCTTTTCTCAAAAAAAGGCTAGGAAATAAGATAAGATAAGATAAGATAATTTATTTCAAAATAAAAGTGCGCATACAAAAAGTAAATTTCCAGATATAAAATTAAAGTTGTGCATACATTTCTTAACTATACCTAAACTAAGTAAATACAAAATATATTTACTTGTATCTCAGGTAATTTTCTTATTATTTATTATATGCTAGTTAAAAGTAATATAATTTACTCAAACAAAATCATTTTTATATACAAAGCTCAAAATACTAAATGAAAGATTGTACTTCTTATAAAAGTTAGCTAGCGACCACAACACAACGAAACAAATAAAAATTTACAATTTTCCCACCAATTGTAATTTTTTAAAATAAATTCGCCTGTAAGGCACAGTATTACGTAATATTCTGCCATACTAAATGTTTAGTTCATTCTTTTCTTTTTTAATTCTGGACAGGCTAGGGTCTTCACATCATACAGCCTCGTCTTTAGTTACCTGTTTCATACAAAATTACGTTCCGTTTCTATGAGAGTCATCGAGATAATTTTGAAATCAAATTATGTGGGTTTAGCGTATAACGAATTTATCTTAATGGACACCAGCAAAGGATTTCCATACAACTTTGCTGGCGTGATCTGAGACGTGACAAACAATGTGAAACTTCGCGGTTTCTTTTTTTGAAAGAAATGAACACATTTCCTAGCATGTTTGAGAAAAATAATTATGTACATGTACTTACGTACATACATACATACACATATCACGCCCATATCTCTTGAAACTTGCGTACCTAGTATACAAAAGTATTATTTATGTAGTAAAAGATTTTTGTCAGATTTCAGTTCAAGAGTGGGATCAATTGATTCGGAAGGTTTTTAGTGTTATGGGGTAGAAAGGTTCTAGAGTGGCACTGGGTCAAGATGTTCATGCTAGGGTAACACTGGGTTGAAAGGTTCTAGACTTATACCTAGCTGGAAAGTCCTAGAGTGTCACCGAACAAAATGCCAATACTAATGTTAAAATTAATTTTCAGGTAGGTACTTATCATTTCGGGAAGGTCGAGGGTATCATTATATTAAAGGTTGTGTTCACCCTGGTTCGTTGGTAACACCGAAATATACCAAACATTGTATAGGGCTATCACTTTTCTAAAAATACCAATTTCAAGACCAAAAATTATAGGATTATCCAGATAGGAATGGATTAAAAACCTTAGTAAAAAAAAATTGAGAAGTCCTTTTGTTTTTAAAATTTTCTTACTTGCTTTAATAGATATCACCAAAATGTATGATAATTTCATGTTAATTGTGAAGTTATTCAACTGGTGTCGGTGATTTTTTACATTGGAGAAAGGTGAAAGTTTTTTTTTTATGAAGTATGGGTTTGCTCTTGACTCTTAGTCTAGGTCATAGCACAGAGACACTTGTTAAAAGTGTTCGAAGGTTTGAAGACTTTATATTAAAATTTTTAGGCATGCGGCGTCTGATGATCAACACGATACTGGCCACTTGTATTTATAAAACTGAACTAATTAGTTGGCTTTATGTAGTTTAATGATTTTGCTTCTTCTGAAATAGCGTAAAACTAAAAATTTGTAAATATTATTTGAGATATTATATAAAATAAGTGTTTTGTGAACTGATTATGCCCTTAGTTTTAGATGAATTCTTTTTATTTACTGAAAGTGAAAAAATAACAAACAAACAGACAGTACAGTTACGTTCAGTTTATAGAGTTTATAATTTATACGGATTTTACGGATGTTATGAATTCAGCTACATTTTGACGTATAATTTAGCTCAATTCTTTAAAATATAATGTAAATTCATATTGCTCCTTCCCAACAGATAAGACGATGGTACCTGACCGTTTTTTTAGTTTAGGACATCGACCCGATGCACCTTGTTGACAAAATATTTCAACCACCTACTTCTACTAGTAGTAGGGCTCTGACATGACCACCGTCTAGTAATCATAGACAGCAACCAGGACCGACGGCTTATCGTGCACTCCGAAGCACGGAACCAACCTTCTGACGGAAAATCAGGTGGTTTGGCCTGCAAAGTCCTATTCAGACTGGGAACTAATTCACAAAGTTGTAATATCAACTTCCCACCGCCAATCGAACCCGGAGCTTTTGCGCCGCGGGCGATCGCACTACCACTGCGCCACACCGGTCGTCAAGTATTGTATTCTTGTATCAGAAGCAGGTACGTATTCTAATATTATTTGTTATAGTGACACCTCTATAATTATACTCTTTGACAAGTTTAGACACGACTTCCGAATTTCATTTGAATTTTGTTCGTTCCGGAGAAGTACAAGCCTTAAAGAATTTAAATTTAAATTTCACAGAGCGTCAGTCAATGACAAGTTGCCAGCCTATACCCTATTGTCTAAAACTATAAAACAAAACCCTAAATCATATACCTATACATGAAAGTGCAGTACATTTTTAGGCTCAATTTTATTGTAAAAATATCTTCTTTTCCATGTCTGATAGCCAAGAAGTTGGAAGGTCAGTCCCTAACCTCCAATAAGGTATCTTAATAAATAATAACCTCTGATAATTGCATGTTGCTATGCAGCTATGATTTTTTAAGTGAAGGAAAACTCTAAAGCTTATTGCAGATGTTTGCAGGCGCGACTGTGCCTAAACGCACCAATAAGAAGTGACTAAACTTTGACACATCTTCGACCAATCACAACAAGGCACAGTCGAGAGTGGCGTCATTAGTTCCCTAGTTTGCTACCTCAATATTTTCAATTTTTTTATATAGGGCGGGTTTTTACTAGTGACCGATAGAGAAAACTTCAAGAAAAAAGAAAAAGACATTCAATTGAACGTCCCATACAAAACTGTCGATAAACTGATTTGAGTTACTATGGAAACTATTTTTTTACATATTTCAACCTATGTTCTTTGGAGAAAGTTGTTCCTTATCACCAGAACGTCTTGAGTGCTCGCTTTCGGTCACTAGTAAAACTTCACCCTATATGAGAGTGTGACGAGTTTTTCATTAACATTCCCTTGCTCGCTACACCCACTAATTGACTTTTTGTTTGAATTCAGCTGACTCCTCTGACTAAAGAGAGTCTGACAGACGGCGTGCACTGCACCGTGCGTCACGAGGGCAAGATCTACCGCGCCATATTGGAAGACACCAGTGATCCACTTAAGATACAAGCGGTGCTACCTGATTACGGGTTCTCTATCACCACACAACTGGCTAATGTAAGTTTATTGTCGCACTTATAACGATAAAAATGTTAGATATCATACATACATCATGCCTTTAATCCCTTGTGGGGTAGGCAGAGCGTAAACGGCCGCAAAAAACGGACATTTACGCCACGTCTGACAAATATTTGAGGGTTTTTCCGAAAATTGTGTATCGCCATAGTGAAAGGTTGTCAGCCCATCGCTAAAAGCCTAAAACTGTAATTCACACGCTCCAGTTCCTTAGTCGCCTCCTACGACTCCCATGGGAAATAAATGGGGAGATGCTATTCCTAATTCTATTCTAATTAGATATCATAATAGGAAACACTTCAAAGATCTCCGCAGATACAAGCAGTGCTACCTGATTATGGGTTTATTGTCAGCACTTGAAATGTTAGATATCATACATACATATTCATATCACGCCTTTAACCCCTGTGGGGTAGGCAGAGCAACGGTTCACAAGCAAGCTAGACGCAACAGAAGTTCCAACATATCTGCAAGATGGCGCCACGTGACAGATTGGCAGAGAACAATGGGCCCAAAACGCGGTATCGAAATGTTCACCTTTTACCGTTTCCAGCTGATGATCCTGCCCACGGAACTGAGCGTGTACTACTACCAGTCGCTGCAGTGCGGCCTCCACAACTACACCGCCGGGGCGCAACAGCTGATGACCCTCGAGCAAGTGCGGAGCGCACTCACCGGGAACAAGTTCATCTTGTATGTCAACCATGTGGACGGCATCAAGTGAGTACAATACACCAAATTTGAAAACATTTATGGAAAACACCACATAAAAAAGTAACACGCGCGTTGAACGCGTTTTTTTTTATTATTAATGATGGGTTTGCTCTTGACTCTAGTCTAGGTCATAGGACAGAGACAGAGTCTAAGATGGAGCGAGCACACCCAGAAGAAGCCTATTCACTCTTACTTTGAAGAGATTAGGGTTAGGGAGATATTTTTTAAACACGCGTTCAACGTGTGCGTAACTTTTTTATGGTAATGCCCCCAGGTTCTTTCAGGAGTAGTGATCACCATTATGTGATGCGAAATAAATATATTTATATCTGTTTTTTTATTTATGAAATCGTTCCTCTTCCAGACTGATCTCAACACTATACGAAGTGGAGTCGGGCAAGAAGGTGGCGATGTTCGATCCCGACGAGGGCGCGTATGAGGAAGTCGTCCAGTTATGCGCGCGCGCCGTCTTCAACTACAACTTCGGCATGGCGTACATAGCACATGCAGAGAATTTGAATGAATTCTACTTGCAGAAGAGTACTGATAGCGACAGAATTGCTCAGCTTTTGGAAGAACTTTTCAAGTTCTATGAAGAAGGTAACTAATGTTACTCATTTTAGTAAAGTAGTTTTCTCTTTGTTGTTTTCTCTTTGTTGTTTTCTCCTCTTTTAGATATATTTTCAACTTTGGCAAATACGCGCGCGTCTCTGAGTAGATACATATCTTTCGAGTACCCAAAACAAATATGAATTGAAATTGTACAAGAAGTAACAAAAAGGGTGAAAGAGCCGAAAGGCGGTCAACTAAACAACTTTTCAGGGGGTAATTTTTGGCGTGTAACCATTTTGTTACATACATACATAAATCACGCCTATATCCCTTACGGGGTAGGCAGAACGTTAACGGCCCTAAAACTGATATTAACACCACGTCTGACAAAGGTTACTCCTTATATATTTGCTTTAAATTTAGTATTGTTGTTATCTTTGTCGACAGGAACCCCCGAAGCTTTAGAGAGCTTCGAACCGGACACATTGTGTGCGGCCAAGTCGTCCGACGGGAACTGGTATCGCGCTACCGTGATCAGCAGCGAGGATGCAGGTATCAAGGTTCAATTCTCGGACTACGGCAACTCTGAAACAGTGCCCAAGGATTCCATCAAGAAACTACATCCAAAATTCTTCGAGCCCTGCGCTTTGGCCCTTGTGGCTAGTTTAGGTCTCGTTCAATTGCAGGATGACGCTCTAAGCAAACTTCTAGAGTGGACCTCGGATAAGGAGGTTCAAGTGACCTTAGCTTTCGGTGCGGACGGATGGCTCGCCAGCTTGCACTTGGACGGAGTCGATCTGTCTATGAAGTTAGTCAACGAAAAACTGGCGACACCTCAAGTCAGTTCCGCGGAAGAAACTAAGGTTGAAGAACCGGCCACGGAGCCTATCAGTCTTCCCTCGGGTTGTACCCAAGTGTTTATCAGCCACATAGACACGCCCGGGCACTTCTGGCTGCAAATGGCCGATAAGGTCGCTAAAATCGACGAAATACAAACAGAACTTCAGGCCAACGCCGGTACTTACCCCGACGTCGAAAACCGTGAACTTGGCACAATTTGCGTCGCTAAATATCTGGCGGATGACCAATGGTACCGTGCTGAAATACTCGATGCCGATTCAGACATAACCACGGTCCGTTTCACCGACTACGGGAACACAGACGTCCTCGACAACCAGCCCGGACTAATCAAAGTCATTCCCGATCATCTCAAAGAAATCGAACGCTACGCCCTAAAATCTAGCGTGAATGCAGTACCGACCGGAACCGGTGAATGGTCTGAAGCCGCTTCCGAATATTTCAACCAACTTGTTGGCGAAATAACAGACGCCGTCGATGCTCTTATCGTACTCAAAGATGTCACAACCTACGTCGATATATTTGTCAACGGTAGCAACATTACTGACAAGCTAGTTTCCGAAGGTTACGCCACGAAATCCGAAGAACCGGAATGTGGCGGAGATTTACCGTCCTGCTTCGCCAGCCATATTAATTCACCTTCAGAATTCTGGATTCAACTTGAGACGGCAACACCAGAACTGCAATCCATGGAAGCTGCCATGGTGGACGCGGAAAACTTTCCCGAGCTTACCGAAAAGGTTGAAGGCGTTATTTGTGCCGCCAAATATCCTGAAGACGGCGCCTGGTACAGGGCACAAGTCATTGTGGACGGATCCGAAGGGACAGAAGTCCTGTTTATGGATTATGGTAATGCGTCAATCGCTAACGAGCTGCGAAGTCTTCCCGATGAACTCAAAGCCAGACCCGCTCTGTCGAGAAAGTGTGCCTTACAAAAGCCTAGAGACATAAAATCCTGGTCTCGAAAGTCTGAAGAGAAATTCAACGAGCTAGCTGCCGAAGGCGCTACTATTTTCAACGTCCAATTCATTGCGTCCGGAGATATATCTATCGTAGAATTGTACCTAGAAGGAAAGTCCGTCACTGAAGAGTTGGTCGGTCTGTGCGAGGCGCAGCCGATGACGGCAGAGAGACCCGCTCCAGTCGGACAAGACGTCTTCAGTAGCGGAAAAATATGCTACGTGAATTCATTGGACGAATTCTACGTCCAGCTCGATGATTTCGCGGCCGAAATCGATAAGATACTAGACAGAATGGCCGGAGCGGCAGACTTTGAAACGGCGGCGGAACTAAAAGTCGGATCCTTGTGTGCGGCGTTCTGGGACGAGGACGAACAGTGGTACAGGGCGAAAATACTAGAGTTCTGTGAAGGGGGCTATCACGTGCTGTTCATTGATTACGGAAATAAAGCGAAATGCGAGGAATTTAGGCAGCTGCCCGAAGATATGACAGCTATAGAGTCCGCTGCAAAGTGTTGCCGCCTTGCTGGTTTCGGCGACGATGCTGCACTGATTGAAGCCGTCAAGACCCAGCTAGACGACTACGCCGCAGAGGCTCTGACATTCCAAATAGAATTCTTAGACAGCACTAAGGACCCTTCTCTTGTGAGACTTTACCTTGATGGAAAAGATATTGCTACTATGATCTCTACTAAGCCTGATAAAACGGATTCAGCAAATGCTGAAACAAAGTCAGATGTTGTGACTGAAAAAGAAGCAGAGGAATTGAAATCCCCTGAAGTAGCAGTTGATGAAATAGCTGAGTCGATGCCTGAAGAAAATGTCGTAGAAAAGGTAGGAGACACTGACAGCACAGAGGTCGTGAAAGAAAAAGAAAAATCAGTAGATATTACCGTGGAAAAGGCAAAAGATTCGAAAACCGAGCCTGTTTCAGAAAAAGTAGAGTTAAAATGTAAAGACGAAGATAAAACAAGCACAGACATTTCTAAAGATAAAGAACAAATTAAATCTTTAAAAGAAATAACAGAAAGTGCATCCGAAGACGTCAAAGAAAGTCAAAAAGAAACTGTGGAAGATACGACCGATTCAAAACATGAACCGGATGCCGCAACCGAAGCCGTTGATGAAACCGGCGAATTAAACACTTCCCAACCCGATCTTAACGAAAGTGTAGAAAGTACCAACACAGTTGTAGAAAACAAATCATTCGAGGCCAAAGAAGACGGCAGCTCAACGGACGAATTCGCAGACGCCAATGACGCCACTCTTCCGTCTCCTGAAAAAGATAACTCTACAGAAACCCTTGAAAATTCAAACGAAACTATCAAAACCCCAGAAAGAGATGATTCTAAAGATTCATTGAATACAGACACGGGTTACACCAGCGACCACGAGAAACAGTCGCCCATTAAAGACGAAAGTGTTTCGCCAGTTAAAACATCAGATTCACCAAAGAAAGAGGCTGAAATCACAGAAGATAAAACAGATGTAGTAACCAAAATAGATGTAGTAAAAGAGGGCGAAACGGATATTACCAAAATTGATGATGAAAAAGTGGAAGAGAAAGTTGTAAATAAAACTGAGCTCAAATCGGCAGAGTGAAATGTGATTTACTTTACCTTACCTTGTATTATATACTTATCTCAATCGAACTATTGCGAAGCAATGCTTATGTGATGAATATTCTATAAGCCCTAGTTATTTATCGTTAACATTCACGACCTACTATAATGAATGTTTTGAGAAATCACATGACTGAATTACATAAGTTTAAGAGTGATATAATGGAAGTGGTTTCTCATCTCATTTTTAAAGCATTTTGACGATACACTTAAATGTTTAAAGGTTAAGTATTTTTGTTTAACATACGTTGATTTATTTGTTGTCGTGATGTGTGAGAGTTAACTATGTTGAGTAATTATTTCGTAGTCCTATAAGACAGTGTCTTAAATTTCCAGTTATTCTTGTCAATAATTCCACTAAATTTCCAGTGGTATTTAAACTTAAGTATTAAAAAGATATTTACGTAAATTGTAATTTCCTTACAAATACTCATTTTTATTGTTTTTACTATTTCGTATTGGTTTTTACCCGTTTTCTTGTATACATATTTTGCCTAGAATAAGTAAGTATTTAAACACCCCATTTCACATTGTTCGTGTAAGCCTTTGTTGAGTTTTCCGATATAACCGAGACCCGCGCCCCAGCCGGGTCGTGAAGCGTCATAAAAGTTATTGATGATATATTTTTAGCATTATGTATGATTATTATTAATATTTTTGTTTTTGTCACCCATATAATTATAACAAAACCTTTTATTTCACCAGAAAGTTATGTTTGCGAAATGTTTATTTGTTTGAGAAAATAAAGTTCTGTATAAAATATGGTGTCCTTTCTGTTGAATCTTTGTTTCTTCAAATTAAATCCATATGAAAATATCAATCTAATTTATTTAAAGCAAAGAAAATCGTTACAAAATATATTGTTGTACCAAAAGTCTATAAAAATATTAACTACATACTTATTTGATAATAAAATCAAATCTTAAAAAATCCATGGCATATGTACAGATAATGCTCAGCATTTGAATTATCTTGAGAATAAATCTCCACTATGACAAATAGATACCTTTTCGTTCAAATCGTCACGAAACATGTGACGTTTTTCAAAAATTACTTTGAGAAACATGCAACTTATCATATCAAAAGTATTTTAAGATACCTACGATGTACATACTAAGGTAAACGTCCCAACGCAACGTAGACTAAAAGTATACATGAATCCATCAATTCGTTATACACGAACTTTCTACAATTACAGTCCAAAGTCCAAATGTATAGGTACGTATTTACAACATGCAACAAACTGTTTCATCACTCTTTTATAAGGCCGACTATATCGAAATCTTTTAGGTCATCTCTTCCTTTCAAAATGAGTCCCTTTTCATTGGCCAGATGCAGCACAGCCAATAAAGCCAGCGGTACACTGAGGGACTCCCTCATATTCGTCGACAGTTTGTTCGGCAGGCGGTTGTAGACGGAGAAGAAAGTAGTGGGTTGTACGTCGAGCTTGTCTCCCTCGGGCGTGTGGTCGGTGAGCATCTTCCACGTGCAGTGCTTCAGTTGCTTCATGTCCACTTTCTTCGCTCGCATCGCGTACGGTATGAAGATCTTCGCGATCTAGGAACAGGAGAACGGTATACGTAAATCAAGAAACTTACAGCATTAATAACTTATTTTTAGAATATAAACTATTTTCTGTAAGTTTAAGTACTTATCCTTTAAACAAATGAAAGCAGGTGTTGTATTTTTCAAAGCCAAGTTTGATATTTTTCGAACGAAACTGACTAATATGTAATCAATGAAATATAATCAGCAGTAGGTAGTTGTTATTAAATGCTGTCAAATAAAATCAAAAGAAAATAAATTCTTATTGAGGAAATAACTTAAGCACTCAAAACCTAAACAGTGAATGCACGAACAAATATAACGCGGCTAAACGAAATAGGTCGGTGCATTGTCACCTGTATTCCGCATTTCACTAACATTTTGTCGTATAACTGATCTATCTAATTTGATAGGATAATTCCCTACACATACAGACTATAGATAAAGCAACATTATGTATGCCCTGCGACAAAAAAGACAAATTGTACAAATAACTTAACCTTTTCGCCGCCAAGCCATTCGAGTAAAAAATTGCAACCAGCGCCACACCAATTTCTTGGTAAAGAAATACTCAATAAAATAGAGATGTCCAACAGTTCATATCGATAATAAATCTTCACTTTTTAAACCGAGTTTTAATTAATCTAAAACCATTATTTTGCCTCCTACTTTTCAGTTCTGATTTCATATAGGTCAAAATAATAATATAGGATAGTGGTAGTAGTGGTGGCCTCGTAAACAACACTAGGCATATTCAACAAGTTTATTTTTAGTTCATTTTTCGATCAGCACTGGCGCATCTCTATTACGCGTCTCTCTAAATCGCGTTGTCGGTTATAGACGACTGTGGCGTCGGTGGCATTTCAATATTCTCAAACCCTTAGGACAAATAAGGATGTAATATAGAATATCGATAAAAAAATTAGAACATCATAGGATTTATGCTGGTATTTATTTTAATATTTTATTGTGACTATTTGTTTTCTTTCATTTCTTTTTATTATTTTACTTACGTTGAATATTAATTAAAAACAATTTTAAATTGCACAAATTTCATGTGAACTTAATTTAACGGGTCAAATTGTGGTACAAGATTATTATTAGATAATAAGAGAAAAGATAATTATTTATTTAATAAACTTAATTACAAATAGGAACACTTATATGAAATAATTCTGTGGCTTAACCATTTCCTAAACTAAGAATATGAATTCCTGTATCTCAGGCAAATGGGAAACCGACCTAACTATTATTTTAAGATTTATGATATATTATTAAATACTTAAATTTTTTTCTTCTATTCCTACCCGGTTTATTTGATTATTTCTTCGGTTTGTTTCTATTTACTTTTTATAACGCCCTTCGTAAGGTATTGTACTAATATTAGCGGTTATTTATTAGCATTTCATAGTTACTTATAAAGAAGAGGCCTATGTCCAACAGTGGGCTAATATAGGCTAATTAGACAGATAGATGGATAGTTACTTATACGTTTATTAAATAAACTAGCAGCCTGCCCAGCGGTTTCACCCGCCGCTAACAATTTCCCCCGGGAATAAGACAGATTAATATAGCCTATGTTCATCAGGGATAATGTAGGATTCTAAAAATCTTGACTTCAATTTGAAACAAATATCGTTTTCAGATGGTGGTGGCGTAAAGTTACATGCCGTGTGATTAACCTGGCCAGCCCTATGGCAGTGCCTATATTTTTATTTTTTTTATCCCGCCCGACCCGTTTTTCTATTAGGTGATAACAAAATTGAAATCAAAAAATGCAATAAGTGATAATACTATCCTACATTGAATAAAGAATTTCAATTTCAATCAACGGTAAAAGAATTTTTTAAATCGGTCCAGTAGTTCCGGAGCCTATTCAATTCAAACAAACAATAAATAAAATCCTGTTTCTAATATGAGTGTAGATTATATAATTATGTGCCGTGTGATTCCGGCTTAGAATAGCATCACCCCATTTCTTGCTCGTGGGAGTCGTAAGAAGCGTGTAAGGGAATCGAGGGTGTGTATTGCAATTTTAGGCGATGGGCTGACAACCTGTCACTATGGCGATACACAATTTTCCGGATGACCCTCAAATGTTTGACAGACGTGGCGTAAATGTCCGTTCTATGCGGTCGTTTACGCTCTGCCTACCCCGCAAGGGATTATAGGCGTGATATGTGTATGTATATAATTATTATTTTAGTGTGATGCCGGCTTAGAATAGTATCAGCCGATTTCTTTCCCGTGGGAGTCGTAGGAGGCGACTAAGGGACTTGAGGGTGTGTATTGCAATTTTAAGCGATGGACTGACAACCTGTCACTATGGCGATACACAATTTTCCAAATGACCCTCAAACATATGTCAGACGTGGCGTAAATGTCCGTTTTTGCAGCCGTTTACGCTCTGCCTACCCCGCAAGGGATAATAGGCGAGATATGTGTATGTATGTATTATTTTAGTGTAGATTTTTTTAATGCATTATTTAATGTTTTTTGTCGTCTTTTTATACCGAGTAAGGGACAGCCCTTCGAATACTGATAGGGGGTGCATGAAACATAAAACTGGACAACTTTCCCCTAGAAACATAACATGTCAGGAAACGCCAATAAAATGACCTTCCATACAAAATCACAATCAGCTGACTGCATTCACTATGGGAAGTCAGTTTTTTTACGTTTCCTGAAATATGTTCCTAGGGGAAAGTTGTTCAGTTTCATGGTCTGCATGTACCCTATTAGTATTCTGAGGGCTATCCCTGACATCCTTTAACACAGTAATGATTAATGTAATCATTACACTGGTACGAATAATGTGGCGTAGTTTGTACATTTTTTAAATGAAAAAGTAGTTATTGTGGCATAACTGTAACAGTTAGACATATGGTATCGCGGACATTATTATAGATATTGATGTCCTCTATAAAACTGTAGTACATCACTTTGCTCTATTGTCAATAATTTCCACAGCGTACGCGATATAAGATATTTTTTTGGTACATTTTTCACACGTTGGGTTACATTATCGAAATTTTCACGCGGATCCCTATTTTTTTCTCGTATAAAATATAGCCTATGTTCATCAGGAATAATGTAGGATTCTAATGGTGAAAGAATTTTTAAAATCGGGCCAGTAGTTTCGGAGCCTATTCGATGCAAACAAACAAACAAACAAACAAACAAACAAACAAACAATCAAATCTTTCCTCTTTATAATATTAGTGTAGATAGATGTAGATAATTATCTTATCTCTTATTATCTAATAATAATCTTGTATCACAATTTGACCCGTTAAATTAAGTTCACATGAAACCCTCCCAAACTCTCTCAATTTATTTATTATTATTTATGATTATTAGGTATTTACTTAACTCTAAATCTTCTTCTTCGAGTAATACAGGTTCAAACGACAGATCAACGTCATCCTCTACGCTTTCTAAAATCTGTAGAAGTTCTGCTGAACTAAGCTCGTCGGCACTAATTTTCCCATCACTATTTTTATGTCACCACTGCAATGATGTCAGAGCGTGTCGTCTTTACCCGACTACGGCGTACAGTGCACTCACAATGGTCAAGCAATTATCGCTGTGCACGAGTCGACGAAACCGGTTTGTCGATACTCAATCAAACAAAGAAAATAATGTCTAATACTTGGCGTATTTCTACAAATCGATGTCGGGAATATTTTCAATATACATTAAAATAATAAGAAAATGTTATTGTTATGACAAACTTGACAAATATCTAGGCATTGTATATTCCGTAAATATATTATGGATGTATCGATATTTCACATTTGTACTAGTAAGGAACAACACTTCCAGTCGTGTGGGGCCGACTATGGCGTGTGCGAATGGTACTTCTGACAGCTTCAAAACGTAATCAGTATTTTTCTTATTTATACTACAAATCTAATAAATATCTAAGCGCAAAAGTTCAGAAATGAAAGTAGAGGGTACAATAAATGCAATATGCGAAAAAATAAAAGAAAGATACGGTTTTAGAATGCTACTTTATGAACATAAACTTTGACGACGTTTTGTCGGCTATACCCGACCGTGGCGCTGACGGCAAGTCGCGGGTTGTCTTCTATACCCGTCTGTGGCGGTGAAAAGGTTAAGGCGAGTGTAGCCGTCAACGACCTCGACGGTTCAGCCACTTCACAAAATAAAAGTTTTCTCTGTATACAAACCATCAATCAAAATGTCCGATGCCCAAGTTTATAGTATTATCCTAAAATAAAATTTTAAACTGCAAACTCAATGAAATATTTGTTGCAATTAAAGTTATGGAAAAAACGTAACTTCTGGTATTAATTGCCATAACTTTAATTACCAAACCCAAACGCCAAAAGGTGTCGGCAAAACGGGCGGTGTGGACGTCATGTGTTGTTTTCATAACGCGGTTAATCGAAACAATAGATAAAGACTTATAGGTCTATATGGTAGCATTATTGACTGAGTAATGCTAGAGATAACTTTTTTATAAAACCAGTTGGTAATTGGTTGGTTGAATAGTGGTAAAACATAGCCATAAGCTGAAACAGCTGTGCGCACGTACGGCGCCATTTTGTTTTAGTTGTCAAATGGCTCGCGCTGTTCGGGCGAGGCAGACTCGCGCTGTCATTTGATACAAACGAACTTGCCTCATATACCGTGTAATGCCGGCTTAGAATAGCATCACCCTATTTCTTTCCCGTGGGAGTCGTAAGAGGCGACTAAGGGACTTGAGGGCGTGTTTTGAAATTTTAGGCGATGGGCTGACAACCTGTCACTTAGGCGATTAATATTGTCCAAATGATCCTCAAATGTATGTCAGACGTAGTGTAATTTTTTTTTTTCGCCCTTTTACTTAAGGAGCATCAAAGAAGAATGTCGCATATTTTTGTGTACAGTCGGTTGTAGCACATAAGGTAACAGGGATACTCCAAAAGAACTGAATTATTTTTATCTCCAGTAATTAAATAATCAAAATTTAAACTTATTCTCATAAAAGAAGAAATTTTCTACTAAAACATATTCATGTCAAGAAAAAAATATTGCTAAGGACAAAAATGATTCAGCCCTTTTGGAGTACCCCTGGTACCTTATGTGCTATAACCGACTGTACATAACTGTCTAAAGGCCTAACATAAAGCTCTGTGAAGTTGTGAGATGAGGTTACCTTGGTGGGTGGTTCGAGCATGTCTCCGATCTCCTCCGGCTCCGCAGCTTTGACCTGCTCGTGCGGGTCTCCGGCCGCCATGGCTTCCTCGTTGCCCCACTCGTCACCGTCCTAAACACAAACACAACTGTAGCACTCGACACCAGGGTTCATCGGGTCGTCGGACGACTCGGTGTCCCACACGAAAAGAATAAGAAGCAACTTTCACACATTGGTTATTTACACGAGTCTTATCGCGATAGTATTTAGGTACATTTATGCGATTAACCTGGATTTCGACGTATCGCGAGTGCTTAAAGTTATGTAGAAACTTTGTGCTGTAAAATGGTCCACCTTTCTAAAGTATGGATCATGTTATAAGAATATTCAACTGATCAAAATGTACTCCCTTCAGTTTACATCATACTACAATAGGTTTGCAATATACTCCCTTTGGTATTCCTATAGGTTTACAATCTTCTCTCTTTGGTTATCATTATAATACATTTGGTTTACAATCTACTCGTTTTGGTTTACGTTACATACATTTGGTATTCCCTTTGGTTACATTGAACTATCTTTGTTTAAATCATACTAAATTTGGGTAAAAATCGACTCCCTTTGGTTTCAATTGTAATACCACAAAGTAAGTATTGGCGGCGGCACGCCAAAAATACCTTTGGTTTACATTATACCTACCAACTTTAGTTTACAATTTACTCCCTTTGGTTGACATCATACTAAATTTGGTCAAAAATGGACCCCCTTTGGTTTAGATTGTAATATCTTTGGTTTACATTAACTTTAGTCTACAATTTATTCTAATTAGTTTATATTAAAATACCTTTTGTTTACAATCTACTCCCTTTGCATTCCACTCCCGTTTACATTAAGCTCCTTTCAGTTCACATTCTACAACCTTAGTTTTACATTCTTCACTCTGCTACTTTTTCTACCCTTTTATTTACTTTCTAGTACATGTTTATTATTATTTATTTATTTATTTTAATTTCTCTCATTTTTTTAATAAAAGAAGGTCATAATTATTACTACTATTATATTGTGATATTATGCAATAAATACAATATGAATTTTACTTACGGCAGCATTATTGACGCAGTATGAAGCATCGTTTTCGTTATTGTAATCGTAGTCCCTGGGCGCGTCTATCTCCAAGGGCTCTGGCGCGGGCGCGGCGGCTTGCTTGCTCGCTTCAAGGTCGCGTTTCCTCATCAGCATCACGTTGCGACGCAGGAACAGCTTGCGAAAGTGGGACTCGTCTAGACCCCTGAAGGAGAAAAGAAATCGTTATAACCTTTTCGCCGCCAAGCCATTCGAGTAAAAAATTGCAACCAGCGCCACACCAATTTCTTGGTAAAGAAATACTCAATAAAATAGAGATGTCCAACAGTTCAAATCGATAATAAATCTACACTTTTTAAACTGAGTTTTAATTAATCTAAAACCATTATTTTGCCCCCTACTTTTCAGTTCTGATTTCATATAGGTCAAAATAATAATATAGGATAGTGGTAGTAGTGGTGGCCTCGTAAACAACACTAGGCATATTCAACAAGTTTATTTTTAGTTCAGTTTTCGATCAGCACTGGCGCATCTCTATTACGCGTCTCTCTATATCGCGTTGTCGGCTATAGACGACTGTGGCGTCGGTGGCATTTCTATATTCTCAAACCTTTAGGACAAATAAGGATGTAATATAGAATATCGATAAAAAATTAGAACATCATAGGATTTATGCTGGTATTTATTTTAATATTTTATTGTGACTATTTGTTTTCTTGCATTTCTTTTTCTTATTTAACTTACGTTGAATATTAATTAGAAACGATGTTAAATGGAAAAAATTTTATGTTAACTTAATTTAACGGGTCAAATTGTGATACAAGATTATTATTAGATAATAAGAGATAAGATAATTATTTATTTAATAAACTTAATAACAAATACACTTATATGAAATAATTCTGTGGCTTAACCATTTCCTAAACTAAGAATATGAATTCCTGTATCTCAGGCAAATGGGAAACCGACATAACTATTATTTTAAGATTTATGATATATAAGGTCCTATTAAATTCAGTGCAAATATTTTTAGGGTGAGTTCTACTCGTAAAACTGAACAACATTTCCCAATAAATATAGCTCGAAATATGAAAAGAAAAATTGGACCTACCATACAACAATGTTCAAAAAAAGTGTCACTTTGTATGAGAGGTGCAATTTTATTTTTCATATTTCGACCTATGTTTATTGGGAAAAGTTGTTCAGTTTTAGGAGTAGAGCTCAGCCTAAAAATATTTGCACTGAATTTAATAGGACCTTATATAATTAAATACTTGAATTTATTTTTCTATTCCTACTTGGTTTATTTGATTATTTCTTCGGCTTGTTTCTATTTCATTTTTATAACGCCCTTCGTAAGGTATTGTACTTATATTAGCGGTTATTTATTAGCATTTCATAGTTACTTATAAAGAAGAGGCCTATGTCCAACAGTGGGCTAATATAGGCTAATTAGATAGATAGATGGATAGTTACTTATGCGTTTATTAAATAAATAATTATCTTATCTCTTATTATCCAATAATAATCTTGTATCACAATTTGACCCGTTAAATTAAGTTCACATGAAACCCTTCCAAACGCTCCTAATTTATTTATGATTATTAGGTATTTACTTATCAAATCTTCTTCTTCGAGTAATCCAGGTTCAAACGACAGATCAACGTCATCCTCTACGCCTTCTAAAATCTGTAGAAGTTCTGCTGAACTAAGCTCGTCGGCACTAATTTTCCCATCACTATTTTTATGTCACTACTGCAATGACGTCAGAGCGTGTCGTCTTTACCCGACTACGGCGTACAGTGCACTCACAATGGTCAAGCAATTATCGCTGTGCACGAGTCGCCGAAACCGGTTTGTCGATACTCAATCAAACAAAGAAAATAATGTCTAATACTTGGCGTATTTCTACAAATCGATGTCGGGAATATTTTCAATATACATTAAAATAATAAGAAAATGTTATTGTTATGACAAACTTGACAAATATCTAGGCATAGTATATTCCGTAAATATATTATAGATGTATCGATATTTCACATTTGTACTAGTAAGGAACAACACTTCCAGTCGTGTGGGGCCGACTATGGCGTGTGCGAATGGTACTTCTGACAGCTTCAAAACGTAATCAGTATTTTTCTTATTTATACTACAAATGTTATAAATATCTAAGCGCAAAAGTTCATAAATCAAAGTAGAGGGTACAATAAATGCAATATGCGAAAAAATAAAAGATAGATACGGTTTTAAAATGCTAGTTTATGAACATAAACTTTAACGACGTTTTGTCGGCTGTACCCGACCGTGGCGCTGACGGCAAGTCGCGGGTTGTCGGCTATACCCGTCTGTGGCGGTGAAAAGGTTAATATGTTTAGGATTGATATGTTGTTGAATTTAAACATTTCCAGCGGACAACCAATTGTAAAATAATTTTCTCACTTTTGAGTTTTGAGGAGTGACTCGCTACTTCCTATCGGAAACATTTGAAAATAAGCAAAAGTAGGTATGTAGGGTAGGTACATAGTAATGTTCATCAGCACAGGATACTAGATATTCATAAACACAACAACATTTTTCAGATTTGGTTGCAAGTAGGTAAGTTAGCTTCTACATACATACATAAATCACGCCTATATCTCTTACGGGGTAGGCAGAGCGTTAACGTCCTTAAAACGGATATTAACACCACGTCTGACAAAAAGCTTGAGGGTCAATCAGATAACTGTGTATCGCTATAGTGACAGGTTGTCGCTGTATCCGATCTTTCACCCCAAACGAATTCACCCTAAGGTGGATTCTGGGAAACGCATGTCTGAGAATTCACCTTACCTAGGGTGAATAAATGGATTTTTTATATGTATTTTCTTCCGATTTACCACCCTGGTAATGTACACTCGACATAAAGCTGTTGAAAAGTGTTAAAATATGCTACTGTTCATCTTTAGACAAATTGTACAGCGATTAAACGGTTTCTTCTATACGACTGTCAGGCTGTACAATGGCTGTATAAGGAGCTCGTGTGCTTGTTGGGCTTAGGCCAGCTAAGAAGTCGGTATAAATTGGAGGTACCAATTTTCCTTTTTACAGTAGTTAGATACGTTGCTAAGGATGAAAAAAGACTATAGGTATGAAACTGCATAATATCAAAACACTCCCAAGGCTCAGTTTCTAAACTCACACTTTTGTACTATTGGACAAAAAAAAATATTACACTGACTGTACCTAGGGTGAATAAATGGAAAAATTAATTCAAAAGAAACTCCATTTATTCACCCTAGGTAAGGTGAATTCTCGGACATGCGATTCCTAGAATCCACCTTAGGGTGAATTCGTTTGGGGTGAAAGATCGGATACAGCGCAGGTTGTCAGCCCATCGCCTAAAATTGCAATACACATCCCTCGAGTCCCTTAGTCGCCTCTTACGACTCCCACGGGAAAGAAATGGGCTGACGCTATTCTGAGCCGGCATCACACGGCAAAGTAAAAAGTAAAGTATATTGTATTGTATCGCGGTAACACTCGTTTTAAAGGGCCAAACAGTTACTGACTTAGGTTTAAAGATTATTTATTCTCATAAAAGATATTACATCGCTTACATGAGAAAAGAACTTAAAATTAAACAGTAAATACATTAGTTGTCGCTGACATGGGCATTACAAGTCGCCGTTTTCTAATGTACGTAGGTACTTAATTACAAAATCACAAAAAACATAAATATCTGAAATAAAAACGACATAAATACATAAACTAGGGTCGGAACAATTACGAGCACTTTAGGGGTGGTATGGGATCTACCTCCTAGCGGTCAACCCCGGGCAACGGCAACACAGGCTTGCCTGTGGATAAGTCCGGCTAAACGATCCCACGTGCGCGGTGGCTGGCTCGCGACCACCATCCCACCGAAGTCTGGCGCCAAGTAGCCACCTGCGTTCCGTCAGTGTGTGGGAGTGCCAGTGCCTTAACAGGCTTCTTCTGGGTGAGCTCGCTCCATCTTAGACTCTGTCTCTGTCCTATGACCTAGACTAGAGTCAAGAGCAAACCCATCATTAATAAAAAAAAAATAAAAAAAACTTATTAATTTAGACTAACCTGTCAATAGGCGTTTTAAAGTTGGCTTCGTTCCACGTGTGTCCCGTGGCTAGCGTTTTCCTGCTGATGACGATCTTGGCGGGCTGCGTGGCCTCGTACTCCCCGCTGCGGCCGTCCGAGCGGTGGTCGAACGCGAGCCCCGCGCCGAGGAAGTCCAACTGCTTCTTGGTGCGCGCGGGCTTCTTGGCAGTGCCGTCGACGGTGAGACGCCCGCCGGCTGTCGTTTGTGTGCGTTCCGATGTTTTTGATGCTGCAATTGAGAGTTGAGACTTTATTGTGGCTCTGGGAGAAGAAAATAGACTCTCTCTCTCTTTTCGTGTGGGACACTGAGTCGTCCAACGACACGATGAACCCTGGTGTCAAAGTTTTTCAACCGCCTCCTACTAGTAGTAGGTTTCCGACAAGAAAACAGACTTAAAACAACTTCTCTCAGCTTCTTCTTTGTCGAGTCGATGGTAACAGTAAAATTTTTCGTGACCAATATTTGGCAACTGAAATGTATTTGGGGCTCGCCTCTTGGAAGTCCTGTAGCGTACAGGGGTTTGGGCAATTGGGACAGGCTAGTAGGTGGTCCTTTTGATGGCACCGCAGTCACATTTACCGCCAGCTGTCGGCTGACGTGGTGTTAATATTCGTTTTATGAAACTATTCCCACTTTTTTTGTTTTTATAATCTTACAAAATTTTCAGGCGCCGCATTCACATTTACCGCCAGCCGACAAGGCCTGCTTTGCTATGTTTCGTGGCACCTCTAAACACCACCACCAGGAGTTGATTGAGCCACTTCCAGATTTTCTAGGGGAGGTCGCCCCAAGATGGTAGCTTTTCGGCTAGTGACAAGTGAGCCGCGTAGAGTGAAAATAGATCAATACCAAATTTTAAAACACTTCCTGTGTTTGGTATATTTTTTTTTGAAAACTTGCAAAATTTTCAAGCGCGGGCAGGAAATGAACCTGCGACTTTCACCATTACTAGTGGCGATGCCAATTTGCCAAACTAACCCGGTAGATGGAGCCGTGCCACGCGTTACTGGCATTAAGATACACTTGCAAAAATTCGCGGGCAAGGAACGAGCTGCGGTAGCCCAGATGGAAGAGGCGTCGCCACTAGTAATGGCGAAAGTAGCAGGTTCAAATCCGGCCCGCGCTTGAAAATTTTGCAAGTTATCAAAAATAAAAAAATGCCAAATAGTTACATACATACATAAATCACGCCTATATCCCTTACGGGATATTAACACTAGTTTGAGGGTCAATCAGATAACTGTGTATCACTATAGCGACAGGTTTTCAGCCCATCGCCTAAAATTGCAATACACATATAACCCTCGAGTTTCTTAGTCGCCTCTTACGACACCCATGGGTAAAAAATGGGGTGATGCTATTCTAAGCCGGCATCACACGGCAACCGGTAACACTTTTTCGATTATGCGAAATTTTACAATAAAAACAAAAAGAAATGACTATGGCTTGTAGAATTGTACTTGTAGCTAAAATCACTACAATTTAATTACTTCAGCGTTGCTATTTATTTTCGCAAGTTATTGTGAATTGTGAGTGATGCACTCCATTTCTCTCCCGTGGGGGTCGTAAGAGGCGACTAAGGGACTCGAAGGTGTGTATTGCAATTTTAGATGATGGGCTGACAACCTGTCACTATAGTGATACACAGATATTTGATTGACCCTCAACATTTTGTCAGACGTGGTGTTAATATCCGTTTAACGGCCGTTAACGCTCTGCCTGCCCCGTAAGGGATATAAGCGTGATTTATGTATGTCGTGAAACGGGCCCAGGTGGTAGCTTTTCGACTAGTGACAAGTGAGCCGCGTAGAGTGGGAATAGCTTTTCCATTCTCTCAGCCGTAACGATGATATGAAACGATAACCTCGATACAGTGTAACTCACTACCTGCGTCTGTGTTTCGAAACGCATACAGCCCTAATGTCTTCAAAGTAAGAGTGAACAGGCTTCTTCTGGGTGAGCTCGCTCCATCTTAGACTCTGTCTCTGTCCTATGAACTAGACTAGAGTCAAGAGCAAACCCATCATTAATAAAAAAGTGGGTATAGGTTTTTGTAACGATGATATGAAACGACGAGTACCTCTGTTGTTCTTGAGCCTTAGACTCTGTCTCTGTCCTTTGACATAGACTAGAGTCAAGAGCAAACACATCATTAACAAAAAAAAAATGATGAGTACCTCTGTTGTTCTTGAGCCTTAGACTCTGTCTCTGTCCTTTGACCTAGACTAGAGTCAAGAGCAAACACATCATTAACAAAAAAAAAATGATGAGTACCTCTGTTGTTCTTGAGCCTTAGACTCTGTCTCTGTCCTTTGACCTAGACTAGAGTCAAGAGCAAACACATCATTAACAAAAAAAAAATGATGAGTACCTCTGTTGTTCTTGAGCCTTAGACTCTGTCTCTGTCCTTTGACCTAGACTAGAGTCAAGAGCAAACACATCATTAACAAAAAAAAAAATGATGAGTACCTCTGTTGTTCTTGAGCCTTCGACTCTGTCTCTGTCCTTTGACCTAGACTAGAGTCAAGAGCAAACACATCATTAACAAAAAAAAAAAATGATGAGTACCTCTGTTGTTCTTGAGCCTTAGACTCTGTCTCTGTCCTTTGACCTAGACTAGAGTCAAGAGCAAACACATCATTAACAAAAAAAAAATGATGAGTACCTCTGTTGTTCTTGAGCCTTAGACTCTGTCTCTGTCCTTTGACCTAGACTAGAGTCAAGAGCAAACACATCACTAACAAAAAAAAAATGATGAGTACCTCTGTTGTTCTTGAGCCTTAGACTCTGTCTCTGTCCTTTGACCTAGACTAGAGTCAAGAGCAAACACATTATTAACAAAAAAAAATGATGAGTACCTCTGTTGTTCTTGAGCCTTAGACTCTGTCTCTGTCCTTTGACCCAGGGATCGTTTTAGGTTAAGGTACAGGGTTAAGCTACCGGTATAATAACGGTACCGGTATACTTTTTAAAGGTAGACGGATAAAGGTTATGATAAAGGTTATGGTACCGGTAAAAAATTACGGTACCATTATTTTATACCTGTAGCGTTATAAATTAATTTAACCTTTATTTAACCGGTATTAATTATGATATCGAAAAATGGAGTTCGCGCGATGTATTTAGCGACGTTGTCAGACCTAAGTTCCACGCGGTTTTTAACGTTTTCTTTGTTCCTAAGTAGTCGTGCTCGCTTTCACTTTGGGCGTTGGCCCCATCTGCTTAGCTTGTCAAAGTGAACTGATGTTTCATGTGCTGTTTGGCAGGTGTCACTGATACCTGTCGATTGTGACATGGGGCTGTCACTCATCCCCCCCCTGACATATCTTACCCCCCTGCACCCCCCATCCAGTTCAAAATTTCACCCCTTTAAACATCCCGGTCTTATTTTTTTTTGGCAGGGCACCCCAGGTTGCCCCCCACCTCGTCCCCTCTCTACCAAAATTTTCGATCGGCTATAACTTTTGAACCGCTTGTCAGATTTCGACCGGGTTTTCACCTAAACTCTTTAAAAAAAAGTGTGCGTCGAACCCCTCCCCCTTGCCCCCCCGAACCCCTGCCGAATTTTTGACCCCTAAGTTCTTGGTAACGGCTGGTCCGATTTGCACCGCGTTTTCTTCAACGGCTGCGCCAAAACAAGAAGAACTCATTTCGTGCACCACAAACCACCCTGCCCCCTTTCTTGCTGCCGCGTCCCAAAATACCCCTTTTTGGGACCAAACTTTAGAAGCGTATTTCTCGGCATCGTAGAGGCCTATAGACCAACGGTTTACATCCCAGTTTTGAACAGGATACCCAGTCATATATTGACGCCTCAAATCGCCCTCCTCCCCATATTTTTTTCAATTTTCAACTTTTCCGGATTTTATTATTATTATTATTATTTATTTATATTCACACCAAATAACAATATTATTTAATCATCTTGGCACCATTAAACTGAGAATCGGTTTGTCTTGATGCTGCACAAACCTCTTTACTCTATTCGCTTTCGAATTTAAACAGACTAACACAATATTCTATAAACATAATGACTTAATTTTAAACCTTACTCATCATACAATGGATACATGACCGCACACAGGCCGCCCCGCGCAAGCGCAGTGACACAACAGCGCAAGCGCCAATAAAAACCGGTTGCGCTAGACGAGCGGCAAATATATACAGGTTGCTCCGTTCCGTACACTTACTAGTGATGAGGGGTTTGTAAAGAAAAAAAAATATTTAATAGATTTTAGATAAGAAATATTTTTTAATTTTATATTTAATATTTTTGTTTGTCAAGCTTTCTCTTAACTCTAACGGCAGTTCATTTATTAATCTAGGTATAAGGAAGTCTGACGTACGTTTGCCGTAATAGTTATTAGCTCGTATTATATCCAACTGTTTATTTGCGATTTGACGTGTAATTTTATTTCCTGTTTTTAAATTATTACTAAAATAGAAGTAGTTTTCCTTTAATAATGACAAATTAATTTTGTCTTGTATAGGCAAAATTTTTGTATACTGAAATATTTTACTTTCATCATTTTTAAATGTTAGTTTAGTTTTATGCGGTATTATTTGTTTTAGCATTACTAATGATACTTTCAGCCAAGGCGGTGTGCAGCTGTAATCTCATTTGAAACGGTACTTTGCGCTTGATTAAATACATTTTGGACATTATTGCACGTAATTTGGTACAAACACTAGCAATATGAGGACCCCAGTTGAACCGATCGTCAATAATTAGGCCAAGGTATGTATGCTGGGATACTTTCTCTATTGGCTCACATTTACATTGAGCTGGTGATATATGGAGACACTCGTGATCATGGGCAATAAGTTCGATTTCTTCGGAAGTGTATATGTGACTTGAGTGCACGTGTAGTAACTTCGTCTTACTTGCGTTCAGAACCAGCCCTGCGTCGTGTGACCATTTACAAAGAAGTGTGAAATCTTCCTGCAAATTACATAATGCTACCCTTACATCTCTATTAGCCGATATAAGACAGGTGTCATCTGCGAACTGGTAAACAGTGCATTTTTTAATGACATTGTTTAGATCGTTTACGTAAGCTAAATAATGTAAGGGTCCCAAGACAGAACCCTGAGCTGTACCTACAGTAACTTCGGTCATTACACTGTACGCATTGCCAATCTTTACACTATAGGAACGATCCTTTAGGTAGTCTTCGCACCATTCTAACAGAGGTCCCCTAATACCTGTATCATCTAATTTGCGCAATAGTGTTTTATGTCTTAGAGTATCGAATGCTTTGCTGTAATCAATAAACACCATCAGCACGTGTTGTTTAGCTTCGAGACATTTGTTCACATAATCGGTAAAACAGGATAGTAGCTGGGTGGTACTTTTATCCTTCTGGAATCCGTATTGGTTCTTGGATAGAATGTCGTTATCAATATAAAACTTTTGGATTTCATTACATACATATTTCTCAAATATTTTATCTAGTAATGGCAATATTGTTATTGGCCTGTAGTTGCTATAGTCCTGCTTAGATCCTTTTTTGAAAATCGGTCTAACTATTCCCGTTTTAAGTTTAGTTGGATATTTACCGGATTGTATACTATTATTGATTAAACAAGCTATGGCGTTTGCTATTTTATCAGATATAGTTTTAACATCTATAGGCCGAATACCATCCAAACCTGGTGATTTATTCGTTTTAATATTTCTAATTATTTTGTGGATATTAGAGGCATCCGCTTTTTTAAATTTCATCGATAATATACTAGGTTTACTATAATCCGAGTCCCGCAGTATCGGGATCTCACATTTCGGTAGAATGTCTTGCACAGATTTACTGAACCCTTTCGCAAAATTGTTAGCAACGACTTATGCGCACGAATAGCGTGCAGGGTTGTTAATTAGCACCTAATACGACTAAACTATCGGTCTAGCGCCTCGGCACGGGCCGCTTAGCCATGTCAGATGACGAGGATGCTGAAAGCAGGGCCATAACAGAGGTTTTGGCCCAGAAGGAGGCTGAGATGCAGTTGCTGCAGAAGATGGCTGCAAGCAGCCCGTCTTCTTACAAATATCTCGGTACCCGAAAAAACGACGTTGCTAACGGCTATGAGTGGTGGAACCCTGCGCTAGACCATGCGTAGGAGAGTCGTGGCAGCGCGCCGTAACTGGCTGAGTGCAAGAAAGCGACGCAGCCCTAATCATGGAGCATTTACTCACCATTCTTCGGGCTAAAAGAGGTCAGTACAAAAATGCAATGAAGCTCGCTGAAATCAACCATTTTCGCTCGGTGGCAGATTTTGGGAACGAAGACACATGGGGGCTTGTGTATTAGGCGGACTCCGGAAGGTCGCGTCCACCCATGAATGTGCTCCATTGTGTAGACCTGCTTCAGGCCTACACCACTACTGCGGACGGAACAATGTCTGGATTGTTGACGGCACGCTGCCCGGATGACGACCCCTCTAGGGATACGGCCTACCATCGCGCGATCCGCGTCACTGCCGCGTGTGCATCATATGACGACTCCA
Source organism: Tuta absoluta (assembly GCA_027580185.1). NCBI lineage: Eukaryota > Metazoa > Arthropoda > Insecta > Lepidoptera > Gelechiidae > Tuta > Tuta absoluta. Next base: position 5,265,863 of record JAQAHW010000023.1, on the reverse strand, counting down.
GAACGTCAAATCTTAAGACGCTCGAGAACATCATCAAGGAACTCCCGAACACTGCACCTGGTACGGACGTCCGACAGCCCATACAGCCCGAATCATCAAGCACGCCTGGAAGGTTAGTAGCAGTGAGATGCTGCTCATGTACACGCATTGCTTGCAGGTTGGTTCTTCCCAGACGCATGGAAGTTCAGCCAACTTGATGTTCTTCCCAAAGGAAACGGTAAGCCCCCATCTGATCCGAAAGCCTACAGACCCAATAAAGTTTAAAATCGTTTGTAATAGTTAGTTGCGAAAGGTCAAATCTATTAAGTATTATGTTGTCATTATTTGATGAGGTTGAGGTAAGCCAGGGTCAAATGGTAACTCCGAAATATTGCATGTGTTGTATAGAGCAATGAATTTCCCTTCTAAAGATCCCTATTCGCAGACCAAAAATTACAAGATTTTACAGATGGAAATGGATTTAAAAAGCTTAATCGAAGAAGCAAGCCTTAAAAAGTGCTCTTCATTTTTATATTCTCTCAGTCAAGTAAAAAGGTGTCACCGAAATATACCATATTAGTTTGATAATGCAGTTATTTACCTGATGCAAGTGATTTTAAACTTTGTGGGAGGGGGAGAGGTAGAGAAAGGGTATGGCAAGGCGGAGCGGTTTATTTGGGGAATATGGGGAATGAGTGAAGCAGGGAGAACGGTGAGCAACGTGGGAGCAATGAAAGTAAAAATTATGTATGAAATTTTCGATGAAACGTGTATCACAATAGTGTGATACACGTTTTTTAGACACGTGTATAGTGACAGCCTGTCGCCTTAAATTATAATACAGTCCCTTAGTCATCTCTTATGACATGTTTTTTTCTGAAACGGCACACAAATATTTGTCAGACGTGGCGATAGCGACCGTATTTTACAGCCGCTAACACTCTACTTATCCCGCAAAGGATAAAGGCGTGATATGTGTATGTATGTAGTATTGAAAATAGCAATTTTTCTGTGACATTATTAATATCCTCAGTCCAGTCCATTCATTATAATTATAGCCTACGCTCTATACCATATCAAACATACTGAAAGATTTGTCACCATACACTACACCGCAGAGCCACCGGAGTTCGACCCAACCGCTCTAAATAATTCGTTGCATACATTTTCTTGTAAGTAAAGTCGCACAGTGCCGGCACGCGCTGCGCGGTCGCGACTGCCGCCGCCTCAGCCTCTTGGAAATTTCGACCGCGCCGCGCGCAACACAATTCGTAGCATACATTTCCTTGTAAACTCGCGACCCTTAGGAGTGGCACCGATTATCGGTGAGACAGTAAGAAAGGACAAAGACATTTTTTTTACGCAGGAATATTAACAAAATACACATTTCATTTAAAGTATGGCATTTTCGGTGATACCTGAATGAGAAAATTTCAAAATCAAGAGGACTTCAAAGGCTTGCCTGTACGACTAAGGTTTTAAATCCATTTCCATCTGCAAAATCTTGGAATTTTTGGTCCTCAGATAGGGATCCTTAGAAGGGAAATTCATTGCTCTATACAACGCATGCTATATTTTGAAGTCACCATTTGACCCTCACTTACCTTAACCTCATCAAATTATGGCGACATAATATTAAACAGATTCAACCTTTCCCAATTAACTATTACAAATGATTTTTAACTTTATTGACATTCATTTGGTGGCACTTCAGTCAAAATAGAACCTTTCAATTACAGCCAATCTAAATCTTCCGACCTAGTGCCACTTTAGAACCTTAGGAACCTGAGCCTCAAATGATCCCACTTATTTATTTACTATTTGATCTGACCGAAAATCATGTACGTTGATCGATGACAAGTTTTGATGCACACGACCGTACGCACGCTTAATTAAAGTAGTACTACCCGTACGAAACGAACACGACGACTTCTTGCCCTACCAAGCTACCCAGGCACGACGCGCCTTTTTAATTCAAAAGGGTTAGAAGAATGGCGGCTCTGTCAATTCAACACGCGCGGGCAAGCGATCTGCTTGATGCGGCATTCACCCTTCCACCGCATGCACGGAACGGCAACGCAGCGTAGGCTACGGTGGCCGAATTGTCGGAGATGACCTTGCAAAACCCTTTTGATAGCGGTTTTGGTACCATAAAAATACCGGTACCGGTAAATTTGCGGTAGCAACAAATTTCCGGTTCCGACACTTTATGGTTTCGTAATATTTCGGTATGACGTCATACCGTTTACCGTTTCAACCGAAAACATTTCGGTTATACAATCCCTGCTTTGACCTAGACTAGAGTCAAGAGCAAACACATCATTAACAAAAAAAAAAATGATGCGTACCTCTGTTGTTCTTGAGCCTTAGACTCTGTCTCTGTCCTTTGACCTAGACTAGAGTCAAGAGCAAACACATCATTAACAAAAAAAAAAATGATGAGTACCTCTGTTGTTCTTGAGCCTTAGACTCTGTCTCTGTCCTTTGACCTAGACTAGAGTCAAGAGCAAACACATCATTAACAAAAAAAAAAATGATGCGTACCTCTGTTGTTCTTGAGCCTTAGACTCTGTCTCTGTCCTTTGACCTAGACTAGAGTCAAGAGCAAACACATCATTAACAAAAAAAAAAATGATGAGTACCTCTGTTGTTCTTGAGCCTTAGACTCTGTCTCTGTCCTTTGACCTAGACTAGAGTCAAGAGCAAACACATCATTAACAAAAAAAAAAATGATGCGTACCTCTGTTGTTCTTGAGCCTTAGACTCTGTCTCTGTCCTTTGACCTAGACTAGAGTCAAGAGCAAACACATCATTAACAAAAAAAAAAATGATGAGTACCTCTGTTGTTCTTGAGCCTTAGACTCTGTCTCTGTCCTTTGACCTAGACTAGAGTCAAGAGCAAACACATCATTAACAAAAAAAAAAATGATGCGTACCTCTGTTGTTCTTGAGCCTTAGACTCTGTCTCTGTCCTTTGACCTAGACTAGAGTCAAGAGCAAACACATCATTAAATCAAAAATAAAATAAAAATAAAAAACCTCTGTTGTTCTTGAGCCGCCAATGGCTGGGGCCGGCCCAGGCGGCGACGATGGCCCCGCAGTAGGAGTACTCGAGGCGCGAGTCGCGCGCGCCCGCCGGCCGCATGTCCGTGAGGCGCGCGAGCGGCGCGGGGGGCAGCCGCGCCACGCACGCCGCCACCGCCACGTCCGCCTCCTCCTCGCTCTCGATGCCGCCGAGGGGCTCGTCGTCTGACACAAACAGGTTCAAGCAAATTACATAAAAAATTAAAAAAAAAAAAAATTAAAATATTTTATTTTCAGTAACATAAAATATACCTTAAATTATAGTGGCCGGAACCTCCTTTTAAGCGTAAGTTGCCTGTGTCAGGAGATTCCGCTCTTCCCTAATGCAGTTTACAGGAAGGTATTCAAGACATATCTTAAATTTGTTTGAGTCTAAATAAAATATGAATAAACGCTAACTTTACTTAATATCTAATAGTCTACATACATACATACACATATCACGCCTATAGTCCCTTGCGGGGTAGGCAGAGCGTAAACAGCCGCAAAAAACGGATATTTACGCCGCGGCTGACAAATATTTGAGGGTCATTCGGATAATTGTGTATCGCCATAGTGACAGGTTGTCAGCCCATCGCCTAAAATTGCAATACACACCCTCGAGTCCCTTATTCGCCTCTTACGACTCCCACGGGAAAGATATGGGGTGATGCTATTCTAAGCCGGCATCACACGGCAATCAAATTACATACTTTATTAATAACACTGTTACATCACAATAAAACAATTTTAAACGGCTTAACTTCCTACGTATCAAGCTCTTTACAGAGCCCGTGGTCACGGCTGACTCCAATTGACCACGGGCTCTTTAAAGAGCTTGAAACGTAGGAATTGTAAAATCCAAAATAAACACAACTTAAATCCGTTTAAAATTGTTTTATTGTGATAGTTGTGCTAACTCAAGAAAATATTAACACTGTTACACGTCGAGGTTGGATTTGTAAAAAATAAAATTACATACAGATTCAATGGCGTAAATTTACGGGACTTACATTAACAGCCCCAACCGTCCACTGCTGGACATGGGCCTTCCCCTATTTGAAGGTATTGTCATACTCACCACGCTTGACAATTACGCAATTTACTTGTTATTTATTTGATTTGAGTTTAGCCCTCTGCAATCAGTTGACGGGCGGGCGTGTGTGATCTGTCTACCTCTGTGAAGAAGGCTGTCTTAAGCAGCCGAAACGTAAAAAAAACGTTCAAACAAATAAGTCGCGTAAACCCACACAATGAGTGATGATACTTGTTTGTTTAGTAATAAGATTAACTGGCATTCATTCTATTTTCATTCTGTTAGTTAGTGGTCAAGGGTATATATATTATTCTTTATTTATGTACGCATGTATTTATTCCATGTAGATTTATGTAATTTAATTTCGTTACATTATTATGTATTTTATATCTTTCTTTATTCTTCAAAAACTTTTTATATCAATTTATTTCGGTTTATTTTTCGCGCATCCGATTTTACTTTTTCTTTCTTAGGGATAACTCTCGACTCAATTCTCCAATGGGGCCCACATATCACATCTTTGTCGGGAAGATTAAGCTCGGCTGCATACGAAATGCGTAAAATTAGAGAGATCACGGATATTGCAACTGCGCGACTTGTTTACTTTTGTTATTTCACAGCATTATGTCACACCTCGGACACTGGCCATAAGAATAGATAATAATACTGCGTATAGAAACGAAACTCCTTTGTCTGGGCCCCAAAAGCCGCGCTTTAAATACCTACTTCCCCCCGCAGCCCGTAACGCCCCGCACTCTCCCGCGCTTTAAGTCGGGGCTGTCACGTGCCAATAATTTTATTCCAGACTAGCGGCCAGTCAAGCGGTTGCGACCGCTGCTAACAGTTTTCCCGTGAGAACAAAATATTTACCCGTTTTAAAGTCTTACCTTACCATTTTATATAGGTAGGTACAGAATTTTAAAATAGGTGCAAAACATACCTACGATACGAATGTGCTTATTTATCATTATCAGCTAACAATGACTTAGGCACCTAGGTAGTTTAAATTAGAAAATGGAAACTAGGTACCTACGTAAGTAAAAATAGGAGTACACACAACAATTACGTATAATAACGAATGGTAGGTACCTAGGTATTTCATCTCTCTTTAATCTCATCTTTAGGCAAATTAAAAAAACTTAGATGCGGAGTTTTCCTCGCATCACTTTTGCAGCCATACACACCACAATAATTCGGCATTGCTAACTTTTTCACAAAAAATGAAAATTCGACCCGCACGACGAACGTTTCCGCGGCGAAGCGCACTCCCGACTGAATTGTTCGCTAAGAGACAGCCAGACGGATCGACCTTGAGCGCGTCTGGAGCGGGAGTGTCATCTCTATGTGATTTCTACTCTATGCACTGGCGCTCAAATGTATGAATCAAACGCGTTGCTACGCACACAGTCTAAGCTCGCGTAGGTGAACGCGGACAATGCTTGTGTGTGTGAGACAACATGTCAGGGTTGCCGCCATTTTGCGTTCGCGAATCGGGAATGCAATGTGCGGCAGTATGAAATGACCTTCGTCGTCGCGTCCTTGCTAGTCTAGTGTCTGAGCGTCCTCCGAGCGCGGGTGGGCGGCGCTTGTAGGGGGAGGCAGGGAGTGACCATACTGTACGCTAGTACTATTAATTATACTGTGATTATGTCCTATGGAATTTTGTTGTGGGGGCGCGCCGCTGATAAAACTAATGAAGAGTTCGGTATCGAACATATTGTCACACTATTCCGCGCAGCGACGCGTCCGCTCCACATGAACCGTTGCTACTGAGTGCATAGAAACTTGCAATGGCGGCGAGGCGCGGCGACCGAGTCGACAGTCGGCAGCGCGCGCGCGTCGCCGCACATGAATCGTTGCATACAGTTTCATAGAAACTGGCGAAAAGCGGCTGAGTCGAGGTTGCGCGGTCGCTCTACCTGTATCGAGCCTTACCATATAGATCATTGTGCGGCTCGTCCCGCGGGATGGGCTCCACCTCCGCGAGCACGTCGAAGGCGAGCGCTTGCTGCGAGAGGTTCAGCTGGTTGTCTTCCACCCACTTGTTTACTCGGACGTCGCTGCACAAACATTAAGGTTACATTTCAAATTTAATTTTCTTGTACATTGCTTTATTTTGCAGTTCCAGTGCTATATTGTTTTCATAAATGTTAGCGGCGGCCGGGGTTTAAACCCGGGACCTGTGTAGTACCGTTCATACATACATACACATATCAAGCCTATTATCCCTTGCGGAGTAGGCAGTGCGTAAGGAGACGCAAAAAACGGACATTTACGCCCCGACAGACAAATATTTGAGGTCATTCGAAAATTGTGTATCATTATCTTATTTTCATTTATTAAAATTTATTTTGCTAATGTCAGGTATTCTTATAACTCCCACTGTTTGTTGACAACTTTACAGCGGGCGTACATTTGTAGAGAACTTTGATTTTGATTGTAATCATTCATTTATATATTGCCAGCTCTCTAGTAACATTTGAAACACGCCAATTTCAGTACCAAATAGAAAATTAACTGAATGGCAAATAAAAAATATATAAGCGGAATTTATGTCCGAAGGCATATTAAAAGACATAAGATTATCTTAAAGATAAAGACGTCTGGTCAGTAGCAACAGTTGCTCCAACAAAATGTATGAGATAGATAGATCATATTTAAACATGAATTTGACATAATTTTTAACTTTGACAGGTATTTTCGTTACATTACTGCAATTTTACTTTTCTTTTTTTAATAAATGATTTTATGTTAAGCAGACTGTGACTTTATAAATTAGAGTCTTGTAAATTCCTACTTAGAAATAAATGCTTTGAATTTTGAATCAATTCGATTTTGGCTGGCATATGGTATGAACAACATACACATACACATATCACGCCCATTACATTACATTTACACCACACTTACATTTTGTATGCATGCATTTTTTTACATGTACTGATTTGACATTGTATTTTTATATTTTACATTTCCTTGACGATCACATTATGGTGGACATTGATTTTATTAATTGTAACGAATTATTAGAACCTATAATGTTAAATAAATATACTAAACTAAACTAAATTATCCCTTGCAAACGGCCGCAAAAACGGACATTTACGGCACGTCTGACATTATATTCGAGGGTCATTCGGAAAATTGTATATCACCATAGTGACAGGTTGTCAGCCCATCGTCTAAAATTGCAATACACACCCTCATCCCTCAGTCGCCTCTTACGACTTCCACGGGAAAGATATGGGGTGATGCCATTCTAAGCCGGCATCACACGGTACTGGTATGAACAAACAGACCAATATTGACTTAAATGGCGATACAGTTCGTCAGTTTTTACTACCCTTGTAGAAGTTCAGCAATTCCCATGACGGCCGATGTGGCGCAGTGGTAGTGCGACTGCCTGCTACGCAAAGGCTCCGGGTTTGATTCTCGATGGGACACTCGAAAAGTTGATATTTATCACTTTGTGAATTTGTTCCCGGTCTGGTTAGGACATTGCAGGGTGCACCAACTGATTGTCCGAAAAGAAATGGTTCCGTGCTTCGGAGGGCACGTTAAGCAGTCGGTCCCGGTTGCTGTCTATGATTACTTAGACTGTGGTCGTAACACAACCATGTCAGAGGCCTACTAGTGGTAGTAGGCGGTTGAAAAACTCTGACACCAGGGTTCATCGGGTCGTTAGACGACTCGGTGTCCCACACGAAAAGAGAGCAATTCCCACTCACGTGTCTTCAGTATCCGGGTCCCAGTTGACTATGGAGAACCCGGTGAACGGTTCACAGATGTGGTCTCCCTCCGTGAACGCAGGCAGCAGTTTCCTGGCCAATGTGATGCGCTCTCCGACCCCCAGCTCCTCGGGAATGTTGTCGGGAATGTTCTCCTTTATCTGCTCGAGGAACGGGCCGTCGGTTCTAAAGAGGGAATGAATGAATGGTTTAAGTGAACAAGTTCGCTGAAAACATTATAAGAACTGAACTAGCTCATACAAATTAACAACTTTATTTTAAGGGCCGATCTAGCCTATAAATAGTAAAAACTTTCTCCAAGGATCATAGGATAACATAGATAATAATATATAAATATTTTTCTGCCATAGTGACTCAAATTAACTAGGATATGAACAGTTTTTGTATGAAGGGAAAATTTCTTTTTTTATTACTTGATCTATAAATGCTCTTTGTCTCGATTAAGTCAGTTCAGTCACAAGTAAAATCTCAGTTATTTGATGATCTTACTACTTTTACTCAGTTTTGTGCGGATCACCAAGAGCAACAGCTATTACACTAGTCTGCCGACCGTGCAAGTTTCGTCATACATTGCTGGTTATCATTATTAGGTTAAATGGGAAACTTAGAGAAACTCACTTTATAGTTTATATGAAATATTATATATTTAACTGTATCGGTTTCTGGATAGGTGCGTGTTTCCTACAGAAGAGCGCGGTGCGTAAGACGGGGAGAGCGCCCAGTGCTTATGAAGTATATAGCTTTAAAAACAATGAACTGTTGTATTAGAATATTGTGTAAAAGAGAAATACTGTCTCAGTATAAGTTGTAGTGAGACACATTGATTTTTGTCATATTCCAACAATCATGTGGGTGTCATTACAATCCACTCAAGATAACCGGCAATTTATGCTGAACCGTGCACGATAGCCGGAATAAAAAATGATCTTCACTGTTCAATACAGAGTACGGCTTCCAGATTGATCTATAGTTTCATGATAGATGATACTGACCTCAGTACGAGACCGAGCGTGACGTCATCAATGGGTAGAGTGGCGTTGAACGCGCGGTTGGATGACGTCACGTCGCCGGTCTGCGCCGCCAGCCTCTCGAAGAACGGATCTAAAACAACATGACAATACATATAAAATGATAGTACATGGAGATTAACCCGTAAGTAGGCGCGCGTGGGGTAGTTTACACCCCCGCGTGGGGTAGTTTACACCCCAACGCATGTTCAAAGGTTCAAAACATTAAGATTTTTAATGTTACTGTGATGATTTTCCATCTGCCCCCATAAATACGCGTAAACTTTGCAAATAATTGCATCCCAGTCTCGAGCAGCGTCATATGTCATATTTGCCCAAGAAAAAAGGACCGTAAAAGAAAAACTACGTGCCCTAAATGTATGAACCATGTTTGTAATGACCACATTAACATACTGTGCGAAAAATGTGTTTAAGGTGAGGTGGCCTCAGAAATCTACCGAGCAAAGGCGGAGTAGTGTTCGGAATTTTCTATGCCATTTCTTCAAATCTCAAAAACACGAGACGTAATTATTTTCAGGACTACTTCAAGATATATGCTACAAAACTATGGAGCCCAAAACACGATTAGTAAAAATTTTCTCGATAGAAAAAAATCGCAAAGTAAGCTCTTATTTCGCGGTTTTTGGCCTGTTTCTTAGACTAAAAACCTGTACCATTTGACCGGTATCCAATATTTCAAAATTTATTTTATGTCATTTTCTTCCTTATTGTATGTGTAATCAACGTATGGAGCTAGTTTTTCAATTATCTACTTATTATCATTAAAAAAGAACACTTAAACACAAAAGTATGTTCGGTTTGCGCACGGGCACGTCGGTTTCTACCGCGTCCGCACCCCTCAGTCGGCCACTGAGCCTCGTCGGAAGCAGACATGTACAACTTTTTTCCAGCCGCGGAGATATTACGACATTTATTGAGCAGGGAAACAAAATGCCAAGATGAAGAAAAAAAACGAAGCTTTCCAAGCCTTGCTATAAAAAACAGAGGATTAGGTAGTTTGCGGCGTACTATTTACATACACACCCATACACATATCACGCCTGTAATCCCTTGCGGGGTAGGCAGAGCGTAAACGGCCGCAAAAAACGGACATTTACGCCATGTCTGACAAATATTTGAGGGTTATGCGCAAAAATTGTATATCGCCATAGTGACAGGTTGTCAGCCCATCGCCTAAGATTGCAGTACAGACCCTCGAGTACCTTAGTCGCCTTTACCGACTCCCATGGGAAAGAAATGGGGTGATGCAATTCTAAGTAGGCATCACACGGCATAATATTTACCAAATTTTTTAAAGATTTTTTTCTTTAATTAGGGTAGAAGTACCTTGCAAGGACTACCTTATGTATGGTAAACATAACAATTTATTTATACCTAGCCTCACGGACGGCGTGATGTTTTTCCCGTAGGGAAAGATATTTGTCCAAAGAAAAAAAAAGTTGCCTATGTCACTCTCCAGCCTCACAATCAACCCAACGCAACGTGACGTTACAATTACAACATCAAGGAAGGACAATCAAACAAACACGTTTCGATGGATAAAAACCTGTCAAGTGCGAGTTGGACTTGATAGCTGAGGACGGTTCCGTACAACCTTACTTTACTATTGTATAGGGTGAAATTTAACTAGTGACCGATAGCGAAAACCATGGAATGCCTACCAGACACCAGTCTGAGAATAAGGAACAAATTTGCTCAAGTAACATTTGGATCCCATACAAATTAACTAGGCCGGCTAGTACACCTTGTATGGGAGGTTCAATTTTACATAAAACCGCTCCGTTGCGACGAGAAGAAAGGAAAATCAAACAAGATGGCTTTCCCATTTGTAATATTAGTGTGGAAATATAAAAACTGGTAAAGTGCGAGTTGGACTCGATAAGTGAGGAGGGTTCCGTACAACCTATTTTAACGATTCAATGTGAGTTGTGAGACAAACTGTGCTCGTAATTGCGTAAACCAAAAATGAATCTGATGCAGAGGTTTTGGAGACGCTCAAGTTTGATAAACAACTCCTCAGTGGCATCTACGTAGCAGGTGTCGGCGTGGTCTAAACGGGAGAGGAAGTGTCTGAGCAAGAATAATCTTAGTTTTAAGAGGCAAGAAATTTTGAAGGCATTAAAGCGAAAGAAAAGAGAAAAATACTTTACTGCTGACAGCGTTGACCTGCGCAGTCTAACTGAGAGTGGAATCCAGCAAAATACCAAGGTTTTTGACAGTTTTTGTGAAAGCTATATACGTGCCGTTATAAATAACGTTTGGGATAATTGGATGGTCCACTTGCCTACACACATATAAGAACTACCTATTAGCATGGCCTGAGATTTTATTGGGTTGACCACGAGACCGAAGAATTCAGCCCATATAGCAATTTTGCTGAGGTCATTGTTGATAGCCACAGTTGCACTATTTATATTATCACAGGTGAAATGACAGTAAATCTGCAAATTGTCTGCGTAAAGATGGAAGCTAGAAGAGAAGAGTAACTGTGATAATGACAACAGAAAAAAGAATACGTGAAAGGACGCCACCTGTAGGTACGCCTGAAGAGAGATTTCTCCATTCCGAGAAAGCCTCATCAGAACGGACCCGCTGCAAGCGACTCCGAAATTATGAATCAAACCAAGTTATTGCCGGAAAAGAGATGTTAAGAGAGCGAAGGATAGCGAAAAGTACATCAAGATCAACTGAGTTGAAGGCATTACTGAAATGAAGTAAAATAAGAATAGTCAAAGACTTATTCTTCATGCTATGGTGAATATTCTCGGTGACTTTGATAAGTGCTGTCACAGTGCTGTGACCAGCACGAAAGCCAGACTGATACGTAGAAAGAAGACTATTAGATGTGTTGAAGTCAGATGCCTGCTTGTGGACAATGTGTTCAAGGATCTTAGATAGGAATGGAAGGATGGAAGTGGGATGAAATTGGGAGAATGATGAAGGATTGGAAACTTTAGGGAGAGGTATAACAATTGCACGTTTGTATGCTGAGGAGAAAGAACTCGTTACCAGAGTGAAATTAAAGATGTGTGTGAGGATTGGCAAGAGTTCGGTAAGGATAAGGGAGATTATACGGGAGGAGAGACTATCATTGCAGACGGCAGTAGATTTAATGTATGATATATGTTTCTTAACATCGTCCTCGGCAACAACTTTAAAAGAGAAGAAAGAACACTGTGGAAGTGGTGACGGTTTATGTTAGCGATAGTCGTTGCTTTGACGACATCAGTCAGTGTGACAGGAGGAGACGAAAAATGCCGGATGAGTGCTGACAAATCTACAGCACCACTAGGGGTAGCTGGCGACTTCCCAACACCAAGCGCCCGTAAATATTTCCAGTCTTGTGCTGGCTTATAATTATCGATAGAGTCATCAATGTGGCGTCTTTTCGCAGACACAGACGACTACACCGATTTCTCAACAGTTTGTTTGAGCAGCCAAGAGAATTTGAGAATCGAGGAATATGGACTGTTGATGAAAAGGAATCGTGGGTGAAGATACTACAGTGGAAGTGAAATTTTGCGGCGGCAGTTGCTGCCTCAAAAAATGGCATTCAAAATGCTATAAAAGAAAATATTGAAATATTATAAAAAACCAGATCGAGTTACTGTGAATTAAAAATAGTAATTGGTTTTTCCAAGTTCAGAGACAATTACGTGCGACGGGAAAGATAAGATGTGTTTTATATGGAGAAAACAATCTGATGAAATGGAGACAGTATATACAAAGATATGATAACTTTTGGTAAACTAAAATAGAATCATATTCTCCCTAAATGAGAATGGTAGATTCTCGTCGAGCCCGTGGGATGCCTTTGAGAGGTTCTGAAAAACCGGCTATATAACCAGGAAAGTCGGCGCTGGATTGTCAAATCCTGTTTATTGGGGCTGTTATAGATTTCCTTAGTTCACTCCCTTATTATTTTGCCAATTCTATTTCTATGTCTGTTCGTTTGTATGCCTCGCCTCGATAATTTCAACAGACTACAGAAGGAACCCTATTTATGGGCGTCAGTTAATGAAGCAAATATCTTAATTTGAATGTAATTTTTTTGTCTTCTAAATGAATTTTGATTGCATTTTGATGTATATTATTTGATTTTTTCCCCATATAACATGAATAATCAATAATCATACGGATCCCTAGACATTATTTCTTCATAAATAATTCTGTACCTACCTAACTATGACTGATTTAAAAACTTTACGTAGTAGCACTACGTAAAGTTTTACATGGTTTACATGTCTAAAAAACATATACATTGAATAGGTATATCATATAACATTAAAAAGACAACCTTTTAATGAAATAAATAGTTCAATTATTAGCACGTTTACCCTACGCCTATACTATCGTGCGCGGGAGCCTGATACGCTGCGTGTTATTTGCCCGTGCGGGGGGTACACCCCGCGCCTGCTCCGCCCGCGCGGCTGCTTCACCCCCTTGAAAACGCGGCTACCTCGGCCAGATTTCGCCTTAAGAAAATAATCTGAACACCAACTATTTTTTATGGTAATTGTTTAGTTTTTCTTAAGAAGGTTTATTTTGTTAATATCCTATTACTTAAGTTGTGCTTGATAAATTTCTGATTTTGCATGTATTTTGTTATTTTTCAACTTAAATAAATAGGGGTGTTGTAGACCCCACGCGCCTACTAACTTTACGCAACGTAACTTTTTTAGCAAACATTTTATTTAAAAAAAGCATATAAAAACATAACAATAAAATCTTAAAACTACAAATTTAAAACCACTTCCAACACACCACACTAAGGCTAACTAGTACGTAACTTTACGTAACTTTTTTGACGCACCTACTTAAGGGTTAAAACTCCACATAATTTTATAATCCTACTAATATTATAAATACGAACGTTTGTATGTCTGTTTGTTACTTCTTCACGCAAAAACTACTGAACCGATTGTATTGAAATTTGGCACACATATAGAAGGTAACATGGATTAACACTGTCGTGTTATCTAGGCTCCGAGAGGCACCGGCGCTCAGGGAGCCAAGGTAACCGCAGGTGAATACTTATAGCTAAGTATTTGTAGAGTGGTCTCGCGAACACGAGTGCCTGTGACCCCGGAGGGCGTGAGTGAGTAAGTGTGGGTAGAGTGTCCTGTGTGTAGGCACCCTAGCAAGCCTCGCGCCCGCACGCTAAGTGAGGGGCCGAGGGAGTAAAAGAGGGAACGTAAACGATAAGGCTTTATTAAAGAATTAACAGATAACCACCTCCTGATACGAAAACCAAAATTATAACCTGGCCACTCACACAGAAGGTAACGGCGGCGCGTCCAGCGCGAGGAGCGTCTTCGCAGCAGCTGTATCTTCAATCCGACGAGGCGTAGGCGCTTGAGGGGAGACTTTTAAGCTTCCGTCACTTGAGGGGAGACTTTTAGGACTAAAATAGACTGTTACAGTGGTTACTCAGTGAGAGACTATACTGGGAGTCTTCGAGATCACAACTTAGAGTCCAGACCAAACTGATCCCCTAGCTGCTTGACGTGGCTTTTATACCCTCGTCTGACGCTGACTGTCACAGTCTTCATTTCGATAGTCATGTTCATTTCCAGAAGCTTCGATGACGATCGCGCTCTTCATTTCGATCGTCATCCTCTTCGGTTCTAGAATCTTCGACGATCGTCGACCTCGTCAGCCGTCATTTTGAGATCATGGAACTTGTCAGTGGCCAGTCGTCGCTGTCCATGGAGATCTGTTGGCATCTCATGTTAGCTTGATGATGAGGTGGTTATGAGGATGGCTCCGAGGCACGCTGGAGGGCTCGGGACCTCAGTTCCTCCGGAGGGAGAGGGAGAGGGAGAGTGCCAGGCGTAGTAAATTTAGATACAAGTACCAGGAGGTCAGAAAATACGAAGAGGTAGATCAATGTATAATAACTTTTTAGTAGAAAGCTACGCGGCTCTATGATGTATAGATAGCCGTCAACTTTGAGAGGTTGACATAACATCAAGAAAGTAAACAAACAAATTGATAAAATAAAATGGATTTCAGGAAATATTTAGAAAAATGGTAGTAATTGTAACAGAATGCTACATTTCCCCCGCGACCCCGAGAAAATTTTTGCTGTAACAAAAATTTTGAGGTTATGAGCAGCTACCTTACCTAGCATAAATTTACTTTCAGGCTTCACCATTCATTCATACATCCAAAGTTTGGGGTAGGGCTCACATTCAATGGCTCCTACTCCAAGGTATGCTGCTCTCTGAGTATACCTCAGTTAATGACGCAAGGCTTGTTTTAGGAGTTGTCATCCGCTCCAGCTTAAAACCCACATGGTAGTGTTAAGGCTTATTTAGCGTGTCACTAGCAGCACGTGTAGAGTGTAGTAGTGTAGGCTTATTTTACGTGTCACAATCCGCACGAGAAGTATGAACCTTAGCTCGAGTGGGGATAGAGATGACCCAACAGGTAAGGAACATTATAATAGACCCATTTAGTAAGAGTCTTTTAGGAGAAAGGGTATAAAGAGAGCCCTTTAGAGTAGTGGAGGTTTTAGAGTCAGGTTCCTGGACTAAGAGCCCAATGAAGTAGTCCGAAGAAATTCAGCTAGGGATTTTGTAGTAGAACCGAAAGGCTTTGACTGGCTTATGAGCCTAAGTTAAAGGGTTGGCTTCGCTTTGGCCGAAATAGCGATGCCATGAGGGTGATGAGGTATAAAAGGAAATATTTACAAAGAAAAGAGTGAAATGCCTTAACTCAGTTTAGACTTTAAAGTCTTTAACGTGCCATTTGGCTCTTACACCGTTTGGGTCCTCCAAGAGGTAAACGAGTGGCGATATCTTTTGTATCACTCTGCATTTGATATACCTTGGGGCGAGTTTAGCTGAAAAGTATGAGCCTGCGTTACTAAGGGCGTAGTTTTTCCGCCAGACGAATTCGCCAACATTAAATTCCTTGAAAGGATGTTTCAAGTCGTACCGAGCAGCGTTCCTAGTGTGGGCTATGTAAAGTGACGTCTGGACCCTATCGAATATGTTGGCCAGCAGGCCTACGTTATTCGCGTATATGTCGCGAGGTAGCAGAGTTATTTCGTCCAGATTGTGTGTAGGTGTGTAGAGAGAACCACATGTGACGATTTCTCGTCCGTACACTAGGAAAGATGGGGTGAATCCCGTTACGGCGTTGACTGAATTATTCATGGCATTCTGAATAATTGGTAAATGAATGTCCCAAGAGCGGTGATCTTCGTTTACTAGTGATGCTAGTGCTGTTATGATGGTTCTGTTATATCGCTCTGTGGGGTTTACTTGTGGGCAGTAGTGAGGTGAGTAGGACGGGAAGGGTATTTTGTACTTTGTTATTAGGTTATTGAACTCCCTAGACCGGAATTGAGGACCGTTGTCCATGATTATGGTCTGTGGGACGCCGTGGACGAGAAACACAAAGTTTTCGAGGTTACTTATGATGTTTGATGCTAGAGCGCGTTTAAGTGGAAAAAGAAGGCAGTACTTAGTAAAACAGCAAGTGACGACGAGGATGTGCTGGTTGCGACGTCTCGACATGGGTAAAGGGCCTATCAGATCGAGAGATATGCATTGGAAAGGCCTGGAGCAGATTCTTGGTTTGCCCATAGGGCCGTAATATTTGTAGGCCTGGCAACGTTCACAATGTGAGATAAGTTTGGTTATGTCTTTAAACATACCTGGCCAGTAATGTGTTAAAGATAGCTTCTTAAATGTTTTGAAGACACCTAGGTGTGGCTCGGAGGCTGAGCCGTGGCAGTTTCTTATTAGATCTTCTCTATCTGGAGGGGGTGGAACCTCTTTCCATGAGAAGTCATCTTGTATACTGAATGGTGAAGTGATGTGGCGAAATAGTTTATCATCACTGATCATGTAGTTTGGGTATGAGTCGGGGTTGCTACGGCAGCACTGGACGAGTCTGTTGTACTGCTCGAGCTCTGTGTCAGGGATAGGTCCTGAGATAGGGGCGATGTGAGTGAGAGTGCCGGTAGGTTTCGGAGTTCGAGAGAGTAAGTCAGGTACAAGGTTATCCTTACCTTTCTTGTGTTTTAATATAAAGTTAAATGATGAAAGGCGTATAGCCCATCGGGCAAGTCTCCCGGATGGGTTGGAGAGATTAAGAAACCATTTTAAAGCCGCGTGGTCCGTGTAGACTGTAAACTGTTTGCCGTTGTCAATGTAGCATCTCCAGTGTTCAAGGGCCGTGATGACTGCTAGAGTCTCGCGTTCTGTGGTAGAGTAGTTCTGTTCGTGTTTGTTAAGTGCCCTACTCATGTAAGCTATGACAACCTCCTTATCGCCTTGGGTTTGGGTTAGCATGGCCCCTATGCCGAAATTAGATGCGTCGCAGTGGACGGAAAAGGGGCTGTTAAAGTCCGGGCAAGCAAGGATTGGTGTTGTAACGAGAAGTTCCTTTAGTTTAAGAAACGCGGAATTGGCTTCGCTTGTCCAGTTGAATTTGGGAGCATTTTTGCCGGAAGTAGTTAATTTATTAATCGGTGAAGCGATAGTGCTGAAGTTTGGAACAAATCTGCGAAACCAGCTGCATGTACCAATGAACTTTCGAACTTCTTTGCGCGAAGTGGGAACTGGGAAATCTAAGATAGCGCGTATTTTATCGGGGTCGGCACGGAGACCGTGCTCATCAACTATGTATCCGAGGTATTTTAGTTGACCCCTGAAAAATACACTCTTTTCGAAGTTTATGGTCAGACGTGCAAAGGTTAGTTTCTCCAGGACTTTAAGAAGTAAAGAAATGTGTTCCTCAAATGTTGAACTGATGATGATGATATCGTCTAAGTAACAGAAGACTTTGTTGTCAAAGTCGGGGGTGAATAACATGTCCATTAGTCTTTGCTGTGTAGCTGGAGCGTTAGTTAGCCCGAACGGCATAACCACAAATCTGAACATGCCTCGGCCTGGTACGTAAAAGGCGGTTTTATCTCTATCTGCTTCGTTGAGTGGTATTTCCCAGAATGCTTTAGCGATGTCTATGCTCGAAAGAAATTTAGCGTTTTTTAAGTGGTCCAGGATTTCGTTGATGAATGGAAGGCTGTAAGCATCGCGCCTAGTTACGGAATTAAGTTTTCTACTGTCTACGCAAAATCGCCACTCTCCGTTCTTCTTGGGGGTGATGAGAACGGGTGACAGCCAGGGGCTTTCGCATTTTTCGATTACCTTCCAAGATAGCATCTTATCAACCTCATTGATAAGTGCCTTTTGTTTTTCAGGTGAGAGCCTATAGCAGCGTTGTTTGATGGGAAGAGTGTCGCCAGTGTCAATTCTATGGGTTATAAGGTGTGTGCGGCCTAGTTCGCCTTTCTCTTCGAAGGATATTTTCTTAAATCTATTAATTATATCATCAGCTATTAGTTTTTGATCAGAGGATAAGCATTCATAAGGGTGTATTTTTTTATTTTCTGTAATTGTGTTGCAGGAAGTTGTATTGAAGTTGAAAGCTAAAGAAAGCAGTTTAGGGATAAGATTAAACTTCTTCCAGAAGTCGACACCTAGTATTATAGAGGGCCTAATGTTAGGGAACACGAATGCTCGCAGAATTTGAGTTTCATTATTAAATGTAAAAGGTAAGTCAATAAAGCCTAGTGAAGTTGCTGTGTGGCCACTGGCTGAAGATACTGTTATCGTCCGCAACTTAGATAACGAGTAGCCGAGATTTATGAATTTTAGGTGGGAGTTATTCCCGAGGATTGTTAAAGAACTGCCGCTATCTAGGAGACCAGAAAAGGCTATGTTGTTTATAGTGAAGTGGAGGAAAGGGCGCTCATGGTCTTTTTCCTCATCGTATAGAATTGAAGTAATTCTGTAACACGTGTGGAATAAGCGGATATTCTGTAACCAGTTCTTCCAATCCTCAGCGTCAAATTTTGGCTTATCTAAGTCGCGCTTTTCTAGTTTTTTGGGGAGGGGTTACTTCTGCATTTAGGGCATTTCGGGGTTTTGAAATCCTTTAGGCCACACTTGAAGCAAATTGGAAAGCGGGGTTGAGTACATGTTACTAAGGAGTGTCCGTTAATTCGGCACCGAACACAAAATAAGTTGGAGTTGTGTCTGCTGTTGATCGTGTTGATTTGCCTTAAGTATGAAGGCTTGAATGGTGATGGTGTGTAGGAGGCTTTAGGAGTGTTTTGGTTGGGGTTAGGTCTATGCATATAGCCTGTTTTACTAGAGGATATTGTGGGAGGCCCGAGAGGTTTGTAGTTGAATTCTGCAGCGAGTGGATCTGGGAGTGGTTCCTTAAAGTTCTTATTTTTGACGATTACTTTCTCACCACCATTTGTCAGACGTGGTGTAAATGGCCTTTTTTGCGGCTGTTTTCGCTCTGCCTACCCCGCAAGGGATAATAGGCGTGATATGTGTGTGTGTACTTTCTCATACTGTTGGCAGGCAGTTATGAGTTGTTCTAGTGTCAGTATGTTCATGTGTGCTATGAAGTTAGAGTAGCAGGGCCTTATGTTCCTCATTATTATTTCTAGCTTCTCTTCGCTTGATAATGGTTTAGAAAGCTTATTGAACATGCCTGACATTATCGACACATAAATGATAATTGGCTCAGACAGACCTTGAGTTCTGTTTCTAATAGATTCTAGAAATTTGTAGTCAAAGTCATGGCCTCCGAAATCGTTGATTAGGTCGGCACAGAGTTGTTTCCATGTGTAATTAGGGTTCATGTTTGTTTTAAACCTAAGCCAATGTAGAGCTGAGTCAGTAAAGATGTCAAAGATTCTGCTCATAAGTAACTGTGGATCTATTCTCCTGGATACGCGAAATTCCTCCACATTTTGGATAAAGGACCGGGGACAAGTTTTCCCGGAAAAGTTAATTTTTTTTAATTCCTGAAGGCTTTTATCGAGTTGTTGTCCTAAAGGGGGAGGAATTTGCGGGTGGGAGTACTGCGGTGTGCTAAATATCTCAACGTATTGCTCCTGATCGTGCTCCTCTTGGGTATGTTGGTCTCGTGTTTCCTGGTTGTGTTCTGCCTGAGTGTGCTGGTCTTGTGTTTGCTGTTCAGAGTCTGGGTCAGGGGATGATGGTATGGCCGACAGAAAGATTTTTTCGAGGTCCGCGAATTTGTTTTTTAAATTTTTAAGGTCATCATTTAAAGAGGGGTCAGTGTCCGGGTCCATTCGTTCTATACGATGAAAAATATGATTAATATAGGTCTCCACCTTAGGGATAAGCCGAGTCACCCCTTCGGTGATTTGAGTAATTTTAGGTTCTAGAAAAGCTAGGGTAGCGTTTGTTTCCGCTATATCTTGTGCGAGGGAGACTGGTGAGTCGACTACGTATTCAGGGTTGGACTCAATGAGCCCAAGAATCTGCCTCTTGAGAGCCACGACCGTATCAGCTGGGTCACCTAATCTTAGCTTTATTTCGTACTCGAGCTCAGGTTTGTTAAGTAGTGTGTATTTTATTGGCCTCATTTTCTTTTAGTAATAAAGTAGTAGGAAAATAATTGAGAAAGAAAGGTTAATAAAGTAAAAATAGAAGAAAAATGATAAGGTAGTAAAGTAAAGTTTAGGCTAGTATAAGATTATTGTTAAGTCTATAATTCAAGTAAGGTCTTAAGCTGGAGGGTAGAGAGGGCTAAGAGGGCCAAGAGAGGAGGGCCAAAGTATATTATTTAGGCTACTAAGTTAAGTTGTTTTAAAATTTTGAGAGGGAAGGAGGGAGAGGACCGAATGAGGAGGGCCGAAATGGTTTAGGGTCTATACAGGTGAAGCGGCCGCGCAGCAGCGACCCGGCAGCAAATTTTGGCGGCCGCGACCGAGCCGCAGAACGATTTATGTGGAGCGCCCGCGCCGCCGTCCGCCGCACGCGCGTTCTCCACAGTTTCGGGACAAGTTCAGGACAAATGTGGGACTACATATGAGATGTTAGATAAATAAAATACATGTATTTTGCTATTGATAATTTGTTTGTTTTTATTGTTTATACAAATTACGACCGGTTTTGATACCATTTTAAACATTTTGTTGTAATTTTCTAAGTTAATTAGGTAGGGATATTATAAATATTATAATAAAAGGCTTTCGTTAATCTAAAATAAAATTCCACTTCATATAGAAGGTCTCTCTTCGATTAAACTAATGAAGAGTTCGGTATCGAACATATTGTCACACTATTCCGCGCAGCGACGCGTCCGCTCCACATGAACCGTTGCTACTGAGTGCATAGAAACTTGCGATGGCGGCGAGGCGCGGCGACCGAGTCGACAGTCGGCAGCGCGCGCGCGGCGCCGCACATGAATCGTTGCATACAGTTTCATAGAAACTGGCGAAAAGCGGCTGAGTCGAGGTTGCGCGGTCGCTCTACCTGTATCGAGCCTTACGCTAGAAGAAGCGTTATTTTTGAATTTAGAGAGGGTTCCTAACACGTTGGGCGCCAAACTGTCGTGTTATCTAGGCTCCGAGAGGCACCGGCGCTCAGGGAGCCAAGGTAACCGCAGGTGAATACTTATAGCTAAGTATTTGTAGAGTGGTCTCGCGAACACGAGTGCCTGTGACCCCGGAGGGCGTGAGTGAGTAAGTGTGGGTAGAGTGTCCTGTGTGTAGGCACCCTAGCAAGCCTCGCGCCCGCACGCTAAGTGAGGGGCCGAGGGAGTAAAAGAGGGAACGTAAACGATAAGGCTTTATTAAAGAATTAACAGATAACCACCTCCTGATACGAAAACCAAAATTATAACCTGGCCACTCACACAGAAGGTAACGGCGGCGCGTCCAGCGCGAGGAGCGTCTTCGCAGCAGCTGTATCTTCAATCCGACGAGGCGTAGGCGCTTGAGGGGAGACTTTTAAGCTTCCGTCACTTGAGGGGAGACTTTTAGGACTAAAATAGACTGTTACAGTGGTTACTCAGTGAGAGACTATACTGGGAGTCTTCGAGATCACAACTTAGAGTCCAGACCAAACTGATCCCCTAGCTGCTTGACGTGGCTTTTATACCCTCGTCTGACGCTGACTGTCACAGTCTTCATTTCGATAGTCATGTTCATTTCCAGAAGCTTCGATGACGATCGCGCTCTTCATTTCGATCGTCATCCTCTTCGGTTCTAGAATCTTCGACGATCGTCGACCTCGTCAGCCGTCATTTTGAGATCATGGAACTTGTCAGTGGCCAGTCGTCGCTGTCCATGGAGATCTGTTGGCATCTCATGTTAGCTTGATGATGAGGTGGTTATGAGGATGGCTCCGAGGCACGCTGGAGGGCTCGGGACCTCAGTTCCTCCGGAGGGAGAGGGAGAGGGAGAGTGCCAGGCGTAGTAAATTTAGATACAAGTACCAGGAGGTCAGAAAATACGAAGAGGTAGATCAATGTATAATAACTTTTTAGTAGAAAGCTACGCGGCTCTATGATGTATAGATAGCCGTCAACTTTGAGAGGTTGACATAACATCAAGAAAGTAAACAAACAAATTGATAAAATAAAATGGATTTCAGGAAATATTTAGAAAAATGGTAGTAATTGTAACAGAATGCTACATTTTCGTCGACCTCGTCAGCCGTCATTTTGAGATCATGGAACTTGTCAGTGGCCAGTCGTCGCTGTCCATGGAGATCTGTTGGCATCTCATGTTAGCTTGATGATGAGGTGGTTATGAGGATGGCTCCGAGGCACGCTGGAGGGCTCGGGACCTCAGTTCCTCCGGAGGGAGAGGGAGAGGGAGAGTGCCAGGCGTAGTAAATTTAGATACAAGTACCAGGAGGTCAGAAAATACGAAGAGGTAGATCAATGTATAATAACTTTTTAGTAGAAAGCTACGCGGCTCTATGATGTATAGATAGCCGTCAACTTTGAGAGGTTGACATAACATCAAGAAAGTAAACAAACAAATTGATAAAATAAAATGGATTTCAGGAAATATTTAGAAAAATGGTAGTAATTGTAACAGAATGCTACAACACATCGGATAGTTTTTATCACCACTCGAGGGTTACGAGGGATACGATTGATAAATATTTAAATTAACCTCATCTCGCGTTTCTCAGCGTAACGCATCTTTTGAGTGGGGATACTAATTTGTTACAAGTTGCAAAATGTCAGAATAGCAAATGTCAGAGGGGCTAAATATCAAAGTGACAATAAGTTAAAACAGTTAAATATCCGTACGGCAAAAACTTCCTTGAATGCCGTGTGTTGCCGGCTTAGAATAGCATCACCCCATTTCTTACCCATGGGTGTCGCAAGAGGCGACTAACGATGATCATATGAGTATTGCAATTTTAAGCGATGGGCTGACAACCTGGCACTTTGGTGATACGCAATTTTCTGAATGATCCGTGGCATAAATGACGTTCTTTACGGCCGTTTACGCTCTGCCTGTGCCAAGGGATATTGGCGTGATATATGAATGCAGTCGGTACTTGGTTGGTCAAATAGTGGCAAAATGTAACCATAACCACAGAATAATAACTAGTAACTAGCGTTACAGAAGCTTTACTTCGCAATGGTTTTCAAAGAAATATGTACTCAATCTGATAGATAATATGATTTAATTTAGCTCGCGTTCCAGTCAACCACGTGTTCATTTGCATACCTGCCAAATATTTTTTTGAGGGAATATGAGGCGCGGTCTAGGGTTGCTTACTTCGAGAAACTACTTACGCCATCTAGCGCACAACACGAGCGTTTACTCCTACTTTTGGCGGGCACGCAGCAGGCAGCGACGAGTACGTTCATGTAGTCTAAGACCTAGCAGCATAATTGTATATGCTATACGATTATTGCCGAAGATTTAATTCAATGAGTAATAAACCTGCAATAGTCCTTGCATCAGGCGGGTGCTGGCTCTGGGTGTACGAGTACTTCTATAGTGCAGACAGAGCAAGTATCCGCTTGATGTACACATCACAACACATTATTTGGTATAAAAAAGGCCTCTGTGCTGTTGGCTTTGGCCCCACACATGCCTCAAAGGACCGGGTCCCTGTGGGCCCGAGATCCGAAAAGAATACCAACATAATAATAATAAAATGTATACTAATAATAATACTATTATAATGTATACTAATTTTTTCCCGTGGGTGTCGTAAAAGGCGACGACGATCAATTTTAGGCGATGGGCTGACAACCTGTCACTATGGCGATTCACAATTTTCTGAATGACCCTAAAATGTTTGTCAGACGTGGCGTAAATGTCCGTTTTTAGCGGTCGTTTACGCTCTGCCTACCCCGCAAGGGATTATAGGCGTGATATATGTATGTATGTATGTTTTCGTCTGTCCATCTTGCAAAATATTGTCGAGAAAGTTGAACAAATAGCGCACGCGTGTGACTTCTTTCGCTTGCGGCAGCCCGCTAGATTAGCCCTTTCGCAGTGGCCGGCGCCTGGAGGTATGTTTTCAATACCTACACGCGGAGTGACACAGGCCTGCCATAACCTGAAACAGCTGTGCGCACGTACAGCGCCATTTTGTTTTAGCTGTCAAATGGCTCGCGCTGTTCGGGCGAGGCAGGCTCGATCTGTCATTGATCATGATCCAAACGAACTAGCCTCATGCACCCGCAGGAGGCTACTCGGCCTGTCTGGACGCGGCTATTAAGTTGATTCTCTATTTGGTACTGATAGTGGCGTGTATAACTTCTACGAGAAGAAAATACATTATGATGCCGTGTGACGCCGGCTTAGAATAGCATCACCCCATTTCTTTCCCATGGGAGTCGTAAGAGGCAACTAAGGGACTCGAAGCTGTTTATTGCAATTTAAGGTGATGGGCTGACAACCTGTCACTAAAGCGATACACAATATTCCGAATGACCCTCAATGTCGGACATGGCGTAAATGACAATTTTTTACGGTCTGCCTACCCCGCAAGGGATATAGGCGTGATATATGTATGTATGTATATTAAAAAAGAAAAAACATGGTGACAACTGTACAGCACACTGACCTATGCAATCATTAGCATCGAAGTCCCCGTTGAATACGTCAGGGTTGGCCGCAATGGCGCCCTTCGCGCGTTTCTTCTTCTTCTGCTTGGGCGCGGGGTTCCCGTCCGCGTCGAGCGCGCCATCTTCCTGCGTCCCGGCGTCGTCGTCTTTCTTGCCGCGTTTCGACTGCAAATTGTGTATTAAACATACTGTTACAAAACAGTGCAAACCCTCTAATATTGAATAACAAAAACACTTTCAGTACCCGATATTATCAAACTACAGGCTACAATTTTACAGGTGAAATACGATGTTCATTGCGTAGTCGCTTTGCTATTACGGTACCAGGAATATGAACCGGCTACGCAATGTACTAGGAATTTCACCTGTAGACTAGTAGCCTGTAGTTTCATAACAAGCACCAGGTATAAAATATTTGAAAACGTGCAAAATTTTCAAGCGCGGGCAGGATTTGAACCTGCGACTTTCGTCATTACTAGTGACGACTCTTCCATCTGGGCTACCGCAGCTCGTGGCACGGCTCCATATAACGGGTTAGTTTTGCAACTAATACCCGCGGTTTTTCATCGCTTAGACCCAAGAAGCTTGTAGGTAAAACTGGAGTCCGTACTCGGAAACAAGGAGTGCAGTCAAGAAATATGACCTCCAAATTCGTTGGTTCCTTCTTTCTGATAGTTTGTAAGTAGGCTGACCATTTAGTTTAAATTATTTCGGAAGTAACCGGGACAAATTTTCTTCCAAACCAACATGATAGAAATAGTAAGCATGCTGTATTGCTCTTTAGAAAGGCTGGTATAAAGGCAGTCCGCTCCCTCACGCGGTTTCCCGCGCGGCCCGCCGCGCGGTCTGACAGCGCCGCCACTATACTAGTAATACGAGAGTTGCAGGTTCAAATACTTCAAATCATGTTCGCGCTTGAAAATTTGGCAAGTTTAAAAAAAAAAAAAAGATTCTTTGTATACTCACGCCATGAAACTAAGTTTTCCATACATACATTTACATGAAAATTTCAGTCATTCAGTGTCAAGTTATTTGGTCAGTAAACCAATAAGTGGCAAAAAGAAGGCTCAGTGTTTCCTCTTTTTCAAAAAATAAAGTCTAGTGCTCAAAAAGGGTTTACATGCACTGGTAAGACTGTTAACCCTTCAAGCCCAGGTGACTCAAAGTTAAGTCAAAATATGTAATTTTTAGCGCTAGCTTTGAAAGGTTAAGACAAATATGTATAACCATAAACAAACCTGGGCGGCCTTGCTGAGCCCGCCAGCCATCTTAAGCACATCGTAATGTACAGCGTCCACCCGGAACGAGTAGATCCTGGCCGAGGCGTCCACCACCGTAGAAGCTGTTTGCAGATTCTCCATACGGGAGTCGTGGCGACGCAACATGTTGGTCATGAAGTCTATCAGTTGCAGGTTCCAGGCGTTGTCTTTGTTTATTTTCTAGAAGAATTTTATTTTCTTTGCTTGATAATAAATAATATAAAATTAAAATACAGTATTCAAACCTTATTGCAATTTCCTATAGTATACATACAAGAGAAAGGATGAGTGTAAAGTATGCTATCTATTTCACAAAAATCTAAATTCCATCAAGAAATAATCAAAAATTAGATTATCACCCAATTTTGAAACATATGGACTTGAAAACTATAAGGAATACAGTACTGATCAAGGCTGATACAGTTAAAGATGTTAGGAAAACAAATTAATCTCACATTCTCAGCATAAAGCTTGAGACACCCTTGAAAGTGCTCCTTCTGTGGTGATGAGGACATGGTGTCCCGTCCCCGCCGCGGTGACTGCGGCGTTGAAGTGGCCACAGCCTTCTCTGAAGCCACCAAGGAGGAACGTTCAGCATCATCATCATTGGTATCCTGTACAATAATAAACATTATTATGGAAGTAGTTTTGGTGTAGGTACATTTTTAGTCATATAAGATAATTATTGAGATACTGTAATGAAACAACAACAAGTATGTCATATTATTCATCCCAAAATCAGTGTCGTGGCAAATCAAAAATTTAACATAAATAACTAAAGTGAACTATAAGTGCTATATAGTGACGAACTTGAACAGTGAATAATAGGATGCAGGCATTATCAGTTGTTTCAACTGCCTGCCTGTTCAAATAAATAATAATAATAAAACCTTGATATTTGATTTTCATAAGACAACATTATCAAGGTGGGGTTTAAAGTCTGACAGAGAAACACACAAAGTAGGTGAAATGACAATTATGGAATAATAGTTTGGGGCAATAGCACAGACATAGAAAAAAAAATTAAACTACAGAAAAAAAATATTGGATCCTAACTAACATAGATAATATGGAAACATGTAGATCACATTTTAAAAAACTAGGAAGATTAACTCTTACCTTTATATCAATTTTTGAGGCTTGTCAATTTGTTGAAAAACATTGAATTCTGTACACACACAAATACAACTAGACACAATAACCGCACCCAAAACCAACTTGAAATCCCTTTTTCATACAAACATTATTATTATGACATCTTTTTTTTTTTTTTGAAAACTTGCAAAATTTTCGAGTGCGGGCAGGATTTGAACCTGCGACTTTCGCATTACTAGTGGCGACGCCTCTTCCATCTGGGCTACCGCAGCTCATTTCTTGCCGGCCAATTTTGCAAGTGTATTTTAATGCCAGTAACGCTTGGCATGGCTCCATCTACCGGGTTAGTTTTTGCAACTAATAACCGGCGACTAATTCTATCTTTACAGATTGAATGTAGTGTAAGCGATGAAAACCAGCGATAAATTGAGTACCAAATTTTAAAACACTTCCCGTGTTAGGTATACAATTTTTGAAAACTTGCAAAATTTTGGAGTGCGGGCAGGATTTGAATTTTATTATGACATCAGCAAATTTCTTGCCCATATTATTAGAAATATTAATGTATGTTAACAGTGTAGGGTTTATGGGTACCCACTTGATATAAATTTTATTTGTTAATATAGTTTATACGATTCAAATTGCTGTGTCATGCCAGTTTAGGATAGCATTAACTCATTTCTTACCCATGGGAGTCATAAGAGGCGACTAAGGGACTCGAGGGTTTAGATGGGCTGACTGTCACTATAGTGATATACAGTTATCAGATTGACGCTCAAACTTTTGTCAGCGAGGTGTTAATATTCTTTTTACGGCCGTTAACGCTCTGCCTACCCCGTAAGGAATATAGGCGTGTTTTATGTTGTTGTTGTAAATTTTAGTAGTAAGTACCTACAAAAATATTGTGCTATAACTATGATATAGTAAAGCTTAAAATATTTCTGTGCACCCGGGGGTGTCACATGATAACTCTAAAGATGGATTTGTGATATTGAAATAAAGTATTGAATTGAATTAAAATGATCGAGTGGTCGATTAATAGGCCCAAAGCCAAAGTAAGTAAAATAAACAAACCTCTTCCCTGGCTCTAGATAATCGCTTCTGTGATATCAGACTCCGTCTTCTGATAGAAGAATTTCCGCTGCTCCCGCCAAGGCTTTGCCTAACCAAAGGCGTCGATGTTATTGGGTTTTCTAACATTGTTACACTTAACACCTAATTCGCAACTCCAGGTATAGTCGTATTATCACAGCCAGTACCACTGAATATCTGCTTTTTGGGATAAATCGAGGTGTCTTTCGTGTTTACAATTGCAAATTCAAAAACCACGGCAAAAATCAAATTTCAACGGACTGCTGCTGTCACAACAATAATTGGTGTGACCATTTTCAAAACCTTCTTTATGCAAAATACCGAAATCTTTTACCAAAATAATAATAATAATCTAGGTAGGCCTTTGCCGCCCAAACCACAAGACAGTGCTTTCGATCAAACAATGTTTTTTAGATTGGCATGTATGTATTAATTAATAATAATAACATCACCTTCTGATGTACTATTTTTATTAGAAACAGTCAAAACTAGGAAAGTAGCAGGATTCTGCTTTATATAGTAACACTTGATGATCATAGACTATTGAGTACTAGCGCTAACTTCACATTGGAGATCCCCAAAACGATCAATATTCATATTTACGTCAATTGAATTACGATCAAGCCCGAACGTTCTCATTGACCAAAACAAATAGGATTATATCTCGCTAGAACATAATATGTTATAAGTTGCACCGTGCAACGATCACAATATCACAATACGCATCTAATCAAGTTGTAACGTATGCTCTCATGCATGGTAGACATACGTTATGGAAGAAGGGTGAACATTGTTGAATGTAAGGCTGGACTCCAAATCAGAAGGTTGTTATTTACTTAGGTTTCCAAATACATAGTTGATGTAGGTGGTGTCGCGACGTTTGTCACGATTTATCAAATACTTATAGCAACACCGCCCACACACAAACTGTCAAGTATATTCTCGATAGCTCTGAACATAGGCCATATACATAAAGTGATCTGTAGCTCTGAAACGTGAGAGATAACCTCTGCCTCTAGAGAAACAGCTCCATGAATTCAAGTAAGTGTTAAACATGAAAGGGCTTAGAATGTTTACTAGGACACGAAGATGTCGAGAGAAGAGACTAGTGTCATTGTTGGAATTGATAAAAGTAGAAAGCTCGGGTAGGCTAGACTTCTGCCCGTCTGAGGAGCTTCTGGTACGTTGATGTTCATAATACACCAAATATGGCTTTGGGGGGAGATTATGTCCTGACTCAGTTTGGGAGTCAATATCAAGTACAGAGGCCCCTGGTAGGCGAGGTACTTGTCTAGCTTGTTAGCATTTAATAGTAATCGATCTTGTATGAATAGAGTCTGTGGCCACGTAGACATATGGTGCTTCTTTCCACCCGAGGAAGAGCACTGTAAAGGTGACGCAAAGTACCTTATAGCATAATAGATGTGATGATATGGTTGTCACATGAAGAAGTGTGTTGAACTGTCAAAGTTTATAAAAAGTAATACCTTATAGGATAATAGATGTGATGATAAGATTGTCACATGAAGAAGTGTGTTTAACTGTCAAAGTTTATAAAGAGTAATTGGAATTAAGTATTGATGATATTGGAAATAAGTAAAGTTAACTGAAATTGAGTTGTGACATTGCAAATGATGAAACAGTTCTAAGCCTTTTCCCCTGTGGACGGAGGCGTTTGCTTGAGGCAGCGTCTCCTTGTAATTTATCTTTTAAAGATGGAAGATCCTTTAACTGTCATGCTTCTGGATATCTACATAATACCTAATAATGATGACATTTGTAGTGTTTGTATCTATGAAATAGGTATATACATTGTCTCATATTCACCAGACGGGTGGCAACACTAAAACCGTTACAGTAAGACGTGCCACGCAGGAGTCTGGGTGTAAATAGTGAGCCAGTGAAAGTGTTGTGAAATTACTTCCTACAGTGACGAGAGGGTTCACATTTGGCGACGAGAATAAAGGTAAGTTATTTTATTATTTGGTTCGAAAAAAGGGGAAGGAAATAGGAAACACATTTTTAGGTTAGAAATAAAATGTTTGTTTTCTTGTTTATTGGGTTGTACCTATCATTGTATACGCTTATACGTGATCAGGTGTAAATAATATTATTAGTAATTTTGTAAAAAAGATGAGAAATTGAGTCGAATTCTAATAATTCTAGTAAACAGACAAGCATTTTATAGTGATTACCTACCGGAGTAGACGTTATTGTTTATAGTTTTGAATTATATCAAAATATACTTCAATAACTGCAAGTAAAGTCTAATAAGGGAAAGCAACAAAATGAGATTGTAAGAATAAAGGATATTTAATGTGTTGTCTAGACACTGCATTTATATGTAACAAAAAATCGAATATAACGCCAAAAAATTAAAAATAAGTAAGTTATCTTGAACTTTTATAAATCAATGACCAGCATCACTGTAGGTCATAGTGGTTGGTAGTCTAGTTGTCTAGCTACTAGCTTGTATTTAATTCCGCTAGTTTCTCTTAGATGGTGCTTTATTTATTTGATAGATAATTATTTTTAAATTGTCTGTAGTGGATATATAAGAATAATGTACAATTTCCGAGACGTATATAATACCTATTTGATTGCAATATCATTCATATCTTAAAACAAAAAAGGTATAAGTCTTTGACACAGTAACTTTATTCATTTCTTAATATACTATGAAACGAAGTAAGTTTCCGTTTGATGTTGATAATTTAGGTCATCATGATCATAAATTTAGGCGTTATACCGGTGGTTTTACCTCTTCATATTCAGCAGACTAGCAAGAATTCAGCCAGTTTCATATGAAATCGTCTGTAACAACATGATGTTTAGTGAAGGATAAATAGTAAAATGTTATGTTGGTACCTAAGTATAAGATGGGTTCCAAATGTTTAAATCTAGGTATCAGCATAAATTAGTTCATGAATCTAAAAAAAGTGATAATCTGAAAAAAAAATAAAAATTGGATTAAAATAAATAACCTTCAAATATTATGTCATGTAAAGTCATATATAAATATATTATTTTATTTGGTATGTACCTACATAAATAAATACTTGATTCCTAATGCAAACGTGGGGTTACATTTTAATAAGGTTAATAACTCTTTTGAGGTCAAATATTTTTAAGTAAATGTTATCGTATATTGTATGATGTTCACAGGTGAAGTAAAGTGTAAATTGGTCTCGGTGACAGAGGAATCTCGGGTTCAATTCCCGACCTCTGAATGTTGAAGAGAACCTAATTAAAATTTACTACCTAATTTAATTATTTTCATTGATTTGTTTATTTATAGAATTTTGTTTTTTTTTCAATACATGAAATATATTTATTCAATAAATTTTCTATTGGATAATGGACGACAGCGGACGTCCATTAAGTTGGATGTGTTCAATAGATACATTTCTGTTGAATTGGATATTCTCAAGGAATTTTTAGGCAGTTGACTTCCATTAAATTGGAAGTATTTCGAAAGATTGACTTCCATTCAATTGGATGTTCTGAATTAATTATCAGACTGCGGATTTACGTTAAATTGGAAGTATTCTGAGAGATTGACGTCCATTCAATTGGATGTTCTCAAGAATTGACAGACAGTAGATTTCCATTAGATGGGAAATATTTCGAGAAATCGACTTCCATTCAATTGGATGTTCTCAAGAAATTGTCAGACAGTGGACTTCCATTAAATTGGAAATATATAGACAGATTGACTTCCATTAAATTGGATGTACTTTATGAATTTCAGGTTGCCTGATCTGTCCCAATATGGCACAACAGCTACCACCACCAGAAAAATTGGATCTTGAAGGTGATAGTGGTTCAGTCGGCGTAAGATGGGAGAAATGGAAGCGGTCGTTGAAGTTGTATTTTGAGACAGCTGAAATCAAATGTGCTAAAAAACAAAGAGCAACGTTACTAGTTTTGGGCGGAGCCGGCTTGCAAGAGATATACTATAACTTACCAGGTGCTAGTGTTGAAGAATCTTCCGGGGTAAATGTTTTTGATGTCGCGATAGAGAAACTTGATGAATACTTTTGCCCTAAGCAGAATAAAACTTATGAAAGACATATTTTCGGTCTTTTAAAACAAGAAGAAGGAGAATGTTTTGAAAAATTCTTAATCAGACTAAGAGATCAAGCATCGAAATGCAAATTTGACAATTCAGACGAACATATTGTTGATCAGATTATTGCAAAATGTACTTCATCTGAACTACGCAAGAAAATTTTGACTATGGGTGATGAAGTCACTTTGGACAAGGTCATAAAACATGCAAATACATTTGAAATTGTAAACCACCAACTGGAAATTTATGAAAAAAAAGGAAAAACTACGGAGATCGAGATTAATGCAATGAGTAATAAAAGCAACAATAAATTTGAAAGAAAAGAAAAGCATTTTGATTTAGATAAAAAAGGACACAATTGCGGTAGATGTGGGGCCAATAAGCATGGATCACAAAGTCCTTTATGTCCAGCAAAAAATAGGAAATGTAATAAATGTGGAAAATTAGGCCATTACCAACGATGCTGTAAAACTAAAGTTTACCAAAACAAACGGAAAATAGAAAACAACGAAGGAAAAAGTAATTACAAAAGACCAAGGAAGGAAGCTACAGTTAATGCATTAGATGATGAAGAGATTGAGTATATATTTAATTTAAATGATGATGAGACAATACAATGTGACATAGGGGGAGTAAACTTGGAGATGCTGATTGATTCAGGCAGCAAAGTAAACTTAATAACTGATAAATCTTGGGAGCATTTAAGGAATAACAAGGTTACTTGTTACAAGCAGACTAGAGAGCCAGATAAGGCTTTGTTTGCATATGGTAGCAAAACACCCTTAGAAATTAAGGGTTCTTTTGAAGCCGACATAAAGGTGAATGGAAAAACAGAGCGTAGCAGTATCTATGTTATTAAAAATGGGACGAGAAACTTACTCGGAAAAGGAGCAGCAATTCGGCTGGGAGTATTGAAGCTGGGTGTTGATATTAACCAAATAAAAGAAAAACCACATCAACCATTTCCAAAGTTTAAAGATGTTCTGGTGGACATTCCGATTGATAAAACAGTAAAACCAGTTATGCAAACATACAGGAGGATTCCTATTCCAATTGAGGATAAAATAAATCAGAAGATCAAAGAATTATTAGAAATGGACATTATTGAAGAAGTTCATGAACCTTCCCCATGGGTGTCACCTATTGTGCCGATACTCAAGGATAATGGAGAAGTACGCCTGTGCGTTGATATGAGACGTGCAAATTCGGCTATCCAAAGAGAAAATCACCCATTACCCTGCATGGAGCATTTGTTACCAAAGATAAGGAAGGCACAATATTTCTCTAAGCTAGATATCAAAAATGCGTTCCATCAGATAGAACTGCATCCTGATTCCAGATATTTAACTACATTTATAACACCCAGCGGCTTGTATAGGTACAAAAGATTGATGTTTGGTGTGACATGTGCACCCGAACTCTTTCAAAAAATTCTTGAAAAATTGTTAATCGGATGTGAAGGTGTAATAAATTTTATAGACGATATACTTATATGTGGTAGTAGTGAAGAGGAACATGATTCACGTCTTGCTAAAGTGTTGGAAGTGTTAAACGGAAATAATGTCTTGCTGAACAAAGAAAAGTGCATATACAAAGTGAAGAAAGTCAACTTTTTAGGGCATGAATTGACGCCTGATGGAGTGAAACCCTTACCTAAATATATTGAGAGTATATCTGAATTCAGGAAACCAAAAACCATTGAAGAACTGCAAAGCTTTCTTGGACTGGTCAATTATATTAATAAATGGATCCCAAACTTGGCCACAAGGACAGAACCTTTAAAAGAAATATTAAGGATGAAATTTGGGAAGAAGGCAAATATCGAAAATCATTGGACACAAAAACATGACAAAGTATTCGAAGGACTGAAGGAAAGTTTGAGTGAAATAGAAACATTGGGTTACTACGACGTAAATGACAATACTCAGGTTATAGC
The DNA here is from genome assembly GCA_027580185.1 of Tuta absoluta. Taxonomy (NCBI): domain Eukaryota; kingdom Metazoa; phylum Arthropoda; class Insecta; order Lepidoptera; family Gelechiidae; genus Tuta; species Tuta absoluta. The sequence goes on along the minus strand of JAQAHW010000023.1, from coordinate 5,231,660 downwards.
GGATGCGAGTCCAGTAGGTCTTGGAGCAGTCTTAGTGCAAAGTGATAAAAATGGACCCAGGATCATTGCTTACGGAAACAGGACCCTGACTGATTGTGAGCGGAGGTATAGCCAAACAGAAAAAGAAGCTCTGGCTCTTGTATGGGCCATTGAGCACTTCAATACGTTTCTTTTTGGGAAAGAATTTGATTTGGTGACGGATCATAAACCGCTTGAGTTTTTATTCAGCCAAAAATCTAAGCCCTGTGCACGAGTGGAGAGATGGGTTTTACGATTACAGGCATACCGCTATAATGTAAAATACAAGCCAGGAAAAACAAACATTGCGGATCCTTTGTCACGCTTATGTAAGTTATCAAATCCACCAAACCAAACAATCACTGATGAATATATTCACCAAATAGTCCAGCTGGCGAGACCGACTGCTATTTCTATGAAGGATATTATTTCGGAATCAGAGAAAGATCAGGAAATAAACCAAGTAAGAAAAGGAATTTACAGTAACCAGTGGGATGATTCTGTCAAAGCTTATAAGATATTTGCAGACGAGTTATGCTTTTATGAAAACGTTCTTTTGAGAGGAACCAAAGTCGTTATTCCACACAAATTGAGAAAACAAGTCCTGGACGCAGCTCATGAGGGGCACCCCGGCATTGTTGCCATGAAAGGACGTCTACGATCTAAAGTCTGGTGGCCAAAAATGGATAAAGAAGTCGAAAATCTGGTAAAAAGCTGTAAAGGGTGTACATTGGTTAGCTTACCTAATCCACCAACATTTATGAAACGCCGTGAACTTCCATCAGAACCATGGGTTGATGTCGCAATAGACCTATTAGGTCCTTTACCAAACAGCGACTATTTGTTTGTTATAATAGACTATTATAGCCGTTATAAGGAAGTGACAATTACCAAAACTATTACCAGTGCACAAATGATAAAGATTCTTAAAGAGACATTCAGTAGGCTTGGCTACCCAATGTCTATTACAGCAGATAATGGACGCCAGTTTGTAAGTGAAGAGTTCAGAAACTACTGTCAAGATTGCAACATTAAGCTGTTTAACACCATCCCCTACTGGCCTCAGATGAATGGAGAGGTAGAGCGGCAGAACAGGGACATAATGAAACGACTGAAGATTGCTCACAGTGAGAAAAAAGACTTAAAGGAAGCGCTGTATGAGTACCTAATGATGTATAATTCAACTCCTCACTCAGTGACCGGAAAGACACCTGCAGAACTTTTTTTCAAAAGACAAAATCGGGATAAAATTCCTATGTTTAAAGATATCAACGAGAAAGGAGATGATTCGGAAGTCAGAGATAGGGACAAGATGCAAAAAGAAAAAGGGAAGGAGTATGGTGACCGGAAAAGGAAGGCTGAATATTCTGAATTAATAGAAGGGGAAAAGGTTTATGTTAAAGAAATGGAGAAGGCTAACAAACTTACAGCTACATTTAAGCCTACACCTCATATAGTAGAGAAAACCGTCAATGGGGATGTTATGTTAAGGAACGAGGAAACGGGACAACGAGTACGCCGAAATGTTGTACATTTAAAAAGAATTGAAGGTACATGGACACCTGTACAAGCGGAAGTTCAATGTCCTGAAGAAGAGCCAAATGATAAATCCGTTAATGATTAAATTAATAGTACTTTTAGATAAAGATATAATTGTTGTATAAATTAGATTTTCTTTGAAGTGATTAAATAAAACTTTAATAAGGAAGGGATGTAGTGTTTGTATCTATGAAATAGGTATATACATTGTCTCATATTCACCAGACGGGTGGCAACACTAAAACCGTTACAGTAAGACGTGCCACGCAGGAGTCTGGGTGTAAATAGTGAGCCAGTGAAAGTGTTGTGAAATTACTTCCTACAGTGACGAGAGGGTTCACAACATTGAACCTGTTGAACAAGAGATATGTCAAGAAATAACTATGGTGAGTTTGCTTTCAATTCGTCACGACAGGTGGTATGCGCGCGCACGGTCTGAGATGTGAGAGACGACTGGCGAGTGAGGCTCGCCGCCGCAGCGACTCGATGCAAAACGGCTGACATTACATTACGTGCCTAGGTCCCTACAAAGTCATGCGTGCCGCCTTAGGGCGTTTGTGCACTACAAGGAATTTTACTGTCCGGCATTCCGATTTTTTACGGTCCGGTATGGCACGCCATAAGTGAGATGTTGGACGGTAAAATTACGTATAGTGCACAAGCTAGTATTAAGATTAATGGCGTGCCATACCGGACCGTAAAAAATCGGGCCCTTAGGGCGTTCGCGCGTGGCGCACTACAAGGAAATTTACTGGCATTCCGATTTTTTACGGTCCGGTATGGCACGCCATTAATCTAAATACTAGCTTGTGCACTATACGTAATTTTACCGTCCAACATCTCACTTAGATTAAGGGCGTTTTGGCGTGCCATACCGGACCGTAAAAAATCGGAATGCCGGGCAGGAAAATTCCTTGTAGTGCACAAACGCCCTTAGACGTATTTTCGATAAATTACGTTTTTATTAAGAATTTTTTTTAAAGTGACTATTATTTGCAATTCGCTTAAATTAGAAATACACTGGATACCATTATTTTATATAGCAGAGGTGTCTCCATTCTCTTAAGGATTGATGCCATAGATTGATCATTCCCATCCTATTGGATACAAAAAATGTCTATGACACTGATATTTTCTTGTCAAGTTGTCACAGCTGTTTGTATTCACTGGGCTTGTTGCTAACTTCAATCTTAACTTTCCGTCAGTCATTTTGTCGATGACTCTGTTTTTGCGGTCGACGATATCGATGAAAATCTTTGTCATCATCAGTTAATTTCTAAAGTGTCACAATGAGTTCTGGAATGCCTGAATTGGGCTCTAAGATAAGCCTAATATCTAAAGCAGACATCCGTTATGAAGGCCGACTTTTCACCGTTGATCCTCAGGAATGTACCATCGCTTTGGCTAGCGGTAAGTTGACAAATGGATTCTGTCACCTTATTAGATGCTCTTGTACGATCTAAATTCACATCCTTTTCTCCCTATATTCATGTCCTGATAGATTTCGTCGATAGTACTTTGGTCATAGCACCCAAAAGTCCAGCAGTTTTTTCCTTCTCCAATACATAGCTATGTTTGTTTATTGTTTCTGTTTGTGAAAGCGGTCCTGATTAGAGCGTTATTACGCGATTTCTCTATAATTTCAGTAAATTGAATGTCTTATTGGACGTGGCACATTGTTTCCAATCTACCCTCACAGGTAATATGTTCGGCGGGATAAGTGACCGCAGTCTCACTTTGATGACGTTGATACGAATTGTTCCCTCGTAAACAGCTAGTTGCTTTCTCTATGCGTAGTAAGCGACGCTAATGATGTGTAATTTTTGTGTTGTGCAGTGCGATCCTTTGGCACGGAAGACCGGGAGACGCAGTACCCGGTAGCGCCTCAAAGTCAAGTTTACGACTACATTCTGTTTCGCGGGTCGGACATAAAGGACATCCGAGTGTTGAACAATGTACCGTCGCTGCCGAACGACCCGGCCATCATGCAGATGTCGGTGCCGCCGTCGCTGGGCGGCGGGCCCGCAGCGCCCGGCCCGTTCACGGGGCAGTTCACGCACCCTGTCGTCGGCCAGACGCAGTACCCGCAGTACCACCCCATGGCTGGCTTCCCCGGAGGTGTGCATGCCCAGCTCAACAAGACCAGTGAGTTGTCTCCGCAAACATCGGTGGACCTGGGGCAACAAGTGCCCTCCCAGGGTCCAATAGGCTCGGGTGTGATACATCATGCCAACCAAGTGAAAGACCAAGGTTTTTTTTCTGAAGTTTTTTTTGCTTTCGCTTCCATAATGCGCTTTGCGATTTTTAGAACTGCAGACAGATACTTATGATAGTATTTTATGGAAAATATGTAACAAAAAAACAAGTGATATTGCCACAACAGCAAAATCTAATTTTCTCAAACACCATAAGTGTTTGTCTGACAAAAATCTCTGCTTATCATTAACATACTTATTCAGATATATGACTTAATCTCTAATTCTCTGTTGTGGTTCTTTAGGAATCTTTTTCTCTAAACTGATTAAAGTTCACTTCTAGATATTTTATTTATTCCATTTAAGACTACCTATTTACTTTTCTCACTTTGCATAAAAATCATTAGATTAAATAACATAGATTATTTATGTATTTTACTTAGCATTTAGTACACATTGTCCTCTATTTAGCACAATTTAATCATACTATAGTATAAAAAACAGAGGTGGTTGATAATTGAGAAATGTAATATTAATATATCTTTTTGGTGATGGTAGTGAACTAAGGAACTAACAAAATAAAAACAAGTTGTTAGAACTACTAATGAGAAGAAAATCGCAATATGCATTGAGTGTTAAGTTCCTTGGTCTTTGCTTGTTCAGCAAAATACATCATGTGACATGTTTTATCATCAGAAATGATAGTGTAAAGATACCATCTATATTTTTAAGCTTTCTATGTGCTTTATGCTTTTTATTTTTTGTTTTTCATCTCATAGGTCCATTTTAGCCCTTCAGCAGCCATCTTAACTCATATTTATAGAGCTTACAAAGCTATTTATAATATAATTGTGGGTGACTGAATATTTCTTGCTGCCTAATTAATTTTATTATAAAAAGAAAGGGTTAAAAAGTTGTCGCGAAAACCTCAATACCTTTAATAGATGATAGTTGCTAGTGTCCAAAAGCAGTAGAAGTCAAAAATAGGCTTTTGCCCAGCAGTGGGACAGGCTGGAAAAATTATTGGCATTGAAAGTTTTTATACTATTAGCATATTTTACTATAATTGCTACTTCTGCATATATTCGAAACTGTATAAACTTTTTTAAGGCTGCTTTACCTAGTCCATCATCCAAAGCATAGATACCATAGCTTTTTCAGTCACCCGCTTGTTCCGCAACTACTTAGTTACTAATGTATGTGATTGATGTAGGCTCGATGCTGGACCTGATCTCCGGAGGGGGGCAGAACGCATCCAGGTCTGGGACTCCGGCCGTCGGCGGCCACAGGAAGAGCCCCACGGCTGACCAGGGGACTCAGGTAGATAGCCTATTCTTACATTATTTTGGACTTGAATACTTTTTCGGCCAGTAAAATTTATAGTCATTAATTATTATTTTTACAACAAAAAAACATGTGAAAGCTGTACAACTTCCTCAGTAACATTTTACGAAATACATTTCTTCGTATTTTGAAAGAAACAGTTTTGCATCTAGAACACTTTCAGAATGTTATGCACTTTATCAAGTATCACACTGCTTATATTCATACTGGGTCAGACACCTCGGCCACCTCCAGTCGGATTTACATTTTCCACAAGGATAAATGGAAAGAACCAGCTAGTTATGTTTTGTATATTGTAATTTGAGCATATTGACTTACAAAAGACTCCATACTTTTCTAAAGAACAGCTATGATAACAGTTTCTGTTTAATGGAGTCTTCATGTTTTTTTATTGATTTCTGCATTGTGTCAAATAAGAATTGTGATTTGCATTATCAGTTTTAATTTCGTGAAGACTATTTTCAGATCAGAATTTTTCAAGATGATTTAAAATGCATGTTCAAATCACATGTTCTTTACCCTTGAAATGGATTAACTTTGTTAAAAATAAAGTTACGTAAACCTTTTGGTATCTTACTTATGTATTTTTTATTTCTTTTTATTGAAATTGTATCGCAACACTTCTCTTTTTATAATGTATTTAACAATAAACCCTCGATGTAGTAATGATTAGTAATAATACCTGCCTTATTATCAGTCTGTCAACCAGGTGGGCCAAGCGTCGGGCTCCGGGCAGCAGCGCGACAGCCGCCGCGGCAGCACCGGCGCCAATGGACAGAAGCCTCGCAACAGGTACTACAGTTTAACTTTTTAAGCACTCGCGATCACTTTCACTCATTTTAAGTATTAGACCGGGTCTATCGCGATAGTATTTAGGTAAATATTACTAATTAGTCAATCCGCGATACATGAAACTGTATTGAAACGTCGGGACACAGGTAAATTAGTAATATTTACCTAAATACTATGGCGATAGACCCGGTCTAATACTTAAAATAAGATACTACAGTCTTTTTTTAAACTTGCAATTTTTTTTTGTGCTGGCAGGATTTTGCAACTTTTCAAAAATTGTATACCTAACACGGGAAGTGTTTTAAAATTTGGTATTCGAGGTACTACAGTTATCAATTTCATTCGAAACTGACTTCTTGGGGCCATTTCATAAAGCTGACAATTATGATTTCCAAAGAACCATAGTGTGGTCAGTGATCCAATTTGATACAAAGATCAAAGTTATCCTTACAAGCTGTGCAAAGGCTTCCACCAAAGATTCCTTACATACATACATCACTCCTATAATCTCTTGCGGATTAGGCAGAGCGCAAACAGCCCAAAACGGTCATTTACGCCACGTCTGACTAAGATTTGATAGTCATGCGGAAAATTGTGGGTTGACAGCCCATCGCCGATTCCTTTACAAGTACTATTTAATTCCTATCTAGCTGTGAGTCTTCCAATTAAAAACAACTTTCCCCGTAGTTTCCTTGTACTTGTCGACCAAGTTCAGGTCTAAACAATTTTCCTGATTTCAATCCATTTGCCTTTGTATAAGTTGTGAATGTTTCATAATCATGTAAAAAAGTTGACAGGTTATTCAGTTACCAATGAAACTGAATAACCTGAGGTACAAAAAAAAGTGCTAGGGGACTGAGTCTATTTGTATGGGATATCAATTCTTTTTTAAATATTTCAACCTATGTTCCATATGAAAGGTTGTTCAGTTTCATGGGTAATTACCCATTTAGAAATATTTGCCCCTGTCGTTGCCGCACATTGTATTATCTAAACCCCTACATTTTCGTACGACTGTCCAAAAAGGGAGTGTAATGTTTTTAGATTTCATGTATGTATATATGTGCGATTCTTTAAAGGACTTAAACTCGTTAACCATTGAACAGAGGAATGGAAATTGTATCGGAAGAATCCTTACATTATCCCGAGTGTCATAGTCTAGGTTTTATCTCAAAAATCAGTCGTGTTTTTAAATTATAAAATGTATTATGCTTGTTCTCAACTTAATGAACATTTTGTCACTCAGGACCAACTCTCGCAACCGGCAGCGGTACCCGAGCGGAGGCCCGCCGCCGCAGCAGCAGCAGAACCCTCAACCACACCAGCAGCATCAGCAGCAGCACCAGCACCCTGGCCAGCATCAGGGACAGCATCAAGGACCGCACCACCAGCCAGGAGGTAAGCCACCACGCTCAACACACACTAACGGTCGATGTGGCGCAGTGGACGCCAAGGTTCCGGGTTTTGATTCTCGGTGGGGCATTCACAAATCTGACGTTTATCACTTTGTGAATTTGTTTCCAGTCTGGTTAAAACATTGCAGGGTGAACCAACTGATTGTCCGAAAATAAATGGTTCCGTGCTTCGGAGGGCACGTTAAGCCGTCGGTCCCGGTTGCTGTCTATGATTACTTAGATGGCGGTCGTTACACAACCATGTCAGAGGCCTACTACTAGTAGAAGGCGGTCTCTATGGTTTCGTTCACATGACTTTTTTGTCCACAAATGCTCTATCACTGTTCTTGCTCTATCCCCCATATATGTATGTAATCTGTGTAGTATATCTGTCCCGCTCTCTGTCTAGGGTACAACAACGAGGGCGGGTACCGCGGCGGGTGGCGCGGGCGCGGCGGCCGCGGCGGGGGGCAGCGCGGCAATGGACGTGGGTTCGTGCCCCGGAACAAGGTAAGCCCTTTAGGCCTATAGATGCAAAAGTTGTCCAACTAATGTAACCCACGAAGTGTGTCTCAATAATTTGTCACTAAACAAAAGTTTTGCAACAAAATGGTCGCCCGCAACACACGTGAAGTTGTTGAAACCCTTTCAATAAGGATAGTGAAGAAGAATGAAACGCAACCCTTAGGTCTCTCTGTCACGACACGACTCTTCCATCTCGGGAACGCGTTAAGATATAGAGTTAAAATTAAAACCATATAATCAAGTCCTCGGCCGCTTGTAATTGTAAAAACTTAATGTTAAAAAAAGATACGACCGTTTATGCTGTAAAAAACGCATGTTTTGGACCTCTTAAGGAAATTAAAATTCGTAAGATATTTCCCGTGGATCGAGGACTATGAAATTGGACGAGAGAGCTTCGTTTTCAAGTAAAAGTTTAAGTATTAGTTTTTTTTAAATATTGGTTTTATGGGGGCCGAAAAGAACGAAATCTTTTTGCCTCCCTTAACAATCTTGATAAAAAGTTAAAGGGCTTGATGTGCATTTTACGTAACCTCTCTGTGGGCGTGTCCTCTTAGCCGGTTGTTTACTTACTAAAAGCTGTCACTTGCCTGCGTAGAACACTCTGAAGTTCGACAACGACTACGACTTCGAGCAAGCCAACACGGAGTTCGAAGAGCTGCGAAGCCAGCTCGCGAAGGCCAAGATCAGCGACGCCGAGCCCAAGATCGAGGTATGTAACGTCGAGGTATGTAGCACCGCCTTTTATTATTATTTCCGCTTTGTTGTTTTGAGATATACATGGTGTAAACAAAATAGTTAAGAATATTTTAAGGGGTGAACCAGTACGTGAAACTGAACAACTTTCTCCAAGGAACATAGGTCGAAATATGAAAAAAAAAATTGGCCTTCCCATACAAATTATCCCGGCCGGGTAACACACTAAGTATGGGAGGGTCAAATATTTTTTTCATATTTCGACCTATGTTCCTTGGGGAAAGTTGTTCAGTTTCACGTACTGGTTCACCCCTTAAAATATTCTCAGCTAATTTTTTTACACCTTATAGTTTGCGTTTAAATAATTTGCAGTTCCCATATGTAGCAGTAGTTCGATTAATTCGGAGTGTATAGGACAGCTCTCCGAATATTAGGGTGCATGCAGACCATGTATCTGAAAAGAATACCCCTAGGAACTGTCAAGAAACTACACAAAAAAATTGACCTCCCATGCAAAATCACGATCTGCAATTACTAAGGGAGGTCGGTTTTTTTTTTACATTCCTGAATAATATTTTCTCATGGGAAGTTGGTCAGTTTCATGGTCTGAATGCACCCTATAAGTATTCGAAGGGCTATCCCTTACACCCTGTAAAATGAGCTGGTGATAGTCTAAGTCTGGTTTCGACATTTCAAATTCTTCAAGATCCTATTAATTTAAGTGCAAATAGTTTAAAAGTGAGTTCTACTTACAAAACTAAATAATTTTCCTGAAGAAAAGTTGGGGAAAGTTACAAGAGTAGAACTTCCCTAAAAGTATTAAATTTAATAAGATCTAAGCAAGCGGCTCGCGACAAATGTTGCAAGACGTGATTGTCTATAATGACAATTGTCACGTACAAGCTCATTGTCACGATCGTAGTTTATGTAATCAATCAGTTTTATATATTTTGCTTATAAATTTTAATTTTATTTCTCAAAACACACAATCAATTTGCTTTATATTTATATTTTATTTTTACGTACACTCAACTGACCTGTGCTACTGACCGTTTGTGAACGGCAGCAACTTGTTCAGGTGGAGACGGAGAAGAAGGACGACAGCGGGAACGAGACGGGCGCGGGGGAGGCGGGGGAGGAGGACGAGGTCAGCGGGTACGACAAGAACAAGAGCTTCTTCGACAACATCTCCTGTGAGGCCGTGGAGAGGTAATTTCCATTTGAGTATTTTTTGCCGTGTGATTGGCGGATTGGATTGGTGTGGCTTAGAATAGCATCACTCCATTTCTTTCCCATGGGAGTCGTGAGAGGCGACTGAGGGACTCGAGGGTGTGTTTTGCAATTTTAGGCGATGGGCTGACAACCTGTCTCTATGGCGATACACAATTTTCATAATAACCCTCAATTATTTGTCAGACGTGGCATAAATGTCCGTTTCTTGCGGCCGTTTACGTTCTGCCTACCCCGCAAGGGATTATAGGCGTGATATGTGTATGTATTTTTTGGGTATTTACGAACACAAGCACACATATAATGTGTTGTATAGGAATCAGGGCTGTTGGAGAAACGCAACCAGCTCTCCAATTCACTGGCTTACTGTGTAGATGAGACCACCCCAGGTAGCTACATATACATACATACAACTATCCTTTGCGTAGTAGGTAGAGCGTTACCGGTCAAATATTTGAGAGCTATGTAAGAAAAATCGTGTATCACTATCGTGACTTACGTTACGACACCCGCGAGAAAGAATTGGTGTAGTGATATTCTAAGCTGGCATCACACAGCCGACGTTACTGCCTTGTAGGTATTGACATTTTATGTGTATGGGTCATTGAGTCTACAAACGACCCAATAACGAGGACGAGAGTGGAAAAGAGGACGGATTTCGAAATTTAACCTGTTTAACCTGATCACGCAACTTTAATATCTGTTTACTGAACATGCGATTTCCACATTTATTGAACACGCAGTTTTAACTTCTGTTTACTGATCACGCAGCTTCAACTTCTGCTGATCACGCAACTTTAATATCTGTTTACTGAATATGCGATTTCCACCCCTGTTTATTGAACACGCAGTTTTTACTTCTGTTTACTGAACATGCAATTTCATTCCCTGTTTATTGAACACGCAGTTTTGACTTCTGTTTACTGATCACGCAGTTAAAAAATTTCTGTCAGTCTCTACCTCCGTTTACTATATAAGGTCCTATTAAATTCAGTGCAAATATTTTTAGGGTGAGTTCTACTCGTAAAACTGAACAACATTTCCCAATAAATATAGCTCGAAATATGAAAAAAAAAATTGGACCTACCATACAACAATGTTCAAAAAAAGTGTCACTTTGTATGAGAGGTGCAATTTTATTTTTCGTATTTCGACCTATGTTTATTGGGAAAAGTTGTTCAGTTTTACGAGTAGAGCTCAGCCTAAAAATATGTGCACTGAATTTAATAGGACCTTATATACATGCAGTTTCAACCCCTTTTTATTAGGTTGGGTTTCAATTCTTGTTAAGTAAGATTTTGAGGCTTCTGTTTCCTAAACTAAGAATTAAAATTCTTGTATCTTAGTAAAGATTATATTTAAAATGATTTCCTAAATGAGGTTGCAAAAAGAGGAACTAATGGCGCCATTCTCGACTGTCCCTTTTTCTGTGGTTGGTCGAAAATGTGTCAATATCAAAGTTCAGTTTCTTATTGGTGCGTTTAGGCACAGTCCCTACCCATTGTTACTCCCGTTTTACAACAATAGTACATTCTTCACGCGCAAAGAAAGGCACCGATTACTAACGAGAGTATAGCTTGAGTGTACACACGAGTTCGTAATTGTAGATATCGTTCCAGGTGTTTTTTTTTTTTTTGAAATTCTTTATTCAATGTAGGATAGTATTATCATATCACTTATTCACGTCATGAACCATTGTAAAAATAAGAAATTTGTTACACAATTTTCTTTTTTTTATAACAATTTTGTAATATCCTAATAGAAAACCGACTCGGGCGGGATAAAAGAATCAAAATCAAAGCACTGCCACGGGGCTGGCCAGGTTAATCACACGGCATGTAACTTCACGCCACCTCCATCTGAAAACGATATTTGATTCAAATTGAAGTCAAGATTTTTAAAGCGTGTAGTTTACATGCGTATAATTAATCGGACCTCCTGAACAGGAAAAACCCCCCAAAAAACCTGCCCAGAAGTGCTCCTACTCTAAATTAACAATCGTACTAGCCCCTAAGCTACCCTAGCTAATTCAGTTGGATAGTTTAATGCCACCATAATCCAAAGTAAATACGCGTGTTAGAGTATTTAACTTTTTATATTTCTTAAAAAGCAATCGCAATACGTCCATTCAGAAAAGTCTTTCATTCTACTTGTAATATTGGCTAAAATATTAAAGACATTATTCCGTTTTACGAAAGTTTCGACTGTTGCATCTTTTACTTCCACAAGGAGAAAGTGATTAGTATAGGTAATTCCTTTCACAGATTCCTTCCCGCTAATTTGAAACGGGTACAATGAGTCACGTTCCTCTCGTGAAAAAGGTATAGGGACATTCTATGTACAATTTTTTGACCTGTAAAATGTGGTTCCAGGTCGAAAGGTCGGTCGCAGCGCACGGACTGGCGGACGGAGCGCAAACTCAACTCCGAGACGTTCGGCGTGGCGCTCGCGCGGCGCGGCGCCTGGCGCGGCCGCGGCGGCTACCGGCACCACAACCCGCACCAGCAGCATCCCAACAACTACAACACCTTCTAGTGAGTCTCTATATAAGCAGCAACAACTCAACTCCGAGACGTTCGGCGTGGCGCTCGCGCGGCGCGGCGCCTGGCGCGGCCGCGGCGGCTACCGGCACCACAACCCGCACCAGCAGCACCCCAACAACTACAACACCTTCTAGTGAGTCTCTATATAAGCAGCAACAACTCAACTCCGAGACGTTCGGCGTGGCGCTCGCGCGGCGCGGCGCCTGGCGCGGCCGCGGCGGCTACCGGCACCACAACCCGCACCAGCAGCACCCCAACAACTACAACACCTTCTAGTGAGTCTCTATATAAGCAGCAACAACTCAACTCCGAGACGTTCGGCGTGGCGCTCGCGCGGCGCGGCGCCTGGCGCGGCCGCGGCGGCTACCGGCACCACAACCCGCACCAGCAGCACCCCAACAACTACAACACCTTCTAGTGAGTCTCTATATAAGCAGCAACAACTCAACTCCGAGACGTTCGGCGTGGCGCTCGCGCGGCGCGGCGCCTGGCGCGGCCGCGGCGGCTACCGGCACCACAACCCGCACCAGCAGCACCCCAACAACTACAACACCTTCTAGTGAGTCTCTATATAAGCAGCAACAACTCAACTCCGAGACGTTCGGCGTGGCGCTCGCGCGGCGCGGCGCCTGGCGCGGCCGCGGCGGCTACCGGCACCACAACCCGCACCAGCAGCACCCCAACAACTACAACACCTTCTAGTGAGTCTCTATATAAGCAGCAACAACTCAACTCCGAGACGTTCGGCGTGGCGCTCGCGCGGCGCGGCGCCTGGCGCGGCCGCGGCGGCTACCGGCACCACAACCCGCACCAGCAGCACCCCAACAACTACAACACCTTCTAGTGATTCGGAGGAGTATGGCGGGTGACAGGAGTGATGCCAATAGGCAGACTGGAGGGTTCCAGGTGGTGTCGGGAAAAGGGTAGCTACCCGCCTGGCCGGTGTTGTGGCCAGGGGACCGACTGGTCCCCCTGGATAGAATTGGAAATTGTATATATACGTTGCGCGTTGAAACACTTCGATACCGCATTTCAGGCTCTTTCTTCTGTCACGTGGCGCCATCTTGCAGATATGCTGGAACTTCTGTTGCGTCTTGCTTGCTCGTGAACCACTTTGGGTGAGCTTCTTGTCGTAGCTCCCAGAGGTCGCTACAGGAGTGATGATGAGGCCAGTAGGCCGAGTGACAACAGTGAGGAAAAGGGAACCTACCCGCCTGGTCGGGAGTTGTAACCAGGGAAACGCCTGTTCCAACCGACGATCGGCGAAATAATTTCTTGAATGAGTTTACTGAACTTGAATGTGGGGCGCATACGCGCCGCCACAAGTCTTTATATAAGGAGTAACAAGATACGGAAAACTCAGGCAGCGCTGGTGATAGGAACGACTTCCCCAAGGAACATAAAATCACTAATTATTCATATTTAACGAAATAAAATTTTAAATTCTTACAAAAATGTGTGTGTGATACCTATGTTCATTGGGGAAAGTTGTTCAAGTTTCCAGAGTAGAACTCACCCTCAAAGTGGGACCTCAAATAATTAGTCACCTTATGAATTAGTCACCACACGAATTATTTGGTTTATTTTGCTTGTATGTTCGTCGACTCGGGTGTCCCACACGTAAGAAGAATAAATAATCTTTGAACGAAACTACTGGACCAAATTATTCTGTTGGAAAGCTTCATTTCTTTAAGCCACAGACGCTATACCTTCTACTGTGGGAAATGGTTTATTCCCTTGGGAAAACTGGAAACAGCAATTATGCAGACTTAAGAGTAGAGCTGTTGTGAATTATTCCATATATGTATTTGTCCTATGTGTTTTCATTGTGTACATTAAACAATTTAATAATAATAATAAACTGCTAGGCAGAATAAATGTTGCTAAACCTCAGAGTCACGAAAATGATTAGTAAATAGCTTATTTACATGGTACATGTTATATTTACAATTACTAACAAACTATTATCTTTGCAGCGCGAACAACTACAGTTGGCGGCCGATGCGCGGCGGTCGCGGCCGGCCCCAGCACCAGGGCTTCAACCAACAACACAACAACAACAGCCAACAGCACAACAACCGCACACCGCGACCGCACATCCAGCAGCCGGCTGCCGTCGCGCCGCAGCAGCAGTCACAGCCTGCCGCCGGTCTGTACAGCCCCTTGAATATTTCTAAAACCCTAGTTCAACACCTGGGCCCCGATATTAAATTTTTCTGCCATTGTAATGCTATCGACATTAATTGTCATGCTATTGAGACTGATATTCTTATATCCCTCTCTTATTCTTCAAACCATTCATTCAAGCCCAATTCAAGGCAATTTAACCATTGTTTATTGACAACGCAGTTTACACGCTAGTTTATTACACACGCAGCTTAACCCCCGTTCAATACACATGCAGTCTCAACGTCCATTCATTGATTTTTTCTACCCTTTTTGGTTGAACACGCAGCTACAACCCCTCGTATATTGTTCATACAGATTCAATCCCTGTTTATTGAATTCACCGTTTCAACCCCCATTTATTGAACATACAGTTTAAACCCCCTGTTTATTAAAGACAGTTTCAATCCTCGTTTATCGAACATACAGTTTTAACCCCCTGTCTATTAAAGACAGTTTCAGCCCCAGTTTAACATACTATATGTGCTATTCAAGCCCCATTTATTGAAAGTACAGTTTCAAATCCCATTTATTGAACATGCAGTTTCAATCCCAGTTTATTGAACATATAGTTTCAATCCCTCTTTATTGAACACACATTTTCAACCCCTTTATTGAACATACAGTTTCAACCACTTTATTCTGATACAGTAATTCAAGCTGTTTCAATTCAAAATTGTAACTATCGTTAAAATTTGTTTCTTTTTTGTTTACAGCAAAGTAGGAGTATCTGAACATGCGGAGACCACACTGAATCTTAATTTATTATCGCAAGGACTTGATCACAAATGGAAAAGTAACGGAAAAGTGTTTGTTGGTGATTGAAGTGTTAAATGTAATTGTTTTGAAGTAAAGTTCTACGGGAAGTATTATAATGGTGAGGAAAAAAGTTGATGGACATAGTTTTGGTGTGATAGTGTTGTATCCAATATAATGGAAGGTGAAAGATGGAAATTCCCGTAAGCATGTGAACAGAACAAGCAGTCTACGTCCAGCCGCTCGCCGTTAGATTATGTAAGTATTGTGTTGTAGTGAGCAACTCTCACATTGGGCAAATGCATTGGCATCTAAATTTATGTCGACCGATTAAAAGATATTAGGCTTAAAATTATGTGATTGTAGATGTCAATGTATCATAGGGCGAGTAAGCCGTGTAAAGAGCCTCCTCCTGTAAATTAATCCGAGGCTAGTAAGATGTCCTGCATAGTATAATTGAATCTTTATTTATGTCATGCCCGATGAATTATTATAATATATTTTCCTAAAGCTTCTCACCAATTGCGCGCAGTCTGTGCCTATTAAAGTTGTAACGAATGTTAGAGTAAAGTGCGTTGTTTCGGTCATTGCAATTCCAATTTTTTATCAAATTTGCAATGACTAGCGGTGTTATGTGCAGCAGTCCTACTGTGTGTTAGAATTAACACGATAGCTAATTTTATAAAAAGGCCGTTTACGCAAATTCGAACTGAAATGAAATAATCTGCTGGCAGAGTGTTTCCTAATTCTTATTAAATCACTGGGTAATTAAATGTAGTGTTCGAAATTGTCGTAATAGGCCCTAAATTTAATTAATTATTGTATGACTTGAAGTGTTTTATTGACTGTCTGTTTTATTGTTAGTGATAGAGTAAAAAATGTGATAGTAGGACTGCTGGTTAAGGATTGATTGGATGGCAGTGCCGCTGCATGCTGTGTGATGGATCAACCAGTTAGATAAAGATAGAAAATAATGTAAACTACAATGATATGATAATAAACTAACTGGCCAGTTGTTTAGTAGCTAGAAGAAGCAACAGACGGCACCGTCATCTGATCCATCTCTAGAACTCAAAATGTGAAGTTCCAGTGTTTAATCACACAAGTACTTTATATTTCTAAAATGTTCTGAAAAAGGACAAATTTTTATTTCTCAAAGCAAATATCGGAATCATTTGTTGTAAAATATATTTCAAGTTGTTGGTAAGTCCTTTTCGTGTGCAAAACTATGAGCAGAACTTTTTGACAAGACAATTATTATATTTGTAAAAATCTGTAACTCAAAAAACTGTACCTGGTGATTGTAATTAATATGGAAATATACATTTACTACAAATCTTCCAAAAAGTTGATTTTTCTTTTCTTCCAGTGATTAATAAAAATCAGTTTATCAATCTTTTAAATATTTTATTGCAAAAAAACAAAAGCTTCTTGTACACATTAATTGTACTGAGCCAATAGCATTTGGGTATACATTAGGGTATACATCACTCATTCCTCAACAAACTTCATACAAAATTGTTTATAAAACATATAAAAGTATATAAAACTTACACATAAGATGCTTTTTCACTTATACAAAATGTCACAAAATATAACCAAAATGTTTCACATTTGTAACTTATGTTTATAACTTTGGTTTAAAAGCGTAAAATTTAAAGGGTTCCTAAAATATGGGATTAGTCAAGTCGTTACATGGGTAAAATACACAAGACAAACATCCTTACAATCTAGGACTTTTTATACATACTTTAAAAATATTTGTTAAAAAAATCTTCCACCCATGTTCTATTAATAGGATTATATCACTACTCAGGGAAATATTTACACAACCTTTTCCTTGCCGATGAAAAAGTATGAAATTCATAAGTTTCATAAAGCTTTATCAATATAATGCTATATGGTGCTAAATTACTTTCAAATTCCGTTATTTGTTACGAGAGTACAAACTTGTACAGAGGTTTCTATATTTTGATGATTGGATTATTTCGTTAATATTCGTTGAAAGGTGAATTACTCATTTAGTCAAGCACAAAATTACTCCATGGATGTAGTCTAGAAACAAGAATATACGAAGTCTCTAGAATTCTAGATTGATCATCTACTGCGGGTCCTTATCCATGATGAAAAGTACTTTGGTGCTAGTCTGAATGAGGTAATGAAATGACAAAATCAAAGCTGGGCTTTGCTTTGGTACTTAGTTTAGGTGCAGAATGCCCATTTTCAAATCATATGCGTGCAGAATGTCATGTCATAAGTACAAAATTTCATACAACCACAATTTTCTATAAACAAAGACTCGTCCTTCATTCTTGGACCTAGAAGATTCACTATAAAACCTTTTTATTTACGCCCTGCTTATAAATTTTTCTTATTTTTCTTGTATGACATTTTCCAACTATGACATAATGCAACCCTGACCTGCTGCACATAGCAAAGAGCACATCGCACCGTCGTCGTCGTCGTAGTCAAGTGATGTTTAAATGACGTCTGTGAAGTTAGCCGCGCCATTCCCGAGGTGGTTGTCCGTTTTCCACTATCCATACTGATCCACTCTGGCCCTTCGTGAGGATGTCGATGAGAGCTCGGCCCACGTGCTCAGCACTGGGAATAAATAAAACTTTATCAACATTTTCAGAATGTCCCTCAAATATTTGTCAGACGTGGCGTAAATGTCCGTTTTTGCGGCCATTTACGTTTTGCCTTCCCCGCAAGGGATTATAGGCGTGATGTATGTATAAAAACTTTAAATTTATCAAACAGCTTCCGTGTTGTAGTTTTAGCAAACATAGTCAGTGAACGACGCAATATGACGACTGCTTTGAGAGATCTGAATTAATTTGTCTTTCGGATAACAAAACTACCTGCCACCTGCTGCAATGTCATCTTTTCGGTAATTCTTCTTCTTCTTTTCGAGTGGGACACCGAGTCATCCAACGACTCGATGAACCTTGGTGTCAGAGTTTTTCAACCGCCTACTACCAGTAGTACCTAGGCCTCTGACATGGTTGTGTAACGACCGCCGTCAAAGTAATCATAAACAGCAACCGGGACCGACGGTTTAACGTGCCCCGGCTTCGGTAATTCAAGGTTTAGTCTGTTTCGTAAAGAAATTGGAAAGAAAAAGTATCACTAGTATTGTTACACATCTGACCTCAGCTGTCGACTACATTAATTCATTTCATTTTATCGACACAAATATTTTTATTGGACAATATTTTAAAGTAACGAAAGATAGATATTATCTATCTAAAGTTTATAAACGACAGATAGCAGAATTACTATCTTATTTCTTTAATAATTCAGCCAATTTGTTGGCTAACCAGACAACTGCTTCTACTGAGCAGAATATACATACAAATCTTATAACGTTGGAATCGGTTCCAAGTTCTTTAAATTAATTTCTAAGACAACAGAGAGTAACTCTGGCAGAACGCCGTCTTTTAGTAACTTGAGTGATTCTATCTTGCCAAAACATAATATAAACAATAAAAATAATATTTGTAATAAAACCAAAATTCAAAATAGCCGTGTTTTAAATATTGTACACCAAAATATTCAAGGCATAATTAGCAAAGAATTAGAAATTGAACTTTTCATGAACTGTAATAATATTGATATTCTATGTATAACTGAACATTGGCTTAGAGATTATCAGTTAATGTTCAGTTTTAGTAATCACCAGGTGGCAAGTTCGTTCAACAGATCAACAGCAATACGCGGTGGATCGTTGATACTACTTAAAACTGAGTTAAAATATAAAGAACGGCCTGATATCGTGAGCCTCTCAGTTGAGCGAACTATTGAAATAGCCTGCGTAGAACTTGAAGATCTTGTTATAATGAGCGTATACAGCCCACCTGATGCTAAATATGAACCCTTTGAAAAAGTTATGGATGTAGCCTTAGATAAAGCAACAAAATCCAAT
Source organism: Tuta absoluta (assembly GCA_027580185.1). Lineage (NCBI taxonomy): Eukaryota > Metazoa > Arthropoda > Insecta > Lepidoptera > Gelechiidae > Tuta > Tuta absoluta. The sequence goes on along the minus strand of JAQAHW010000023.1, from coordinate 5,212,537 downwards.
AAAGGGATTATTGTATGTGGAGATTTCAATATAAATATTCTTGAAAATTCTAATATCAGTAATAGGTTTCTATCATTATTTTTATGTTACAACCTAGTGAATCTTATTTCGGTGCCAACGAGAATCACACCTACCTCAGCCAGGTGCATAGATAATATCTTTACCAACATTAAACCTAAAGATGCGGCTGTCATAAATAAATTAAGCTCCAACCATACGGGTCAATTAGCTTCTTTCAAAATTAACATTGAGCAGGCACCTAAACAAGATATTACGTGTGTACCGGTAAATGAAAGTAGGCTAAATCGATATAGAGAAAATATTTTACAAAAATTACCTGAATTGCCATATAACGAAAATCCAAATAAATTATATAACGCAGTATTTAGTCTTGCCAAAAAAGAATATGACAATGTATTTAAATCCAAGAAAATTTAAGTTAACACAAAATTATCATTTAGTGACTGGGCAACAGTTGGAATTCATAGAAGCAGGCAGAAGTTATACGATCTGTATGAAGAAAGAACATATAATCAATCAAAAACTTTTGCTGATTATGTAAAACGTTACTCTAAAACTTTTAGAAACGTTTGTGCAATAGCTAAATCTAACTTCATCAAAAATAATATAAAGAATAGCACAAACGTAATCAAATCCACTTGGAAATTTGTAAATAATGAAACTGGAAAATCTAAACGTCGTAATGAAAATTATAAACTTATGATAAACGATGAAATTAAAAATACTAATTTGGAAGTAGCTGCCGCTTTTGAACAATTTTTTACTGATATTCCAGTTTCGACTACCAAATCGTTAAACTCTGCCCTATTCTCGCTGAATCTATTCTAAAAGATAATGTAAACTATTGTGATAAATATTTTAAATTTTCTCACGTTAGTAACATTGAAATAATTAAAGTATTTAAAAGTTTGAAAATGAAAAATACTTCAGATCTCCAAGGCCTCTCTGTTAAAATTATTAGTTCCATAATTGATTGCATTTCTCCATACCTAGCATGTATTTTTAATGACTGTGTAGACAGTGGCGTGTTTCCTGACTTGATGAAGCATAGTAAAGTTATTCCCTTGTTTAAAGCTGGTAGTACTACTGACCCCACTAATTTCAGACCTATATCAATACTACCAACACTTAGTAAAATTTTTGAAAAAGTTATTTTAAATCAATTGCAAGGACATTTTTATCGTAATAACTTAATGCACCTGCAGCAATTTGGTTTCACACGGGGTCGCTCGACTACTGATGCAGGTGTTGACCTCATCAATCATATAATCAATGCCTGGGAGGAATCTCATGATGCAGTAGGTGTGTTTTGTGATTTGTCCAAGGCGTTTGATTGTGTTCATCATGATACTCTTGTCAGGAAGCTACATCACTACGGCGTAAAAGACCAGGCTCTTAGTCTTTTGGAATCATAAAAAATAAATAATAAAAATAAAAATATTATTTATTGGCTTTTTAAAGTCTACAAATCTTTCATCTTATCTAGACAGGTACTAAACATAAAAAAGGCAAAAGGAAATGGCTCAGCATTTGCTGGCAAGACCATTGTCTCTTCAGCGCTGATTTTCAGCCATTGCCTCCTCCCTGAGATCGTGGCGGGGTAAAAAGGTAGATAGGAGAGGACTACACAATTTCTAAATAAAAATAAAATCTAAACATCCTTTAGAAAACAAAAGTTACTTAACTAGCTCAATAGAAAAATAAACAGTAAAAAACAAAAAGTGACACTTCAGTCATATTCTTTGGGTGTTATAAGAAGTTTAAATAAAAATCATATCTTAACAATAGAATCCAAAAGGTTGATATCAACGGTGAAAGATCATCTGGATCAAAGAATAAGAATGGGCGTTCCGCAGGGTTAGATTCTTGGTCCTTTTTTGTTTCTTGTATATATTAATGATCTACCATATCTAGTTAAAGAAAAACATGATATAGTTTTGTTCGCGGACGATACCTCTCTACTTTTCAGAGTAAAGAGGCAACAACTCAACTATGATGACGTTAATAAAGCTATTGCCGATGTAGTGCAATGGTTTACAGTAAATAACCTACTATTGAATGAAAAGAAAACTAAATGTATCAAATTTGTATTACCAAATGTTAAACCAAGCTCTACAATTATTAAGGTAAAGGATGAAGAGTTGAAACTTGCAGACTCAACTGTATTTTTAGGCATAACTTTGGACGCCTCGCTCCAATGGGGGCCACATATCAAGAAATTGACGAAGAGACTGAGTTCAGCAGCATACGCAGTTAAAAAAATAAGACATCTCACTGATGTAGACACTGCAAGACTAGTTTACTTTAGCTACTTCCATAGCTTAATGTCTTATGGCTTACTATTATGGGGCCATGCTGCGGATGTGAACAATATATTTGTTCTGCAGAAACGGGCTGTTCTTTCAATTTATAAATTGGGACCTCGAGTCTCCTTGAGACAGAAATTTAAAGAAATCAACATATTGACATTTGTGTCACAGTACATATACGAAAATCTAGTATACGTAAAAATAAATATAGATTCTTTTAAGAAAAACTGTGACAGGCATAATTTTAACACTAGAAATAAGGAGCAACTTGCTGTGCACATGAGCAGGCTTAGTAAAGTAAGCAAAACTTTTAAGGGCAATTGTATACGCTTTTATAACAAACTTCCTAAAGATATTCAAGACTTACCCCTAAATAAATTTAAACTAGTAATTAAACAAAAATTGTACAAGAAAGGCTATTATGAAATATCAGACTATACGCAAGATAAATCTCCATGGGTTTAATTCAAATGTATAAAGTAAATATTTTATTAGACGGAACAAGTAGATTGCTACTGCAATTTTTTGTTATTATTATAATATTTTTTTTATGTAGCCATTTTTGGGCTATACATATATATTATTCGTTATTTCCAAAATTAGCTAGGGCAGCTTAGGGCCTAGAAAGATTGTTAATTTAGAATAGGAGCACTTCTGGACAGGTTTTTTGGGGGGTTTTTCCTGTTCAGGGGGTCCGGTTAATTATACGCATGTAAATGACACGCTTTGGAAATCTTGACTAAAATTTGAAACAAATGTCGTTTCCAAATGGTGTTGGCGTAAAGTTACGTGCTGTGTAATTAACCTGGCCAGCCCCGAGGCAGTGCCTTTATTTTTATTTTTTTTATCCCGCCCGAGCCGGTTTTCTATTAGGACAATACAAAATTGTTATAAAAAGAAGAAAATTGCGTTATGCAAATTTTTTTTTTTACAATGACCGATCATGACGTCAATAAGTGATAATGCTATCCTACATTGAATAAAGTTATTTCATTTTCATTTTTCATTTGTGCACATATGCTAAAAGAATTAGGTACCATACGCAGTGTACCTATTTTTTATATTATAGTAATAAATGAATCTTGGTTCACCTCTGGGCTTTACTACTGGCGTTATCCCGCTGCCAAGCGGCCTCGTATTCGGAAGACATGAGTTGCTTGCGTATCTCCTTAACCAGGCCGGTATCAGTCAGGCCTGGACACAGCACCATACTCCGCACTCCCGTGAGGTTCACGTGGTATTGATCCTGGAATACAAGGTAGTAAATTGTCTTGGGATATTTACTATTTTGCTGAGGCCAGTTGGGGAAATTGAGGCAAGATAGGTGGAAATGGAAGGTTCTCTCTACCAGTGCTAAAGTCACCTGCATGTGAAGGGTGCTAATCATTTGCAAATTTCGCGTCCTTTGTAGGAAGGATTGTACCGAGACAAAATGAACGCCAAAGTCAAGAGACCAGGTCTAGGATTCCTGTTACAAAGCATACTTGATACAAGCCTACATTAAGAAGGTTCAGTCATCAGTGCGTAACATGGCGCTGTTGCATAGGTAATTAATAACACTACCGTGTTGTAATGAAACTTCTCTGTCTGGGCCCTAAAAGCCGCACTTTAAATACCTTCTTCTTCCTTTAGCCGTTAAGCCCGTTACGCCGTGTGGACTCCAGCGTCATATTCCAGTGGAATTGCTCGCTAAGCGCCAGCCAGACGGTAGGGTAGTATAATGAGCGCGACTGAGACAGGAGTTGTGGACTCTGTAGCTGTTGTTTGACCAATGCTTACCCCATAGGACCTGGTGAGGCCGACAACAGCGTAGTTGGTGGCTGTGTAGATGGGAGTAGACACTTGTGGTCTGGTGAAGGCTGTGGAGGCGGTATTGACGATGATCCCGCCTTGCCCGCCACGGTCCTTGCCCATGAAGCGGTAGGCCAGCAGCGTGCCGCGGATCACGCCGTTCTGGAAAAATCGTTGGTTGGTTGATTGAATCAGTAGTCAGTACCTACCTACTTGGGAAAAGAAGAAAATCATTTGTATAGGTGTGTTTTTGTTTTCTCCAAGATTATATTAAAAGTAGATACCGCGTTTTTTCATACGATAAGTGAACCTACTCATGAAACTTATAAAACTGTCCCCGTGGGAATACTTAATGTCAGGTCGAATACTAAATGTTATAAAAACTACTTAGATAAAAAAAAAAACTCATTCCGTCTGGTCCCTGATTCTCTAATTTTATCCAAAACCGTTTCATGCGCAAAGCTACCGGGGCGCCCTGGTACATGCGTAACGCCAACCTCCACATCGACTTAGGCCTCCCTATGAAAGAAGCGTCTCGTCGCTTCTTCGACAATGCTCCCCATCATAAAAACCCCTTGATAGTTGCCGCGTCCAACTACTTCCCCCATCCAACCTCGCGTTTTAAACACCGTCCGAGACACATCCTTACGGAAGAAGATGATGAAATCACAGTAGCCACTGCTGCAGCCATTGCGAGTAGATCACACTCCACAAGCTCCTCAAGCAATCGACGCCCCCGCCGGCGGGGGCGCGGAGGTCCCTCATTTGCTCCCCACTTTGGGAACTACCGGCACGTGCCGGGTAGATTCAGTCCAATACGTTCTTCCCAGAACAACTCGTAAGTAACTCGTAACTGGTTGTTTGTACAACCACAAACTTTTCCGGGTGAGCTCCTGCTCCCCACCATACAGTCAGGTGTAGATTTACAGCCCCGGGGCCGGGGCTAAAATCATAGGGTCCACAACTAAAACTACTCAACTGTCATTCTTTTGCAACTGTGATTTTCAATACTTCATACTGTTAGCGGAATACAAAAACCATCGAACTGACACTCTGTTGAAACAATTGAAACGCTTTTCGAACGGCCCCAATTCAAGTCATCATGGCATTCAATAAAAAGTACCTACATTTTGTCCTGTGTCTTGACGAAACTCTTTCTCGTCATCTTATCAATGACTTGACAGAAAATAATAAGTGTTCTTAACGTTTTATCTTGCAACATGAAGGTGTGATTAGATGCCTTACCAAGTTGACGTCTACTTCGAGTTCCCAGAACCGGTCGTTCATCACTCCAGCGTTGTTGATCACGATGTCCAGTCGGTTGAACACTTTCAGCGTCATCTCGAACGCCTCTGGAAATAAGTGGTACAGAAATCGCATCAGTTGAGCTTTGGGTATATCTACTTATATCGAACAATTTGCATTCTTTGCGCCCAATAAAAATGGCCACCAACCATCCACAAACGTATCTATAAATCGCGATGTGTTGTAGTAGTTTCATTTCTCGATTGTCGAAAATCTCTTCTTGAACTATACGATAGTTAACTATCGAGCGTCAACAACACTGCGACATTTATAGCCTACGCCTGTGGCCACCTGAAATGTCTCCTCTTACTGTGGCTTTTCAAAGTTTTTACAAACATTTTTAAATAGACTGTATGTATCCATTGTTTACTCACACCATGAATGTGCTATCGGTTATTTTTCTTACGTATTTAGATTGCAGCCGACAACCCTTTTGGAAAGCGTTTTCAAAATAACTGCCCTAAAATAACTTCCTTGGAAATCAAAAATACCTTTACTTACAGTTAGTCGTTATTTTTCATTATATTGTTGTATGAAATGCAGTGATAGATATAAGAGATTAAAAGTGTTAGCTCGTTAGTTTTCTTTCATGTAATTAGCGGAAAAAATATGGTGTCAGCTGAAAATCAGCGTCATTAGCAGTCTTTGCTTATGATTTCATGCTGAGCTGGGGCCTTTTCGGCAGAAATGTTTAATTTTTGATAGCTATCGAACAAACAAATTTAACAAACTGTTACTTTTCTTTTCTGGTAGCTATTGTTACGAGTATGTTACAATTGTAATTATGTTGAATTCTGCTGAATAAACATTTTTCATTTTCATTTTCTTTATAGCATTTGACTGCTCTATCGGATTTTAATAAGGACAAAATTATGTTTCTAAGTGACGTTATCATCACACTTGCAGCTGCTATTGTTGATAGTTCGTTTACGCCTAGTTAATTTTCATTATCTTGTCATCATCGGCTAAGTTCCATACTTATGCCGCGTTCACACTCGAGCTATGGCAGCGCGAGCATGTAAACAGGTTACTCGCGCTGCTCCTCGTCATGCTGCTTCTACTTCAAGTGCTCCCGTGATTGTAGGTTTTTCGTGCGCAAATCAAAGCAACGGCAGCACGAACGCGAGTGGAATGTATTGCTATCTTGCTCACTCGTATAGTTGCGAGAAGAGTATGACAGCAATGTGTGAACACTCAATCGCGTTGATACTTCCGTGGAAGTGTTTCGAGCAATATTCCCGGCAGCGGCAGGAGCAGGTGCAGGTGCATAGTGTGTCAAGGTCCTATCTAAGCAAATCTGCCAGGACTCTTACCTTCATATTGCGGGTAGTCCGTAACATCACACTGGCAGAACAGCACGTTCTTTCGACCATATTTGGCGCCCAGCACGTCGGATACTTGCTCGCCGATGTCGGAATCGATATCGCACAGGGACACCTGCAAAACGAGGGGTTGATTATTAGGTACTTGCTGATGTGGCGCAGTGGTAGCGCAATTGCCTGCGGCGAAAAGGTTCTGGGTTCGATTCTCGGTGGGACACTCACAAAGTTAAGATATTATCACTTTGTGAATTTGTTCTCAGTCTGGATAGGACATTGCAGGCTGATTATTGTCCAAAAGAAAGATCGTTCCGTGCTTCGGAGGGCACGTTAAGCCGTCGGTCCCGGTTGCCGTTTATGATTACTTAGACGGCGGTCGTTACACCACCACGTCAGAGGCCTACTATATAGTAGTAGTATGTGGTTGAATACTTTGACACCTTGGGTTCATCGGGTCGTTCGTTGACTCGGTGTCCCACATGAAAGGAAGAAAATCGACAGCACATCAACCTACCACATTTGAGGGATCAATCAAGTTACACTATTCTTAGTAACTGTAGTAATAGTTATTCTTAGTAACTGTATGAAAAACCAGAGTCTAAGTTGATCCCCTAAACGGGCAGGTTGATGTGTTGCTTCTTCTTCTTCTTTTCGTGTGGGACACCGAGTCGGTCAACGACCCGATGAACCCTAGTATCAGGATTATTCAGCCGCCAACTACTAGTCGGCCTCTGACATAGTTGCCGTCTAAGTTATCATAGACAGCAACAGGGACCGACGGCTTAACGTGCCCTCAGAAGCACGGATGTGTTGCTGACAGTACCTGACGCGTGCGATACGTCCGTTTGTGCAACGGAGGGGAAGATTTCCTGTTTACCTACGGCCTTAGTTTTGCTGCTTGAGGCTTACTCAGTTTCATGGAAAGTTAATGAACTAGAGATATACTCAAGTAAACTCTAAAGCATTTTGTTCAGCGGGTACCTTTTTGTTGTTGAATGAATGAATGAATGAATTTATTTATAAATCAACCAATAAAGTATTCTTAAAACTAAAACATAGCTCCACAAAACCATCATTCGAGGTTTGTCTGTGGGATCGTCGAGTCTCTATAAAATTAATGTATATTTAGGTATACTAATCAATAGCTATTGTTAGGTACAATACCTATATATTGCCGTGTTTATATTTTATTAACTAGTTATAAATCTATATTCTGTCTTTATTTGGTAACAAATAAAAATAAATAAACTCTCTTTCTAGGTAAACCTACTAAAAGTTACTCAAATAAGTCATGAACTCTACTTGAGTTACTTCTTTAAAATTCTTCCGTACTTAAGTTTTTGTTTAGTTTATGTTAATGTTACTTTATTGATTAGAAATAAATATGTATTTCTAATTGTCATTTAATGTATTGAAATTAGAAAATCTGATTGGACAGAAAATACATAAGACCCTTGAAAACGGTAGGAGTAAGTTCGGTATTTGCATCATCATCGATTTTTTCCTTTCTTTCATGGTTTAGGTTCAGACCTCAAATTCATGCACAACCTAAGTATACCTAAATAAAACAAAGACTCAAAAGGAAAAAAGTACGATTTAATCTCGCCAATGAGTGGTGGCGCCGGCGAAAATCAATACGAATGTGCCGGCTGTAAACTAACCAGTCGCTATGTAAGTACTTCTTTAGGACAGCACAGGAACTAGCAATGTAGGCTTCAAATATCTTGGCCTCACTCCAGGACCCTTCATTCAACAGTTATTCTACCTTGAACTTAAAATAAGTCGGTACTAGGCCATGCGCCGTAATGTTTAGTGTTTACAGCAGACTCACCTTAGCCCCTTGTTTCAGTAATTCCTCGCTGTAAGCTAGGCCGATGCCTGCGGCCGCTCCCGTGATCAACGCAACTTTTCCTTTTAATTCCATTTTAGAAATTTTAACACGGAAGAGGTGTGGTGACTTTGTACGCCCCCGCCCGACTTGCGGTTCGATCGCGACGTTAGGGTAGGCAGGGGTGGGAGGGGACACTCCGCCGGGTTCCCCCCAAATTCCCCTTCGGTAGTAAATGTACGCACGAATGCACGGAGACGGCCACTCTCGCTATCTGCGTACGTTGATTCAGGCTCGTATGTCGTACGTATAGTTACCTATCGTTTATTTTACCCGTTGTCCTATGTGATACGCCTATTTGTAGCTTAGCGTTATTTATTATTGGCTCTACATTTTCCTGTAACTACGATAGGTATACCAGCATGTTTTTATCATCGGCCTTTGTTAATTTTAATTGCTTACATTTATAAAGTTTTTAAAATATATGATAATATATGAGGGTAGTTCTATACGTCTGTAGCGGCCACCCTGGTCGCCCGTGGCAACCAGTTTTGTGTGGACTTTATGACATAAGGAGTGAATGATTTTTCGTCATATTTTTATATTCTTATAACATTAAAATCGTGCATCGCATAGTTACCTGGACTACTTATTCGTGGCTATACGTCATACAACAATCCTCTTAATTTTTGCTTACAAAAACTGATCGGTGTTGAAATGAATAATGAAACCTTCGATCAAAGCGGCCTTACGAAACGAGAGGGTAGACCGCGTTGCTCAAACGAAGCATCAAAATCCCGAGGTGTTTTCCTATTGCGATTTCGTCAACAGCGCATGCAACTTTGCGAATTTGACAAGTTGTACAATGGTTGTTCATCATCGCTGCTGTGTTTGACCAAGTTTGAGATTTGAATGTTACCCCCAGTGAAAACTGCCCTTCGTGCACTTTCGTAACCAGTTTTTGTGCTCTTATGTCCACCAGGGGGACCAATAGGAGTGTTCCTATGGTACACTAATATTATGTTAATATACTTATACTTAGTGAATAAAACGAGCATGCTATGTCTGGTTTTCTTTATTTGTGAATTTCTCGATAGTTCAATCATTACAACAAATTTTTCTCAAGAAAATATAAATTTTTCATTTTTTTGAATTTTTTCATAATCGTATTCAGTGAAAAATATCACAGATTCAACAATATCGCGAAGGTTTCGTCCACCGCAATATCGTACACACATCCAAAACGCGACCTCTCAGATTAGCGGGCGCGAACTGTACACAAAAATACCAAAATAAAATTTATCACAAACTACACCATACAAAAACTGGATAATTTACAACAAATCCCTCGCTTTAAAACATTATAAAAATCAATCTCATTTCAATTTAAATATTTACACAGTGGAACTATAAAAGAATAAATACAAATAATATCGTGATCATGATTCTGTACAATAATACAATCGTTTCTACCATGATTTCTGCTAGACATATAAAATAGAATACACAAAACTATATACAATTATCACAGTAAATAAATCAACACTGCATGAAAATTGGCCACTATTTGAAAATATGTTTTAAATTCGTCGGAACACGGGTAGTTTAGACGGAGGGATTTCAACTGCGGGTCGTATCGAGTGGGTATATTTGCAAGAACTGTAAAGTAGGATTCATAATTCGGTAGACATGTGACGTCAACTGGCAACAGGGCAGAAAATATGAATTTGCTTGCGTATATCAACGATAAATCATAACTTCGTTTTCTGTCCTAAGTTACTCTCGGGCAAATTCATATTTCTGTATATTGAATTATGAATCCTGCTAGGTCGTAATGGTCAGTTTTCAGGAGTGATGAGCCTGGTCGGCGCCGGCGGCTGGGACTGCCTTGGCCAGGTATGAAAAAGACCGTGCATTTGGTAGCCCGGCTATCACACACGCGCTAAGGGCGGAACGATTCAGGTTCATGGGAGCGGCGTCATACCACTCCATAGTGTCACCGTCGTAGCATTCCACATGAGGAATAGTCGTTGAACCTGTGGAAAAGGATTCAGTACAAGAAGATGCTTACAGATTTGATGCTACAGTGCAGTCGGTGCGTTGAGAAAAAACAATTGTGCTTTCCCGTGAACTATCATTACTAAATGACAACCTTTGCAAAAACCAAACAGAATAAAAAAATGTGTAGTATAATTTGAAGTCTCAAAACTATACTAACACACCATTGAACCCGCCAATCACGATCACGAAGATCGATCATGTCGTGAAGTTACTACGGGCGTCAAACATTTCTGTCACCTTTATTTATTACTAGCGGCCTGTCTGGTTTCACCCGCTGCCAACCGTTTTCCCGCAGGAACAAGGCATTTTAATTAGAGATAATGTAGAAATCTAATGGTAAAATATATATTTTTTATCTGTACCGTAATTTCGGAGCCTATTCAATTCAAACAAACAATCAAAGCTTTCCTCTTTATTAATTAGTGTAGATAAGTAGCGGCGGATCGAACTCACTGTTTGCGCGTTAATGCGACGTATTGGTCGTACGTATTATACGTGGTCCTTCCTCTGGCTATTTATATTCAATAATTTTATGTCGCATGCACTTATGTATGAACAGTACAATTTGTGTCACCTCTTGCCAGTCTGTCCTTTGTGTCACAAGCGCAAATGTACTCAAACCTACCATTGAACCCGCCAATCACGAAGATCATGTCATCCAGCAGTACCGTGGCGAAGTTACTCCGCGCGCTGAACATTTCCGTCACCTCTTGCCAGTCTGTCCTTTGTGTCACAAGCGCAAATGTACTCAAACCTACCATTGAACCCGCCAATCACGAAGATCATGTCATCCAGCAGTACCGTGGCGAAGTTACTCCGCGCGCTGAACATTTCCGTCACCTCTTGCCAGTCTGTCCTTTGTGTCACAAGCGCAAATGTACTCAAACCTACCATTGAACCCGCCAATCACGAAGATCATGTCATCCAGCAGTACCGTGGCGAAGTTACTCCGCGCGCTGAACATTTCCGTCACCTCTTGCCAGTCTGTCCTTTGTGTCACAAGCGCAAATGTACTCAAACCTACCATTGAACCCGCCAATCACGAAGATCATGTCATCCAGCAGTACCGTGGCGAAGTTACTCCGCGCGCTGAACATTTCCGTCACCTCTTGCCAGTCGCCGCCGCGCGCCGGGTTGAATCTTTCACCTGACAATTTATTAACAAGTTATGTGTAAACTGTCGTTATTAAGAGAATCGACTACCGAGCTCTCGTCCATACAAAAAGAAAAAACGTTTTCCTACCCCTAAATGTAATCCGAACTCAATGTTTTTTTAGAATGTTGTTGACACAGTAAAAAAACTAGGTTTATAGTTTTTCCTTTTTTCGAATTTTTCAATTGATTGAAAATTATAGGCGTCTAAAAGTCACTTTTTTATTACAATATCTTCCTTGAAGTAAAACGTTTGTATTTAAAAAACAAAGTTGTTTTAAGAAAAAATAAAAAGCTATAAACCTAGAATATAATATGCTGAAACGATGGACACCAAAATCAAAACTATTGGTTGTGATTTAGTATGTGGGAAACGTTTTCTCCCGAGACGCAAATTTCACCTTAAAAATACCTACAATCAGTCGCGAGCGGCAACGCTCTCTATCGCACTACTACGCGGGGACTTGAGCGCGAGCGACAGTATGAGTTTTCTTAAATACCAAATTTTTTGAAATGGCGATGGTATAAAGTCGCGACGATGTAGATGACGCGGAAGATGAGGCAGTGAATAGTGTGCATAGTCCAGCCAATCGTGATTGTCCCTCAGACTCACTTTAACAAGTGAAATTTTACTAGTGGCCAATACTGAAAACAGGAGGACGGACTGGTGATAAGGACAACTTTCCTCAAGGAACTCAGGTCTAAACATGAGAAATATTTTGAGCTTCCATAGTAATCTAAATCAGCTGATCGTAAATTTTGTCCAAAGGTCCAAATTACTTTTTCATTTTTCGATTTATGTTCGTTGGGGAAAGTTGTTCCTTATCACCAGCCCGTCTTTAGTTTTCGCTATCGGTCACTAGTAAAATTTCACCCTTGATAAGGAACACGGAAATAAAGTAATTCAAAATACTAGCAACACGCCTCTAGTGTTGAAAGTATGAATCAATTGATGACTGACGATTACCATTTTCCAACAGGTGAACTATCTGCCTGTGTTGACGCTAAGTACCTACAAAAAAAAACAACGGGAAGCTGATTCAAGACATTTTGTTAAAAACTACTTGCCTGTATTGAGTCGGCTGTATCCATTGAACCCTCCAAGCGCATAGAGGCAGTCCCTGTAGGCGATGAGACTAACTCCGGACCGGGGACTGAGCATCGAGCGTATGAAACTCCACTGCTTCGTGTCAGGGTCGAACACTTCGGCGGAGCTCAGCACTTCTTGCCCGTTGAACCCGCCCACTATGTAGATCTGCAAGAGAAGTCATAACCTTACGAAGCTGCTACATTACATCATCTTCAACAGACTTCAGAATTCCACTGCTGCACATAAGCCCGCGAAACCATATTCCACGTCTCTGGTTTGAAGCAACGCCGGCTACTCCATCATTCCAGTCTGATGTAATTTCGACAAACTGGATTTGTTATTACCGCAGACAACCAGCATGTGCGGCCATATATTTGTCCCAACGAGAAAACGAGAGATGAGAGATAGGTGATGATGGCCCCAATAAAGCAGAAGACGTAAGACTGAACCCTCCCTTCAAGCGAGGCAACACGACATGAAGACTGTTAGAAAGATAAGTCTGGATTATGTGTATGTAGACTTCCGTTGAAGCTAAAGACCAAGCGAGGCGGCACTGGCATCCGAGCGCTGTTTGTTCATCGGCGTAATTATCTCCCATTGCATTGGTCAGCGTAGTATAGAACATATCAGATAAGTGATGTGGGTTTACGCGAATTACTTGTTTTTATTTGGTAGAGTTTATCCCTCTACGCTTCGGCTGCTTACGGCAGCTTTCTTCAAAATAAGTGTTCGGCAATCACAGCTAACTGGCGGGCGTATTTGATCTGTCGACTTCCGTGAAGAAGACTGCTGTAAGCAGCCGAAACGTAGAAGGATAAACTCTCTACCAATTAAAAACAAGTAAGTCGCGTAAATCCACATCATGAGTGATACTTGTTCGTTTAATAATAAAAATTATCAGATATTGTAGATTATATTGGCCCCGCTGAAACTAAAGACTTTATGCCTACCTTTCCTCCAAGCGAGGCAGCGCTGGCGTCCGAGCGCTGTTTGTTCATCGGCGTCGTCATCTCCCATTGGTTCTTGTCCGGGTAGTAGCGCTCCACGGACGACATGCGCGTGCGGCCGTTGTAGCCCCCCAACGCGTAGATAAGACCATCTGGTAGGCAATCACCGATTACATAACGTGATGTCATTGTTCGCGGAAAAAATGTATTCAACCTAGCTGTGTCTCAAAAAGACCTTTTCTTTCGGACCTGAAATTGATTCTGGCGACGAGAAAATTTATTTGCGGGTACGTCAACCAGTGCCAATGAGGTATAATGAGCTCGCTCCAACGTCAAGTAACTACTTTGACAGTTTTTCACATCTAAATCACAGACTCACTTGAGTGTAAATAAATCCATGGCAAACGAAAATTCTCCTATAGAACTCACCATGTGCCACGACGCTGACATAACACCTCGCCTGATACATGCAAGCTCTCTCGTGCCAAGTATTAGCTACCGGGTCGTAACACCGCACGGTATTGAAGTGGTCGCTTCCGTCGAAGCCCCCGATCATGTAGATCAGGTTGTTCAGCGTGCACAGGCCGTGGTACGCGCGGGGAGTCAGGTCCATGTGTATTGAGAGGAACCAGCGATCGGCTCTGGAAAAACATCTAATAATTCACATTGCCAACCAGCGTATCCCCAAATGAGTGATAACTCTCGAGAAGGAACGTTCATGAGCGACTTCTTCTTCCTTCAACAGTATCTATCCATGCAGATCTGCCTACTTGTTATTTCGATGTTTTGAGGTCTTTGCAGCCCAGCTGACTGACTGAAGAAAAGAGTAGTAGTAATAGTGCTAGTGCTTAAAAGAAACAAAATCATGTATTATATTACCTGGTATCATATGTTTCGACAAAGCTTGTGGGACTGCCTGCGCTCCAGCCGCCGACAGCAAAGAGTATCTCGTATGGTATCCGAGGCCTGGCCAAAGGATCGTTCAAATCAGCCTCCGTTCCTGGCCTTGAGTCCAATAAAGTTAGGAATACCACGGCTGGGTACAATGACTCTTGGCATTTCTGGAACAGGAGAGAATTTAAAACGTGAAAATATAAAGATTGGGTAGATACAGAATGAAACACTACCGATGGACATTGATTGATATTTATGGAAAACTGAAAGCGACTAAATAGAAAGAAACAATAAAAGTTCAAAGGATCCAGAGAATAGACAGCACTGTGCTCGAAAACTCTCTTCCTAAGCATGGTGGGAATAATACCACCCCCCACCTTCTACTTCGTCGAGTCAATGGAAACAGTAATCATAAACAGGATCACAGTAATTTGGACCAATGTGTTGCTACGGCGATGGCCTTGTAAGATGCTGGGCAGAAAATTACCATTACCTCATCTTCAACAACAGGCTGCCACTGCAATACTTTTGATTTGAAGTATTTGTAGCTAATGTGGCCGAAGCGTACACACGACAGCAGAGTCGGGACGTGTCTTCTCCTACTATCCAAATCATGCTCTATCCACGTTTTCACTGCCTGGAACACTATCTCTTCGTTCCGCACGTTCAACTCGTCATCTCTCAGAATGTCTTCTAATTCTTCATAAGCCAGCGATTTGAACTCGCTGCATTCTTTCAGTATCCTGCTAAAGTGCTGTCTTATAAACAACCTTCCTTTCTTCTCTAACTCTCCGCAGAAATAACACCTTGCGAATTTAAATATGCCAAGGCAGTTGTGTGGTTTAAGCTCTTGGAGGAGGTACTGGCAGCACAGCTGTATCACTCCAACTACGTCGAACTGGTCCGCGTAGGGCAAGAGAAACTCTACATTTTCAGCCGTCACTGTACATGTCCCCGTGTAGGCGTAATCCAGAATCAAATTCATGTAATAACTAGGTACATCTACAAATATTTCTGTCTCTTCTGGCTCGCCTTTCTTCAATGAGTTAATAAATATTGCTTTGAAGTAAGGACTGACGGCCGACAGTATCGCCCTGTGGACCCGTATTGATTTCATATCTCTGCAGACGATTGCGCCATCACAAAGCTGGCCATTCTGTCGCAGTTCATTCCATATTGATGGAAACTCTACTACCGAATAATTTTCAGGAAGGCAGGCGCATTTTCGTTTTCGTGTCACTACCTTCTTTTTAGTCAGACGGGCCTTCGAGGATGAAGCAGAACGAACAGAATTTTTAGTTTTGGGGAATTTTCGATGTTTCGAATTGAATTCCATACCTTTCGAAAAAACGGCGGTCGAAACTTGTTTATCTGTCGCGATGACAGACTAACCGACAGTTTTCATTTGTTTATTTCACTATGGCGAAAAATATTCGAATCAATGTGACTTCTAATTCTGCCTGTAAGAAAGTGCTAAACTTTTCAAAGTTTTCATTTTCGCGCCTTTGAAGTGAGCGTAGAATCATTGGCAGAATCGTATTGCTCAAGGTCATACATACAATAGACTTATAGGTAGCACATATACATAATGTTATGATGATAGGTACATACATACACATATCACGCCAATTATCCCTTGCGGGGTAGGCAGAGCGTAAACCGCCGCAGAAACGGACATTTACGCCACGTCTGACATATATTTGAGGGTCATTCGGAAAATTGTGTATCGCCATAGAGACAGGTTGTCAGCCCATCGCCAAAAATTGCAAGTTCAAGTCCCTTAGACGCCTCCTTCGACTCCCACGGGAAAGAAATGGGGTGATGCTATTCTAAGCCGGCATCACACGGCAAATGATGTATGATGATACTATAACAGAATATTATATGAAACAATGTGCACAAGCCACTTCAGAGCCTACTGAACTCTGGTGTATCCCTCCCTCGCTTCATACTGTTTTACACTTTTTATCGCTTGCCGCACTGGAGGCTGCAACGCACACGCGGAACGTCACGTGCTGTACGTCCGTCACGCACACGCAAGTGGTGTAGCTGAGCCTTTATTGTCTATGGTTAAAATTTTGTAAGCTAGCAACATTTAGCTCAGCTGTCAAAATTTGTTTGATGTCTATAGTCTCTTTTTCTTCCGGTTGTCAAGATGGTGAGTTTCGATGAGAGAAAAAATAACAAAATCCGCTAAAATCTAAGTGAATCTAGTGTGAAGTGAAAGATTACTGTGTTTTCTTGATATGCCAGTGAGATCAAAATGTGTTCCTTTGATTATTTCAGGGTATCGACATCAATCACAAACACGACAGGAAAGTTAGGCGTACCGAAGTTAAGTCTCAGGATGTGTACCTGAGACTGTTGGTTAAAGTAAGTAGACCTCAATTTCTGCCTCGTTTAAGTTCCTAGTGCATCTCTGCAAAGTTTCAGTGTAAAGTTTTCAGATGAACATTAAGTACACGGTTCCGCACGACCTAACCTATAATTTTGTTGACAGCTCTACAGATACTTGGCCAGGCGTACAAATGCCAAGTTCAACCAGATCATCTTGCGCCGGCTGTTCATGAGCCGCATCAACAGGCCCCCGATCTCGCTTTCGCGTGTATCCCGACACATGAAGAAGGCTGGCCGCGAGGGTCTGATTGCAGTGGTCGTGGGTACGATCACCAACGATGTAAGGCTGTACAAGGTGCCTAAGATGACAGTCGCCGCTCTGCACGTTACCGAGAAGGCTCGTGCCCGCATCTTGGCTGCTGGAGGTGAGTGTGTTTGTTGTTTTGTTATTGTAGTGTATGTACAGGTTATGGCAGTGTTCTATAAAAGTTTTGGAAAGTAAAATAATAATGAGATCAAAACTTAATTACAGCACAGATAATATAATACTACTGCATATTATAGTAAAATTATTCATATTGAAAATAAAATATTGGAAAAAAGGACCTAATTCTAGTCCCAGCAGAGTTATTATATACAGGGTGTTAGGGACCATGGAACTGAACAACTTTCAATGAGAAGATATTTCAGAAAACTTAAATGTTTATTTACATATCAAACAGGGTGATCAGCTCCGCTTGGTGGGAACTATTTCACCCAGAGTGCAATGTTTATTTTGATATAAAAATTATTTTGGTTGCACCATAATCCATATGATAACCTTTTGCCATCTACCGTTATACCACTACCAATATTATAACAGTAGCTTAACCCTGTACCTTAACCAAAAATGATTCTTAGTTGTAATAACACTTGGTTTCAGTAAGCAAATTCATGTGTCCCTTTGTTATGATAACTAGTGTTGACTGCGATAAACATTTCACAAAATAGGTCCACACACAGCATGACCAAAGGCAGAGCAGACAAGTGTTCTAAGAAGGCTTAGTAACTTTTGTTGTGAAGCAATAAAAATGATGGATAATTGATTATTACAGCCCCTTATGCAGCATATTTTATTTTATCTTGGTTAGATTTTATTAAAGTTTGTACCAATAGCTAAAATATATTGTGACTTTAGTTGATTTCAAGAATCAATTTACCTGCCCTAAAGTTGACTCACTGTACCTTGTATTATATTGTTAGAAAACTTTTACCTAGTCTTCTTCCTCGGGTTGGGACGTCTGTGGAGCTCGCAGGCGGGTGATCAGCTCCACTAGGCGGGAACCATTTCACCTAGTCTTGCAATGATCATCATGACCTATTTTCATTTCCAGGAGAAATCCTTACCTTCGACCAGCTGGCCCTCCGTGCCCCGTCTGGCCGCAAGACCGTGCTGATCCAGGGTCGCCGTAACGCCCGCGAGGCTGTCCGCCACTTCGGTCCCGCGCCTGGAGCGCCGCGCTCGCACACCAAGCCCTACGTGCGTACAAAGGGACACGAGAAGGCTAAGCCCAGCCGTCGTTCCAACGTCTAGACTTAAATATAAGGACTAAAGCCTACTTTTTGTGTTTTCTTTCAACATAATGGTTTTAACAATATTCTAAATATGCACACCATCCCTTGAATTCAAAGAAATCCATTCAAAATGCTTTAAATAAAACTATAATGTGAATTTTGTATACACATTTAATTAGGTAAATTAAATAAGCATCTTTAGGGTATCACAAAATATTCATACATATCACAGCTCACTTATACTCATCTTATACTATAACCATCTATAACAATAGTTTCCCTGACTACATTTTATGTAGTTATGATCAGTTATTTACAGAATACACTTGTCCAATAATTAACAAGTACCTCATCATGAGGTGTCACACCCAGGATCTGACTCAACTTCACAACTGCTTCCGATTTTGCACCTGATGCATCTACAGCTGCTTTCACTGACTTTGCAATCCTGGAAAATCAATTAAATCTATCAGAATACTTACGTCTTTTCTAAATCAGCGAGTCAAAGACCTTAACCCTGCTAGTCATATTTAGGCCGTACGCTCGCTCACGCGGTTTCACGCGCGGGCCAGCCCGCGCGTGAGGCCGCGCGCGGTCTCGCGGGATCCGCGCGGCGGTCTGACATCGCCGCCATTATTACCCGTCCAAATTTAGAAGGCGCATAGTGCCTAGGTAGTTGTAATATGGCAAGTGTCGTCGTGTTCGTACGGGTTATATTTTGTCGCGGGTTGCTGAAGCCGCGGCGCGGGTGACCGCAGGCCGCGTCACGGGGCGCCAATCTTGTGTTTTGTCAAATCTGGCCCGCGCGGGCCGTCCCGCGCGTGAAACCGCGTGAGCGAGCGTACGGCCTTAGGAATCAAATAGGTTGTGGTAGCACAATATCAGGTGCAAAATGTCATTTCACACACATGTAAAAAATACTGTAAAACTTACCCCAACCATTCCAGGAGTAAGGACTTGACCTGCTGATGTAGTACATCATCACTGAACTTAGGGTTAGCCATGGCACTTTCTATCCTGTTCATAATGGTAGGGCCTGGAAATAAAATCAATAACAACCAAAAATAACATAAATGTCTAACCCTTTCTTTTCATGTACTTGACTTGAGTCTTGCAGAACACTTAGCTATGCTATGCTTCTTAACTTTAGCAAAAGCAGAGCAAAAGAAAAGAAACAGGAAATTTACAACTGTTTTTTTTCTTTGCATTTTGTTTCCTTACATTACCTTATGGAAGTGTTAGGTTTAAAAAAATAATGTTTTTGTTGAACTAAACACAATCATTTTTTTAGCAGTTTAACTGAAAGCAAGATATTACTAGTATCATATCTATAGTAAGTGGCAGGAGAAATGTTTTGCCAGAATTGTGATCATTTTCTCTAGCCTGTGAAACTTACATTTGTTAGGCAAAACTCCTGGCCATTTACAGATAAAATCATTGTTTGCTGTTTCCTCTAAAATACAAACAGTTGCAGAAGGTATCACAGCCTTGTCATGACTTAAACCTCTTATTTTTGAACATTTCTCATGACTAGCTAATGGTTGTAATCTCGATAATCCCTTTACTACACTAATAGGGTCAGTTTGATTTGATTTTATGATTACCTGAAACAAATTTAAAAAGAAGCACCAAAAAGTATATTGCTTGCAGCCAGGAAAGCAATGATTATGATTTAACATTTAAAATGTATATTTTTAGTTTATAAGTATGTCTGAAACTACTTATTGGAAAAAAATATTTTAAGCCACATTCACAAATTCTATTTTAAAATAGGATAAACATTACTTACCTCTATGCCAGTTAGCACACAGTACAATAAACTCCTGAACACATTTTTGCCAATCAAGCTCTCCAACATTCGTAAAGGCATACATTCATCCTGGCTGGCTATAGAACAAGCATTTGGTTCAAAAATTCCTTTGTTAGCTTGGGGATTGAGCTTGTTCAGTAAACTCTGGCTGGTGTACAGAGTTTCGGAGTAGTTGAGAGCACCAGCCTTCAGCATCCAAGTGAAATGAGTGTGTAGGTGCTTGAAGATGTCTTCATTTCCTGAAAATGGTATCAGTAGGTAAGAACTACCAGTTATGTAATTTGTTTAGTACAATCAGGCCATAATTTTTATTTTCATTGATAAACCAGTAGGTAAAATTCTGAACTTTACATATCCACAAAACACCATCTTATTTACTTAAAATTTTATAAAGTTTTGATAAATATTTTGAGTTTACCTGTAAGCTGCATCAAAGATCTGGATTGTCCAAAATAGTTCTTGCCAGTTTTCAACCTCAAGGCTCTTTGTGAGCATACTTTTTGTTCCTCATCAAACACAGCTTCTGCTAAACCTTGCAATTCTTTGGCTATTTTCTGAGAAAATAGAAAAATTATTACTTGTTATAGCTGCTGCTAAATTACTTTTTGACAAATATTTTCTAATGCTAAAAAAGTGTAACTTTGGGAAAAGTCTCTCCTTTGTATACTACACATAGGAAAGCAGCTGATATTATCGAATTAGTAGATACCTGCATGTGTTCTGACAGTAGAGGAGTAATATTCATCAACAGCATTTTATCCTTCATGAGCACAACAATGGAGAACCATCGCTTCAGCCCTCGGGCCCTTGTGTCAGCCAGCTGGAACATCAGGCTCAGGACATGGCCTCGGGTGTCGCTGAAGTACACCACTCCACCTGCCTTGCTCCAACTAACCTAAAAACAGGTAGACATTTCAAACAGTAAATTGGTCGTTCAAGTACTTTACAATATATTGTGTATTATCAATATTGCATGTATGTCTCGCAAATTCAACATTACACCATGAACTTGTCAGATAACAAGGTAATAAAAGCGATTGGACTTACTTCACAGGTTATACTCCTAATCGCTGCTTGTCTCAAAAATGCTGTTACATCTGCGTTTGGCACGGTCTCTCTGCTACAGTATATTGTTCCATCATCGTCTCGAGATACCAGCACGGTCTCAGCCCCCAGGGAGGTGCACCCATTGCACTGCACAGGAGATTTTGCAGCCTCAGTCGTGTTTTTCTCTTCGTCTGTTGTAAAAGTACAAAATAGCGATCGGGGACCGTGTGCCTCGCAAAAATGACACAGTCCGACTATGCCATTCATTTTGTTGTATAAATAGTGTAGTATTTATTGTGCATACTGCTTTTTAGACGTAAACATTTATTTAAAACTCAAAGAAACTTTTGGAATCAAAATAGAAGTCATAAAGTTGCGTAAACAGATTTGACATTTTACTTTTGTATAAGTTTTTGGCATGGAATCTAGTTATTTTGTCCACATGGCTGACTTTAGTCACGACCACGACATGCTAGTAAATCATGTCCATGTCGCTGGCTCCCCAAAGTATATATTTTTCAAAGCTGAGAGGCTCACACGTTTGTGACGAATGGATGGACTTTTATTTTAAGACTGGTTTTCAATGTGACGCTACCTAGACTGAGATCTCAGGTCAAAAAATTGGGGAGCCAGCGACATGCTTTTAGGTTAGAATTTCGGAGAAATCATCATATTACTTGTTAACGGCGCAATGTGCCACAATGATGGCTATGCCAAAGAAATGTGACGGAATATGTGACAGCTACAAGCACATTCAATAGCTATGACACTCAACTGGAGCTGAGAAATAATCCATGGAATGTTTCCAACCCATGTCGCTGGCTCCCCAAAAAACCGGCATCCGAAATCTCTGCAAGTATCACCTAAAACTACTAACCAAAGAGGAATTCTCGATCGTAATGTAGTAAATACTCGTTCTTCAAACAATCTGCTCTAGAATCAGCTTCGTTTTTGAGAAAACACAACATTTGTTTTTGTATGAATATAAGGGTGACTACATCGTTCAACCCTTTTTGGGACAGTTTCAGGAACTTATGGTTTCATGATTTCCGTGCAGATTATACTAAACATTACCTTGAACAATGTCCGCGAAGGGCTCTTAGTGTTTATATTGTGCTGGTACTATTAACAAGCAGCACATCAACTTACCTATTTAAGGTACTTAGATTTTGACGGTGTTTCATACAACTACTAAGTATAATCAGCAATTAAAATACAACATATGAAAATAAAACTATTTACCACGGCTTATTATTCTAACATTTATAGTACAAAATCATTGTAGTATGCCAATATGCTTGTATACACGATCTCGTTGTTGTCGTTCGGGAGAAATCGTCACAGGCGCGGCCGGCGACTTATCAGGAGCACATCGGAAGTCCCTTTCATTTTCGTCGAAAAGAGATCTTCATGGATAGGTCCGAATGTCACCCGGCAATAATGTATAATGTATAAAACTATTCAATTGAAATAATGTGTGTAGAGTATATTTATACAAGTCTAGTCCAGTATTGGTGACACTGAAAAACCTTTCCCATGGAACACAGGTCCAATATAAAAAAAATGAAATACAGGATTATTTTTTAGTCAGTGCGCAGCTTCAACATACGTAATGGTTATCAAATTTTAGAAAATATGTATTTATTTTTTACACCTGACTTAGAACAAAAAAATTGAAATAATCGCACTTAAACTTATCCTAGGATCGTACGTTAGTGTGGATCACCCTATTAGGTTCACTAGCTATCTTGCGGTTTGGCAACGTCGCGCGCGGCCCAGTTATACCTATCAGCTGACTGTGTTTTAGCTTCTACCTACAGCACAGGTCAATGACCAGTCCAGGTTAATGACCGCTATTGGTACCGGGGTGCGTGCGGGTGATACCTACAACAACTAAGTACCTATCTCACAAGTACCTACACTTAAACTGCCTCCGTGGTGTAGTGGTTTGAAAGTTGGTCTCTTGATTTGATGGTACCTGTTTCTAGTTTATGCGGAGAGACAAGATTATTTTGTTAATCAGGTAGTTGGATTTTTCCCAGTTTGGTTAAGAATTAGCAGCTACTACTAGCATAAGCAAGACATGTAAATGTTTAATCCATAACGGTAACTCGGGATTGTACAGCACCTCGAGTAACCAACTACGTGATCAACTTAGAATGGTTTTTCTTACAGTTAACAAGAATAACCAGAAAAGATTGATACCCATTTTAAAAGATCAACATTCAAAGGTTTTTCTAATATTCTTTAAAAATAACCAGCAAAGACTTTAATGGCAACTGGAGATGTTGCTGATAGTACCTAAAAGCCTACACAACCTGCATACAACAGAGGTTGTGATGGTTTGACAACGTCGCGATTAGTCACCGCGTCTTACAGCGCCAGACATAGTGGCGCCTACGGTTCAATTTTTAGAAGAAATCTGACGCCAGCGCGGGCGCCGGCACGGCGTGGCGGGAAATTCATCTGCACTGCTAGAAAGCTTTATGTACACTGATGATATGAGGTAGCTCGTATTGCGCGTGCCTGCCCTTCGATGATTTTAACCGAATTATCCTTAAAGTACAACTGCATTTAAAGTAAAGTAAACGGCAATTTTGTGCGCTTATGAGAGTGGAGCGAAAAATTCAGTAAAGTATGACAGTCAAAGTTCATAGGCCACTAAATTGTTGCTACTACGTCAGTGTGAACTAACCTTGAGTGGTTATTTAGGAATAAAGATTAAAAACGGTCTACTCACACAAAAATAACAGGGTGTGATTTGATCGGGCATTCATAAAAAAAATCGTATGGCCGGAACGCGGCTATCGCGCGCCGGTCTTGTGTAGCTGAGCCTTTAAAAAGATGATTCCAATTTTCCCTTCATACTTTTACGGGCTTAGGACCGTCAAAATGAAAAGTTTACCTAGAACACTAGGTAGGCAGTAGGTAGCTAAGTACAATAGTCGATTAATTAACAGTTACTTACAGTAAACTGCCCGTGATCCAACAGCCGCTGCATAACGTTGAGGAATGTTCTTGGGTACACGAGGGTCCACAACGCCAGCATTACGCAGTCGAGGTAAACTTTCGTCCGCGTACATTCATTGGGGTGCTCGGGTATTTTCCCCACTTGAAAAGTACGAACGCACCATTTCGTAAAACTCGCGAAACGTAAAATTCGACATCGCGAAATCAATTTGGGATCGGCGGGAAAAGTAGTGTCACACAGGTGCGCGCCCGCCCGCGACGGAATCAAAGCGAGAACTGAAACTGACTGAAGGGTGCGCTGCGCGAGCGCTGTTGCCATTTTCACGCACCCCCGATTGAAAAGTAGTGTGTCCATAATTTATTTTTTATGGGGCAGACAAAAATAAAAAAATTATAAAAATAAAACATATTTTTTTATTTGCCTAAAATGTCCTATTAACGATTCTGATATCATGGTATAAGTTTGCGCACTGACTAAAAAATAACCCTGTATACTGTCGGTTATAGCACATAAGGTACCAGGGGTACTCGAAAAGAGCTGATTTTTTTTTGTCCTTAGCAAAAAATTTTTCTTGACATGAATATGTTTTAGTAGAAAATTACTTCTTTTATGAGAATAAGTTTAAATTTTGATTATGTATTAACTGGGGATAAAAACAATTCAGTTCTTTTGGAGTATCCCTGTTACCTTATGTGCTACAACCGACTGTACCTACATACATGTTGTACAAACTGTGAAAATGTAACAACGCTACAGTTTTATGAGAATAAACGATATTTTTTTATTAATTATAGGAAAATAAATACTTATATTTTCATATGTTGTATTTTAATTGCTGATTATACTTAGTAGTTGTATGAAATACCGTCAAAATCTAAGTACCTTAAATAGGTAAGTTGATGTGCTGCTTGTTAATAGTACCAGCACAATATAAACACTAAGAGCCCTTCGCGGACATTGTTCAAGGTAATGTTTAGTATAATCTGCACGGAAATCATGAAACCATAAGTTCCTGAAACTGTCCCAAAAAGGGTTGAACGATGTAGTCCCCTTATATTCATACAAAAACAAATGTTGTGTTTTCTCAAAAACGAAGCTGATTCTAGAGCAGATTGTTTGAAGAACGAGTATTTACTACATTACGATCGAGAATTCCTCTTTGGTTAGTAGTTTTAGGTGATACTTGCAGAGATTTCGGATGCCGGTTTTTTGGGGAGCCAGCGACATGGGTTGGAAACATTCCATGGCTTATTTCTCAGCTCCAGTTGAGTGTCATAGCTATTGAATGTGCTTGTAGCTGTCACATATTCCGTCACATTTCTTTGGCATAGCCATCATTGTGGCACATTGCGCCGTTAACAAGTAATATGATGATTTCTCCGAAATTCTAACCTAAAAGCATGTCGCTGGCTCCCCAATTTTTTGACCTGAGATCTCAGTCTAGGAAGCGTCACATTGAAAACCAGTCTTAAAATAAGAGTCCATCCATTCGTCACAAACGTTTGAGCCTCTCAGCTTTGAAAAATATATACTTTGGGGGGCCAGCGACATGGACATAGTAAATCGTTCAAAAATCTTGAATTAAAGGTCAAGACACACTTACGTTACAGTGGGCAGCGGCGCGCGGTGATATGTTCCATGTCATGACACCTCAAAGTATATTCTTCTCCCAGTGGTTCAAAAATCAGGGTGCAATATCCGCTCATATTTCCGTAGTATAGCATGTGTGTGTACCAGTAATGTTGAAAGTCACATATAGTTCAAAACCAACAAAACCTTTGAACAAACCAAACATGCTTCATGAATACATAAACTTCATGGGTTACATCCAGGGCCGCCTTCTTAGGTGATCAGTTTTCCAGAGTTGGGTTCTTGAGATCGATTCCGGCGATACTACCTATTTGCGTGCCCTTCATTTCGTGATTCAGTCAAGCAATCTTCAGTAGGCGTAGGAAAGCTCAAATTATATTCGTCCGCTGGATGCCAGAGGCGTTTAGGCAGGTCGTAGGTTTAGGTACAAGAAAATGCCTTCCCGTGTCAAGAGGACCTAAATAATTTATATTTGTGTTGCAAAAATTATCTCGTCTGCGACGGAGGAACCTGGCTAACTGGCGGATGCATATAATTTGACCCTGTTCTGAGCTTCTTCGTTAGGGAAAAAAAGGAAAACAATCGATAAAAAAGACGCATATTTTGTACGACATTTATTTTAGACTTTTTCTGCAACTTCTTACATACAGTAATCCAACTACGTATTGTTACAGCCCGTATTATTTAGATCCTCGTTCTGACACGCACGACTGGCATTATGTTTAATTCCTTATTTTAATAATTGATTTACCTACACCTATTTTGTATTTGCATTATATTTATGAGGAATACATGTTAAACCATCCAAGGAGCCGTGCCGTGATCAAAACAGAAATCAATGGCAGCAAAAATATTAAAATGCAAAGCAGTGACTTGAAATATATTTGGATATAACACATATAGAACTAATTGTTCAGGGCATCAGTTACCTCGTAAATTATGGGGAAGCACTGAGCACCGCCTCAACAACTACAGTACTATCACATCAATGGGTACTTCTCCTGAATGGTAGCCAAAATATAATAAAATAACTGATATTAATAGTTTAGAATAACTCATTTATTCAACTGTACACTGATTCACAGTTAATAATCTTTCTCGGTACATTCCAGCACAGTTTAGTTACTATTAAGTATTGACTTAATTTATATTTGACTGTGCCGCATGCATGAAGTGTAACGGCAAAAATGCTATTTTATAATTATTTAAATATTAACAAATCACATTACAATATAATATTATGTAACATCGCCGCGCCCGGTAACATTCGGTAACCCATTCGAAGCTAAAATCCTGTTCAAAAAGTTTAAATAATACGGTCATAAAATAAATTAATTTAATACAAAGAAGTAACGAGTCACTGCGCCTATCAAAAAAATTGTCTAGAACATCTACGCGGCGGGCTTTTATTTCTTAGATACAGGTTTGTAGGCTAGCTTTCTGGACTTGAGGGAGGACCACTTGTGCCGCTTGAAGTAGTACACGATGGCTATGAGCGTGGAGAAGATGCCGATGGCCTTGATGGTCATCAGGCGCCGGTCGTCCAGCTCGGGCTCCGCCGTCCACCGCAGGAACGCCGCCACGTCCTTCGCCATCTGCGACGCCGTCGCGGGGGTGCCGTCCGTGAACTCTGCCGCCTTAGACACAACAAACAACAACTTTAAACTGTGTAGTTTTTACATAAATGAAAGATACACTAACTAAACTGCTAACTTTACATTATTTTTACGTGTATATTCGTTGATATTTTACGTTGCACGATAAAAGAATAAAGATAGCTATAACAAAGAAGTATAGCGAGCGCAGCGAGCTCGAAAATGTACGTTACACCATAAAAGGTATTTATCAAGCTTGATATTTTACGTGACTCAATGGAATTAATTGATCATGCTCAATATTTTACGTGACACAATCGAATTAATTGATCAAGCTCAATATTTTACGTCACACAATGGAATTAATTGATCAAGCTCAATATTTTACGTGACACAGTGGAATTAATTCATCAAGCTCAATATTTTACGTGACACAATCGAATTAATTGATCAAGCTCAATATTTTACGTCACACAATGGAATTAATTGATCAAGCTTAATATTTTACGTGACACAATGGAATTAATTCATCAAGCTCAATATTTTACGTCACACAATGGAATTAATTGATCAAGCTCAATATTTTACGTGACACAATGGAATTAATTGATCAAGCTCAATATTTTACGTGACACAATGGAATTCATTGATTATGCTGAATATTTTACGTCACACAATGGAATTTATTGATCAAGCTCAATATTTTACGTGATACAATGGAAAAGCTGGTAATGAGAGCGTAACGAGCTCGACGTGTTACTTTTGAGCAATGTGAGGTAATAAGTAATGTAGTTTATTTTTTTAAACATAATTAAAAGTTTAAATAGAAATGTTTGTCAATGCTGACATAATAAAGGCTGGTAGTGACTGGATGGCGAAAACGGGATATCGTGCCTTATGGCGTACCCTGGGGAAGGCCTACGTCCAGCAGTGGACTGCAATAGGGTGATGTGACATGATATGACTCACCTCGTCGAATAGCACCTGCGCCATCCCGATGGCTCCTCCGGGGAAGTAGGGGTTGTAGTTCTGCCCCTCTCTCAGCACGACCCCGGCCGGGGGGTCCATGTAGCCGGTGAGCAGTGCGAATATGTAGTTCTCGCCGCCGTGACGAGCCGACGTGATGTATGACAGGTCCGGCGGGTATGCGCCTAAAGGGCAAATGGAACACAAGCATATTAAACTACCTGCGTCTGTGTTTCCAATCGCATATAACCCTAATATCTTCAAAGTAAGAGTGAACAGGCTTCTTCTGGGTGAGCTCGCTCCATCTTAGACTCTGTCTCTGTCCTATGACCTAGACTAGAGTCAAGAGCAAACCCATCATTAATAAATTAATAAAATACAGGGTGAAAAAAAGAAACTAGTGACCGATAGCGAAAACTCTAGTACCAGCTGGTGATAAGGACTAACTTTCCCTTCGGAACATGGGTTGAAATACGAAAGTTTGGACCTCTCTAAACAAAATGCTGATCAGCTGATTTGAGTTACGGTGGAAACTCAAGATATTTATGTCGCATTTCAACCTATGTTCCTTGGGGAAAGTTGT
The DNA here is from genome assembly GCA_027580185.1 of Tuta absoluta. Taxonomy (NCBI): domain Eukaryota; kingdom Metazoa; phylum Arthropoda; class Insecta; order Lepidoptera; family Gelechiidae; genus Tuta; species Tuta absoluta. The sequence goes on along the minus strand of JAQAHW010000023.1, from coordinate 5,183,367 downwards.
TCCTTATCACCAGCATGTCTTGATTTTTTTTTACTTTATTATTACTATTCATGAGATATAGCCTTCGAACCATTATAGATAAAATCGATCAAAAAAACACGAAACACGTTTTATTATAGCGGCAATATAAACACGGCATTTGTGCAAATTTAAATTGTCTAACTATTGCCTTTTACGAGATAGTCAATAAACCATTACAAAAACAGTGTTTTAAAATTTGGTATTCAACCATTACAGAAAAAGTTGAGCGCAACCCTTAATTTTTATTTAGTAAATTTCTTTGTAATTGCTATTTGCCGTCTATAGCCGCGTCCACATAGGCTGAGCAGCCTCGGCCGCGGCACAATGCGCGCGGCAGGCGCCGAACCGCGCGGTCTGTGTGGACGTGTTGCGGGCGAGGCAGCCGCATGCTCACGCTCGGGCGAGCGCGCGCGCAACCGAGCCAAACGGTGTCGGCAAAACGATTTGCTCAAAGGCGCCTCAGTCGTTTGCCGCGCGCCGTGTGGACGGCGTATTTTTTGTTGTTTTCCGTGCGCGCTCGATTCGTTTGTTTACCAATATGAACAAAAGTGACTGTCGGCGATTAATAAGTTTATACGCAAGTAATAATTGGGATGCGGGGTGCGAAAGACCCTAATTATACCAATAGGGGGTTGAGAGAGGATTCCTGGCTAAAAATCAGTCAGGAAATGAATATTCCGGTCCCTTATTATAGGATCAGGTAAGAATGTTTTGAGGTTATAAATTTTATAAAGGCGATTTCCGTAACAGAATCTGTTTTTGTACATGTTCTGACCCAATATCTTCAACTTTTTAAATCATTTCTTCGCTTTTTAATATTATATATCAAAATAAAAGCATAAGCTGCCACAGCTGTGCGTACGTACGGCGCCATTTTGTTTAATCTGTCAACTGGCCGAGCAAATTGGCTCGCGTTGTGCGGCCGAGGCTGCCTCGCCCTATCATTTGATCCAAACGAATTGCCTCAGGCGCACATGAGCATTTTGCCGCGCGAGGCGGGCCGCGGGCGAGGCTGCTCAGCCTATGTGGACGCGGCTTATGACATACAGCCTGGTAACAAGACAGACACCCGAGTCTCAGCAATAGGGTCCCGGTTTGATCCTTTGTGTAAAGATTTGACAGAAATTAAGATTTTTATTTTTTCATTTCTTATCTCATCTAGCCTGCATCAACCAAAAGGGCTGGGCAAAGGCCTCCCTCTTCTCCTTCCATCTAGTTCAGTCCTGGGCCTCCATGTTTTATTTATTTATTTTCTAAACTTACATTTACAGACAAGCCAAACATGTAAGCTTTAATTACATCTCAGTTTATTATTATTAACTAAATGTGCCAGACCTTCGAGAATTTATGAAGATTATGTATGATATGAAGAAGTTGAGATTTTGATGGATCATGTAGTATAACATAGAAAACACACACACGCACACAGGCGTATGCATGCTTGGAATTATTCCTTTTATCAAAATGTATATTTCTAAATTCTTATAAAACATAACTTTGCCTTTCTGTATACATTACCATCGGCCTTCACTTATTTGTAATTATTGGTATAGAGGAGAGGTGTCTCTAAACACAGGCTATTTTAGCTTAAATAGAGACACCAACACAAAAGTGATTAAAGCTTTAATTGTTAAAGAAAATTAAATTATTATTTAAAAAATTATATAATTATCAAGCTCATAGCGGCTACGACAGGGTCTGCCGCGGCGTCTATTTGTGTTGGGTGCCTTCCACGGTAGTTGTTTTGGCCCACAGCTCTACCGGTATGCCATTTTTTCAGTTACTCGAAAGAAAGAAGCAGATAGTACCCCTGCATTCTACGCCATGGGTCATGGGTTCGGTCCCCACAAGACACAAATATTTGTAAAGTATAATTTTCAGATATTTGTGTTTAGTCTGGGTGTTTATTTATTTACAAAAAAAGTATTTTATTTAATCAATAATATCGGCTATTTAGTTTCCATAGTACAAGCTATGCTTAGTTTGGGGCTAGATGGCGCTGTGTGAAATGTCCAGGATATTTACTTATCCATACTAATATTATAAATCTGAGAGTTTGTGTGTGTATATATGTATGTACGTTTGTTACATTTTCACGCTCAAACGGATTGACCGATTTGGATGAAATTTGGAGCACAGGTAGTGTATAACATGCAATAACACTTTTTACCGCAGGAAAACAACTATTACCACGTGAAAATGAAAGGAAGCGTGAAACCGCTGGGCGGAAATCTAATTATTAAGAAGCAAGTGTACCGTTGTTGGCGGCCCTGGCTGCGTTCTCGTTGGGGTAGGGGGAGGGGAAGTAGTCGGAGAGCTTGCCCGGCCGCTCGAACATCTCGCCGCTCTCGTCCGGACCGTCCTTGATCATCACCTGGAACAACAAATTATATTACAGCATATATTTTTGCATAGTGCCGTGTGATGCCGGCTTAGACAAGCATCACCCTATTTCTTACCCATGGGTGTCGTGAGAGGCGACTAAGGGACTCGAGGGTGTATATTGCAATTTAAGGCGATGGGCTGACAACCTGTCACTATGGCGATACACAATTTTCAGAATATCCCTCAAATATTTACGCTCTGCCTACCCCGCCAGGGATTATAGGCGTGATATATGTACGTATGTATGTATTTTACATACATACACATATCACGCGGGGTAGGCAGAACGTAAACGGCTATTTACACCACGTCAGACAAATATTTGAGGGTCATACGAAAAATTGTGTATCGCCATAGTGACAGGTTGTGAGCCCATCGCCTAACATTGCAATACACACCCTCGAGTCCCTCAGTCGCCTCTTGCGACTCCCATGGGAGAGAAATGGGATGATGCTATTCTAAGCCGGCGTCACACGGCAATAATAACTTTTTTTTAGAAACCTTGATTTTTTGGGCACACAGGATTTGAACCTGCGACATTCGCTATTACTAGTGTCCAATGAATCACAATAGCGAGCTCGGTATTATGCGTTAAACAAAGGGGCATAAGCGCCAACGCTGTGTCGAGCGGGCTGCAAGCGAGACTTGATTTGGCAAAATACAAGAACAGCGCTGTGTGACGCGGGTCCGCCAACAAGCGGCGCGGCACAAATAGTGCAACCCGTAAGAACACAACGACAATTCCCCCTTCATAGTTACTTAGGCACGATGCGCCTTCGAAATTCGGACAGATAATGTCAAGACGCGCGGTCACATAGGAGGTCTAAATATTGTTTTCATATTTTGACCTATGTTTCTTGGGGAAAGTTTTTCAGTTTCATATGCACAAACACATTAAATAGGAGAACCGATAGTTCCTTACATCAGCAGCCTCAGCTTTGGCTTCGTCCTCGGTGTGCGTGACGCCGACCAGGTTACGGAACGCGATGTACTGCAGCGAGTGGCACGCCTTGCACACCTGCTTGTATACTTCGTAGCCTCGCCTCACGCTGCACCAAACACAATAACATTTTACAGACATATCATATAATCCCTTGCCGTTAGGCAGAGCGTAAATGGCCGCAAAAATCGGACATTTACGCCACGTCTAACAAATACTTGAGGGTTATTCGGAAAATTGTGTATCGCCCTAGAGACAGGCTGTCAGCCCATCGCCTGAAATTGCAATACACACCCTCAAGTCCCTTAGTTGCCTCTTACGACTTCCATGGGAAAGGGAGGGATGTTATTCTAAGCCGGCATCACATGGCATATTAAACGCGCGTATTCATTGAGAAATGATAAGAGGAACAAAAGGCAAGTGGGAAGACAGAAGAAGAGATGGTCTGACATTATAGCAAACTCAGGAAAGAACTGGATGGAAGTTGCGATGGACAGGGAAAAATGGATTAAAATGGAGGAGGCTTTTACCAAATGTTAATAGAAAAAGGAGAAAACAAAATTAAACTAAAAATAAATTTTATAATTATGTTTGGCAGTAAAGCTATAGTAATAATATTAAAAGAGGAGCAGAGGAAGACAGTACACAAGGTGGGACGACAAGCTTAGGCGCAAAACACATCAAAATGGCGAGTGGCGGCAGTGTGGCGTGGCGCGAGGGCAGTAGCGTTCGATTTTCGATCGTATTTTTTAAATGGCGCGGGCGCAGCCCAAATCGGGTGCGGGGGGTGTGGCGTGCGGGAAGTGCGCACTTGCATTGCCATTTGTAAATCTATGTTAATACAAATACGATCGAAAATCGAACGCTACTGCCCTCGCGCCACGCCACACTGCCGCCACTCGCCATTTTGATGTATTTTACGCCTTAAGTTGACAGCAGGTCCAAATTAGAGAATGGAAGCTCAAGTTTTTTTCACAGTGACAGATCATGACGTCAATAAGTGATAATACTATCCTACATTGAACCAACTTGATTCATTTTCAAGGCAGTAAATGTATACCTAGCATGGTCCATTGCCTGGAACCATCCATCATGAGGCCAGTGCTGGTGATATGGATGTGCTTCGGTGCCGGACGCCTGCACCGACTGTTCCAGCGCAAACAGCAGCGCTCCCACTCCGCCGCCTACTACTCCTAGTGTTGATAATAACTAGAACAGTAAACAACAAAAATGTGCTTCTAAATAAAGCAAAACTATTAACCTGCAGCACTTCAATTGGTCTATTTGTGATTTTCCATCTCTTTCAGTCCAATTTGTTACCACAGTTTCAACAAAAGAGATAGAGAAACACAAAAAGGCCAAGTCAAGTGCCAGCATTAGATATTACAACATGATTAATTATGAATATTCTGCTTTCAAATGGTCCAAGCTTTCAAATTTGTTTCATTCCAAGTAATAGTTGTGAATACTCAAGAAAATATTATAAGTAGAAGTTATTCAGCAGAATACTGAAATGCAGTTCAAGTTTCGTCTTGAAAACATTAAGTATCATTATGACCACAATTTAATAACATGCTATAGTATAGGTACATTGTATAGTAATAATCAGTGACTTATCAGGTAGTAAATTATTGAAAACATTAAGTCTGAAGTTTAAAATATAATGTTATATAAATTTGGAGAATTTACTACTACTACAAGTTCAATATCATTATCTTTTAGAAGGTGAAGTTACAACATTGCACAAGAGTTATTTTCCTAAGCTTTCTCTAGGTCATAGGTGATTCTCAAGATATTTTAAAAATATAACCATCACTCACCAGTTTTCTGTTTTTGGTCCATCCCTGAGTACTGGTGGACAGCTGACAAGCCTGCAATGGAGGGGGCTCATTAGATTTTCTATGTACTTGTTACATAATGTGAATAGGTTATTCACTTGGTAATGAACTTTTTTCTAAAACACTGGTTTAAATACACAGTCCCCATGATTAAAACATTCAAGACGTAAGCCAAAACACTCTGTTACGTTCTCTAAATCCGCTGAATCGGTAAAATGCACTGAATATACCGTGTGGTGGTAAACCTCTTCCCTTTCGTTAATAGTAACACATACTGCACTTCAAAGTGGAACACACACGACTCGTACTATGGGGCTTATTTATTATAGCAATTTTCAGTACCTGGGGGGCACTGCAGCCATAATTTCTTAAAAGTCGAGCCCCAAAAATCCTGCCTAGGGCCGCCGCCATGATAGCAAAACGTCGTATCGTACGAAATGAAAGAATCGAGTGACATCTACGAAACTACTGCCATTCGAGAAAATTATATCCCGAAACACAATTTTACTGGAGCTAAAATAATAAAATCCTACAAAACTTCGCCAAATAATCGTAAATAAATATTTTTGATTATTTTCTGACAAGTTTTCTGTCAAAGTCGTTGCAGAACTTCGCAAAACTGGCTGACGACTAGAGAAAAAGAAGATGAAACGAAAGAGATTATGGTAAAAATAACCGGTTTTTATGGCAACAGTATTTTTTATTGAAACTGGCAATACCATTATTGCGTTCGTAAACATAATTTTATTTCAGATTTCCTAACTTTCATTTCAATTTTCTGAACGACAAGTGCATTACTAGAACTATTAGACTCTAGAGATCTAGTATAATTATAATTAGAACTAAATTTTTCGTTTCAAACAATCACTTGACTGTTTTTGATGAAATTTGTTAAGTTGTTTTAGATTTTAGAATTTTAGGAGTATGATTATGTTTCAAAACGCATGCGACAAATGTCAATGAACAGTTTTTAGGTTATGATTAGTTATACTTTTGTTTTTTTCATTAAATTATGAATTAAATTACTAAATGTTCTCAATTTATTGAGAATCAATGAACATTTGTGTTTTTCGCAAAGTTTGTTGTAGTTTCGTAGTCGCTTTATTTAAAAGGTACAGCAATTTTCACAAGTCTAACCAAAATCACATTAGGTTGTGTTTGATTCGTTTCTTTTACATTTGCAGACATAAATCAGTCAATACGAGAATGAATGTGTTTACTCAAAAAAGGAACCCTATAACCGGGGCAACAGAATGGGATATGCAGCATGAAGACTACGATTATCATCAAGAGATTGCGCGGTCGGCGTTTGCTGATATGCTTCACGATTCCGAGCGAAATAAAAAGTACAATAAGGCTCTACAACTCGCCATAGAAAAAATGCACAATGCTGGGAAGCCTGCTAATGTTTTGGACATAGGTCAGAAGTATTTTATAGTATTAGTTTATAGTTTATAAAATGTATTTTTAACAATTAAGAGTAAGATGCGTCAAACGGGGCGTACATCTCCGTTTTGCGGCCGTTTACGCTCTGCCTACCCCGCAAGGGAAAATAGGCGTGATATGTGTGTGTGTATGTGTAAGAGTAAGATTATAAGATAAGAGCACAATTTGAACTGAATTGAATTGGGTCAGTCTGTAGGGAAAGCTTTTTATATGTCAACAAATATTCCTTGGCAACAGATTTTATCAGTTTTGTAGGCTGCCTCTCTAGGAAAAACAGTATTTTATAAATAACACCAAGTATAAAAGCCTATAAGAGTATTGTTATACAAAGGATATTTTTTCTACAGGTACAGGCACCGGTCTTCTATCCATTATGGCTGCACGTGCTGGAGCTGATTCCATTGTGGCTTGTGAAGCATTCAAGCCCATGGCCGAGTGTTGCTTGAAGATATTACGGCACAATGGTGTAGATGACAAAATCACAGTCATACCAAAACGGTCCACTGAACTGACTGTCGGAGAGAATGGAGATTTGAAGCAGAAAGCCAATATTCTAGTAACAGAGGTTTTTGATACAGAGTTGATCGGAGAAGGTATGGTGTGATATAGTCTGAATGCCCACTGTAAAGCTTTATTTATTTTATTTATTATAAAATGTGTAAAAAAGTTAAGTAATGTAATAAGCTAAGTAGTGATTTTTTATTTTCCCAAGTTGAACCAATAAAAATGATGTTGATTAACATATTCTTTTCTATTTTCATTAGAAATGTTCAGAAAAGTCAAGTCATTAAATTATGAAGTTGAAAAAATGTTAGCAACTTTTCAACTTCTTATTTCCACTTATGAAAATAAAATAGCACTGTGAAAAAACCATAGCACATGTAAAGTCAAATTTAGTAGAAAACTGCTAGAGGTTGAATTTCAGAAAATATATTTACTTTTGTAAAAATCTCCAGGTGCCATTTCAACATTCACTCACGCACACCAACACCTGTTGGAGGAGGACTGCATCGTTGTGCCAGACTCGGCTGTGATATACGCACAAGTGGTGGAATGCCCCACCATGCAGAAGTGGAATAAACTGCAGGACTTGAAGGATGATATCATGAACTTGGATCTTAGGACTCCACAAAAGGTAATTTTCAAATAGATTCATGATCTACCAACGCCTGTTTGCTTACCTGACAAATCCTGCACAGTATCAAATAATTAACTTTGAAATTGTAGAAATATTTTCTATTACCTATTAAAAATTCATTAGATATTCTCAATCAAAAGAATCATAACTTCTTTTCCCATAATTTCAACTGTTTAAAGCCAAACAATTGCCATTTTTTGTGTATTAGTAGGTTCGCATAATTGACTACACTATATGTGTTGAACATTTGCACTTATCAAAATGTGCAAACCAAAATCCATGGCTCACTCTTCTTTACTCCTTAAAGGGACGAGAGTCAATACTGCTCAAGCCTGTGTAGAGTGAAATCTGACCTTCCAGTGGCACCCTCACATGTTTTTAATCAATTTCTTCAAATCTGACTCATAAATCGAAAATCTAAGATGGACAATTTGTTGTTATACAAGTTCATTTCAAAATACACAAATGCAATGAGCTTCTTCTTGTGTTTTAAATTTTAACCACCATTTTCCGTTTTAGTGATATTTAAGACACAATTACAAAGCTTATTGTAGTGCTTTGAAAAAGTTATCATATAAGACAACTATTTGTCTGTCTTAGATTTTTAATGCTTGCTTTAGATTTTAAAAAATATTAAAAATCAGGTAAGGGTTCCACTAGATGCTCGGCGCTGCCTCAAGAATAAACTCGCAATATTGCGCTATTATATCTACTTAAATAAACCACCTTACAGATGAAAGACTGCGCAGGTTCAGCCGCAGTCCACGACATACAACTATCCCAACTATCTCGCAAGAACTTCACCGAACTTTCTGACCAGTTACCAGTGTTCTACTACGATTGGTCGGGAAAAACTCCGCTAGATAAGAAACGCATGGTGAAACAGAATTTCACCGCAATCGCGTCAGGGAAAGCGCAAGCGGTCTTCATGTGGTGGGACCTGAATATGGATACAGAAGGTATTATCTTATTATCTGTTTGAATGTGTAACAAAAAAGTTTTACTTACAAAAAATATTTACATACTACAGAATACTTGCGAAATGAACTTTATAAATTAACCCACAAATCACGTCAGTCTTCCTTAGTCTGGGTGTCGTAATAGTAGTTTATGCAACTGTCATATAATGGGGGTCATTAGAATGCGAGTGTCTGTTTATCACACGAGGCGTAGCCGAGTGTGATAATAGATTGACACGAGCATTCTAATGCCTAATTATATGCAGTTGCATACACTATTTTATCTACACTCTAAAAAATTAACTTAGTTGAACACTTTTCCAAACGTCCGCACCGGCGATTGCAAGGCCCGATACATGGTCAAATTCAATACGAGAACGTTATATGGCTTGATATGAATTTTTGAAGATTCTTTACTAACAGTTGTTTAGATGTCGAGTCTCAACAGCAAATAACTAAACAACTGAACAACAACTGAACAACATCGGAATAACATCTGAACAACAACTAATCAACATCTGAACAACAACTGAACAACATCTGAACAACATCTCAACAACAACAGAACAAAAACCTATTAAAACAACTGAACAACATCCGAAAAATTACCGTACAGCAACAACTGTCAGGTGCGGCGGAAGATAGCGATTTGAGTATTGGCAAAAAAAACTTCGTTTCATTTCTCAACTTTATCGTATTTAGAGTTTTATCTTAAGTCATTACGCTTCTGTAATTTATAGTAAACCCTAGTTTTTATAGGCAGAATGCATAAAGTAGGTCATTATGCATCTGTTTTCGAATTCATAATTCGAACATTATGAGACGAGTGTAGATAAAATAAAGTACAAAACTAGGAAACTACTGGCACCACTTTCGACTGTGCCTTTTTTATGATTAGTCGAAAATGTGTCAATATCTACGCCTCGCAAGCGTAGCGTTGGACGACCTCCGGCCAGATGGACCGAGGACTTAAAAAAGGTAGCGACTGGATGGCGAAAATGAGAGATCGTGCCCTATGGCGTACCCTGGGGGAGGCCTACGTCCAGCAGTGGACTGCAATAGGCTGATATATATGTGTCAATGTCAAAGTTCAGTAACTTGCTATTGGTGCGTTTAGGCACAGTCGCGCCTGCAATAAGTATCGAGTTATCCTCTCCATTCGATAAGGCTTAGAAGACTTTTATCTTATGATTTCGCATTGCGCATCGAGACCGGTATACCTACTCTCTTTTTTCGCGTGGGACACCGAGTCGTCCAACAACCCGATGAACCCTGGTGTCAGAGTTTTTCAACCGCCTACTACCACTAGTAGGCCTCTGACATGGTTGTGTAACGACCGCCGTCTAAGTAATCATAACAACAACAATATACCTACTATAGCTCATAGTTCTACTCCATCAGGATAAAGTCCAGACTATTTGAAACTTATTATTACTCGAAAAGTATCATGACCACTTGTTTCAAATTACAGGCAAGATAGTGCTAAGCTGCGCCCCTTGGTGGAACCACCCGGCCGCCAACGTATCCTCAAAGCACCCCGAAGATACCATCCCCTGGCGCGACCATTGGATGCAGGCCGTCTACTGCCTGCCACAGACCATGCCTGTCAAATCCGACACCGAATACACCCTCACTTGCTGTCAAGATGAATATTCCCTATGGTTTTACATTGAAAACGAGAAAATCAAACCGCAAAATTATCAAAGACCGATCTGTGAGTGCGGTGTGCATATGGCGTTGTCCAGAACTCAAGTGGCGTATATCAACGATGAATCGAGAATGAAAACGTTTTTGACGCAAATTCGAAAGCAAATGAAAGAGTTTTTCGAACCTGTCATTTTAGATCTAAACGGCAGCAGTTTATTAGGATTGGCTGTGTCAAGAATCGGCGCTAAAACTGTATACGTTCTAGAGAAAAATAACTTCAATGTTAACATATTACAAGATTACATTGATGAAAACAAAATTGAAAATGTAAAGATAGTTCCCGAATTAAACGCTCAACTTGTGAAAGAAGCTCATATCATCACATGCGATCCCAGTTTCAGTAACGCAATATTACCGTGGGAAAATTTAAAGATGGCGTATCTTTTGCACCAAGTTAAAGATCATTTTAGGCATGATGTGGTTATAATGCCAGATAAAGTGGAGTTCTTTGCAATGCCGGTGGAATTTTTAGATTTGCACAAAATAACTGTTCCTTTGGGAAAATGTGAGGGCATCGACATGAAGCTTTTCGATGAACTTGTGGAGGTAAGAATAGCTGTGATCATTTGTTTGATAACTGATAATAAGATGTACGAAATGCCGTTTGATACCGGCTTAGAATAGCATCACCCTATTTCTTTCTCGCGAGTGTCGTAAGAGTGACTAAGGGACTTGAGATTCAAGTGTATCACATGCATTATAATTTTATGCTATGAACTGAAAACCTGTCACACCAGGGATGTATAATTTCTGTAATGACCTTAAAATATTTGCCAGACGCAACGAAAACGACAAGCCATTTACGTTCTGTTTACTCCACAAGAGACTTAGGGTAGATATTGTATCTGTATATTTATGTTTTCAGAGTTCCCGCCGAATCAGTGACGCGGAAACGGAAGCGCAGCCATTGTGGGAGTATCCGTGTTACTGCAGCGGAGATGCGCAGAGAATACTTCAAGTGAACATGCTCGCGCTTGGCCGCACATACGCCAGCAACGAGACACACAATCTATCGTGAGTTCAACGTTTGCATTAAAAAGTTTTTTCAAACTATCTATATAGGGTAAAATTTTACTGGATTCCGATAGCGAAAACATAAGAAGGGCAGGTGATGAGGAACAATTTTCCCTATGGAACATAGGCTGAAATAGGAAAAATAATAGCCCTCATACAAAATTTCTGGGCCTCGATTCTCTTGTTTATTAGTCATTCATTGATCTGTCAAATTTGTTAGCGGACCATGCCACCCGATAAAAAAAACCGTCTTGGTGCATATCACCTCCTCCTGGATAGTTTTCATGAGGCGGAAATATTCTACAGTGTTGCTTGAGAAATAGTTATTTCCCCTTTGCCCACTAGATGCGAATGAATTTGCTCTCGTGTGGTACACACAACTTTTCACCTCTACCAGTGAGAAAATTCTGCCAATGTCAAGTTTGGGAAATTGGCTGTACAGCTCGACTGCCTCACGCATAATAAAAATTCCCGTCAAATTATTTTTTTCAAGATTCGTTCAGAAATATTACATAATATGTACCAATATTCAGAAATGTCAGAAATATTTAATAGAACAAAACGCTTACAATAGTTATTTGTACAACATGAGGGCAAAGGTTATTTTTGCTTCGAGTGCTAATTTTAAATCCCGAGGTAGCGAAGGATACTAAAAAGTTGTATCCTGAGCTCAGTGAGGGATTCAACAGCACAAGATGCGAATGAATTTACTCTCGTGTGATACACACAACTTTTCACCTCTACCAGTGAGAAAATTCTGCCAATGTCAAGTTTGGGAAACTGGCTGTACTACTCGTATGCCTCAGACAAAATAAAAATTCCAGCCAAATCATTTTTTTCAAGATTCGTTCATAAATATTACATAATAATTATGTACCAATATTCAGAGATGTCAGAAATATTTAATAGAACAAAACGCTTACAAAAAGAAATAAATAACTGGCTGAAATAGTTTTCAGAACGCACCGCCGCCATTGTCACGATTAGTTCTGATAAAATGAGATGTTCGAAATTCAAATCACTTTTCTCCATCGAGTGAATAAAAACGAGTTTTGCCCACTGGATATACGCGGCAAAACTGTTCTTTTCAAGCTGGAGAGGTGAAAAAAGAAATAAATAACTGGCTGAAATAGTTTTCAAACGCACCGCCGCCATTGTCACGATAAGTTCTGATAAAGCGAGATGTTCGAAATTCAAATCACTTTTCTCAATCGAGTGGATAAAAACGACTTTTGCCCACTGGATATACGCGGCAAAACTGTTCTTTTCAAGTTGGAGAGGTGAAAAAAAAAATTGTTATACCTAAAACTTATAATTTGATCCTGCATATTTTGTCAGTTTACGTTATGTGCATATTTCAATAATCCGGGCCCTAGTGATAACATACTTCCTGCATTTTCCTGCAGCAACAATCCTGAAACCGGCGATCGCAGAGTGAACGGTTTCGCCGTGTGGGCGGTCTGGACTGTCGGGGACAAGCGACACAGTACTGGACCCTCGGGAACACCTCGTATTGGGGAGAGAATCATCTGGGACCCCACCACCAGGCAGGGGGTCAAACTATTGGTAAGGATAACTAAAATGTATGGTCTGAACGAATAGATTATACACGGTGTAAAAAACATTGCTGAGAATATTTTAAGGGGTGAACCAGTACGTGAAACTGAACAACTTTCCCCAAGGATAATAGGTCGAAATATGAAAAAAAAATTGGCCCTCTCATACAAATTATCCCGGCCGGGTGACACACTAAGTATGGGAGGGTCAAATTATTTTTTTATATTTCGACCTATGTTATTGGGGAAAGTTGTTCAGTTTCACGTACTGGTTCACCCCTTAAAATATTCTCAGCTAATTTTTTTACACCTTATACTATAGTGATAGGTTTCGTAGCAAGGGCCACGAAGTGGACTATAAGGGCTGATGTAAACGCATTAGAAGATCAGCTATTATAATACCGAAATGTATTTACTTTTTATTTATTTACAACATTTACACAATCATTACAAGCAAGCCTAATGAGATTGCATAAGAATCTTACATGAAAGAATTAGGTACTTAAAGCTGCTACTAAGTAACATAAATTTGAGATCTTGGAATATTAACCTACCTATTAACAATCTAAAATACTTATAGAATATTCTTGCACAGTAATGCACATTAAACATAATAAATCTTTACAAGACAAACAACTTTTATTCTAATGTTAACAAAATTTACGTGTTCACAAAAACTCATACAGTCTTTAATAATTATGTGCCACTTATCTGCAAACGACAGCGGCACTATATCTGCTGGACGACCATGTTGACAAACCATAGAAAGGGGGCGACAAATGGTGTATTTTGTATAATAGATTGATATTTTTTTCTCGTTTCCCAACAAAATATTTCTATTTTCACAAAATGGTTGAGACTCATATGGCTTACTTTCGTCCCATCACACCTGCCAAGATTTCGATACTGTCTTTTACACCATGTAGTCTTTTTTAAATATATAATGGCTTCACATCTCTTACGGTTGAGACGTATTTTGCCAATGACAATTAAAATCTCAAATGTATGTCCACAGAAAAACACGTACGAAATGCGACCCACAGACAAGTGGAGCCTCCAAGTTGCGTGTGACCTGGCGTCGGGACAGTTCAGCCTGAACCTGGACCTTCTCGATACCAACCACAAGGGTGCTTCCAAGATCAGCAGCAACGCCAGATTCACGCCTATCACAAGGATATAGTGGTGGTTGGATGATATGAAATTATGTTGTCTAAATAAAAACTGTATCTTTATTTAAGATGTTTTTATTCTACTTTACCAAACCTATCCTAGACATCAAAATATACAGGATTCTCATACAGTTATTAATGTGAGAAAAACCATGAACCTTTAAGCCTGCGCCGCGCCGAGCGAAATCCGACTGTCCAGTGGCGCCCTCACAGTTTTTTTTAAATCTGAAACAAATATCAAGAATCGTAGACGGGCGAATTGTTATACGATAAGTTTAATTTAAAACATAACAATGAGCTTTTTCCTGTGTCATTTTTTTAAAATTAATTTAATGGTTTATGTTGGTAGTTACAAGGGTGTTTCCAAGATCAGCAGCGACGCGAGATGCATTCCGTTCACAAGGATATGAGGTCTAGTGATGTGAGAAGATGAATAGTTTGTCTAAATAAAAAACTCAATTTTTAAGGCGAGTGTACTCGTGAACGACCTCTACAGTGGCGCCGCCACTTCACAATTTTTTTCTTCTCTTTATACAATTATTCTATCAGAATGTCCGATGCCCAAGTTTTTATTATTATCCTCTAGTATAAGTTATAAGTCGTTGAGGGCTAGACTCGCCTTAATTGTTGTTTCTATTCTACTATATTGTACCAATCCTAGTTAGAACGGCTATCGGGCTTTCCGATCAAAGGCGCTAACGATTACTCTAACGTAACTTGTCAAATCAACAAAAACGCAAACACGAGACATAAACAGGCCAACTTAATCTAATTCACATAATGTCAAAAGGAAAGGGAGGCGTTCGTTCGGCCACATATTCTGATCAGTTGCCCAACGAACGCCACCATGCGAAAAAAGAGTTTTTGTATCAGAATGCGTACCTTCTTTTTCAGGCTATACATAAAAAGTACGCTGCGCTGCCCAGCTGTAGATGGTGCAATAGTAATAAACAGTCAAAAACGTAAGCGCAACGAATATGATCTATATATCTTGCTCACTGTGAAAAAAATAATGACTTAGTGTATGGTAGAAAATATAGTTTATATGTATAATATGATAAGTTTGATCTGATCTTACTATTCTCCAAAGTTTATTTTTGTTATATTTTTATGTTTTTCTGTTTCCTTGTATGGTATTTTTAGGTTTATCCTGTAGGCTTTATATTTTACAATAAATAAATAAATGATGCGCTTAAACATCCCGTGTATAAGGCCCAATTGGGCATAAGTAGGTACATTGCTGCTTATCTTCAGTTTGTTGTAATGTTGATTAAGTACCACCAGCCAGCAATGTATTCCGAATCGGGACTTATAGGGTAGGGTAATAAATAATCAAAGAAATGTCTGTCACTTGTCCAACACTTGTCGAATCAACAGTCCTGTAATAAAACGAAACTGTCCTTACATAAACTACTCCACTGATTCCGAAAGAAAGGAAAGGAAGGAAAGTTCGGCCAGAAATTCATAGCCTCCTTTAGATCTTAGTACCTACCTATGAAAAGATACGCAACACTCTCACGACGGTGGACGGTGGAATAGTAATTTGCAGCTCATTGACAGTTGTGTGCGGGAATAAATCACAGGTCTTCCGGTGCGCATTCCTCAAAACCACTGGCGATTTATTTTACATCTATCGGTACTGGTGAGCGCAGAACTCGATAACAAAACTGTTTTTATTTATCGACCCGGTGCAAACAGCTAAACTGATCATAACTGATCATTAAACATCCTTTAAAAAGACACGCTTTCGACCCCAAAGTTGCTGACCTGTCTTTTCACTGGCTCCTATTGCCCTTAAACGTAAAAATCGTATCGGGCGACGAGATAGAAGTTGCTATTTTGCCCGCTTAGTCTAGATATCCACTAGAAGATTTTTCAGACTGCTGTAGTACCTATTTGGAAGTAGGTAGGTTGGTACGTACCGATAATATCAGTGCCATGATTTGCCAACATATTCTGCAAACGATATTGGATCAACATAGTATAGTTATTCAGTTCGAGTCGGAATACCTACTGAATCTCAGTTTCTCCTAACACTTTTCTCTACGCTATACCTTTTCCTTACCTACCGCATTCAGCACTAAAAACTTAATGGCGAGTTTGTAATTCCTCACTCGTTCTGCCAGCACGCTTTTTGTCTCCTATTCACGCAACCTTCCTACTTACGCAGTCGGTTTGGCCTTTAATTAATTATTTATCAACTAATAGAAAATCACTGGCCATCTAAGATAGAATCTTCTATCGGGCAGATGTAGGATTTTAGTTTTTAGTGCTTGGGAACGGGCGTATAGACGAGACCTATGGTTTCCTGTGGTAGAGGTATGGTGGTAGTGGTATTATTATCTATTCTTATGGTAGTGGATTTATGGATAGATGAGGCGTTAAGACTTAATTTATCTACTGACTACCGTTTTAATTACTCTCTAGATGGTCCACAGGAATAATTCGCTCTAAATGCGGGCACATAGGGGTATAATAAGTAGGTTCCTAAGTTAGATAAATTCTTTCTTGTTGTGAACTCTAGTTTTTCTGAGAGTATTTCTGATTTTGATACAATTAACCACCTGCTTATAAATTTTACTTAACTTCTTTAGTTTATGTTTTTTTCTCCGATTGGAGATACCTACGAGATACAAAGTAATGACGTATTAAAATCATAAGTGAAAACAATAAAAAAAACATATAACGGCGGCGGCCAGAATTTGAACCCGGGCGATCACCAAGAGGTTAAAAATTTGGTACCTAGTAGGTACATTTTTTTTTTCTAATTTTTAGTTATAAGAATATTATAAGTACCTAGGTTCTGTATATTCGTAGCTCTCCTAATACTCTTTAGCAAATCTACGATCGATCGTTATCATGTCACGAAGCATTGTGAGTGCTTTACAGCACGTGCCAACATTCTGCATATTTGGAATATTTAATAAGGATTTATTAACTCTTTAGATGAGACGTATTGTCGACAACTACAGCCTTATTACTTCCAAGTATAATAATAGCAAAGTAACTTATTCATAAGTTAAAGCTGTCTTCGTACATGGACTTGATGATTTGATGTCAGTTCCGTCTCAATCCAGAGTTTGTACAATAAATTCACGTAATGGCTCGAGTATGGCTGCCTAAATAGCCCTTTTTGGCCTTGATGAAGACAAATGTCCCTTCTGTATCATTAGCGTAGGACCTGACAAGCATGAAGTCACAGTTTCTGTACGGCCTTCCACACAACTTCGTACATAGTTCTCGTAAGATATCAAAGGAGACGCATAAGGCTGCTGGATGCCATGTTTGCCCGTGTGGTGCGTTGTACAAAACCAGTGTTCCCTAAGCAGATACGCGGAGATAAAGTCATGTTTTTGTCAGAATCGTGTAATGTTTTCAAGCCTATTTCAAGACGGAACGTATCGTAGATCAGAAGCGAATGTTCGTAATCGGTTGGTTCAAACCATTAAACCTTTAAGTAGGTTTTGATTTAAGCTTCTTTAAGATACTAAAGCTTACTTAAATTGATGTCGCCAGTTAAGTCACCGTAAGCCCACATAACTACATAAGCTAGGGTAGGGTAGTAGACAATGAACCAAGCGGCGACAGAGAGCCACCGCAGGTAGACGCAGAATGCGACAATGCCAAACCGTGCAACTCACACATACAAAGCCGCCCGTTACCCCGCGCGTTCCTCTCCAGTCACCGTCGAGCTCGCGACACAGAATCCTGCGCAATTCCTATTTTTGTGTTTTTGTGGATAAAAAGTAAAAAAAAATCAGGTAATTACTTTTTGTATTGCATTATTTCATGAGGTTTTTGCATATTTTGCAGTTATTGTGTAGATTCTTTCGTGTTTTACGCTTCTTTTGGCAATATTTCTATTCGAATAGCACGCTTGGCACGCGACTTGCAAAACCTAAAATTTTTAAAAGGGGGGTCCGGAAACAGAGAGTCACTTTTTTGAAGTTGACAATGAACCGGTTCATTTTATGATTGTTTTCTTTTCTATTAGAGGCAATAATGTCATGCCATTAATAATCATTTAGTTTTGTTATTTTTGCAAAGGAGATGATGTTTTTGTTTGTTACCAGCGTCAGAAAAAGGCTGTTTAATTTGATTTAATGGAAGAACCGGTTTCATTTACCTTTGAATATTTAATTATTTATTTCCTCAATTTTTTTCAGAGACAGCATTGATAATATTGTGTTAGAAATAGAAATAGAAATAGAAATGTTTGTTATCAAAATATCAACTTATCATTACAGTCACAAATACAAAAACTTTGATGATAACAAAAAGGTTCTCACTCAGCATTTGCTATGGAGGAGCTTACATTTTATTTGTAGAGCGCCACCATAGCGCTGGTCTTCCGTGAGACCTAAAACTTCAATAAAGTAGACGAAGGTAAAACAAATAAATAAAAATAAATATATAATATAATATAATAATACCTAGAGTGTTCATATATTTTCATATAAATCAATAGTATGAAACTTATAAATATATCTCTACCACTTTACCTACCAACCAGATTAGATAACTGTCGATAAATAAGACAAAAAAAAAGACGACCATTACTAGAAAAGGGGTGAAAAATTTATAAAAAAATAGGGTTAGCATATTTAACTATATGTAGCCGTGTGAGTTAAGCTTATTCATTTTGTAATTGTAACAAATACTTTTTAAGATTATGCCTAAAAGAGTAAACTGATTTGGAGTTTCGTATTGGCGGTGGCAAATTATTCCAGCATTTCGTAGCAGCATACCGGAAGCTTCCACGAAATGCAGCGGTTTTATGCTGAGGGCAAGAAAGGCGAGTGGCAAAGCGAATGTGACGGGTTGAAAAGTTTAGCTTGTTGTATAAATATGGAGGTTGTTGTTTTTGAATAATTCCGAAGAGCAGGGTTGCAAAGTGTAAAGCTCGCCGTGATGACATGTTCATCAATTTGTTATTTTTAAGGTAGGGTGTAATATGAGAACGCTGTGGAATGGGGAAACAGAAACGAGCACAGGCGTTTTGTAATCTTTGGACAATTTTTTTTGTACGTGCAAGTAGGCACTCCCCAAAAACGGTATCAGCATAATTAAGTTTCGATAAAATAAGAGAGTCACAGAGAGTTAGTTGTCTAATGCATAACTTTCTATTGTTTTTCCATCATATATAAGAATTTAAAGTCATTTTATAATTTTTGTCAACAATTAAGTGTAATTTGTGCTTTGTCAGTTAGGGACAGCACTGTGAAAATATTGGACTGATTACATTTATAATTAGGTTAGTAGTCTTAGAGTCAAATCTTAGAATACGATAAGACATGCCATAATAAACATAATACTTTTATTTGTTTGTTTTAATTCATCTAAAATACAATCTTATACATGAACAATTCATTAGATGGTTCACAGTATACTACATGGTTCTATGTATCCTACCCTCCCGGTTAACTGTTCCCGCATAGGTGGATACAGTGAACCAATTGGCACTTTTTAAAATAAAATGTGTTTTTATTATTAAACTTTCTGTTACGATATTTTTATTGCTAAATTGAGTTTCTTAATTAATCTACGAGTCATTTCATGTACAAATTATATTTATAGGACTTTTGTTTAAAAAGTTGTGGGCATTTAACAAAAACCCGGTTCATTGTCTACTACCCTACCCTACTTTTGTTTACAGCTAACTTGAATAACTGCAAATCATTCTCTGTATTGAATAGAGAAATGAACGGCTTCTATAGAGAATGCGTCTTGTCTGAATTCAAATAGCATACATACAAGAAAGAGGCGTTCTCCCGCACTAGAAGACAAACGATTGAATACAACATCCTTAGCTCCAGCTCAAGTAACTCAACATTCCAAAACGGCACTGTCCATAATTCTAGCGAGACGAAAAAGCCAGTGCAATAAATATCCTAACCATAATTAGCTGAGTTGCTAATAGTGGTGATTTGTCATGTAACAGGCACGCAGCGCTTTTTCCGGCATTCCGTGAACGTAGTTAAGAAGGATCTTACGTATGGATGGAATATCTTTTGGTGAGGGCTGGTAGGTAAAAACTAACTGATGATGATCTACGCTTTAGGATACCACATTTTTATCGATAATCTCCGAAACTACTGAACCATTTACAAAACTCGGGCTTCTTATATTGAGATTCTAAATTCCATCCAACATTTTTATACAGTACAATAATTATTTATTTGCATAAACATTGTATATAGGATGTTTACATAAATGATTTCAGTACTATACATGTTTAATTAACTTCATACTATCAATAAAATTAATAAATTATTTGATGATAATAATTATTTCACATTATACAAGCATTTTAGTTTAAGCCATTTATACAATTAGGTTTTAAACAGTCTCATATTCAAACTTTTAAATTCGTTCGGTATTTTATTGAATTTTCTGACCCCTATAGCTATAAAACTTTTTTCTTAATTCATCTCGTGCTTCCAGGTTGCAACCTGCGGTTTTCAGAAGGATTCAAGCCAAGCAACTATGGGAATTTCTCTTCTACTAGCAAGCAGTCCCAAAAAATAAAGTGCTTATCTGCAGCAAGATGATATCAGTACCAACCCTATTTAACCGTATGGTGTTGGCATGAGCGGTGAATAATTCAGTGAGTCTGTTCAACCGGCATACGAATGTGCACAATACAATGTCACACTTACTAGACGGACTTAAAGAACCGCGACTCAGCTTTAAAGGATTGTGATGTCCTATATATTGGCTAGCTAGACTTGGCGTTTGCCGTGTGATGCCGGTTAAGAATAGCATCACCCCATTTCTTACCCGTGGGAGTCGTAAGAGGCGACTTAGGGACTCGAGGGTGTGTATTGCAATTTTAGGCGATGGGCTGACAACCTGTCACTATGGCGATACACAATTTTCAGAATGTCCCTCAAATATTTGTCAGATGTGGCGTAAATGTCCGTTTTTGCGGCCGTTTACGCTCTGCCTACCCCGCAAGGGACTGTGGGCGTGATATATGTATGTATGTATGTAGACTTGGCGTTTCCTAGTCTAGCTTAGATTGAGAAAGGGCACACAGCAAGAACCACGTTGTAGCACATGTCATATCGTAAAAAAAGCTATAAGCGATGTCTATGGAAAGTTACTTTTTAACTTGGGTTCATCGAAACTTATCAGTTCAATGTAAAAACTAAGTAAGTAAAAATGATTTATCGGGGAGGATGAAACTCTAACGAGTTGTCGTCAAGAGATCAAAAGTCTCGCGGATTAGCATTATTTAGTACGTAGTGCACAATAAAGCACTTTCCTACAAATAATAATATATAGCAGGTATCAAAATTACTAACACCATCTTTTCTTTATAGAACAAACTGAGACGAATCTTTAAGATTGATGTTCTGTTGACTGTACCGTAAATCAGCGGTTTCGATCAATTTGTCCTGGTTTGTTACTCCATCGTTTTTCTATCTTCATGGTGGCATTTCTGGAATGTTCGGTCCATCGTCGTGCTATATGGCGTAGCGTGTCGAATGACAAACCACGGTGTTTGGATCGCCCAATATCTAGTGATCACTGAGAGGTCAATCGATGCTGCGGAAGAGGCAAAACGAAGATACAAACTGTTTGTAAGGCGGAGAAGGGTCGTGGAATTATCAAATTACCGACTCTTAAAACTTTGTAATAATAATTGTAGAAAATCATTTTACATACACCTACCTCAAGGCACACCTTTAGGCCCACACTTGTTCCTAATGTACAAAACTGACTCCATTTTCATCGCCTCCGTCCGGTGTGGCATTTCGCGTAGCTGTCCTCGTTTAGGTAGTCATTGAAAGGCAAGAGCCCTTCAGGTAAGTGGTGCTTAAAGTATATGGTGTTGCCAGGTTTCTATGGGTTGCCCAATAATCGGGCATGGCGACATTAGGTCGTGGTGATGTGTTTAGATCGCAGCGCGACCTTTGCCACCGCCGTGGGCGCAGCCTTATTCATATCCGATATTATAAATTGAATATCTTTAGCCTCAGGTGATGGTGATATTTAGAAACGAGCGTAATATTTGTGTGCAATAATTTACATTCAACCTAAATGGTTATGCTTTTCGAATGTAGTTTTGTTTCGTAAATGTGAATGTAAACTGAATCCTAAGTATTAGATGCAATAAATACCAACAGTGATGCACTCCTCCTGTTCATAAACATCGATTAATTTAAAGAGTTTGAAAATAATAATAAGTAAGTAGGTAAGAATATTAAAGTATGCGTAAATACGTATAATCATTGAATAAATAGAGATAGGTAATTAGGTATGATCTTAATTGCTATCACCTTTCTACACTACTTTTTTTATTGAAGCTAGACAACTTTATTACTAAAAATTGCCAAAGGATAGTTAGATGGCTATTACGAAAATTCCTGATATGCAGCCGTAAATAATCACCCCTTGCAGACTTTCCGAAATTGCTTTATTAGTTTAATGGACACTCGTAGTTTGGGAACATAAAGATGCAACTTTGGAGAATGTAGATACGTAAAAGGACAGACTTAGACCAAGAAATAAGGTAGACAAAACATTATTTTTGCACACAGTGAAACAGGAAATATATTGTTTACTTTGGGTTACAAGCGCTCTGCCTGTACCACAAATACACTTAAAGAAATCATAGTTTATTTCTTTATTCTTTTTTGTTTTGTGATTTATACTATGTGTTGCACAATGGAGTGGCATTGTCATATTTTGACAAAACTCCTTAAATAAAGATTTAAAAAAAGAAAAAAAAAAGAAATCATGATGTTTTCACAGCATATCTATACTATGTTTAGATCATTGGAATTAAATTCAAATCATCAACTTAGGCCTATTAAATCCAAACCTTATCATTACTTCCATTGGCCTGTATTCTTCCACTGCTGGGAAAAAGCCTCCATTTTCTCTTTCCACCCTGTTTAGGAATTTGGCACCTAGAAGTCCAAACAGGACTTCTAGGTGCCAAATTCCTAGGTATACAGTATGTAAGGGACAGCCCTCAGAATACTGATAGGGTGCATTCAGACCATGAAATCAGTATTCGGAGGGCTGTCCCGTACAACCCGCAAATACAATTTTATTTTCTGTCTGTAGTTTTGATTTGAACATATTGCGCGAGACAAAGGTACCCAAAACAGAGAACTTTCGACTTTTCAGCTTCGATTCGTTTGCGTCAAATGCTCCGTCTTGCACTTTACAGTTGAGAGGACACCAGACAATATTTGTAATTACGGAGCTTGGTCACGAATATTAGCCGTAGTAATGCGCAATTTACATTCATAAATGCCTAGATAACATTTCAATTTGATACTAAAGCCTAATGCGGTTCACCATGAAGGTATAAAGCTTATAGACCATGTGAAGTCACCCACGTGTTTCGAAACGATATTGTAAACGATTATATCGATATTATGGTTAACAAAAGGTCAATTGATTCGATTAATACCGACATTAAGCTGCAATGGAGATCCTAGCGATAAACGCAATCATTTTACGGTGATATGGCGATAGTAAAGTTGCTGAAAAGAGTTGAGCATGCATCGAGTGTAATCCGACCGTCCAGTGGCGCCCTCAAATGTTTTTAATTAATTGCTTCAAATCTGACTCAAATATCAAAAATCTAAAACGGACAAATTGTTGTCCTATACGATAAGTTTATTTCAATGTTTTTGTGTTTTCAATTTTTAATCAACTTAACGGTTTGTGGCGGCCACCATTTTCCGTTTTTAGTGATTTTAAAGACACACAACAATATAAAGCTTATTTTTGTACCATAAAATATACTTATCGTATAGGACAAAAATTTGTCCGTCTTAGATTTCTGATATTTGTTTCAGATTAAAAGGAATTAATTTAAAACATGTAGGGGCGCCACTGGACGGTCGGCGCCGACTCAAGTATGATATTTGATTTGGTTTTCGATTCAGGACATACCTACTCACTTATCTATCCTTATAGATATGCTTCGTGAAAAAAACGAGCGAGATGAAATCTCTATCTCATCAGAAAATATTGCCTGCCGTGTGATGCCGGCTTAGAATAGCATCACCCCATTTCTTTCCCTTGGGAGTCTTAAGAGTCGACTAAGGGACTCGAGGGTGATTATTGCAATTTAAGGTGATGGGCTACCGACATCCTCTCACTATGGCGATACACAATTTTTCGAATGACCCTCAAATATTGTGGCGTAATGACCGTTTTTGCGGCCGTTTGTGCTCTGCCTGTTCGACCTCCGGGCATCGCACTATTTTGTCAACACTGTCCACCACCAACTTCTATCTCATCTTTCACATTTGAATTTTGAATCTATGTCGTTCCAAGACGCCATTTTCCAGCAGATCAGGCAGTCTAAAGTAAACCTCGGCATGGAGTAGTCGTCTAGAGAACGGTGTTTTTTAAACGGTAGTTTTCAAGTTATCGTCATACATACAAGCCCTCGTGCTTGCTAGTTTGTGCAAGTTTTCACTAAAGCTTTCCGGATCACCGAATTGAACCCTTAGAGGGTTCTTTCCCCAACATTAAATCTCCATCAACCAAACCAAGAGTTTTCATTGACCTACCCTGACGATTGTCGCGGCGACGTGACATGCCTACCCCGTAAGGGGTTAAAGACGTGATATGTGTATTTATGTATGTAAATATTGCCTGCTAGTTCGGTTTGTAAAAGAAGCCAAAATTATAGTCATGTAAGTGTATCGATCTATGTAGATAATTTGTTTTCAATTTGCTATAAAAAACGGTTTACGCTTTACACTAGATCCATACGCTTTTGTATATGAAGAACCTATAAAATAACTATAACAGTTTAAAGTTAGGCAGTTTGATACCGAACAAGCCTCTTTTAGGGTTATAGGTTTAAGTTGTGTGAACTGCACGCACCTGTAGCGTAAGTAGTTAGCTAACCATCAGCAGAGTTTTAGACAACTTATTTATATTTTCTCATACTTACATTTATACAGTCCAGATTAGGTTGGTTAAATGCCGCAATCAATAATAGAAGTTCGCTCGTCTCATAATGTTCGAATTATGAATTCGAAAGCAGTTGTATAAAGACCTACTTTGTGCATTCTGCCTATATAAATTACGGTTTAATAGAAAATACTGAAGCTTAATAGAAAAGTCATTAAGAGGGAGCTTATTTCGATAAAGTTGAGAATTGAAACGAAGTTTTTTTTGACAATACTCAAATCGCCACCATCCGCCGCACCTGACAGTTGTTGTTGTACGGCAATTGTTCGGTTGTTGTTCAGTTTTTTTATAGGTTTTTGTTCAGTTGTTGTTCAGATGTTAGTTGTTATACCGATGTTGTTCAGATGTTGTTTAGATGTTATTCAGTTGTTGTTCCGATGTTATTCCGTTATTGTTCAGATGTTGTTAGTTGTTGTTCAGATGTTATTCAGTTGTTTAGATAAGGTGTTGTTCAGTTGCTGACTCTACCTCTGTAGGGTACATGTTGTTTATTTTAGTAGGTTTTGAAGGGCCAGTTTGACCCTCACGTAGGCGTCAGAATGAATTTTCTAGTTCTTAATATAGCAAAAACGCCAAGGATTCAAAATCTTATTATAGCAATATAAGAAAAGTAGAACAAAGGTTGAAATATGAAAATAGCGATACTTTTTAGGATTTCTATTTCCGCTACACTATGACGTAGTCGCAAAACTTTTAAAAATATACGCCTACGTTCCTATACAGGGTGTATCGACGATGTACCGAAATCTTTGCAGGCATAATCAGACAATGAAACTGAACAAGTTTTACTATGGAGCCTATGTTGGGAAACAAAAAAAAAATCGAGTTTCCATAGAAAGTCGGTCAGCTGACCGATTTTCTATGGAAACTCATAAAACTATTTCGTTTCCCAACATAGGCTCCATAGTAAAAGTTGTTAAGGGTCATTCTTCAAAATTCGATTCTCCGCGTAATCGGCGTGGCAAATTTTAATTTCGACAATTTTAATAATATAACATAAAAATATGATTTTGTGTACTTTCCTGATTATAAAACCGTTTGGTGCTCCATGCTAGCACATTTACTTTTTGAGAAATTTAATTTTGAAATTTCATGTGCCACGCCGATTACAAAACGAGCCACGCTTATTACATAGTTAATTTTATCTGTTTTTTTTATGCATTTTGACTAATGAATACTTTTGCACCTATTATTGATAGGAATTATTGAGCTTTCTGACCTAATAATTCACCCCAAATATTTTTTTTATTACCAAATCATATAAATATACCTATATTAAATAAATACCTAACAGCGAACACCAGTCTTTACAAGTAAGGGGAAAGTAAAAAAAAGCAATGGTATTTGATTGATCAGGTATATTAATTAGTAGAACCTTGTTGACAAAGGAAATTACAAAATTATCATAATTAAAATGTGCTTCAAAAATCAACAGCTCACTCAGCCAAGGGCTCGAATCAAAACTTTATTGACTTATTAACTTTAAAAATCAAAAATTATAATAATCAAAATCTTTTACATTAGTGTTCGACCAGTTGTGTTGTTGACGACCGATGTGGCGCAGTGGTAGTGCGACTGCCTGCTACGCAAAGGTTCCGGGTTCGGTTCTCGGTGGGACACTCACAAAGTTGATATTTATCACTTTGTGGATTTGTTCCCGGTCTGGTTAGGACATTGCAGGGTGAACCAACTGATTGTCTGAAAAAAAAATGGTTCCGTGCTTCGGAGAACACGTTAAGCCGTCGGTCCCGGTTGCTGTCTATGATTATTTAGACGGCGGTCGTAACACAACCATGTTAGAGGCCTACTAGTGGTAGTAGGCGGTTGAAAAACTCTGACACCAGGGTTTCATCGGGTCGTTGGACGACTCGGTATCCCATACGAAAAGAGAGAGATCAGTTGTGTTAATTAAGATTACGATTACATAACGTTAAATCTAATTTGATCAGAACTCTGAATAGCTAAACCTAAAATAACTAGTTAATAGTATCGTAGACAGCAACCGAGACTGACAGACCTTCAGAAGCAAGAAACCAGCTTTTTGCAGACAATAATGTGGTTTGTCTCGCAGGTTTAACCAAATTCTGAATAATTTTATAAATTGGCGAATGTAAACTTTGTATAATCCTCCCCAAGAATCGAATCTGGGACCTCTGGATCTTCTCCCTAAGTCTAAATGACAGAAACAGTTCATATTAAACTATCGAACAATATATAACTAAAAAACTTAATATATATGTAATTTAATTATTTTTATGTAATGATTACCACTATTTATATTAAAAACATATTATTTATATTTATTTACAAAAATATATTGATATATTCAATTTTTTCTTAACTAAAATAAGTTCAGTGTAATCGGCGTGGGACGAATTGTAAGCGGCGTGGCTATTTTACCACGCCGATTACATGCACGGCTTACAGAAATGTGTGACGACTCGTACTTACCCGAATATTTTTGTCTCCCAGCAACGAATCGCCCGTCCACACTGGTTGACTGCCGCAACGTAACTTGCGGTTTGCGGTGCAAAAACTTCGCTGGTTTTCGTTCATAATCGTGCAATTTACGACGGGTTTTATCAAACTCAGGCAAAGCGCGCGAAAACGTGTGACCGAGACATTTTGAGGCCTATTTTATAAATTAAATGAAAATCAATTTTTTTCTTGTATTTTAACCAATACGCCAATTCAAGGTGGTTATTTTGATATATAGTTTATACCTACAAAACAGTAGAAAAGTAATAAAATCATGATTTGTAAAATCCAAGTACGCGGTGTGACACGCGGAGAACACCCAAAATCCTCCCGTTTTCAACTTTCAGATTCAGTTTTGAAATACTAAATGACCTAAAAACATGGCTTTCTGATAGTTTCCAGATAGGTATTGAAATGAAAAATCATCTCCAATTGGTCGTTTTGTTCAAACTTTCATAATTTAGGATTTACAACCCTGTGACCACAATTATTGACCTCCTGAAGAACGACCCTTAACTTGCATGGTCTGATCATGCCTGCAAAGTTTTCGGTACACCGTCCCTTACACCCCGTATATTAGCAACACTGTATTGAGATTTTGATGATGGTACACCACGCGGCTTAAAGGCAATATTTGCTCAATCTGTTATCGCAGGCGCTATTTAGCACGGCTAATGAACAGCATAGGATTGCAATAGCATGCTTTCGCGAAATATAGCGGGTAATGTTGCGTCTGGGGTCACAGGTCGTTGGGTCTTACTGACCCCATGGTCCGTGGAATTGTAAGCACACTATTCAGTTTATTTATTAGTGTTGTTGACGTTATTAACTAAATACTAGTATGGGTTCTTAATCTCTATTAAGAATTTAAGTAGTGGAAAGTTTAGCTATAGTACGTAGATGATGTATACCGGGTGACCCGAATCGTCCAAAGACAAAACTTAAATGCATTACACTGAGGAGTATGAATCACCCCAACATACATTGTTCTGAGATTTTTGTAGTTTCAGAGCTATTAAAACTTAAAAGTTGTATGGAGAAAATTCTTCTAGGAGGCTATATTCCTTTCTTTTCTACGCTAGAAAGTATCAATCATAAAGATTATGCTAAAGAAACAATCGATGGAAAAGCCCTATCACGGAAATATATTTAAAATACCTAACGAGAAAGGCTTGTCAGTCGAAAAAATTTCATACAACTTGAAAAGTTGATTAACTTGGAATTACAAAAACCGCGAAACATACATGCGGGTGATTTGGAAACAAAATTTGGTTATCTTAATAAAATATATTAAAATTTTGTGTTTGGACGTCACTATATGGGCCATCCTGTATAGGTAAGGCCCATGTCCTGCAGTTGACTATTGTTGAATTTGATGTTGAAAGTGAGTTGCGATCTTGCGATTACTCTATTAGGGTACAAACCAGTGCCAAAAGAAGACGTAAGTCATAGGTAGATATGAGTAGGTACCTGGTCCAGAGCATGCGGACGCTCTCGTGGCTGATGAGGATGAGACAATACATGAAGACAATACAAATGCCAGGTTGAAACAGTTTCCGTCGTATCACCAATGGTATCACATCATCACAATAAAACAATTTTAATAAGACTTAAATCCTATTAAAATTGTATATTTTGTAGTTTACAATCCCTACGTTTCGAGCTCTTTACAGAGCTCGTGGTATCACATCACCTTGGCTATTCTGTGGGTATGTGAGAAAGCTTATCCCGCGTTCACGCACTCGAACTTTTAAACAGGTTACTCGCGCTGCTACTCATCTTGCCACTGCCTCTTCCCGCTAATGTCGGCTTTTCGTGCGCTAGTCGAAGAAACGGTAGCTCGAGAGCAAGTGGAATACATAGCTATCTCGCTCCTTCGTATTGCTGCGAGAAGAGTATGACGGTAGTGTGTGAACGCTTACTCGCGTTGATACTCCTAAATAGTTCGGGAAATATTCGCGACAGCGGCAGGAGCAGGAGCAAGAGCATTGTGTTGTGTGAACGTGGAGTTAAATATTTCATCGAAAGGTTCTCGTGGAACATTCTACGAAGCCAGTGTAGTGTTGTACACTATAGAACACAGATAGTAACAGATAGCATTTGGATCACCTCGGCTGCGGTAGGTACAACTGATGGATTGATTAGATACAGAAGGCCGGCCCTTCACTCGCCCATTGTAAGTACTATACTCGATTCTGCGGGACAATTCCTCAACTAATTCTTCGCTATTACTGTTACTTACTTAAATATGAGTGATAGGACACAAATGGCAAATCATAAAAAAAAAAATTTTTTAAGCATTTCCCGGGTTACATTTGCAAACTTATGCAAAATTTTCAAAAGAACTGACCCGGTAAATGGAGCCGTGCCACGCGTTACTGGCATGGCATTAAAATTCGCGGGCAAGGAACGAGCTGCGGTAGCCCAGATAGAAGAGGCGTCGCCTCTAGTAACGGCGAATCTGATCGCCAATTTTGTATGGGAGGTCCAAATATTTTTTTCGTACTAAGGGAAAGTATTTCCTTACCACCAGTCCGTCTTGAGTTTTCGCTATCGGTCACTAATAAAATTTTACCCTACCTCTATATATAGAAAGAAAGAAAAATATTTTAAGTAAGTAATTGTATCAGGCGTTACTTTGCGGAAGTCCATCTTGATTGAATTAGATAGCAAGGTATTTAGCTTCTTCCGCACTTATGATGGCTAGTAATGCAGCTAGTTGAATGCACCACGCGTACGACCGCAAGTTAATGCAAATGCACAAGCGATGCACTTTACTCGCACTACTTCCACCGTTTTACACTCTACACGTGTTTCGCCCCTCCACGGAGCATCATCAGGCCCCTGTTTAATAAAGCTGACAATCCGACATAATTGTCAAAAACCTACAAATTTGTCGCATTGTCATGGTAAACTCGTTTAATAAAAATGACAATTATGTCACAAATCGACAGGTAAAGTATTGACAAATTGTCGCAATTGTAAATGCGTTTAATAAAACTCTACAATTATCGAAAACCATGGTCGAGCCCCGTGACAATTGTCAGTGACAAAATTGTCGCATAATCGTGACATATTTGTCGGCTACTGACAAAATTGACAAATATTAAATTTATGGAATTGTGTGAGGGTACACTACAAATAATTCATACAATTTTAATGTTTATTCGAATAAGAGGTTATTGTGACTATAATTCTTGTTTTGTCAATGTTTTTGGATACCTTTCAATTATGGATATGAATAATAAAATTACCACTTTGGAGCTGATATTTAACAATAAAGATTTTGTGTGTGGCATCACTACTCTCGCTGTTAGACTTAAGCACCATTTTTGGAAAAATTAAGCTTTTATAAGCTTTAATTGATAGCGCGACATAGGGTAGGGGCACCTGTCAATAATATCCGACAATTCGACAAATATGTCAATATGTCGTGACAATTATCCGTTTAATAAAGCAGAATCGACAAGTTTTTCACGACAATTTGTCACCTGTCACCTGTCGCGCGAAAAGTTTTATTAAACAGAAAATTGACAAATTGTCACGATAATCCGACATATTTGTAAATTTTCCACCATGACAATTTTGTCACCTGTAAGTTTTATTGAACAGAAACTTGTCGAATTGTCGGAATTGTCAACCATGACATAATTGTCGCATAGTCAGTTTTATTAAATAGGGGCCAGGAGATGTTCGACAGTCGAGTTCCGAGCACTGACTGAGTCAATAAATAATGAAAAATATTTTATTCAGTAAACAGATATAACTTACAACGAATACACGATTACATTCGGTACTGCAAAGGGTAACTTGCTCAGCATGTGTCACAGTCCAAATCTGCAACGCTGGTTTTCAGCAGTACTCAGGAACTTATGACTATAGAAAGTAAGAAGGCTAGAATCACACTAGAATCGTGGCCACAGTTTGACCTAAGAACGTCTAAGGTCTTTAGGGCTGTACAGTTATAATCATCACGCAGAATGTTGTGTTATTGCAGTAAATACCTAATTATTTGTTATTTGGTATACCTATGACTGCAAATAAAAGCTAGCAACTTTATTGATGACTAGCGGCCCGCCCAGCGGTTTTACCTGCTGCTAACCGTTTTCCCGCGAAAAAATGACTTTTCCTGGCATTATATATGCATAAAAACCTTTCTCTTGAATCATTCTATCTACTGAAAAAAACTGCGTCAAAATCCGTTGCGTACTTTTAAAGAATTAAGCTTATAGGGACACGGAAAGCGAGTTCATTTTATACTATTTATTAGCGATGTTCAGTGAAGTTGCAGGAGGTAGTTTTATTTACTTGTTGGTCTATAAGAATAAGAATAATTTATTTAGATCAAAGTTTAACAAGTGTAAATGATTCATAATAGGTATTAAGTTCAACGTCAATAAAAATTATGCTGAATATAATAATATGTACAAAAGGTTTATAACCAATGATCAAGCTAAGCAATCGAATGAAGCCTGTATTATGATCATTGGATACTTACAAAACATTTGTATTGGGGACACATTATGTAAAGTAAATAATAGAAGTAAATATAGAAAATA
This sequence comes from Tuta absoluta, assembly GCA_027580185.1. Taxonomy (NCBI): domain Eukaryota; kingdom Metazoa; phylum Arthropoda; class Insecta; order Lepidoptera; family Gelechiidae; genus Tuta; species Tuta absoluta. Next base: position 5,151,204 of record JAQAHW010000023.1, on the reverse strand, counting down.
ATTTGAATTTCTATTACAAATATTTCTTCATACAATAAAATCCTATGAACTGAATTATTCTAAAAGGGGTTAGCCTTGTCTGAGGTGTTTTATGCTCGCAATTTTCCCACGGACATTGCAGGAAGCTGTTGGCACTAAAATATCCGGTGACTATTCATTCCATATATCTAATCTAAGCCCTAGAATAGGGACAGGCTTTTGTGCTGCACCAGAATAGGGCTTAAAGGGCTCAGGACTATATTGAACGATTTTTGCTGACTGTTTGAGAAAATATACCAAGATAAAATCTTTACAATAGATATCAGGACAGTTTATATTTTCAATTAAATATCAAGTATTTAGGGAGTTACTATTTTTAGCCCTTACTAACACTTTAATCAAATATAAGAGCTTTTAGACAGCAGCAAAATTTTTATTAGGCAAAACTAAGTACGATTTAAATTATTGTTATTCAAAGAAGGATAGGCAATAAGTTTTCGATGGTTAATTGAAAGATTTGCATCACAAAAAAGACCGAATAAAAGGTTTTGGAAGACTGAACCGTGTCAGATAAACTATTTAAGCTTGCTGAAACTAACTAAAATAACAGAATAAACAGTTGTTTCGTGATCAAAAAAACAACTGGATCGAAATATCGCGCAATTCAAGAAAATCTAGTATCACGGTATGAACCCAGTTTCGTTTTTGTGTTTTTAGTCATGTGTGACCGCGAAAGTTTTAAACATTTTATAATAATAATAAATTTCATTTATTTTCTCACAAATAAGTACAAAAGTTATGTATGACACAATAAAATAATAATTATACACTATGAATTTTTTACTTGCTAATACAATTTGAACAGACTTGTGAGACTGGCGACTTTCGGGACGAAACCTGTATCATTATCATAGGTCACTAGAAATAATAAAGACTTACCCACAAAAAAATAAATAACAACCCGATTAATACAAAGTTTCATCTCTGATGGACTAACACCTAATCCCCATCATCACAAGGTATAAACCATAGTTAATAAGCTGAATACAATTACACTATGTCCTGTAGTTTTACTACCTTGTTAACTTCGTACTGATGGTTATTTAGGTGTACGGTTCAGACAATTACAACACTATGTTTAGATATTACTGTTGCACTGAACTCAATTCTAGCGGTACGCTGGTTTTCTAAAAAAATAACTTTATATTAATTACGAAAAGGTTTAGATAAAATAATAATTAAATATCTATATATTTATGTCATTCCGAGTAAAGTTATAAATAAATTCTTACAAAAGTCATAGAATTTTTACCTTTTCTAGCAAATTGAAGCTCCCATTACTCAATTAATACACCAGCTACAGACAACCTTCCTCAGATTAGACTCGACCGATGGAAGGAAGAGGTACCCACTCCACTACTACCTTTGCAGGAAAGTCTCCCTCCTGGGCACGACTTGCCATGGCTGACTTGGAAATCACTTAACAGGCTGAAGACCCAAGTCGGCCGCTGCAAGGACAGTCTGGCCAGGTGGGGTTACATCGACAGCTCAAGAAACAAGTGTGAGTGTGGCACTTTCCCCCAGACAATGGCCCACCTTACCTCCTGCCCCGCGTGTCCCACCACCTGCACGCGTGACAACCTGCTGGCCGCTACCTCAGAAGCAGTACGAGTGGCCGAATTCTGGGCGCGCAAAATTTGACAAGATTGCCATTGAATCGACAAGAAGAAGAAGAAGATCACTATTCATAAGTAAAGTAACTCAATTTTCGTGATATTTGCCGTTTTCCCGTGTTAAATTGATGAAATTGATATTTGTAGAATAAAACATAACTTTAAGGAGGAAAATGGCAGCAGTTGCATAATTCTATTCTATTTTCATTGATTTCTTTAAATGAGCGTCAGGACAGGTGTACCGAATAATTGGCCAAATAAAATGTACACTAGAATCGCGGCCACTATGTAACCACTCCAGTTTGCACCTTGTTACGGCCAAATTAGGTATAAAATTGTTGTTTAAATGTCTTGAACTTGTAAGCTTATCAATTTCCATCTCATTGCCCTTTCGGTTGACATATTCACAAGACTTAGATACCATTAACTTTTATAGTAACGAGAATACCGACGCCATTTCTATGTGAGTTATAATAAGTCTTGGAACCATTAAGTGCCTTCGTTAACAGTTTCTAACATCGTTAGTAGATACGGGAACACATGATAATAGGATGTTAGATGGGATAGTTACTACTTTTACTACATTTATTAATTAGCATCTAAACTGTACTGTGCTAATCTTATCTAATATTAGCGGCTGCCCAGCGGTGTTCCCGCAGGAATAAGACATTTTAATACAGCCTGTGTCCATTAGGGATAATATAGGATTTAAGGGTTCATCGGGTCGTTGGACAACTCGGTGTCCCACACGAAAAGAGAGAGAAAAATGGTAAAAGATTTTTTTTATTTGGTCCAGTAGGTTTAGAGCCTATTCAATTCAAACAAACAAACAATCAAATCTTTCCTCTTTATAGTGTAGATATATGATTCATCAGATTCTTTATTCAGCTTAAACAACATCATCAATAGTATAATTTAAACATTTTAAATAAATTAATTTATAATAAATGTCATTTGCCGTGTGATGCCGGGTTGGAATAGCATTATCCCCCTTTTCTTACCTGTGGGTGTCGTAAGAGGCGACTAAGGGGCTTAAGGGTTACATGTGTAATGCAATACTAGGCGACGGCCTGATAATCTGTCTCTATGGTGATGCACAATTTTCTGATTGACCCTCATGTTAGTCAGACGAGGGGTAAATGTCTGTTTTACGGTCGTTTACGCTCTGCCTACCTCGCCAGGGATAATCGCGTGATATATGTAACAGGTAAGAATCACCCCCTAGAAACGGGAAAGAAATGGGGTGATGCTATTATAAGCCGGCATCACACGGCATTTTTCTTCTTCTTTTTATGTGTCAAACACAGAGTCGACCAGGGCCTTTAAATATTAGTTGTTCCTTATCACCAGCCCTTCTTGAGATTTCGCTATCAAGCACTAGTAAAATTTCACCCTATATACCGCCACGATATGGTTGCCTGACAGAAAATGCTATAATTTTTTTCTTGATTTTGCACAACACAACTATTACTCATCACATTAAAACAATTTTATATTGTGTTTATTTTAGATTTGTCAATTCCTACGTTTATAGTTATTTACAGAGCTCGTGGTCACCTATGACTATCCGTCATAATGAGAAATTGCTACCCTAGCAATAAGGCCAGATAAATTGAACTAATCTACTGTAACTTGTTTCTCTTGTAATGTGTCTGTATGAAGTATATTTATTTCTATTTCTGTTGAATTGTCTGTCGCAATGTTGCCAAACACTTTGATCACAAGAACATTGTACCTACTAATGCGATTATTCACCCACGTTACAGCAACAGTGTTGCCACGCTCATTATCAGCTGATTTAAACCCCAGTATCAATATTTCAAGTAGATTAACTCGGTGTGGATAACGGGTGGTACGGAACAGTATTGAACTTAAGTATTTTATGTACCTTACTATTAAGTTTCTTGGTTTTTAGCGGTTTTTTTTTATAAAATAATATGAGCTGGTAAGTACCAATTATTTGATTTAACCCAGGTATCTTGGCGCCGTTGTCTGCGATGCGACTGCTCATAATCGACCAAAATTGATAGTGAACCGACAATGCATTGTAAATGCAGCATGTAAAAATATTATGTTAAGATTTTGATAATGCAATGCCCCCTGGTGAGTCGATACCGTGTTACCTAGCTAAGAACATGCACCAATCAAACGCTAACCCGCCAATGAAAACTGCATTAAAACCCAAACAGTTGTTTTAAAGATAAATGGTCACATTGGTTTTCACAAACACATGTTTACAGCAGCGGCCTCTGGTGAGTTAGCGTAGCAACCGTCAAAGAACATCCACCAAGTAAATTCAAACCCATCACTGACAACCGCTTTTAAATCGGGATGGAACAGTGGTATTGGAAATAAGACGTGGTAACGTTGGCTTGCCAAAACATACACACATTCTCTTATCCCAAACGCAAAAATGTGTTATTTTCTGGCAATTTATTCCAGGCGTCCACTACCCTATTGCTCAAAAAGTGCTTTCTTGGGTTGCTCTAGTCTTAGAGAAATAAACAAATTTTAACTTTACCTAATGCAATGAACGAAAAACACCCAATATCGGTGCAAGATAGTTCAGCGCACCATAAATACAGCGGTGGGCAGAAAGGTCACTCGCGATTTGCGTCACGCGCGCTCTATGAAGTGATAACATTAAATAAGTAGAGGTAGTACGGGTCCTTTTCGGTCAGTACGATACCATCTGGCAGAAAGCATGAATTTTGGTATATATGTAGCTTACAGATGTGTGCTTCAGGAAAAGAAGGGAACCAGATCGAGGCCCCCCTGGTTCCCCCCTTCTCCCCCCTTTTATGCCCAAATTTTCAGTTTTTCGGATTTTTATTTAAAACGACTAAAGATAGAAGAAAACCGTCAAAGCAAAAAATATTCCTTATAAAATTGTCTATATACCAGTCTTTGGAAGTATGTTGATACGATTTATAGTTTTCAAGATATGCTTACATTTATTTTATTATTGCAAGAAATAATGACTTTAGTATTAAGATGACACCATAAGCGAGCTCCCAAGGAGTTGATGGGATGGGGTGGGAGAGTTCAGGTGGAAGGAGGGAATAGGAGGGGGGGAGGCGGGCGTTGTGTGTTATGTATGTATTATATGAATATATTATATACTTATAAGTTATCATTAAATGTTATTATATTTTGCGAATGCATTGGTATAACGAACGTATTAGTGCTAGGTTTTGAGTGACTAATTAAAACATAAGTCTAGGATATTAATTTATTACCCTACCAGATCCTTTCGTCCTGATTGCTGAGAGCTTGCCGCCTGGCCATAATTTGCCATGGTCGGTTGGGAAATCTTTAAATAGACCTCGGACTCAGACCGGCCGGAGCAAGGAAAACATGACCAAGTGGGGTTTCTTGAAGGGTTCCGATGTAAACTGTTTGTCTGAGGGAGTTCAAACAATGAACCACCTAATGACCTAACATTGTGTCCTGCTTGCCCTAGCACCTGCACGCAGGACGATCTTATTACAGCGTCTGTCAGCGCTGTCATCGTAGCCAAGTTCTGGGCCGCGACTGTGTAGTGTCTGCCATCGACACGCTAAGAAGAAGATTAATTTAGAACATATTTATTCAATTAAAATCACAATTATCTCCTACGCACTTGCAAAGGCCAGTACAAGGAAGCACTGACTTCCTGCATTGGCACCGACCCCTTCTGCAGGTGGTCAATTATTTTAGGGAGGCTGCTGTTTCTTTCATTGTGCTCCATAATGGAGACCAGAGACCATTTTCTTTTCTACAACCCTTATCTTCGAAACTGGGATATTCTGGATTATGTATGAAACTCTGACCCCAGGTGAAGCCGGCTAGGAAAGACGCCCTTTTTGTGTGTAACAGTGTAACCTATCCATGGCCCGTCCCTTAACAAATTATATCAGCACAGAACACTAATATGTTTAAAAACAAACTTGATAAACACTTAAAAATATAAAATGAAAAGAGATAAAGTGAACTATGAACAGTGTGATACAGGCACCATCAGTTGTTACAACTGCCTGCCTGATAAAATATAATAATAATAATAAATAAGGCTTTCCTTGCTTCATTAAGATCTTCTGCTTCACATGTCTTATCACATGTAAGGATAACATAGCTCGACAAAAGATCCAAATGACGGATTTTAATTGCATTTACAGGCTGTGATAATTCTTTGAAGGTTTTTGTGGCTTCAGGGAATGATTTCCACGCATTTCAAAATGACTTCTTTCCTTTCCACTAAAGCCAGTATCACAGCCTGTAAACGCATGAAAAATATAATCCCACTGCATACTTCTGGCCCGAGTGAATTAGCTAGGTCATGGATAGCGATGTTACGTGTAGCTTTTCCGATCCCAAAACAGATCCAAAATTCTTCCAAACAGCAATTACCAAAACCTGGGTATGACCGTGCTGCACAGCAGCATGATAAATACGGAGGAGAATTCGGGAATCAGCTTCGAGTACAGGGAAGCTACGTCTGTGCCATCATTACGTAAAACTTTTTCGCCTTTTGTTGATAAAATCGACCTTTTGTCATATTGAACTTGCTGGAGCCCATCAGATAGGAAATTAAAAAGTGCTATTTTATTGTCATAACAGCGAAGAAATTTTTGCCAGTTTCTTGGTAGCTTCCCTGCTGCTGTGACCCTTTGTCGAAGTCCTTCTCCTCTCTTTTCTCTGGTAGTATTCTTCAAGCTATCCTCTTTGTACACGTCAAAAACTCCATCAATTCTGTTCTCTTTTTGGTTTCTTTACATAATTTATCAAACTGCTGCGATAGTCTTCGAACGTTATATTGGTATCTCCAGAAGTGACGAGAATATTTTCTTTTTAATATCATACCTAACTTACATACACATACACATATCACGCCTGTAATCCCTTGCGGGGTATGCAGAGCGTAAATGGCCGCAGAAAACGAACATTTGCGCCACGTCTGACAAATATTTGAGGGTCATTGGACAAATTGTGTATTGCTTTAGTGACAGGTTGTCAGCCCGTCGCCTAAAACTGCAATAAACACCCTCGAGTCCCTAAGTCGCCTCTTACGACTCCCACGGGAAAGAAATGGGGTACCTACTAACCTAAATTATCTACTTAATAAAATAAAATTATATCTACGTGCCGTGTCCCAGTGGTCCGGTGGCGCCCCTATGTGTATGCTTAGATCTTCAAAACTACGCAACGGATTTCTATGCGGTTTTTGCGGTTTGATAGCTGAAGAGATTCAAGAGGAAGGTTTGTTTAAAATACATGCCAAAGCAAAGTCTTATTAAGCAGGAAAACGGTTAGCAGCGGGTGAAATCGCTAGATGGGCCGCTAATTCCTCACAAAATTGTAGTAAATGTAAGCATATCTTGAAAACTATAAGTCCTATCAACATACATCCGCAGATTGTTATATAGATAATTTTATAAGGAATATTTGTTTCCTTGGCGGTTTTCTCCTATCTTTACCCGTTTTTAATAAAAATAAAAATAACTGAAAATTGGGACATAAAAGGGGGGGTAAGGGGGGGAAACAGGGGGGCCTCGACGTGGTTCCCTTCGTTTATTGAAACACATATATAAAAGCAACATACATGCCAAGTTTCATGCTTTCTGCCAGATGGTATCATACCTCCATACAAAGTCACAAATTGGGACCCGGACTAAGGCGGACTTGCCTGCTGTGTAGTGATTGCTGAGAACAGGGGCTATTCTGGAAGATGCGAGAAAGATCAATGGATGAAGTGAGCTCTGCACCTTTAATTCGCAAAGGACTCTGATCACATTTTCACACAAAAATATGTAAAAGGTGAAAGCAAGCCGCATAAAAACGGTTTGTTGATCAGGTGAAATACTGGTCCAATCGAACAGATTTTGAAGTTTAATTTATATGAATTCTTTATTGTACACATTAATACAAAAGATGAAAAACTTAAAATTAGTTACAAGGGCGAGCTTATTTAAGCTGATCGAAATTCTTTGATAGCGCGTTTAAGTGAGCACATTTTTTTTTTCGTGTGGGACACCGAGTCGTCCAACGACCCGATGAACCCTGGTGTCAGAAGAACCAGAACCATTTATTTTCGGACAATCAGTTGGTTAACCCTGCAATGTCCTGACCAGACCGGGAACAAATTCACAAAGTGATAAATATCAACTTTGGGAGTGTCCCACCGAGAATCGAACCCAGAACCTTGCGTCGCAGGCAGTCGCACTACTTACCACTACGCCACATCGGCCGTTGCGCACCTATGGAAAAGCGGAAATCTCTTCAGCAAAATATTGATGATTGGACATGCTTGAAAATACTTAAAAGAAAAATAACGCACACCTATATTCCTTGTGTGAAAAATGGACATTTACACCACGTCTGTCAAATATTAAAAGGACATTTAGAAAATTGTGTATCGCTATAGTAACAGGTCGTCCATCCATCGCCTTAAATTGCAATCACAGATACACATGTAACCCTCGAGTTCGTTAGTCGCCTCTTGCGACACACGCGAGAAGAAATGGGGTGATGCTATAAGCCGGCATCACACGGCAAAATCTTCAATAGTTTAATATCCATTGTGGATGATATCTTTACACTTCATTACATTTATAACCATTAACCACTCCTAAGGTGATCCATGTATGACGGGTTTTTGCCGATTCCGGTTGTCAGTCAAAAGGAAATTACTAAATCCCATACAAAAACCGGATACCTTGGCATACGTTGTCACATCAAATTGCGGCTGTCACATGTTGTCATTTGTATGGTGGCTGTCATGATCCGCAATCATCCGGTAAATGTGGAATTCGCCTAAAGGAGTAAATAATTATAATTTTCTCCAATTTGCTCGGAAATGGCTTCATTACTTTAAAAAAAGAATACGTCAATGGGCTCATTTATGTAGTCAAGGCGCAGAGGACTGTTATAGAAATTTCCGGACTAGGCCGAAAAAAAAGGTTCTTTAACTTCACACTTTCGTGTTTAGGTGTTTTATGGTACACAATACCATGTTCAGGAATACTTATACCGCGCTCGTTCCATTTTTTAACTAATTGTACAAACTGTAACATAACTTTCAACATGAATTAAGTGTCGCTCCATAATTCTTTCTTTCATAATAAATTAATTATTTTCTAAAATTACTGTATTATTATTGTTATTTCCTTGCAAATGAGAGAAAAGTATTGTACAATCCACGGCCGAAATAACAATTTCTGGTCTCGTTTACTTTAGAATGAAAGAAAAGTTTTCCAATGCCACTCCACCAGAAATTGCTTTAACCCGGCCTGTGACGTAATGTACTATTGCAGGCTTCCATTAAATATTTAATGTAATTTTGATGTTCTCGGCGTGGAAATAGAATCATTAACCTTATAGCACCTTAATTCAAGTCTACGTGCCCTGTGACCTGCGTTGGACCTGCTCCTAAACCTATCAGTCCTTTCTTTAAGCTTGAGTAATTCTGTATAATAGAAAGGAAGGATTGAATTTTACGATTCATGTAGGTACGATTTCATTGTTTAATATTACAGATCTCTTATTTAGGTAAGTATTTACTCACTTGGTTGGATTTACAGGATTGGCTCTGACTGACATAAAGTTATTTATAAGTAGGTATCCAATAAAACTTAAAACTTAGAAAACAGACACAACCATATTTTTTTCATTATTTCCGCAACTAAAAATACCTAAATACAAAACGAGGAAAAAAGCACGCGTTGAAGTCTTTTCTATTAAAGTTTTAAATGCAATTCTTTCTTTCGTACAAAATACCAAAAAATTACTTTTCACTTGAATCCCGAAATATAAACTCTTTTCCTGCTAAAGCCAACTTCTAAGCCCTGTGCCCTATATTATCAAACTACTAGGTACAATTTTACAGATAAAATTTGATGTTCATTGCGTAGTCAGTTAGCATTTATAATACCAGAAATAATAACCAGCCACGCAATGTACTAAGAATTTCACCTGTAGACTTGTAGCATATAGTCCCATACATAACAAGGGCACTGGAAATGCGCGGGAATCGCTCTAATCAACTGCGTTCAAGAATACGATCCCAATTTACGGCCATCTACTCTGAAAGCGATACGTAATACCTCCTTGGAAATCGTAATGATATTAATAGTGTGGTTCACAGGTAGTTGTCATTAAGCTAACGCGACCAGTCGACTAGCCAATGCTTCAGTGTAGTGTTAGTCGGCAGCATGATACTATACTTCACTATATCGATATATTTCTCGCAGAAAGTAAATCCTCAAAATACGAGATAAGTAGCAGCTGTTCAAGCAATGGCAAACAGCCTATTCGAAACATTCTCTAGTTATTTTTTACATGAACTCACTATTACTTGACGTCCATTGCTACGTATTTTTAACGCATCCTAAACGCATACCGTGTCAAACGACTTGACAGACGCCTTCGTTACGCACCGTAAACCCACCGCAGCCATATTTGTATAGGAATAAGATTGGAATTCGCAATTTCATTTCGTCTGACAGTAGACGCAAAAAATGGAGCGACGGACGACAACTGAGAGAACCGCCTTACGGTGTGTTTACGGATTGCGGTTATTTAAAAATAAATAAATAAATATCCTGGACAATTCACATAGCGCCATCTAGTCCCAAACTAAGCAAAGCTTGTACTATGGGTACTAGATAGCTGATATTAATACTTATATACTTTTTTGTGTAAATAAATACATAAGTATTAAAAATAGAAACACCCAGACTTAAGACAAATATCTGATAATGACTTAACAAATAATTGTGTATTGTGGAGATCGAACCTACGATCCGCTACGCCATTGGCTCAGTCAGGTTATTTTTTTTATACATAATCAAGCAATTCAGCAAGTGTCACGTCACGGTGCACTAAAATACGCAGCAACAGATGTCAAGTGGGAAAAACGCCACAATAGATTTGATTAGAAAATCAACTAAGTTTAAGCTACCATAGTGATTTGTTAGCTGTCGAGGTTAGCTGAAAAAAAAACTGACTGGTGCCTTTGTTCCAGAAGTTTCTCTTTAAAATATAGGTTCATTTAAAGTCAATTTCTAAGTTTACTTCTGTTCATATTTTTTTTAAAACTTTATAAAATGATTCTCGATATGCAGTTCATGCTAGACCCCACTCTAGTGCATGCGAAATAATGCGAATGAAACAGCTTACCCGCTACAAGTACAAGTTATGGCTGAGTACAAGTGCTATTAGTTCCTGTATGTAATGGAGAATAGGGGAATGTAGCACTTATTAACAGAAACATGAATTTATTATCGAGGCAGATTTGTGGGCTTCTGTATGTTGTAAGCTCGTTACATTGAGGATAAATAAGTAGTACATTAGACAAAGCAAAATTGCAATGAAATTAAATTAATATATTTATTACTACTAAATTAAATCCTGTTCTTTTTAAGTGATATCGAACCTTTTTTACAGAATATATAAATTCTAACCCTTTATGTTCGGAACAATTTTCTGCTAAAGACTGGCCGTTGCCAGAAAAGATCAACAACGTCATAATCATTTTACTTTTCAAACGCAAAGGGCTTTCATCAAATTTTTTGGCTCTGATGGCCAGCATTGAATAATTTTCTGTATGAAAACTTTTTTCTGTTTACAATATTTTTATGTTTTGACTGGCTGAAGCTATAAAACTTTAAAATATATTCAAACGTCATTATTTTGCTTTCTAAACCATCGAGGTCCAGGCATGGTCCAGGAGACGACACTTTATACTACAGTACAGCTTACGCGTCACTCAAAAAACTCTACTGACTGTTTTCAATCATTCACTCACTTACGCTAATCACGATTGCGCGTCAAAACTACAATGAATAAAAAATCCATCAAGTGATTATAAGAATATATATATGAGAATCTACACAGAAGGGACACGTACCTACTTAATCGGTACAAGGAGGCAAATAGTTCTATGATCCAACGTTTTGGGAAGTTTTAGCCGGCATTTACAAAACAAATATTTTGCAATTTTATCTTTTTTTGATGGTTGAGGCACGTACCAAGGGAACAGATTCTATACCATCTTGATAGACAGTACCGTTTAAAAATCAATTTATTGCAAACCAACCGAACTTGATTCCTGATGGAATCTAAATACAGCTTTTGCTTGCGGCACGTTAGTATTTCTCTATTATCCTTATAAGGCGGCATCGTTTAGCATTTTCTCCCTTTTTCCACAATAACTATAATTTTCGCAAACTGATCGATGGCAGGCAGCGGACGCCCATATATTACGGCAGGCGACGACGAGCGGCCATACCAAAGGAAAAGAATACATAATATAGCTTCAAAGGCAAGAGGCGACAAACTGAAAGACGGATTTATTGGCCTTTAGGATCCGGAGGGCCGTTCATGTTGTTCTCGACTTATTTCCAGATTTATTTTCGCTATTGGTGAGATACAATGACATTTGCGTAAGGTACTGCTGAAGCGCTGGTATTGATGCGTTGAAAGATTGAAGTTCGTGATTTTGGATACATGTGAAATATTTTTCTTATTACGTATTTCTTGTTTGATTGAGGTTCAATTCATTATACTTACGTGACCTAAGGTTGGAAGGCACGAGCAGAAAGTTCAATCGATTTCCTTTTTTCGTACATTTCAAGATACCTGTAAACTTTACTGGTAGTTAATTTAGAGGGACATGCATCCATTTGGAAAATTCAACAGTTTGATGTCGTTTTGATATGAAAAGAAAACATGCTACGTTCATACCATGTACCTGCTCCTGCTCCTGCCGCTACCGCGAATATTGCTCGAAATACTTCCGCGGAATTATCAACGCGAGTGAGTGTTCAAACACTGCCGTAATACTCTTCTTGTTGTCTCAACTCAAGGCATAGATAATACATTTCTATGAGGTGTAGGTACTAATCTATTATTTTACTATCTATCTTTTACTAAGTTATCCCAAGGTTTACGTGTATCCTTCACCTAATACGTGGAGCACTATCTTACCATTTAAAGGATCAACTTGTTATGGTTTTCAATACAGTTACAAAGAATAACTAAGAAAGATTTTCCTCTAGAATGAGTAACTTGAGCTGATGCCGACAGTACATCTACATCTACTTACATACTAAAGTGTTGGGTAAAATAGTGGGACGTTCGCAAATAAGTAACGACCTGTCAGGGCGGATAAACAAATTAAATGCCGCATACATTTCTAATATAATAATCTGGAGGCCCGCGGGACTGATGGTGTTTATGCTGATGGTACATTCGTAGAAAATAGTGTTAGACTTGTTAGTTTCATTCCGATATTTTGAATAGTAGTACTTGCATGTAGTGTGAAGTCAGTTATTTTTTTACAAAATGTTTAAGGCGGGTATAGCACAGGGGCAAAATTTTTAAACCGGTTTTGTATAGATAATGCCGTGTGATGCCGGCTTTGAATAGCAACACTCCGTTTCTTTTCCGTGGGAGTAGTTAAAGGCGACTAAGGGACTCGAGGGTGTGTATTGCAATTTTAGGCGATGGGCTGACAACCTGTCACAATGGCGATCGATACACAATTTTCCGAATAACCCTCAAATGTCAGACGTGGCGTACATGCAGGGGGGTTTCACTCCACGGTTTAGGTATGTTCCGCCGGCGGGTTCCCTACGGGGACTAATCTCCGCGGGTTGTCACTTGTCGTCGCCAGACCGCCAGTGTGCCGCTAGCCGCCGCACTGTTCGCACGCACGTGCTGCTCGCGCGCACACTTACTTGACTTTTTCTGTGTTTTAGTACGTTTTTTCGTTAAAAAATCGATCGTGTCGTCGACTCGGTGTCCCACTCGTTACAAAGAACAGTTAGACACAAGCATAATTAATTGTTTTTCTATATAAACAGTAGTCATTAATAATTTCGTTTAGGTTTATAAATATTTACAAATCTTACAATTCCTTCCGTAGATTAAGTGAACAAATAAGATTTATAGCAAAATCAGTACCAAAAAATCTTCGTGCACGAATAACATGATGACAAGTTACAACCCTTGGAGTTCGGCGGCGGCTCGGTCATAAAACTGCGATGCGCAAGGGAGATTGAGCGATCGCGCGCGTTCATAAGTTTCAATTTTGTTTGTGAGCGGTTGGGTACACCGAGCGTAGGTATTAATTTATACGTAAACATGTATTTTCTTAGGGAGTGATTCTTCTGTACGTTAGTACTATTATATATTCTGTGGTACATGTCCGTTTTTTGCGGCCGTTTACGCTCTGCCTACCCCGCAAGGCGTGATAATATGTGTATGTATGTATGTAATGCCAGCCATTAAATTATGAAAAAGGATGTTATTATCGATTGACAAACTTACTTGATAGGGCAAAAACCAAAGTAACCTCTTTTCATCTTTTCAATATAATGTTCAAAGATTTAAAATTATTACCACAGTTACTTCGTTAGTGAGCAATTAACGAAATGTTTGTATGAAAATTAATATATAGTGAAACCAAATACATTTAAATGCTTTTAAAATTAGTGGCGGTCTAGCAATACGTTTAACAATGGTTTTATTTTACACTGCGGTTTACACATTTGCTACGTTATTACAAAACCGCTGGACAAAATGGGTTTGGGTAAAAACACAGTTCAAGCTCACGAATTTAACTGTGTTTTATCTAAAAATCTGTATTTCGCATCTATTTTTGCGCATATTTTGATCAAGTACCTAGGTATAGTAGTAGTAGATAAATATATTCAGTCAGTCAGTTTTAATTGTATTGAAATGTTTTGCTACGTCCACACTATAGTTTTTGCGCATATTTTGATCAAGTACCTAGGTATAGTAGTAGTAGATAAATATATTCAGTCAGTCAGTTTTAATTGTATTGAAATGTTTTGCTACGTCCACACTATGCTCCTGCTATTACCGCTGCCGCGAATATTGCCCGAAATGTTGAGTGAGGTATTGACGAGAGTGAGTGTTAACGGTTACCGTCATACTCTTCTCGCAGCAACAAGAGATAGCATACATTCCACTCGCGCTCGTGCTGCCGTTCCTTTCACTCGCTCACGAAAAGCCGACACAAGCGGGAGCACGGAAAGTACGGCATGATGAGTAGCAGCGCGAGTAACCTGTTAACATGCTCACGCTGCACACTCCCCTTACTATTTTCCTGCCCATAAGCGCAGTGTGTGAACGTGACATAAGGTGTAAAATATGAAGAGTAAACCACTCTATGTAACCATTCCCTAAAAATGCGTGGATGTATGCGAAACCTGACAGTATCTAATCCATTCTTCCTAATATCAAATTCCATTTGAATTCTGCCAGCAACTGTACACTAATGCGTGTCATCCATCAGTTGTTCCGAAGCCAGGAATAATTAGCTGGCCCTTGGGCAGCCAGCAATCGTTTGGACCTAAGTGGGCCTAAGGGGGCTAGCAGCCGTTGTTTGAATCGAGGGCTACCCCTTGAAAAACTGGATAAAATTGAGGCAGGCTTAGGCGACTACAATTTATATAGGAGTTTACTAATTGTAGTCGCTTTATCCAATCACAATTTTTTTCGAGCAAATAAAGTACCCTCTGTAGGTACTCCTAGTACGAACAAAATCGCAAGATTCGAGACAGCTGACGACTCTGTTTACCGATCAGACGCTTACTTACTTTCGGTCACTAGGCCCTCCCATTACCTACTCAAAGTATCTCAATATCTACCAACCTTCATTTACACTAGTAAGAAGTTTACTGCTGGGCGTAAACCTTCCCCAGGCACTCAAAAAGGATCGTGATTTTTGATTGACGGCATTCTACTTCCTACATCCGTTCTGACTTCTTAAGTCATCGATTATTTAAGCTATGTGTCCTGCTCTGCCAAACCTATAAAGCTCCCAATTGGCTTGCACAGCTTCTTTATTGCAGTGATTAAAAAACGAATAACCGCGGGGCATGTGTAAGGGCATTTATTGAGCATTGCACTTGCGCTGGCAGGCACATGTGTGAGTTATGTGCAGCACCATTCCAGAACCTTCCGACCCCGTCAAGCTATATGACTGCCAACCCTATGAAGCTTCTAAGTGGCCGAGACAGCTTCCTTAGTGCAGTGATTAAAAAAGGGTAACCGCGGGGCATGTGTAAGCGCATTTGTTGTGCGCGCTGGCAGGCACATGTGTGAGTTATGTGCAGCACCATTCCATAACCTTCCGCCCCGTCGAGCTATATGACTGCCAACCCTATGAAGCTTCTAAGTGGCCGAGACAGCTTCCTTAGTGCGGTGATTAAAAACGGATAACCGCGGGGCATGTGTAAGCGCATTTGTTGTGCGCGCTGGCAGGCACATGTGTGAGTTATGTGCAGCACCATTCCATAACCTTCCGCCCCGTCGAGCTATATGACTGCCAACCCTATGAAGCTTCTAAGTGGCCGAGACAGCTTCCTTAGTGCGGTGATTAAAAACGGATAACCGCGGGGCATGTGTAAGCGCATTTGTTGTGCGCGCTGGCAGGCACATGTGTGAGTTATGTGCAGCACCATTCCATAACCTTCCGCCCCGTCGAGCTATATGACTGCCAACCCTATGAAGCTTCTAAGTGGCCGAGACAGCTTCCTTAGTGCGGTGATTAAAAACGGATAACCGCGGGGCATGTGCAAGCGCATTTGTTGTGCGCGCTGGCAGGCCGCAGCGTCGATCGCGACGATAAACACGTGTGTGAGTTATGCGCAGCATTATCCAATGGGAGTGTAGAGTCAATATATGATCGGCGAACGATTGCAGTTAGGTAGGAGGAAGACTTCCTTGATTCCAAACAGAAAGATTTGAAAGCCGAGAACGCATAGTACTTTTAGAACCACATCTGGTCATCCAATTTCCTGGTTATCTGGTGCTGTTGGTTTTTTTTAAAGACTGGACTCTTCGATTTAAGCTCTGGAGCTTAGAAACCTTCTCCAGACTGGTTAGTGGAGAGCAAGGGCTAACCTGGAGAAGTTTGTGTTGTGGTTCAAACAATCAGCCCAATCACACCATTGGGACGTTAGAAATTGTTCTAGGAATAATGGAACTGGTTGACTATTTACCTACATACTATGATTGATTATGATATGATTGCCGACCAACGAGTCCAATCTATTTTTGATGTTTTGATTACGATTTTCAATAAAAGGTTCGTTAAACCATTACATTGTTTAAATAAGTGTCTGATATTTATAGGATAAAAGCCGTGGATTTTGCTTGTGTTCATGAATGTAATTATATTACCTATTAGTTTCATTGAAACGAGTGGTTAAGACTTTGAACCAGGTCCACGCTGGGGTCACATGAGTAAAGTTGACATAAAAGCACATGAGGGTGTACAACAAATATCATTGTATATGTAGATATAAGAATTATTGCCAGAGTCAACACCCCAACGCCTGCCTACAAGTCTACATACAGAATGGATTCACTGCTGGCAAAGGTTGGCGAATGTACGCGTATGATTGGTGGCCACACTCACATTTTAATTGTCTTTCGCTGTAGTTTATGGACGTGGAGATTAACGGCAGAGAGTACATACAAGCTTGGATGTTTCCTGGCTTGTACAAATATATTGCTATACGCGGTGTAAGGGACAGCCCTGCGAATACTAATAAGGTGCATGCAGACTATGAAACTGAACAACTTCCCCATAGGAACATATGTCAGGAAACGACAAAAAAGATTCGACCTCCCATACAATATCACGATATTTTTTTTGACGTTTCCTGAAATATTTTATTATGTAAAGTTGTTCAGATACATGGTCTGAATGCACCCAATCAGTATTTGGAAGCTGTCCCTTACACCCTGTATACAATATGGCTGATGAAAGTATAAATTTAAATAGAATAACATCAGCCCATTTTAACGCGTGGGTGTCATAAAAAACGACTTAAAAAGGAAACTAGGTAACCGATATCTTTTTATATACTATATAATAAATAAGATAAGTACTTATAGCGACCTCTGGGAGCTACGACAAGAAGCTCACTCCAAGTTATTCACGAGCAAGCAAGACGCAACAAAAGTTCCAACATATCTGCTAGATGGCGCCACGTGACAGAACAAAGTGCCTGAAACGCGGTATCGAAGTGTTTCACCGCGCAACGCATATATACAACTTCCAATTCTATCCAGGTGGACCAGTCGGTCCCCTGGCCACAACACCCGGCCAGGCGGGTAGCTACCCTTTTCCCGACACCACCTGGAACCCTCCATTCTGCCTATTGGCATCACTCCTGTCACCCGCCATATACTCGTAGTAGAGTGTGTGACCGAGTGGTCTACACTGGTGCATGTGAAACTGTAACGAACCCCACTAAGGCCTATGAGTATCGAATGGATGATGGGGCTCGTTCAAGTTCTAACCCTTGAACGGAGTATCAGACCTCAAACAATGTCCCAAAACAATATAAATAAATGGCTCGTGATGTAAATTATTAGCATGATCGTCTAGTTAGTTGGTAGGACCCATTACGTTGTGTTTAATGTAGAAAATAAGTAACCCAAACAGTTCTTTACGAAGGTACATGGATTTCCTGACATGAGTAAAGGTTGGAATGGTATCGGGAAAGGTATATGAGCCTCACGGGGCCCCCTCTCCGCCCCTGAGAAGTAGAACCCTCACCCCTTACAGATATTCAGAATTGATATCCATTTTCTCCTAGTCGTCCTTGCACAAATATCAATTGTGCAAACCCGACCAAAAGAGCAGACATCACAACTGAATTCTGTGTTAATTCGGTTCTCCCTGAACTGGATAGTGGGTTTTGACACCCAGGGTTGAACAGATCGCACCAACAGACAGGTGCTGTGGTGTACTTGACACCACGGAGAAGTATTTAGGAATCTAATAGATTCAGATGTTCATTGAACAACATATTTAATATTTGTATAAGTATAGCCAATCTCATGACTAGCCGAACTGACACCACTGTGTCTGGTTGATGAAGTAAGTATGATAAGTTAGGTTATCAGTCAAATGACATGATTCCAACTAGTATCTTTGGTAATATTTCAGTAGTGGTCCTTAGACCAACGTTCAAATATAATCTGCACAAGACATTTGTCTACAATTAATATGATCCATACGGAGGTTAGTTAGGGAATGCAGTTTATGCTAGACCCTTTAGTACTTATGAGCTTCATATCGCGAGCCAGATGATTGTTTGGGAATGCTATCAGCAGAACCCATATAGTAGAGAGAGGCTATTGAAAAAATGAATCTCATAATAACCGCCTGTGGTCAAATAATTGGTCTTAGATCATAATGCTGGTACAGAAATATTGAACGCAAAAGTATAGTATGGTTTGATGCTGGAAGATAGAAGCTGTCACATGACATCTGATGACAATCATTTGTCTTTAGGTAAGTATTCTGTATTCACAGATCCACATTGGCATCATTCTGCCAGTCATGATAGGTTTCTCGAACAAAGTATGTAGATGTAATAAAATTAAACATCTGAACCCATTTCAGGGTAGGATATTAGGATGGGAGTATATTATCTACCCACCATATAATCTGATGAAAGTACTACTATAAAATAGCAAGTACAATTTTATAAGTAGATATTTAATCCACTGATGGACACTGCCATTCTCAATATTTGAGATGTAAGTAGGTAATTTGATTGCAAAGCAAATCAAATTATTGGTAAGATAAGTAATGTTGTTTCACTGCTGGACAAACTCCAATTATGTATAAAACACAGGAGCATTTAAATAAATTCCATAGTCGCCTTAGCAACAAAAGGTTTCTTTGTAAGTAGATATTTAATCCACTGATGGACATCGCCATTCTCAATACTGAGATATAAATAATTTGTTTGCAAAGCAAATCAAATTATTGGTAAGTATAAATGATGTTGTTTCACTGCTGGACAAATTCCAATTTATGTATGAAACACAGGAACATAGGAATAAATTCCATAGTCGCCTTAGCAACATAAGGTTTTATATGATAAATAGTTTCTGTTGAAACAAAGTACAAACTAAACTTAGGTAATAACCAGTTCAATCTGATACTTATATGGTGTGGTAGATAAATGGAGATAGGATGGAATCAGTAAAAGGATTTCCTACCTAACCCCTACCTACTAAATATTATAAATCATTAGCAAAACCTAACTGCTTGGCAATAATTTAGTGCCTAATTTGTAATGTTTTCTTACTATCAATCTAACAAGAATTAGGATGGCAAAACTACACTTATCTGGGTTTAGGTAGGCCAGCAGCCCACAGCACTCCAAGGTCATCCACTCAACTCGCAGTCAGCTGATATCCACAGAAGACACACGAACACAGCTCCAAACATGTATCTCCACACTCCAACACACAGCAGCCACTTTCCAGGGCAGAGGCGCAGCGACCACGGGACAAAATCCACCTTCCACATGAAGTGGTGTGACACCAATCCAGCAGCACCTCAGGGTCAGGACTTTCACACTGCACTCCTCCTTTTCTTCCACTTTTACTACTTTTCTTCTTAGATCTGCATACTTCACCGATTAAAATCAGACTTCCCCATTCGCCAACACACCAGGCCTTATATATCCCTCAAAACGGAAGGTCCAGATACAATTTCTCGAAAAGTCTAAATCTAGAATATTCCAGCTCCATTTGAGGCACAACCGCTTATTCCGCTACTCGACACCAGGTGGAGCTAACGAACTGGATCGATCTCGACTATTCGATCTTCGATCCATATTAGACTTATTTGATTGTGGGTTCCGTACAGAATAAAATTATTTAAACTTTTTTCAAATATCATCGTAACGTTAAATTGATATTATGAAGATCATAAAATCTAGTTTTCTTCAATAAACTCAGACTTTGTTATTATCAAGATTGTTCTAGTATGAGTGTTTCCCATTTATCACTGATATTTTAGTAGGTTATTTTACGATCAACTAATATTCAATGATATAATATTTAAAGTTGATTGGCGAATATGCTGAACAGACAGACTTAGTAGTGTATTCTTTATCTTCTTCTTTTATTCATGCGAGACACCGATGTTTTTGTATGTGACTTAGATTTGCTGGTAACCCATATATTTCTAACCCATTATTTTAAAATAATGTAAACATTTTCCCCAAAAGAGAAAACCAAATCCAACAGTAGTCCACTGTGACCAATAATGTTGTTGTTCTCAGATAATTTAAAATGTTTACTTATTATTTAAAGGTTTTTATATTCCACCCTTAAACGGATCCCTAAATAGTAAACATATCTAAGCTTAGCTACTCAACACCAGGCGTCGCTTCTGTCGCAATTAGAATATTCTCGAAACATAATTTATTTAAATTATTTTTACTAAACATAACCTAAACCAGTTTATAAATAAAAGAAAATTATTTAATTATAAATAAAATAAATTATTTCAAACATAAAATGCGTATATATAAACACCTAAATTGTGCCTTTAACATTTGAAATTATATGTTACTGCGAGCGCCATCTCCCGTCAATTTGATGAACCTCTTAGATTGATGCCATCTACCGACATTATCCTAAACTACTAGTGAATCCAATCGAACGCATGGAATTGACTCTCATAAATTGAATTCAGTTCTCTACTAGATGTCGCTACTTTAAATGTATCTTTCAAGAGGGCAGGGTAGTATTTATTACAAAACACAATTTCTACAAATTCAAAAATATGTCTCCATATTATCATCTTGTTAGTAGTAATCTACTTGGAAGATTCGTAGCTTCATAATGTACGCAAGCGAAGGGTTTTACTGGTGAAAATTTCCAGGAATAGAAATTTCCAGGAAATCAAGCCAATTGAGCTTTTACTCAAGATAAAAAAGTCAAGTAGTCAGAGACAAAGTGGTTGAGAGTGATGTATTTAAAACCAAGAAAACCTTAATTTGCCATACTCACCACTGTTGGCAAGCGGATTGATGAGAGCAGTTTCAGATGTTACAACTTACAAGAAACAATTTTAAAGTTTTCTGAATATTTATTTTCTATTGTTACTTTCACTTCTTAGCCGGTCTTCCACTTGTCTGGCTGCGTATTTTTAATGTACCGTAACGCATGCGTCTGTCAGTCGAAAGGATATTGCGAATTTTGTTTATTTTAAGTTTATTATGTGTGGGACACCGAGTAATCCAATGACCCGATGAACCCTGGTGCCGAGATATTTTCAACCGCCTACTAGTAGGCTTCTGACATGGTTGTGTATTGACCGCCGTCTACGGCTTAACGTGCCCTCCAAAGCACGGAACCATCTTTCTTTTCAGACAATCAGGTGGTTAAGCCTGCAATGTTCTTACCAGACAGGGAACAAATTCACAAAGTGATAAATATCAACTTTGTAAGTTCTTTCTTCTTCTACCGAGAATCGTACCTAGAACCTTTGCGTCGCAGGCAGTCGCACTACCACTGCGCCAATAGGCCATTAAATTACCGTTAGATTTTAAACTATCGAACGGCAACAACACATTTATTTCTACGTCTGTGGCCACCTTAGCTCTGTTTGTATCTAAGTGCAACTTTTGGCCTACTTTGACTTAACCCTCGCATATAAAACTTTTTGAATCTCTCTCTTAGAATAGTTCCGGCTTAGGGCTTCAAATTTCTTTCTCCTTTAGCCAAACTTAAAATGAACAATCACTTTCAATGTTATGTTCATTTAAATTACTTTTCTCCCATTATCTTCACGCCATAGGTAAACGTTTAATACATAAAAAATCATAGACTATTATTTGTAATGGAGCTTAAAGTTGAGGAAACATAATTTTACTTGCCTTATGTTTATTAAAGAACTATGCAGTTCGGCTGCAATCCAACCGCATAAATGAAAAATAGCAGTTGATAAGCACAACCGTATGATGCCGGCTAAGAGTAGCATCACCCCAATTCTACCTGTAGGTGTCTTAACAGCTGCGTTCCTTGTGAATATTACACCCTGCACTGCGGTTGTCAATCCGCCTGCCAAGCGTGGTGAGTATGGCTATACCTCCAATAGGGGAAGCCTCATGTCCAGCAGAGGACTGTTGTGACTGTTAATGTTATGTAAAGCACAGCAACGAGTTTCACAGCTGCCAATGAATCTTCCTAACATGACTACGGTGCAAGTGTCAATAGGAGTTCAGGAAGAGACCACTGTCCTTCAGAAAAAATTGGGACAGCAGTACAAAATACCACTCTGTGGTTCGTATTCTCCCCTTTCTAGGGCTGTTTTTATACACTTCAACAACAACAGTCACTCCATCTTTAAGGGTCGTTCGTCAACTCGGTGTCCCACACGAAAAGAAGAAGGAGGGTGTAGCGACCTCTGGGACTACAAGAAGCTCACTCAAAGTGGTTCACGAGCAAGTAAGATGCAACAAAAGTTCCAACATGTCTGCAAGATGGCGCCACGTGACAGATTGGCAGAGAAACAAAGAGCCTGAAACGCGGAATCAAAGTAACACCACCTGGAACCCTCCATTCTGCATATTGGCATACTTTCCTGTCATCCGCCATAAGGGTGACTGTATACGACAACTTATTTGCTCATTTTTTTTACATGCTGTATTCCAATGGAGTCACATCCATAAACGCACCGTAGCCGTATTTGTATGGGAATAAGATCGGAATTTGCAATCTCTTATCGTCTGACAGACGCATGCGTTACAAATACGCAACCACGGACGAGAAGTGGGAGAACCGCCTTACTGCTACACGTCAGTCAATTTGCAGTTCGTCTACAACCTCTCTAAACACACCAATTGAGTGGTTAAACAGAGAAGCTTCGTGGGCGTAACCTTTAGACTTACTTTGGATAAAGCCCTTTAGTATTCCGTTGTGAAATCTGTACTAGGGAATGCTATTGGTGTTTGACAATCAATCATTGCGGCATGTTTTGCAATCTTTGGAATAGTTTGGTTATAGAAAATGGAATGCTGTCGTGTTTCCGGCAACAAGCCAGATTCATTTGTTATACTTAATGGACATGAAAGAAATATTAGTATTGTTATTTTGTATTTGTTAGCTTGTTTATGATAGCTAAGTGATCATTTTATACTGGTTGGTGGTAGATATAATATGACTGTATTTTACGGTCGTTAACGCTCTGCCTGCCCCGCTACGGATAAAGGCGTGATATGTGTGTGTTTCGTCCATGTGGAAGAACGTGTTACATTTTTTATCAACGTGCACCCACGTCAACTTCTAATTGACCGGATGTGGGTTACACCACCCTGACTTTATACCATAGATATAATTGCTTTTTACCCACCAAAAACAAGGAAGACAATATGCCTACACCCATTAGGCATATTGCAAAATCAGGCATATTGCAAAATTATTAATGTGCAGTGGACAAAAGTAGGTAATAGTTTAAACTCTGACTATAAAACAGATATAGAAACAACAACAAAATAAGCTATAAAATAAACAGATTAAACTAATACTATGAATGTTAATTAAAACCTGTCTTTGGTGCGTTTATCCTGGTATCTTACAAAAAACCTACCGTAGTAAATTTTTATTAGTATGTATTTAATGTTATTGCTTTTCCTTGCATTCATGTTAATGATCGCTTCTTGTTTATTCAAAGATCCATGCCCTTATTAAACGAACCCATTAGAAGGCTCCATTTTTTATATAAAACCCCGTTAATTTCCACCCTTATCTGGAAGTAAACAATATTGTTTTTCATTGCATTAACGGTCCAGTTTTATTGTGAGCAGGGTAACACCAAGGGCGCGATTCTCATAATTATTTAAGTGTTTCGTAGTCGTGTGATGGTGGTTCAGAATAGCATTACCCCATTTCTAGCCATAGGTGTCTTAGTAAGCGAGGAAGGGATAAGTCCAAGGAATGAGCAGCAGCGTTCTCTGTGAAATACAACAACTGACACAGCGTTCACCATCCCCCAGAGCTATCCGCTACTGTGTGTTATGGAGCCCGAAAAATGGACATGCCTATTTTTATTACAGAGATGAAAAGCCTTTATCATTCTTAATTCATGACGAGAACTCTCGCGTGACAAATATATCTAGATTTTTTATTAAAAATATCGAAATGTTGTTTGATTTTAATGGCAAAAATTTAAAAATCTGTAAATTTTTCGAGAACGGGGCTTCTGATTAGACATGTTAGTATACGCAAGAAAGGATATAATAATAGTGATCATTTATCAACGGCTTTTGGATTAAATTGTCTATTATTTTAGGTTTTATTAATGAAAAACTGTATTTTTGTATCTATTTTTTTTCTACGATGTCCAATGGTTTTTGCATTCGATATTCATATAAAAATAAAGTCCTTTTAACAATTATCAACTATGTTTTTTTTCGAATCCAAATACCATGGAACACCAGAGATATCTCACTTGGAAATATTTTCTTAAGCGCCTGATGGATTCAGTATAGCAAAAGTTTTAGAGAAATGTTTGCTGTCTTAAAAATATCAGTTAAGTATATTTAAAGTCAGATTTATAAACATAATTTTGGCTGATAGTGGATGATGTTGATGAGGTTGAAATTCTACTATATTTAAGATGGGTAAATATTTATTTGAACCAGCTACCACAGTTTACTGCAGGTGGATAAGCTAGTGCAGCACAAGATGTTATATTACATGGAATGGTGTCGCCCATTTCCTGGATATAGGCTTATCTTATCCCTCGACTCAACTTTTACGAAACCCACGAGAAGAGATGGGGTGACGCCTTTCTTATCTGGCAATTCAATCTCCAATGATGAACTATGTACGATACGGGAAGGGGTCCACCCTCGTTAGGCTTTCGCTAAAACCCCGTGTCAAAAGTACATGGTTTTGAGGGGCGGGGGTTAGGCACTATGGAGCCGGAAAAGACCCATAGTGCTAATTTGCCTCAGCAGGCACTGACCCATCCTGCTGGGGGATGTCCATTCGGGCCCCGACCGGTGGACTTAATGCTAGGGGGGGATGAGGGCGCCAACCCTCACCCTGGTCAG
This sequence comes from Tuta absoluta, assembly GCA_027580185.1. Classification (NCBI taxonomy): domain Eukaryota; kingdom Metazoa; phylum Arthropoda; class Insecta; order Lepidoptera; family Gelechiidae; genus Tuta; species Tuta absoluta. The sequence continues at coordinate 5,125,661 of JAQAHW010000023.1, read as the reverse complement.
CGAGTGGCAAATTTAAAGGAAGGAACAGATCTATCGTTTGTTTCAAGATTAAACATTTTCACTGCCCTTGTTCAACATGGTAAAACAAGAGGATCTAAAATACGACCCATTGACTTGACTCCAGAAGAAAGGACTAATGTTGTATTAGGTTTATTTTCGGACAGATTTAATGAATTTGAACGAATGAAACTCTCTACCAATACATATATTACAAAATTCATATCTCGTTGTGAAACATATTACAAGAAATGTAAATATAATTTTGACTACTTTAAGACAAAATATAAGAAGTGGCTTAGTGAACCGTTTCTAAATACAACTGATGATAATATGTTTGAAGACATTTCAAGGTCCAGCCAGCAAGCTAGCAAGGTGATCGATAAAGACTTTTGTCATGAAACAATCACTGAAAATCTTCCAGGTCCTAGTAGCCTTGAGACTGATATGCAAGTTATTTCAGGTTTCAGTCATGAGATTCATTTCGAAGGTGCATCAGGCCCTAGCCATGAGGGTTATACTGAAAGATTTTCTGTATCTGCAGAGGAACCGATTGGCACATCCAAAAAAGACGAAAGTGCATGTAACGCGGTAACGCGGCTGGATATATATACTGCTTTAGAAGAATACTCTAAAACGCGAGGACCTAAAGTTAGACCATTCGATTTAAGTCCTTCAGAGAGGTACAATGTCATTTCAAACAAATTTGGCGACACAATTTCTAATCAAACTATAACAGTTATGTTATCAAAATGTGAAGAGTATTACCAAAAATATCCATGCTCAAAATTGTTCAAAAACAAATATAAAGACTGGTTAGATAGACCCTTGACTGAAAAGTCTAATGGAGATAAAGCGTTAGACAGACCCTTAACTGAAAACTCTAATGCAGATAAAAACCCCGACGACACTTCTCCGAGAACAAAACATTTTTTGAACTTAAGTTCTCGCCAAAAATCTAGAACAGTAAGAAAGTTAGAGTCTTTGATGGAAGAAGAACCTCTAATCAAATTAGTAAAAGCATTTACCCGAAGTGTATCCACCACCACTACACAAAAGTTATCAGTAACCGCTACTAAAGACTTGGAATATATTATAAATAAATGTTTAGAAACCCCTGAAAGTTCAACAATTATAAAGAAGAAAATTGAATCCCAACAACAGGCATACACTCCTAATGAAGCACTGGCTATTATTATTGATCGAAAGTTAACTGTCGAAACATACAATTTCTTCAAACAGGACCTAAGTAAAAGAGGCTTCGAAGCATTTCCTGCTTATTACAAAGTTCGGGAAGCCAAAAAGTTGTGTCATCCAGAACAACTTTTTGTTAGTGAAAGAGAAGCTCATGTGCCATTACAAAGTCTCCTTTCACACACAGCTGAAAGAATCATGACTTTATGTGATGAAAGTTTGTCACAATATTGCGAACAACAGCATTTCCAACAGTTAGAATGCACATTGCAGGCCTCTTGGGGGTTTGATGGATCTACAGGACAGGCACTGTATAAGCAGAATTTAACTTCTGGTGAGGGTGAAAACAGCAATGAAAACAGTCTATTTACTACAACACTAGTGCCTTTGCGAGTAATCGCAAAAAATAATAATAAAAAAGATGTTCTATGGCAAAACTCAACACCACAATCATATAGATATTGTAGACCACTTCATATACAGTATAGGAAAGAAACCGCACAGTTGATTCTAAGTGAAAAAGAGTGGGTCGAGAATCAAATAAATGATCTAAACGATACTCAATTTCAAACATCAAACGGACATACAATTAAAATTAATTGGGAGTTGATACTAGCCATTATAGATGGCAAGGTATTGAATATTATATTGGAAACACCTTCGCAGTTGCGATGTCCTTTTTGTCAATTAACATCGTCTAATTTCAACAAATTAGATAAAAGTTACTCAACACCTACCAGGAAAGACGTTTTGAGACACGGAATAAGTCCGTTACATGCCTGGATTCGAGTTTTGGAGTTCCTTCTACATCTAGGATATCGAAATCACCCATCTTTAAAGAAATGGAGAATTTCCGAAAAATCGCCAGAAGGAGTAATTTTAAAGAAGAGAAAAGAAGATATTCAAGAGGAGATCAGAAGACGCCTGGGCTTGCTTGTAGACGTTGTAAAGCCTAATTTTGGAACAACGAATGATAGTAATACTGCAAGAACTGCCTTCTCCGAAAAATACAGAAATGACTTTGCCCAAATTTTAGGACTCGAGAATTGGCTATTAGAGGACTTACACACTATTCTCATTACACTGAGCTGTGGACTACCTGTCGACGCCGATAAATTCGGCTGCTTTTGCAAATCATTAGCGGAGAAATACGTTAAAACATATCCGTGGTATCCAATGACGGTTACCCTTCATAAGATACTCGTACATGGTAAGGATATCATAGAAACAACGACTATCCCTATGGGAATGCTTTCAGAACAGGCTGGTGAAGCTCGAAACAAATTCTGGAGGTATGACAGGGAACACCATTCGAGAAAAATTGACCGGCTCAAAACCATGCAAGATCTTTTTCTAAGGGCCATGGAATCTTCCGACCCTGTCATATCTGACATTCGGCTTTCTCGCAGAAAAAGAAACATGCAGAAGCTGCCTTTGCCAGGTAATGTCGTAAACCTATTAAAAGTTGAAACTTTTGGTTACGATGACAAAGAAGACGAACAGTTGAGCGAATTTGTTGAGGAACAAATAATTGAAGATCATCATACTAATGCTGAAAGTGTTGCACTGACTGCCGAAAACGAACTTTTCAGTGATGAATAAGAAGTCCTGCATGATTTTTAAGTTAGTTACCCATTTCTTTTCGTGTTATAATTAAAAAGTTTCGTTTCATTTTGTTTTGTACTAATATTAATTTAATTTATCCAAACCAATTTAGGAAAATATAGTAAAAAATTATGTTTTTAAATCTGACTTTAAATATACTTAACTGATATTTTTAAGACAGCAAACTTTTCTCTAAAACTTTTGCTATACTGAATCCATCAGGCGCTTAAGAAAATATTTCCAAATGAGATTTCTCTGGTGTTCCATGGTATTTGGATTCGAAAAAAAACATAGTTGATAATTGTTAAAAGGACTTTATTTTTATATGAATATCGAATGCAAAAACCATTGGACATCGTAGAAAAAAAATAGATACAAAAATACAGTTTTTCATTAATAAAACCTAAAATAATAGACAATTTAATCCAAAAGCCGTTGATAAATGATCACTATTATTATATCCTTTCTTGCGTATACTAACATGTCTAATCAGAAGCCCCGTTCTCGAAAAATTTACAGATTTTTAAATTTTTGCCATTGAAATCAAACAACATTTCGATATTTTTAATAAAAAATCTAGATATATTTGTCACGCGAGAGTTCTCGTCATGAATTAAGAATGATAAAGGCTTTTCATCTCTGTAATAAAAATAGGCATGTCCATTTTTCGGGCTCCATAACACACTGTGGCGTAGCTATATCCATGATGCTCATGACAATTGATATGACACAGTTGTGTTGCGCCTGCCTGCTACGCAAGGGTAGCAAATACATAAAATAATGAATTTCAATGTTTGTCGTCGGATCTGGAAGTTTTTGTGAGTGTATCAGCGATAACAAGTTAGGGAATCATAGTAGGGTTATGAGCCTGTTCATAGGTAAATAACAACAAACGAACGAACACAGTCAGTTCAGGATATTTATATCCTGCCCGCGCTTGAAAATTTTGCAAGTTTTCAAAAAATTGTATAGGTACCTAACACGGGAAGTGTTTTAAAATTTGGTACTCAATATTTATATTTATTTATTCATACTGTGCGCGTGTTATTAGAATAGCATCCTGGTAATTGTTGTGTTGACGTAGGTTGACGGTTACGTTTTTGCCGGTTTTTGCCGTCCGGCTGATTGCCGCGCCGAGTTCTTTTTGTTCAATTAGACTACGCAATTAGTGATGTTTGTTCCGCCATTTTTGTAATTATTGCCAGCTCCCGGTTAACATAGTCCACATTATTGGGGAAACTGGACTAGTTTACGTTTATTGCCGGATATTCCATCTAACTGTGGAAAACTATTGGGAAAGCTTTAAACCAATCTCACCTACACCAATATTATAATGAGGAAAGATTGATTGTTTGTTTGAATTGAAAACGATCCGAAACTATTGGACCGGTTTAAAAAATATTTTACCATTAGAATTCTACATTATCCCTGATGAACATACGCTGCACTCAAATATCTTATTCCCGTGGGAAAATGGATAGCAGCGGGTGAAATCGCTGCGCGGCCGCTAGTGTTAAATAATCTTTAGTATATCTGCAAGAATCTTACGTATTATTTAATGGATAATCATTTTATTTTACATTACTACCTATATAAATGGGTAGGGTATGCTCTCTACTCTTTTCCTAATTGGTGGATTAAAAACTCTGACACCAGAGTTCATTGAGTCATTCATCGACTCAGTGTCCCACAGATTTATGAATAACTCGAATAATATCACTTACTAAGATTTCAGATATTTTCAAATAGGAGGCATTTTTGAAATAAATACATCACGCCTTTATCTATTGCCGAATAAACATGTAATCAAAAACTGCACTACAAGGATCTAGTATGGTACAACACATATCGTATTCGCAAAAAATAATGTATTTTGTTCGTCAGTCTGCTAGACTGTAGACACCACGCAAAAAAGGGTGAAAATAGACCGAACTTTGGAAAATAAATTTAGAGAGAAAACTACTTATCTTAAATCGTTTTTCCTGAGACCAGAATCTAGATAATATAATGAAAAATCATTATACATAAAAATAAGGTGTTTACAGTATGTGTCAACAAGATTGTGTCCATTCAAAAATGCCCATTTTTCTTACACTGCGGCCTTAAGCAAGTTCCCGTACGAGTATCACCACTTGACACAATAATAAAATAGATAACGGGTCCATAATGGACAGTTGGCAACAAGCGGCAGTGGAACCTGAGCTTAGTGCGTGGAGGTATGTCAGATAGCTGATAGCGGGCCTGAGCGACTCCTCACTGACACTGTCACCGGGAGGAATAGGGCTGCCTCATAGACGGCTGATGTGGCGCGGTGGTAGTGCGACTGTCTGCGACGCAAAGGTTCCGGGTTCGATTCTCGGTGGGACACTCACAAAGTTGATGTTTATCACTTTGTGAATTTGTTCCCGGTCTGGTCGGGACATTGCAGGGTGAACCAACTGATTGTCCGAAAAGAAATGGTTCCGTGCTTCGGTCCCGGTTGCTGTCTATGATTACTTAGACGGCGGTCGTAACACAACCATAAGAAAAGATAGAGATAGACATCGTATCATGGGTTCATCATGGGTTTAACAACATAACAGCCACAACAGTGTACTGCTAGACATGGGCTTTCCCCTATTGCGGGGTATTGCTTGGCAGGTGGATGGCGAGCCAGGGTGCTAGATGTTGCATTCATAGGGAACGCTGCTGCCCATTCCCTGGATGATTATCCCTTAGTCGCTTTTTACGACACCTAAGAGTAGAATTGGGGTGCTGATGCTATTCTTAGCCGCCAGCACTCCGCATCATGGGTTGCCTACACAATTTTATCGATTCATTTGTCGTCATCGTTGATTATCTTTGTAGTTAGTATTTTGACGTAAGGCTCTAAGTATGTTATGCGCGTGTTATTATAAAGCCACCATAACATACATTGAGTACGGCAGAATTCACCCGGTAGTACACATATATCTGAAGACTGTTAGCCGCAGCAATAGGTGCAAATCTAGCCTTTCGGTGAATATTTCCAATCTTCTTCAGAATAAGGGTCTGTCCAAAAATAAGCGGTATACGCTGGGTGCGGGTAGCGGTATTCAATCGCTTGCCAATTTGTACCAATCAGGATACCGCTACCCAGGTACACAGCGGATACCGCTCAGATTTCAATAGGGCCTTAAATGTGCGTCGTCCCTAGCCCTATGCAAATATTTCAATGAACACGTCGTCATTACCGCATAAGCGCGCTATCAGTATAATAACGGCTGAATAAGGCTTATCTGCCATCTCGCTCGCAACAATGGCTCGTTGTTGCGTTCCTATGCGGAAAAATGCAGTTCTGCCCACTCGGCGGATAGTGCGGAAATTCGGTTATAAATATTTGATACCGGTAGGTACCGGTTAAACCATTTTTAGCGATTTTATATCCTTTGGTCAGTCTACACTAATTAAAGAGGAAAGATTTGATTTTTTGTCTGTTTGTTTGTTTGAATAGGCTCCGAAACGAGAATCTTTTACCATTACAATCCTACATTATCGCTTATGAATAAAGGATATAATAAAATGTGTTATTCCCGCGGGAAAACGGTTAGCAGCGGGTGAAACAGGCTGCTAGTATTTTATATAACCAGGCAAAATCAATCAAAATTGTGTGTTTCGTTTGAGAACATAACATTTATAAAATCATATTTAGTACTAAAAAACTATTGATGATTATTATATGGGGTGATATTTTACTAGTGACAATGCAGTAGTATTATATTATCTGTGCTAGTGACTGACCGAACGAAATTGAAAGAAAAAAAAAGCACAGATCCAAAAGCAAAAACTCAAGACGGGCTGGTAAAAAGAACGACTTTCCCAAAGAACATAGATTCAAATATGACAAAAATATTTTGAACTTTCATAGTCACTCAAATCAGCTGATCGGCTATTTTGTTTGGGAGGTTCCTTTTTTCGTATTTCGACCTATGTTCCTTGGGAAAAGTTGTTCCTTATCACTAGCCCGTGTTGAATTTTCGTTATCATTCACTAGTTAAATTTCACCCTATATTTACGACTGAACTGAAATTATATGTCCTCTAGCTAGGGAACTCGACAATAAAAATGTGAAAATAATGCAAAAGTGTTAAATTAAAGACCTAATAAAAACCGCTGATAATAATTACAAGTCCGGTGAGTTCATAAATAAACAATTATTACTTGTTTTAAAAGCATAGTCGGATAAAGCAATTGCAGACGCTGAGATATTAAATAGTAATTAACCGTCTTCAAAAAGGAGGTTATCAATTCCACCCGCATGCAGGTATGTATTTCACTTGCCGGATTGTAAAATAGTTTCATGTGTTGAGTTCTAAGGGTCAGATTATAGTCAGCAGCCAGGACGTTTGTAACGAATTTACAAGGATTTTTTGCAACGAATCATACTGCATATCAAACATTAATTTACTCAATTCTTTTTTTAAATTAGTTGCGCACAAGTCTTTGTAATCTCGCGGGAAATGACTATAATTCGGCCCTAAGCATGAACGCATGTTTGTATGTTTGCCATGCATATCTGAAAAAAAAGTCTTTTTTTCCAGTTTAGATTTAATTTGATTACAAATGGTTAAATATTTTAAGGATGTCCAGTTCACGGTGAAGTCGGTTTAGTTATCGACAAAATAACGACTAGTTTTCAATTTACGCCTTACTAACACCACTTTTGACCCCTAAACCTGTGGCACTAGAATGCAGATTCAATTTCCAAGACGTCTACTATTTCAGTTATATGCTAAAACCCATAAATAATGATAATGATTGCATATAAATCTTGTCTTCCATTTGCCGATTGTGCCATGGACTACCCCATAAGTTACCTGGACGTCGTGTGCCTGACCTCTGACACGGTGGGTCGCAGGTTCGATTCCTGTCAAATAAAATAGCTTCTATTACAAATGGGCTTGGTTGCTTGGTTGTCCACATTGTTAAGTCGTCGATTAACGTAATTTGAATTGTGGAGTGATTTAGTGCTGATGTTTTAGTAGAAGCTCCCGTTACTTTTGTGAGATCGTGGGATTATTATAGTACCTTGTTTGGATATTACCCCATTTCTTGGCGACTAAGGTTGCCGTGTGATGGCGGCTGAGAATAGCCTCACCCATTTCTTTCCCGTGGGTGTCGTAAGAGGCGACTAAGAGATTCGAGGGTTACACTTGTATTGCAATTTTAGGCGATGGGCTGAGAACCTGTCACTATAGTGATACAAAATTTCTGAATGAACCTCAAATGTTTGTCTGACGTGGCGATAGCGACCGTATTTTTACGGCCGTTAACGCTTTGCCTACTCTGCAAGGGATAAAGGCGTGTTATATGTATGTTGTTTGGATATCCGAACGTGCAACGAAACTTCGGATGTAAAGTATTATTCTGATACTGACGTTTCAAATGTTTCGGTTAAATACATACATACATACCTATATACATACACATATCACGCCTTTAATCCCTAGCTGGGTAGGCAGAGCGTAAACGGCCGCATTAACGGACATTTACGCCACGTCTGACAAATATTTGAGGGTCAATCGGAAAATTGTGTATCGCCATAGCGACAGGTTGTCAGCCCATCGCCTAAAATTGCAATACACACCCTCGAGTCCCTTAGTCGCCTCTTACGACTCCCACGGGAAAGAAATGGGGTGATGCTATTCTAAGCCGGCATCACACGGCATTCTAGGCGGGCATCACACGGAATTTCGGTTAAATATCTTCATTATTAAGCTCTTAACCCCATTATGCACGCAGAACAACTCATACTGAAAATGCCGTGCTTGCACAAATATCTTATTTCAAATAAAAATAAAAATAACGGTAGATATTTTGACGACTCTTTGCTACGCCATCCATTAAAAATGCTGATGCTAACTGACGGATATATCCTCGAAATAAACACATCAGTTCGCGGCGCCATTATATATTTTATATCATATTCGGTCATGATGCTCGGCCAATATCTCGCGGCGACTCCCGCGCATCTGTTCCTCTATTAAAATAATTACATGCGCATCAATTTTACACATTGTGCGTAATTCCGTACGCTTTCTCGTAGGGCTGCTGCGTTCAAACTTCTTTTTTTGGTTTTGGATTACGCCGTGTAAGTAATACGTCACACTGATATGTCAGCTGCTGGTCTATTGGTCCACAGAGGCAGGATGTCATCCTCACGCGTGCCGCTACTTGAGGCGAACAGAGGATATTACCGCAAAAGGAAAAGTAGTTTTCTCCAGTACTGGCAATCATTTTACACATTTAACGTGCATTTAACTTAAATTTTAAGCTTGTGATGTGACACGCTTTTTCTGTATACAGTATTTCAAGCCGTGTGATGCCGGCTTCGAATAGCATTACCCCATTTCTTGCTCGTGGCAGTCGTAAGAGGCGACTTAGGGACTCAAGGGTGTGTATTGCAATTTCAGGCGATGGGCTGACAACCTGTCACTATGGCGATACACAATTTTCCGGATGACCCTCAAATGTTTGTCAGACGTGGCGCAAATGTCCGTTTTATGCGGCCGTTTATGCTCTGCCTACCCCGCAACGGATTATAGGCGTGATATGTGTATGTATGTGTATGTAGTTTTTCAAAATAGCGTCTATAGTATGGCGCGCGCGGGTATGACATATCCTTGCTCTGTGACTCGGCCTATTTCATAGATAGTTCAGGTTACTTTGCCGTGTAAGTATAGAAGAGAGTTGGGTATGTTGGATATTGAAACTCCTGTCACGTCCTGTAGTGTTGCGCTAAGCTTTAATGTTATAACGAATAATTGTGTTGTTGTGACTGCCAAACCACTGCCACATACATTACTAAAGTATAAAACTATAAAAAATATTTATTTATAGTTTGAGGTTTTTGTTATCCGGATTAAGTAGATTTACCTACAAATTTCATACACATATCTTTAAGGATGAAAAGTAAACTTTTACCATCACAAAACTTCAAAATGTTTACCACGTCAGGGATAAGGATCAGAATTCCATCGGCTATATGGTATTCATGGCATCGCGTACCGCTTCCTGATTGGTCGCTCGATTTGCAATTCATCCAATGACAGGTGATTTACCAAGCGCTTGCGCAGTTGCGCATAATGTTCGTCAGCTGTCACTGACAGCCCTGCGTGCGTGTTGCGGGTAAAGTGATAAGTTGGTGAACTGAAGGTTTGCTGTGTGATGGTGTTTTAGAATAGCATCACCCCATTCTACATTGAATACTCGTGGATTTCGTAGAGGGAGATTAAGAGATAAATTCATCCAGGAAGCACTGTTACCAGTGCTGTAATTGCTATATCTTATATCTATATATTTTACACTGCGCAGTCAATTAATTTATTATGCATTCATCTATTCTATTCTATATACATATAATAAAATTATAACAACCTTATGTCTGTACATTATCGATATTAAAGAAAAACTAAGATGGGGGATCTTCATACAACCAATAGAAGCCAAAAATATAATTTATTTATTTTTTGTCTGTCTGTCGGTCTGTCTGTCTGTCTGTCTGTTTGTTTACCGCTTTTCACGCAAAAACTACTGGATGGATTTTGACGAAACTTTTTTTGTTATATAGCTATTAGTCCTCGCTAACATATAGGCTATATTTTTTCTGGAATTTCCCTCTTTAAGGGGGTAAAAAGGGGTGAGTAAGTTTGTATGAAACTCCGTCAGTTTTGAAGCTAATTCGATAAAAAATAAAATTTGGCTATTTGGTTAGAAATTAAGAATGACGCAATAGGGATCTTTAGAAATGTTGCCCTAACGGGGGTGAAGAAGGGGGGGGGTAAGTTTCTATGAAACTCCGTCAGTTTTGAAGCTGAATCGATGAAAATTAAAGCTGTTAACGTGAATACTAAGCTTTTCTGCCCTAAGTTTTGTGACGGTTACCTGTTCAAAGAACCATAATAATATAAGCTGGTACCTCGCTAGATGACGATCGAAATTGACGACGACAACGACGACTCTTGAAGCGGCCGTAGTTAGCGACACTCCCAGGCGATTGTGACATTTGTTTGCAATCATGATAATGTTTTGCGGACTTGCCCATCCAATGCAGCTATGGGAAAAATACCAACGCTACCTATCAGAAGATTTTCTTTTTGCGGCCAGGAGTGCTGGTGAAGATAGTGTAGCAGAGTCTGACGAGCGTATTATTAATCGTTGCCTTTGCTCACTGTTATTTTTTGTTTTTTATATTGTTATTTTAATAGTTGCCACCTACTAAAATCCTTTGAGTCATTATGGTCTTCCAGAGCTGCAGGAAACCACTGAGGTTGGCGTGTTGGTCGATAGTATGCAGCGGAGACAAATCATTATCGTGCCGCGATGGCCGAAATTGTGAACAACAATATTGTCACCCTTACTGTCTAATTCCAAGCTAAACTCCCGCAGTGGAAGCGATTTACACAGGTAAATTTCTAGTAAAATACCAGGAGTTCAACTGAAGGCAGACAATGGCCGCGTTACGCAGCGCTAAATAGCATACACTGCACAATATAGCAGCGCATACTATGAATTAAACGTGAACCTAAATCTATTTAACTTAATTAACTAAGTTGAGTGAAATTGGCAAATGATGTGTTCTGACCTTTACATAACTCAAGTCGGTAGTAAATACCGTCTGCCGATCTGGCGTTACGTCACACGTATAAGCACTAGATTATAAGTAAGTACCTCCAAATTATATCACCCCACGAATTCCGCAATTCGTACTAAGGAGTCACAATGATATGGTACAACAAATATGACTAAAGGGAACACACCATTAACACGAAGAAACAGTTTTATACTAAAACAACTAGGTTTAACACTTACAGTCAACGTGCCGGCGCAAATGCATAAAATACCCAACGGAGAAAGGAAGTTCAGGGAATGGATCAAATAGGGATTCCGTTGGTACTTACAGGGCTGGGTGGAAAAGATATCGACACCCAGCATTCCACTACAGCCTTGGCGCGTTATTCACTTCAAACCACTCACAGCTTCTGTTCGTATTCCACTTTGATATTAGTCATTACGCGTGACCCAACCCGAATTTGGGCCGTACAAACGCGGGCCAATATGGCCACCTGATGCCTATTCAACGCGACGCTCACGTGGAAGACGTCGAGACATCCAACAATCACTAAGCCTGGCATTCCAGTACAACCCAGGAGAAACGCAATAATACGATGCATCAACACGCGCGATCTCAAATTGAATCGTCCATTACACGCGGCATCACAAAACGCGTGGCGGGAAATCCGCACAATACGCGATACCCTCCCGTCCGAACGGTTTTGAGTGACTGATAGTGCGGTGCAGAAATCACCGCTTGGCGCCTACCAGGCGGCCCGCGCGCACGCCGCCACCCTCGCCCCGCGAGCGAGAAAGGGACAACATATGCCCAGAGCGATGCGTGCGGGCGAGCATCGCGGCGTATTCATAGACCGTCATTAATACCTAACTTACCCCAGCATAGCAACGCTAAATTAAACATTCACCCGCCCTAGGCCGAATCCCTTAGGCCTATTCACTACTGGGGAGACGAGATAGCGTTGCTATTGCTCGCTTAAGAACTGAATCCCCTACCTGAACTGTCGCGACTCGAGGAGTGCCATCACTACCTGGGAACAAGTTGAGAATGCGCCCTCTGCGCCATCGCAGTGGCGGCAGGTTGGCATCCTTAACCAGAACGAGATCTCCGATGCGAGGGGGTTCAGTTCTGTCCGTCCACTTAAGGCGTTGCTGCAGAATGTGCAAATACTCAAGCGACCATCGCTTCCAAAAATTCTGAGACATTTGCTGCAGCAACTCATAACGCGTCAAACGATTGCTACTGACCTCTGTGTAGGGGTACTCTGGCAAGGCGTTAAGTGGTCGGCCAATTAAGAAATGCCCTGGTGTCAGGGCCTCCAGATCATTCGGATCTGAGCTAAGCGGACACAAAGGACGTGAATTGAGAACGGCCTCAATTTTACAAAACACGGTCGCTAGCTCCTCAAAGGTTAATATCGTTAAACCTATAACGCGCATCAAATGCGTCTTAGCGGACTTTACAACCGCTTCAAATATACCACCCCAGTGGGGGCATCCTGGTGGATCGAACACCCAGTTAATGCCCTGACGGGAGAGGCTCGTGCCGATAGCTTCCTCGTTTTCCGATAAAAACGTTATAATTTCTTTCATACATCGATCAGCGCCCTTAAAGTTGGTACCACAGTCCGACCTGATCAGCGCTGGTCGCCCTCTTCGCGACACAAATCTATCTAAAGCTGCTAAGAAAGCCTCCGTAGTGAGGTCGGCCACGAGTTCCAAGTGGACGGCCTTGGTTGCTAGGCACACAAACACGCACAAATACGCCTTGATTGACTTCGCGTTGCGAAGGCGTGATGCCTTTACCATAAAAGGCCCCGCAAAGTCCGTTCCCACACCCGCAAACGTCCAGGCTTCCGTCACCCGGTCCGGTGGGAGGTCTCCCATCTGAGGTTGCATTGTGGCTGCCTTCAACCGATAGCAAGGCAAGCACCGAAACACAATGCTCCGTACCGTACGTCGTCCAGACAAGATCCAAAACTCGCGCTGCAGAATAGCCAAAAGTGCATTGCAGCCCGCATGCGAGTTTTTCTGGTGACGATCCCTAACTATAAGTTCTACCAAAGGTCCCTTCTTTGGGAGTAACAGCGGATGCCGTGCTGAAAAGGGCAGGTTAGCGTTCCGAAGTCTACCTCCAACCCGGAGCATTCCATGCTCGTCCACGAACGGGTTGAGGCGCACAAGACCTCCCTTCAGCTTTCCACGGCCATCCCTGAGCAGCCTGGCCTCTTCCTCAAAATGTTCCGCCTGGACGACCCTAACCAATAAACTTAGAGCCGCATTCCGCTCCGCAGGCGAGAGGACAGGTGCCAAGTTCCGTTCTGCTTGAGGTTTTCTACAGTTGTTCACGAACCGTTTGATCCAACCTGTCACCCCTAGAAGTTTGTCGAGGGAGCTGTATCGTTCCAGCAAGAAAGCCGCACTAGGCTTAGGTACGATCTGCCCTACGTTCACTCGCAAACCTCGATCAGGTGGCCCAAGCGGCGACCCGCACTCATTGTATGGCCATCTCTCAGGTGACTCAGTCAGCCACTGAGGTCCCCACCACAGTGAGTGACCTACCAAATCAGGGGCCCTACATCCCCGTGAGGCGCAGTCCGCTGGGTTCTGTTCTCCCGGTACGTGTCTCCATACCAACGGAGTTTCCGATCCTTTAATCTGTGACACCCGATTTGCCACGAAAACCTCAAGAGTATGTACCGACGTCTGTAACCAGCACAGAACTATCCTACTGTCGGTCCATGCGTACATCGTTTCATCCAAATTGATGGTACCGCGTAGATTACTAGCGACATAATGTAGCAAGCGCGTGAGAAGCGCTGCTCCCGCCAATTCCAACTTTGGAATGGTCCATCTTGTCCTAACCGGAGCCACCTTACTCTTGGCCATAACTAGACGCACGTCTACAGTTCCCGTTGAACTGACTGTCCGCAAATAGACAGCTGCCGCGTACCCTCGCTCCGAGGCATCACAAAACCCATGTAGGGTAGCCTTACATCCCACCGATGGGAGCAACTTGCGAGGTATGGCGATGCGTACGATCCCTGGTAAGGTGGTCACAAACTTGGTCCAATCATTCAACAGCTCTCCGGAGAGCTGGTCGTCCCAACCCAAGTTTGCTATCCACAACCTTTGCAAGAAGCACTTTGCCATGAACGTCACCGGTGCGATCCACCCGTTAGGATCGAAAGTTCTGGCGATCGTCGATAATACCGAACGCTTCGTCCAAGTCTTCTGCAAAAGGTCTGGCTCGATCTGATACGTAAAGACATCATGCGTTGGCCTATATTGCACCCCTAGGATGCTCAACGTATTTGGATTGTCCGGGTTCTCGAAAAGGTACGGGTCCTGCTGGAACTCACCTGGCAACCCGGCCAGGAGCTCTGGACAGCTGGACAGCCATTTCCGCAACTCATAACCTCCTGATTCCATGATCGCGATCAGCTCGTCTCGTAGTAGCAGTGCTTGTTGCACGCTATCTGCACCCGTGCAGATGTCATCCACGTAGACGTCGCGATCCAGTACTGCTGCGGCTCGAGGGAATCTTACCCTTTCCTGTGCGGCCAACTCTCGCAGCGTGCGTACTGCCAAAAACGGACTTGGCTTCAGACCATACGTTACCGTGTTAAGCTCATAAGTGACCATCGGCTCGTCAGGGCTCTCACGCCACAAAATCAGCTGGTACCGACGGTCATCCGGGTGTATAATTGTTTGGCGAAACATCATTTTGACGTCTGCGACGAACGCTACTTGGTGCAACCGAAAATCTGTGAGGATGTCCACAATGTCCCGGTTCAACTTGGGACCCGCGTGCAGACACTGGTTCACAGACACACCATTCGATGTAGGAGCAGAACCGTCAAACACTACCCGTATCTTCGCCTCCGGTGACTTCAAAACAGCCAGGTGTGGTATATAGTAATGCTCGACACACCTCCAATCTATGCTGGACACCGACATGTGGCCTAACTCTAGGTACTCCCTCATGAATTCGATATACTTCTGCCGAAGTGCTGCATCTCGCTTCATCTTTCTCTCCATAGCCAGTAGTCTCCGTTCCGCGATCTGTCGCGAACTACCTAAGGAGGGGCGGTTTGGGAGAAATGGCAGCCTGGTAACAAACCTACCTGACGAACTTCGTGCAGTGTTGTACTGATAGAACAGCTCGCACTCGTCATCCTCTGGTTTCCGTCTATCCGCTGTGGGTGGCTCCTCAGACTCCCAAAACCTCTGCAGCACCTCCGACAACACACTACCATAGAGAACCGTATCGCCCTCTGGTAGGTCCTGAGGTCTCCAAACTGGGCCAAAAATAACATACCCCCCTGTGGTATCAACGGCCACTAAACCAGTTTGCTGAAGTACCCGTTTTCTGCCACACCAGAATCTCCCGAGGACGTCGGACCCGAGGAGAACGTCCACCGTACCAGGAGTATCAAATTCAGGATCAGCTAACTCTAAGCCTGTGGTTAACCCTCGTACCGTTGACGGTAACCGAACCTGAGGAAGTTTCCCTACCACTTCATCCAGCACCACTGCTGAGGCATGATAGCTGACCCCTGTACCTGTATTACCTAATGTGAACTCGAAGTTCACCTGACCCCGAACGTCAGGCACATCTACACCTCCAATACCTACAGCCCCATCCGTTGTGGGCCTTATATTTAAGCGTAGCCTACTCACCAGCTTACTAGACACAATACAACCCTGAGCCCCTGTATCTAACAAGGCTCTTACCAGTATGCTGCGGCCACCGTATCCCCATACCCAAATCATTGCCGTAGGCAACAATACCGTAATTGGCCGGGGGGCCGAAGCTGGCGTGTAGGCGGCGATTACCTAGCAGGAATCTAAGCGCGGAGTGTCCGCGTCCTGCGGGGGGGTCCCCTCTCTCCGTACACCTTCGAGTGGGTCCCACTCCTGCTGATAGGGACCTCTGGTCCTGTACGCCATGGCTGGCAGCCTATAGTAACCCTGCGGCAGGCGCGCGTACCGTGGATGCGCCTGTAGCCGCGGGTGCTCAGCCAAGGGGAGAGGCATGCGTGGGTCATGGGAACTCACCATGTTGTTCAGACCCGCCGAGTACTGCATGTACTGGCCCTGGTGTTGGCACCCGCCCGTAGCATCACGTACTTGTGATGGGTGCCCCTGACCTTGGACCTGTGACCACCTACCCTGTCCCGGCACCTGCTGCCGAGGTGGTGACTGTCTCGCGCGTGGTGAAGGGGGCATCACCTGCTGATGTCCCTGGCCTCGTCCCTGAAACCCTGGTGGAAGAGGACTCCTCCTTGGAGGGGGTGGGGAGCGTTGCTCCCGTCTAGGTAGGGCAGACTCCGTCCGCTGACCCGCGTCAGCTCTGCCTCCGTAATCTCCGCTGCGGTTCATGCATAGGAGCTGATGGTGGGCACCCTGGCAGTACCTGCAGTTGGTGCTTGATGGGCACTCTCGCACCTGATGCGGCCCCATACACCTAAAGCACCAACGCCGTTGCTGCACCACACCACGACGTTTCTGCACCCGCTGTGCAGCGAACTCCTCACACGCAGTCACCTGATGCCCCGCCTCTCTGCAGTAGGCACACCTCGATTCCAAATTAGCGACATTGTATCGCCTGGGTGGCCTACTCTTACCGTCTCGCGCCTGTGCACCCGGCCGTTCCGGGCGGCGAGCGGCCGCAGACTCCGCGTGAGGCGACTCTCCAAATTGGGCATCTACCCGCCTGCACTCGGCCTCGAGGAAGGACTTGAGCTCCTCGAAGGTCGGGAGGTAATCAGATGTCTTACCTCCGTGTGACTGTTCAAAACGAGCGGCCATGTCGCTCGGCAGGCGGCGCAACAACGTGTGGACCAGGATATAATCATAGCCTGACACCGGCATCCCCTGTCTCTCAAGAGCGTTCACTGCAACGCAGACAGGGTTGAGGACCTTGGCCCTGAGGTCCGTCCCTCGTGTGATGGTCGGCACGGTGAGCCACTGTTCCAGGAGTTGGTCAATCATGAGACGTTTGTTGCTGTATCTCTCGATCAGCAAACCGCGAGCCGTCTCGTAACTTGCATCATCGACTGGTAGATGCTTTACCAGCTCATGGGGCTCACCTTGCAGTTTGGCCATCAATTGTGCCATTTTATATGCCGGCTGCAAGTCAGTGCGGTTATGAATCACACTGTCAAACAGATCCTGGAATCGGGTCCAATCCGTGTAGTCCCCGTGGAAGACCGGAATCGCCACAGCCGGCAGGGGCACTTGCACCCCCGGTCCCCGCGGACCATGGGGTGGGTCCGGCTCCCCAGCTCTACGCCTGGTGATCACAGCAGCCGCCTGCTGGATCTCCTGCCCCATCTCCATGCACTGGGTCACATTCGCCCGGACCGTAAGTTTGACCTCCTCATCAGGCGTCCCATCAAATAACTCCTCGCATCCAGTGAGGCAATCCAACACCTCCGCGACCCGTTCGTCAATCCGTTGCGCACAAGCGATGAGTGCGTCCTCTCGGTCCCCGCGACCGATCATCGCCTGCTTAGTCGCGAACCAAATTAGGTGCGTTCTAATTTTTGCCTGAAGCTGTGTAATTGTGGGAGCCATGGTACCAACTCAAAGTAACACCGAACCTTACAATAAAAAAAATAGACAATCGGCCCTGATCCTACCGTTAGGATATCCGCACAGGGTAAACACAACGATAATAACAAGCAATTCACTAATTGATTGGCCCTGATCCTACCGATAGGATATTCTACACAGGGCACACTACAATCACAATAAATATATTTTTTTTTTTATGTAGGTAGATTAAAAATCTTATACTAAAATAATCTTAAATCTAGTGGTTTTCTGAACCACGCTCTGCTACCAAAAATTGTCTAATTCCAAGCTAAACTCCCGCAGTGGAAGCGATTTACACAGGTAAATTTCTAGTAAAATACCAGGAGTTCAACTGAAGGCAGACAATGGCCGCGTTACGCAGCGCTAAATAGCATACACTGCACAATATAGCAGCGCATACTATGAATTAAACGTGAACCTAAATCTATTTAACTTAATTAACTAAGTTGAGTGAAATTGGCAAATGATGTGTTCTGACCTTTACATAACTCAAGTCGGTAGTAAATACCGTCTGCCGATCTGGCGTTACGTCACACGTATTAGCACTAGATTATAAGTAAGTACCTCCAAATTATATCACCCCACGAATTCCGCAATTCGTACTAAGGAGTAACAATGATATGGTACAACAAATATGACTAAAGGGAACGCACCATTAACACGAAGAAACAGTTTTATACTAAAACAACTAGGTTTAACACTTACAGTCAACGTGCCGGCGCAAATGCATAAAATACCCAACGGAGAAAGGAAGTTCAGGGAATGGATCAAATAGGGATTCCGTTGGTACTTACAGGGCTGGGTGGAAAAGATATCGACACCCAGCATTCCACTACAGCCTTGGCGCGTTATTCACTTCAAACCACTCACAGCTTCTGTTCGTATTCCACTTTGATATTAGTCATTACGCGTGACCCAACCCGAATTTGGGCCGTACAAACGCGGGCCAATATGGCCACCTGATGCCTATTCAACGCGACGCTCACGTGGAAGACGTCGAGACATCCAACAATCACTAAGCCTGGCATTCCAGTACAACCCAGGAGAAACGCAATAATACGATGCATCAACACGCGCGATCTCAAATTGAATCGTCCATTACACGCGGCATCACAAAACGCGTGGCGGGAAATCCGCACAATACGCGATACCCTCCCGTCCGAACGGTTTTGAGTGACTGATAGTGCGGTGCAGAAATCACCGCTTGGCGCCTACCAGGCGGCCCGCGCGCACGCCGCCACCCTCGCCCCGCGAGCGAGAAAGGGACAACATATGCCCAGAGCGATGCGTGCGGGCGAGCATCGCGGCGTATTCATAGACCGTCATTAATACCTAACTTACCCCAGCATAGCAACGCTAAATTAAACACTTACACATGAACAAAAGTCTGTTTAAGACCAAATTTTGACACGCGTTGGTCAACAGGATGGTTGGTTATTTTCCTCGACGCCCCTGGTGGTACAGGCAAAACTTTTTTGACTTGAAAATAGCACTCGCGGTCGCCACTTCGGGTAGTTTACTTCCACTTTACTTCCTGGAGGTAAGACCGCCCATTCCATGTTCAAGATACCTTTACCTGGATATAAATGAAACACCAGTTTGTGCCGTATCCCGAAAGAGTGAAAAGGCAAATATTCTTGCAGAGTGCTGCCAAATCGTTTGCGACGAGTGAACAAGAAGGCCGTGATAGCCGTCAATCGCACTCTACAAGATATCCGGCGAAATTATCACGTTATGGGAGGGGTAACAGTTTTATTTTGCGGTGATAAGACGCTACGCGAGATTACCAGAAGAACTAGAGCTGATGAGGTTGGGGCATGTCTAAAACGCTTCGTGTTCTGGCTTCGGATAGAAAAATTTTGTTTGACGCATGAGTGCTTACTTAGGTGGAAACCCCCGTGCACAAGAATTTTCATTGATTTAGTTTATGGCGATGTTTCTCAATGAATGAAAGTAGAATAAATGCGGTAGGAATGAGAGCACTAAGAAGTCTGGTTGGAGTGAAATTTAGTGACAGGATAAGGAATAGCGTGATAAGAGAACGTCGCGGTATAAAAGAAAACGTAGTGACTGGTACAGAAAAAGGAATGCTAAGATGGTTTGGTCACATTGAGAGAATGAATGAAAGAAGATTAACGAAACAGGTCTATATAGCAAGTGTGAATGGGAACGTTGGAAGGGGAAGACCGAGACGCACGTACTTGGATCAGATCGGGGACGTTCTAAAGAAAGGTCAGGTCAAGAGTACCCTTAACCGACGAGCATGTATGGAAAAATGTATGCATGTTGAAGAAGCGAAAGAGGTGCGTCAGGATCGTAGCAAGTAGAAAAATGTAGTCTCTGCCTACCCCTATGGGAAAGAGGCGTGATTTTTTGTATGTATGTATGTATGTTCTCAATTAATACATCAAGACAATTGATGGCTTTGTAAGAGAGCAATACTTACGCCCAAAAACGACCAAGCCGCTGCCATCAACCAAACTTTTCTCAAAAGAATTGAAGGAGACCAAGTGGTATACCGGTCTATAAATACAGTGGTAGACCAAAGTGACGTTATTAATTACCCAGTTGAATTTTTAAACTCTTTCGCTGCACCTGGACTCCCCGCACATAATATTACTCTGAAATTAGGCATTCCCATGATGTTGCTTCGAAATTTAACACCCCCGAAGCTGTGCTAAAACTAATTGCACTTCGAAGTAATAATAATATCATAGAAGCCGAAATTCTTACGGGTTGTGGATCTGGTGAAGTAGTATTTATACCACGCATACCGCTAATCCTAATTAATTTCCGATTTCCATTCAAGCGCGTGCAGTTTCCCGTTACTCCATGTTTTGCGATTACCATTATCAAGTCGCAAGGTCAGACCCTTCGTATAGTTTTTTATCTTCTGTTGGCGCATACCAGAATATCCTTTGGCGAGACGAAGTTCGCGGGCACCAGCTAGTATAATTAAAGTAAAAGAAGGTCTTAAAATAGTACATGTAGAGTCATAGATGATGTGGGTTTTCACGATTTACTTGTTTTTTAGTTGGTAGAGTCATACGCCCGCCCGTAAGTGTTACAGCTGACGGGCGGGCGTATGTGATTTTCGACCTCCGTGAAGAAGGCTGCCGTAAGCAGCCGAAACGTAGAGGGATAAACACTCTACCAAATAAAAACAAACAGTAAGTCGTGTAAACCCACATCATGAGTGATACTTGTTCGTTCAATAATAATGATAAAAATGATAAAAATATTTATTGTCTCCCAGTAATTAAATTAAGTTATTACATTTGTTAAAGTGTATAAATTCATGGTTGTTTAATTGAACGGGAGATAGGAGTCCAAACTAGGTGAACCTGTGCTATGGATCTCCTAGCTCCAACATTCTGACATCAGCACACACTTATAATTATTTAGACCAGTAGTTTAATGAACTTATAACTAAGTAGAATACAATTTGAATACTTAGTAAGAGTTTATAGTTAAAATTAGAAAACTGATTATTATTATATTTTAAATAAAAGTAATAAATATCTTATTTGGTATATTATACAAGTTATCTATATTATGTTACAACATCAAGTAGACTTTCGATATATTCGTAATTCATTTTCATCAGCCACTCCGTGACTAATTTTTTACATTCAAATCTAACTTTACTATAAATATCTAATTCTTTATTAGCAATATTATAAAGCTTACTACTAAGAAAAATATAGAAGTTTTGTGCAAAAGTAGTATTTACAGGAGCGACTCTGCACACCTGGTAAAAACGTCTTTTATTCAAATTTTTGTGGTTTGAGTTAAAAATTGTCTTATGCTTCTGTAAAATAATAGTGAGTATATAAAGCTGTCTTACAGTTAGAACTTCAGTTTCAATATAAAGTTGAGTTGTGGGAAATAGACGAGGTTTAAAGTGTGCTATTTTAAGAATTAATCGCTGTGCTCTTTCAATTTCTAAAAAGTTACTCTTTGGTGTACCTCCCCAAACAGAGATGCAATACGTAGTTACGGATTGACAAAGTGAAATGTATACCAATCTCATGAGTTTCGCATCCGCTACGTGTCTAAGAGATTTGAATACGTAACATAATTTTCTGATTTTGTTAGATGTGTTATGAATGTGTTCAGCAAACGAGAGCCGACTGTCGATACAAACGCCTAAATATTTGATTGAATCTGTTTTATCAATGGAAGGACATTTACATTGGTTTCTGTTTGCAGGAGCACAAGAATGTGCTATAATTTTGTTATTATCATTAAGTGAAGCTTTATTATGTCGTATACTATATGTAATATATTTCGTTTTGGTCGCATTCAAAGTTAGTGAATTATTTGCTAACCATTGACACTCTACATCGAATCCCTGTTGAGCATATTCAAAGCAAGACGTCCATGTTTCCCCGTAAAAGGTAAGTGCCGTATCATCGGCATATGAATTGATGAGACAATTTTGTAGTTTTAGGCTGCATAAATCATTAATGTAACAAAGAAATAGCGTAGGACCAAGAATGCTACCCTGTGGAACCCCATATGTAATTGGATGACTGGAGCTAGTGATGTCACCAATTTTTACGCATTGAGACCTATCAGAGATGTAGTTCTTGAGAAGTAGAAGTTGCTGACCTCTTATACCTAGCAAAGACAACTTATCCAAAAGAATGGCAAAAGATACAGTATCAAAAGCTTTCGCTAAGTCTAAAAATATTGATAGACATTTATACTTATTATCTAGCTTGTCAACTACAAAGTCTACTAAATTATGTACAGCATCATTGGTAGATTTACCTTTTCTAAAGCCAAATTGAGATGATGATAGTAGATTTTTACATTCAAGGTAATTCGTTAGTCTGACATTAATTATTTTTTCAAAAATCTTAGACATATTTGGTAGGATAGAAATAGGACGATAGTTATTGATCAAGTCTCTTCTGCCACTCTTATAGATAGGAGTCACAATGGATTTTTTAAATGCATTTGGAAACAATCCCTTTTCTATACATAGGTTAAAAATATGCGCTAGGGGAGCTTTTATAAATTCATTTAAAGTTTTCAGCACTTTAGTAGGAATCCGGTCGCATCCAACACTAGTATTATTCTTGAGATGTCTAATAATGTTAGCTATTTCGTCTTCGTCTGTGTTTAATAAAACAAATGACTCAGGGGACAACGGGTGCTTTTGATGTAACGGTATAGAAGAAGTTCTGTTTGTAATTTGACTAGCTAAATTAGCGCCTATATCAGAAAAGAATTGGTTTGCTTTATCAACAGATTTTTTAGGAGTGTTGTCAATAGATAGCAAATCATAAGGGGGTGATTTAGAAGGGTTCAAATTCGTAATTTCTTTTATGGTAGACCAGAGCTTTTTGTTATTATTTTGTGCTCCAATAAGCTGTTGTTGCTCATACTGTCTTTTGACTTTTTTTAGTATATTATTACAGAAGTTTCTGTAGCGTTTGTATGTTATCAGTAGGATATCGTTATTCGTTTGTATTTTTAATTTAGCATGCATTTTATCTCTATTTCTTATACATCTCAGTAACCCTGGTGTAATCCACGGTTTTTTCGTTACTTTATTTCTGGGTGTTTTCGTTATAATAGAATTATTATGCATTAGTTGCTGTATTATCTCAATAAAGCTGTCCGTAGCTGTATTAACATCATCCGTCATAACAGAGTTCTGAAAACTAATGTTTGAACATTCCTTAAATAGCTTAATGTAATCAATCTTATGTGTAGTTGATTTTTTTACGTAGTTAGTTTTTTTAAGCTTAAAACAGAGCAGCAAAGCATCATGATCTGTTATTGAAGAATGAATGACAAATGTGGTCGTATAAAGTTTGGACTTTACAATAATATGATCTAGGCAGCTGTTACCTCTAGTAGGTGTATAATATGCTGGTATGAAGCCATAATATGTAAGTAAATCCAAGTATTCAGTGGAGTCTGTATGCGCGCTGGCAATGTTAATATTTATGTCACCAATGATGTATATATGTTTATAAGAATTCAGATTAGTCAGCAGATTTTTTAGGGACGAGAGAAAGTTTTCAATTTTTGTAAAGCAAGGTGGTCTGTATATTGCAATGATCACAATATTTTTGTTTATTATTATAAGAAAACAGTTCGCCTCATCTAATGCGGGTTCTTCAATTTTGTACGATTTGAGTTTGTTGTTTATCATGACAACAATGCCATCATTTTGATTGTAGGTCACCTTAGATGAAAAATTCGTGTATCCTGCGAGCACAGGAAGATTATTAACACGAGATAACCAACATTCTGTAAACACTAAAATATCGCAGGAGAAATTTATCCGGGATAAAAGACTACAAATACTATCGAAGTTTTTATTTATACTGCGAATATTTTGATGTACTATTTTAAACTGTGATAAAACATCTTGCAATATATCTTGACATTCTTCCGCCAAGCAACTGTGGTGCTCTGTTACATTATAAGAGTCTAGTAACTTGTTTACATCATCGAATGATACTGGTAGTGACAGTGTAATGGGTTGAGTAACAGTAGGGCAAATTTTAAGTAAAGAGAGTGTCTGGTGTGATATAATTGTTTACACGGTACGCTAATTAAAAATATATATGTTTCGAATAAATGTAAATACAAAGGGAAATTGTGTCCTAAAACAGCTGATCGGGTGCGAATTGAAAAGAGTGCAAACAATGCACTAAAGTCAGGTCCGTCTGCGCAAAACTCGGTCAACCGTGCATAATGCATATTTGTCTTTTTGGCTGAACTTACGATTTTATTGTAAATACAACAGCAATGCAAATTAGATATTGCAACATTTGTTCTATAAATAGATAATATGGAATTGTAAATAATAGTACAATTAGATATTATTTGTGACCTAGAAATTAAACTTATAGTCGAATAAAAAATTACGATTAATATAAAATTTAAAATAGTTTGCTTATGCAAACACCTAAGTAGAGTAATTAAAAGCATTTTGCTGAAAAATTGGACTAATAGTAATGCAGTATTATGTTTAGATTACAAGATAATTTTAAGCTAGTATAGTGTTCTTACTCATTTTCAACTGCTCCAAATCATTTATACTCGTAATTCTCACTGCTTTTTCATTGTCGACTCTACGTAGATATACTTGACCGTTCTTGACCCATACGTATTTGAAGTCCATTTCTAATTTGAACTTCCTGGCTGCTGCGTGTAATTGCTTGCATTCTGGAGAAAGATGTTCACATATGTAGATTTTGGAAGGATTGCCTAACAATCCGATGTCGCTCGTAGAAAGTTTTGTTCGCTTTTCTTTTGTGTAGGTGGAGACAGCCGAGAGAACTCCATCGCGCACCCTTGGTGTAGAAAAAGTGACGAGAACGTTCCTCGGTCGCGCGTTGTTTTTGTCCATCCTGGCAACGCAGCGGCAGGATTGCACGTCTGCGTCTTTCAGAGGAAAGTTAACTTTGGAACAAACAGATGAAATTACGTTGATTAAGTTCTCTTCTTTCGTCTCCGGGATAGCTTGCAGTTCGATGTTCCGGTCGCGAGAAAGTTTGTCCATTGTTGCCATACGTTTACTCATCTGGAACAGGTCCTTCTTCATATTCTCTTGAACGTTTACCAAGTTCTTTATGAGGTCATCTCTCTCTTGTAATTTTTTCTGCAGATCTTTCACTTCGTTCATGATGAAATCAGTCGTATTCGTAAAGTCTTGTTTCAATTCCTGAATCTTAGAATCGATGTGTTGAATGAGGCTGTTCTTTATCTCGGCGGCAAAATTAGCCAATTTTGAGTCGAGAAGATTTTCATCGAAGGTCAACTCTTTCGTAGAAGTCAGCGGAAGATTGAAATTCGGCCCTTGCTTTGTGGAGGTGGGAGTGTCCTCATTTCGGCCCAATCGACGTCCGGTGTTGATATTTACACAATGAGGGCATGCCAATTTTGCAAGTAAATCCTGGCCTATTTCGCTCTTAGTCTTGATGTTAGAAGGGACGTTTAGACAGGGAAAACAGAATCTGAACTTACAGTTATCACAAGCGATGCTCAGTCCCTCCTTGATCCCTGTGTTACAACCGCCACATTTCATGATGATATATATTTTATTTATTTTTCGGTAGTATTATGTGGTATGCACCTAAGTACGACAAGAAGTGTGTCACTAAAACAGCGTAATGTAAGCACTAATAGGTAAGTATATAACACACGCGTGTGTGCTGCTGAGTGTCTGAATGCTGAGTGATGAGTGAATAAAAGAGTCATAGATGGTCATAGTACACGAACCCTTGTTCGTTGTTAAGAGGTCGTTGCAAATTATGTGCTTGGGATTCAATCTGTAGGCCAAGCTTGGCTAGTACCTATGGCAATAACCCCAAATAGGTGGCGGGAGGCGGGATGATGATGTCTTCAACAACAACAAAGTAGTACAAGGTGATCCTTGCGCTTTTTGACATAGGTTCAGAGCATAGTCACAAATTACCAACGTAAATGAATTGCTTGACATTGAAGCAAACTCAAGGTGTAGTGTACTTAGGTTTTTTTTTTTACGTGTGGTACACCGAATAGTCGACGACCCGATGAACCCTGGTGTCAGAGTTTCTCAACCGCCGACTACTAGTAGTAGGCCTCTGACATGTAGGAATAAGGTCGACAGATCGCCAAGAACCTAGAGATTTGCAGAAAGAGTAAAGGGGTGGCAAATGAGGGCACCTATGTGCCTCACTAAAAGAAGTGTCAGAGCAACCTATTATAAAACGAAGAGTTCACTTTTTGCCCACGCCCATTCTATAGTCATTTCCAAAATTAACAGAATTATCCCTCCACCTGCAACACAAACACAAAGACGGTTTCCGGTGTTGCCGTGTCCACTGCATCTTTATGCATGAGCCTTATCAATTTGTTGCTGTGCGCTCGCGGCTTAATGCGGGGTTGCCACCGCATAATTACCAGCGGATAATATTAACATGCCGTAAAACGTGCGACGTGTGGTCCTGAGAAAGGTGTATGGTGTTATTGAGCGCACCCTTTGGTGAGCTTATCCCACCAATTATGTATACACATCACGACTTTATCCCTTGCGGGGTAGGCAGAGCGTTAACGGCCGTAAAACGGATATTAACACCACGTCTGACAAAAGTTTGAGGGTAATTTAAAAAAAAATGTGCGTTACTATAGTGAGAGATTAGCTTAGTCGCCTCTTACGAAACCCGCGGGAAAGAAATGGGGTGATGCTATTCTAAGCCGGCATCACACGGCAATGATGCTTTTCTATGCCGGCATCACACGGCATTCTAAGCCGGCATCACACAATATTACATTACATTAACAGCCACAACAGTCCACTGCTGGACATGGGTCTGGCCCTATTGGGGGTATTGCCATACTCACCACGCTTGACAGGCGGATTAGCGAGCGTAGTGTAAGATGTTGCATTAACAGGGAACGCTGCTGCTCATTCCCTGGATGAATTTATCCCTGAGTCGCTTTTTACGACGCCTACGGTTAGTATTGGGTATAAGTATTGCAAGTTTACTTAAACCTATATTTCACAAATAAATGATTTGAAATGATTAAATGATTTGATTTGACTAAAGTCTGCCCAACGAAAGCTGGCACGACTTCCGGGCAACAGTTCAAACAATGCTTTAGCTTAATAAACACAATTGATAACTCATTGCCTTCATAAGTGTGTAATCTTTGCGTTCCGTGTGATGCCGGCTTAGAATAGCATCATCCCATTTCTTCGTGGGAGTCGTAAAAGGCGACTAAGGGACTTGAGGGTGTGTATTGCAATTTTAGGCAATGGACTGATAACCTGTCACTATGGCGATACACAATTTTCCGAATGATCCTTAAATATATGTCAGAGGTGGCTTAATGTCCGTTTTTGCGGCCGTTTACGCTCTGCCTACCCCGCAAGGGATAATAGGCGTGATATATGTATGTACGTATCTAATCTTCGCGTTGAAACGCAATTTATTGTCAACTGCAGTTATTTAGTGTACCATAGGGATCAATTTACAAAACTGGCGCCAGGTATCACGGTTCGTTGGTCATACTCTTTGATACGTTTTCACATTTTACTATGCTTTGAATTTTAAAATAAATTACCAGATTTTAAAACACATCCCATGTAAAGTATACAATTTTATCAAAACTTGCAAAAATTTGAAGCGCGGACAGGATTTGAACCTGTGACTTTTAAAACTAACCCGGTAGATGGAGCCGTGCCACGCGTTATTGGCATCAAGATACACTTGCAAAATTCGCGGGCAAGGGACGAGTTGCGGTAGTCGAGATGGAAGAGGCGTCGCCACTAGTAATGGAGAAAGTCGCAGGTTCAAATCCTGCTCGTGCTTCAAAGTTTGGCAAGTTTTCAAAATATTATAAAAACTTTTTTTTTGTTATAAGGCTTCACTTTTCGAAGAGCTCAAAATCTTCAGTAAAACAAAGATAAATAATACATATAAAAGTATAGTTAACGAATGGGCGATTATTTTGACTAAATGAGATGGTTAGCTGTTTTTCATTCCAAATTGTATTGTCTTCAGTAAGACCAACTTGGGTAGGTATGTACTTATAAATATTAATCTCATTCATGCTGGCAGTTTATCAACCAACTAGGTACCTATTTAAAGTTTTAATGCAATAAGTCAGATGCAATACTGCCTTTGCAAAAAGAGGAACAACAGCTTATCCTTACATATGTAACTATAACTAATTGTAACAAACGCAAATGTTTCAATTAATATTCAAAATGACACTAGACAATTATGTACACCACACAATTGGCTACGGTCATATATGAAAAATTTTAATTTTAATTATAAAAAAAACCAAGCTCAGAGCGAGGAAACGCTTTATAGACGATTCTTTGAGCAACTAGAATGAAGGCATGAAAAATAAATCACAATCAGATTAGGTGTTGTGTACCTATTTAGTTTTATCTTTGTAAGCACCAACTATAAACACGCTACATTCTGTATCCAGTTTTTATAAGCACTTGTAAATTAGATTAATGACTTTTGTGTGTCTGCATTCAATTGCGGTTTAATAAATGGTAACAAACACTTATAAGTTCGATTAATGTTGTGTATGTGTGTCTGTGCATTCAATTGCGTCTTAATACATGCAAAATATGATTGCTGAGTTGATTGTTTTAAATTCTTTCATGCTCTTCTTCAAAAACGTTGAGCACAATTTTCTGCGTGGATTATGTTATAAAGAAAGGAATATAAACATTGCTACAAGATTTTTACTGCTTTACTCTGCTTGTTTGTAGGGTTCCCTCTAAAAATTTCGTTTGCACTGTGCCTCCAAGCTATATCTATGTAAATCCGTATGATAATCGAATATAAATAATGAAGATTGCGAGATAACAATCTTGATTAAAACCCGAGATATATTCCTAACTGGTTGTTTCTCATTAGCACTAGCGACATCTAAGTACTTAATGGTGCATTAAAATATAAAAGACGAAGGAAGGATAATTAAGGCTACGATTGCAACATAGGTCGGAACGAGACAGAAGACCGTATGCCCGAAGGCAACAAATAAATAGATAGCGTCTTATTCAATAAAATAAATTAAAGTCGATAGACAACTATGTATCTGCCTAAGGTTAAAGTAAAAGTAAAGTACAATACAATAAAAAAGTACAATAAAGTAAAAATAAAGTATGGGGCCGTTTCTGGCGAAATTACAAGGACATGTTTGCATCTAATTATATGAACGAATTTAGTGTTTTAATATTTGATACGCAGTATAGTTCGTTGCAAAAAAATCCTTAAAAATTCGCGACAAAAATCTTGGCCGCAGCGGCCGTGTCGCTCAATATAATAGGAGTTTTTCTGTTGACAGTTCTGTTGATAGTTCTGAATGTAAAATCAGAGGGCGCTGTGCTAATCTGAAATTTTGACGTTTCAATATGACTGGCGGCAGTTTTGTCACAGGTTCCGTGTCACGTTGTGATCGTTACAAATTAATTATGTTAGTTTGATTTACTACAAAATTAAACTTATCGCCTGGCTATTATATTGAGTGTATGTAAACAAATAATCAATCATAAATTTAGAATAATTCAATAAACACAAAATAAAGAATAATTTATAAAGTGGTACAGTTTTTGTGTAACGAAACGTTATTTCAATTAAGCTCAGCGCCCTCTACATGACACTTGAGAATCCCTAGAAAATTTCCCATTCGACCAAAGAATACTATACTCACCATTCGACCCTAAGGCGGGGAAGACACGCACCGCATGATTTTGTGGATTTTGACAGCAAGTGACTACTTGTGGGTGACACAAGTTGATGCGGCGACGTCGTGTCCAATGAGTTGAAGTTTTTATATGGGATTTCATAAACTTACAAGAACCGTGTCCGGCAAAATACCGCAATATCTCAGGAGCGTCTAAAATACGCAAAAGGTAGTAAAGTCAGTAATTTTTGTCAGAGTATACTAATTTCATTGCTATTAACCGTAGTATAAAATACTGATAGTCATTGAATGTTGGCAATAAACTTACTAATACCGGAATAACTTGAACCAACTTCTTCTAGTATGTTCAGATTTAATATTAGTTTTATGTTGGTATTTGCTAGTAAGTGCATCCTGTATGAGAAAGACTAGATTTTCGCCCCGCGGCTTCACCTGTCTCGGTGCATGTTATCATATCAAAAAAAGTTTCACGCGCATTTAGACAGTGTTTAAATTATTTTTGCCGTGTGATGCCGGTCAAAAATCTTTTATTTTGAAATATGCCATCAATGTCCTCTCTTTTAATACACACCAAATAAAAGCCGTGTGATGCCGGCTTAGAATAGCCTCACCCCATTTCTTTCCCGTGGGAGTCGTAAGAGGCGACCAAGGGACTCGAGGGGGTGTATTGCAATTTTAGGCGATTGGCTGACAACCTGTCACAATGGCGATACACAATTTTCTGAATGACCTTCAAATATTTGTCACACGTGGCGTAAATGTCCGTTTTTTTGTGGCCGTTTACGCTCTGCCTACCTCGCAAGGAATTATAGGCGTGATGTGTGTGTATTGCATTATTTTTCCATACGATTTGACTTTGTCAAACTGCTATCACAGAATTTTTTGTAATAACACGGTAAATGGTTAACGGTAAATATTAACGGTAGATACATTTTATGTTTGTGTGTGTTTGTATGTATGTATGTATACGCAGACTCTGAAACTACTGGACGATTTCATAAATTCTTTCACCATTACAAAGTAACAAAATTCTTCTGTATCATTGGCTACATTTTACTACGGTAAAATATCTTAATCCCATGGGAAGACCGTTAGGAGTGGGTGAAACCACTGGGTTGGCCTTTATTCATTTATTATTTTAACCTATGCTCCTTGGAAAAAGCTGTTCAATTTCATGGCCAGTTTCACTTTGCAATATCTATAGCATTTTTATTGCACCTGTATTATAATTGCCGTGTGATGCCGGTTTAGAATAGCATCACCCCATTTCTTTCTCTTGGGTCTCGTAAGAGGCGACTACAAAACACATGTCGTTTGCAATTTTGAGGCGATAGGCTGACAACTTGTCACTATGGCGATTCACAATTTTTTTAATGATTTTCAAATGTTTCTCAGACGTGGCGTAAATGTTTGTTTTATCCGACTGCCCAACCAAAAAAGGACTGTAATGTTTTTAAAGTTCATGTTTGTAGGTATGTTTGTACCTATGTATATAGGTATGTGCGATTCTATAAAGGACTGAAACTCGTTAACCACTGAAGAGATTCGAATGGGAATTGTATCGGAAGAATCCTTACATTATCCCGAGTGTCATAGGCTAGGCTTTAACTTAGAAAGCAGTGGCTTTTTATTATTATTATGCTTGTTTACGGTCGCGTATGCTCTGCCTACCCCGCCAGTATGTCTATGTATTATTATGTACAAAAAAGAATGATGTACTAAGTAGAGTTATGACACTGTAATTGGGCTTAATGGTAAATAGAGCCGAGTGTTGCTTGCTTAGAATAGCATCACCCCATCTCTTTGCCGCGGGTGTCTATGAGGCGACTGAGAGACTCGAGGGTTTCGTGTGTATTACAATTTAAGGCGACATGGCTGACAACCTGTCACTACAGTAACACAATTTTTATTTCCTTCATCGGCCCTCAAATATTTGTCAGACGTGGCGATAGCGGCCGTATATTACGACCGTTTACGCTCTGCCTACCCCGCAAGGGATAAAGGCGTGATTTGTGTGTGTGTGTGTGTGTGTGTGTGTCTGGTAAATAGAGCTGTGACATTGAAGGGAGGATGATTACGGGCCCGCGGGCGAGCGGCCCATGCTTCACAATGATTGATGAGCCCTGCCGTGAGATATTGCACAAATATAATTTTACTGTGAGCAATGGGCTCTTGTAGACCTTTTTGTTTTGAATGATAAATACGCAAATGCTATACAGAGTGTTTTAAGACGTTTGTACCCGTGAACGACCTCGACAGTGGCGCCACTTCACAATTAAAATATTTTCTCTTTATTATGTTTTTAGTATAATCCTTAAGTAAAATTAGAACCTTCATAATCCAATTAAATATTAGCTTTAATTCAAGTTTTAAACTATCTTTGATTCATGTCATTAGGTCAACTTAGATTACATTTGTTTAGGTTGTGAACCTACTAGAGAATTGGCGATTCTTAGTTCTAATGAATCTCGAGATCATTTTCTTCTTCTTTTTCGTGTGCGACACTGAGTCGTCCAACGACCCCATGAACCCTGGTGTCAGAGTTTTTTCAACCGTATGTACTACTAAAGCCCCCTGACATGATTGTGTTTCGACCGCCGTCTAAGTAATCATAGATGGCTTACGTGCCGCCCGAAGCACGGACCATCTTTCTTTTCGGAGAATCAAGTGGTTCAGCCTGCAATGTCCTTACCAAACTGAGAACAAATTCACAAAGTGATAAATATGAATAATATTTTCTTGAGTTTGCACAACTATTACTCATCACAATAAAACAATTTTAAACGCGACTTAAATCCGTTTAAAATTGTTTTATTGTGATGATAAATATGAACTTTGACCGTGAACTTCTTGAGATGAAAATATACATTTATCGAACAAATAACTAATCGTCATTTGCTTTTGATTTGCTTACACCCAATTTCTTTTCTTATGACTCTTATCAGTGGAGTAGGTATTCCTTATCAATACAAAAAATTATATCTTATCACTAGCGCGTCCAAGTTTGACCTTTTATTCAGACGCTCAAAACAGTTCCCTCTGTCGACCTCATTCTCCTTCTACTTTTCCTTTAGTAATTATGGTCTTCACACCCAACATCACAGAATAAGATAAAAAAACCCGTGCGCGCACGGATGCACGGATGCGTACGCGTAACATTTCCATGCGTAATGGGGGTTTTTCTATTGACAGTTCTCTTGATAGTTCTGGAAGTCATACCATAGGGCGCTGTGCTAACCTGAAATTGTGACGTTTCAATATGGCTGGCGTCAGCCTTAGATTTTGTCACAGGTTCCGTTTCACGTTGTCTTCGTAACAAATTAGTTATGTTGGTTTGATTTACTACAAAATAAACTCATCGCCTTGCTATTGTATTGAGTGTCATACGTGTAAGTAAACAAATAACCAATAATAAATTTAGAACAATTCAATAAACACAATAAAGAATAATTTATAAAGTGGTCCAGTTTTTGTGTAAAGAAACGTTATTTCAATTAAGCTTAGCGCCCTCTACATGATACTCGAGAATCCCTAGAAAATTTCCCATTGCAGGTGCGGCGCGCGCCGTAACTTATTTGGTGTGAAACGAGAACGATTTGGTGCGCGCGCGCGAGATTTATGCGCGCGCGTAATTTACTTCTAGGTATTTTTTTTTGTTTTTGAAAACTTGCAAAATTTACAAGCGCGGGCAGGATTTGAACCTGCGACTGTCGCACCACTAGTAATGCGAAAATCGCAGGTTCAAATCGAGTTGAATAATAGGCTTCTAAACCACTGGACCAATAAAAAAATATATTTTTCCTTTAGAATCATACAGAATACTGTGTAAGAATACCTAATGCACATAGGTTATATTAAAAAGTAAAACCGCTGGGCAGATCACTGGTAATAATATTATAAAGATGAAAGAGCTGGTTTTTTGTTTGAATTGAATAGGCTCCAAAACTACTGGACCGATTTAAAAGCTCTTTTACCATTAGTATTCTACATTATCCCTGATCAACATAGGCTATATTAAAATGTCTTATTCCCGCGGGAAAACGGTTAGCAGCGGTGAAAACGCTGGGCAGGCCGCTAGTAGGGTATAAAGTGTTCTATGTATATTGCCTGATGTTATCTTGCAATGTAATCGTCTCATAAAATCCAGTAATCGGTATGATCATAACTTTTATGACATCTTTGAAGATACAAGATGACCCATAGCGCGTATCGACCTTTATCTTATTCGGACAGGTTTACTATTATTTAAGAATTTAAGATACCTTTATGACACACTATTATCAGATTTCTATGGACATTAATTTGATGTACTTACATGGATATTAAATTTTTATTGTGGCAGTGAATAAAGATAATCGGATAAAAATAAATGATGGGTTTAAAATGGGTTGGAAAGTGTGATACGAGCACAATTAATAGCAGACTTTCACAATAAAACAATTTTTAACGGATTTAAGTTGTATTTATTTTGGATTTTACAACGTAAACTACGTTTCCGTTTAAAATTGTTTTATTGTGATGAATAATAGTTGTGCAAACTCAAGAAATATTAAGCAGACTTTCGCATGCGTTCAGTCAAGTTCAAAGATAGAACTCTTGGTTTCACGATGATGATTTGACTCTAGTCTAGGCCTGATAAGGCTGGGACTGTGTGTAAATGGACATTCCAACGAAACCAAGAAACACAGCAAACTATACAAGATGTAATTAATTATATTAGCTGCAAATATTTTAAGGGGTGAACCAGCCCATGTAACTGAACATCTTTCCCAAAATATGAAAAAAAGACCTCCCCACAGAGCTAGAACACTTTGTATGGGAGGGCCAAAATTCTATTTCATAGTTCAACCTATGTTCCTTGGGAAAAGTTGTTCAGATTCATAGGCTGGTTCACCCTTTGAAATATTTGCAGTTAATTCTTACACCTATTTGGAAAAGTTTTCCCAGAACCCTATCTAACTATCATCACACAGTAGAAGGAAATCCAATTGTGCAATTCAATCACCATAATATCTTCATCTGGCATCAAGAAACAATGCGCAGTCGCTCCTCCGTGTGCGATTGCATCAAATAAATAGCACCCTGAAAGTGAGCCGCATTATGTAAACAACTGTACACTAATACCCCTTTATTGTCGACCCTAAGGTCAATGATGGGGTAGACGCAAGATAGCCACGGAGCCAAGAAATCTAGGAATTTATACCAACCTCTGACCTCGGTATTCGTAATGTTGAAGAGATAATTTCATTTATGCGCGTAAACAAATGTTCGCTAATGCACTATTATTACGGACCTACCAGTAAGAGATTGGTTTGATATGATAAGTAGTTAGAATACAAGGATTTCTAAGACCAGCTATTTTAGTAGAGAATGGAAGGGTGAACACTTCTAGGATAGACAGCGAACGGTTGGTGTCATCGTCTTCCACATTGACAAACGCCAGGTATATCCTGTATTCTGAGTGTAGTTGACGTTGTCACACCATGACACCACCGTTATTATAGGGTTTGGCTAAAAAAAGGCTTAACAGGTGTACGCCCTCCAATAAATCCTTTATTGTGAAATGTGATCAATCGAAAATTCAAGCCGCGCCTCTTAGCGGGGCGATGTCTTATATTAGTAGTTTTTCTGTGGTACAAAAATTTTACTTGTACCACTTGGAAGAAATTTGTACCCCTTTGGTTCACCGGGTACCAAAAAAGTTTTTTACACTTCCAGATTTTCCTTTCCACATATGAGAGAGATACCTGCATCTTTAGGGTTCCGCCGGGTGAAAGGTTTAACGACGGCAGGCTTTCCAATGTGATTTTATCTTATGAATTTAACACCGCGTTGTCTAGGGTTAAAGATAAAAGACGTGAATGCGGATTTCATAGCTTTTGTAAGTGGTTGTTTGGACAGAAGATAATTTACAAATAGCCTTCTCAACTCATATGCATACTTGTTAAAAAAAAGTAATGGATTTTTCAGTATCCGGCAACTGGTGACGGTTTTTCAGCCATTGCTTTTTTCGTAAGTTTTGAAAGGTTTTCTGACGGTAAGTGGTTTCTTAAGCATTTAAAAATTTATAACTTCGGCGCCTTTGCAACGATTCGATGTATGGCGTGTCGTTGCAATGTTCGTTCGATATTCAGTTCTTCGATGCAGTGTCTTTCGAAATGTGGTTACGAACTCGATAAAAGCAAGGAAATTTAGCATTTCACAAAAAAGGTCCAAGGGAATGCCCTAGGTCGTGTGAATCCCTGTCTACCAATCTGCATCAGTGAGAGGAAGTACCTTTTCGATAAAAAGTGGTCGATTTGCAAATTTTAAAAGAAATTCGGAATTCTTTCGCAAACTAATTGGCAAATCTTGCTGATTTTTTGACAGAATACGCCAGTTGTGTGATGTAGGTCACGTAGCGTAGGTGACATCTTCACAGTTACGCTAGTGCTGTGTGATGCCGGCTTAGAATAACATCACCCGTTTTCTTTCCCGTGGGAATCGTAAGAGGCGACTAAGGGTCTTGAGGGTGTGGATTGCAATCCTGTCACTATGGTGATACACAATTTTACGAACGACCCTCAAATATATGTCAGACGTGGAATAAATGTCCGTTTTTGCGGCCGTTTACCTCTGCCTACCCCGCAACGAATAATAGGCGTGATATGTGTATGTATGTGTGTACGCTAAGGACATGATCATTTAGGCAGTTCTCCCTATTTCCATCCGTCACTGCGTCCTTTTAAATGCACTGTAACGCATGCGCCTGTCAATTCGTCTGATAGTTACACTGTAAACGTGCTTCAGCCGTATTTGTAGGTAAATACGGGAATGAGATTGAAATTCGCAATTTTCTTTCAGTGCGATAAAAATACGCAGCGACAAACGACAAGTGGACGGACGAAAAATGAAAGATTTTAAAGTTTTTGTGTTTGTAATAATGTATTTTTGTGCAAGCGTTTTCAATTACTGTTCATAATTTAATTAAAGAATTTGTGGCATTTGAGAATAGAACGTTCAACCAATTTTAGTCGACACAACAATAAAACTACATTTAACGAATAACATAGTTGCATGATCACGAGCATGGAACAAACAAAGTTGATATTTGCAAAAGGTCGATAGCGATCAGTTTGATTGAAACGTTCACGCCCCGCAACCATCAAGAACCTTATCCAACTTGAGTTCATAACGCAAGTCAAGGTTCTCATTAGCTTGTGACGTGTAAAGCATGAAAGGAGTTCCGTGGAGAAAAATATAACGTAAAGAAGTTATATCAGGTGAAAATTTACTAGTGACCGATACTGAAAACAGGGGACGGGCTGGTGATAAGGAACAACTTTCCCCAAGGAATATAGGTCGAAATATGTAAAAATTTTGTATGGGTGCTCCAAATTAGTTTATCGTATTTCGGCCTTCGTTTCTTGGGGAAAGTTGTTCCTTATCACCAGCCTGTCACGAGTTTTCGCTATCGGTCACTTGTAAAATTTTACTCTATATAATGCGCATTAGAGTGAATATTGTGATTCCACGCGGGACAAATATTTTCATAGACCACAAAATTGCCGCCAAACGTTGCGCTTGGCTCTGACTCCAGTAATAAAACAAACAAACATATATCACGCCTTAATCCTTTGCGGGGTAAGCAAGTAAAATACGGCGCTGTCGCCACGTCTGACAAATATTTGAGGGCCGTTTCAGAAAAAGCGTGTATCACTATAGTGACTGGTTGTCAGCCTGACGCCCGATGTGGCGCAGTGGTAGTGCGACTGCCTGCTACGCAAAGGTTCCGGGTTCGATTCTCGGTGGGACACTCACAAAGTTGATATTTATCACTTTGTGAATTTGTTCCCGGTCTGGTTAGGACATTGCAGGGTGAACCAACTGATTGTCCGAAAAGAAATGGTTCCGTGCTTCGGAGGGCACGTTAAGCCGTCGGTCCCGGTTGCTGTCTATGATTACTTAGACGGCGGTCGTAGTCGTAGTAGGCGGTTGAATAACTCTGACACCAGGGTTCATCGAGTCGTTGGACGACTCGGTGTCCCACACGAAAAGAAAGAAAGAAGCCTGACGCCTAAAATTGAAGTACACACGAAACCATCGACGATCTTACGACACCCGCGGGAAAGAAATGGGGTGCTATTCTAAGCCGGCATCACACGAAGTCCAGTAACAGATTTAGGAATAAATGATTACCTTGTTAGGTATTCCAGCGAGAGATATAACTTTAAGCAGGTACATATGCCTAATTAGAAAACCGGTGCTAGCTAATTAATCATCTGCCTACTTCTTTTGATATGTTACGACGAATTTCAGACTCCTTCCGAAGATAAGGTGCCTGCTTTTATTGGTTATTTGTTTGATGAAGAAAGGTTACGCAATTTAGGACCTTAACCCCTTAGTGTACCCACTAATGTTATGTTTTTTATAGGTTTCAGGGCAGTAGGGTTCAAAATGATTGGTACACATGCTGTACCGGGGTAAATAAGCCCTTGATGCATTACTGGGGTAAATAAGCCCTTAATTCAATAATGTATCGATAAGCGTTGACAAAAGTCGAAGTTGTTATTATGTGAAGGTGAAATAGGACAAGCTTGCCCTTTCGTGATTTTGTGCGACTTCGATTTCTGCCCTTTGTGTTCGTTCCTATTGTCCCTTCATCTTCTATCACGGTTAATATCTCTCTCGAGACAAGTATTTGTTGCACTATTCAATTATGCTTCCATAGACGATCAATCATGCTTGTCAGTCCCATTTTAGGTATGAATCATGCTTGATGCTATTTTTGTTAAGTAGATTTACAACAACATTTAAATAAAGTGACGAATCAAATACACCAAAAGACAGAGATATTTTAAAATTAATGTGCATTAAGTTAATCCCTACATGTAGAAACAAATTTGCGTGGAGTACAGATTCTTAAAGTACTTATGATAGCAATGATTTACCACGAGTTTCCGTTTCTGTTGCCCCCAGTGAACAGTAAACGTGACCCGTCATGGCGACAACGACACGTTATTAGTTTTCATTTCCGTTATCCCCGTTGCGGAGACAATCGAAATGCTTAATTGAAGTATAGTTTTTCCCTTAAACGTAAGGTTTGGGTAGTGCAAGGTGTAGCATGATAAGGTTTTGCCCCACCTTGCCCCACTCTCAACGGGGATTAGGGGAATTATTTTGTTTATTTCATTCAGGACCAGGGGATTCTTTTTGTTTATTTTATAAAAATCTTGTACTTCCCGGTCCTTAGGGACACGGTCATATGCCATATTACATATACCTCCACTTAACGCGGCAGGCGTTGAGAGTTCCTTTTTCATTTTTTAAACTATATTTGGGAAGAAGAGATAAAGAAAGTGAACTAGTGCATTATGTTATCGTGCTTGATACTAATAACTTGAAGGAATGCATGTAACTGAACGTCTCGAGAGTACCCGAAACACAATTCACTGATATTTGCAAAGGTCGGCTGTGATCGGGGATCACGTTGGAAACCTGATGGAAATGTTCACGCCCTCGCTCTGACACTTGACAGCTGCTATCACAGTCACTGTCAGGCTAACCAAGAGAGTCGGGCTAGACTATAAAGGTAGACTCATGCCCTTTTCGAGGTCTATACCGCGTGTTACATAATACTTAAGTAAAGCCGGAAGGGTATGAAAAAGAACCTTGTTAAGAGTCTAATGACAATTAATTTTAAAAATTACGGATAATATTCTATTAAATCAGATACACAAAAAATTACCGTTGCATCGCAACATTATTTGACAATTTATAGTTTAACTGATGTTGTCAACGCATTGCAGCGAGATTTGGTACACATTGCTTGTTGTACAATAAATATTTTCTGATTTCTGATTTATT
Organism: Tuta absoluta; assembly: GCA_027580185.1. Classification (NCBI taxonomy): domain Eukaryota; kingdom Metazoa; phylum Arthropoda; class Insecta; order Lepidoptera; family Gelechiidae; genus Tuta; species Tuta absoluta. The sequence goes on along the minus strand of JAQAHW010000023.1, from coordinate 5,085,641 downwards.
TCATGAGTGTCACTGCTAGCATTTAAATAAATTCAAGATAACCAGCAATGCCAAATCGAAATTCGTTGGAATAGAAGAGTTGGAGAAGAAGAATATTGCTTCTATTCGTTGGAGTAGAAGAAATATTTTGCGTTAATTTGGATATGTGTATAGTACTTTAACTTGTTGGATAGCAATATTTTCGTGGCTCAATGGGAAATTTTCTAGCTAATTTTCTAGTGTACGGAGATGGCGTTGTGTTAACCTGAAAGTCGTTGATTTTCAAGGAAATGTAAGAAAACACATGACATATGTTTGTGACCTAAATGTCAACATTTCAGCTCAACATAACGCCATCTGGTTAAAAGTTATAAAAAGGTTTATAACTATCAGATAGAACAGTCTCTTTTAAGCTTGAATCTATAAAAGTTTATGAAAGTTATTCAGTTTCATGGGCTGTTTCACCCCTTGAAATATTTGCAGTTACTATTTTATTTACATCTTAAATATCGTAGGAGATAGCCAAAACGTAAAAAATGTAGCATAAGGAGCAAATGCATGCTTAGGCAGTATGCTAATTCGGACAACGTCTTATAAGTAAATATAGTTACGATAGACGACGCAGTCAGACAACGATGTATTGAGAATAACATTGAATGAAAACTAAATAAACACTTTCTAATATCTCAAAGACTTAGCTATTTGATTAATCTACTTGTGCATCATGTTTCATTTCATCACTCATTTAGATCCACTTCTCTACATACAAAGACCCCGTTTGTCTGTCCGTTGCGCAAGCGCAACAAAGATCTCCTTCATGCGCGCACGCATGGGGCGCATTCCATTTTCAAAATGTTATTTCCATTTTAACAGCTTTCAATTGTTTCAAACGCTGTCACCTGGAACGTAAACTGTTAGCAGCTCTGATGAAGTAGTTAGAAGGTAAGTATTTTGTAGTTGCTATGTGTGAGGATAGCTAACACATTTCAAGAAGTGGTTAAATAGACAGGTTTTAAGAAAAACAGACACTTGAAATAAGTAAAGAAGTAGGTATAAGAATGCAGTAGATATCGAACTTTCTCTATCCCGTAGATTTTTTGACAGCGCTCTCATCCCAACCATAAAAATCCCTTAAGGTGCAATCAACCGGGTAAGGTTGGATAGTGTTTGGAATTTTTATCATATTTTGTATGTTTTGTTACCTATTTAGGATACATTCACATCCACATCCACACTTCCACACTAATATTATAAATGCGAAAGTAACTCTGTCTGTCTGTCTGCTACGCTTTCACGGCCAAACCGCTGAACCGATCTTCATGAAACTTGGCACAGAGATTGCTAGCATACCGAGAACGGACATAGGCTACTTTTTATCACCATTCGAGGGTCTGGAGTACAGATGTAGACCACCAGGTGTACCACCAGGAGCCCAGCTAAACTATTAGAGATACAAACATGGTTCTAAACAAAAGTTGTTCAGTATGATGGGCCGCTTCCTTTCACAAGGACAGTGAGGATCTGGAGTACCTTATGTAGACCACCAGGTGTACCATCAGGAGCCCACCTAAACTATTAGAGATACAGAAATGGTTCCAAAACAAAAGTTGTTCAGTATGATAGGCCGCTTCTTTACACAAGGACATTGGGGATCTGGAGTACCTTATATAGATCACCAGGTGTACCATCAGGAGCCCAGCTAAACTATAAGAGATACAGGCATGGTTCTAAAACAAAAGTTGTTCAGTATGATGGGCTGTTTCTTTTCACAAGGACATAGAGGATCTGGAGTACATTATGTAGACCACCAGGTGTACCATCAGGAGCCTAGCTAAACTATTAAAGATACAGGCATGGTTCTAAAACAAAAGTTGTTCAGTATGATGGGCTGTTTCTTTTCACAAGGACATAGAGGATCTGGAGTACATTATGTAGACCACCAGGTGTACCATCAGGAGCCCACCTAAACTATTAGAGATACAGAAATGGTTCCAAAACAAAAGTTGTTCAGTATGATGGGCTGTTTCTTTTCACAAGCACATTGAGGATCTGGAATACATTATGTAGACCACCAGGTGTACCACCAGGAGCCCACCTAAACTATTAGAGATACAGAAATGGTTCCAAAACAAAAGTTGTTCAGTATGATGGGAATAAGTTGAGAAAGGATATTGGCAACTTTTTACCGAGGATTTTTTTGTTATCTACTGACTTTTGTATTCAATGGTTATAAATATTTATCTCTCAGGATATTTTGAATTGTCCCTTTAACAACAGAAGCAAGCAAGTCATCCTTAAACAGTAGAGATAAGAACTATTCTAATATCACTGTCATACTTACTATGAATACCTATACATATCTACTTTAGAACATGTGCCTAAAAAAACTATCAAACGCGGACGAAGTCGCGGGTAAAAGGTAGTTTGATTATAATAAAAGAAAATTTTGAACTTCGTTTTGCCATGATCCTGAAATAGAGAAATTCGGCCAAAATCCTAGGAATCTCACTAATTCAGTGTTATTTCAATTCTTGATTTGTTTAGAAAGGTGGTGTAGAATGAAGTCTGTGGTATATCAGCTTTTGGCTCGAACAGCTAATTTGGGTTTGGGGTCGGTTTGCATAAAATTGTAAGTCATATTTGTATTACGCGTATTTTATATAGTCTTAATTATCCAAAGTCATAAAAACAACACGCATAACCCTTGAAGCATAAATTACCAAGTCATAATGTCGACATACTCCTAGAAAAGCATGTTCGCGGCTTAGGAGTGACCCAAGGGCCACCCCCGCCGCACCATAACCTATTATTTTAAAAGCGTTTCAAATTATAAAATAGGTCAAAATAAAAGCATGACTTTCATTGCAGTATGACACATAAATATTATGCCAAACAAATAGTATGACAAAAAAAATATACAAACCGAGGTATACCAAAGTATATTAGGAACTTCAACAATATGCAAAACGATGGTATCCCGCTAATTTGCACACAAATGACCGTAAGTAGCTATTTAGTAAAGTTGAGTGTAAGCGCGGAAGTCCAAAATACATGCGCCTAAACAGTAATCTCTTTGAACTTTCCTTTTGGAGCGTTTCCCATTGGAACTCCAGTAATAGCGGCAAATGCTGCGAATTATTGCCCGGCCAGGTGTTCATGTAGCACTGTTGTTTTGTTTCCATTTGCTACTGCAGATTTGCGCAATGCTCTGCTGAATATACGGAAATGTTCAACACAAAATATACCGGATGTAATGTAAGGGACGGTGTACCGAAAACTTTGCAAGCACGATTAGACCATGAAACCGATAACTTTTAGCATGGAGCCTATTAGAGAAAGATTCTTTTTCGAGTTTCCATAGAAAGTCAGTCAGTTGACCAGAAATTTTATATGGGAGGCAGATTTTTTCTCGATTGCCTACAAAGGTAGAATCAAAAGAAAAAGTTTTTCAGTTTCATAATGTGAATTTGCAAGTTTACGGTACACAGTCTCTGACTCCATAATACACAGATAATATACCATACGAGTATACCCCTCGATACTAATACGTGCTTATTAATTTATTACGTAGACTCTAATAGCCTGTGTTCATGTAGCAATTTTATGTATTTTGGTCCAATGCCGTGTGATGCCGGCTTAGAATAGCATCACCCCATTTATTTCCCATACATTTAGTAAGAGGCTACTAACATGTGTAGCGATAGGCTGACAACCTGTCACTATGGTGATACACAATTATCTGAATCACATTCAAATATTTTAAAACGTGGCGTAGTATTCAGTTTTTACCGCTGTTTACGTTCTGCCTACCCCGCAACGCATATAGGCGTGATATATGTATGTATGGTCCAAGTAGGTAAGATTTTTAAAATTGGTAATGATGTGGTATGTAATTGAAAGGTGTATGTTTGTGTATTTATTATATTTTATTATCATTTTTATCTTTTTGCCATTCCATTTTTGCCATGTGATGCCGGCTTAGAATAGCATCTCCCCATTTCTTTCCCGTGGGAGTTGTAAAAGGCAACTGAGGGACTTGAGGGTGTGTATTGCAATTTTAGGCGATAGGCTGACAACCTATCACTATGGCGATACACAATTTTCCGAATGACCCTCAAATATATGTCAGACGTGGCGTAAATGTCCGTTTTTGCGGCCGTTTCCGCTCCGCCTACCCCGCAAGGGATAATAGACGTGATATATGTATGTATGTATGTATATTTATCTATCATCCACCATCATGAACAAACTATTTAATGACATCACGTGATAAATAAATTCTATAAAATTAACATCCTGTCAAATAAATGTTATTGTGTATTACAACAGTCAAACAGCCTCTGTGACAAAATAACTTTCATATTAAATACAATATAATTTATGATGAATTATTTAAATGTAATAGGCAAAGCAATAAATAAGTATTACATTCCTACGGTAGGTCTCAACATTGTTGCGAAATTGTATAATATCAGAGTGATGCTTGCTAACAGTTTGAAATTAATTAAAGCCGTTGAAATATGTAACAGTGTGATGCCAGCTTAGAATAGCATCACCCTATTTCTATGACTAAAGGACTCGAGGGTTTCAAGTGTATTACAATATTAGGCGACAGGCTGACAACCTGTCACCATAGTGATACACGATTTTTCTGAGACGGCCCTCAAATATTTGTCAGACGTGGCGATAGCGACTGTATTTTTACAGCCATGAACGCTCTGCCTTCCCTGCAAGAAACAAAGGCGTGATATGTGTATGTATGTATTTGTGCCGTGTGATGCCGGCTTAGAATAGCATCACCCCTTTTATTTCCAGCGGGCGTCGTAAGAGGCGACTAAGGGACTCGAGGGTTTCATGTGCATTACGATTTTAGGCAACAGGCTGACAACCTGTCCCTACAGTGATACACGATTTTACGACGGCCCTCAAATATTTGTCAGACGTGACGATAGTGACTGTATTTTTAGACAGTCCATAGAAGAATAGTGCAAAAAAAGGGTTAGGTTCCGACAGTTAAGTCGCCAACAACGGCAACAACCAAGGGGGTCCTATTTCCAAAACAAAGTAGTCGAAAAGTATTTTTGACATGCATGACAGTCCATTGCTGGTCATCATGAGCCTCTTCCTATCGGAAGGAATTCCCTACTCACCACGCTTGGCAAGCGGACTGGCGAGCGCAGTGCAAGATGTTGCATTCACAGGGAACGCTCCTGATGCTATTCTAAGCCGGCATCACACGGCAATTCTAAGCCGTCATCATAGACAGTGCCATGTGATGCCGGTTTAGAATGGCATCACCGTATTTCTTTCCCTTGGGAGTCGTAACAGGCGACTGAGGGATTCGATGGTGTGTATTGCAATTTCGGGCGATGGGCTAACAACCTGTCACTATGGCGATACACAGTTTTTCGCATGGCCCACAAGTATTTGTCAGTCGTGGCGTAATTTACTATTTTTTGCGACTGTTTGCGCTCTGCCTACCTCGCAAGCGATTATAGGCGTGATATGTGTATGTGTGTATGTATCATAGACTAAAAAGTATCTGTAAAAGCTCATTAGAAATTACTTAATATAAGTCAAATGTTAATTGGATATTTTGATTGATTACTGAATATTTAAGCTTTGCCAATTATCCGCACTAAAACATTGACTAATGAGCATAAATGGCCGATGATCTATGCAATTACCTTATTATCCATAGTTAAAGTTTTTACGATGTCGTATTGGGACCTCAAGGAGTGTTTTTGATTCAGTAGAAATCAGATGCACATGCGACAGACTGCAACAAGTATTCTTGTCACTCGTATCTCACTTTCTACTACTCGAATCTATTAATGTTAAGAGTATGTGTGAAAAGATTAGGACGTGTGTAGTAAAAAGGTTTGATATGATACTTCACACATATACAAAATGTAATACAAAATCAAATTCCTAATTAAAAAATAAGTATGCTCCATGATATCAAATAAGTCTTTAGATAATGAAATCTGATCATGATTATTTGTTAAGTAAGTGTATTATGTCAACCTAGGTAGACCGTCTATTGGTCTAAAAAATTTGTTGTGTCAAACTTTAATCAAATTGCTTGCTGTGAAATCGCTCCTACACATCTTTAATGGCAAAATCGAACTCTTTTTCGTATTAATAGATCAATATTGTATGAGATATGACAATCAGCACAAAAAAACTTTGAAATCATATTGAAACAATCCAGAATAAGGTCTTTTTTATAGATCAAATAAAGGAACGCCAGCAAGGTTACAAGGAAGAAAGAAGTTCACAACTACTAGAACACTATGCGTGGCTAGTTAACAAATCCCCAGATATTCAACGCCATCTATAGATGATTTTTGGTACTTTCTGATTACCTTTTTCTTTTTTAAACAGCTGTCAAAAATGCCTCATTAAGGTGTATTTAGACCCTTAAAACAACATACAAGAGTTAGAAAGGCTGACCACGGGACTTTCTATACTGAAGTACCTTTAAGTACTTACTTTCTTACTTAAGCCACCACTTAAGACCATGGCCAGAAAGCCCACGAAACTTCGTGTAGTGAAATACCAATTTAGTATAACAATATGGCGTTTACTCAAGACATTTTCGTTGCCTTTTAAGGACCGTACATTTAGGCCAGCGGGTAACTCTTGGGCCTTATTGGAGCCCTATTGAGCTGAAAGTCAATATAAATAAGCTGTGTTAGATCGTGTCATGATAATAGGGTTGCCAGATTTGCCACTTGACATTTCCCTATCGAGTTTTCCATCTTTTGTTTTAACGAGAGTTGGTGTTAAGAAAATTACAATAATGATGGTTTTGGAAAGGGCCCGTAGTTTGATATTATTCTACTTTGCAAGAGTTGATATTAAAGTAAAGTGTCTGCATGCAAATATTGACGAGGTTGGAAGTAAGCACCACAGTGGTGAAATACTGCGCTCTTTAAAACCATTTGACACGTAAGAGACTAACTAAAAATTAAAGAATACCTTCTCCATGATCTGCCAAATAAATAGGCACCACTTAGTGGAAGCAGGCTCCGTTAGACAACTGGCTTGCGACCATTTTACAATCGGACTGCGCCTAATAGCTAAGTGTTTTCTTCATATGGGTACCTACTGAGTGATCTCGCTTCATAATCGCCATTTTCTCACCTTCGTTTTTCTTAAAATCAATAATGTGTTTGCTCATATCTCAAATGCTCATTTTAAGGCCCAGGCAAGTAGCCCGACTCATAGAGTTCCGAGAAAAACTAGTAGGTTGAAACCCTAGGAGTGAGTCTGAGTACTGACCCATTTGTCCACCTTCAATTTGAGCGACGTGCCATCAGCTTTTACAGTTGACTCAATCTTAGCCTATTCCAAGAAAACTAGAGCTAAACTTCCGCCGTATTGGAAATAAGTCGTATTTGACAGCTGTCATCTCCATACTAAAAGAGATGTCAACAAAGGAAAATGGACCTTCTGCCATAGTATTATGACAAATCTGGCAGCTGTCAAATACGATTTATTGGAACGACGGTGCTTTAGGAGCAAAAATAAGTACCAGGCAAGCAGCAGCCCTAAGAGTGGGATCGGGCCATTTGTCCGCTATCAATTTGAGCGTCGTGCCATCTGCACAAAGATCAGTGTTTACAGTTGAGTAGATAGCAATCGAGACTGTAATAGACTCTTCTAGGCACCATCAAAGAATACTAAATAATACTACAGAGCTCTACAAAGGTGTACGTACGTATTGTTTCAGAATAGGTTTAGTTTGAGTAGGGATTAGAAGCAGACCCGATTTATTTTTAAAAGACTTTACAAATGACCGACCCGTATGGGCGTACGTAGTAAAATACAATACAAAATTGCGGCTTCATTAAATACCTGTAGACAGACACGAAATGAAGTATACGGGGTGTAAGGGACGGTGTACCGAAAACTTTGCAGGCATGATCAGACCATGAAACTGAACAACTTTTTCTATGGAAGCTATGTTGGTAAACGAGAATTTTTTTTCGACCTCCCATACAAAATTTCCGATCAGCTGACTGACTTTCTATGGAAACTCGAAAAAAAAATTTCGTTTCCCAACATAGGCTCCATAGTAAAAGTTGTTCAGTTTCATGGTCTGATCATGCCTGCAAAGTTTTCGGTACACCGTCCCTTACACCCTGTATAAATGACTAGCTGTTAATAATAATATATCTCATGATTGGGTAGCAAAGGTTTTATGAAGTACCTATGTATGATATTATGTAATATTTTCTGGACTGAAGATAACTTTATGACGTATGCCATAATTATTTAGTTTTCTATTATGAATAAAATTTTAAAACACTTCAAGGTGCTCGGTATAAAAATTATGAAAACTTACGAAATTGTACCGCAGGCAGGGTTCGAAGCTGTGACTTTCGGTATCGGTACTACAGATGCCTCTACCGACTGGGCTATTGCGGCTTATCTCCCGTTGGAGAACTTATGCAAGCGTATTTGCTTGTGAACCTATGCAAAATTTGTATAAGTATTACTTGCAAAAACCAACCCGGTAGATGGAGCCGTGCACGCGTTACTGGCATTAAGATACACTTGCAAAATTCGCAGGCAAAGGATGAGCCGCGGTAGCCGAGATGAAATAGGCGTCTCCAGTAATGGCGATAGTCACAGGTTCAAATCTTACCCGCATTAAATAATATAACACAATTTTCTTCTGTTTATAACAATTTTGTATTATCCTGATACAGAACCGGTTCGGGCGGGATAAAAAAATAAAAATTAAGGCACTGCCACGGGGCTAGCCAGGTTCATCACAGTTCATCCCTAAAATAAGGAAAGCCCAGGCGCAGATTGAACTATGCCTTATTTTTTTAAATACCTACATAGGTTATTATATTTGCAAAACTTTATCCATACTTAATATCAAAACAACCAATTTAGCAATGTACGACGTAATTTTTCGCAATTTGCATGTTGCGTGTGTCCATTATCGGAGATCGGACAGTATCGGCAGATCGACGGACATGTTGTTTCCTTGACGTTGTCAGATTGTCTTGTACGATAGAAAGATTTATTTGTTTGTCCGTTTGATTGTTTGTGATAAAGTTAACGCACATTACGCAGTGTATGCAAGTATCGGTGACTATACAAATCGATGGAAATGTTTCTTCAAACAGCTACACAAGAATAATAAAAAATAAAACGCGACTGCTTTCTAAGATAAAGCCTATCCTATGATACTCGGTATAATGTAAGGATTTTTCCGATACAATTCCCATTTGAATCTGTTCAGTGGTTATCGAGTTGTAACACTCACACATACATACATTATGCATAAGTACATAACTTTCCAAACATTAGACTCCTTTTTTGGGTTGACAGTCTTGTAAAAAGTCCACTGCTGGACATTGGCCTTACCCAACCGGGGGGTATTTACCATACTTACCACGCTTGGCAAGCAGATTGGTGAGTTGCACTGCGCTCACCAATCTGCATGCCAGGTGTTGTTATCACAGGGATCGCTGCTGCCCATATCCTGGATTCATCCCTAAGTCGCCTTTTGCGACACCCACGGGTAGAAATGGGGTGATGCTATTCTAAGCCAGCACCACACAGCTTTAAATGTTTAATTATCTAACTATTAAGTAAATATACAGGATGTATAGGCCAGGGGCCCGCAGTCTGCCAAATTAAAATCGTTTCAGTTTTGTGTCAATGGCCTTTCAGTGTCACAGTTTTGGTCATTTTGTATTCTGCTAACAGTTTAAAGTATAGAAAATCATAGTGGCATTATAATGACAGTGGAGTGTCGTTGGCATTTCCAAAATAAAAAAAAAGAAAGAGAATCCGGGCCCAGATCTCACCTGCGTTTAGTTCTGTTACTGATTTTTATTTTGTACTATCTGTTGCCCGCGACAGACGGACGGACGGACAACAAAGTGATCCTATAAGTGTACCGTTTTTTCTTTTTGTGGTACGGTCATCAAATAGATCACGTTGTTTTTTTTATCTATTTAGGAAAGCTAAACTTCCTGCCGTTTAGAAACCCATAAATATTTACGGTTTTTACGGTGAAACCATTACTTTATAATATTTACTGCATCTTCTAACTCCTGTCTCATCACATCAGTCAGCATATTGGTTTAGTTCCAATATGCTAGGAAGTCGAGCGAATGGGTTCGATTCCGCTCGTCACCAAGTAAATCCAAAGTCTAAATATACAGGGAGTAACAAAAAGGGTATAACAAGCCGAAAGGAGGTCATGAAATTGAACAACTTTCCCCATGGAACAGTGGTCGAAATATTGAAAAAAACATACAAAATTGCCGATCAGCTGGTTAATTTACTATGGGAGCTCCAATTTTTTCGTTATATTTCGACCTATTTACCATGGGAAAAGATATTCGCTTTCAAGAGTACCTTGACTTGTAACAAGTCCACGTTATCACTTAAAAAAAAATGCTGTTCATGATTCTTTAGTAGAAGCACGAACTAATATTAAATTCGGCGTTTAATTCAGATTGCCGTGTGATGCTAGCTTAAAATAGCATCACCCTCTTTCTTTCCCTCGGGTGTCATAAAGGCGACTAAGAGACTCAAGAGTTATTGTCTTACAATTTTAGGCGACAGGCTGACAACCTGTTACTTTAGTGACCAAGATGTTTCTGAAACGACCCTCAATTCTCAGACGTGGCGACAGCGTCTGTATTTTACGCCCGTTGACGCTCTGCCTGCCCCGCAAGGGAGAAAGGCGTGATATGTGTACGTATGAACGAACCCAGTAACTAGTATCCTTTGATGTATACTCCATTAGAGATGATTTAATCACAGCTGACTGCAAAGCTTCAACTGGCTTTGATACTATGAATAACTGAAATTAATTATGTTGTCGAAAATGTACAGTGGACGGTGACAGAAGAATAATTATAGACAAATTAGACTTTATTAGGAGGTAATGTATCACAATTTATATTTAAAGCTGAAGTAGCCATAATACAACATTCAACCATTTCTTTAAATATTACTTGTTATTTATTTGGCGGAGAGTTTAGCCCTCTACGTTTCGGCTCTTCAAGGAGGAGGTATGTGATCTGTCTATTTCCGTGAAGAAGGCTGTCTTAAGCAGCCAAAACATTGAGGGCTAATCTCTCTACCAAACAAGTAAGTCGCCTAAACCTACATAACATTCAAGCAGCGATTAACGAATGAACTAAAAAGCTTCTAAACATTTATTTAGTTTGTTTTGGCGAATGGGTAAGTTGGCGAAGCAGGTCACAAGTTTGATGTAGGGTTTGTTAGGAAAAATGCGTGAGGGGCCTGTCAGTTGCTTTAAAAGTAGGTATATAGAAAATACCTACAATTCAACAGGCAACCCAAGCACAAACTACTTTGTGACCCAAGAGCTTATGCGATTTCTATACTCGGAAACACACCTGTAATTTGACATATGTCGAACCTTTTGAATATGCCATAAAAGATTTTCCACAAAAGTTGTCATATAAATATAGAGTAAAGGTGTGTTTCCTGTAGAGTTTCCTTATTAACTACCGTAGCATAAAACGTATGTATAAGCCTAAGTAAGTTTATCTCACAGAACTATGACTAAAGCTATAGAACCAACACAATAATCTACTTTTAGACGATCGAAATCCAATTTCATCATTAGCACATGCAAGCAAGATGCAAAAAGACTGACTGTTTTTATTATTTTCGTGCATGTCACCAGTTTCAGCCAAAATGGAGTCCCTGATATTGAAGTCCTATAAACCTAACAATTTTAGAAGTAAAGTAAAAAAAAAACTCTGTAGTTCTAGCACTTTGTTTGAAACTACTGGCGATCTGTTATATTATAGTTGTTTAATTTAGCGTTGCTATGCTGGGGTAAGTTAGGTATTAATGACGGTCTATGAATGCGCCGCGATGCTCGCCCGCACGCATCGCTCTGGGCATATGTTGTCCCTTTCTCGCTCGCGGGGCGAGGGTGGCGGCGTGCGCGCGGGCCGCCTGGTAGGCGCCAAGCGGTGATTTCTGCACCGCACTATCAGTCACTCAAAACCGTTCGGACGGGAGGGTATCGCGTATTGTGCGGATTTCCCGCCACGCGTTTTGTGATGCCGCGTGTAATGGACGATTCAATTTGAGATCGCGCGTGTTGATGCATCGTATTATTGCGTTTCTCCTGGGTTGTACTGGAATGCCAGGCTTAGTGATTGTTGGATGTCTCGACGTCTTCCACGTGAGCGTCGCGTTGAATAGGCATCAGGTGGCCATATTGGCCCGCGTTTGTACGACCCAAATTCGGGTTGGGTCACGCGTAATGACTGATATCAAAGTGGAATACGAACAGAAGCTGTGAGTGGTTTGAAGTGAATAACGCGCCAAGGCTGTAGTGGAATGCTGGGTGTCGATATCTTTTCCACCCAGCCCTGTAAGTACCAACGGAATCCCTATTTGATCCATTCCCTGAACTTCCTTTCTCCGTTGGGTATTTTATGCATTTGCGCCGGCACGTGACTGTAAGTGTTAAACCTAGTTGTTTTAGTATAAAACTGTTTCCTCGTGTTAATGGTGTGTTCCCTTTAGTCATATTTGTTGTACCATTATCATTGTGACTCCTTAGTACGAATTGCGGAATTCGTGGGGTGATATAATTTGGAGGTACTTACTTATAATCTAGTGCTTATACGTGTGACGTAACGCCAGATCGGCAGACGGTATTTACTACAGAATTGAGTTATGTAAAGGTCAGAACACATCATTTGCCAATTTCACTCAACTTAGTTAATTAAGTTAAATAGATTTAGGTTCACGTTTAATTCATAGTATGCGCTGCTATATTGTGCAGCGTATGCTATTTAGCGCTGCGTAACGCGGCCATTGTCTGCCTTCAGTTGAACTCCTGGTATTTTACTAGAAATTTACCTGTGTAAATCGCTTCCACTGCGGGAGTTTAGCTTGGAATTAGACAATTTTTGGTAGCAGAGCGTGGTTCAGAAAACCACTAGATTTAAGATTATTTTAGTATAAGATTTTAATCTACCTACATAAAAAAAATATATTTATTGTGATTGTAGTGTGTGCCCTGTGTAGAATATCCTATCGGTAGGATCAGGGCCAATCAATTAGTGAATTGCTTGTTATTATCGTTGTGTTTACCCTGTGCGGATATCCTAACGGTAGGATCAGGGCCGATTGTCTATTTTTTTTTATTGTAAGGTTCGGTGTTACTTTGGGTTGGTACCATGGCTCCCACAATTAGACAGCTTCAGGCGAAAATCAGAGCGCACCTAATGTGGTTCGCGACTAAGCAGGCGATGGTCGGTCGCGGGGACCGAGAGGACGCACTCATCGCTTGTGCGCAACGGATTGACGAACGGGTCGCGGAGGTGTTGGATTGCCTCACTGGATGCGAGGAGTTATTTGATGGGACGCCTGATGAGGAGGTCAAACTTACGGTCCGGACGAATGTGACCCAGTGCATGGAGATGGGGCAGGAGATCCAGCAGGCGGCTGCTGTGATCACCAGGCGTAGAGCTGGGGAGCCGGACCCACCCCATGGTCCGCGGGGACCGGGGGTGCAAGTGCCCCTGCCGGCTGTGGCGATTCCGGTCTTCCACGGGGACTACACGGATTGGACCCGATTCCAGGATCTGTTTGACAGTGTGATTCATAACCGCACTGACTTGCAGCCGGCATATAAAATGGCACAATTGATGGCCAAGCTGCAAGGTGAGCCCCATGAGCTGGTAAAGCATCTACCAGTCGATGATGCAAGTTACGAGACGGCTCGCGGTTTGCTGATCGAGAGATATAGCAACAAACGTCTCATGATTGACCAACTCCTGGAACAGTGGCTCACCGTGCCGACCATCACACGAGGGACGGACCTCAGGGCCAAGGTCCTCAACCCTGTCTGCGTTGCAGTGAACGCTCTTGAGAGACAGGGGATGCCGGTGTCAGGCTATGATTATATCCTGGTCCACACGTTGTTGCGCCGCCTGCCGAGCGACATGGCCGCTCGTTTTGAACAGTCACACGGAGGTAAGACATCTGATTACCTCCCGACCTTCGAGGAGCTCAAGTCCTTCCTCGAGGCCGAGTGCAGGCGGGTAGATGCCCAATTTGGAGAGTCGCCTCACGCGGAGTCTGCGGCCGCTCGCCGCCCGGAACGGCCGGGTGCACAGGCGCGAGACGGTAAGAGTAGGCCACCCAGGCGATACAATGTCGCTAATTTGGAATCGAGGTGTGCCTACTGCAGAGAGGCGGGGCATCAGGTGACTGCGTGTGAGGAGTTCGCTGCACAGCGGGTGCAGAAACGTCGTGGTGTGGTGCAGCAACGGCGTTGGTGCTTTAGGTGTATGGGGCCGCATCAGGTGCGAGAGTGCCCATCAAGCACCAACTGCAGGTACTGCCAGGGTGCCCACCATCAGCTCCTATGCATGAACCGCAGCGGAGATTACGGAGGCAGAGCTGACGCGGGTCAGCGGACGGAGTCTGCCCTACCTAGACGGGAGCAACGCTCCCCACCCCCTCCAAGGAGGAGTCCTCTTTCAGGGTTTCAGGGACGAGGCCAGGGACATCAGCAAGTGATGCCCCCTTCACCACGCGCGAGACAGTCACCACCTCGGCAGCAGGTGCCGGAACGGGGTAGGTGGTCACAGGTCCAAGGTCAGGGGCACCCATCACAAGTACGTGATGCTACGGGCGGGTGCCAACACCAGGGCCAGTACATGCAGTACTCGGCGGGTCTGAACAACATGGTGAGTTCCCATGACCCACGCATGCCTCTCCCCTTGGCTGAGCACCCGCGGCTACAGGCGCATCCACGGTACGCGCGCCTGCCGCAGGGTTACTATAGGCTGCCAGCCATGGCGTACAGGACCAGAGGTCCCTATCAGCAGGAGTGGGACCCACTCGAAGGTGTACGGAGAGAGGGGACCCCCCCGCAGGACGCGGACACTCCGCGCTTAGGTTCCTGCTAGGTAATCGCCGCCTACACGCCAGCTTCGGCCCCCCGGCCAATTACGGTATTGTTGCCTACGGCAATGATTTGGGTATGGGGATACGGTGGCCGCAGCATACAGGTAAGAGCCTTGTTAGATACAGGGGCTCAGGGTTGTATTGTGTCTAGTAAGCTGGTGAGTAGGCTACGCTTAAATATAAGGCCCACAACGGATGGGGCTGTAGGTATTGGAGGTGTAGATGTGCCTGACGTTCGGGGTCAGGTGAACTTCGAGTTCACATTGGGTAGTACGGGTACAGGGGTCAGCTATCATGCCTCAGCAGTGGTGCTGGATGAAGTGGTAGGGAAACTTCCTCAGGTTCGGTTACCGTCAACGGTACGAGGGTTAACCACAGGCTTAGAGTTAGCTGATCCTGAATTTGATACTCCTGGTACGGTGGACGTTCTCCTCGGGTCAGACGTCCTCGGGAGATTCTGGTGTGGCAGAAAACGGGTACTTCAGCAAACTGGTTTAGTGGCCGTTGATACCACAGGGGGGTATGCTATTTTTGGCCCAGTTTGGAGACCTCAGGACCTACCAGAGGGCGATACGGTGCTCTATGGTAGTGTGTTGTCGGAGGTGCTGCAGAGGTTTTGGGAGTCTGAGGAGCCACCTACAGCGGATAGACGGAAGCCAGAGGATGACGAGTGCGAGCTGTTCTATCAGTACAACACTGCACGAAGTTCGTCAGGTAGGTTTGTTACCAGGCTGCCATTTCTCCCAAACCGCCCCTCCTTAGGTAGTTCGCGACAGATCGCGGAACGGAGACTACTGGCTATGGAGAGAAAGATGAAGCGAGATGCAGCACTTCGGCAGAAGTATATCGAATTCATGAGGGAGTACCTAGAGTTAGGCCACATGTCGGTGTCCAGCATAGATTGGAGGTGTGTCGAGCATTACTATATACCACACCTGGCTGTTTTGAAGTCACCGGAGGCGAAGATACGGGTAGTGTTTGACGGTTCTGCTCCTACATCGAATGGTGTGTCTGTGAACCAGTGTCTGCACGCGGGTCCCAAGTTGAACCGGGACATTGTGGACATCCTCACAGATTTTCGGTTGCACCAAGTAGCGTTCGTCGCAGACGTCAAAATGATGTTTCGCCAAACAATTATACACCCGGATGACCGTCGGTACCAGCTGATTTTGTGGCGTGAGAGCCCTGACGAGCCGATGGTCACTTATGAGCTTAACACGGTAACGTATGGTCTGAAGCTAAGTCCGTTTTTGGCAGTACGCACGCTGCGAGAGTTGGCCGCACAGGAAAGGGTAAGATTCCCTCGAGCCGCAGCAGTACTGGATCGCGACGTCTACGTGGATGACATCTGCACGGGTGCAGATAGCGTGCAACAAGCACTGCTACTACGAGACGAGCTGATCGCGATCATGGAATCAGGAGGTTATGAGTTGCGGAAATGGCTGTCCAGCTGTCCAGAGCTCCTGGCCGGGTTGCCAGGTGAGTTCCAGCAGGACCCGCACCTTTTCGAGAACCCGGACAATCCAAATACGTTGAGCATCCTAGGGGTGCAATATAGGCCAACGCATGATGTCTTTACGTATCAGATCGAGCCAGACCTTTTGCAGAAGACTTGGACGAAGCGTTCGGTATTATCGACGATCGCCAGAACTTTCGATCCTAACGGGTGGATCGCACCGGTGACGTTCATGGCGAAGTGCTTCTTGCAAAGGTTGTGGCTAGCAAACTTGGGTTGGGACGACCAGCTCTCCGGAGAGCTGTTGAATGATTGGACCAAGTTTGTGACCACCTTACCAGGGATCGTACGCATCGCCATACCTCGCAAATTGCTCCCATCGGTGGGATGTAAGGCTACCCTACATGGGTTTTGTGATGCCTCGGAGCGAGGGTACGCGGCAGCTGTCTATTTGCGGACAGTCAGTTCAACGGGAACTGTAGACGTGCGTCTAGTTATGGCCAAGAGTAAGGTGGCTCCGGTTAGGACAAGATGGACCATTCCAAAGTTGGAATTGGCGGGAGCAGCGCTTCTCACGCGCTTGCTACATCATGTCGCTAGTAATCTACGCGGTACCATCAATTTGGATGAAACGGTGTACGCATGGACCGACAGTAGGATAGTTCTGTGCTGGTTACAGACGTCGGTACATACTCTTGAGGTTTTCGTGGCAAATCGGGTGTCACAGATTAAAGGATCGGAAACTCCGTTGGTATGGAGACACGTACCGGGAGAACAGAACCCAGCGGATTGCGCCTCACGGGGATGTAGGGCCCCTGATTTGGTAGGTCACTCACTGTGGTGGGGACCTCAGTGGCTGACTGAGTCACCTGAGAGATGGCCATACAATGAGTGCGGGTCGCCGCTTGGGCCACCTGATCGAGGTTTGCGAGTGAACGTAGGGCAGATCGTACCTAAGCCTAGTGCGGCTTTCTTGCTGGAACGATACAGCTCCCTCGACAAACTTCTAGGGGTGACAGGTTGGATCAAACGGTTCGTGAACAACTGTAGAAAACCTCAAGCAGAACAGAACTTGGCACCTGTCCTCTCGCCTGCGGAGCGGAATGCGGCTCTAAGTTTATTGGTTAGGGTCGTCCAGGCGGAACATTTTGAGGAAGAGGCCAGGCTGCTCAGGGATGGCCGTGGAAAGCTGAAGGGAGGTCTTGTGCGCCTCAACCCGTTCGTGGACGAGCATGGAATGCTCCGGGTTGGAGGTAGACTTCGGAACGCTAACCTGCCCTTTTCAGCACGGCATCCGCTGTTACTCCCAAAGAAGGGACCTTTGGTAGAACTTATAGTTAGGGATCGTCACCAGAAAAACTCGCATGCGGGCTGCAATGCACTTTTGGCTATATTCTGCAGCGCGAGTTTTGGATCTTGTCTGGACGACGTACGGTACGGAGCATTGTGTTTCGGTGCTTGCCTTGCTATCGGTTGAAGGCAGCCACAATGCAACCTCAGATGGGAGACCTCCCACCGGACCGGGTGACGGAAGCCTGGACGTTTGCGGGTGTGGGAACGGACTTTGCGGGGCCTTTTATGGTAAAGGCATCACGCCTTCGCAACGCGAAGTCAATCAAGGCGTATTTGTGCGTGTTTGTGTGCCTAGCAACCAAGGCCGTCCACTTGGAACTCGTGGCCGACCTCACTACGGAGGCTTTCTTAGCAGCTTTAGATAGATTTGTGTCGCGAAGAGGGCGACCAGCGCTGATCAGGTCGGACTGTGGTACCAACTTTAAGGGCGCTGATCGATGTATGAAAGAAATTATAACGTTTTTATCGGAAAACGAGGAAGCTATCGGCGCGAGCCTCTCCCGTCAGGGCATTAACTGGGTGTTCGATCCACCAGGATGCCCCCACTGGGGTGGTATATTTGAAGCGGTTGTAAAGTCCGCTAAGACGCATTTGATGCGCGTTATAGGTTTAACGATATTAACCTTTGAGGAGCTAGCGACCGTGTTTTGTAAAATTGAGGCCGTTCTCAATTCACGTCCTTTGTGTCCGCTTAGCTCAGATCCGAATGATCTGGAGGCCCTGACACCAGGGCATTTCTTAATTGGCCGACCACTTAACGCCTTGCCAGAATACCCCTACACAGAGGTCAGTAGCAATCGTTTGACGCGTTATGAGTTGCTGCAGCAAATGTCTCAGAATTTTTGGAAGCGATGGTCGCTTGAGTATTTGCACATTCTGCAGCAGCGCCTTAAGTGGACGGACAGAACTGAACCCCCTCGCATCGGAGATCTCGTTCTGGTTAAGGATGCCAACCTGCCGCCACTGCGATGGCGCAGAGGGCGCATTCTCAACTTGTTCCCAGGTAGTGATGGCACTCCTCGAGTCGCGACAGTTTAGGTAGGGGATTCAGTTCTTAAGCGAGCAATAGCAACGCTATCTCGTCTCCCCAGTAGTGAATAGGCCTAAGGGATTCGGCCTAGGGCGGGTGAATGTTTAATTTAGCGTTGCTATGCTGGGGTAAGTTAGGTATTAATGACGGTCTATGAATGCGCCGCGATGCTCGCCCGCACGCATCGCTCTGGGCATATGTTGTCCCTTTCTCGCTCGCGGGGCGAGGGTGGCGGCGTGCGCGCGGGCCGCCTGGTAGGCGCCAAGCGGTGATTTCTGCACCGCACTATCAGTCACTCAAAACCGTTCGGACGGGAGGGTATCGCGTATTGTGCGGATTTCCCGCCACGCGTTTTGTGATGCCGCGTGTAATGGACGATTCAATTTGAGATCGCGCGTGTTGATGCATCGTATTATTGCGTTTCTCCTGGGTTGTACTGGAATGCCAGGCTTAGTGATTGTTGGATGTCTCGACGTCTTCCACGTGAGCGTCGCGTTGAATAGGCATCAGGTGGCCATATTGGCCCGCGTTTGTACGACCCAAATTCGGGTTGGGTCACGCGTAATGACTGATATCAAAGTGGAATACGAACAGAAGCTGTGAGTGGTTTGAAGTGAATAACGCGCCAAGGCTGTAGTGGAATGCTGGGTGTCGATATCTTTTCCACCCAGCCCTGTAAGTACCAACGGAATCCCTATTTGATCCATTCCCTGAACTTCCTTTCTCCGTTGGGTATTTTATGCATTTGCGCCGGCACGTGACTGTAAGTGTTAAACCTAGTTGTTTTAGTATAAAACTGTTTCCTCGTGTTAATGGTGTGTTCCCTTTAGTCATATTTGTTGTACCATTATCATTGTGACTCCTTAGTACGAATTGCGGAATTCGTGGGGTGATATAATTTGGAGGTACTTACTTATAATCTAGTGCTTATACGTGTGACGTAACGCCAGATCGGCAGACGGTATTTACTACAGAATTGAGTTATGTAAAGGTCAGAACACATCATTTGCCAATTTCACTCAACTTAGTTAATTAAGTTAAATAGATTTAGGTTCACGTTTAATTCATAGTATGCGCTGCTATATTGTGCAGCGTATGCTATTTAGCGCTGCGTAACGCGGCCATTGTCTGCCTTCAGTTGAACTCCTGGTATTTTACTAGAAATTTACCTGTGTAAATCGCTTCCACTGCGGGAGTTTAGCTTGGAATTAGACAATAGTGTACCGTTGTTTATGACAAATGAATACTGACGTATAGTAAATAAAACTTGTGACAACCTAATTGGCGATACAAATAACCTAAATGTATCCTTTTTCAGCGCATTGAAAGAGCAATAAGTAAAAATAGGGTGAAATGATATATTCTGTTGTTATTTCAGTCTGGTTTCTAAAGCTTTAGTCATAGGTAGTTCTGTGGTATATCTTTCCTAGTCCATGCAATCAAGTAGAATATTATTTCCTCATCATTAAAGCACGATAAAACTGATAATACACTTAAACTAATGTAGGATGCAATTTCTATCGCATGATCATAAAACTATGAGTCATTTGAATTAAAATTCAAGCCGACATCTGTATTCCGTGCCACTCGTAATATGATATTGGCATTCGTATACGAGTAAACAAAGCGATCGACTTTGCATCCGAACGGCGGACTTGCGATGCGCATTAGCAATGCACATTGGATAAGACCACAGAATAATAATGGAAGTAACTAGTTAGTAGGCTGACAACCTGTCACTATAGTGATACACCATTTTTCTGAAACGGCCCTCAAATATTTTACGGCCGTTAACGCTCTGCCTACCCCGCAAGAGATAAAGCCATATGTGATGATATATTACATGACATGTTAGATTTTCAAAGATATATAGGTAAGTATGTTTGTAAGTAGGTTTCTGACCGAATTTTCAATTGCTTGGATATTGAGCGTAAGTGAGCAACTTACGCTCGATACGGATTTTCCGAGTTACATAATTTTATTTAAGTATTTAGGGAAGATTGTTACTTAAAATGTTCGAGTCAGTAATTGTTCACAGAATACAGACGTCCATCTTGAATTCATTTTAATTGCATCATCTTTTACATTTTGTAGTTTATGTATCCGGAGTATACTTACAGAATCATATAAAAAAAATATAATATTACATAAAAATATAGCTCATCAGATGAATACTGCGTTGTAAATGGCTGTCACTTATTACACATTTGTTTTTTGTTTCTTTTTTTTCGTGTGGGACACCGAGTCATCCAAGGACCCGATGAACCCTGGTGTCAGAGTTTTTCAACCGCCTATTACTAGTAGTAGGCCTCTGACATGGTTGTGTAACGACCGCCGTCTAAGTTATCATAGACTGCAACCGGGGCCGACGGCTTGACGTGCCCTCCGAAGCACGGAACCATTTCTTTTCGGACAATCAGTTAGTTCACCCTGCAATGTCCTAACCAGACCGGGAACAAATTCACAAAATGATAAATATGAACTTTGTGAGTGCCCCACCGAGAATCGAACCCGGAACCTTTGCGTCGCAGGCAGTCGCACTACCACTGCACCACATCGGCCGTCACATTTGATTAAATTTAAATAACATGAGGGTTTTTGTATAAAAAACTGCGTATTTGTTAACATATCAGTACCAATTTTTTTTATCAAGTCAAAGGTATTTGCAATAACTTATGTTTGTTTGTCGAACTTATGCTTAGGGATGCCACCACTATCACATGATATGTATATGTTATCACGTAAATAGTTTCTGTACAACATGGTTTATTTGAAGTAGGTACAACAACAAAGTTCGGGCGACCGTTTTTAATTTCGTCCGCAACTGGGGTACTAAACTAAACTTACTAAAGTACTGACCCACACAAAATAAGTTGATTAATGCGAAAATTTTCTCGAGTGAAATCCGTGAAAATGATCGACAGTTATTTCAATATGTCGTCACCAGTGTAAAAAAGATGTCAGCCACATGAATTGAACATGAAAACAGCCACTTTATCTAATAATCCCATGTCCAGCAGTGGACTGTTGTGGCTGTTGAAGTATCTAAATGACCTACATTTCTTGGTGTCATATTATTTATTTTCAATATGATTCTGTGTCTCATTCCGGTTACATAAATATCTGCTTAAGTATATTTAGTAATGTCCTGGGCTAATTAGCAGTGTATTTCAAAATTGCGGCAATTTGCCAATACTAGCTCCAAACGACAGGCTAGATTTCTTTCACCCACGCACAATCGATACAAAGGAGCGAGATATCGATCTCGATCCGATTCACTTGAATCGATACGCCCTGACGTTGACAAATAACAAGATGGCGGACTTTACGATGGACAAATTGGGACTCCTTTCAGAGCTAAGATAGTTTTTAAAAACGTTAGAGGGAACCTTACGAACTATCAGTTTGGTATGAACATGGACATATGGTTGTATATCGATGGGCATGAATC
Organism: Tuta absoluta; assembly: GCA_027580185.1. Taxonomy (NCBI): domain Eukaryota; kingdom Metazoa; phylum Arthropoda; class Insecta; order Lepidoptera; family Gelechiidae; genus Tuta; species Tuta absoluta. Next base: position 5,063,420 of record JAQAHW010000023.1, on the reverse strand, counting down.
AACGAAATACCTACTCATGTCATTCAATTCAAGGAAGAAGATTTAAATTCACCTATTGGTAGGCAACGTCGAACCATACCTCTAAAATGTGCAAAAAAATTGTAAAAAGAATAGAAAGTTAGTTAAGAAAGATAAAGAAAGAAAGTTGGTTTCGGAGCTCATTTATTTTGTATGAGCGGTGTGGGCCGTCATTTCGTCTAATCAATATAATCGGTTAAAAAATACCTTTATCTATAGTTAGCAATTACCTAGATTGAATTTGACCTTTGCATATGTGCAGAAAAACAAAATTTTAGATTGTATGAGATATGACAAAATGCGCACAAAACTATACAATCCAAAAAAAAATAAGCAGGTGTGCCCGTGTGCCGCGTCATATATAAGTGAGACGAAATGTTCGGTGCTTCACTATCACACATTGGATTCTCTTTAAACAGTATTCATGTTATCTAAGGGGCTCCCAGTATTTATGGGAGTGAGTCCTTCAGGCGAATAAGATAAGGATTGTATCGGTCCATGTTCAGTGTTTGAGATAAACGGTCGGTGGTAATTTTTAGGGTTCTGGTTCCAGCAAAATTAATTAAAAAAGTCGAAGTTGTTCGTGGAACCATTGATCGGATTGGTAGGTACTGTACTGGCAGCTACGGATCTGACAGTGCAAAGTTGGACGATCTCAGGCAGACCGACGATCTTGTACAGGGTCCAGCGCAACCGTTGCGTTGGATGTAGTGTTGTAAGCCCAAAATAGCGGTCTTTAAAAAGCACGGGAGGTTGCATGTGCCTGTGTACAACGAAGATGATGAAGGTGTTGCTCAAGAAGGATTAAACGAGTACATACATACATACATAAATCACGCCTCTTTCCCGGAGGGGTAGGCAGAGACTACTTCCTTCCACTTACTACGATCCTGGCATACTTCTTTCGCCTCCTCCACATTCATAAATCTCTTCATACATGCTCGTCGGTTTAGGGTACTCTTGACCTGACCTTTCTTTAGCACGTCCCCGATTTGATCGAGGTACGTTCGTCGAGGTCTTCCCCTTCCGAAGTAAGTAAAAACTATTTATTATTATAACACACGAAACCACAATAATTAAAAACATAAAGTCTTTATCTAAAGTGCGCAAACGCGGTCTTAACGCTAAAAGCGATCTCTTCCAGACAACCTTTAAGTAGAGGAAAGCAGAGCAAATTGAATGTAGAAGAATATTTACATAACCTAGGTGTATGTTATTATGATGAAAACTTTCAGTTTTTATTTTATGTTGTAGTTTCCGGTGGCTTCAAACTTTGCGCGGTAAAGGTACACTTTTTGTCCTTGACGTATGTTCTTATAATGAACCTACAAATACGGTGAACCCTACTGAATCCTAGAACATCTTTGCCACCTCCATCAAACCCTAGAAGCGTCGGTCTGTTTTTGCGTCGCGGAATTAGTCGTCCACTCCAGATAAGGCGCGAGTGCGAAGAGATAAATAGAGCAATAAAATATCTCTGATTGCTCTAAGCCACAGTACAAGAAAGCTACAAGAGAATGTGTTCATGCAATTATACTTATTGAAGGCTGGACTCTGCGCTTTTAGCCCCGGGGCTTTGAAACCTACACCTGACTGGTGGGGAGAGCTCACCCGGAGAAGTTTGTGTGGTTGTTCAAACAACCAGCCCAGTCGCGCTCCAAGGGCTTAGACTGGGATTAGGAGTTGTTCTGGGGAGAAGGGTTCGGACTGATGCAAACGATACAACTGGTTTTTACCTATTAGCATAGACTGGATGGTGTGAGAGGAAAATATATCAGCGGCTTGTCTTATGGAAACTTCAGACCAAAAGAGAGAAGGTTGTACTTATTATCCAGTGTTTAGTCCATGATACTTTAAAAACAAATCAAATTATTTTAATTAGAAATAAGAAATGTTAATAAGAATGTCGAAGAAAAGAAGTAGAAGGTACTCGTATAAAATATGTATTGGATTTTCGACTAAAACTTTGTTCTTTACCTACAGCTCTAAAGAAAAGTCGGAATCTCTTTTAAAATAATAAAAAATAAAATAAAAAAAAATAGTTTATAAAAAAATAAAATAAAAATAAATAGTTTCAAAAATAGACTTGACAATCATTTAAAAACTATACAATCAATAAATTAAGACACAAGTGCAGTGATATACACGCATCAGCTCAATGAGCTGCTAGTGTATTAAAAAATATAATAATAATAATAATAAGCCCCCTACAAACCTAACACCACGTCCGGCACGACCATCTGTTGCCACGTGGGGGGCGGACACTGGCAGCTATTAGCTAATTACTTGCCAGTGACAAACGGTGCACTAGTAAACCACAATGCGATATGCGTCTAAGAAATAGACTTATTCCTCAGGTGGGTCCTCACCAACAGGTGGGGGAATCCCACCCCGTTCCTTCGGGTTCGGGTAGCCCCATCGTATATGAGGGGGGCAACATGTCGCATTCTGCCCAGTCACAAGCTGTTGCAGATCAGGAAAACGTTCCATCAGACAAACCTACAACCTCACTCCCATCATCGCCAATCTCATCCACGCACAGTCTATTCCCTTCACCCAGCTCATCTCCTAATCCCTTCGAATATCGTCATCAATCACGTTCATCAACTGTAACGCCTAGTTTATCTGTAGATGTTGAACTAGAGGCAGAAGCCCTAGAACTAGTTCCCACTACAAGCAGCAGCAAAAAACGCCACACAAAGAAATCTTGGTCTGAGGACATGTACAAATTCATTTGGCGAACATATCTTTTAGCTACAAATATGCAACAAAAAAAGAAGGGATATCTCGATAAAGTACATAAACAATTCAATGAAAAATTCCCAGAACTGCAAATTACAAAACAAAGAATAGGAGAGCAAGTAAGGGCCATAACTAGAAATAACCTTCTGCCCGTAAAAACACTTGAAGAAATTAGAACTGAAGTCACACTAACCCTGCAAACACAAACATATGGACATACTTCGACGATTCCTAGCAGAACTACACACGCACACAATAATGAAAGCACATACATCACTAGTAATACACAAGGCAGCTCCCACAACTCAAGTATCTCTAATGATGACATCATACTAAATGATATAAGACCTCTCACTACTAAAGCTGGTAAAATCAGACAAAGACTACACTGGACCGAAACTGTCAACAAAGATCTCTTAAGGTGTTATTACATAGCAACTAACAACGAATCTAACTGCACAGGTTACAGACCAACAGTTCATGCTCACTTCTTAGAAACACACCCAGAATTACATTTTCTATCTCAACAAAGATTATCAGATCAAATAAGATCAATTATTAATAACAACCTAGTTTCAGTGGAAGAGAGAAACTTGATCAAAGCTGACCTAGTCAAACAACATCTTACAACTACCAACTCCTCACAAAGTAGCTACCACTCACGCCATAGAAATCTCGCCACCACTCAGACACACTTACAGAATCCTACAGCTTCAACTCCTGATTTGACTCAGCCACACTCACTAAATGAAAATACCGTTGTCTTTGAAAATGAACTTTCAGACTTACTTACTTCAAGTAGTCAAACAGGAACTGAATCACAAAATCACATTCATTCTACTCACACTCACCCATCTCATCGCTCATCACGGACAAAAACTATAATATTAGATAAAGAAAAAATTATTCAAAAATTTGAAAATCTTTTGAACATATATAAAAACACAAATCCAACCAAAAGACCATACATACCAAAGCAAAATTCTTCTAAAAGATTGGCTGAAATTGTAAGAATCCTTGATACAGAAATTCTTCCAAAATATATTGATAGAGAACAAGATTTCTCGACTACTCAAACACTTGTATACTGCGCGGCATATACAGCAGCCGAATGCAATGGCACTAAAGTAAAAAACATTGTTACAACAGAAATAAGATACACTCACAAGACCCCAGCATGGCAGATTAGATTAGAAAATAAAATTAATTTACTCAGGAGAAACATAGGAAGAATGACTCAATACAACCAAGGAAACAGAAGTTTAAAACTCATCACACACGTTCAACAAATCAAGCACAAATACAGAATACACTCCATTCATGAAGAGCCAAACCTGACAGATGAACAGTTTCTAGATACACTCAAGCAGAAGCTAAATGCAGCCACCAGCAGACTTAAAAGGTACATAAATTGCACAAAGCGCAAGCAGCAAAATGCAGTTTTTGCGAACAATGAAAAACAATTCTATAGAAACCTGGCTGCTGATACACAAAACACCCAGAATCCTAATAGTGACTTACCTCCACCATCATCTGATAACATGCACCGGTATTGGTCGAATATATGGGCTAATTCAGTCCAACATAATGAAAAAGCAGAGTGGCTAAAAAAAGATTCTGAAACTACTGGCTCAATTTCGGAAATGACTTTTGAACACATACCGATAGAAGTGTTTATAAAAGTCTTGAAAAAGACTCACAATTGGAAGGCACCAGGAAGCGATCACATACACAACTTTTGGTACAAAAAGTTTACCACCACCCAACCCCTGATTCACAATAGCATCAATGAATTTATCCAAGACCCAAACCAAATGCCGAGTTACATTACAGAAGGAATAACCATCATGATTCCAAAAGATAGTGATCGTCAAAACCCCGCGAAATACCGTCCAATCACTTGCCTTCAAACTATCTACAAAATACTAACAGCCTGTATCGCAGAACTTATTTACGAACATGTCACAACAAATAAAGTGCTTGCAGAGGAACAAAAAGGCTGCCGTAGACACAGCAAAGGATGCAAAGAACAATTAATTATTGACTCTGTTGCTATGCGCCAAGCTCTCAAACGTAAACAAGACATAAGCAGCATGTACGTCGACTATCGCAAAGCATTCGACTCAGTCCCCCATAGTTGGTTAATTCATGTACTGCAACATTACAAAATCAATTCAACTATTATAACATTCCTCAAAGAATCAATGAGCCAGTGGAAAACCAAGTTAAAAATTATAGACTGCACTCATTTTGAAACTCCTGAAATCCCTATTAAACGAGGAATATTCCAGGGTGACGCCCTCAGTCCACTCTGGTTTTGCCTGGCCTTGAATCCACTCTCCCAAATGCTTAACAACTCATGCCACGGCTTATCAATAGCTAACCAAAATAATACCAATAACTACTTTCTCACACATCTCATGTATATGGACGATATTAAATTATATAGTAACACAACACAATCTCTACATATACTGGCAGACATTACAGAAAGATTTTCTAAAGACATACAAATGGAATTTGGTATAGATAAGTGCAAGACTTTTACAATAAAAAACGGCACTATAACAGACAACAACTACACGCTAGAATCTGGAAGCTCCATAGAATCTTTGGATGAAAACAGTCTCTATAAGTATTTAGGTTTTCAGCAGTCACGGCAGATTAAACAAAACCAAACAAAACTTGATCTGAAAAAGAAGTTTAAGCATAGGTTAAATATACTACTACGGTCTCAGCTTAATTCGCGCAATTTAATTAAATCAATAAACACATTCGCTATTCCGATCCTAACATACTCCTTCGGCATTATTACCTGGTCTCAAACAGATCTCCTGAAACTTCAACGCCTGATCAATACCTCACTCACAGCCTCACGCAAACATCACCCAAAGTCTTGCGTGCAAAGACTTACGCTAGCTAGGAAAGAAGGGGGCAGGGGAGTAATAGACATTGTAAATTTACACAACAACCAAATCAAATCACTCAGAAAATACTTTCATTCAAGATCACAAGACACAATGCTCCACCAAAACATTTCTCTAGCTGATAAAAAAATAACACCTCTGAACCTCAACGATCTAAATGAACAGCGTAACGAACGCACAACTGAAGTCAAAGATAAAATAGCCGCATGGGAGATGAAGTCTCTACATGGAAGACACCGCCACGATCTCGAGCAACCTCATGTCGACAAAGCTGCGTCGAACTTATGGTTGCAGAGAGGTGAGCTCTTCCCGGAGACGGAAGGTTTCATGTTGGCAATCCAAGACCAGATAATAGATACCCGCAATTACAAACGATATATTCTAAAATCCCCAAATTTACCTACGGACAATTGCCGACATTGCCATAGTAGTTCAGAGACAATCCAACATATTACCGGTGCTTGTAAATCCATAGCCCAGACAGATTATAAACACCGCCACGACCAAGTTGCAGCAATAATACACCAAAATTTAGCTTTCCAGTATAAATTTGTGACCGAAAAACTACCTTACTACAAATACCAACCCGCAGCAATACTTGAAAATAGCAATTATAAAATTTATTGGGACCGCACAATTATTACAGACAAAACTATTCACTGCAATAGGCCAGACATAACTATCTTAGATAAAATTAATAAGACTGTATTTTTTATTGACATAGCAATATGTAACACACACAACCTTTTATCAACACATACTGAAAAAATTGCGAAGTATACCGATCTATCCATAGAGATAAAAAAGCAATGGCAAGTTAGCTCAGTTCGAACTATCCCAATAATTCTTTCTAGTACAGAAGTTATACCAAAAAACCTAAACACCAGTCTACAATCACTCAATATGCACAAATCCACAATCGCTCTTCTACAAAAAGCTGTTATTCTTAATACCTGCAGGATAGTCAGAAAGTTTTTGTCGTTAGATTCACAATAGCACTTGGCTCCGGCCCGTGCAATTTTGCCTCTTCGGAGAGATTTTAAATAGAAAGATATTTACATAATAATAATAATAAAAATTCTTTATTTCAGGGTACTAGCCCCATACATGTTAGTAAACAGAATTCCTTACCAGCTACAATTAGTATTAAGTTTTAAATTTAGTTTTAAGTGAACAATTTGTTTGTAGTGTTGTGAATAACTTACATTAAATTATTACAAAAGTACACACACTTGTATTTGTTCTTATCCATTGCCTGAGATAGCGACTTTCACAAAATCTACCAGAAATCATAGCCAGGACACTGTTTGTGCTGCCACGAACCCTCTGCAGCGCGGCGGCACTTCGTTTGCGGAGCATGGCCTGGAAACCATCTACATGAGCATCCGCAAACATACCTGACGCACTACAGAAGCGTGGCAGCCCAAGCAGTGCCCTGAATGCGTTGTTGTATTGAACAGTTATGGTCTTAAGCGATTTTTGCCTGTATGAAGCCCACAAGTTGCAGGTGTACAATGATGTGCAGTACGCTCTAAACAATGTGACTTTAACTTGTGCTGAGCAGCGCCTGAACCTGTGGACTATCATATTGGTCCTAACCGCTAAAGCCCTTCTCTCCCTCTCAACATCAGCATCATCACAGAGGTCTTCAGTTAAAATATGCCCTAGATATTTAAAAGATGAAACTCTCTTTAACGGAGCTCCTTCAAGAGATATAACAGGTATTTCAGAAGGGCGCTTTTGACGCTGTAGATTTAGGAAGATTATATCAATTTCAAGGACACTAATGGACAGAGACTCCTGTCTGCATCTTTTCTGTACTGTGTCCCAACACTGGGTGTTAATTGCGACGGTTAGTCACGAATGTAAGATATGCCGCTGATCTTTAAGAAAACGATTTATACAGTGTCCATGTAAAAAGTTGTCGGCTTAAAGCTTAAAGTGTCGATCCGGTCTTTCTGCTAAGAAAAATACGAAAAGGTAAGTAGGTAAGTACTTTAATTGATTTTACGCAGGAGATTTCTGGTAATTTATGGCAGGAAGACATGGCCACATTGGCCACCTGTAGCACCTTTTTATCTTAAAGTATTTAAAAGAGCATTGTCAAGTCTTAAAGAAGATTGATTGGAATACTCAAGTTGCATAACCTCTTTCGACAAACGACGCGGGCCTGAAATCTGCTATGTGAAAATCGTTTCAGTTGTATGTCGATAGCTTGTCAGTTTGATGGTTTAGGTCATTTTGTATTCTGCTAACACTTTGACGTATAGAATATCAAAGTGGCAATAGAACGATAGTTGAGTGTCAATTGCATTACAATGACTAAAAGTAAGAAACAAAAAAAGGGGCTTCAGGGCCCCAGGGGTACGAAACGGCCAAAACCATGCAAATGACATACATACACACATACATACGCATATCACGCCTATAATACCTTGCGGGGTAGGCAGAGCATAGACAGCCGCAAGAAACGGCCATTTACACCACGTCTGACAAATGTCAGGGTTATTCGGAATATTGTGTATCGCTATAGTGACAGGTTGTAAGCCCATCGCCTGAAATTGCAATATACACCCTCGAGTCCCTTAGTCGCCTCTTACGACTCCCATGGGAAAGATATGGGGTGATGCTATTCTAAGCCGGCATCACACAGCAAATGACACTTTATTAAATCACAATTGAGACGCTTTTCAAAAAGCGGAATCCGGCCAAGCATATGAAGTCATCAAGGTAGAATTTGACCATTTCAGTGTCCTTGTGTGTTACTACGGATTAGCTCCTTCTTGTCTCGTATCTTTATTATTTCTTCCACATCATATTCTGTAGAACTCATAATTTTGCCATTACTTTGGTTGTCTGAAAAGCAGCGTTTAACACCCAGCAATTTTTTTTCCTATCCAAGGAGTAACAAAAATCGAAATATAAAAAACATTACCTCCGATACAAAATTGCCGATAAGCTGGTAATTTACTATGGGAACTAAATTTTATATATTTTGGGGAAATATTGAACAGTTTTATGAGTACGTTGACCTTCTTTCAGTTTAATACCCTTTTTGTTACTCCTTATATAGAGGGCGCCAAAGTCACCTTAACAACCGTAACAGCAAAGTTCAAGTTTATCGCTAGCACACGTCAAAACAACCGTTATTCAAAATCTTTTGGCACGGGCTGGGTACACACGGCGCACATTACCATACAGTTCAGTAAATAGACTTCTATACACCGCGAGGACAGGTCCGTAATCAGTCAAGGTCAGGAGGGGCCTTTAGTTCTATCAATGTGGGCCTCTTTTGTGTATTGGGCTAAGGTTGGAAGTAGAAAAAGGAAGTTGCAAACGAAAACGGATGTCACAATAAAACAATTTTAAACGGATTTAAATTGTGTTTATGTTGGATTTTACAATTCCTATGTTAAGTACGAAAAGGGATGTCTGGAGCTTGAGAACAATGGAATGGAATGAAAATGAAAGAAGGTTTGTAGATGTGTATTTAGAGTAGAAACCAGACTAACTTTTAAATAAGGGCCCCTAAAATGTGATTAACCTGGCCAGCCCCGTGGCAGTGCCTTTATTTTTATTGTTTTTTTTATCCCGTCCGAGCTGGTTTTCTATTAGGACATTATAAAATATTATAAAAAAAGGAAAATTGTGTGATACAAATTTCTTTTTTTCTACAATGACGGATCATGACGTCAAAAAGTGATAATACATTGAATAAAGAATATCAATTTAAATTTCGATTATGGAAGCAAGCCGTACACGTTTTTACCGTGTCTGACAGTGTGTAGTTCCAGTTCCCTAGATGGATTAGGCGATGTATGAAACAGACAACAAAGGTACCGAGAATTATGAGAACATGTTTCTCTTTTTTTTAAGTCGTTGTATTCGGCTAGAAGGGGCAAGGAGGGTCCTTAACCACTCAGGTTTTATTTTTAGGGTCCCTTGACGCTAGATTTCACAACGTGTGCAGTGACGTGCTAATCTATATATGCTTGGGGCCCTATATCTGGGCCCCTGGACGCTATCACTGTACCGGCCTGTGCTGGCTGTGTGTAGTCGGCTAGGCGGTGCGTGGAGCGGACATCACACGCGCCGCTATCGCGCATCAAAGGCGCCGCTGCCTTTCAGCGAGTTGCGCCCGCGCATTTAAGGGCTAGTTCACACGGGATTTGGCTAAATAGGTTATATCAAAAATTTTAAAAGACCTGATGTAAAATACCTACTTCATCATCAACAGCAAGAACATTCCGCAGCTGTATTTGAGCCTTGAATGTTTGCTATACTCACTAGGGTTTGCAGGCGGTATGGTATGACCAGCAAAAGTAACGCTGCTGCCCATTTCCTGCATTTCCCTATCTCTTGATCGTACGTACGTACATCACGTTTAAAACTGAGGTGATGCTATTTTAAGCCGGAATAACACGGTAGAATACTTTTAGAAACTCTGTAAGACATCGACACTTAAAATCATTCAAACAACGTGCATCTCACCTTTATCAATTACTAAGAATATGCACAAAGACCTTAGTTATTGCCTGATTAAGATAAATACGAGATTTGCAAGTAAATGATGAAATGTTCAGAGATGAAGCAGTCAGTAGGCACATTTAATTAATATCACGCATAGAGGCACTTCGCATTCGCTTCAAATTCGCAAGCGTCTGTTGGTTTTGAATCACAAGATTGAGATGAAGGTGGGCATCAATTATATAGCTGAAACTGAAAGTGTTTTAAAAAATATATATTCAGTTCAAAGAATGTTTTTTTTTATACCTACCTACTGCCTACCTACGGGTCGCATCCATAAGTTCATTACTTTAATTCAGTTAAAACAAAATATTCTTGGTATAACTTCAATGAAATGCCGACATTATACAATGCCATTGTCTACATCTAGTGTTCTTAGAAGTAGTATCAATTTAGTTGATGTGATTCGTGACCGCGTCTGGAATCGTTTCCAGCAATGCGATGCTGATTTTTTACACCTGAGATGGTGACACATTCCATGTCAGTGTGATAATGACAGTTTTTTGAGTGATCTAGGGTCTTATTCCAAAAAACGTTCGTGTAACTTTTTGACCTTCGTGACCGTGTCGAAACGTATAGAAAAACATTTGAAACAATGCCTAAAGCGCATCTAAGTTTTTTGAAATGCTATATAGAATAAAGCATACAGTGTAACACATTATGGTGACTTATTATTTTAGCTTTCTAGTTGGTCACTCAGACATGGAAATTATTGAATTGTAGAGAATTTGATAAATTATCGAAGGACTGGCACATAGTGACCCAAGACAGAACTAGATGGAAGGAGAAGAGGGAGGCCTTTGCCCAGCAGTGGGATGATGCAGGCTAGTTAAGAAGAAGAGAATTTGTAGAAAATATTTGTTGACATGTTCATGAAATTTAAAAGCATCTTATGGTCGCCTTTAAGGAAAAGTGGAACTTCTAATACAGGGTAGCTCGAACAGTGACTTCCAAAGACAAAACTTTAATGCCTTATACTGAGGGGTATCCCAATCACCCCCATGTAGTATTCGAGTTATTCAACTTTTAAAGTTGTTGTTTTTGTTTTTTCTTCAAAATGGTTAGATAAACAAAACTCACTATTCTATTCTTAATATAAAAGTTCTCATAAATTTGGACAACATCAAAGATCCCTAATATTAAATAGAAAGCCCAACTCAGAATTAATATTTCGTTTAACGGGGGATTAAAATTAGCCGGCTCAAAATACTACTAAAATATGGAATGACAGTTGGAGGTGACATTAATGGATAACAAAGGGGAAATGACATAATAAACATAGCGTAAGCAGAGCTTTGGCAGGTCTACCCTACTGTTACCTATATTTGGTGAACGAACAATAGTTACGTATATATAATACTGTCTTTTTTCTTTTTTCTTTTCGTGTCGGATACTGAGTCGACGAGCGACTCGATTGGGCCTGGTTTTTAAAATGATGAAGATAGATACTCAAGCAGACTACACATTTTATAATAGCGTAGCATTTTCGGTAGCAAGCAAAAAACTTTCAATTCAAATTGACAATTAAATTGCTGTGGGTGTCGTAAGAAGGGACTCGAAGATTTCATGTGAATTTTAGTCGATAGGCTGACAAACTGTTACTTTGGTTTGGTGACACATAATTTTCTGTTTGTTAGGCGTTAACTCTGCCTACCGCGCAAGGAATTCAGGCGTTATATATTTTTTTTCTTAGCAAATGCAATCTATCTCGCTGTCTTATCGGCAGTTTCTCACAAATAATTTTCTTAAATTAAAGCTAGGTAACTAGCTAGATAAGGCAAAGCACAACTATTTATATCACCTAAGCGTCTCCGGCAAACGAAAAGTATCCAAAACATTGGTCTATCTTACGGGCACACTATTGCTGCCATTCGATTTGAGTCGAGGACATTTTTAAAAGGAGTTGTTTGAAAATAAGCATAGGCGAGCTGCAGTCATCTACTTACGGCCACATCGCCACACATAGTGGCTTGGCAGTGTGGCACGTTCCGAAAATATCCTAAAATGAGTGGTTTGCACCGGTACACGTCACGGGCGGTCTCCCGGGAAATAAGGCGAGTGTGGCCTCAGGATAGGCAAGGGAATGTTATAGAGCGATCCTTATGGACAATCCTGTGAAGCCAAAGAAAACTCGTAGACTTGGCGCACGCTGTATCTCAAATAAAATACAAAATATATACAAATTCAAAAAGCACAACTAAGGAACACAAGACACCGCATAATTTTGTGGTATTTTGCTTGATCTAGTTTAATGACAAAAGGACTTTCCAAATCATGGTACACGCACGTCGCTGCATCAAAGTGTTGCTGTTACTGGTCTTTTATATAGTAGCCATTAGTATCCTTTTATGATATTTATGTTCTGTAATATATGTTTGCAATTTTTTTTGATGTTTAGTTTTTGAGTCAGGTCTACAACCGATCAATTGTCAGTTTCGGTCTTTTTCTCTTTTGAAAGCTGTAACGTGTATCCCCATTTTATACATTGGCAGAATTGTCCCATGCTGACAGATGCCATTTATAAAAAGAATTGAATTGAAAAAATAAGAAGTAGTGAGTTAAGTGTACGTTCACCTTATACCAGACTGAAGTCGTTTTCGTGGTTTCGTACGTTTAGTTGTGTTTGAAGGCGCATCAAGCTTAACTACAGCGAGGTTTTACGGCTTCAATCTAGATTTGCGTTAGAATCCCTCTAAACAATATTCCCTTATTCTGAGATTGTGGCACAGTTCAGTGTTGCCACACCTTGGGTGGCGTTCTGCCCATCCGTAATTTATTAGCAGGTTAAATTTCTAATTAAACCGCGCCCATGTTTTTAATATCTATCTTGCGGTGTGGTGTGTAATGTAATGTTTGGCTTTATTGCGACAAAATGTACTGTCAGCAATGCCGTTTGTTTAAAAAATATACTATTTATTGTAAAATTTGGTTTGAGAGCAATTCTATAACATTTGCTCTGTTAAGCCCAAAAAATTCAGGTACAGTCAAGCACACGTGCGGGTAGACACTCTAACCACCAATGTAAGTCTGATGCGCGCGGCATAAGAACGGTCCAAAGTCCAAACTGTCTAACTCAGCCTGATATTGACTTGTACGTACAGTCATGAGTCAGTCAGTTGTAAAGCCAGCGAGTGTCACAGTGACCAACATTTAAAAAAGCGTAAATTTTTCTTTTAGACTTTACATAATATTTAAGAGCTTACTGGCAAGTAAAGCAAAATAGAGAATGCAATTAATCTTTCTATATATAAACACTAGCCTCTTAAATTACTGAACATAGATTTGAACCGGCTACATTTTTTACTGCTACAATTTCCTTCAGGCAACTTAAGTGCAGCATTGTTGTAATGTCTTGCTAATTCGTCTGGTTTGTCGTAGGTAGGTACTATCAGCTGGACATTAAGTTACTCAACCAAGGGATCAACTTTTACTGGTTTATCATGCGTTTTCTAATAATGACCAGTAAAGTTGGTCCCTCGAATGGGTACGTTGATGTGCTGCTGATAGTACCTATATAATAAATTATAATCGCGTCTGTCCGCGGTGTCACAGCTCTAAGATTTATCACGTTTCTACTGGAATGCTTATCTTTAAGATATCTTATACTTACCTATTTTCTGCACGTGGTTTTGCCTGTTTTGACGAGTTACTGAAATAATGATAAAAGTCACGTGAACATGGAAGTTGGGATTTCTTCGTTAGTACACGTGGCTTATTTTATGCTACGTTCACACAATGCACCTGTTCCAGCCACTGCCGCGCCGCGCCGATACCGCGAATATTGCTCGTAATACTTCCGCGGAAGCGTCAACGCAAGTACATGCAAGTAATTGTTCACACACTGACCTCATTGTCTTCTCGCAGCAATACGAGGGAGCGAGATAGCAAAATATTCTACTCGCGCTCGTGCCGTTCTCGAGCGAGCACGAAAAGCCGACACTCGTGGAAGCACAAGAAGTAGCGCGAGTAACTTGTTTACATGCTCGCGGTGCCCACTTTCCTTACTCTTTCCCTGCCCATAGCTCGAGTGTGTGAACGCGATATTTAATTTACCTCTAGGTATCATCAAAACATTTTTGATATTCTTCTTTTCATTTGGGACACCGAGTCGTCCAACGACCCGATGAACCCTGGTGTCAGAGTTTTCCAACCGCCTTTGATATCGATCTTGCAGATATGCATCAGTAGTTCACCTGGACGCTATCCAAAAGGTTGTCATATTTTCACACTTATTTGACTGATGACCTGAAAGAAAATTAAAACAAATTACACTCTTTTCGATTTTGGTACTTGGTTTAATCTGACTTGGGGACGTTTTCTTTGTATTGTAGTGTTGATGAGGATTCCTCTTCCGCATCCTCATAACGCGGAAGATCTGCAATTTTTGAGGTTCCTCATCCGCTACCACTTTCACATAGAGACAGTTTAAAATTCCTCCTTCCGTTTCATCATGGCTTACGAGGAAGTTAGGAGGAATTCGATCACATAGCGCGTAACCATAGCCGAGAACCGCTACCCCATTTCGCGCACCGCGTTTTTTTTCTAGTGGTTGTAAGTTTAGTTTGACACACACTCTTCCTCATCCGCTTTATCTTCCTTATAGATAAAAAAAATATATAAGATAAGATAAGATAATGCTTTATTAATAAACTTTATTACAAATAGGTAAAACGATACAAAATTATTTTGGGGCTTCTGTTTCCTAAACAAAGAATATGAATTTCTGTATCTTAGGTAAACAGATAGCCGACATAACTATTATTTTATAGAACTATTATACTATGTAATAAAATATACTGTAATAGACTACACAATATAATATTCTAAACCTATACTCACTACGGAGACGGTAGCGTAATCCTCATCCCCATCATCTAACTTCAAGATTGTTTCTTCCTCTTCCGCTTACTCTTTCACTTCCTCTTCCGCTTCCTCTTACTCATTACAGCTTCCTCATCAACACTAATATAATGTTCTCTGGCGTTAAACTTAGACAAACAAACACAATTTCGATCATAATTATTATTATTACTAGGTGTTACCCGCGACTTCATCCGCATTAGATAGTATAACAACTATATTAGTTAAAGAGTTCGCTTTCTTATTATTATTTATTTTATTACTATTCTAAAGTACTGTCAAATAACATATCTATACTGCATTATATGCTGCAAAAAGTAGCCCTCCTGTCTTTGCTTATGCCAAATTGTATAAAAATCGGTGCAGTGGTTTAGACGTGAAAACGTAACAGACAGACAGAGTTACTTCCGAATTTATTATATTGGTATGGATTATTGTTTCACCTTGACCGCAAAACATGGCGATAATTTATTGAGTGTGCAGTAATAATAATATGGCCCAGATATTAGTGTAGTGTTTTAGTGGGAAATTGTTGATATATCGTATATTTCAAACATTACGGTTGGTACTATCCTGCAGACATTAAAGGGATCAACGTATACTGGTTACGAGTATTAACTGTATGAAAATACAGTTTTAGTAGATCTTATAAATTGGTAACTTGATTTACAGCTGGTTGTAAACAACAATGACTTAGAGCTGCATTATAAAGGTCACATTTAGTGGTCATATATTAATATTACATTAGATAAATTTGCACACACTTAGAAATTATGATCTTAGACCATTATTTTTACCCGACTGCCCAACCAAAAAAGGAGTGTTATGTTTTTAGAGTTCATTTTTGTAGGTATATTTGTATGTATGTAGGTATATATGTGCGATTTTTTAATGGACTGAAACTCGTTACCCACTCAACCGATTCGAATGGAAATTGTATCGCAAGAATCCGATTATCCCGAGTGTCATAGGCTAGGCTTTATCTTGGAAAGCAGTCGCGTTTTAATTTTTATTTTTATGCTTGTTGATATATTTTAATACCTACAGAAATAAAAATCTACTTACTAAGTATAGGTATTTTATAGTAAAGTGTAGGCAGTTCTCCCACTTGTCGTCCGTCGCTGCGTATTTTTAACGCATCGTAACGCAATAAAAACAGGACAAAAGGAAATTGGGATGATATTTTCTTGAGTTTGTTTGTTTGTTTATTGTGATGAGGAAATTGGGAATTCGATCTTATTCATACAGATGCGGTCGTTTGACAAACGCATCCGTAAACGCACCGTAGCATTCATTTTATGAGAATAAGATCAGGTGCTGGATTACCTAAGATAGAGACATTTGACCAACATTCACATTCGTAATTTAGTATTTTACGAAATCCTATTCGCTTATCCACTTTTTACGCATTTACTAAACAGTAGAAGTCTGTATTGCCATTTTATGAAAATCTTTCGAATTTTCTCGTTATACGCAGAAATATTGAAACCCCCAAACACCACCCGTAGCAGAATTCATTGATTTAAAAAACCGGTAATCTCCGACAGTGTAAAGAAACGTTCTTTGAAACGTAATAGCGTCAAATCACTGTCTTTGTCAAATGCTTACATTGCATTGTCATTTGTTTTGACAATCAGTTGTTTTGGAGAATAGTAATAATTTTTCACGGCTTGATAAAAAAAATATTGATGGTTGATAGAAAATTCACGATCACGATTAGAAAATAGCAATTTTGAAAAGGACCAATGAAAAATGAAAATGAAATAACTTTATTCAATTCTATCCTAGCATTATCACTTATTGACGTCATGATTGGTCATTGTAAAAAAAAAATTTGCATAACGCAATTTGCTTCCTTTTATAACAATTTTGTATTGTCCTAATAGAAAACCGGCTCGGGCGGGATAAAAAAATACGGTACAATACATGCGGTATTTCAATAACGAATACTTGTAAAATCGAGCTCCGGAATGCGCAATTTCCTTTCGTCTGACACACGCATGCGTTAAAAATACGCAGGTGTAAAAACAAAAAATTTAAACTCAGCTCTAATACTACAGAGCAGTAAAATATTATCTGTGGTTTTCTCCATTTCCTGATTTGGGTGTTAAAGACGTACGCTGCTGACGGTACATTTTCATAACCTGCGTACGAGTTATGGAGTGCTATCGGCGCAGTTATCTGCCGCGGTGTGTAATTACCTTAAGAGCGGGGATCGTGGCGGAGCACATTGAGGGGTATTCACATGAGGGGTAAAAACGCCGCGGTTTTACTACTTTCTGACGATATAAGTTATCTGTAGCGGTTTGTTATTACCTTAAGAGTAGTGATTGTACGGGACCACATTAAGGGGTATACAGGGTGTAAGAAAAAGTACTGCGTTCCTTTCAAGGAATGAACCAGCCCATGAGACTGAAAAACTTTCTCCAAGAAACATAGATCGAAATATGAAAAAAAATTTAGACCTCCCATACAAAATACAGCCGACCAAGTCTGGTTGTTTGCGAGGTCAATTTTTTTTCATATAATGGCCTATATTCCTTGAGGAAAATTTTCAGTTACATGGGTTCTTTCACCCCTTAAAAGGAACGCAGTTTTTTCCTTACACTTTGTTTACACGAGGGGTAAAAACGCGCAGTTCCTGCTGGCCGATATCCAATACCTGTCCATTTCTATGGCTGTCTAAATAGGCGACTAAAGGATACATTCATAAAGATAATGGTCGGCAACGCTCCCTGTTAATGCTATATCTTGCATTTCTACGAATATTTGTGCGCTAAAACTATCTTAGGTGTCATAAACTAATAGTCAAATCAAACTATCATATCAAACAATATCATATGTGTAATCAAACGTCTGCAATACAGCGGCTTATCGCAGGTGGATTTATATTATTTGAAGGTATCTTTTCCAGATAAAGACTTAGGCGGGTCATTTTGAGTATACGCAGAAGGTAGAAAGGTAACGGGGAAGGCGATAACTTTGCAATTTTCTCACCAGTGTGTGCCGCGGTTTCCGAGTACCGTCCGAGTTATGAAAGTACGGACAACAGTTCACACGCAAAATTATTACGAAGCGTCAAAAACGCCGCGTTTCCTCCACCAGTGTGTCCCAACCTGCGGTTTCCGAGTACCGTCCGAGTAATGAACGAACGGACAACAGTTCACACGCAATGATATTATGGGAAATTATAAGCAGTAGTGTTACTGTTTATAATACCTGTCTGCTAGAGATGCGCTATGCTAATTCACATATGCGAATAATAGTATCATTTCTTTCTAGCAATAATATAGCATCATGGTTTCATTCATGATACTTTAGTACTAGAACCAAATCTCAAAATCCTTAATGAGTATTTTCTGCAATATCCACGTAAGGACACGTATCATGAGCGAAGCGAGCTGGACTTTTCACGCTATTAAGGGGCAAGGGGACTAAACTAAACACGAGTCGCTAGTGTATTACTCGAGAAAGTCTTGCAAGCGAAGCGAACTATACTTTTACGCTACAAATGGACAAGAAGGCAAATTTATGACAGAACTAGATTTCCGCCCAGCGTTTTCACCCGCTGCCACTCATTTTCCCGTGGTAATAGTTGTTTTCCTGCAATAAAAAGTAGCCTATGTGTTATTCCAGGTTATACTCTACCTGTGTTCCAAATTTCATCCAAATCGGTCAATCCGTTTGAGCGTGAAGCGGTAACAAACATACATATATACACACAAACTCTCAGATTTATAATATTAGTACGCATATCCACAGTTTTTCGGTAAGTTCAAAAATACGCCCTGATTTCGGGGCCTGTGACCGCCACTGATAGTATTTATGTAGCGATGACAACAACAATCCAACTCTATTCGTCATCTTCACACAGCTTTTACTTAAGGCGAGTGTACCCGTGAACGACCTAGACAGTGGCGCCACTTAACAAAAAAAATCTCTTTATACAAACAATCTATCAGAATATCCGATGCCCAAGTTTTAAGTATTATCCATAAGTAAAATTAGAACCTGCAAACTCAATGAAAACTCGCTGTAATTATAGTTATGGCAATTAATACCAAAAGTGGCCGTTTTAAGGTACTTTTTTCCATAGCTTTAATTGCAGCGAATATTTTATTGAGTTTGCAGGTTCTAATTTTACTTAAGGATAATACTAAAAACTTCGGCATCGGATATTCTGATAGATTGATTGTATAAAGAGAAAACTGTTTTTTGTGAAGTGGCGCCACTGTCGAGGTCGTCGACGGCTACACTCGCCTTAAATAGCGTAACAGTTATGAAGCTACATCATGCAAATGTTAAATATAAGTGCCAGTATTGCTTTATAATCGATGTTTATGAAAAATATAATGAAGTAATTACGGTCGTGCGAGTTCAGTTCTATAACTTCATTATTAACTACCATTTACAATGGCTCGACGAAGGAATACTAATAGATTTGCCACATTGGTTTTCTATTATACGTTAATCACTGGGGTATATTTAGCATACATTTGTTTAAATATGAATTTTTTTGTATAAAATTTGTTTTATAAAGATAGTTTATGTAGATCTAGGGAGGTAGAAATAACTCATTAATCTACTCATGAAACAGAACAACTTTCAAAATATTAAACAAGCATAATAAATAAATAAAAATTACAAACACCTTTAATATGTCATGTTCAGTTTCATGAGCATCTTGACATAATTTCGGCTTGTTATACCCTTTTTGTAACTTCTTGTATGTGGTGCGCGGTGAAACACTTCGATACCGCGTTTCAGGCCCGTTGTTCTCTGCCAATTTGTCACGTGGCGCCATCCTGCGGATATGTTGGAACTTCTGTTGCGTCGTGCTTGCTTATGCACCACTTGAGTGCTCTTCTTGTAGTAGCTCCTAGAGGTCACTACTACAATTTCAACTTCAATAGCCACAAACAGACCACTGCTGGATATGGACCTTCCCCAATCAGTGGCATTTGCCGTACTCACCATGCTTGTTAGGCGGATTGGCAAGCGCAGTGCAATCTGTTGAATTCAGAGGGAACGCTGCTGCCCATTCCCTGTATTCATCCCATAGTCGCCTTTTACGACACCCACGGGTAGAAATGGGGTGATGCTTTTCTAAGCCAACACGGCAAATCGCAAATACAACTAAATCCTCAGAGTAAGCCAAGTAGAAAGCTGCTTGATTCAATAGGTGGCGTCAAATCAATAGCCTTCATTCAACAACACCATTATTTCAAAAGTGTTTATTACGTGCGAGCTTACCAGTGTACAGCCTTATTCTGATTGGGGATGATTCAGAAATGAAGCACATAATTTCTTATTTACATACAAGAAATTTTCGTATAATTTTTATTCAATGTATGTTTTTTTTTATAAATAGGTATTTTTTTACTTTTGTCATTGATAATTTGTAATTTTAGCTATTAGCTATTCATTGAAGAACGTTGACATTGTATTTTTCATTTTATATTTTACGATGATCTCATTATTCTCTGTAATCTTTATTTAGTTTAAGCACTATAATTATGAATTTGATCATGTAAAATAAATTGATCTAATCTAATCTATAAAACAATGTGTATTGAAAACTACTTTCTTGTCGAACTTTCTAAAATCAATTGTCTGAATATCTAAAAAAAAAAACTCTTTTATGTACCAGAATCAACACGTATCTTCAACTTTTCGCGTTATTTCATGATGGTGTTTGCGTTAATAACAGATATGTTACCAAACGCAGTTCACACACCTTTCAAGTAGAATTATGTTAAGCATAAAATAACATTGTTGTACATATTTGGAAAGAAAATACACTGTGACATCATGTTACAACTAGTAGTATACATACTTATCTTACTGACAAGTTATTATTTACTCAAATGAGAACATAGATTATTGATTTATTTAGATGTATGTATTTTAGGGCCAACATCACCCGTGAAATGTGCAGTACAGGAATTTTTAGTTAAACTTTACGAAGAAATTTACATATTTGATACAAAACGTCGATTTGGCAAATATTTTTTGGCCGATGAGTTCTTAGTAAAAACCAGGCAGGTAATAGACAAGATTTTATGTATGATAGGAAACAGGGTGGACTGTCCCTACATACAAAACTGCTGTGCTGCTACACCCCTCAGGGATTAGAAATATGAAATACTTAACTAAAACAAAATTCAATTCAATTATAAATGTAATACGAAATTAATACTAACACCTTAGGTTATAGTATTCTTCTAACCATAATGTGTCACAGTTACATGATAAATAAATGAATAATCATAATAATATATAGTTTATAAGCTACCGATTTGTAGACGCATGACATAAGTATCAAATAGAATTTCCAATTCAAACTAATTTCAATGTTTAGACCTCCACCCACCCATCGCCACCGATTATCTATGCAGCCGATTATCAATTTGATAAATAGTCGATCGATAAATTCTACACTGTCCCCGACAATGGTGCCTACTTGTAACCTAATTACAATCGAATGGTGATAAATCTGAAACCCACACGGGGCAATATCGGTTGTCGTGCAGGATTTATTATACGTGCGCAAGAGTCGATTTGAAACTAAAGGTAGTTAGTTCTCTCACTTGTCGTTTGTCGTTCTATTTTTTTAACGCATGCGACTGTCAGAAAGGAAATTGCGAATACCAATCTTATAAAATTAAAAATAAGGCTAAGGTGGGTTTACGGTGCGTAACGGACGCGTGTGTCAAACGACTTAACAGATGCCTCCGTTACGCACCGTAAACCTACCGTAGCCGTATTTGTATGGGAACAACACTGGAATTCGCAATTTCCTTCGTCTGACAGACGCATGCGTTAAAAAAACGGAACGCCGGACGACCAGTGAGTGAACCGCCAAACTCAAGTAAAGGGCGGGGCAGACCGGCTCCGTATGCGTTCCGTATCCAGCTCTCGTCCGTAGTCACGCACGGACTGATGACGTTGTAATGTATAGGATTGTATGAGACGCGGCACACCGCTTGCGTTGCGTATCCGTGCCGTGCTGCACGCAAGCGGTGTGCCGTATCTCATACAGTCCCATACATTACAACGTCATCAGTTCGTGCGTGACTACGGACGAGAGCTGGATACGGAGCCGGTGTGCCCCGCCCTTAAAGGTGATATGATGGTGTCAATTCGGTGTCTAACTCATAACATAATAGCACAGTGACTTTTCGTCAAATAGGTTTAGAAAATAATAGAAGATGATCGCAACTAAAATTGTGTTATAACTTATAATTTGACGCAAAATGCGCTTTATCTCTTAAAATAAGGCGACTTTTACAACTAGGCTCGGAAATAACAAAAAAAAAATAGAAATTTTTAATATGACACACAAAGATATTTATTTATACATACTTGATGGAAAGGTACAACGCTATTTGACCAAATTGACAGCTGTCAAATACCCGTATGGCATATGGCATCGTCACAAAAGTAAGTCTTGGCGGCGGCGCGCCGATAATATCTCTGATCTAGTATAACATAGCCGTAAAATCCTGCCAATATTGTCACAATTTCGTCTAGAATGACAGCTATAATATCGGGACTTTAAGATTTTTCTTCCTGTCTTTCTTTAACAGTGATTTTAACCGTGACTTATAAAATCTCTGGGCAAGGCACACCGCGCCCTCTAGCCCTAAACTAAGCAAAGCTTGTACTATGAGCACTAGATAGCTTGTATAAAACCCATATGGAGCAATATCGGTTGTCGCTCGGGATTTTTATGGGGCGTGTGAGTAGATCTAAAAGTATAATAATGTCTGATCTACACAAAAATATCCTCAAGGTAGGTAGGTACTTATTCGATAACGAGTTTCTTTTTTTCTTCCGAACAATATACATTGTGTTGAAAATATAACATAACATAGCATTATTAACTACATGTACAATCTTTAATACGACATTTCTGAGAAAACATCTAGTTATAATTCAATTAAATGCATTAGTTATTCAATTTAAAATGAGACAAATTCATACAATATTATATATGCAAAAAACACTACTATTATTTTACGCCATCACAATCCTATTTTAGGTCAAAAAATTCGACTAAAAAGATAATAATATAATATACAGGTAAATAAATGATTCAAATATAATGTCAAAAATTATTCAAATTAAATGTCATAGCCATAAATTATAAGTATTACAAAATTATTTTTATTATTATTAAATGTCAATTGTATATGTAAATATCTATATTTAAACTGAGTTTTAAATTCGATAAGACAGAACAAACATTAAAGAACATTATCTTTCTCTCTCAAATTAATCCGTATTATAAATTCCTATATTATATATTTTAGATTAATATTTGCCGTGTGATGCCGGCTTAGAATAGTAGCACCCCATTTCTTGCTCGTGGGAGTCGTAAGAAGCGTCTAAGGGACTCGAGGGTGTGTATTGCAATTTTAGGCGATGGGCTGACAACCTGTCACTATGGCGATACACAATTTTCCGGATGACCCTCAAATATTTGTCAGACGTGGCGTAAATGTCGGTTCTATGCGGACTTTTACGCACTGCCTACCCCGCAAGGGATTAAAGGCGTGATATGTGTATGTAGATTAATATTGATAATTATATATATTCTGTGCACGTTTTATCCGCATTTCGTTTAATACCATTACTCTTCCCTAGGTCTGCTGTAAGAAATTTCTTATTAGAGATAAGCAGTGACTGTTGTACCTGTATTATTTATGTGTTTGTCTCTTTACTGTTCTGTGTACAATAATTTGTAAATAAAATAAATAAATAAAATTTAGTATTTTCACTGATTTTCATTAAGTTTCACGTCACAAAGGTTGAAAGTTTTATGTTCATAAGTACTCTAACCGGGACGGGGAGGCCGTACCGAAACTCAAAGACACACTTAGAGGTATTTATATATTTTTACGATATTTTATACTTTACAGTGTGTTTTGAGATTCTTGTGTAGAGCGCTACTACACAATAATGTCTCAAAATTGCATGATCTGTTCTGGCGACTCTCGAAAAATGAATTTAAATTGGGAATGCTTAAGGTACCAGCTATACAGGCAGCATGGTCGTTCATGATCTTCGCCTATTCCTTGCAAACGAAATTGAAAAAAGGTACCAGCTATACGAAGGAGGTTGGACCTCGCAGTACCTACCTACATCATTGCGCGGAATGACCTGTGTCTGTGGGTGGAACGGCGCTTTTACGAGCGGTCATCCGCTAGCACATACTAAAGCCGGGTTGACACTGTCAAAGTATGCTTGGACAAAATAGATATGACGCGCTGCTTTGATAATGGCAACACTGATCAAAGACCGCCGGCCAGATGGACCGATGACTATAAAATAGGCGGCTGGTAACGACGGGATGGCGAATACGAGAGATCGTGCTCTATGGCGTACCCTGAGGGAGGCCTATGTCCAACAGTGGAATGCAATAGGCTGATGTATTTATGTATGTATATGATCAAAGCACACTAGGCTGACCACCCAATCAAAATGGATTAGGACCGCGTTCAACTGTTATCCAAGCAACTTTGTCAAAGTACACTTTGATAGTGTCAACACGGCTTTACCTACAACAGTGTGCACAAACGAAGGGCCCTTCTTTTATCACCTTTGCACCGTTATGGTGTTTCAACAGTATTCGGTCATGTGGAATGGAACACACACACAGTGCACAGTACAACTGGCGCCGTATTCCGCTATCTGAAAAACGTTCCAGTTGTGATGTATGGAAAATAATTTTGTACACAATGGCAATACAATGACAGTTGAATATCGATCACGTTACAATGGCTAAAAATAAGAGGATTGGGGCCCGAAAGATAGCATTATGCTGAGTCAGAACCATTTCTCTGGCACAGTACATAGCACAACTACTCACTCATCTACAACTGTCTGTATCTTTAATACTTTTATCGTGTCTTCTTGTTTTATCGTTTTTTAAATGTAATTGTCTTGTTTGTATTAATCTGTGTTGTGTACTGTATAATGAGAATAAATTGTTTTCAATTTAAATTTCAATTCAATTATGCGTAGACTGATTCCCTAATTTTGTGTAGTACCTAGGCAAAATTCCAATTTAGTACCTACTAGCCAATATTTAAGTATAAATTGAAATTATAATAAAGTTGAAATTAATTTGAAATTATAAAAAAGGTTGAAAACAGACAAAATATTCATTCATTCAGTCGCAGAATTCCAGATTGAATAATTCTTTCTTTTTGTTTGGGACACCGAGCCGAGAACCCTGGTGTCAGAGTTTTTCAAACACCTACTACTACTATACTAGTAGTCCTTTGACATGGTTGTATAATGACAGCCATCTATGTTATCATATCATAGACAGCAACCGAGACCGACGCCTTAACGTGCCCTCCAAAGCACGTAACCATCTTTATTAAGGACAATGAGGTGGCTCAGCCTGCAATGTCTTAATATAACTTTTAGTTCAATTCAAAAATACTTTTCTTCCACAGGAAATACAGTAAAAACATAATTAATACAAGTGTACACAAGACGGCCTTATTGCTTAGGTAGTGATTTGGTAGGGTTTGGTAGAACAGTGTGTGCCCGACCGGGAATGGACCCCGGAACCTTCGCGCGGCAGGCAGTTGCACTACCACGTCAATCACGTCAACAATACATTATGATACGAAAACTTGTGTCACCTATGATTGATACTATAAGTAGTATCTCATATTTGATACGATTGATATTTCTTGAACTAGGGCATTGGTGTAGGTTGGTAGCAAGCAATGGCAACTTTACTACTAGTGTAATATCTCAGTCAGACGGTAATAAATAAATAAATATCCTGGACAATTCACACGGCGCCATTTAGCCCCAAACTAAGCAAAGTAAGTAAGTAAAACACTTCATTTCACACTCAAAACACAAATACGTGACAGGAAAACTTAAACTAAGAATGAGCAAAGGCGGCCTCTACCATACAACCTTTGGGTGGAGGCGAAAACAAAAATAATAAGAGAGTAGTGCATAAATTAAAGGTAAGAAACTATTATTTCTTTTTGTAAATAAATACATAAAAAACACCCAGACTACACACACAAATATTTGAAAATGACTTAACAAATATTTGTGTCTTGTAGGGATCGAACCTACGACCCTCGCCGCAGCAGGCTACACCATCGGGCTAGTCAAATCTTTATGATCTTGAACTGTATTGCTGATAACATTCGTTGCCTGATCTAGAACTGCTTTTAGCTTCTTCATTAAAATCTTGTACTCCATCAAATCGGTAAGTAAAGCTTAGCTGGAAGACATAAAATGAGAAAACCAGTTGGAGATATTTTTTTCTTATTTAAAATATTCTTATATTTAGTAAGAAAAAGTTACAGATTACACTAATTTATGAAAAATTCTAAATAATCTTCATAATGAAACGAATCTCTTTCATGATCTCCTTCAAGATAACCATTGACATTAGAAACTATAAATTCTAGTAGGTATGTCAGTCGTTTATTGTAAAATTTATAACCAAATCTGATTTATTGTAAGTATTTTTTACGAATGGAGTTGTTCGTTGTAATGGTTGTATATTTGTAAATTTCAACTAGTATATTTCAATTTTTTTTTTTTAATTCACGGATGATCAAATAAACAAAAAAAAAAGCAAATTAGTTTCTTAAAATGATTTATACTTTCAGAATAAAAATACTATGGAAAGTTAAAACCGAATTACAGAATTCGACGAGCAACCCGTTGAACCTTTGGCTATAAAACGTGAACTTCCTTGAAAGGAATTACTTCTTAAATGTCTTTGCTCTTTGCTAATCTGCGTATCCTGAAAGCGAGTGATCTAATTGGGCAGCCTTTGTTAGGCTAACAACGCTTTATGGGTGCGGTTGCACATCGCTCCCAAAAGTACAAAATAATCGTGGGTCCCGGCAGACCAATTTATATCAATCTAATTCAATATACAAATACATATATAACGCCTATAATCCCTTGTGGGGTAGGCAAAGCATAAACGGCCGTAAAAACGGTCATTTGCGCCACGTCTGACAAACATTTGATGGTCATTCGGAAAATTGTGTATCGCTATATTGACAGGTTGACAGCCCGTCGCCTAAAATTGCAATACACACCCTCGAGTCCTTATTATTACGTATAACGTACATTATTATGCTTTTTAGCGTTTGTACCCAAAATGACAAACAAAATGAAACCTTATCACTGAGACTTTGTTGTCTGTCCTTCTGCCCGTCTGTCACCTATATAGATCTCATAAACCGTGATAAAGAGTTGACATTTTCATAGATACCGTATAAACCGTTGCTGGTATAACAAAAATAAAAAAGGGGGGCTACCATATAAAAAAATATTGTGATTTCAATGCTCGATTTTATTTATAATGGTTCGCCGGATGCTGAAAGAAGACGAGAAAGGCGGCCCCCACCATCAAAGTGGAATAATAATTGCCTAGGACAGAGTCAGAGAGAGGTTCGCAGGCTGTATCTCATGAACTGTGGTATTAAGACAATCACATTTTTACAGGATATGTACTTCTGATGCAACTGCAACAACAAAAAGTTTCAAATTTTTTAAATTAAATATAAATAAATAGATACTATACAACAAAAGTGATATGTATGCCATTTTTTCGTTGACCTATATTTTGGTATTCGGAAAGCTGGGATTTGATGTGTGAAACGTTGATTCGTTAATACTGCATGCCATTTTTAGGTAACCAGTTTCATAAGGTTGGCCGATATATATAACGACACATGTATTATTTGCACTTTTTTCAAGTTAGTTATCTACACTGTGCTTGTAATTTAACCAGCTTGTTTCCATTTCGTTGAAAATTAATAATAAAAATGTATGAATACAAATTGGAGCGCAATGGAATACATTGATAGAGCTTGGTGGAGCAACCCCTTTATGGGCGTAGTTGACGCTTTGAGACAGTCGCGCCGAAATCGGCCGGACACGATTCTATCGGCACACGACAACACACGGCGCACGAACTTTGCTGCTACCATTGTTTTCACTAAGGCACTTTGTAGGAAATTATTCCCAAACATTGCGATATCATAATGTTTCGGTAGCGAAATTTTCTGTTTCTGCTTTGTATACGGTACAGTAATTTTCACGGTACCTAAACCGCTAACAGAACGGTTCCTAAGTTCATGACCCACGACCCCGAAACTTTGCCTGTTAGAGCGCAATGTTACTTTCGATATTGAAATCATTTCGGTAGTGGTACTGCTATTCTCAACCTGTGCCATACCCCATATAAATATATTTTTTCGTCTATCTTTTAAACGTGTTCTGGTACCGATATTATACCGGTAGCTTAACCCTGTAACCCAACTGAAAACGATCCTTAAATTGACATACATACATACAAAATTGAAGCATCAGAAAAATAAATAAACGAAACTAGACCATGCACACACCTTTCTAATGTGGTCAGGGCTATAAGCAAATTATCATCTCTCCCGATTTTTAATATCTTCCGATACGTCACAAGATATTTTGCGAATTCTGCCGAGAGTCCATGGTTAAGGTCCGATGTATTTCGCACGATCCGATCTCTACGGGTTAACGAGCAGCCCATTGAAAGTCTTTCGTCAGATATTTTGTAAAGCGGCGGCGCGGGCGCAGGCTTGTAGCAACAATATGCGGAAAATTGAAATTATTCTAAAACACTTGGGGCGTGATGTTATCCGACCGTGCACAGTAAAGGCCGGCTCATATCTGGACGCACGCCGCGAAATTATAAAATAAAAGTTGATCTTATGAGCAAGTAGTGCAAATAGAGGGTTGTATTCTGTGATTCCACGCGATGACAGATATGCTCTGAAAATCTACTAAGAGCGCGCCGCCGCCAATACTTACTTTGTGACTAAGATTTCTTTCCATTTTACCTTCACTCCATCGTTTCGTCGTTCTCGTTCCGCTTCATTGTAAATAATGACATCCCAAGAATACTATACTCCCACTCCCACTGCTGGGCATGAACTGCCCCCTGTTAAAGGGGCTGCCTCGACCTTTTAAACACCCTTTCCCACTAATGACAAACCCTGTGAGTGAGAACAAAGCGGAATCGCCATATTTAGACCATTTTTTACTGTTTTGGAAATTCCTTGCCAAATAACATGTAATCAAAAATCTGTACGACAAGTATCTAGTAATGCATAATCGCATATCGTATTCGCAAGAAATTATGTGTTATGTTCATAAGATTGCTATAAACTACGCAATAAAGTATAAAAATAGACCAAACTTTGAAAAATAAATCTATCGAGCAAACTTTCTGTAATCGTGTTTGCCTGCGACAAAAATCTAGATAATATAATGAAAAATCATTATACATAAAAATAAAGTGTTTATTGTATTCAACAATAAAATTGTGTCCATCCAAAAATACCCATTTTTCTCACGGCCCGCCCTTAAGGGATGTGCCATACTCACCGGGTTTGGCAGGCGGGTAAAACTATTTTAAACCAGTATCACATGGCCGTTACTTACACCCTACCTTATTAGTTGAGGATATTAGGTGTCGTACTAATGGGTTCGACTAATTCCCGTCTGCTGGTCTGACTAGTGCGCGGGATATGTCTGTTCATACTCTACACGATTAAGCACTTCATCCACTACCTGCTTCAGAGCAAGAGAATGTTTCAAAGGGAACATCTAAAACGAAGGCATGAGAGACTCGTTGGAACTATGACACGTAAACAAAAAAGGCGCGCGCTGCAACGTAAATTAATTCACAAAAACGCTATTAATTTAGCCGTAAAAAATGTTGCCGCGGAACAATACAGGTGGTAGATTCACGTCGTCTTGTCGTGTCGTCCGTATAGGTCAAGATTTTTAGTTAATAATGGTTTAATATTGCATTGTTTTTCAGCCATTAGTTTCAATTCCATGTTACCGACTAATATCTCTAATTAAAAAAAGCACAAAGTTTTTCCCTTCCATAAGTTTAGAAATGGATAATGTCATAGACTACTAGTCAACGCCATTTCGCAGATTTGCTTGTATTTTTAACTGCCATATTTTCAATCGCCGCTTCATTTTGACAGATACCGCGTAAAATCATAGACAATTTAAAATGCAATCATCTTCTATCCGTATCTATGTCTAAGCCTATTTACCTAAACATGACAGCGCTATTTTTAGCTAAAGATATTACTCGGTAACATGGAATAAAGACAATTGCATCTAATCCCATAGTCGACTTCTCAACTGCTATTCTATTTTCTCTATGGCTCATAAAGATTCAAATTTTCATCGAAATACGAAACGCCCAAACCATCAAACTTACACTCTATCGAGACAACTAAGATAGTTTTGAAATAACGGAATCGAAATTTGATGATTAGTAGATTATAGAATTCCCTCTGACCCTCCCCCTCCCAGCTCCGAACTAACTTCATCTTATACACATACGATAAGACAGCCGCGCGCGGCATCTCTTTCACTTTTACATTACACGGCCGGCCGCTGTCTGGAGCAAGTAATTATTATCCGCTTTATAATTTTATTAGGAGCGACAACATATACACATGTCACGTATTTATCCCTTGCGGGGTAGGCAGAGCGTTGAAAATACGGTCAATATCACTTCATCTGACAAATAGTTAAGGGCCGTTTTAGAAAAATCGTGTATCACTATAATGACACGTTGTCAGCCTGTCGCCTTAAATTGTAACACATGAAGCCCACGAGTCCCTTAGTAGCCTCTTACGACACCCGGGGAAAGAAATGAGGTGATGCTATTCTAAGCCGGCATCACTTAGCAATGAGGAGCGACAAGAACGTGCCATTTA
Organism: Tuta absoluta; assembly: GCA_027580185.1. Taxonomy (NCBI): domain Eukaryota; kingdom Metazoa; phylum Arthropoda; class Insecta; order Lepidoptera; family Gelechiidae; genus Tuta; species Tuta absoluta. The sequence goes on along the minus strand of JAQAHW010000023.1, from coordinate 5,032,552 downwards.
GCTTTTAAGTTGGTATCTTAGAGTGTGACGATCTCTGTACAGAAATAAAAATCCTGCCAGGCTAGTGAGTAGTGACAGTGACATAGGTAGTCAACATACATGCTGCATGATGTACCTAGCGGTATTTGACATGTTGGTATATTTGGCAAAGACAGCCGCATGGTGCGAGAAATACCTTCGTCATGGACTGGCAAAATACGGCAAACTTGTGCGGCGCGTGTGTTAACTATTATGTTTCGTGCGCGAGAAGACATCAGACATGTTTATATTAGCCTCAGATTTCCCGGAAAGTAAAAAAAAAATATTCTATGTTATTTAAAACTCCCAGTACAGCAATCAGGGTTAAGTAAGGCTTTTGACATAATATAGGGTAAAATTTTAATAGTGAACGATAGCACCCGATAGCGGGCTGCTGATAAGGAACAACTTTCCCCAAGAAACATAATGTAAAAAAAAGGACCACCCGTACAAAATTTTCGATATTTTTGTCCTATTTCGACCTATGTTCCTTGGGGAAAGTTGTTACTTATCACCAGCCCGTACACTGTTTTCAGTATCGGTTACTAGTAAAATTTCACCTGATATAGCGAATCACAATGCTGGTGATTGATCAATTCTCAAATCAATTGCAAACCCATAATATCCTGCCAGGAATCGTAAACCTTCGGACATAATATTATAGTTAGGTACTTCCATCAAGCAACATTATAATAAAGCCCGTAGGTACCAGCTTGGCCTATTAATATAAATATTCTGTGATACGTGCATTGCGAGCCTCATTCGAGTACGGTCCGGCATCGGCTATCATGTGATCACAGGTTTTTAATTATCACAGCTATTACCAAGCCCGTTACATTACACACCGCGCCGGAACCACTTTGTGCAGTGGAGCTCAACCTTTGGTGAGTACAAATTTTAATATTGTTTTTTGTCAAACGTTCAGTGCCGTGTGATGCCGGTTTAGATTAGCATCACTCCATTTCTTTCCCGCCGTTGTCGTAAGAGACGACAAAGTGTCTCGAGGGTTTCATGTGTACTTCTCACAATTTTAGGCGGCAGGCCGACAACCTGTCTGTGATACACCATTTTTTTAAAAGTCCCCTTAAAATATTTTACGGCGTTAACTTTCTGCCTACCCTGCAAAGGATAAAGGCGTGATATGTGTATGTACGTATGTTCTGTGCCAATTTCCAGCTGTACCGGTACCTGCATCGTTCTGCGTTCTGGTTTTTAATCATCGATTGGCTCTTTATATTATGTGGTACATGGAGTCCATGAGCGACCCTTTGAATACCTATTGGTGTCAGAGGTTTTCAACTACCTACATTTACATGTAGGCCTCTGATATGATAGGCCTTCTTGAAGTATTACATTTTCATATTCAATTATTATTATTTATCATTGCAATTTTGTATTTTTGTGTTTATATAACTAGCACACCTTGCGACATTGCTGCACGTATATATTGTGTTATTTTTATTATTAAATTGAAGTGACTTTTTATGACTAAAGACCATTTAGCATCAGTTCTTAATTAAATACATACATAATTTAAAGCGTAATACGCCATAAAGTAATTAAATAAAAGCAGCTTCAAAATAAAGCTTCAAAAGTTGTAGTTGTTTGACAGATTTGAAAGAGTGTGAAAATGGACTGAGAATGAATGGGTTACTTGTCAAATGTCTTCTCTATGCTGATGACCAAGTTATCCTTGCGTCGTCGGCTGAAGAGTTGCAGAAGATGGTAAACATTATGAATGAGGCTTTGAAAAAGAAAGGAATGAAAGTGAATGTATGTAAGACGAAATCAATGGTTTTTGAAAAAGAAGAAGGTATGACGGAGTGTAACATTATGATAGAAGAAGAGAGGGTGGAGCAAGTGAAAGAGTTTGTATATTTGGGATCGAAGTTTACATCAGATGGAAAGTGTGAAAGTGATATTGAAAGGAGGGTAAATGCCGGCAACATGGTGAATGGAGCGTTGCATACCTTTATGAACAGCCAGACAGTGTCTAATAAGGCACGTCTGGCTGTGCATAGAGGAGTGTTAGTACCAACACTTATGTATGGGAGTGAAAGTTGGGTATGGCAGAAAAAGCATGAAAGTAGAATAAATGCGGTAGAAATGAGAGCGCTAAGAAGTATGATAGGAGTGAAATTGAGTGACAGGATAAGGAATAGCGTGATTAGAGAACGTTGCGGTATAAAAGATGACATAGTGACTGGTATAGAAAAAGGAATGCTGAGATGGTTTGGTCACATTGAGAGAATGAATGAAAGAAGATTAACGAAACAGGTGTATATGGCGAGTGTGGATGGGAACGTTGGAAGGGGAAGACCAAGACGCACGTACTTGGATCAGATCGGGGACGTTCTAGAGAAAGGTCAGGTCAAGAGTACCCTAAACCGACGAGCATGTATGAAAAGATTGATGCATGTTGAAGAAGCGAAAGAGGTGTGTCAGGATCGTAGCAAGTGGAAAGATGTAGTCTCTGCCTACCCCTATGGGAAAGAGGCGTGATTATATGTATGTATGTATGTATGTAGCTTCAAAATGCGTTATTATTTTATAGAGTAATAAACACATTTCGTAATTGATGACGATCATTAAGGGGCTGCTTCTTAAATGATCGGATGAGAGCATTAACTTGATGTTTTGATGGATCCTGGTCACGGCATCAAATAAAGGTTATCTGAACTTTTACTTTCAAGCAAAAACAAGTACTTTATTAAGAAAGAAAAAATACCAATAACCTAGAGAAGTCGTAATTTTAAAACACTGAATGAAATTTAAGCAGAGTTTATCTATTTTTTGGTTAGATTTAGAGAAAACATTGCATATTCTAAAGCAGCAGAGAAAAATACTACAAACCCATAAAAACAGGACTATGGTATATAGAATATACCATTCTATATACCATAGTCCTGTTTTTATTATAACTATTTTAACTATTCTCTATAATTAGCACAAAAGCACCGCTGATCCAATAAGTCGTATTTGACAGCTGTCATCTGTATAATACTAAAAGACATGTCAACAAAGGAAAATGGACCCTTTGCCATAGTATTATCACGAATCTGACAGCTGTGAAATACGACTTATTGAAACGGCGGTACTTTATTACTTAAAGTTTCGCTCTCGTAATTAAACGTGTTTGAAAAAAGTTTCAGTACACCTGACTATCCCATTTCTCCGCATGAATTATATATGATAGGTATCTAATTTCCATCGCATCAAAAACTCGGTGGGTACTAAATCGCCGATTTGGCCATGCCGACGAACTAAACAGTAATTTTACGGTTAAACCGCGTTTAAACCGCCAATTATGTTAAACGAATGATTTACTATATGGGAACATAGCGGGGCAGGAAGATTGGATATTGATACAGGTATTTTCTTTGTGATTGTTGCGTAAGTGAATAAAGGCAGAAGATTGATTATGTTATGACTTGTAAATGATACCTACTTAGGTGTTTATTGAGCTCTGTGTATGAATTTACAGATGCGTCTGTCGCACCGTAGCCGTATTTGTATCTGACAGCCGCAAGGGTTTCGGTGCGTTAAAAATACGCAGCGACGGTCGACAAGTGGGAGTATCGCTTTATAACAGCTTATAAGTCTATGGACGTATCTCTAACGTCATCAGGATTGGTCATATCATCAAATCTGGTAGGTCTCTTTATTAAAATGGTAGTTCATCTTCACAATCTGTTTTATCAACCAAGTAACTTTACAATCAAGTATTCACGAAATAACAGACTAGACATGTAAAGTATAACACAGTTCGCCCTTCTAAGATGCTTTTAACATGAAACAATGCGAGATTACGCGGAACTAGGGAGATTCGTCGCCTCGAATGATACACTGATTGTTTTCATTTCAAAAACCTTGACAGCGCTCAGAAAACTTGAAGCTTCTCCAGATTGTCAAGTTTAACAATCTTTTCACATGTCTTATCCTAACTTATCTAATTTTATCCATATACCTATGTTGGTCATTCTTAAAACAACAGTTTTGGTTGAATTTTTTTATAGTTAAACTTGAGTGGTGCTAGCTATAATTATTAAAATACCTACTCAATACAGGATAATGTCAGACTATACTTAAATAACTAATCCAGTGTACAATTGTTAATGCATTTTAACGAAGCGATTAACCTGTATTAAATAAGTAGCATAATTAAAACTCGCATTAAATTAACAATATCAAAGAACTTGTAAACTTTTGCAATGCTTGAATTGAAACAAAAGTTGATGTATGAGAAGTAGTTTTATAAGTAAAAACATTTAAGCGGAAATGATACCTTTAACAATAAATCATTATAGAGATAACCCAACTTAAACTAAACAAAATAACAATCAATTATTTCTATCAGGGAATCTATTCTATTATCAAGATTTATTACAATAGTTTTCCATCAATAAAAACTCCGATTTGTTCTATAATTTGAAGTTAACTGTTCATTGTGTATCCTTTTAAGGTTGAATCGTGTATCAGCGAACTATTATTCCTTGACTAGGCTTCATAACAGTTTGAAACAGTAATTTATTGACAAAGCCTTTCCTAACAAATAAAATAAATCATCAGATCAGATCAGAAGGGTAAATTCTGACACTAGGGTTCATCGGGTCGTTGGACGATTCGGTGTCCCACACGAAAAGAGAGAGAGAGAGAGAGAGAGAGAGAGAGAGAGAGAGAGAGAGAGAAGGGTATAAAAGAGAAGTACCTGGTAGGTGGTAAATTGGTTTTGGCTAAACAGTAGGCTAGTAGTATTTCAACTATTTTTTAGGAGAACTAGCAAAATTGCTTACGATATCACTAGAAGTGACGCCTTTACCGACTGGAGTACCGCAGCTGATCTACCCTTGGCGAAATGTGCATTGATAGCTTCTTTTAGGAGAGGTAATTTTCCAGTTACGGAATTTCACATTGCAGATGTAGGTATCAATTTGCGCAGAAAATCTTTGACACATCTCTCTGTCAGACGAAAGGAAATTTCAAATGGGGACCTTTCTACTGACAGGTTTCGAGCTTTATTATAATATCATACCAGATGGCGCTGCGCAAAATAAATATTAAAAAAAAACATTTCATCTATTTACATACTTTTCTATGAAAATAAACTTTTTCGGTTTAGCTCAGCGCCATCTATGTGCACTTGATAATTGGCTAAAAAAATCCCATTCCAAACAAAAACGGATACAATGGCACATTGTAACGCATGCGATTTGACCTAGTTTGTTTGAGTTTGACAGACGCATCTGTCAATCCATGTGGGGTTCATATGGGGACATTTTCAAACAATTCGAAATAGCGCGAGTAAACTTTACCTTGCATGTGACAGCTCACAGCGCAACTCCAAACCGCAGTCAAAATAAATCTCATAAGCTTAGTCTATCTGTAAATAGGTCTGTGACTCGGACAATGATTTCTAACGATATTTTATGGTTCGGAACAACCGCGGTCCAAAGCTAAAGGTTAAACTTCTTATTATAGTGAACTAGACGTAGCTAGACAAACAAAAAGGGTTTATGAGGATCGCGATGAACAAACTGGTAGGCTGTATAAGATCTGAGATCTATCGCAATAATAATTAGGTAAATAATAATATTAATTTGCCTGTTTCCAGACGATTCAACACAGTTAACCCAAATATAACCTAAGGCTACCTACCTGTCTTTTTTCGCACTATCATGTACTGACGGACGTATTTTTGACACATCCTTCTGTCAGCTGATGCCAATGACACAAAGCGTTGCCGCTAATACTTACTGTGTGCCGATGAGATGAGATGCGTGTGATTCCGGCTTAGAATAGCATCACCCATTTCTTTCCCGTGGGAGTCGTAAGACGCGACTAAGGGACTCGAGGGTGTGTATTGAATTTTAGGCGATGGGCTGACAACCTGTCACTATGGCAATACATAATTTTTCGAATGACCCTCAAAATATCTGTCAGACGTGGCGTAAATGTCCGTTTTTTGCAGTCGTTAACGCTCTGCCTACCCCGCAAGGGATAATAGGCGTGATATGTGTCCTTCTATCAGACGAAAGGAAATTTTGAATTGCCATACAAAAAACAGATACCATAGCACACTGTAACGCATGCTATCTACCCAATGATAGATAGACGCATCATCATGATCATGTATGTAATTAATAACACTTTATTGCACAATAAGAAAAAGAAAACAAAATAAAGGATATAGTAAACTAAAAATGTGCAAAGGCGGCCTTATCGCTAAGAGCAATCTCTTACACATAACCTTTGGGTAGAGAAAATAAAAATAGAAAACAGAGCAATAATAATAAAGTGAGTACTTAAAGAGTTATAAAGTTATAGATCTGCGAATTCTGAGATGTTTTCAAACATTACTTTGTCATTAGTACCTATCGCCGTGTGTTATATAGTTAAAATATCATTAAAATCGAATCTCTTCTCTCTTTTCGTGTGGGACACCAAGTCATCCAACGACCCGATGGACCCTGGTGTCAGAGTTTTTCAACCGCCTACTACCACTAGTAGGCCTCTGACATGGTTGTGTTACGACCGCAAACGAAGATCGAATGAAAACAGCAAATATAAAAAAAATCGCGGGTCAGCGAAATGATAGCCCTTAGCCCTAGACCAGGGATGGGGAAATGGCGGCCCGCGGGCCAAATCCGGCCCGCGGAGTGATTTCACCCGGCCCGCGGTCACTGACATATTTTTATTAAGTTTGTCCCTCAAGTTCAATTAATCACGTTAATAAGTATGTACCTATTTGGTGAAGGTAGTTAGGTGTTTACTGGCGCGAGCGACCTACCAGCTCCCGGTCCTCGTCCGTCGTGTCGTGCGTCACCTATCACCCGATAAGAAAATCCGCGAGCAAGTGTTTTTCACAATGAAGCTGCGTAAGAACAAACTGAGGAACAAATTGACTGATGAACACAATGAGTGTATTTTAAAAGTTACGTCAAGTAATTTGAAGCCAAATTTTGAGGTGCTTGTAGACGAACAGTCAAAATTTCATTGATCTCATCGACCAAGCACATCAAAACAAACTTAATTTCTTGTACATTTTTTTAGTAATTAGTAAACTTATTTGGCCCGCTTACAAGCTGTGATTCTTTGATATGGCCCTTTCCAAAATTTATTTCCCCAACCCTGCCCTAGACGGTGCATTATACAATCTTCGATGTACTGCGAAGGCTGGAGGGATCACAGAACCCATTGACAACGCCACTTTAGATCTTTCCAATATACAAATGAATGGTTTGTACGATTGGCTGATGCCCGTCTAGGCCCGACAGGGCTGCCTAGCAAAATAGGCTACAACAATAAGGTGTAATAGAAAAATTTAATACCAAATTTTAAAACACTTCCCGTGTTAGGTATACAATACAAGCCGTGCCACGCGTTACTGGCATTAAAATACACTTGCAAAATTGGCGGGCAACGAATGAGCTGCGGTGGCCCAGATGGAAGAGGCGTCGCCACTAGTAATGTGAAAGTCGCAGGTTCAAATCTTGCCCGCCCTTGAAAATTTTGCAAGTTTTAAAAAAAATATATACAAAAATATTTCAAAGGATTGAGCTTATTTCATCATCATTCATTCATGAAAATTTCTAGGTCGAAATATAAAAAAAGATCTTCTAAATAAAATATGTCTGAGACAGAGTAATTTTGTATGTGTGGTTCAAGTATTTTTCAAATTTTGTTTGACCAATGTTTCTTATGAAAGTTTATCATTTTCATAAGCTAGTGTCGCGCCGCCGCCAATACTTACTTTGTGCTAGTGTATGCCAATTATGACGGAATTGTCTCTAAAATATTAGGTCCTTACATATGAAATTGGCGTTTTGTATGGGAGGAACAAAAAGTAGTTTTTTTTTAATATAGTATATTTATTTAATCAAAGTATGAGCCATTGTAATCTATGCACTTTTGCCATCTCATAGGTAGTTCATTGATCCCTTTACTAAAAAAACAATTCGGACGGGAATCAATAAAATCTTTGAAGGCGATTTGGACTGCCCCATCTGAGTTGAATTTTTTCCCTTGCAAGAAGTTATCCAAATTTCGAAAAAAATGGTAATCTGTTGGAGCAAGGTCCGGGGAGTACGGTGGATGCCTTAGACATTCCAATTGAAGCTCTTCTAATTTGCTAGCCGTCTGTTGTGCAGTGTGTGGTCTAGCGTTGTCGTGAAGCAACAGTGGCGTAGAGCGATTGACCAACCTCGGTTGTTTAGCAGCTAGCTTTTCCATCATGGTTTGCAATTGCTGACAGTAGACATCTGCCGTAATCGTCTGGCCAGATTTGAGAAAACTGTAATGAACGACACCGGCGCTAGTCCACCAAACGCTTACAAGTAACTTTTTATTGGTCAATTTTCGCTTGGAGCAGGCTTTGGCTGGCTTGCCAGGGTCCAGCCATTGCAATGAGCGCTTCCGATTATCGTAGAGAATCCACTTTTCATCACAGGTAATGATTCGATTTAAAATCGCTTCGTTATTGTGCCGGTCAAGTAATGTAACGCAGCAGTTGACGCGCGTTTGCCGGTTTGCTTCACTCAATTCGTGAGGAACCCATGGGAACCCACCTTTCAAGTTTTTTAATCTTTCCAATTTGCGTCAAGTGGATTAAAACAGTTTTATCACTAACACCGAAGCCTGCAGCTAATTCGGACGTGGTTTGCGATGGATCCGCTTCCACAATAGCCTTCAATTCTTCATTATCAACTTGGGTCTCCGGCCGTCCACGAGGCTTGTTTTGCAGGTCGAAATTTCCAGAACGAAAACGTTGGAACCAAAAACGCACTGTGTTTTCTTTTGCGACACAACCGCCATACACATCATTAACCCTTCGAGCCGTTTCCGCAGCACTGGTGCCACGGTGGAACTCGTACTCGTAAATAACGCGATATTTCAAATTTTCCATTTTGTAAATTGAGCGATGCAAACAGAAAAAAGATAAGTAAAAAAACAAATGAATGACGGTTTACGAAACACAACTACATGTGGAAATAGTTGTATAAATTTGAATTTCGAATTCCTAACCAAATAGGAGAAATTTGTGATCAAAGTGGCCAGTACGACAAAACGACAATTTCATATGTAAGGACCTAATATTATTCTAATTTTTTTGTATCTTGTTATTGTTATTTTTTGTTCTATTACTGACGACTATGCAGTTTTACAGTCATGCAAAAAAAAGTAAATAAATGTCAAGTTAAACTTAATTTAGGTTCCCTTTTTTAAATGTCAGAGGAGATAAAATAGATTAAACGTTTATTTAGTTCCACAGTCTTACATATCAATATCAGGCGGTTCTCAAACTATGACGGACTGGCGGACGCATTTTTGACGCATCCGTATCTTAGACGAAAGAAAGTTATACAAAAAATGGATACCGCATGGCAAAATTTTTGTGTTTTGACCAAGGAGTTTGACGGATACATTCGTCAGTCCGTTATAGTGTGGAATTCGCCTAAAAGTTACTATAAAAAATAAACTAATAATTGGGCACGCAGATACTAGACTAGGTCCAGACTATTCCTGCCCGTAAAATGCTTGGGTCTCTGAATACCTATGTGAAAATATGCAGTCACATCGCCTTTGTAAGCTGCAACTACTGATTTTATGGGGCCTAATTGCGTGATAAAAGTGAATGGCCGAGGAGTGTCCGCAGAAAAGGTGTTAACTGAAGGAATTTCCAAGTGATTTCGGAAAGATTTCATAGTTTTTATCAGACTTGTGGTTTTCGTATTTCTTTAATTATCTCCGGAGATGCTCTTGATTGGGTGAAACGATTTATGTAACGATTAACGGCTTTTTCAAGAAGTCTGACGGAGATTGAGATTTCCTGCCTTTCACCGTGAGTTACGATTATGACACAATTTGTTTTTAAAATTGGTGTCGAAACACACCGACACACCTGCGTATATTTCAGTAAGGTACGGAATTTTTATTTTGACTTTGTTACAGGCCATGAGGTGAACCTAGCTTGGTGTTAAATCTTAAGTAATATCGATTAAGCAATATGGCGGCTCTGACTTCCATTAACAAGTAAGTAATTGTATTTTTTGTTGGTTATTGTTTTTTGTAGTTCAGTTTATGTTTAGTGACTATCAAAATGTGTTATAAATTGCATCCTACTTTGAATACATGATTAACTTTTTATTTCTAATCAAAGTGCAAAGTTTTTCGGGTGCGCACAATATGCGACAAAAATTGTTCAAACGAAAATGTTCAACACAAAATGTGCAGCAAATATTACGCGTCAATTGACGAGTGTCAACTAAGAGCAGGATACAAATATGAAACTCGCCTTCGTGTGACAAGGATAGATAGATTTTCTAGAACAATCCTTGTCATAACGCAAAATATTTGCTGCACATTTTGTGCCGCATATTCTCGTTTGAACAATTTTTGTTGCAAATTGTGCGCACCTAGTTTTTCTTCCATCTACAGCTATGCTAGATGGTGCTGACGGTTTCAGCAGTGTGATTGTTTAATTGCTATTACCAGCAAAGACGCCGCCGGTCGTACAGGCTTGCTTGCATCAAACATTTCAATTTATGAGATTCACAAAGAGAAGTGTGCAATCTATAGAATGGTTTTAATAGTCCCTTCTATTAAATTGCTTGCATTTGCATGCAATCAAAATTTATCTACAATTAAGTGCTTACTTAGTTTTGATGCGAATTCTATAATTCTGATTGGATTTACGTTTGATTCCACCAAGCATCCTTTCTAATTACTTGGGTGCGCTGTCTTTTGAATATAGCAAGATGATTTGCATTAACAAAGGACCTACGTTTTGTTTTGCCCATAAAATTTCTACATTCCATTTATTTATTTTACAGTTCTTGCACACAAAAACAATACAGAAAAGACACAAAACATAAAAAAATACGACACAACAGGTACACCTTATTTCCATGTAGAAATTTCTTCCAGCTGACCCACCGAAGTGAGACATTATAAAGAAAGGCAGAGAAGACGTGTACAACAGCACAGTTTTATAGCTAAAGAAGTAATCATTATGAAAAAGTGGTAATTTTGGTAAAGTGGTCGTTTAAGTAGACTTTATGTGCCTGAGACTATTTTAGCCTTTCTTAAACATCTATTAGAAGTAGGGGCTATGAAATCAAATGAAGCAAGCTTCCGAATGTTGAACCGTTTCCAATCTATTTAAGGCGAGTGTACCCGTGAACGACCTCGACAATGGCGCCACTCCACAAAAATAAAGTTTTCTCTTTATACAAACAATCTATCAGAATGTCCGTTGCCCAAGTTTTTCGCATTATCTTTTAGTAAAATTAGAATCTGCAAAGTCAATGAAATATTTGCTGTAATTAAAGTGATGGAAAAAAATACCTAAAACAGCCGCTTTTGGTATCAATTGCCATAACTTTAACTACATAGAAAATTTAATTGAGTTTGCCGGTTCTAATTTTACTTATGGATATTTAGTATTAGACCGGGTCTATCGCGATAGTATTCAGGTAAATATTAGTAATTTACCTGTGTCCCGACGTTTCAACACAGTTTCATGTATTGTGGTCGCGGGTTGACTGACGTCCCAGCGAGTTGTCATCTAGGCGGCGGGTGACGAGATGTTCTGCTACCCACATTTGTCTTTATAATTTTAATATTATTGATTGTTTGTAAACATTGCACTAAAAATGAGTGAAAGTGATCGCGAGTGCTTAAAAAGTTATATTACTTATGGATAATACTAAAAACTTGGGCAACGGACATTCTGATAGATTGTTCGAACAAAGAGATTTTTTTTTGTGAAGTGGCGCCACTGTCGAGGTCGTTGACGGCGACACTCGCCTGTTACACGATCTTTAATGAGCTCTCACTCTGGTATTTAATTATTGATGACTTCTCTTGAAACCCAACACTGGTAGTCAACAAATGAGCCATAGATGACTGGAAATGTACGCCGCCTTATTATATAATCTTATAGGAAAATGTGAAAAAACCGCCTTGTGTTGCCGGCTAAGAATACCATCACTCCAATTCTACTCCTGGGTGTCGTTAAAAGCGACTAAGGGATAATCAAGAAGCGTTCTTGCACTGCGCTCGACAATCCGCCTGCCAAGCGTGGTGAGTATGGCAATACCCTCCGATATGGGGAGGCCAATGTCCAGCAGTGGACTGTTGTGGCGTGGTTGTGGCTGTTAATGTAAGTATGTGAATGTAATTTATGTAAAAATAGACGTTTTACTGTCAATGATATCAAAACTGGAAGTATGAAAATCCCTGGCAATTCAGCAAAATTAAATGGCCAAATCGGAGTAGATCAAATAATGGGCAAAACGTATCTTTTGATTTATACGACCAGGGGGCTGATTGTATAACTTTCATCAGCATCCTCATCGGAATTATTTAGATAGTTGAAGTCGATGGCCACTGTGATTGGTGGAAAATGTGTAAATGCCAAACTTTTGTTACTTCTTATTGGTGCGTTTGTCATCGGAAAATTAGACACACAGTGGCCCAGGTATAACAACGTAGGTTCAAAACTCTTGGTGTCATAATTTTTATGAATTAGTTTTAGACGAATTGAAATTCTCGCATAAATACTTAAGATAACTTTATCCAAAAAATCTTGTCAACAGAGGCCGCACTGACCATAGACTATTAAAGAAAACAAGTCGTTATTTTTTAACCTTTGAAACGTGATGCTGTCGCTACTTCGCGAAACCGTCCGGAGAATGTCGAAGATTTACGAAGCTGGTCGAAGTTGCTCATTAGGTGGAGTCCTTGTGGAGTCATGTTGATGAAGTAATTATGTCAGTTGTCAAGGCAATCAAATGTAATAGGCCATTTTGTACTACCAGCTGCGCCTTAAGTTACTTTTTCAAAAGATCAATGTAAACTGGTATTTCTTACAGTTAATAATAATGAACAGTGTAAGTTGAACTTTTGTATGGTAACTCAAAGTGTTGTTGATAGTGCAGGATGCTCCTTGCACCGGAAGATGGGTTTTTGTTGCGCCTAAATGCATTTCGTCGACTGATTTGTTGTTAAAGTTAATTTGGAGAGCTATTTCACATTTGATCGAGTATATATGACAATTATGACATCCTGTTTATTACAAATTATGATAATTGTTTCTGATTTTGTAGAGAAATAAATTGATTAATCAATCAGGCGCTTTGAGGTTATTCTTTGGAACAAGTCAACGCCATTTTATAACTTTTGAAACGGTTCGTGGTATTAAAGCAATTAATTATTTTAATTTGGAAACCATTTATATTTTAGCAGTTGGTGATATAAAATACAATTAATGAACTTAGATGTGTCACCTTATAACTTATCTGTTAATAGCTTATCTCAAAAGCTTGACCCTTCTCGGCTAACTTTATGACCATCATAAAAATCCCAACACATTAGGTATAGGCGTCAGGTGGGTAGGCCCTTTTACTTTCAAATGTTTTTCTGTGGGAACGTTTTTCTACTGGTTGTTGCATTTTTTTATTTTAGACGTATATACATACATACATGCATACATACATCTATCACGCTTTTAAACCTTGCGGGGTAGGCAGAGCGTAAACGGCCGCAAAAAACGGACATTTACGCCACGTATGACAAACATTTGAGGGTCATTCAGAAAATTGTGTAAACTTATATGCGCGACAATAAAGGATATTATAATTTGTATTAAGCTCTGTCTTATCAATCCATGGATATAATGTAGTTAGATGCCACATATACGTCGAAATATTCGAGTTGATTAGGAAAATAGGATCCTATTCTTAAGTTCCAGAAATTCAAAACTAGGTAGGTACTAATACATTTTAGTTGATTAACACAGCTGATGTAACTCAGTTTAAACGTAACCACATAATTTTTTAAGCATTTGCAATTATTTTCACACTTTTCAGTTGACCCGGTTAGTCTATTGTGATGGTTTTGAGGTTAATATCAAAGATTTTCCTGGACCCCGACGTTTCAGCGGAGTTACATCAGTTACATTTACCTCAAAACTATCGCGACAGACCCGATAAATCAACTAAAGCGAGTGAAAGTTATCGCGTGATGCCGGCTTTGAATAGCATCACCCCGTTTCTTGCCCGTGGGAGTCGTAAGAGGCGACTAAGGGACTCAAGGGTGTGTGTTGCAATTTTGGGCGATGGGCTGGCAACCTGTCACTATAGTAATACACAATTATCGGAATGACTCTCAAATGTTTGTCAGACGTGGCGTGAGTGACCGTTTTTTCGACCTTTCACGCTCTGCCTACCCCGCAAGGGATATAGGCGTGATATATGTATGTATGTATGCAAGTTATCGCGAGTGTCTAAAAAGTTAGGTACTGCCTCAATACTTTGTCCTCACAATGTCGTCTAGTTATGATGAAGCACAGCCCTACAGTCTACCATCGGTTCCCGATCGCCGCTCACGCTTCCTCGTGACCCCTCGATACGCGATGAAGTCATAAATTATACAATGCATTGGAAATTGTTTCTCGCGGTGGATAGCGGCGCGGGCGCACGGGCCGCACCTACTAATCGGTTACTACGGCGCTCCGAGCCAACCAAGGATTTATGTACTGGCGCCACAGTAAAGATAATCAGAAGTTGACAGAGTCGTTGAGGAGTTTCATTGAGGTTCCTGAAGCAATGACAGGCTCGAGGGCCGAATTGCTCTTGAGGATGCCTCGTGGAAGAAATACAAATACTTCATCATCTGCCTGTCCTTATCCCAATTTATTAGGGATCGGCGCAACATGTTTTTTCTTCTATTCATCTCTATCAGCAGTATATACTTACTTGTGTAGTGAATATCAGAACGATGAAAATGATAATCGTGCGGTTGCACTGTGTCAACTGATTGTGTATTTTGCCTAAAATTGCAAGCGTGCGTGTTAGGTCGACAGCCATCGCTCAACGAGTCTTTATTTTCTTATTTTGGAACGGAATTATAACTTTATTAGCACTTACGCGTACTTTCAATTTTTTTTGTTGATTAACCGGGTCTATCGCGATAGCTTTGATGTAAATGTAAACGATTTACCTCGATCCCGGCGTTTCAGCTGTGTTATATTAGCTGTGGTCCCGGTTAGACTGAAGTACCACCGAGTAGAAGTTCCTCAAGTAGTGACTGATTCGAGGGTCGAATAGATATTGAGGATACCCCGTGGCAGAAATACATTTACTCTTGGATCGCCTTATTTTATTGCGTTTTATTCAAATTTGCGAGCGTGAGTGTTGGGTCGGCAGCCATCGCTCAACGACTATGTTTTTTTTTCTTATTTTTGAAGAAGTTGTTCTGTTCCTTACTTCTACTGTGCTAACACTGAAGAATCGATTTGGAACGTAATAAGGTCGCCTATGAAATGTTGTGGGAATCGTACTGGGTGTGGTTCGGGCTTTTATTTTAGAGATTTATTTGTTACATGAACGACATGTTAGGTATGTGATGTAGCGAAAGACTGCAGTAGTCTTAACTTGTTTTAAAAAATAATCTAATATTAACTATGATCATAAAGAAAATGGTTTTTACTAAACTCACACAGACTCTTCTAGTGAGTAGGTTTATGTACTGGTTCGCCTCTTCTTCAACATTTTCAGCAAAAATTTGCATCCTGTAAAGTTAATCATTTTTTTCATCGACCTTCCTTAATTAAAAACTGAACTCAAAGAGTAATTTTACCGTAGGTAAACAAAATATATTCTCACGTGCAGCGAAGTAAAAAACTAATTTCATTACATTTTAGTTAAGTTTATTGAATCACGCCCAAACTAATTATTTTGCCGTAAATTTACTTAAAAGCATCGTTTGGCATAAATTGTTAAACTACGTGAGTTTATTACAGATTTTAAAACACTTTTAGGGTTCGTTGGAGTATTGTGCTATAGGCAATGTTTTCTTTAACATCCATCAGTAGCACGCCAAACGTTTTTTTTTGGTCATATCAAAATTATTATTTTTTGACGTAGGAGTCCAAACTTACTTACGCTATAAGTATTCAGACGTGTAATTCCGAATTGCGTGAAACAATAGATTTACATTTAAAAAATGCGCGGTTTGTCGCTTTACATTTGGATTTAACAAATCGCTAATGAACTATCTTCGATTCACTTCTAAATTTAAAATAATGGACCCGGTAAATCTTCAAAGACTTTTTGAATTCTCAACCTTATTTATTTTCCAGCCTTGCCTTGCCACAATTTAGTACGGAACATTAAAATCCTGCAAACGATTTTCTCTTGTCTTGTTTTCATAAGTTTAAAACCCATAGTGGGTGCAAGTAATCGATACCTACCAATAAAGCCATAAATTATTATAATACGCTGGCAAATTATTTTCCCGTTCGCTTTCGATTTTTGTTCCAATGATAAAGATCGCCCAGGGCCACACTCAGAAATGAACTTTAAATTGTTTTAATTAAAAATTATCGATATTGCAAGATATGATTGAGAGAATGGACACAATTAATTTTAATAATGTATGTTAGTTTTAACGAAACTGCGGATATGTGACGTAATTTTTTTTAGTTAATCTGGTTAATGTTTTATTAATACACAAAAATGAAATATGTTTTTGATATCAATCAGTATAATAATATGTCTACCATAAAGAAAAATAAAACACGTACCTAAATTAGAAAACAGATAAGAATCAAGATTGATTTAGAGTTTGTTTCTATGTTTACAATTAAAAAGTACAACCTAGCATTACATGTTTTTTATGTTATAGCTAAGATCTTAGATGCATTTTACATCTATATCTTTTATTCATCACAGGTGTATTATGATTAAAATATTGACAGCGACAAATGGTTCAATCTTCTATACGGAATTCTTTAGACTAGATCAGTAATTAATGTAAATTCCAGCCTGCTACTGTAAAGTCAATAAGTGGACAGTATCTGTGCGTTTTATCTGATGATTTCACTTAGGATAAATATTGACTTGTAATATGGGGATTATGATAATATTTTGGTATGTCAGGGGCGAACTGTAGTTAATTGTAGGTAGAATGCGTCCAGTGTCCGATTTCTATTATATGTGCCGATATTATCAAGCTAAAGGCTAAAATTTTACAGGTGAAATTCAAAATTTATTGCGTAGTCGGTAAGCCATTATGATACCAGGAATATTAACCGGCTTCGAAATGTATTTAATAAGAATTTCACCTATAGACTTGTAGTCTGTTGTTCCATATGATAGGGCACAGATAATTTCGCGATACGTCAATGTCAAGAGTATAATCTGCAATGTAACACTTTCGTTGACAACAAGTATGACTTTCATCATCTACTGTAAGCCAGATTATCAATCATACGTGCTGCATCAACCCTTTTAAGCCTGAGGACCTGAAAGAATGGCGAAAATAATAATAATGTTCGAATTTTCCACTTTGGTAGGCAGTAAGTAGGTCACTTTATAAGCTAGTATTGTTTTGATAACATAGTAGGTACCGTGAGGTCCAGCCTCCTTCGTGTAACTGGCACCTCAAACATTCTCAATTTGAATTAATTTTTCGGCTGTCGCCAGGACAGATCTTGCAATTTTGATGTATTCTTGTATAGGCCATAGCCTCAGACTAAAGTAATCCTACTAACATTATAAATGCGAAAGTTTGTATATTTGTTTGTTTGTTACTTCTTCACGCAAAAACTACTGAACCTATTGTAATGGAATTTGGCACACATATAGAATGTAACATGGATTAACACATAAGATAGTTTTTATGAGTACGCAGGCGAAGCCGCGGGTAACAGCAAGTATAATATAATTATTAGTGAAAATTTCTTTAAGTTTTATACCTAATACTACCTCCCCGTACCGGTCAGAGAACCTAGTCTCATATTTCTAAAATAGCAGTGACTGGTTTGTGATCGCGGTTCCAAAAGAACTTCCATACCAATTAATTTGGTGTTTTTTTTTGTGTCAAGTTGTCCTTAGTCCAACCCTGTCTATCTGCTGGCACAGTCGTGTCTGCTCCGGGGAGGTCCGCACCTCCCTCATCTGCCATCGTTAATGCACCAACAAAACGCAACAAAGCTACAATGTTGCGTTCCGATGCGATATTTATACGCTGTGAAGCCTTATTAATCGCAACCTCGTAAGGTGTTACTTTACGATCGGCGCGGGAGTTGATTTATTGAAATATTAAGCCTATGGCTACAAAGTAGGTATCGTAAATGGTTTCATAAGTCGAACAGATTGTTCTGTCGAAATATTTTAATATCGAAAAACATAGGACATCAATCTCTGATCAATTTGACATTTAGGACAAACATCTTTAATTAGGAGAAGCCCCAAGTAATGGATTGTTGTGGCTCTTTTGGTGATTGATGAAACGTGAAACGGTTACTCATTTCTTTTTTTTTTAAATTACAAATTTTCAAGCGCATGCATGATTTGAACCTGCAACTTTCGCTATAAGTAGTGGCGACGCCTCTTCCATCTAGGCTACCGCAGCTCATTCCCTGGCCGCGAATTTTGCAAGTGTATTTAATGCCAGTAACGCGTGGCACGGCTACATCTACCGGGTTAGTTTTACAACTGATAGCCGGCGACTAATTCTTTCTTCACAGATTTAATGTAATCTAAGCGATGAAAACCCGCGATAAATTGAATACCAAATTTTAAAACACTTCCCGTGTTAAGAATTAAGAATTAATAACTTTGGTACTATCGTTATTAAATTCCCAATATTAATCACAGTTTAAAGTCCTACATTACATTACATTACATTGAACGGCATATTACAGTTTAATTATAAAAAACTAATCAATAATGAATGAAAAGGAGAGTTTTTAATGAATAGTTAAATGTACTAGCGGTGGGTAACTCACGAATGAACGAATGAAAAGAGCGCGCTCTTTACAAAAAGCTCACTCACTCTTGCGCTCAGTGCAATTCATATTAGATCTTGCGCTCCTAGCGCTCTTCAGCTCTTTTCACACGCCCGAGAGATCGCGAACGAATGCGAACGCGAAGCGAGCGATCAACGAGGACAGATGCATACGTTACTTTCATAAGAAAGAGTAAGAGCGCTATAGCGCTCGATGTGCGGCGCCAAGCAGGCGACTCGCGAGTCTCGCGATGCTTTCCCGCGGTTATGGCGGATTTGATTTTTGAGTTTTTGCATTGTAAAATAGACATTATTTTGTAAGGTCGTGGCTGAAATTTGGTTACGTAAAGAAATTAATTTAATAATAAAGTATTCTATAACTTTTGTTTGGATGAGTGATGAATTGACGATTGTTTTAAAGGTAATTAATTTTAGTAATAAATAAGTCGCGCGGGCGTGAGCGTCACACAGGGCGTGTTCGACTATTATTTCATTATTATTTTTGTGTTTTTACTATTATTTTATAAAGTAAAACCTTTAATTCATTCCGCCTGTTATTCATTAGATCGCTTACTCATCAGTCACTCGTAGATTCACTAGCTGTTTTAGCCAAAACACATCCTAAAGATAAATCCTAATAATACTCCGCTGAGCGAAAAGAGTTACTGAGCGCAAAGAGTGATGCACATCTTTAAGTACGAAAGATTCAAATCGCTCTGCTCTTTTAAGTGAGTTGTTTTTCCCACTACTAAAATGTACTAACTGCAGCTAATAATCGACTTAATATTTCAATTAAAATAAATGGGTTCATTAAATGCATTCGATATAGATGTAAGCGGTGTTATTACAATCTATCTATAATAATTACTATAATTATAATTATTTTCGATATACAGAACAGCTGGGCTTAAATTTGTTCCTAAGTTTATCTGAAACTTTTTCATTAGACAAGATTATACAGAATGTAAGGGACAGCCCTCTGAATACTCATAGGGTGCATGCAGACCATGAAACTGAACAACAGTCAGCATAAAAAACGACCTCCCATACAAAATCACAATCAGCTGACTGCATTACTATGAGAAGTCAATTTCTTTTTGACGTTTCCTGAAATATTTCTAATGGGAAGTTATTCAGTTTTATGGTCTGAATGCACCTTATCAGTATTCAGAGGGCGGTCCCTTGCGCCCCTGTATAGTGTGTTAGGGAAATTTTGTCCCAGATTTTGACGCCTTTTGTTTTTCCTTATTAAACAGCTGTCAAAAATACATACATACATAAGCCTTTAAGATTACAGTCCACTGCTGGACGTAGGCCTCCCCCAGGGTTCGCTATAAGACACGATCATTCGTTTTTATCATCCAGTCGCCTTATTAAGTCATCGGACCATTCTGGCCGTCCAACGCTACGCTGTAATACCTACTAAATGTAGCGACCTCTGGGAGCTACTACAAGAAGTTTACTCAAGTGGTCTACACGCAAGCAAGACGCTTAATAAGTTGCAACATATCTACAAGATGGCGCCACGTGACAGATTGGCCGAGAACAATAGGCCTGAAACGCGGTATCAAAGTGTTTCATCGCGCAACGCATATACACAACTTCCAAAAGGACCAGTGGGTCGGTAGCCGGTGTCGGGAAAAGGGAACCCTCCATTCTGCCTATGGTCACCTGCCATAACATAACATACTGCTGAGTGACTACCATTTTCATTGTACAACTTCTAGTAATTAAGCTCTAAGTGTATTTTATTCTGCTATGTTGTGTGCTTAAAAAAAACATTAAAATACAAAAAAGAAACTATAAATATCTAGTTGCTACATTGTGACCAGAGCTTAAGCCTCTTACACATGAGGGCGTGGCTGTAATTGTACATTAAACCCTGTTTGCATTACAACCAACTCACATTCTGATAGTCACCGCAGGCGAATCAAATAATCGACAATATAAATCGCCGAAATTTTGCTGGGCAATTATTTATAAGTCTAGTTTTTTCAGGGTTCCGTATCCGAAGGGTCAAAACTAGACCTTACATACCCGGCGCGGTCTGTCTGTCTGTTACTAGGTTGTATCTCATAAATTTGAGAGTTGAAATTTTCACAGCATACTACGGATAACTGTTGTCTCTATAGGTAACAGCAAATAATACAAGACAGAATACAACAAAATATTTAATCATAATGGTATGAAACCCTTCGTGCGCGTGTCCGACTCGCACTTGCACGAATTTTTCTAGATGTTTTTTAATAGAACAAAGTTTTTCATTCTAGAAGATTCTACATCCCTTTAGGAACAGCGCATGTTCTTACATACTACATACTTACTTACTTACTTACTTAGATATATAGAGTGAAATTTTACTAGTGACCGATGGCGAAATCTTAAGACGGGTTCCCAAAGGAATATAAGTTAAAATATGACAAAAATATTTTATCAATAGTAACTCAAATCAGCTGATTGGAAATTTTGTAAAGAAGGTCTACTATTTTATCGGATTTCATCTTATGTTTCTTGGGGAAAGTTGTATGTACCTTATCACCCGCCTTTCTTGAGGTTTCGTTATCCGTCACTATTAAAATTTCACTCTTTATAAATCATAGTGTAGAACGCTATGTATTTGAATAACTGCAGAATCCAGGAAACTAAATACCGTTTGATCTTCTTTGTTACTAAAATAATAGCTTGGTGGTAATAATTAGATGCGATATCTCTGTAGATTTAATAATTAGCATGATATTCCCGAGACTAACAAAGAAACCAGCGGCAAAGTAGCAGCTTTTGCATTATAAAATAAGTATTATAAATTAAATATTCTATCGGCGTAGTAATATTACAACTCATATCCTGTGCCGATAGGATGTAATGAGGCAATTGAGCTAAGAAATAATATTGCAAATTACATCTGAACATTTTTGTACCTAATCATGGGGGTAAAATATAATAAAAAGAGAATGTTGTTCTATATTTGAATAATGGTCGGAAAGTCGGAACGGAACACATTAATTCATTCACAAAATTTTAGGATTGTGTACTTTTTACAACATTTAAAAAAAAGCGGAGGACTTGTTACGTCATCTTCTTATTCACTCGTCTGTCGCTTCATACTATAACAATTTCATTGGTTTTGAATTTTATTGTGGGTAGTTAAGGTTCAAAATTGTTGTCCGGCTCCCGGTACGTGACAGACAAGGGGTTAATATGTTATGTATGAGAAAAAGAAGTTCTGAAATATATCGTGGGTATCAAATGGATTCTTAAAAACATATCACGTTATTAGGTTTTAGTAATTGGCTTAAAATTAAATAAGATTTTTTTTCGTAATTATTTTATTTATTTTTCCAACTAGTGGTCAAATCTATTCTTCATTATATCGTATTCTTGATTAATCGTACCGATTTTCATTACTTTACCTTCAACTGCAACATTTTCAAGACTATAAGACTATACTTTATAGACTTGGGCCGCTAGTACTCATCGTCATCATTTCGTGTGGGATACCGAGTCGTCCAACAACCCGATGACCCTGGTGTCGGAGTTTTTCAACCACCTACTACCACTAGTAGGCCTCTGACATGGTTGTGTTACGACCGCCGTCTAAGTTATCACTAATAGGTACAATTAAAAATTGCCTGAATGAACTACTTATTACTCCGGAATTTCTGTCACGGAATGTTAATCTCTTAACCCATATTAATCGCCGATACAGCAGATTCGAAAAACTATAGCTGATTTTGCCTAAAAAAAGCATTTAAAGGTGCTGTAACCCTTCATATTGTGTTATTACTGAGTATATCAGAAGATACGTTTCAAATTGCTATTTATCATCAATTCATCACATAATTGAGGCGTCTGGAGAAAAACACTTAAGAGCTCTATTAAAATAAACTGTTACGGCATGGTAGATATACTCACACCCACAAACACACTTTTCTTGCCTTTATCCCTTTTGGGGTAGGCAGAGCGTTAGCAGCCGTAAAGATTCGGTCGCTATCGCTTCGACTGACAAATATTTGAGGGCTGTTTCAGAAAAATCGTGTATCACTATAGGTAGATACCACAGTAGCAATTAAGTAGCTAACCTACTCGTACTTGTTATTTTTTTTGGTAAATTTGGAAATTGTGGCAGCTGTTACAATATTACGCTTTAGGGTCAGAGAGGGTGAACAACAAAAGCAGTATTCTTTCGGCAAATGTACTCCGTGTTAACTTCAGCTTCGTCAACAGCCACAACAGTCCACTGCTGGACATGGGCCTCCCCATTAAGGGGATTTTTGCCAAACTCTCCACGCTTGGCAAGCGCATTGGCGAGCGTAGTGCAAGGTGTGGTATTCACAGGGAACAGTGCTGCCCATACCATGGATTCATCCCTTAGTCGCCTCTACGACACTCACGTAAATAATTGGGCAGACGCTGTTCTAATTCTAAGCCAGCCGACTACTTGGCAAATTATAAGCCGTCTTCATGTTGAAAATTATTAGATTTTCCATTTGCCGATTAGGTTCGATTTTATTTTTTTAAGAAATGTTTTTAATAAATAAAAAAAAACAGATGAGCAATTCAGTTATATGCACATTTGCAGTCACATACACCCTGTATACAATAATTAAGGTGTTACAATATTAATTAAAAAACGCATATGGAAGCCAGACCATTAACTACATCAATCATACTACATAGAGGCATTTCGTGACGAGACCCTATACACATACGTGTGATGATGATGATGTTATCTATGGGGCGGAACAGACGGGCTTCATTTGAACTGCAAGCCAGTCACAAAAGTGTGGACCCAGTTGAAACAAAAGCTGCGAAAATGGCTAAGCTGTTAAAGGACACACGGTTTCTTAGTATGGTAAATTTATTTGCTATAAACTAATACACGCGTTTATACTAATTGAGTCTGAATTGTGCTCTCGCGCACGTTTTAAAAGATACCTTTTTGGACATTGAGTTGAAAAAAGATTAAATGAACCCTGGCGTCAGAGTTTTTAAACCACCTAATCGAGTACCGTGCGTGATCTGCTCTACCTTGTTTTTGATTGACGTGATGGTGACGTCAAACTGAAAAGTCAATGTATAAATATATAAATATTGTTGTCCCAAAAAGTTACTAATTCCAAAACAGCTTTAAGTGCCCGATATTATCAAATTACAGGCTACAATATTTTACAGGTAAAATTCGATGTTCATTGCGTCGATGGTTAACAATTATGATGCCAGGAATATTGACTAAGAATTTCTTCTGTAGACTTGTAGCTTGTATTTTCATAATATAGGCATTGATTGCAATTACATGCAGTCGGTTGGTATAGTCCCAATGAGAAGGTCATATTGTTGTGATAGATGCGGTCATCATAATTAAGTTATCTATAGATCGTATCCAGGGTTTAATGTGTAACTTTGAAGACATACCATTATAAACGATCGCACGTAGATAAATAGTGGTCGTAGGTCTTAATTAATAGGTGTGCCCTTCACAAAACTTTCCATCAAAATGTGGATAATCAACCTACCCCTTTTAAGGATCAAACAACATTGGCCTTTTTTATAAACTGTATGATAAACCAATTTGATTTTATCCCTTAAAGATGCAGATTAATGTGCTACTTATAGTACTAAGATGCACTATACCTACAAGGTAAAACGGAAAGCTCTATAATTATATAATTAAGGTGTAACTTATTATTATAAACTTAACAAATATATTATGCCAAAATTTACAGCAAATGCCTCTTTTGCAAATCACTTCTGTAACTTCTGCCGTAACGCACCGTAACGAATGCGTCTCTTAGACGAAAGGAAATGGCGAAACACATACGGCTACGCTCTCAAACGACATTATAGACGAACATGAGAAAACTTTGGGGTTTTAACTAAAATATCTCCGACGATTTATAGGGCTTGTATTTATAGAGGTGTTAAATACATTATATTTTTATATTATGTATGTTTCTATATCGATAGGTATTTAATTATATAAGTAGGATTATATGTACATATAATTATTATTCTTTAACAGCAATTTTTAGTGTCAATTATGTATATATATTCAATTACCTCGTACCATAGTTTACTTGCGCGCACCATGTCCTCTGGGTTTCTCAAAGGTTGACTGGTAGAAATCCCTTAATGGGATAAGTCCACCTTTGAGCCTTACCTTTTCTGTTATTTGTGTTTTTTTTGTGATATTTTTTTGGTGCAATAAAGTTATTACATACATACATACGCATGCGTCGTAAAAATACGCAGCGACGGGTGACATGTGGGAGAACCGCCTCAGGTTTGATTCCAAGCTAGGGCAGGATGTTTGATTGATAATTAAATCTTTGTGCATGTTGCTGAGTATGTCTTTGACACGGGGAATCCTATGGGAATCCTGTGACTCGTGTTATTTTATTTTAAATAAAATCGTTACTCTTCACACATAAAAGAACTCTTAAAAACTGCAACGCAAGGACAATCGGTATCTTAGCTCAGATGTAGAATAGAGTGGGACGCAATCACTTGTCATTTCAGGGGGTTGTGTATGCAAGAAAGAGACGGCATCACAGTGCAATGTTCATTAAAGAGGGTCAGTGTAGGCATTGGGGGTGATACACCCCCTCCCCCCGGGCTATCCTGTGGTCGTCTTTTTAATTTGGTCTTGGTTTCCATCAGGGCTAAGAAAATTGTAATGCGCGTAAAAATAACCACGGATTGTTCATACTTTTGAAACAAAGTAATGTTCTGCAGTTACTATTTGTATTCTTTCAGGTTACTGGGTAAGGTCTTCTAACATTGTCTCTGCGGTTCAGCCAAGGTAAAACAATCTGTAATAAGGAAAATCATACCAACCAAATAACTTTTAACTGCTGGGCGTAGAATAGAGAAAAACTTACAGTCGGTCGGAGTAGAAAACTCATGACATGACAAATTTAAATTTAAAGGATGCACAGACTAATAAACTATTCTTAAAAATCCCAACAACTTTTCCGAATTTCCCCAGCCCTGGCTCGATGCCGCCGGGAGGCGCGGCGTCTTATCAACGAATTAATTCTAGACTAACGAAGACGGCCGCCCCGCGATTAGTACACCACCCTGCCACAGACATAGGAAACCGGCAGACAGGACAGCTCCTAAAACAAATCTTTTTTTGTTGATCTGTCAACAGATCTATTGCAGAGTATCTAAGCAGAGCTTTAATGGCCGTTATCGTCAAGTTTCACAAATATTTTTTTTTTGCTAAATATTAAAAGCAGCCAATATTTTTATTCACAAAGAAATTTTTACCGCTGCTGCTTGCTAGTAAAATATGCTAGCTACACTTATTTCATGTTATACCAAAATTATATAAGTACCTAAAAAAGCCTATTACCCGCTGCTAACCATTTTCCCGCGGGAATAAGACATTTTAATATAGCCTATGTTCTCAAGATGGAAGAATAAGAGAAAAGATAAGAAGAAGATCAATTATGTAGAATTCGGAGCCTATTCAATTCAAACAAACAATCGAATATTTCCTCTTTATTATTAGTGTAGATGTAGACAAAACATGCATTTTAGCCAATTCTACAGGCATTGTAATCAAGCTACTAGCTTTATTAACTTTTTAATGGATTTTAATAGAAACCGCTAATTATTACACTGTCGCACTGTCAACCAGTGCCCCGTTGCTTATCAAGACAATCTTTGTGAGTAAATTATAATTACAGTCTATGGCAGAGTCGCGACCGAGCTCAAATTAAGGGTTAGCTGGCTGGCTTCCAAGATAAGTTAATAAGCAATAATTTTGCCTGTTTATAAGGATGTCTTCGTATATTGAAAGACACTTTTAACTTGGATCTGATCCTGTGGTGTGTTTGCATCTTGGTTGAATATTGGCGAGCATTTTTAACAGAATCTGGGGATAAAATCGAGATAGGTAAGAGTAAGACACTAGATCTTTCAAAAGTATTGCTGTAGCAAGATTCATCTTACGGACGGGTTCGTGCCATTCTGCTACATACAGATTCTGGATTTGAATATGAAAAAAAAATGCCATCAGTAACTTTGAATAAATAATATCAAATTATAATTTACCTTTAAAACTTCGTGGTAAGTACATTTTTATTGTACACCAAAACATGAAAAGTACAGAAACTAAAGTACTTATAAATCGGTACAATTTCCAGATTTCTTGCTGGAGTAGTAATTCCTTACATGCAATTTTTTTTTGGGCAGACTCCTGCACCCTTGAAAATTTTGCAAGTTTTCATAAATTGTATACCTAACACGGGAAGTGTTTTAAAATTTGTTACTTCTTATAGGCAACTAAGAAAAGCGCAGAAAAACATTTTATTCATTCTGCATAAATCTAAACGAAGCTTCCACTTATCTGTAAGCAATAATTATAAACATTTTCTTTAACAGTATAAAGACCGCGGCAGCTCGCTTCTGTGTAATGGCGCATGTCCATTATCTGAAGCGCTTGCGCATCTGACTAGCTAACGTCATTTTGACGTCTCTTTGGAGTCCAACGATCGGTTGTCATGTCAACTATCAGAAAGAAAAGCACCTAGTCGTACTATCACTTACTTTTTATAAGCAAAAGAAATGAGACGGGAAATCTGAAGCTCCATTTTGCCGTTTGATTATTTATTTTTCGTACAGAAGACTTTAGTCAGTGGTGTCCAATCGTTTTTGCACCACGTACTTCTTTGAAATTATCTCCAAGCGTCGCGGACACTTATTATTTCTCTCTCTTATCCCTTATTTTAGGAACCAATCGTTAGTATACCTACAGATAAATAAATGAATGAACGCATAAGATCATCTGTTTCTACTCTTGTTTTTTTCTTTTAGCAAATCATTAAAAATGTGCTATCACGAGCAATGTATATTGCTGTAACAGAAATACCTTTGCCTAATTTATTTCAATGATCAGCCGTGTCTGGCAACAATGTTGCATGTGATTTGTGTGACGGAATGTTATTGTTGATTGTTTTTTGTTGATTTATTGCTTATTGTTTGTTCGTTAACAGCCGTATCGATTAAATTGGCGATATGTATAAATAAGAAATGTCTTGAACGGTAAAACAATTGATGTGGACAACTGTTTTTAGATTAAAGAATCATTTTGACGACAGAACAGTCTGTCGGTGGCTCAAAAATGTTAGAATTTCAGGTTCTTATTTTAAAACTGTGAAACTTAACACGGAGCATTGACGTATATCAACTTAGGCTACTTTAGTGGTAAATTCAACCACAACTAGGGATTTTCGGACTAAGAATCACAATTTTCCTTGACACTACATAACTATAACAAACATTGAATCTTAAGTTGTATATGCATACGGTAATGACGATGTTGACTTTTGTGGTAGGTAGAATCTTGTCGAATAGCGCCGTGTGCCGCTTTGCCGGTTTAGAGTAGCATCACCCCATATATTTTTCCCGTGGGTGTCGTAAGAGGCGACTAAGAGACTCGAGGGTGTGCGTTGCTATTATAGGCAACATAGATATCAGAAAGGAGATAGGCAACCTGGCACTGTGGTGATACATAATTTTGCGAATGACCCTCCTGAATGAATGATGTTTGTCAGACGCGGCGTAAATGTCTGGTTTTTAAGTCCGTTTACGCTCTGCCTACTCCGCAAGGAATAAAGGCGTGATGTATGTATGTATGTAGAATCTCGTCTCTCAGGTATCGAGAAAAAAGAATATACTTATTCAAATAAGTTTGGCCATTTCTACGCGTTTCTTAACTCCTCACCCCAAGGTCCGAGCGGGTGGCATATTAAGACGAAGTTGGAAGTAAAAAAAGGCGAAAAAGAGTTTTATATTCTCTCTCGAATGGGAAGAAATAGGAGAAATCTTTCTCATTTAGCTACCACAGTCCAGGCCGGGGTGTCGTCACGAACAGACGATGTTCTGCAATTAAAGAATTAAGTCTCGATACGCACCTGCGTATTTTTCAGTCGCGGAAACTCGAATTGTTTAAAAATGATATCATCAATTTTTCACACGAGTTATCTTCGGATCATGTTTTATAAAATTCGGAAATACTGGAACTAATCGCGATAAGTGGTTGATTGACATTCAAATTTGGAATGAGTACTGTGTTTTGGCGGGAGAAGTGACTTTTTGTGCTACGATTGAATAAAGATGTACAGTCAAGATTAGGCTGGGTAAGACAGTTTGGTCTTTGGACCGTTCTTATGCCACGCGCATAAGACTTACATTGGCTGTCTGAGTGTCTAACCGCACGTGACCTTGACTGTACCTACCTATGGATGTGGAAATGAAGGACGTGTGTTGTGTTTACTGGATTGGTATTAAAGTAAGTTTCATCACTGCTTGCTTGCTAAGGCGATTCTTCCATTGGACAATTTTAACGCACCGTAAAGCATGCGTCTGTCAGATGAAAGGAAATTGCGAATTTCGATCTTATTCCGACAAAAAATCAAATTATTCATTCTATTCTAATTCTTTTCCTTTAAGTAACGACGGAAACTGCGAATAGGTTGTTTGTAAGCCGTCGCTCAGGATTCAAACCAGGGACCTCGGAGTAGCTTCTGAAAACGATAAGCACAGAACAGATTATACCTATTTTCACGTTCAGTCGAGAAATTTCGTATTTTCGTTGTTGTAACATTTCATACAGGGGTGTTTCTTATTCAGCACGAAAATTATACAGGGTGATTCTACTCATGATTCTGAAAATTTTTACTATGGGGTCATCTGCGAAATCGCGAAAAAAAACAGCTGCTCAAAGAAAAATTCATACCCACTCGAACAAAATGTATGTAACAGCTGGATGTTTTTCCGCGATTTCGCAGGTGACCCAATAATAAAAGTTGTTCGAAATCTGTAAAATTTCCGTGCCGAATAAGAAATAACCCTGTATAAATCAACAATATACCAAATTTACCAACTTTAGATGTAAGTATTACTAAGTCTCTCATTGTCTAAAAACCGTTTCCAATCTTTCCGGGGTCATTCAGAACCGCATTAAGCCTCCTCGATGGTCTGAACCCGGCTTAATATGCATTAAGGGTCTCCGAATTTTCCCCGGCAAAAATGTAAGGGTGGTTCACACAAGCGAAGTACGAATTTGCGGTACTTTTCCGGTCCGGTGTTGCTGGCGAAAGAAGTTGCATGAAATGGCATGTACTTGCTTAGACGACGCGAAACCATTGCGTGGCGGTCATTAATTGGCTGACTGTCAAATACCGCAACATCGTGCGGCATGTGTGAAAACAACCCATAGACACAACCCGACCAAAGCGAGTATAAGTGGATTATACCACCCCTCTCTCTCTAACGTAGAGTCATCTCTTTTCGAGGCTGAAAAACTGAGGGTAAATTTCTATGGAAAAGGCTTTTTTTATATATTTCTGAAATATTGAAATTACAAATACAAAAATAAATGTATCATTTCCATAACATCATAGCTATTAATTAAAATATTGTTTGCAAAGGTATTTACAGACATTACTGGACAAAATAAAATAAGCAGCCTTTAAATACATTAAATTGATATTAATAAAGTTTTATGATGATTAAATATTATCAAAAGAACATTTATAGAAACAATTATCATTAAAGTTATTTTATTGAATATTATGATTATTGTTGCCATTACCTACACTGTACAGCTAGATTCTATCGTTCAGGTTTTTTTTTTCTATTTGTAGCTAAGTATGAGTATATTCATAACTTGAGCCTTGTGAAGACGTATTGTAACAATTAATAACATTGAAAAAAGGAAATCTTGTATATTTTGATTTCAGAAATCACCTAAAATGAAGGTGAATTTGTATAAGTTAATATATTTTTTTACACTTATTTACTATGGTATTAAAATTAACAAAATTAATGAAGTTACATGCATAATATTTACATATTCAATTTGTGGGCAAGAAAATCTAGTCTGTAATTTCACTACCCGCCACCCTCTTTAACATAAATACATTAACAACCACAAAAGTCCACTGTCAGGCATGGACTTCTCCTTATTGGTATTGCCATCCTTACCACGCTTGGCAGGTGAATTGGTGAGCGCAGTGCAAAATTTACATTCACATAGAGGACGCTGGTCGAACATGTCCCTAAATCGACACCCACGGGTAGAATCAGGTTGATTCTATTCTAAGCCAGCATCACACAGCTTTACTGTTGCTGTCTATGATGGCTTAGACGGCGGTCGTTACACAAACATGTCAGAGGCCTACTTTTAGTAGTAGGCAGTTGAAAAAATCTCTGACACCCAGTGTTCATCCGGTCGTTGGACAAATCCTTTACTTAAAGTTAGCGTAGCCGTGAACGGTGTCGACAGTGGCGTCACTTCACAAAAAAGTTTTTTTTTTCTATACAAACAATCTATCAGAATGTCCATTGCCCAAGTTTTTAGTATTATATAAATTTGAACCTGCAAACTAAATGAAATATTCGCTGTAATAAAAGTTTTGGCAATTAATACCAAAAGTGGCCGTTTTTAAGCACTATTTGTCATCATCATTGGCCTCACGCGTCTGTGACAGACGATTTAATCTGTGTGTGAGGACTTTAATCCGCGTGACGCGGGTGAAGTGTCCTCTCCACAGACACTGCGTTGCCTGGGACGCAATTATGGAAAACGCAGGGCTGCCCAGGACCTGCGCCACCCTCTCGGCCTTCCTGGCTGGATCCGCAGGAACGACTAGTCGATACGTGCGGAGCCAGGTCGGCTGCAGGAGTCTGCCGCGCGGTAGATTTCTGTCACACGCGCCTGACGGAGACCCCGTTCCGGGTTTAATTGTGGAGTTGGCCTCTCCAGGACCGTTGTGTTTGGGTCGGATTTATCCCTCGGTCGCTTCTTACGACCCCCACGGGAAGAGATGGGGTGGTGCTATTCTACTCTGCCGGCACCACACGGCTAACTATTTGTCATAAAGTTAATATAATATATTTTTACTTAAGGATAATACTAAAAACTTGGGCAACGGATATTCTGATAGATTGTTTGTATAAAAAGAAAACTTTTTTTGTGAAGTGGCATCAGTGTCGTGGTCGTTCACGAGTACACTCGCCTTAACCATACATACAGGACAATAAAGAATCCGTCTCCACACTAGCCTGGCCCAGATATCTCCGTGGCAAGAGACAAAGACTGCGATGTAAGCATATTTTTCCGCTGCGCGAGTCTGTTCTGAAATCAATACTATCGATGGTAGGCGGCATTTGAAGTCTCAATCACTTCTTGTTCCATTTAACATGACATGTATCATATCACCTTAACAATATAACAGTCCACTGCTGGACGTAGCAGCCTCCAACAGGGTACACCAAAAGGTATGATCTCCCGTTTTCGTCATCCAGTCTCTTCCAACAGTCATCCTTCCATCTGTATGTCATCATGAAATTGGCAAGCGTTTCAAGTAAGGGGTTGTTCTCATCGACCGCGTTTTTCGTACGTTCCGCTTAAAAAGTGCTGCTTCCCCTGGGACGAGCGTTATAAAATTTTACTTCAAAATACTTCAGCACTTCTCACATATGGTCAAACATTTAATTCATCAAATATGTGGTCAGTTTTTTGTAAATTTCCTGTCAAACATGCATTCTCTCACGTCCATGGCATGGTTCTTTGCTACCTTGCGCTAAATAGACTGTTATAGATCCTAAAATTACAAGTCTATGTCGTGTTAAGCTTTCTTATCTTTTAAACAATTATATTTTCTATCTTTTAGCATGTTTTTAGTTTCCACAACGGCATAAACTTTTTTATAAACACGGATTTTTGCGTTGAAGCCCTGAATCAGCCCACAATCACCTCGCGCTACTCTCTCACTTATATATTCATGACGGTAAAAGCTATCTGTCGATTTTACTCACGAATTCGTAGCAACTAGTACCGCCGACAACGTCGTGGGGGACGCAGGCTCCACTCGCCGCTATATCTTCGATGGCGAGGGTAAGTTTCTCACATTTACGACTTTGTCCAGTACCGACCTCATTTCCATGCTAGTCGATTACCAGTTATTCAGTTATTAGGTATTATCGATATTTTTTCTGAGGAATACCTTTGATATGCTTAAAATAAGAGGCGGTACTGTATTAAATTTTAACGAATAGGTTTTTATTAAACTGCAAAATAAGCATTCGTTCTCATTTCCATGTCCTCATTTCCATGTCTTTCCATGGTTCGGGATGACATGGAAATGAGAAAGTGACATGGAAATGAGAGATTGATTAAAATTTTGCAGTCCACAGTTGGACAAAGTTTTTAAATTATGAATATTTATTCATAATTTAAAAATATTAATCCAATGCCTGTTTTAATCTTAAATATGTGGAAGTACGGGTATTTTTCATTATTACCTATTTTTATGAAATGAAAGCTTTTGTAGTTAATTTTATATGTCTTTCTACCGAATGTCTTAGAAGGAGTTTTTCGGGAGTCTGTCTGTATGTATGTATGTATTATGTATGTGTTTATGTATTACATTATGTATGTATGTATGTGGACATGCAATTTCGTTTTCGTGGGTTACAGCCCAAACGGCTAGATGGTTATTGACATGTGGGATGTCATGTGATTCGCAGCGCATCAGCGCGAGTGAAATTTGTTACATTTTAAACAAGATACCGCTATGACGCGGCACTCCCACCCGCTCTCTGATATTTCACCGCCCCGCGTTCGCCCGACTTAGAAGCAGTCTGAAGTGGTCATCAACTGGTTACGCGCGCTAAATACTAGTTTAGAGTGCGTTGTGGTTTCGGTAGCCCTAGTTTTGGCACGCACATATATACATGTAGGAGTTTTGCTTCTAAGCGGTAGCCATTATTATGTATTCTTTTCTATATGAGATATTCTATAGAAAAAAGTGGTTCTATACCAGGTACTGCAAACCCGCGATATATGTACGCCAATAAAAGCAGTCCATCATGCTAACCACTTTTTTCTATAGAATGTCTCTTATAGAAAAGAATACATAATAATGGCTACCGCTTAGAAGCAAAACTCCTACATGTATATATGTGCGTGCCAAGACCAGGGCTACCGACACCGCAACGCACTTTAAACTAGTATAAAGCGCGCGTAACTAGTTGATGACCACTTCAAACTGCTTCCCAGTCGGGCGAGCCTATATTAATACTATGTTGGTTTTCTTTTCAATCTTGGCCACAAGTTACTTTTATACAAAGTGTTATAAAACTGTTTGTTGCATTCTGCAGTCGGTCACTATGTAAACGTTATCAGTGTCCACACCATCATGTTTGTGGGATGCTAAATAAATATTTAACTAAGTAAATAAAGCTTATTTTCTTTATATTTCCTACAAATCAGGGAGTGGACATCTCATTTCCATGACAAAAAATAGTGGCCCTCCGTTTTTTTATATTTATAATAGTAATATATTAATTATTTTTACTAAAATACGTTCTTTAAGCACTAGCAAACATTACTGACTACTTATATATTAAAAAACATTTTTATTTATTTTAATATCAAATAAAATAAAAATTGCCACGGAATTCTCTCATTTCCATGTCCGCAAATAGTGGACATCAAATAACTCTGAAACTAGTGGTCCAAGAACCGGGCAATTTCAGTCTAGTGTTTGTAATGAGAAAAACTTTGATAACGTATATTTAATTATCCAAAAAAAACTAAATTTGAAAAATGACATGGAAGTGAGAAAATTCCGTGTCATTATGAGAATGACCCTAAGAAAAAAACAGAGTTATGATATTTTTTATTGCAGGACTTTTGTTTAGTTTCAAGAGCTATTCACTTCTTAAAATATGTTATCAGTGGTTTTAATAGATACCACCTTGTATTTTACACATAAAAAGTAAAGTTAGTTTGCTTTTATAAATATAACGCACTCCTACCTTCAAAGAAGAATAATATTATTGGTTTTAATGTGGTATGTATGTACATAGCGCGTAGGTGATTTTTGACATCTTTGAGTAGTTCATTAATATTTGGATACTGTTTAACAAAAACATATTTCTTAAATGAACATAATAATGTACATCTGGATGTATTATTTACTGCAATTTTATTTATTAAATTACCTAAATCAATTATTGTGCACGCAATTTATTGTTAGTTACATCAAGTAGGAATAGAGACAAATCTAATTAAAAAAGAAAATCCGCCCTTTATCCAGAGCCCGCCCAACCATTTTGAAATCCTTGTTACCATATCACTATTATAAATTCAGTATTTATTCACTGTCTCTGAAAATTCTCTGCTTCATTTTATTTTCTGTAATTTTTAGGGATCCGTCCTAACAAAAACTATCAAAATGTTTCTTAAGTTTACACTACTAATTCAGAATAAAACAATTTTAAACGAAATAGATGTAATAGATAGAAATTGATGGCGGTAGAACAATAATAATTTAAACTCTAAATAATTACGTCTAACACCTTAGTCATCCGTGACCACGAGTCCACGAGCTCTATAACTCGAGTTCGAAACGCACTTAACTGTAAAGATAATGTATGTTTATGAAATAAAAATAAATAATTGGGGTGATGCTATTCTAAGCCGGCATCACACGCCACCATAGACCGCGAAAATATAGTTTTGAATAAGGAACCCTATATTTCGGCGTGAACATCAACACAGCTACAATACAACTGTCCACAGCCGCATTTGGGCCTCTCCCTATCGAAGGGTATTACCATACTCACTACGATCAGCACTTGGATTAGCGAGCGCAGTGCAGTTGCATTTACAAGGAACGCTGCTGACTATTCCCTTGATGACTTTATCCCTTAGTCGCTTTTTACGACACTCGCGGGTAGAATAAGGGTGACAATTCTAAGCCGGCATCACCGCCACCATAGACAGCGAAAAAATATTGTTTTTACTAAGGAACCCTATTTTTAGGCGTGTCCGACACGCTCTTGCGTTCGTTTTTCAGCTACAGCCCGTCTGCCCCACCCTTTCCAGTTTTCACTCGTCCCCCGCATTCCAGCCGTTATTTCATTTAAATTTCATTCACTAAGAGGTGAACGCCTGCATCTGTTTTAGCTTCAGAAATGTTGTTTTTATTTTTAAATAAAGAATTATAAGTTGTTATATTAAAGATGGAAAAAGTCGGTGTAATGAATGATTGATGTCGATTGAAAAAGAGAGCAGGAGCTAGATTTCATTGGTATTCGTTATTGAAATCACGCACGCAATGGCGCGTTTTGCATGCGCAATCCTATAATATCTATTTTCTAACTACTTTAACCTTACCACTTGTATCAAGCCATGAAACATTTTCTACTATGTACGCTCCAAAACAGTTTATTTTTAAAATCAAATGACGAGTTAACATTGAGAACAAGACTGCTGCGCTTTGATGCAATAACGGTTTTTTAAATACATGATTTTTTCTAGGGATAGCGGTAGTGGGTTGGCAATATTTCTGCTTAGCGAGAGAGTTCAAGATATTTTAATGAAATCGCAATACATATTTCTACTATTTAAGAAATACGAAAAAACTGCAGTAAGTGAATTGTATTTCGTAAGAGACTGAGTTGCGAATATGATTGTTGGTCAAATATCTAGTACTTAAGAAATTCGGTACTAGTTACTTAAAGTCCGTTTTTGTACTGTCAAGTAATAGCGATCGTCAAACTATCAAAGAGAAAAATATTTATTAGTCATAATAATGCACAATCGTTTTTCATTCAAAAACCATCCCGTACGCGTACTTACGTGTCAATCAAATCATTCAATTGCAACAACCAATACCCAATACGAATTACGAACTAACCTGTAGAAGGCGTAAGTCCAAAATAAATAACGTTGTTTTGAACTGCATAGCCGGGAGCCTGAAACTCAACAACTTTAACCAAATTGGTTAACTTTAGTCGACACCAACAGCTGCCCTAAAAGGTCACCCTTCATGTTAATTTAGTTTTAAACCGCCTTTAGCTATTTAGTTATCAGTTAAACTTTGAGTTAAACTTTCTGTGGGAATTTTTAAAGGCGAAAGGAATTCTCATTAATATGTTTTAGCAGGTGGTTTGTAGGTTTTAGTGGTGTTTTACAGCTGGAGATTTTAAAGAGCCGTAAAATTAACCGCCTACGTTAGCCTAAGGAGAGAACACTAGGCAGAAGTAGTTTTTTTTTTTGTGTGGGTATAGGCTGCA
This sequence comes from Tuta absoluta, assembly GCA_027580185.1. Taxonomy (NCBI): domain Eukaryota; kingdom Metazoa; phylum Arthropoda; class Insecta; order Lepidoptera; family Gelechiidae; genus Tuta; species Tuta absoluta. The sequence goes on along the minus strand of JAQAHW010000023.1, from coordinate 4,995,643 downwards.
TGTCACTCAGAGAGCTATGGAAAGATCTATGCTCAGTATCTCTATAATGGATAAATCCGGAATGAGACTATCCGCAAAAAGACCGAGGTAACAGACATAGTCTGGAAGTGTAGCAACCTGAACTGTGAACTGATGGATGCGTCTGTCACTCTGTGAAATCGCACTTTGTGATTCTGTTCCCAGTCTGGTAAGGACATGGCAGGTTGAACCAACTGATTGACCGAAAAGAAAGATGGTTCCGTGCTTCAAAGGGCACGTTGAGCCGTCGGTCCCGGTTGCTGTCTTTGATTTCTTAGATGGCGGTCGTTACACAACCATGTCGGAGGCCTACGACTGGTAGTAGGCGGTTGAAATACTCTGACACCAGGGTTCATCGATTCGTTGGACGATTCGGTGGCCCACTCGAAAAGAAGACTTGGTAAAATCGCATGCGTCACAGTGTGCCACTATATCCGTTTTATGTATGGCAGATCGAAATTTCCTTTCGTCTGACAGACGGATGCGTCAAAAATACGTCCGTCAGTCCGTCATAGTGGGAGAGCCGCCGTATGTTTTAGAATTTCAGTAAGTCAGACATATTTCTTTCCAATATTTTTTCTAAGAATGCTGATAATAAAAAATCTAAAGTTATTGCATAATAATACAGCTTCCATTTTCTACATAGATTGCGAAATGCCTTAAGAATACTTATTTGATAAAAAGAATAACTTCTTCCTGGAAATAGAAAGAAATGCTATTCAGAATATGATTTCTAAGAAAATTTCTATTCAACGTCATAAGTTAAATCCAAAGGCCGAGATTTAATGTATTTTAAAACACTAGAGGCCTGCCCATTTTTCCCGCCTTCCATTAACAAAAAAGTCAATTCTTTCATATTATAATTTGCCTATGGCGTGTGATGTCGGATTAAGATAGCATCACCACATTCTTTCTTGTGGGTGTCCAAAGGGATTGGAGGGTTAAATGTGTCTTGCAATTTAGGCTATGGGCTGACTACCTGTCACTATGGCGATACACAATTTTCTTAATGAGCCTCCAACGCTTCCAATGTTTGTCAGACGTGCGTCGTGCGACGTATACGCTCTGCCTACACCGCAAGGGATATAAGCGTGATACAATGTATATATGTAAAATTAGCCTTTATTATTCAAGGATGATGTAGTTTTAAAAATGGGAAAATGGGAAAACTATATTTCGTTCCAGTTTTAGAGATGAATTTGATGTGCATTATATGATAAAAAAACGATCTTTCCTTATCATTATTAAAAAAATATATGTGAAAACTTAAGTTTTCTGCTAAAATTGTAGTGTGTCGTTTAGCTACGAATAAATTTAAATTTTAACTCAAATCCATTCCGAAATGGATCTTCTAAAACTGAAATAGGAAATGACAAGGAAAAGTTGTCTATTTCCGTCGTCATTTTCTAATTTCTGTTATAGATGAATACTGAGTCGCGGATGCGGTATATTTCCCCCGAGTGTAGTGTCGTGGAATATAAAGAAAATATATCTGTGCGTTTTACTAGGTTTGAAGGTCTTGATACTTTGTTCTGTTTATTTATTTATTTTATTTACTGTTTATTGTACACAAAAACATTACAAGAGAAACACATACAAAGAATAACGATACAACAGGACAACTTATTTCTACTAAGAAATTTCTTCCAGCTGACCTACGCAAAGTGAGACTTTATAAGACAGGCGGATTAGGCGTGCACAATAGAATATCATAAGATAAAATAAACCTTCACACAAATAGATTAAATATACCTCAATAAACTTAAAATATGAAATATACCTACATTTAAATAAATTGTACCAATTAAATTAATTAAAGTTATTGAATCAACTTTGCATGCAACACGACATAACATGTTGTAATTTCGCGCGCACTATTTGCAATGGTAGGGAATTCATTATTCAGTGTGCAGTAAGAAAATAGCAAGAAAGTTGACATATATTTTTTTGTCGTCCTGGTTAGCCGTATGATGCCGGCTTAAAAAAACATCACTCCAACTACATCTACTCGTGGTTGTCGTAAACTGACGATTGACGGATGAATTTATCAAGGAAATGCCGATTCCCTTTGAAAGCAATATCTTTAACTGCGCTCGCCAATCCGCTTGGGGCAGGCCTATGTCCAGCAATGGACTGTTGTGGCTGTTAATGCTAATCAGGTGAGTACAGATAACAATGTATTGAACCTTTATATCTAAATAAGCTTCTCTATAATTCTGTTGCCTGTGTGGTAGTAGCTTACAGAAGCATTTTCTTATTTTTACAAGTGGATAACACAAAAGGTAATAAATAGGTTATAAGAATGGGGAGCAGTGCTCTTTGTGAATACAGCACCTTGCTACTGCACACGCTAAACCGCCTGACAAGCATGGCGAGTACGGCAAACATCACCTACTAAATACATAGATACATTGGCCTTTTTGACGTGTCTGTTGCTGGTGAGGTGTTGAAGAAATAAACCTTATTGTCTGGGGTCAAATGGCACAAAATGCAATCTTTGCCAAAATCTTTGGATTATTTTAGCTAGTCTAACTAATCGCTTTAGAGCTAACAAAAATATAATAGTATCAAAGTTTGTCGATCCTCATACATCGGAAAAAATCCATTTCAGCTGAGCAAGGAGACGGTATAAGTAGAATTTGGCGCATGGAGTTCTAAGGAAAGAGACACACTATGTATTCGAAAGAGATACAATACACAGACTCCGTTGAATTGAAGAAAGGAAAATGCTGGCAAAAAGTGTTTAAAAGTTTACGACGGTAGAAATGGGTCAAATGAATATTAAAATAAGAATCGTCTGTCTTTGACGATAGTCAAATTGATGAAACGCCAACCACTTAGTTCTCCCTAATGGGAACTTTTCTATCTGACAGATCTCAAACTTTTCATATACTTTAAATTAAAATCATTATGGAGATACGCAAACCTTTTATTACTTTTGTGGTGTTTAAAGTATAATTCTTTTCATACAACACATATTGGAATATTTTAAATAGATGTATTTTCAGTTATTTACCCATACTGGGCTATCGAGATTTAGCAGAAATTCCATCTAGGTATGTTGACTTTGGTCCCTTCTGTTCTGTATCTTAGTTTCAGTTTCAGGCTAAATACGTCAGCCATGTTTGATCAAAGCATCGAGTTAGTATTTGCTTCAGACAGTTTGATGAATCCCAATAGGGATTCGGGCTCTGTGTGCTTTCGATGCTGTTTGCTTTCGAATGTCAATTTTGACATTCCGTTAGAGCTTAAACTGAAACCGAAGGGTCTAAAACATCATTATTTGGCTACAAATAGCAACTAGTCTCCTCTTTGGTGGCACACCGGCTATTATATTCTCTTTTTGTTTTGTTTTTGGATACGCTCGGTATTTGTTTATCAATAGATCGCGTTGCTTCTTCTTCTTTTCGAGTGGGACACAAAGTTATACAACGACTCGATGAACCCTGGTGTCAGAGTTTTTCAACCGCTTACTACTAGTAGTGGGCGTCTGACATGGTTGTAATCATAGATAGCAACCGGGCCCGACGGCTTAGCGTGCCTTCCGAAGCACGGAACCATAATTCTTTTCAGACAGTCAGATGGTTCAGCCTGCAATCTAACCAGACTGGGAACAAATTCACAAAGTGAAAATTTTTATGAGTGCCACGCCAAAAATTGAACCCGGAACCTTTGCGACGCAGACTGTCGCTCTACCATCACGCAACATCAGCCGTCATGGCGTTTCTGGTTATAAAGAAACAACTTGCAAAATACAGATGACATGTTTTTTTTTTAATGATACCTAGCTGGATTGATGTATCGCTCCCATACCCCTGACATACAAAATTTCATGATAGTATGAATAAATTTTATAATAGTATGGATAGAACTAGAGAGACTAAGTGAATACTCGAGACTAAACTGAAAATTGCAAAAATAGTTTTCCACTGGTTCCAATAAACAGAAATTCTTTAACTCTACAATTTTCCCACAGTAATCTAAGCAAATGTACTTAAAGGGTGGGGCAAAGAGGGGTGCTGATAACCCCCCCTTTTTCCTGATAGATTGAGCTTTAAATACGAGTGCCGAGTTATTCGAGTGAAAGAGATGAAAGGACTTGGAAATAAAATCTAGTTAAGTGCGAGTAGTGATGCAATAAAGGGTTCGATGGTTTGAGCGAGTATCCTCATAAATAAATCATTTCTTGATTCATTAGCACAGGTAAATAACTAAATAAACTTAAGTTTAAGAACACGACTGCTTTTTGAGATAATGCCTAGCCTATGAAACTCGGGATAATGTAAGTATTCCTTCGATACCAGTCCCATTCGAATCTGTTCGGTGGTTAACGAGTTTGAGTCCTTTGAAGAATCGCACATATATACATAATTACATACATACATACATGAACTCTAAAAACTTTACACTCCTTTTTTAAATACAATGAGTAAAACGCTGTGATGTACCGTATACGGCATGTGAATCTTTATGTGACCATCTATTACTTCAAATAAAATTATGTAAAAAAAACTTTTAAAACAAGCTTTTATTTAAGTGCTCTGAAAAGAAGAAAACAAAATTTTGAATGACATTAACCACATTCATTTATGACTTTACAGAAATGAAAATATAATAAAAGCTTGTCGCGATGCCTAGAAGAAACTACCTAATTACAGTTAGGTGCGTACCTTATTACAAAATTTCAATCACAAATTGAAAGTTTCGCGACAAGCTTTTATTATATTTTCATTTCTGTAAAGTCATAAAATGAATGTGGTTAATGTCATTCAAAATTTTATTTTCTTCTTTTCAGAGCACTTAAATAAAAGCTTGTTTTAAAAGTTTTTTTTACATAATTTTATTTTATATTTTTTAGTTTATGTTACGATAGTTATTGATCAATACGAAAGTCTTTCTATAAAACGGAGAGACCTTCAATAGAAAAACTTAAGGCACGGGGAAAACTAACATTAGGATAAAGTATAATTATCTCTTTTATATTCTATAGAAGTAGGTTGGTACCTACTCCTCCGGCATCCCTAATAGAAGAATTAGCTTGTAATATGTCTTTGTCTTTTCATTTCATTGATGGCGTCATTATTACATGGCCGAGTCCCAGTTAATTTCGAACAGTCTAATTCTTCTATCAGGAGGCCTTCTATTGACGTGACCCTAATTCATGGTGGGCCTACCAACTGCCTATCATGAACGAATTCGTATTCAAAATTGCAAGTCCCAGCAGTTGAATATTGAGGAGTTCCATAGTTCGAAGACAACCCTGGATGTAGCGTCTAATTCATGGTAGGCCTACTAACTGCCTATAATAAACGAATTCGTATACAAAATTGCAAGTCCCAGCAGTTGAATATTGAGGAGTTCCATAGTTCGAAGACAACCCTGAATGTAGCGTCTAATTCATGGTGGGCCTACCAACTGCCTATAATAAACGAATTCGTATACAAAATTGCAAGTCCCAGCAGTTGAATATTGAGGAGTTCCATAGTTCGAAGACAACCCTGGATGTAGCGTCTAATTCATGGTGGGCCTACCAACTGCCTATAATAAATGAATTCGTATACAAAATGTTGTGTCCCAGCTATAAACCGCTGAGGAGATCTCGCGTACGGAGCCGATCCTGGCAGCAGCATCAGGTCAAATTTATGATTAACATGCATTGTCATCGGTTCTGGACCAACATGCAAAATTTCAACTCAATCGGATACCGAGAAGTGGTTCAAATTAAACTTGCAAGATTTGCACCGAACAAACATTGTTACTTACTTACATACACTGCAAGTTAAATAAAAGCTTTTAAAATATTGGGTACGTAAATGTATGATTTAACTAGTAAAATGAGCCTTATAGTTATGAATGTCAATCTTTTCTAAATTAAACTTAAATGTTATAAAATTAAGTAAATTATTATTATAGAAGTTTGATTTACAGAACTAAAATCCACTCTAAGAGTTTTAGTGGACGTTGGATGTTGCGGTATTTATCATTTGAAATTATATGTTTGGCAAATGACAGAGCGCATCATATGCACTTCTACATGCAGTTTTACAGAACTTTTTTTGACATTTACAACAACTAAGTACCAGCCAAAATATCACGGCACGTGTGTAAGCATCTTCGCTATCACTACATAATATAAAGTCGCTTCCCGTGTCTGTCCCTATATCTCTATGTATGCCTAACATCCTCAAACTACGCAACGAGTGAACTTATCGAGTGACTCAAGTGAAGGGCTTTTATGTATTTTATATGCGGGAAAAGGTCTTTTTACCGCGGAAAATCGGTAAGTAGCGGGTGTAACCACTGGGCGGGCGGCTAGTACAAATTAATATTTGAATTATAATTTGGCAAAAAATTGTGCACTTTTTTCAAGAAATCGTGTTGGTTCACATTATTTTAATATTAATTTAACCAAAAATTTTGAAATAAAGAAATACTAAATAAATGTGGTCATGCCAACGCTACGGAACCCCGGTAGCTGACGACATCTATGAATACCAACGGCTGGGTTTGTCTTGTTTACGGTTATTTAGATTGCAAAGTGGATTTCTGCCGCCGCTGGCTAAAGACAGATAAATAATGTAAAGCTTTGGTGGAAAACTTCGGAAATTGTAGCAAATTCTGAAGGCCGGAAAAATCTTGCTTTGCTAGTTGTCGTTGCCTATGGAAGGGGTCTCTCAATAGATACGTAAAGTGTACCTAAGTATTTCATTAATTATTATTACCTACCTATTACTTACATAGGTGTATTGCGCGTATTACAGCCAGGGATCATCGGGTCGTTTGTCGATTCAGTGTCCCACACGAAAAGAAGACGAAGAAGCCAGGGCGTGATTGGGCTGGTTGTCTGAACAACTATACTAATAATTCCGGGAACGCCCTTGCTCCCCACAAGCTGAACGGCCTAGATTTTAAGGCCTCGGGGCAAAACATGCAGTACCACCTAGTGGGTGACGTAAACGGCACAGAACAATAAAAGGTAACTTAGGAATCATTCCAGAGAATAAACAGCAGCGCTGGGCTAGATCTTGCATTGCACTGGCCAAACTGCCTATGACTTTAGCACCCTTATGTGAGAAGTCCACGTCCAACAGTGGACTATTGCTTGTACTAAAACTAGCAGCGATTAAATTTAACCCGAAAGAACACCAACAATATGAAAGCCAGTCTTCGTCCAAAAGACACACAAACTCCCATTGAGACCTTCGCACTTATTCATTCCACTCAAAAGGCTGTATAAGTGTTGAGCCCACAACTTAGTCTCAAAGAGTGTCGGAACAAGAACAAAGACCAACGTCTCTCAGAGAAAATACATATGTCAGGGAGGACTTTATGAAAAATCAAAGTGAAGCCATGAAAAATTATTCTCATTTATTTTTGCAGTGTGAGACAAAAAGAAGTCTCAATGGGATTTGACGCACGCTCAGATTCAATAATACCAAATCCGTAACTATGTTATGCTAGCTCGATACGGGTTGCGGGAATATTATGGATCCAAGTTAATCCTTTCTTTGGTGCTTCTGAGCTATTTTAATCCCATCATACATGAGCTGTTGATTTATTCAGGAAACTCTCATTGATACCGAGCGTATTCAACCGGTATCAAAAAGCGTTCTGGACTATAGGTCGGTAATTTAAATTTCGTGTTATAGTTTAGAAGAACACGTGTGAAATTTGATAGAGACAAGTAGGTATAGCTTGGGTTGCCTTTCGTCCCTTCTGAAATATATCCTTTGCTCTGACCACCTTCCAAACCGCCATTAATAAAAAGTTGCACCAACTTTAGCAATATCGTGATAGTCTGCTTCACTTATGAAAGAGCAAAGTTTCCAAGGTTTTTGATACTTTCTACGATTTTGGCTAAGCACTGCAATATTGCGAGGTCCAGATGGTTTTTATATTCAGGAAGTGAGGATTTAGAGAACTTTTGAATGTTTCAAATACTTAAATGTTATGTAATAGAGACTGTGCTGCATTTAGGCAGGGATCACATGAGACGCCCGTTGGTGCGTATTTTTAGCGGCTTTCAGATGAAAGGCTAGCTTCTGCTTGGCCTAGCAAGCTAAATAGGTTGACAAATGAAATCAGAAATTGAAAACAAAAATGCGCCTGCCGGGGCTTGAACCCGGGACCGTGGGGTACCGTTCCACTGTTCTCAATTCAATTCATTCATACATTTTTAAAATTTCTTATTTACATTTATGAAAATGATATACTTAGCACTGTAAGTTCATAAACCATAGTACATCTAAATAAGCTGGTATAACCAATGTGATTATTTTGTGATTAAAATGTTGATCTTTATTTTACTGAATGTTCTATTAGCAGGCGAGTCAACATGTAGTTGACCATGAGAGGTACTGAAAGATTGTGTAAAAAATAAACTAAGACGATTAATTTCAAGCGCTTGTTCACTTCACTGTGAAACTACACGGTCTGTTGCACTTTACTTTACAAGAGCTTCGATAGAGGGTGTATCTGCAAATGTGAAAATCCCTTACCTAAATCACGGTCAATCCTTATAATAAAGAACAACTTTCCCTACAAAACTTAGGTCAAAAAAGGCAAAATAACAATTAAACATCAAATCGGCAATCTTGTATGATGTCCCGAAATTGTTTTTAATGTACTTACTATGGTTTATTTTGCACGAACAGTGCTATATTAATGAAAATAAGAAATTGAAAAATGGTAGCGTCGGACGGGGCTTGAACCCGGGACCTGCTGAGTACCGTCCTAGCGCTGCTCTCCACTGAGCTACCGGTGCCTCGACCGAGCACTTCTTCTTAACCTTTTGATACTCTAAAAGCGACGTACAAGCGACATGTAGTGTAACTTATTTTAACAATGAGCATGAAATGGTTTCAATGGGAAATATGATATATGTTTTCTCTTTTTTGACCTAAGTATAGTCCTTGGAAACAAAACTAACGTGGTTTATTTGAATGGATTTGAACCTTTTCAGATCTTTATACACCCTATGTATGTAGCCATTGAACAGCCTTTACAGCCGAAAGCATTTTATTAGATATCCACCACCCCAACTCTTTCTTTTCCGGGATTTTCCCGTTTTCCCGTCGAACGAGTCGATAGCCAATCGTAACGCGTCGCCGTGTGAGGGGGCGGGGCTAAGGCTATTGCGAATTCTTTCTTTGAAGACATTCTGATAAGCTACTATGTTACATGTTCATACTTATATAGCTAGGTATGGTTTGTTAAGTCTCGGGTTGGCGAATCGTCACTCATAGAAATTATTCAAAATTAAATTAACTCTATTCAATGTAGGATAGTACTATCACTTCATCACGTCATGATCTGTCATTGTTAAAAAATATATATATTTTATTAAGGATGGGTTTGCTCTTGACTCTAGTCTAGATCATAGGACAGAGGCAGAGTCTAAGATGGAGCGAGCTCACCCAGAAGCAGCCTGTTCACTCTTACTTTGAAAAAATTAGATATTATAATTATTAATTTAACACAATTTTCTTTTTATATAACACTTTTGTATTGTCCTGATAGAAAACCGGCTCGGGTAAGATAAAAAAAAAAAAAAAAAAGATACTGCCTCAGGGCTGACCAGTTTAATCACGTGGCATGTTACAATACGCCACCACGACAAGAACACGACTTTTTTCTTCAAATTGAAGTCAAGATTACTCTATCCTACATTGAAGTGATAATGCTATCCTACATTGAAAAAAGTTAATTTAATTTTAATTTACATGTGTATAATTAACCGGACCCCCTGAACAGGAAAATGAGAAAGAGTGATCACAATCAACTGTGTCGACAAACGGTCCGATGAACTCTACTGTAAGAACACACACACACACACACACACACACACATATCACGCCTATAATCCCTTACGGGGTAGGCAGAGCGTAAACAACCGCAAAAAACGGACATTTACACCACGTTTGACAAATGTTTGAGGGTCATTCGGAAAATTGTGTATCACTATAGTGACAGGTTGTCAGCCCATCGCCTAAAATTGCAATACACACCCTCGAGCCCCTTAGTCGCCTCTTACGATACGACTCCCACGGGAAAGAAATGGGGTGGTGCTATTCTAAGCCGGCATCACACGGCAACTTACTGTAAGAAACAGCGTCCATATGGACTACTGGTGCGAATCTGCGAGGCATCGGTCTCATAAGTGTCTTACGACAACTCGTGTATGAGTTTCGTCCTCTACGATAAGCTTCTTGTACCCGAGCGGGGCAATCGCTGAACTTTATGTAGTTTAGTTCAGTTTTTACGCTGAACTGGTAAAGAAATACGAGAGACGAAAAGTATATTTGCAAAATAAGTCGGCAACTGTTTCGCTTTCGATTCATCTCATCAGGTAAGGTAATCTGCCTTACTACAGTTGGTATGGAACTGCGTCCATAAGGACTACTGTAAGAGTTTAAAACCGCCTAGTAAGCCAGTAACGTGACTGATATAAAACTTCGTTTTAAATATGGTACACTTTATCTTAAATTCAATGCTACCTGCTAGGTATTTAGAAAGTAATACCTTACCGTATATACGCCCTTTGAAGCTGTAACTCAAGTTACATATTTGAGGGTTCAACTTTATTCTGGTGAGCTTAGCAACTGTATGTATAACCAGTATAAGTTGATCACTAAAATGGTTATCTGGAGATGCTGCTGTAATACCTACGTGTCTGCAATAAACCCGACGTCGCTCAAAGAAAGAATTTCTCATAAGCTAAGAGAAGGGCGCCTTTACATGACTCGGGATTAAAACTTCCAGCTTTTAACTACCTCTACATGAGGGTGTTTCAGGGATGACACAAAGCAGTTATTTTCCTTTAATGCTCAATCTGAGACGAACTTTCCTGTAATTACATAATGTATAGGATGAAATTGTACTAGTGACCGATAGCGAAAAATCAGACGGGCTGGCGGTAAGAGTTAACTATTCCCAAGGAACATATGTCGAAAGGCAACTAGATTAGACGTAAAAGTCAAGAAATTGGGCTTCAGTTGTCCTGTACTTAGACGTACCTATTTATGGGATTCCTAGTTTTAAAGAATGACCAGTTAACCTGGCCCTTGAAATTGGTAAATCAAGGTGCTGTTAAAGCTTTGACTAAAACCTTAGCGTTTAGTTTGATAGCTACCTACTTACCTATTATCTTCGAATTCGGAGGTTTCGAAGACGGGGCAACGTCAGTGACACTAGCGCAGGTTTCAAAGCCCCGGGGAAAAATTAACATTCATCCAGTCTTAAAAAAAATCGACACCCGCGCCGCTCAGTGAAAAGTATTTACTAACTGAATCCGCAATTAATTTGGAAACCAAATTTAGAATGAGCGATAATCACTAGCCACAAAGATTATTTAGAATCGATTACAATTTGTTATAACTCTGCGCTTTAGTTATGTTTGTCAATAATGCTGAAACTGGTCACTCTTAGCCATATTTGTAGTTAGCATTGTCACTTATTGATACAGTTGCTTCCGGATATTTTTTTCCTGTTTGGGGGCGCCACTAGTCTGATGTTTAACTTTAAGTATGTTTCTATTGTAATAGGTAAGTACTGTTTGCTAAGATGAAATCATGGATAGATGCGATCCATTGCTAAATCATATAACTTAACTATACGACAGAGGTTTTTATGTCCCACAAAGTAATGTAGTGATTTGCGTATTCCAATATTTGTCCAAACGAGAGAAAAGTTTAGAAACATTTGCGTACTGTCAGCAAAATAAGTAAGTAGGTACGACAAACAAGAAGACCGAGGGTGGTATGGGATCTACCTCCTAGCGGTCCACCCTGGTCAACAGCAACACAGGCTTGCCTGTGGATAAGTCCGGCTGAACGATCCCACTAAGCGGTGGAAGGCTACGTAAGGGGTCGCCTGGCTCGCGACCACCATCCCACCGAAGTCTGGCGCCAAGTAGCTTGCTGCGTTCCGTCAGTGTGTGGGAGTGCCAGTGCCTTAACAGGCTTCTTCTGGGTGAGCTCGCTCCATCTTGGACACTGTCTCTGTCCCATGACCCTAACTAGAATATACGCTTAGAATATATCTATATTTGTGAAAAATTACATCTAAATATGTCAAGCCATTTGAGCGTAAAGAGGTAACAAAATTACATACAAACAGCTTCTTGGATTTTAAATGTTAGTATATAGATAATATGTTTTCAACCCTTGTCAAAAGTATAATCAAATTTGGGAGCCATCAGTGACTGGTCGAAAACATGGCATTTAGAAATACTGCTTACTTCGACTACGTATTAATGAAATAACTTCATTCAATGTAGGATAGTATTATCACTTATTGACGTCATGATCCGTCATTATAAAAAAAATATTTTTTATAAAACAATATTCTTTTTTTTATAACAATTTTGTACTGTCCTAATAGAAAACCAGCTCGGTAAATCATTTTGTTGACAGTTTTGCAGACCCTACACCTTATAATATACCCATGTAAAATATTTGCGCGCCGGCTACCGCATTCCGCCCTCGGCAAACATCACGAGTGGCGCTTCGAGTGGCCTTTACGCCTTTCTAAGCCGTTTCTGCTGACCGTACCCCTTAACAACTCGAAATATTTAAGTTCTGAATGCGAAGAGCTTAAAAGGCTCTTGTTATGCAGTTTGCGTATACGGGATGTAAGGGACTGTGTATCAACAGAAAACGTTATTTATTCAAAACAAAAAGTCAAATAAACAACTTACTATGGTAATACAAGAGTTAAAACATAGAACACTATAAAGATACACAATTTTCCGAATGACCCTCAAACATTTGTCAGACGTGGCGTGAATGTCCGTTTTTTGCGGCCGTTTACGCTCTGCCTACTCCGCAAGGGATTATAGGCGTAATATGTGTATGTAAAACATAGAAGTATAGTTACCAACTTTGCAGGAATGATCATACCATATGAAACTGGAAAACTTTAATGTTATAGCTTTATGTAGAAAAAAAATTACTTCCACAGAATACCCTGATCAGCTGACTGACCACTAGGAACTATCTACTACTATGGAAAATCAATATTTTGTTCGTTTCCTAACATATTCCTTTTTTTTTTGGTTGGTACGCCGTCGTTTATATACCCGGTATTTTGTTTACCTACATCTGTCAGTGTTGGGCTTGGAATTTTAGCCAAAGCTCACTGGTAGGTATCTGTTAAATACACGTACAGTTTAATGTCAGTACAGTACAATATAGTAGTCCGGTTGAGGTATTTAAATATACCTACGATAGCTATATTAAAGATTAAACGTTTTTTGAATTATACGAGTACAGTGTGTGGCCTACAACAGGGACAATTATTTTACGAGGCAAAATTACTTATGATATTGATAAACTTTCCCTATAGAAAAAACAGATCAAAATAATAAAATGAAAATGGACCACCCATATACTGATTTGTCGGCTGGTACATTTTTTAGGAGAGTTCGTTTTTTATGTATTACAACCAAAGTTCCTTGGTTGTTCAGTTTCATGGGTAATTTTCCCCGTAAAATATTTGCCCCTGTTATGGGCCACACTCTGATTGAAAATGTAACTCATGCAACTCAAAATTCCGCTAATAAAACGTGAATCGCACTCCGGACAGTATCGCGGTTCGTGTCTGACAACCACCGTGCAAATGACAAACTGTGGCAAACGCAATTTGATGCGGCGACGTGTGTTTTTGTATGGGATTTCGTAACTCCTTTACGTCAAAATCAGATCAATACATACATATTACGCCTTTATCTCTTGCAGCAGGGTAGGCAGAGCGTTAATGGCCGTTAAATACGGCCGCTATCGCCACGTCTAATAAATATTTAAGGGCCGTAACACAAAAATTGTCTTTCACTATAGTGACAGGTTGTCAAAATTGAAATACACATGAAATAGTCGCCTCTTACGATTCAAGCGGGAAAGAAATGGGGTGATGGTATCCTAAGCTGGCATCAAACGGAATCACGGAAACAAAACACCAAAAGACATGCGGTGCAAGTGTGAACTAAAGTACGTTCCAATAAGTCGTATTTGACAGCTGTCGGGTTTTGATAATACTATGGCAGAGGGTCCATTTTCCTTTGTTGACATCTCTTTTAGTACGGAGATGACAACTATCAAATACGACTTAATGGAACGGCAGTACTTTGAGCGCAGATGAGTTCTAACAGTAAAAGCCTCCTGGCTTGTCACTGCCACCACTTGACCGCTTAAGACGAATGTCCAACAGTTTCCGTAGGAATGTTCAAGTTATGTCACCATGATTATGACACTTCAACACGTTAAAGTGTCACGCCACACCTTAGGTGTGCTCCGCAACGCAATGATCCGCTTGGAACTTTAGTATGTACCGATTTTGGATCCAAACGTTGGTTATACAGGAAGTAACAAAAAGGGTATAACAAGTCGAAATGAGTTCAAGGTACTCATGAAACTGAACAACTTTCCCCATGTACATACATATATCACGCTTTTATCCCTTGCGGGGTGGGCAGAGCGTAAACGGCCGCAAAAAACGGACATTTACGCCACGTCTGACAAACATTTGAGGGTCTTTCGGAAAACTGTGTATCGCCATAGTGACAGGTTGTTAGCCCATCGCCTAAAAATGCAATACACACCTTCAAGTCCCATCGTCGCCTCTTACGACTCCCACGGGAAAGAAATGGGGTGATGCTATTCTAAGCCGGCATCACACGGCGATGTAACCTATGTAACATAGGTAAAAATATTTAGGAAATTGGACCTCCCATAGAAATATGATCAGCTGGTTAATTTACTATGGGAGGTAAATTTATTTAGTCATGTTTCGGCCTATGCTCCATGCGGAAAGTTGTTTAGATTCATGAGTATTGTTTGTTACTCCTTGTAGAATCAGGCTAATGAAAGTAGACAATCGAATTAATTGCAATCTTTTGAAATGGCAACACTAATACCATGTCAGATGCTCAATTCTTGAATGACTCCCACGGGAAAGAAATGGGGTGATGCTATTCTAAGCCGGCATCACACGGCGATGTAACCTATGTAACATAGGTAAAAATATTTAGGAAATTGGACCTCCCATAGAAATATGATCAGCTGGTTAATTTACTATGGGAGGTAAATTTATTTAGTCATGTTTCGGCCTATGCTCCATGCGGAAAGTTGTTTAGATTCATGAGTATTGTTTGTTACTCCTTGTAGAATCAGGCTAATGAAAGTAGACAATCGAATTAATTGCAATCTTTTGAAATGGCAACACTAATACCATGTCAGATGCTCAATTTGATGTTAATATGGCAGCAGTCAGGATTGTTTGTCCCTAACATTTGGGTTGCTATCGTAATATTGTTTTAATTCGCCGCGATTTTGCAATGTCTACTTTTAGTCATTAGTCAGACATTAAAAAATACTGCTTACTCTTTCTTTTGATATTGTTGTCGCTGTCTTTCATTCTCTTTTAAATAACTTTCCACAGCTTCGTTTGCTTTATCACTAAATAGTATGAAATAAAGCCGCTTTCTTTGGATGGTGGTCGGTGGTAACCCGTTGTATGCTTAGATCTTCAACTACGTAACGGATTTTGATGCAGTTTTTTAGATAGTCATTGCAAAGGCAGATGAGATACCTTTTACCGCGGGAAAAAGCTTGATTTCTACAGGAAAACGGGTAGCAGCGGCCGTAACCTCTGGGCGGGCTGCTAGTCACGAATAAAATAAAAACTGGTCAGAATCCTTTATATAAACACTGTTGACGTAACTTACCGACGAACTGAAACTGTGCAGGCACCAATGGCTCGACAGAACTTTCCGTAACGGAAAATACCACCATTGTGGCTTGTCACTTATATGGTGCTTAAACTAAACATAATACTTATCTATTACCACGACCGGATCTTTCTACTCTGTGGTCTTGCGGCGACTGTTTGTGATGATTGAATCCATTTTATTCCATTGCGGTTTTTTACATGTCATCGAGGAATTTAACCAATCTGGATTATTCTTTTACCTGTATCCTTATTTTCAAATAAACAGTGGGATTTGATAGGACAATTTTAATATATAATAATTATTAAAAATCTGCCATACCTGCAGTTGAATAGCGTACAGCATACTCATATAATTAAGTAAATTCACTGTTAATCCGATACTGTACCCAGGTATTACCTAATACTATCTGTACACTTTTTTATTGATGAAAAATATAAAAATAAATAGATAAAATATTTTAGTGGGTATCTATAATCTATATTATTATTATTTTCCTTTATAGGAAAATGGTTTTCCTACCATGACAGAATGACGGACGTATTTTTAACGCATCTGTCTGTCAGACGGAAGAAAGTTTCGAATTCCCATATAAAAAACGGATACCATGACACACCTTTACGCTGCGACTTGACCTAGGAGTTTGACAGACGCATACGTCAGTCCGTCATAGTGAGAGATTGGCCGAATTATAGTTAGTAGAGTTGAAATTTACCACGGAAAAATATCTAATTCCTTCGAGAAAACATGTCACAAGCAGGTGATATGCTGGGCAGACCATCTGTCGCCATTTTAAATAATCATCAACTGTTTTTACAAAGTTGGATTTAAGTAAAGGTCTGCGTAGAAACAATCTTGTTTTAAACAGATTAGGTGTTATGTTATGTCCTAAGGCTACAAACTAAACCCTTACTCGGTATGATGAATGGTGGTCGTTAAATTCTACACATTTAAAATAGATTACCTGCTGATTTGCGTGGGCTATGTACATACATATTATTTTGTTTTGAGTAAAATGCATACTACGTTAATACAAGGTTTTTTATGGGCGTTCGTAGAATTTCAGATTGATTATAACATGCCTTGTGATGCCGGCTTAGAATAGCATCTACCCATTACTTTCCCGCGGTTGTCGTAAGAGGCGACTAAGGGACTCGAGGGTTTTATGTGTATTACAATGTTAGGGGACAGGCTGACAACCTTTACAATTTTACCTGCATGTTTTTTTTTTAAACGGTCCTCTAATATTTGTCTGACAGAACGATAGCGATATTTTTAAGGCCATTAACTCTCTGCCTACCCCGCAAGAGATGATGGCGTGATATGTGTGTGTATTACATGTCGTCAAAACTGCCACGACTTCTTCTTCTACTTTTCGTGTGGGTCCTCAAGTCGTCCAATGATCCGATGCTCCCTTATAATAAGAGTTTTTCAACCGCCTACTACTAGGTATACCGCGACTGAACCATACATAGGTGAAATCCATCTATTTCATTGTTTAAATTAGTGCAGAAAACGAAAAAAAAAACACAGAGAGACAGTGCTCGAAAATTATGAATATCAAGTAAATTATAAAATGTAGAGAAATAATTAATTTAATTCTTTACACATACACGAAATATCTCTCGCAACACCGAAATCGCAAAGACATTCAAAACCTGGTCGCCGAACTTTTTTTTGTCATTGTAATGCTATCGAATGTCAATTGTCATTTTAAAGCCACTGTGATTTTCTATACTTCAGACTGTTAGCAGAATACGAAGAGACCAAAACTGTCCCACTGACAGGCCATAGACACACAACCAAAACGATTTTCATTTAACAGACTTTAGATCAGCTATTCAATCAACAGAAGTCCATTGACAGACTGATACTTCACTTCAAAGACGATCTCAAACAAACAAATCCCAGATCGATTCCCCGACCTACCGCAAATCGATTCCCTAAAAATCTAATTACTCCGAAGGCGAAAACGACCCTCTATTGATTATCACCGACCTTGGTGGAAAAAAATTAAGTCAGAGAATGACCCAGTTCGGAGGCAATTTCGGCGAATCTCCCCTCATTGCCAAGTTTAAAGAAACGGCGACCATTAGGACGGTAGAGATAAGAAAGGTTCATAAATAACCGGTTTATTCGGTGTTGGCCAGTAAAATCGGTTTTAGATAGAGCCTGAACTATGAACTGTAGGTATTATAGGGTTGAAATAAAAACTGCTAAAAAAATTTAATAAATTGTTTTTTTTTCACATGAGTTTAGCTTAGGCACGTCCTAATATAGTACTTACTAAATCTTACAACATTTTGTTTTATTTACGACAGGATTAAGTGAAGTAGGAAATGAATCTATTAGAATAAAACTGATTGGTGTTCAAAATGCGTTTAGGTACTTTTTTATCATATTTCGATTTATTTATCTTGCGGAAAGTTATTCAGTCTCATTTTGGTTTCTGTTTCATCCATTTAACTAAATATTTTCAACTCTTATTTACATCGTAAATATCCCACTTTTTGACACTGGTTTCACAGTTACCGGTTTTCAACTGCACCGGTTTTTATAACCCTGGCCGGTGAGTAGTTAAGAAAAAGCTCTTTAATGAGACGGAGGAAGCTGGGGCGTTTAAGATTTGCGATTGGTGCGTGAGGTCTTGATACTTGATGGTGCGTAGGTTTGCAGCTTGCTCATTTAGTAACTGCACGCGACTTCTACTGAGTGGTTTCAATTGTATATCAAGACAAATTACGTGAGTAAATTATGCGGCAAACGCACGATCAAAAGAGAAACTAACTACGATCATGCACTAATTTCACTAGCAAGTTTAGACTTTTAGCTTCAAAATTGCGGAAGTGAGCCTTCTATAAATCTCATTATATGGATTGCGTAGGTTTGTAATTGCAGATGGTAAGATTCATTATGTGCGTGAAGATGCAAGTTTGATTTGTCTGGGAAAAAGGTAAAAGGTAATTACACTAGTGCGAAGTAAGTGATCGCCTTATGATTACAAGATCATGAAACGTTGAACCTATTTGAAATGTTTATTGAGGCATAGGCAAGAAATACTTGCTGATTGTATTTGCTGCTCGTGTACGTTATTAATGCGCCATAAAAATAAACTGTATTTTACAAGACGTTGACTGTGCAAATTAAAAACAGAATGAATTTTCTGAAATGTGATTGAAAGTTAGTCCTGCGCATGTTAAGGAATGTGAAGCACTAAGACTGTCCAATCGCAGTATAATTAATAAAAAAGAATTAAAAAGGAGTTCGAATCAACGGTCGCGTGCCCCAGAGGCCAATGTCCTTTAGACAGGATCGACCCCTCATCTTCTATCCTACTCTAATTTACCTTTTAATTCATATCGCTGTCCCTATTCTTAAGAGGGATGCTAATATCGAGTTACTTAATACCCCACTGGGACATTGTTTGGGTATTAATTTTCTGAATATCATTGCTCCCGTAATTCGTCAAAGACTTAAGTTTCCGGTCGTCGAGAAATCTCGCAAATAACTGTGAGACATTGTTCAAAAGAGCAAGTATGATGTGGAAACTCAACTTCGCAGACAGTTATAAACTACAGGGCCACAATTCTCTTATTTTTCAGACACTCAATTGTCATTCTATTGCAATTGTAATTTTCTATTCTTCTAACTGTTAGCGGAATACGAAACGGACAAAACCATCTAACTGGCACTCTATTGAACAACAACTGAGATGCTTTTCAAATAGTAGCAGTTTGTGGGGCTGCAACAAGATAGGTAAGTAGGTACTTACTCTGTTTATTAATACTAGTATGTATGACCAGTTTAAATATACATTAGAGCCCTTAAGTTTAAGATTCTGTAAAGTCCTACCTGTAATGTGAAGTTTGATATACGGCAAACGGGTATCCGAAGGCGTGAGTAAGCAATAAAAGTAAAACATGTCGAAAAATATCGTTAAGTAGCACACGCCCGCCCCTTAATATCTTCCACGCGGCGGCTCCCGTTCGTATCGGAGAATTTTCATCTGAATATTTTCCTTTCTCATTGTCGTTATCTGAAAAATATGTTTTTCGTACGAACCATGCCTGCCAGTACCACCCGACTCCCAACGGCCGTATGGAGGTACGCAATCTGCGCCAAATTGTAATGTGCCCCCCTGATTTCAAAGTTCGAATTCTTTTCTCCGGGAAAATTGTCGCGTACTCCCGGAGGTAGAAGAAAAATTGTCTGTGTATCGCTGTTCGAATTTCAATTTTATCTCGAGGGTGTAAAGACAGATTTGTCCCGTGATAGTCGCAACGGGTGGTAGGCGGAATATGGGAACCGGAAGTAGGGGGTGGAGGGGGGAAATGGACGGAAGAGAAGCGAAGGCAAATAACTTCGCCCTTCTGTACACATGTATAGGAAAGTACTGAGGGCGCACAAAAATGTTCGTACCCAAGTTTCACAATGAAACGTTGAGTATTTTTGTCATTTGTCCTCATAAAATGTGCCGTCTGAAGAAAAACTCGGGTGGAAAATGTTTTCGCGCTCGAGTTATGGCAGACATGTCGCGATGTACGGCGAATGAACATTTAGAAACTTTACAGAGAGCCGGCAATGTTGATTGGAGTTCCTTACAAGCTCAGAAAAAACAAATGTTTTAAAGGAGACCCTACGAATAAAGTGAATGAGGCCTCGAAAAATAAAGGCTGATCTACTTTCTCGTATCAGCCTATAGCAGTCCACTGCTGGACGTAAACAGAAGATCACGCCTTATGGCGTACCTTTGGGGAGCCAAGGGTACGACATAAGGCACGATCTTCGGTTTTCGCCATCCAATTTTTTCTTTCATATTTCGGTCTGTGTTCCTTGGGGAAAGTTGTTCCTTATCACCAGCCCGATCTAAGTTTTCGCTAACGGTCGCTAGTAAAATTTCACCCTATATAATATAAACCTTCTTTTAGCCAAGAATGGAATGTTTTTCAAATCTCTACCTGAAGCTAGTTTCTCATCGGGTCATATCGACTGAGCGTGTGTCTAATCTAAGCGATATGAATGAATGGGGACCAGTTTCCATAACTCCACTCTAGTTGTTTGTAAGGTTCCTTCTGAAACATTATATTTCTAAGCTTTAATACCGTTCCGATTGGCAGAACTTTTGTAAAACACTTTACGTAGTTATAAGTTTGACTTCACACGTGTCACATTTATACGAATATATCAAAGTCGTTAAAAGAACTTTTAGATACTTTTAAAACCTTATGATGAGCGGAGCAATAGATCGAATTGGCGATAGATGATTAACTATTTTGTTTGTGCAACTGTGGACAATTCTGAGAGTAAAACTGGTCACCACAAATAGGGTATTAATTTTATTAGGAATAACAAATACTTTTATTTCAAATTAACTAGATCCTACGAGTATATGACTGCGACGCAACGCAGTTCAGTCGCGGAATTTAATACTTTAAGGAATATGACTATGAATATGTACTATTCATGGAATCCGAAACTCTGAAACAGAGAAATAAATAGATGTATCTCGTCAAAAAGCTACATTCTAAATATTAACATAAATATATCACGTCTTTATCCCTTGCGGGGTAGGCAGAGCGTAGACAGTCGTATGTACATACTTAGTATAAAATTTTGCCATACAAAAAATAATTGTTGAAATACCAAATTTAATCAACGCGGGTTCATCGGTTCTTTGGACGACTCACGAAAAAAAATCGGCATTATTGCTTTGCAATTTTATATTTGGATTACAGTAGAAAGGCGGAGTATTTTTTCGTTTTGAAAAGTACAAATAGGTTCGCATGTAATCCAGTAATTTGTAAACTGCTCATTCCATCCAATTTGCCTGAAGAGCCGCTGAGAGCCTCTAAAACATTTTATCGCCAGTAAAATCTTTTACAAGCAAACAATTATTGGCACAGGTAGAAAATGTATTAAATTACAAATTAAATCCTTGCTTAATATTGAGAAAATTCGCCTTTGTGGTGGAAATTCTTTGCCAAGTCGAAAATCAAAGCTGGGACTAGCGAAAGTTGGGTGCCCTTTGAGTCATGCCGTTATTATTTTCTCAAGAACCTCTTTTATATGAAAGAACGCTTCAGATGGCGAGGGTGGTAAAGGGAAAAATATGATGGAGAGTTGAATTTTATTTTTCTCTGTCACACTTGTAGTTATGAAAAGAGATGGGGAGTATGTCGAGTGGCGCTCGTGTTTAAGAGTCTCCATACACGGCCTCTCGTTACTTCGTGGCCCGGGGCCGAGCTGTGGGAGGCATTTTGACAAGTATTTTATGAAAAATGTAACCTCCTTTGTGAGTGCTTGGAGCTTTTTTAATGCAACTGTTGTCGGTTGTAATGAGATGGAGGATGGAGGCTGCCACCGGTCTATAGGTACCTCAAGCGCCTCAAGTTACAAATCTATGGTATCATGATACACTGGTTTTAACATTCAGTTATTCAAGATTCAAGACATTTATTCATAATATACATTGTGTTTAAATTACATTAATACTATAACAACAACATGTCAAACTATAATGATAACCTAAATTAAACTTCTAAAACACAAATTTTTAAATTGAAATCATTGAACAATAAAATAAAATAACATCAATAAAAGTAAAATCAAATAAATTCGTGCATAATGAAGAGCCAAGTAGTCAAAGTGTCAAGATTTGGTTACAGTATTTTATAATTTACATATATAAGTCGTCTAAGGAATAGCAGCACCTTTCCAGAAGCATCGCTTTGAGTCTTGATTTATAATGATATTATATGATTACAAACAGCCATTATAAATTGTCCTTTAAAATAGGTGACTTAAGCTGCTGCCTGTACTATGTTCCGTATTGTTCAGGTGGGTTTGCTCGTGTCACGCCAACGCCACTTATCTCTCTGTCAAAACTATAGTGATAAATGGTCTGTGGTAGGACTGGTCTAGATATTGTTCACACTTTACTATCGTGCACGTAATGGATAGGATGTCATGGCCGATAATAGGTATGTATATAAGGTATTCAATTCAGTGCAAATATTTTAGGGTGAGTACAACTCGTAAAACTGATCAACTTTCCCCAATAAACATAGGTCGAAATATGAAAAAAATATTGGTCCTACCATACAAAAATGTAAAAAAAGTTGTCACTTAGTATGGGAATGCTAATTTATTCATATTTCGACTAATGTTAGTTCTTTTTCTTTTCGTGTGGGACACCGTATGTTTATTTGGAGTAGTTGTTTAGTTTTATAAGTAGAACTCATCCTAAAAATATTTGCGTAAAATATATACCTTAACATAGATCTAATGGTGAAATTTATGAACCTTATCTGACTGTGACTTCTGGTCTTGATATTGTCTGAAACTACTTCTTTCTTATTTACGTTATTGCACAGAAAAGTACAAAGAGCGGGCGTAATGCCAAGCGGCATTCTCTATCGGCCAACCAAAGGATAAACAGAAAGAATAAAAGCGGGTGCGCATACAAAAAAAGATCGAAAAGAATATCATTCGAAAAGTTTGCACTATCTAAACAATTCATAAGAAAAATTAACAAAGATATAAAGTACATAATAATTTAACATAATAAATGAAATTGCATAAACCTACACAAATAAATACATGCATACATAAATAAATAGGATATAGGTAGCATTGTCCATAAACTAACAATTTATTGTACCTACCTAACCTCATCATCATTAATTTAAGAGCCTCGCTCTTGTCGGTGGAGTAATATCCAATCTTCTCTATTTTGAGCCTTCTCTTTGTCTTCCTTATATACGACACCTATTTTTCTTTGATTTTGTCCATTTACGCTGGTCTAGGTCGCTCTCTCCCTCTTCTTCCCTCGATTTTTCTTCCATTATAGTTTTTAGTAGGTCGTCATGTCGTAACAAGTGTCCCAGCATGTTTCCTCATCTGTTCTCTTTAACTTTCAGTATGTACCTGACCTACAGCTTCTTTAATTTTTATACTTTCTCCACACGGCCCCTTTTTTTAAAATGTATACGTTTCTAAAGGTGCACAAGCCCATGAAACTGAAAAGCTATCCTCAGGGGCTCTTTTTTGGAAATTTATGGTTGAAAATTTTGACCTTCCATATAAAATGTGTTAGCCAGCCGAGTCGGACCTGATTATATTTAATTTTTCGATCTATTTTTCTTAGGGACAGGGGTTTATTTGTCGTCCGCATGCGTCTGTCAGACGAAAAGAAATACCAAATTCCGATCTCACTCCCATACCTACAAATACGACAACAGTGCGTTACGTTGCGTAACAGAAGCGTCTGTCAAGTCGTTCGACAGACGCATCCGTAACCTTAGCCGTATTTGTATGGAGTTGAAAAGTGAGAGAACCGCTTTACAAGTACATGGGCGGAAGACCGCATGATTTCTTTTCGGGCATTTTTTTCACTTCCTGATTTTTTTTTAGCGCAACGTCCGTGGTTGAAGGAACCGAGCCGCTTGCACAAAATTCACAGATTTTAGAAACTGTGAAGATTTTCTACCCAAGTGGCCATATATATATTTAAGTAGCTAAGAACTCTGACTGCATAAAGTTTCGTCGCGGATTCTTATTAATGAGAATATATAGATTATCCTTAAAACTATTTTCTAGCAATCTTGAATATGTTCCGCAACAAATAGGGCTTTAACAAAAACAGATATATATGAGCGTTGAATGCGTGTTTACAAAATACTTCTACCACTACTACAACAGCCACAACAGTCCACTGCTAGACATGGCCCCCCGCTCCTATTGGGGGGTGTTTGTCATACTCATTACGCATGGCAGGCGGATTGGAGAGCGCAGTGCAATGTGTAAATGTTTAAAATATAAATGTTTACAGAGAAGAACCGGCTGCCCATTGCCTGGATTCATTTTTTAGTCGCCTTTTACGAAAAAATACGGCCAAAATAACTATATTCCCAAAAAATCTACTAGACACGCGTTCAAAGCGCGTCTTACTTTTTTGTGTTAAGGCTTATTTATCAATAATCTATGTACCTCCTATCATACCTATACAATAAACTTCAAAACATATTTTCGCCCTGGCTCCTCGTTTGACGCATGGAAGTAATAACAGCAATAAACAAACTCGGAAGAGCGGATGTTTTCCTTCACGGATTCACAAATTACTGGATAGGACATTTAAAAAAGCGATTCGTTGTAAAGAAAACTAGCACCGAATTTCGGGATTTATAACTTAGTTGTGTGCCGATAAAGCTTCAATTTGATAGTTTTGGACTTTTCGTATTTCGCCAAAAATGAGTCAGTGTGGCATTACAATGGCGCGTTGGTTAGCGGCAGGCTGTTGGTTCATATTATGTTATGTCAGATTGGCAGTGCAAGTTGTTCTAATTACGGAGAACGCTGCTGCTCATTCTTTGGATTTATTCTATTGTTTCTGAGAAAAATGCTTAAAAGATACAAGTCAACCCAACTAATGATATTCTCAGAGATTTTACCTTAAACAGTCTCAGATGCGTAATTAATTACTTAAGGCTATCAACTATACTAAGACCTTATATGTACCTAATTAGAGTTTCATGTTTTTTTACATTACTTACCAGTAAAGCGCCGACAGCGTCAATCAAAAGGTATTTGCATCGATTTGCATCCAAGAAATGACTAATTACTGTTAATTGGTCACGGTCATTAGACCGGAGTTAGTTGCAATTAAGTATGCAGATCAGCTTGATGCATGATTAGTCGTTGATTTAGCGGTACTTGCTATCACTTTAACTATATTTGAATAATTAATGCTAAGTAGGCTTTTTACTTGACAACGGAGCTCGTGAACAAAAAAAGTATTTTGTTTAGTGTTATGATACAAGTTTGTCCAACCTGATGATAATATTGTAAGAAGAAACCTTTGATTTCCAACTAATAAGTACCGTTATATAAATCTGTATATTTATATCTGTCTATCTGCAAATAAAGAATCTTGAATCTACCCACTCGTGTAATCCTTTTTTTTATCAGAAGCATGACGTCAATAAGTGATATGATAATACTATCCTACATTGAATAAAGAATTTCAATTCCAATTTCAGAAGCCGAGTAAGTTAGTGTTATAAACGTTTGTTTTCAGAGCACAAACGTTCAGTAATATATACCACATCCAGGATTCAACATCCATGCACTTCCTTTCGAAATATGCCGGCGTCTCCCTCATTACAAGGCAAATCATTACTCGGTGAAATCGTATGGAATCACTAAGGAGAATTGTTATACCCACCACCCCAAAACCCACCCTAACACACCACCGCAAGGTTGGGAATCCAGTGGAGATTGGAGCTGAACGTGATATGTCATCTTCTACTATAAAAATATGCGAATATCTCTGGAAATAAAATCACGTCGATAGCTCTTAAGAGGTTTTTAATATCGGGATGGGACGTGGAAAATGTATATTTTAGATGGGCGCCTATAGCTAGGTAGAGGATTTTTGTGTATGAATATTTGAATGTGAATGCGTAAAGATTTATGGGGTTTGTTCCTGTATTACTTCCGGTAGTATCACGCCCATTACAATGTTCAGTCTCACACACACACACACTGACTGAGTTTGCATTGTTTCCGCCATAATTGTCATATTTGTCCTTGTCAGAGTCCTACCTACTACTACTACTAGTAGTAGGCGGTTCAAAAACTCAGACATCAGGGTTAATCGGGTCGTTGGACGACTCGGTGTCCCACACAAAAAAGAAGAAGAATATGTTGAGGGCTACAGTTTCTGAAATTGTGTACCGATCTATCATATTTAGTGACAGATTTAATCAGCTTTTCCCCTAAAATTGCAATACACCGGTTACAGGGCCCCAATTATCTTATTTTTTAGTCATTGTAATGCCTTCAAATATCAATTGTCATAATAATACCACTGTGATTTTCTATTCTTCAAACGGTTAGCACTAAACGAAATGATCAAAACTGTTACAGTGACAGTCCATTGACATAAAACTGAAACAATTTCCATTTAGCAGACTTCAGGCCCAAGTCTTTTAGAACTCTTACAAAATTTTAAAATCTAAATCCCCATTAGCTTAGTTCAGTATTTTAAAGAAAGCCCTGCCCTGAAAAGAGATTTTTTCACATAAGTGATAGACAGCTAATGCGTACTGCGCATCCGAAGAAAAGGGGTTGTCACACACGTGAAGAGAACTTCCCTATACTACATACGAGTATACCCACAAGTATAGAATTCCCAAACATCTTCGCCAATAGTAGGCGAGTGTGTGGAAAAATTGCGATTTTTTCCTTCACCTCCCCACACGAAACCCCCTTCGCAACATATATTATGCCCTCTTTTACACATTCTTATACTTGTACACACACAAAAACAAAATGGCCAAACTGCTTTTCCGTTTAGGCGATTGTAAGCTTTTTGAGCTATATTATAAGGGTCAGTTTTGTGTAATTTGGGATATGGAAGATGTGAAAATGTAGAAAAATTACGATGCGAGTTAGAATATCGTAAGATTGGTTGGCGAGAACGCCTATAGATTTTTACGGTGTATCGTAAATGTCGTGTTATCGTAATGTAATGTCGAATTTACTACCAAGTGATGTCATAGTTTGTCGTAGAAAGTTGTGTGTGACTACGGTTTTATGCTCAGTTTTAAAGAGTTCTCAGGCATGAGTGGTTTTTTAATGTTATCGGTCAAACTTCGGGAATCTTGAGCTTTCTCAGAATAAGATTTGAAGTTTGCTTTCAAATTTCGGTAATATTGGCCCTTTTATAGGTATTTAACTTGTTTCTGATGTATTATTCAGTTTCATGGTCACCTAAGAAAAACAGAAGTTACTTTGTTGATTCTGGATATGAATCAGATTTACCAGCATGTAATTCAGTCGCATTTGGAATATGAAATTTGAGCGAAAAATACATTTACTTATTCAAATAATCGATTCGCATAAAGTAAAAAAAATGTTTCGTAAATTTACATTTTGTGTGAAAAATTACAACTTGATTGAATACCTTTGATGATAAAATTCTAATAGGAATTTAACTTGAAAAAAGAACTAAGCACTTTCCCAAGAGTACATTATCATTAAAGGTTTTGTTTTTTTGTGCCGTGTGATGCCGGCTTAGAGTGCCGTGTGATGCCGGCTTAGAATAGCATCTCCCCATTTCTTTCCCGTGGGAGTCGTAAGAGGCGACGAAGGCACTCGAGGGTGTTTATAGCAATTTTAGGCGATTGGGTGACAACTTGTCACTATGGCGATGCACAATTTTTCGAATGACCCTCAAATATTTGTCAGACGTGGCTGAAATGACCGTTTTTTTTTGCAGCCGTTTGCGCTCTGCTTACCCCGCAAGGGATTATAGGCGTGATGTTTCTAAAACAGTGGAGAACACTTCATCGATTCCCCTAATGAAGCTCTGAACTTGAACTTTGTAAACTTTGACCCCCCTCGTCTGACCCCGTCTGACCCTATTAAGCGCCTGGAGTGGAGATATAATAGGAAAATTTTAATTAAAAACGAATTAAGAGTATTTCCAGGTCGAATTTTGTAACAATAGATTTGTATTGTACTTCAAGCACACATGTGTGCTGTTACGAGCGGAGTAGTTAAAATAAATGGTGTGATTGTTATATTATAATTAACCATTTATTGCACACAAGAGATATGATATACAAAGAATTACAAAACAACAGGACAACTTATTTCTACTAAGAAATTTATTCTAGCTGACGTATAGAAAGTGAGACTTTTAAAAGACAGGCGGATTTGGCGTGCATAATTACGTACTTATATGTAAAGACTAAACATCATCCAACCCGAGTCGCGATGTCTTTTAAAAGTTAGAATAATTATTATAAAGCAAGCTGTATGGTGCCGGCTTCGAATAGCATCACCCCAATTTTACTCTTGGGTGTCGAAGAAGCGACTAAGGGATAATCATCCAGGGACTAGGCAGTTAGCGGCGTTCCCTGTGAATGCAACCGCCTGTCAAGTGTGGTGAGTATGGCAATACCCCCAATCGGGGAAGGCCCATGTCCACCAGTGGACTGTTGTGGCTGTTAATGTTATGTTATGTAATTATAAAACATAAGTGTATCGTTTGTAGGTACGGAACCCTAAAAAGTAGTTTTTTTACAATGAATAGAAACCACCGTGTCATGCCGGCTTAGAAAAGCATCACCCCATTTCTTTTCCGTGGGAGTCGTAAGAGGCGACTAAGGGACTCGAGGGTGTGTATTGCAATTTTAGGCGATGGGCTGACAACATGCCACTATAGCGATACACAATTTTCCGAATGACCCTCAAATATTTGTCAGACGTGGCGTAAATGTCCGCTTTTTCCGCCTGTTTATGCTCTGCCTTGGGACATGGCTGCGTTTAACATTGACCTTCAAAGCTGGGTTCTCCCAGGATAAGGACGAGGATAAGGAGGAGGATACTCCTTGCTGAGGATAAGGACGGATGGGCGTAAAACACACGATAATGCCTGGTTTCCTGGTCTCGCTAACAAAAGGCAAAAACGTCATCTAAACATGCATGTGCCAGTCTCAAATTCCACCTTTACTTGTTGAGCGTGCGGAAAACTATGCCGCTCCCGTATCGGCTTATACAGCCATGAAAAGTCTTGCCTCTAAATCGTCTGTCACAGACGTGTGAGGCCAATGATGATGATGATGCTCTGCCTACCTCGCAAGGGATTATAGGCGTGATATGTGTATGTATATGTAATAGAAAATAACCTTTCAGTTGCACGATAATCTTGGCAAGCTCCGCCCTCATGTGTCACAAGATTCCACCCTTAGAAACATACACGAGTAAGTAGGTAGATACCTATAATAATGTGTGGGTGATGCGTGGTGCCACCCTTTCTGCGATTCGCGAGTTTTTTCACGATTTTCCTTCAATCCTGCTTCAGTACCTACCTACTAGGTAAGTCATTACCTACCAATAGTATAGGTAAGGTAGATGGGAACTCGTTTTTTTGTCGTTTTCTTGTCTTGTTTTGTCGCAAACTCAAGAAATTATTACATATCAAATATTTCGTCTCCTTTTAATATTTTTCCTGAATTTAAGATTATGTAGAAATTTATGCCTATACGTACCTACTATACATATAACGTCTGCTTTTAAAACAAAGAACCTTACGTTTAAATATTTGTCACAGGTTTATTTCGTCATGAAATTCAGCAGTAAAGTTTACGAGCTGCAAAGTTCAGTTTTCTCTATTTCCTAAAGGTTTAGTACCACTAAACGTTGCACAACGGATGTGCCCAAGTTAAAGTGCTTGACATTATTCCGGGCCTACGCTTTGTGCTTTGACGTGTTTAGTTCGAGATAGTAGCTGGCAAGGAGGTTAGTACCCAAAGGGTCACTTCTTTGCTGTCTGTCTGTCGCCAGGCTATATCTCATAAATCGTGAGAGAACTAAAATCACAGAAAATGTAATAGGTATATTTCAAGGCCTCGATTTCTTATAGGAACAAATACTGATAATTGATATAAAATAAGTATTTAAGCTCCCATACAAAAATCGTGTATGCTTAATTTTATCTATTCGGGGGCTGTATCTCATGAACGATAATAGTTTGACAGTTGATATTGTCATAGAATATGTATTACTGTTCCTGCTTTATCAACAAAAAATGAAAAATTGAATAAAATTAACATTTAAGGGGGCTCTGATACATCTTTTTACTATTTTTATGGAAAATACCACGGAACTATTCGTGCGTCTGATTCCACTTAACCAGTTTGTTTCCAGACTAACCTTGCAAACTTAGTACATTATTTTTGATTGCCCAAATCATTCATGTCATCATGCAGGAGTGACGACTTTTGACCGGTCGGGCCTTATTAAGGTAGTAATGGGGATGTGGTAGTGGATAGTAGGTACCGCTGCCTGCTACGCTGAGGGTCGTGGGTTCGATCCCAACAAGACACTTTTTTTTTTTGTAAATATTCAGTAATTTTTCTTTTTCTAATATTCGGTGTCCTTCACGAAAAGAACGAAAGAAAGTTAACAAGCTGACTCTAAAAAGTGTTTGATATGGCACTGTTAATTTTCAGATATTTGTGTTTAGTCTGGTTGTTTTCAAAAAGTATGTAAGTATTAATATCAGCTCTCTAGTGTCCATAGTACAAGCATTGCTTAAGTTGGGTCTAGAGGCAATGTATGAATAGTCCAGGATATTAATGAATTCTTTATTGTACACATTAATACAAAAGGTGAAAAACTTAAAATTAGTTACAAGGGAGAGCTTATTTCTATGAGAAATCTCTTCCAGCCAACCCAATGGAGATGAAAGATAATTATTAATTTATTATTTCAAAAACAGAATCGTCTGCACTGCAGTTTTTGCATAGCGTTGAGATGGACTATTGATGCAAAACTTTAAATTCTTAGTCAAGTAACACAACCGTACTAAACGAAGCACAGAATCTGTTTACACGTGATTATCACCTATGCATTTCACGTGGGCGCGCCTTTAGGTGCTTATCGATTGATTCCGATGTTCACACAATGCTTTTGACAATTTCGCAATCCGTGGTCTAGTGGTTCGAGTAGGTATTTGTCTCTAAAACTAGAGGTCATAGGTTCGAGTGGCTACAATTTCGAAATAAATACTCATCTGCGTACAGTGCAGTCGTGGAGTTTTGGATTGTATGAGAACCGTTTTTCCGCGGGAATACGATTGACTTTGTCTATTTCCTAACTCGTCTACTTCCTCAAACTGTCCACCTGCTTTTCTTATATCGCCCACTTCCTAACTAGTATTTTTCCTATGCCATCCACTTGCCTCCATCGCTCCATCACTTGAATCATTCTATTTATTAAAAAACTTCATCAAAAGCTTGCCAAAAATAACGACTTTAATATTTTTAAGTCATGAAAAGCTAACTTTACTGGGCTTTTATGTAGGTAGAATGTTGATACCTATCTATGGAATACGTCTTGACTTATGAGCCGATTGTATTTGGATATTTGCTAGGATACAGACAGGCTAGACATATTCTTTCACAAGTGTCTCATTTCTAAGACACAATCGGCAATTGCCGCGTTTCGCCAACTTGCGCTATTCGCCAATTTTTACGATTGATATAACATACTTATCTTCCTAACTAGTAACTTTCCTATGTCATCCACATGCCTCCATCGCTCCATTACTTGAATCATTCTATCTATTAAAAAACTTCATCAAAATCTTGCCAAAAATAACGACTTTAATATTTTTAAAACATGAAAAGCCAGCCATACTGGGCTATTATGTAGGTAGTAGTGTTGATACCTATTTATGGAATATGTCGTGAATTATTTTGGCTCATGAGCCGATTGTATTTGGATATTTGCTAGGATACAGACAGGCTAGACAGATTCTTTCACAAGTGTGTCATTTCTAGGAGACATTTGGCAATTGGCGCGTTTTGCCAACTGGCGCTGGTCGCCAACTTTCACGAATATAAGTTTATTTAACATACAAACTTTTGGACAGAACATTCCGCCGCGGAAAATCCCACTGGTGTGGCTTATGGCCGGTGTAGTCATGAACGGCCTCGAAAAAAGAAATCTTCTCTATCTCGTTATACAAACAAACAACCAAAATCTAATGAAATATTCGCTGTAATTAAAGTCTTAGCATAAAGTGCCTAGAAACAACCACTTTTGATATTAATTGCCAGACAGATTTACGGACATTCTGATTGATTGTTTTAATACTTTTTATTTTTTGTGATGAATACCGTATGATGCCGGCGGATAGAATAGCATCACCCCATATCTTTCCCGTGGGAGTCGTAAGAGGCGACTAAGGGACTCGAGGGTGTGTATTGCAATTTTAGGCGATGGGCTGACAACCTGTCACTATAGCGATACACAATATTCCAAATAACCCTCAAACATTTGTCAGACGTGGTGTAAATGGCCGATTATTGCAGCTTTTTACGCTCTGCCTACCCCGCAAGGGATTAAAGGCGTGATATGTGTGTGTGTGTGTGTGTATATTCGCTGTAATTAAAGTCTTACCATAAAGTGCCTAGAAACAACCACTTTTGATATTAATTGCCAGACAGATTTACGGACATTCTGATAGATTGTTTTTATACTGTTTTTTTTGTGAAGTGGCGCCACTGTCTAGGCCGTTCATGAGTACACTCACCTTAATATTCGTATTTGGAATGCCCTCATGAACTCTTCGCGTGTTTGAAGCTTGTCTGCCTGGTCCACCTATTAGTTAGTGTCTGAATATCTGATATCTGTAAACAATTTAAGTGCTTTACAGTGAATATTTTAATGTGAATAATAGATACTTGACATGAACTGAACACGATGCCATAATGGTATATTTTACGAGTCAATGACCTCTCACTAAATAGTTCATTATATGTTAAAATAATAACCAGCTTCTTTATTAAAAAGTGACAGTGTAAAATTGATCTCTGTAATGGTTGAACCATTACTGAGATCAATTTTACAAAATATAATATGAAAAACCAAATTTTAAAAGTGCTGAGATTGAGTCGTAACTATCATAATTACTTGAAATTACAACTTTTACTTAGTACGAAGAGGTTTTTTATTATATACCTACCTACATGTAACATACATATATCACGCCTATAATCCCTTGTGGGGTAAGCAGAGAATAAACGGCCGTAAAAACGGACATTTACACCAAGTCTGACAAACAATTGAGGTTTATTCAGAAAATTTTATATCACCATAGTGAGAGGTTTTAAGCCCATCGTCTAAAATTGCAATACACATATAAACCTTGAATCCCTTGGTGGAATGTTACGATATCTACGCTGAAAAAGTGGGGTGAAAAAACAGTTCTTTATTACATAATGTAAATCTATAAAAACTTTTTCTAAATCTGTTTACGTAGACGCAGTTTAATGGTGTCCATACGTTACTATACTTTACGAGACGATTCTATAATTTTATTGAAATTTCTTTTTCCGTGCACGCGTGTTGCTCACTCGATTCTCACGGTGCCTGTGATTTATCGGCAGCGGTACTACGGTGCGTAGGCGTGAAAACTAGGCACTACCATCTCGTTAGTAATAGGAATGCAAGATTTGTACAATGGTACCTCTGTCGGTTTACGGGAAACTAAAGACATGTTACAGTGCTTTGACGGCCGATGTGGCGCAGTGGTAGTGCGACTGCCTGCGACGCAAAAGGGGTTTGATTCTCGGTGGGGCACTCACAAAGTTGATATTTATCACTTTGTGAATTTGTTCCCAGTCTGGTTAGGACATTGTAGGCTAAACCACCTGATTGTCCGAAAAGACAGCTGATTCCGTGCTTCGGAGGGTACGTCTATGATAACCGCGGTAGTTACACAACCATGTCAGAAGCCAGCTACTGGTAGAAAGCGGTTGAAAAACTCTGACACCAGTTATCGTAATTTTTTACACACTTTATAAAAAACTTACAAGTGATCCACAAGCACAGTGGTCTCACCCGCTACTGTATTATATTATATTTCTTCCGGCAAAAACGTAGCTAATTTACTCGGGGATACTGTAGCTTTTTGACAGTGAAATATACCTATTATTTAATCAATCAAGTAGTATCAGAGATTTGCGATTAGGTACTAACATAATCATCCTGTTTATTTAAAGAGTATCATTGAAAGTAGAGCTAAACTTTTTTATACGGCACTGCAAATAATTTAGCTCATAGCTACTGAACTTTATATTTTAATGATGATTGAATGACTTCCATTACATTTCACTCTTTTTACATAGGCGGTTTAAACTTTTTCACTGCAGTCCTACTTAACTCGGTAGTTCGATATGATCCAAGGCACGTATATAATTGTAAAGTCTCCTTGTTTGTCTGTCTGTGCATCGTAAATTGTAATGTTGACTGAATCAATCAGTCGTTACATACAATGTCTGTTGCAAATGGGTGCACTTAGCATCGCATATCAAATAATGGCCTCAATGTGCACTATAGGAGGAATTTATGCAGATGTATTCGCAGGGCTGGCCCGATGGCATAGTGGATAGAACTCCTGCCTTCCTGCTACACCACGGGTCGTGGGTTCGATACCCACAGGATATTTGTGAACTCGATTTTCAAATGTAATGTAGGCCATGTGATGCCGGCTTAGAATTGCATCACCCCATTTTTTCCTATGGGTGTTTTTAAAGGCGACTAAGGAATGAATCCAGCGAAATAGCTCATATACGAGTACTCCAGACGTCCAGACAAACCTAATCACGATTTTTTATCGCTATTTCATAAAGCTTTTTCTTCTTTTGCCGTGTGATGCCGGTTTAGAGTAGCATCACCCCATATGTTTCCCGTGGGTGTCGTTAGAAGTGAACTGAGGGACTCGAGTGCATTGCAGTTATAGGCGATGGGTTGACAACTTGTCACTATGGCGAAACTTAAATTTGCGAATGACCCGCAAATGTTTGTCAGACGCGGCGTAAATATCCGTTTTTAGGGCCGTTTACGCTCTTCCTACCCCGCAAGGAATACAGGCGTGATGTATGTATGTTTTTTTGCTTTTTCTGATAATGTTATTCCATATTCCTTGCAGGTAGGTACTAAACTACTAACAATAAGCAACGCAGATACAATAATACTAAACAGTTTCATCCAAAAAGTATGTGTGTAATCACCCGAGTAACTGTACTGGTTATTCTTAGTAACTGTATGAAAATCCAGTATTAGTTGATTCTTGAAATTGGTAGGTTGAAGACATGCTAATGATGTTCCTACATAATCTTACAAAGTACTAGAGATAGTGCGATGCCGACTTAGAATAGCAGTGCCGTGTGATGCCGACTTAGAATGATG
Organism: Tuta absoluta; assembly: GCA_027580185.1. Lineage (NCBI taxonomy): Eukaryota > Metazoa > Arthropoda > Insecta > Lepidoptera > Gelechiidae > Tuta > Tuta absoluta. The sequence continues at coordinate 4,960,134 of JAQAHW010000023.1, read as the reverse complement.
CTATTCTAAGTCGGCATCACATCACCCCATTTTTTACCCGTGGGAGTAGTAAGAGGCGGCTAAGGGACTCGAAGATGTGTATTGCAATTTTAGGCGATGGGCTGACAACCTGTCACTATGGTGATACACAATTTTCAGAATGTCCCTCAATTATTTGTCAGACGTGGCGTAAATGTCCGTTTTTGCGGCCATTTACGCTCTACCTACCCCGCAAGGTATTATAGGCGTGATATATGTATGTATGTAGTTCGGAAAGAAAATATAGGCGTGGGCAAAAAGTGAACTAATAGTTTTTTCATAGGTTGCTATGACATTTTTCATACTGAGGCACAGAGGCGCCCTCAATTTCTACGCCTATTCTCTTTTCACACAGACAACACCGATCACTAGCCCCTTTACAAAAAAGCAAACGTTCCAAATTCAATCTTTTCTTTTTCAGTGTTTCAAGAGCTGGCTGGAATTAGGAACATGCACTATCTTCAGATCTGCGGGCGGTATGGCGACACCTCTAGTGCTCCGAGAGGCGTGGAGTGCCGCGGAGGGCCAGGGAGGGTTGGGGGAGGACCAATGAGTACGTCATGAGGACCTTCAGCGGAGACGGAGCGCTCTTCACATTGGGGCGACGGGTTTTTTGAATATCTTGACTGAGAGTGTGTTACAGTGATACTACTTTGTGTTGGTGCTATGAACTTTTTGGTTTGGAGTTCCCAACTACCTTTAATTTCTACGGTTTAATATTTAGTTTGATTTATCTGAATTACTACGGAATTTTCTAAAATTGCAAAATTTGTTACAAGACTTTTTTTCTTAAAATCTTTCATTCTCCTGCCCGTGCTTGAATAGTTTTGCAAGTTTCCAAAAATCAAGTGTTTTAAAATTTGGTATTCAATGTTTCAAGAATTGAACCAGCCCAAGAATTTTAAACCCTGGCTAGGCTCAATTTTTCATATTTTGCTCTATGTTTCTTGGGGAAAGTTGATTAGTTCCTTTAGCCGACTCTTGATCCATGTTCTTCATCTTTTTTAAATACATACATACATACATATATCACGCCTTTATCCCTTGCGGGGTAGGCAGAGCGTAAACGACCGAAAAAACGGCCACTTACGCCACGTTTGACAAACGTTTGAGGGTCATTCGGAAAATTGTGTATCGCCATAGTGACAGGTTGTTAGCCCATCGCCTAAAATTGCTATACACACCCTCGAGTCCCTTCGTCGCCTCTTACGACTCCCACGGGTAAGAAATGGAGTGATGCTATTCTAAGCCGGCATCACACGGCAAATTTTTTAAATACAGAAGACAAATATTGTAAAAACATTGCTTTTTTTACTAATAAAATATATTTCTTACAGATTTACTTTCATATAAGTATATTATACTCGCTTACTTTTAGTATGATACGAGTGGCCAATTCTGGGCACGCAAAATTTGACAAGATTGCCAATGAATCGACGAGAAGACGAAGAAGTATGATACTCAAAATCACATCTTTACGTCTTGTGAGACAAATCAGAATATTACAAGCAACATATTGGTCCATTGTTTTCCCCAAAAAAGCTCATAAACATTTCCCAAACACCAACCAGTGAACATTTCAAACGGCAATAACTCACAGCTCGGCACCTAACTCATTTCTTACCTAATTCGTTCCCCACCTTACAAATACTCACAATTTCTACATGACAGATTACACGGGATGCTTCCATCAACGCTGGGTGAAAGAATCGCTAAGAGCGAGTCGAGTTCTCTTGCCGAATGTTCCGTATACCAAGATTTTTTTTAAACCAATAGACACTCACAAATTACCTGACCTTGCTTCAAAATTGTGGAAATTTTCAAAAGTTGTATACCTAACACGGGAAGTATTAAAAATTTGGTATTCAAGACGCTCACAATTTGTATTTGTGACATTATACGCATACGAGACACTTTTATCACCGGCCGCTAAATGAAAAAGTAGCCAAGGACGAGATCACTGGCTAATTGTTTCGTTTCCTATCATCAGCAGCATAGGGTATAAACCTAAGCCTACCGAATTATTTACTGGTAGGTATTGATAAATATCTTATCAATTGTAGGGTTATTGACTCTCACAAAGATTATTGAAAACTGACGTGTTCTTTAAAACCATCTAAAATGACGTATTTGCAAAAATAAAAAAAAGTAGCAACCGGGCTGGAATCATGCCTAGCTCCATCTAGCTTTTTGAAATGACTAGCTTACGTCTGTACAGAGGTGGTAAGTAGGTACAATTTAATATTAAAAAGGGTAGGCAGAGCGTAAACGGCTTCAAAAATGGAAATTTACACTTTTAGGGTAATTCGAAAAATTGTGTATCGCCATAGTGACTGCAATAAACTCTCCTATTCCCTTAGTCGCCTCAAACGACTCCGACGGCAAGAAAAAGGGTGGATCCTTAGCCGGCATCGCACGGAATTTCTACATAAAAAAACTTACGTCAAACAGGTATAAATAAAGTCTCGCCTTTCCCAATCGAAACGTGTAAAATTTCCTAATGAAACCCTAAATATGTTGGGTAAAAATACGAAGTTCGCACAATAGGGCTAACCCCTTTTCCCCACCCCACCCTATGGAGGAAGACTCGCTGAGGAGATCGGGGGGGAAACGGCGAGAAAAAAAGTGTGGGCGAGATTTAGGTGTGATTGTGTTACTCGATTTCGGACCCGTCTACGATTCTATTTCCAGTACTAGGTAATATAATAATTTTGGTAAGGTTAAGAAAATTCATGTTATTTGTAATTTTGTTACCGGAAATACGTGTGCGAATTCATGCAAACAGATTTTTGGCCACAGGGAATCGTATTCAGGCGCTGTCGACCCCCTGTGCAACGTGAGTCGCCGTCGCCTAAAGTGCTTATTTAGCTTTATTTAACTCACATTATTGTAGTGTATTTATTGTATTTGTGTTAGATTTTGAGTTATATTTTATAGTTTTATTTTATTTTTATTTGGGCCTTGTTGCCTGAAATAAAGGATTTTTTTTTTCATTTATTTATATTTATTGGCAGTAACTTGAGGACCAATTTTAGAGATCAAACTATGTTGGATACTTTAATAAAATACTGTATGATGAGCCAGTAACTATGCTTCCAATACCGGCTTAATAGAATCACCCAAATTCTATTCATAGCTGTCGTAAAAAGCGACAAAGGGATTAATTCTTCCTGGAAAAAGGCAGCTGCGTTCCCTGTGATTGTAACATCTTGCATTTCTCTCGCCAATCTACCTGCCAAACATGGTAAGTAGGATGATACCCCCCAATAGAAGGAGGCCCAGGATCAGAGTGGACTGTTGTGACCGTTAAAGTAATAAAAAAAATGCTATCCCGAGGTGCTTAATACTTAGTACAAACACAAACAGATGGAGCCTTCTATGTTTTTTTTAACTTATCTCCAGTTTAATGTATTGTTTTTAAGGTTATGTTTATGTTGTAGGAAATATTAAATGCTGATGAGACTAAAATAAACACTTTGGGTAATTGTTGTTTCAGGTCGGAAGTATGGTAAAGTTTCATTATTTTCACAATTAAATAATGGAGTGAAGTTGTATTTATTTTATATTTTACAATACCTACATTTTCAGCTCTTTACTAGGGATTGCAATCCAACCGGATTTTACCGGATTATTGGCACCAATCTGTTCGACCCGGACTGGATTGGCTAAATAGTAAAACACGCTTAACTAATATTTTTTCAAGAATGATTAAGTTTGAGATAACTAAGTATAAAGTATATTTTGGTTAAAAAGCCTGCAGACTTTGCATATCTTGAGTTTGCACAATTATTACTTATCACATTAAAACAATTTTAAACAGATTAAATTTTTACATACATAAATACATACATATATCACGCCTATAATCCCTTGCGGGGTAGGCAGAGCGTAAACTGCCGCATAAAACGGACATTTACGCCACGTCTGACAAATATTTGAGGGTCATTCGGAAAATTGTGTATCGCTATAGTGACAGGTTGTCAGCCCATGGCCTAAAATTGCAATACACACCCTTAAGTCCCTAAGTCGCCTCTAACGACTCCCACGGGCAAGAAATGGGGTGATGCTATTCTTAGCCGGCAACACACGGCAAATTTTTAATTTTTATGATTTAACAATTCCTGCGTTTCCCTAAAACACTACCTATATCGGTTTAAAATTATTACTGAAGTCAAATCATAACAGAGTCAAAGTGGGGGTTATTATTAACTTAACCATCGCTAGCACGTTTGTTTGCTGTCATCGTTACATCGTTCGTATAACAAACCGACGAAAATATCACATCAACATTTATTTTCCCTATAGTTTCTACGTCTTTGGCACCCGGTACCGGATCCGACCGAATGACACCGAATCCGGTAGGGGACAAAAAGGTACCAAATTGCGAGCCCTACTCTTTACAGAGTTCGTAATCACGGATTAAAATAACTGTTTATTTTGTTTTATTTTGATGAGTATTAGTTGTGTAAACTCAGAAAATATACCACATTTTTTGTCAAAAAACGATAGTACGTAACAAGCATCCGTTTATTTGCAAAAATTTTGATTTTCTTGCAAAATATGCAGCTTCCCACCAAAAAGAAGGCACCCTATGCGGCGTCAGGCGCGGACGTGCCCCGGCATCAAACTTGTGTACCTAACTACGAGAACAGACTACACTCGTAAGTAAACACAGCTTCAAGTAGGCTAACAAGTGGATTATTCATTTCGTATGCTACATAAATAAATTTAGTCAGCTTCTTCGGGTCAGATACCGACTCAACTAACGACCCAATGAACCCTGGTGTCAGAGTTTTTCAAAGGCTTACTACCTCTGAAATGGACGTTTTATTACCGCGGTCTAAGTGATGTGGACAGCAACCAGGACCGATGGTTGAACGTGAAATCGGAATCATGGAACCATCTTTCTTACGGACAATCCGGTGTTTCAGCCTGCATTGTCCTGACTGGTTTGAAATTTACAATCAACATTATTAGTGCCTTACCAGTATTCGAACCCACTAATAGTAGCTAGAGGACCTTCACAACGCCACTGACATCGCAGTGCGTCTGGCTGTGGTCAGAATTGATTTAATACCGCCAAAGCCGACCGACACGAAAAAAAAATAGAAGTAGGCGGTTGAAAAACATTGACACCAGGGTTCATCGAGTCGTTGAATGACTCGGTGTCCTACACGAAAAGAAGATTCGAACCCAGAACTGTACCACAACAGTCGTCACCTTATTATAAAACTAAAACAACCCTTGCAGTATAAAGCCAGACGCTCTTGAGCTGTCGCCCCGAAAAAGGACAAACATTAAAATTTTCAGTCTTTGAGACCTGCATTTTTAACCAGACGCAAATGAGAAGGTTCGGTTACAAGCGAGCCGGCAGACCTCTTTTATTTTTGTTCACTTTTTTTATTTCTATCCAACTTTAGTTGAGCTCTTGCTTCCATCACAGCTACACCCCTTTAAGGGGTCAACATATAAACATATTTTTGTTTTTCCTACAGTTACTAAGCGGCACCAGTAAAAATGTAACCCTTAAATGGGTAGATTGAGTTGGCTTACCTACAAAAGAATCATATACAACAGCCCTGAGACGTTCACTGCATACCCTTGCCGCAGGTGCTTATACAAACCGCGATTTAGCGCCGACCTGTACTACCGAACGCTGGAAGAAACTAAACATTGGGGTATGGGCAGCAACGTTCCCCATTGAAAACTATCTGCATTGCGCTTACTAGCGTCCATACTGATGTATCGAAAAAGTCACCCTAAAGTTTCCCTCCCTTTCCTTTCAGAGATCAACACAAAATGGCCGGTAGCTGAATACTGAGTGCTAGCAAATAAATTAAAAAGAAAACTAATGCAGCTAAAAAGAAAATAGGAATGCTGCATGTAAAACGTAGGATGTGTCCACGTGAAAAATTCTACAAGGTGTTTTGGGACCCTGTTTACGAGGTATTTTAATTTGAACTTTTGATCATTGTTACGACTCGACAAACAAAAAATTATGTTTTTTTTACTGTTGCGGGATTCGAATCTATGTCGTTTGAGGTAACGTATCAAGCTCTAAACTATCGTGTGTTCTAAACTAGAGCAAAGTTGAAATTTACACATACTTACATCACGCCTATATCCTTTACGCGGTAGGCAGAGCGTAAGCTGCCCTGAATACGGAAATTAACGCCACATCTGACATAACTAAATTGAAAACTTTGAGGGTCATTCAGAAAAAATGTGTATCTCGATAGTGAGAGAATATCAGCCTATTGCCCAAAATTGCAAAACACATGTTACCCTCGAGTCATTTAGGGAAAGAAATGGGTTGATGTTCTTCTAAGTATCACACGGCAATGGAATTCAAATGTGCACATTTACGGTTAAAGCAATTCCTTGTCCAGCTCTTAAGGAAATAACATTTAACATGTAAACCAAGCTTCATTGTTATTCAGGAAGAGTAGAATGGGCAATTAGAAGACACGCAAAATACTCGTAGACAAGTGAAAATATTCTCCATTTCCTTGGAAATTGTTTGCTGGCAGAGAAAGTGTTAAATCGGGTGGTTCCACCGCGCTCTACCACGTTTTAACTAAAGTCTATTAATGCACTGCAAGGATTAGTTTTGACAGCTCAATTACTCGTAGGTACCTAACGTAAACGTGAACTATCTTATCTTAAAAAAAAGGAGACGGATCCTTAGTGTGTAGGGGATCTAGATACCTGTTGAAGTCTAGATGAATGATCCTACACAACCGGTAAGACTTTGCATTGAAGTCGGGCGCCTTAACTGACCGGCCCGATGGCGTAGTGGATAGTACCCCTGCCTGCTACGCCAAGGGTCGTGAGTTCGATCCCCACACAGCACAACTATTTGTAGGTTACTTATCAAATATTTGTGTGGAGTATGTTTTTATACACAAGAAAATAAATATTTATGTACTATATATTGTATGTTTTTATACACAAGAAAATAAATATTTATGTATTATATCAGCTATCTTGTTCTCATAGTACAAACTTTTACGCTAGCTTATATGCTTAAAGGGCTAGATTGCGCTGTGTGAAATGTCCAAGATATTTATTTATTTATTTACGAGCCCTTTTTTTTATTCTAGAATCAAAAGTATGATAATCCGTACTAATATTATACATCTGAGAGTTTGTGTTTGTGTATGTATATTTGTTACCTCTTCACGCTCAAACGGCTTGACCGATTTGGATGAAATTTAGAACACATGTAGAGTATAACCGGGAATAATACATAGGCTACTCTTTACCGCGGGAAAACAAATATTACCACGGGGATATGAGTGGCAGCGGGTGAAACCGCTGGGCGTAAATCTAGTAATTAAATAAAACGTAGTGTAATTTAAGTACAAAGTGTAACAACTCGTAAGAGCTACTATAGTAATTGTAAACAGACTCGTAACTGCTAAGCAAATGGCTAAACTTACTAAACTTAGTAATGGTTGAGTATGTAAGTAATAAATAGGTGCCTTTAGTTATAATTAAGTGGTAGTCGCTTCTTGTAAAAAATAAATAATTAATTAAATAAATTTTCTGGACAGTTCACACAGCGTCATCTAGCCCCAAACTAAGCAAAGCTGAAAAAGCCTACTATGGGAACTACATCAAAAGCTGATATGAATAATATGAATATTATCACTTTGTGAATTTGTTCCCAGTCTGGTTAGGGCATTGCAGGCTGAACCACCGATTGTCCGTGAAAGATGGTTCCGGAGGGTACGTTCAGTTGTCGGTCCCGGTAGTTGTCTATGATTACTTAGACGGCAGTCGTTGCGCAACCATGTCGGAGTCCCGCTAGTAGTAGGCGGTTGTAAAACACTGACGTCAGGGTTCATCGAGTCGTTCTTCGACTCGGTGTCCTACACGAAAGGAAGAACATTTTTTTGTCCTATTTATGATATGCAAAGCAACACCCCAAGCAACATCATCCCCTGTATTCTAAAGCATAAAATGACAAGTAATATCTCAAGTATAATCTCCACGAGTGTTTGTCTGAAAGCCTGCCTACCTACACAGAATACTTGAGTCCACATTCTTCTCCAGACATAAAAGAAACTGTAAAATATGACGCAAATTCAGACGCGGCCGGAAAATAGGACAAAACGCCGAAACCCGCCAAAATGGACGCGACGCTTCCAGACTTTAGAGGCCTGACGGCCTGAGTGTAGGGCTTTTTCATATTTTAGGGTTCAAATGTTGCATTTGTCAAAGTTTTACAGCCCTTTACGGTTTTTTGTTTTCATAAAACTTTAGACCCAAATGAGGTACCTACAAATTATTCATAATTATAATCATAATCTTTTCGTAATCATAATATAGAAAACTACTCATGAGATTGAGCTACTTTCCTCAAGGAACAAAAATTTAACTCCCATAGCCGACCGAGTCAGTCAGTATGTATGGGAGGTTCATTTTTTAAATATTTTGGCCTGTGTTCATTAGAGAAAGTTTTTCGGCTTCATGGGTAGTTTCGTCCGTGAAATATTTGCCCCCGTTTAAGGCCACACTCTGTATGTGTTCTGGAATGCCCAAGCTATTTATCTATGGTGACATGCACCGGACGATATTGCGATTCGTGACAGCTCCTATACCAATGTCTACCTGTGACTGCCGCAATTTGAATTCGGTTCTTGTGTGGGATTACGTAAAATTCTTTCGTTAAAAACGGAACTCTGCAAACACCAGAAAGTTTCCGGAGAACCGCCAAAAACATATTAGGAGAAATACGGAAAAATATACCTACAGAACCAGCCGTGAACACAGTCAAATCAAACTAGCCAGATTTTTTCTATTTTTATTTGCTCATGTCGCTCGCTTGCGTGGAAACAATTTTTGAAGGGTTTCCAGACGGATTTTTTGACAAATACCACCTTGAATAATGAAGAACGCGTCTGCATTAAAAAGATTATAGGGGGTATAATTTTTTGAATTAGTGAAGTACACGGATGAAGGGTTTACGCGTAGGTTTACCAAATTGATGGGTTCCGTCACACCAGGCGAAATAGGAGAGGAATGCTGTGGATTTTCCAGTTTTTTAAACATCAACAATAATAACCAATATTATATAAATAACTCAAAATGTATCTGGTAGGTAGCACAAAAATCCGATTTGTAAAAACATTACATACGACATTATCCCTTATGTAAATTCTGTCGTTAATAAAATTTATTTTAGTAGTTTCATATTATCTATGCCTGAATTATCATAATACATAGTAGTTTATGCAATTTCATACACTTTTTATCTGCACTATAAAAAATCTCTGAAACCGTTGTGTTTCCAAACCTTCGCACCGGCGAAATGTCATCTTCACTTTAAATTTTTAGAATATAATGTGGTAAAAGTACTTTAAACAATAAAAATAACATTATCGTGACAAAAAAACAAACTAAGTTTAGCACACAACATAACACGGCACCTACGAGTATGATAGATTTGTTGGAAATGGCGGAAAATTTGAGTATTGGCACAGACTAAGTATGTATTAGCACAAAACACTTCGTTTCATTTCTCCATTTTATCGATAACGGTTCCTTCTCCATAAGACGTAATGCTTCAGCGTTTGAGAAGAAACTGTAATTTATGTAGGCAGAATGCATAAAGCAGGTCTTTATAGAATTGTTTTCGAATTTGTAATGTAGAGACGAGTGTATGTTAAAAAATATTTGCACGAAAGAATTCATCAGTAAGAAAAGAGCTGCATCGTATGAGGTATCCATCAAATTCAGATGCGCACCCATTACTTATAGATTCCTCACCACAATGCCGCGTTCGTTAGCGCCGGAATCGACCCCGTGACAATGGGCTCAATTTTTACGAACACTTTCTTACCAAAAAAAATTTACTACCGGGGTATCGTGTGTTATAATTTAACTAGGTAATAAGCTGTTAACCGGTCTGTAGGTAACTACAGTGATACCCAAATTTATAAGCTCTGAAATATTTGTCAATATTTTCTCAATTATTTAAAAAGAGACCAGAGATCAACTCACTTTTCTAATTTCAAAATCTGCTTAAATATGGATTAATTTCGAAATAAGTACGTTTACGGAAAAATGGAGAGCTATATTGGGTGAAATTTCACTAGCGATTGATAGCGAAAACTCAGGATGGGGTGAGATGATAAGAAACAACTTTTTCCAAGGAACATAGTTCGAAATACGAAAAAAGAAATTTGGACCTCCTATACCAAATAGCCGGTCAACTGATTAAAACTACTATGAAAACTCAAAATATTTATGACATTTGTTCCTTGGGGAAAGTTATTCCTTGTCGACCAGACGGGCTGTCTCAAGATTTCGCTATCGGTCGCTAGTAAAATATCAGCCTAATTATTTATTATCTCTATCAAAAACACAATCAAATTAGTTTAACCTTATTTTTTCTTTTCCTTAGAGTCAAGAAAAGCTAGATATTTTTTCATGGAAAATGATCGCAAGAATCAAAACCAACACCGCCCGTTCGTTAGCGACGGGAATCGAACCCGCGACCCTCAACAATAGCACCGCGGGTGTCGCATTGTCCGCGAGTGTATTGCTCAGTGAAATGACGGTGTAGGTTTGCTTGATTGCTTCAGAAATAGCGAGAAATCTTTTGAGCAAGGGTTAGATACGGTGCTGGCTGAAAATGAAAATGAAGTTACTTTATTCAATGTAGGATAGAATTATCACTTATTGACGTCATGATCCGTCATTTTAATAAAAAAGAAATTTGTGCCTCTATAACACAATTTTCATTTTTTTACAACAATTTTGTATTGTCCTAATAGAAAACCGACTCGGGTGGGATAAAAAATAAATAAATAAAGGCACTGCCTCGGGGCCGGCCATGAGAAAAGTCAACTCGCCCAAGGCCCAGATATTTTGCGGGTGACATGCCTCCTAAGGGGGTTAATCACACAGCATGTAACCATCTGTAAACGAAATTTGTTTTTTTGTAAACGACGTTTTGGCTAAGAATAGCATCGCTCTAGTTCTACGCATGGATGTCGTAAAAGGCGATGAAAATATTTTGACCTCCGAAATATGAAAAAATTATTTCGGCTTATATGTTCCTTGAAAAAAGTTGTTCAGTTTCGTAGGCTGTTTTTCAAAACTTGCAAAATTTTCAAGCGCGGTTTGAACCTGCGACTTTTGCATTACTAGTGGCGATGCCTATTCCATCTGGGCAACCGCAGCTTGTTCCTTGACCGCCAATTTTGCAAGTGTATTTTAATGCCAGTAACGCGTGGCACGGCTCCATTTACCGGGTTAGTTTTGCAACTAATACCCGGCGATTAATTCGTAGGCCGGTTCATCCCTTGAAATATTTGCAGTATTTTTTTACCCCGTTATAAGAAAAGTATTTTATATCATTTACAAACAATCGAAATTCCGCGATTGATGCAGGTGATTTTCTATCACTTTTATTACTTCCTTTCCTGCTGCCATACTTCTTTTAATTTTTACATTAACTTTAAATTATTAATTAAATTCTAATTAGAACTGTTTGATAAATGCATTTGTATTTGATCTATAGTTAGTAGGTAGGTGTGGCATATTTAAGTGCACTAGACCTGGTTTCATTTTATCTCGAGGAAAAGGGCATTGACCGCTCATACAAACTGACGCAAATCATGACGTAACAGGTCAGTGTAGGTCAGTTGGGGTTAGAGGTGTAGGTACTACTTGAGGCGGAGTGATGATGAGGCCAAGGGATGATGAAGACTGTGACGAAAATAGTAGCTACCGACCAGGTTGGAAATGTTTAGAAGTTGTATATATAGCAATCGACGGAATAACTTCGATACCGCGTTTCAGGACTTGTATGTGGAGCGCATGCGCGCCGCCACATCACTCACCCTTTTTGGAGTGTTGAAGACGCTGTACAGCCGGTGATTTCTTGAGGCAGTTGATGCTTCATCGTGCAGTCAGGCGGTGAGGCTAGCAGAGATATTGTAGCAGTGGTAGAGCAGGCTGCACGCTGGAGAAAAGAGTTTACGGAATCCCAAACTAAAAGTACAGATACAATGATGACACACGTCGCCGCAGCAGATTTCGGCTGTCACAGGTTGTCATTTGTATGGTCGCTATTAGGACACCGAATCGCCCAACGATCCGATGAACGCTGGTTTCAGAGTTTTCCAATGGCCTACAACTTATAATTATAGACCATTGAAATGGTTGGACTAGGAACAAACTCACAAAGTGATAAGTATTTGTGAGCGCCCTACCGAAAATGTAACCTGGAACCTTTGCGCCGCAGGCAGTTGCACTACCACTGCAACATATCGGTCGTTTTTCTGCTAAAACTGCAATTACCGTCTCATTACCGTACACGGTTCAGCATACATTGTTGGTTTTCAAATGGGTGTCATTACAATAAACTCAAGATAACCAGCAATGGACGTTGAATCCTGCACGGTATTCAGACTAGTGTAATACCCGTTTAATTCTACATGTAGAATTAAACGGGTATTAAACTCAATGTATTGAGTTCCAAGAAAGGACAACACACTCGCAAGTCTCTGTTATGATCAGATCAACAACAGAATCTCCCAAGATAATCTTTGTTCCAATACTCCTTCCCACGATTCCCTCATATGTTTGAAGTACCTCCTAGAAGATAGTTTCTAGGAAAGTGAAGAGGCGTTTCTTTGAAGGACAGAGATGGGCAGTGTCTCTCAAAATGTGCAAAGCAGCCCACTGTAGGGGTCTCAAACAGATTTTATGACAAATCGAAATATGGAGACCTCTTAATTAAGTGGTGACTCGAAGCTGTGTTGGTAGGACGTGATTGTAGGATTAGTCAAAAACAGAAATGTTTACGTATTCCCACGATTCCTTTATATGTTTGAAGTACCTCGTAGTAAATTGTTTCTAAAAAAGTAAAGAGGCGTCTCCATGAATGATAGAGAAAAGCTTCCTAGAGAATGAAGAACGAGTCACCGATGGGTTTTGTACAAAGTTTTAAGTGGGCCCCAGGACTGGAGGAAATTTTTAATCAGGTAGAAATTTGATCTCCCATGCCGCATAGTCTAAGACGTATGGTCATACATAGACTTAAATTATTTACAGGAACTCTTACAATTTATAGATTAGTGTAATAGAACTCATAATGCTACATGTGGTTAGCTCACAGACTGGCGCATATTTTACAGGGTTATTTTTTATTAGCACCAGGAAGTGGTCTGTGTCAATACCAGCACCGCGGTACACTCGAGTGTCTACAACTTTACTCTTCAATCTTTCATCCACAATCACTAAATCAATCATTGTTCTTGATGCACCTTCCGCTCTTGTATAAGTGTGGATCTTTTTGTGTTGAAACATTGTATTCGACACAAAAAGATCCCACTGCAAACAAATCTCTAACACACTCTTTCCATTCTCATTTACTCTTTCATCACCAAACGTACCAAGAACCTTATCATACCCATCTCGCTTTATTCCTACCCATCCATTAAAATCTCCCAGCATAATAATTCTTTCATTCGCCTTGCAGTTTTTCAAAACATCTCTCACATTGTCCCAAAACTCCTCATTTTCCTTTTTTGCTTTTGTGGAGCCACCCGAACCCACATCCGTCGGTGCATAGACACCTAGGATAAAGATTCGAGTGATTCCGACCTTCAGCCTAATCCAGAGGAGTCGAGGGCTCACACATTCGAACTCAGTCACGCATTCAGCCATTCGTGCGGAAAGAATCACGCCGACTCCTTTACAGCCTCGGTCGGAACTAGAAACCCCAGACCAATACGCTGTGTAAAGGCCATGTTCCGTCGTGTCGCAACCTTTCCGCTTCGTCTCATTCACACACAAAACATCTATGCGCCTCTTATCCATCATCTGACATACTTCATCTATTTTATCCACCATTCCTCCCCTAACATTCATCGTAGCAAAGCGGCTCTCAGTAGCCCGCAATCCGCACCCGACAGGAACGAGACGTGATGAGTTGCGAACTCCTACATCGCCGCCATATAGATTTTGGTTCGAATTTACAATCATTGCGTTCCCACGAGAAGCTAGGGAAATTTAATGTCGATCCTGGCAGAGCCCCGCATACCAGGACAAGGTTAGCCTGAATCTGGGGTCACCCGGTCCCAGGGCAAATCGGCACGCTAAACTAGGCACGCCCCTAGCTATGCATCCATCGGCGCGGCAGACCTTGGATTGGCGGAGAGGTAAGGAGTAAGGAAGGGGAGGGAAAGAAGAGAGACAGGACTTTGTGACTTGGGAAAGGATGAAAGGTTACGGATACTACTACCTCGGAGGACAAGGTTTGAGGCCGTAGTAGCTCGGGAAGCCGGGGTCGCATACCCGTAATATCAAAACCTAGCCACCGGGCAGGCAGCTTGGCTGTATATCCCCTGACTCCGGGGTTGCAGGAGATGGTAAATATTATGACTGAGGCTTTGAAAAAGAAAGGAATGAAAGTGAATGTAAGTAAGACGAAAGCAATGGTTTTTGAGAAAGAGGAAAATATGACAGAGTGTAAAATTATGATAGAAGAAGAGAGGGTGGAACAAGTGAAAGAGTTTGTGTATTTGGGCTCCATGTTCACATCAGATGGAAAGTGTGAAAGTGACATCGAAAGAAGGGTGAATGCCGGAAACATGGTGAATGGAGCGTTGCACGCTTTTATGAACAGCCAGAAAGTCTCTGATAAGGCTCGTCTGGCTGTGCATAGAGGGGTGTTAGTTCCGACACTTATGTATGGGAGTGAAAGTTGGGTATGGCAGAAAAAGCATGAAAGTAGAATAAATGCAGTACAAATGAGAGCGTTAAGAAGTATGATTGACGTAAAATTGAGTGACAGGATAAGGAATAGCGTGATAAGGGAACGTTGTGGTATAAAAGAAGACGTAGTGACTGGTGTAGAAAAGGGTATGCTTAGATGGTTTGGTCATGTAGAGAGGATGAATGAAAGAAGATTAACGAAAGAGGTGTATATGGCAAGTGTGGATGGGAACGTCGGAAGGGGAAGACCTCGACGAACGTACCTTGATCAAATCGGGGACGTCCTAAAGAAAGGTCAGGTCAAGAGTACCCTAAACCGAAGAGCATGCATGAAGAGATTGATGAATGTGGAGGAGGCGAAAGTAGTATGCCAGGATCGTAGTAAGTGGAAGGAAGTAGTCTCTGCCTACCCCTCCGGGAAAGAGGCGTGATTTATGTATATATGTATGTATGTATTTTTTATTCACCCCAGAAATTTTACAGGGCGATTCTACTCATGATTCTGAACAACTTTTGTTATGGGGTCAACTGCGAAATCGCAGGTAGGTGCGGTGCTTACCTTGGGGTGGTGGTTCACCTAACTTTGAAAACCACTGGTTTAGAAATGAAGTCATCACGACCCTCGCCTTCCGACGAATCACCACAATAATTTCTGCTGCCAGTGACTTTCTACTCATGACAATGTTCTTAGAAGGAATATGCTTTGAACTCTCAGAGGAAGCTTTTTCTTGGACTTTACTATTGCTGAAGCGGACGAATTTAGATTTGCTGATTGCTGATCAGTGTATCTAGAATGTATTTTTTTTAATAGTGTAAACTACAATATTTCAATCATGTACGAGAGCAACTCGTGTAATAATATAGTACCTACCGAAGTAAGTAGCTGTTTTAAGCAAGCCTAGACAGTTGAATACAGTAGTCACAAATAATTAAACAATAGAGTTAAAGAAAAGGGCTTGGCCTACGGTCAGCACTAAACTGCCACTTGTCTTAGCAAACACGGCTTTCCAATACTCTTCCAAATCCACTCCACTCCAAAACGGCCCATAAAAGAAAGCTATTAGGCTTTAAATTTGTAAAACAAACATCCTAACTACAGTTCACTGTAGTCAGCATGTCACAAAGTTTTCCCACGACGGTCATTCAAGGGGGACACTTTAGCACCACTTTAATTTCCATTGTATAGCTAAAGGTTTAGGTCTATTTTGCAGTGAACGCGAGCCAGTTTTCACGTTGGCCATTTCTTGTACCGGAGACCATAGACCCTAGTATGGGCAAAGGTAATTAATGGTCTGCAGTGTTCTTCTTAGGCATTTCATGCTCAGTTGGATGAGAAAACGTCTAAGGAAACTGTCACTTCGTATTATGAAAAAGTTGTTAAGTGCTTTGTTTAGCCACGGCTGTCTGCGAGTGTTTAGTTGTGGGCCAGCTGGAAGTAAAGCCCTTTACACACGAGTCTACACACATTGTGTCCAATTTAGTTGCTGAATTTCTGATTGTCAAAGTTTTCCTCGCAAGTTGTGTCTAGGGCTTTAGCAGAAAAAGGTAAGACAAGTGTGAAACGCGTGTTTAAAAAAAATCTTCTTACAAAGATACCTTAGACAAGTATTCACCGTATGTGTCGTGTCACTTTTTTGTGGCAATGCCCTTAGGTTCGTGACTTAGCTGCTACGTATACCTAAGTTCAGTCTCAGAATTTCTGATATAGTATGATGTATGACCACCGATCTCTTATTATATAAGTCCTAAAGGGTACGACAAGTTGCGCGGAAATTCTTTGATGTCATATTCAAACAATCTCTGAATGAACTCTACCTTACCTACAGTTTGTTTTGACACTTACGATATCTGAAATTCCGCAACTAAGTATACGGAGATAAGTTCCGGCCATAAAAGGAATAGTAGATAATTTACAACTCATTCTGGAAGTAGTTTTGAGCATACAAAACGGCAGTTTAACGACATGACTTGGTTTAAAATATTTGTTGTCTTAAGAATGCACTGTACAAGAAATTGCAAATACAATGACAATGATTTCTGACAAGAACTCTCTGAGGCAAGGAAAACTTTCTTAGCAAATACTTTTGATTACTTAAATCTCATTTAACACGGTAAAGCTAAGTATTAAAAAAACAGAAGCAGAAATAATCACATAGTAGAAAATAAAGTCGCTTACCGTGGTGTCCCGTTGTATGCATGGATATTGAAAACTACGCACCGAATTTGATGCTGTTTTTCTCAAGAGATTTATATGTATGTATAACTTATGCCAGGAAAACGGGTAGCAGCGGGTGTAAATGCTGGGCGGCCCGCAATTTCAATTTTATAATACAACAAGTAAATTTATATACGTTGTTAAACTGAATACCAAATTTAAAACACTTCCCGTGTTAGGTATACAACTTTTTTAAAACTTGCATAATTTTCAAACGCGGGCAGGATTTGAACCTGTGACTTTCGTAATTTCTAGTGACGACGCATCATCCATCTGGGCTTTTTCATCGCTTAGACTACATTCAATCGGTAAAGATAGAATTAGTCACTGGGTATTAGTTGCAAAACTAACCCGATATATGGAGCCGTGCCACGCGTTACTGGCATTAAATACACTTGCAAAATTGGCGGGCAAAGTACGAGCCACCAGTAATGACGAAAGGCGCAGGTTCAAATCCTGCCCGCGCTTGAAACTTTTGCAAGTTTTCAAAAAACGTTGTTAAATATTATGGGATTCGACAACTCGCGCAGAAACTCTTTGATGTCGTAAATTCAAACAATCTAAAAATTTGCTACTGAATTATACACAGGTATTTCAAAATGTATACCTAACATTACTATCTAACTTAGTAACTTCTTACCTACTTATTTAACAGAGTTATTATCTTTTTGTTTTCACACTTAGTTAGTTATGACTTGAAGTATGTTAATACGCGGTTAAGTGGGTAGACTGTTTACTTAGTTTCTAAGCTAGTAATAACTTGCTTGTTTGTTTTATTTACAATGTTGCTGTTTATGGTATGTCCAATGACTTTGAAACGTTAGTGTCATAGGTGATTATAGTTTGGACCAACCCTAGCCGAAGCTTCTATTGGTTAAACATTTTGTAGGTTTAATAAAGTTGGTAGTGGTAGGTATTTATTAAAATCACTGAATGAAAAACCTTAAATGAGTGAAGCAAGGAATGCTTGGAACAGTAGGTAACTATCGAGCTAAGTGATTTAACGTCTCATACTATTGTGCAGAAATTCTTTAGGAGGAGTAGTGATGAGGCCAGTAGGCGGAGTGATAACTGTGAAGATAAGGGTAGCTACCCGCCTGGTCGGGTGTTGTGACCAGGGGAACGACTGTTCCAAACGGATATGTTTGGAAGCTGTATGTATAGCGATCGGCGGAATAACTTCGATACCGCGTTTCAGGATTAGTATGTGGAGCGCATGCGCGCCGCTACAAATCTATCCAAAATTTCGCAACCTAACAATGCAGTCCTAGAATACAGTCGTTATGGAGCATTTGAATGTTACCTACCTGACAGAAGCCATAACATTTATGTAAATACATTCTGAAGACAGTTATCTCATACAATTGAAATAGAAGTGTCTGCTTACCACACAACACGCGAGTGTGAAAACTGCTTACGAAGCTGAATAGAACTTTGGAATACCGTGAAAAAGCCACTTTATTTTCCGTTCGTTCTACGCATCATGTCTGTTTTTGTCCGGACCACCCACCGTAAACACTGAATGAGAGAAATCAGGAATTTTATGGTCTTCCCATAGTTTTGAGCGCTATAAATGGCGACAGTAAATCAACAGGATGCTATTCTGAGAGATTATTACTGTTACTCAAGTTTAAGGCTTGATTGAGTGAATTGTATAGCTGTATTTACGGAGTGGGGTTAGGAACACACCTCGTGTACTTTTACGTTAAACTGCTTTAGATTTCTGATTTCGGGTTTAACTCGTTCGTTCGTATTTCAGGAAGGAATCAATCTCGTTACTTTTTGTTAACAAATGCGTCTGGTGCCAAATTTAATTAAACGATTCCAAATATGAAAACTGTCTCACTATTGTGTTCAATCAAACGAAGACCGTAATACCAAGACTAAACAAAGAAATTATCGAGATGTGGTTTAAGTGTGATCTTGCAGGATTTAAGATGTTAAGCAAGTCTTGAGTCCACTTGTCGTCCGTAGTTGCGTATTTTAATGCAACGTAGCGCATTCGACTGTCAGACGAAAGCGAATTTCGAATACAAATCATACAAATACGGCTACGGTGCATTTACGGTGCAAACGACTTGACAGGTGCATCCGTTGAGCACCGGGTCACACCTACTCTGCGTTTACGTTCATAAGAGTGTCTTGAAAATTCGTATTCTTTGAGTAGTTTTTTTTTACCTATTTAAGATACTAGTAGAATTGAATCAACACCATACACACAAGTGCACCAAAACTGGTTGCGAATACCCCGTAAGTTTAAAGTTATAGGCTTGACAATATAGGTAACTTCCATATTCTGCAGGTTTATGTTTGCTGAATTATCATCACCATCATAATGGCGCACCTAGGTATAATATTGTATTCTGTTGGAGAATGATGTTAGCAGTGATTGGTGTGACTTTTTGCTTTTTTGCTATTTGCTTGGATGGAGTGTAAGTGTAATGTAAGGGAAGGCGTATCTACCGAAAACTTAAACTGCAAGCTTACAACAAGGTTTAGGTTACAACTTTGTGAAAAAGTTAATAAATAAAAACCAGTTCAAAAACTAACACCCGACTACTGAGATATCACGCTCTAAAAAGTAAGAAACAAGAAATCTGGAATATTAACTACAAACAATTTAATATCTATAGTCCACGAAATTTATACGAAGATATGACATATAATTATATATTTAAATGTATATTTAATAAAAAATTATTGTGGTTTATAGGTGATAGCCGTGGACGTATGCCAGTTTGCCTTACCTAATTATGTTGTGCAAGTTTATGATATAACCTACTAAGTACTAGAGTAGGTGGCATACGACCACGGCTATCACCTATAAACCACAATAATTTTTTATTAAATATACATTTAAATATATAATTATATGTCATATCTTCGTATAAATTTCGTGGACTATAGATATTAAATTGTTTGTAGTTAATATTCCAGATTTCTTGTTTCTTACTTTTTAGAGCGTGATATCTCAGTAGTCGGGTGTTAGTTTTTGAACTGGTTTTTATTTTAATTATTTTGGGGTTGAAGGTAAGTTTAACACTTTGGTATGTATTTTTTTTTCTGGATAGAAATGCAGCTCAATTCACAATTTAAACATCACTCGTTAATTAAACAAAATACATTCATCATAATCTTATCTTTGTATGTATGTATGTTTGACCATGCATAATAGGGTAGGAGCCAACATGCAGCCTTGGCGAACACCTCTACGCATTTCAAACGGCTCGGATGTATTGCCGTTAAATACAACAGATCTTTTCATGTCCATATGGATGGATTTAACAAGGCTCAGAAGTTTTGGCGGGCACCCGATGTTTACAAGTGCAGTGTAAAGGCCCTCTCTGCTAACGGTGTCGAAGGTTTTGTTAAGGTCTACGAACGCCACAAACAGAGGTGTTCTCTGCTCTCTACACTTTTCCTGAAGTTGGCGAAGTGTAAAGATCATATCTGTTGTGGAACGCTGGGCGCGGAATCGACATTGCGATTCGGGATATACACGATCAGCTAGTTTCTGGAGTCTTAATAAGACTAACCGAGCAAATAGTTTACCTACTATACTTAAAAGGGATATACCACGATAACAGTTACAGTCACCGCGGTCACCTTTGCCTTTGTATAAAGATAAGATAAGATAAAGATAATTTATCTTTAACATATCTATAGGGTAACGTAACGATGTTAGCATCGCGCATATCTTGTGGTATATATCCCGCTTCCCAACATTTACACAACAGACTGTGCAGGATGGGTAATATGCACTTGAGCCTGATGATTTCGGCATGGGTACCATCATTTCCAGGAGACTTTCCGGTCTTAAGCTGCTTAACAGCCTTGTGGTATTCCCTTATGGTAGGAAGGTCATCTAACTCGGCCCAGGTAGCTAGTTTTGGCATGCAGTCTGCAGCTTCCGGCATTATATTAACTGGTTCCGAATAGAGACCGATATAATGTTCTATCTATCGTTCGAGTTGGCGTTGGGCATCTGTATTATCAGTGCCATCCACTTCTTTAAGGGGGGCTGTTTTTTTAGGCAAAGGAACAAGGGCCTTTTTACTGCCAGCATACACACCACCAAAATTTCCGACATCAGCGCACGACTCCTTTTTGCTTTGCCGTAGTCGGGTAAAAATACAAGTACATATTTATTTATTTCAGTCAGTCAATCAGTTAGTACAGGCCAAAGTTACAACAAGACCTGAAATGGGTGTACGTACGCACACACTATTAGTTTTAATCTTACCCCTGGTAAAAAGCTGATCGAGAATTTTGTTCACACGAGTACTCAATACACACGAGTTTTTCATCGGACTTTCTTACTACACCTACATGAATGAAAAAACAGGAATACAAAAGAAAAACTTGTATTAATTGAAAATTTCAATGCAAATTGGCGCGTTAGAGTGATTCCCTTTTAAAATGTATTTCGTACAAGGCAAACGCAATTAAGTCCATTCGGCCAAGTCTACTATATTGACTACACAAATATTATCTCTAATATTTTAGTAAGCAGAATGCAAGACTTGGTTGAATGGACTTATTGCGTCTGCTTTGTGTTTTACGAATGTTTTGACATTTGCATGCTTTCTTCCATCTGGAAGAAAGGGATTTGTATATTATTATTATCTCCTGCTCATTTGAAACGTCAACAATGACTCACTTTTCTCTCTACGTTTTATCAAGCTATAGGGCACTTACTATGTAGGTTATCACTTAATATTTTCTCCAAGAAACAGAAAGTCAGCTGATTTAAATTTGTAGAAAGTCAAAATATTCATTCACATTTCAGAAATGGAAGTTGCTGAACAAAGTTGGTCGTTATTCGTTATCATGAGGATTTCGCAGATGACGCAACTACATTTTACCATGGGTACCTACCTAATAAAAAAGTCTTATACAGTCCGCTATTTCTTTCCCAATCTTTCTAATCACTTCACTCAAAAAACTTAAACCGCCGATCAATCAGTCCCGAACTCAAAAAACCCAGTTTGACTAGTTTAAACCCATAAGTGATATTAAACGGGACTTAAGGGCCGTACACATTGTAATCCCCGGTTATTGAGTGGACGAGTGATTGATCAATAGACGTGTGGTGATTGTGCACTTGGCTTTATTTGTTTGTAGGATCAACTAGGGTATTGTTGCTTTGAACATTGGAAGTGTGGGTATGTCGTCGTATGCGATGAGGATCTATTGAGAATGAGTTTTGCTGGTGCAGCTAAATGATTCCTGCTGCCGATAGGTATCTAAACATTTATTAGTACTAATACTACATACATGCATACACATATCACGCCTATAATCCCTTGCGGGGTAGGCAGAGCGTAAACAGCCGCAAAAAAACGGCTATTCACACCACGTCCGACAAATGTTTGAGGGTCATTCGGAAAACTGTGCATCGCCACAGTGACAGGTTGTCAGCCCATCGCCTAAAATTGCAATACACACCCTCGAGTCCCTTAGTCGCTTCTTACGACTCCCACGGGAAAGAAATGGGGTGATGCTATTCTAAGCCGGCATCACACGGCACTACTGATACTAGAGATAATATTATAAATCTGAGAGGTTGTGTGTCTATGTATGTTTTTTACCTCTTCACGCTCAAACGGCTTGACCGATTAGATGAATTTTGGAACACAGGTGGTGTATATCCCGAAATAACACATAGGCTACTTTTTACCGCGGGAAAACAACTATTACCACGGGAAAATGAATGGCAGCGGGTGGAACCGCTGGGCGAAAATCTAGTATTTTATATATTTTAGAGCTGTGTTGTCTCACTGCAGTGCAAAGGCCTCTCTCTTTCTTCCACGTCTCTCGGTCTAGTGCCAGGTTTTGCCAGTATTGTAGATCTGAATACAATAAGGGAATATATGGGGTTAAATTTTACCAATGACCGATAACAAAAACTCAGTACGGGCTGGTGATAGATAAGGAACAACTTTACCCAAGGAATTTTGGAATTTTGGACCTCCCATACAAAATTGCCAATCAGCTGATTTAGGTTACTATGGAAACACAAAATATTTTTGTCATATTTCAACATATGTTCCTTGGGGAAAGTTGTTTCTTATCACCAGCTTCTTGAGTTTTCGCTATCGGTCACCAGTAACATTTCACCCAATATATGTTGGGGAGGCACGTTTTTGATCGACCCGCTTGTCTTATTACTCCATGATGAGTTTCTTGATGTTCTAACCTCAAAAATTTTGAACCTTACATTACTATCCTTACTGAATAGGTGATGTCCCAAGAACACAGCGGGGTGACTATTATAAATGAGTCCTTAAAACAACCCTCTTTTTTAATTTAAGTTTTCTAGTCTTTAACCACTTCAAATATTTATAATACTTACTCCCAGTTAGAGCGTCGCTGATGGGCTCGGAGATGGCTACCAAATATACATTGAACCATTGAACATACTTACTACGACAGGATAAATAGTCAAAACTGCGTGTTGTTCACTCGCGGAATTTGTATGAATTTGACTTTAAAGAAATTTGCGCGGGTTGTCATATCCATACTTCCGATCCACAATTCCACGTCTACGCAGATCTGTCATATTTACCTACATACGCAACAATGATTAAATTCTAAGGCCTTCGAGCGAACCACCAATATAATATCTCAACATGTCAACGTTCTAGGAACGATAACTTTACTATGCTAATCGTTACAACAATACAACTTATAAGGAAATCCCAGCTTCCCGTTTACCATAACTATACGACATCAATTCAAGCCCTTTGCATAGAAAATTGAAGCCGCTACCCGTCCCTTGTAGCCAAATAGGTTTCAATGGAGATTAATTTTAAAAAACAACTTGATTAATTGTAGTCACTTTTTTGTTAATGAGAAAGAAAGTATAGGTTGAAGTGAGCAGATATAATTAAACTAGGTGATATGGAAAATAATAAACTTTACACGAAAAACTCGAAAAGAACGTTGTTGAACAAAAGTTACATAAACACACCTTGAAGTATTATTGATTATTACGTGTGTACGGTGTATTATTTATTATTGGTAGGGATGTATAGAATACGACAGACACAAAAAAGTCAAATATAAGGATTTGACTGCTGATAAAAGGGGTGGATAAGAAGACTTCCGCTGACCTCAAATCATTTGAGATAAAGGCAGGCCAATGATGAAAGCGCCCTGCGCACCGTATCTCTTCTTCTTTCCATGTGACACACCGAGTTGTCCAATGACCCGTCTTCCTGATTTTTGATGATATCATGGCATACATTTTTAGTCATGAGGTTTTCAAAAATGGCTCCCCAGTCCTGAACGAAGTGGCTGAGATGAACGATAAAGCTGCAGATATTACTTCTTATTTATAATACTTACCCAGTGACGTCGACTGCAAGATAATGTGGTGCCTTTTAATGAAGTGGTCGTGTTCAGACGGGAGAGGAGACGGAAGGTTTTGGAGTGGTACATTGCTGAGTTTTGAAAAGCATAAAAGCCAGAGGTTTACTGATGAAGATGATAAAGCCCAGGACCGATTCTAGCGTGGGGGTATTTGCCATATGCAAAGGACTAGAGGAGAAGACGAAGAAGTAATTGTACTACTTGAATGTCAGGTTTAGACTTTAACAAATCCTCTGTAAGAGATCATTCGTGAAGATGCTACCCAGCATTAAACAAATAAATCTTTTTTTAAGGACTCTTCGATTTTAGCCCCAGGGGTTTGAAATCTACACTTGACTGATTTGTGGGGAGCAGGAGCTCACCCGGAAGCAGGAACTCACCCGGAACAGATAAACCAAATTTTGTCTTAATATTTAAGACACATATTGGTACGGCTATCTCATTTGAAGTAGGTACAATTAAATAAAACCAGCAATCGATAAAGACACTTATTATTTCCAGTAACATCTGTCGCCATTACGTGGAGGTGCGCAAGTGGAAATCCACGGGATTATACATTCTTGTAATAAAGTGATATAAAATAATCAGTGCCCGATCCTATCGGGTTTTCTACGCCCGCTAGCTCAAGTCGCATAGATGAGAAGAAAAGTCTTAGCTGATGTGCAGGTCCAAGAAACAACTTTCCTCAAAGAACATGGGTCGAAATATGCCAAAAATATTTTGTGCTTCCATAGTAGGTAACCCAATCAGCTGATCGGCCATTTTGTATGAGAGGTCCATTTTTTTATACTTCGACGTATGTTCCTTGGGGAATGTTGTTCCTTATGACCAACCCATCTTGAGTTTTCGCTATCAAAAGTAAAATCTCACCATATATACTTATAAATATAAAGGGATACTAAAGAGAAACTTATATCTGTAAAACATAATTAATATAACAGCCGTAAATAAATCTGACATAGAACTCAAAGCTTTCTAAAACTCTCTTAAGCAACTCCCTTTAAACACTTTTACCTTCAAATATACTTTTATGCATCTGATGGTGATATAAAAGACTCCATTAACTTTATTGTACTACCCATTGCTGGACAGCTACGCTATTGTTTGCTTTATAACAGCTGCATGTAATTGGGTTTCTAATAAACCGCTACTATAGGCTAGCTGTTAAAAGGATTTCAGAAATACTACTGTTAAGCTTTCAGATAGTTTTAAAGCTCTTGTACGACTTCTTTACCACCTAGCTGTTAAAGATTGTAAAAATATGGTACTGTTCATAAACGGCTGCTATACAGTTGTCAGGCTGTACAATGGCTGTATAAGCAGCTTGAGTACCAGTTGGGTATTAATATAACATTCCTGAAAAATGATCTGCGAGCAAAATTACCTGCAACATTAATTCAGCAATAGAAATTGTGCACCTGACAGTACACAACCAAGCTAGTAGGCAAGTAGCGAGTTAGCGACCGATGGGCATCTCAGTTTTGAGTTATTGGCGACGTCAAAACATTTCATAGAACATAGAATTTATAGAGGAGCGCCTACAGGTCGACA
Organism: Tuta absoluta; assembly: GCA_027580185.1. Classification (NCBI taxonomy): domain Eukaryota; kingdom Metazoa; phylum Arthropoda; class Insecta; order Lepidoptera; family Gelechiidae; genus Tuta; species Tuta absoluta. The sequence continues at coordinate 4,934,240 of JAQAHW010000023.1, read as the reverse complement.
CTGAGCAATTGCCGCACATACTTCATCAAACCAGGAGAACATGAGCTTAAGCAAAGATTTGTAATGCTGTAAGGAATGTCTGTAAATGTTTCTTCATTCTATTTGATCTACAGAGGCTATTCGCAGTGACAGATTTATTTCAATATTTTCTTGAAATCGAGTGTGGTGAGTTTGAAAATTGGATTGTATATGGGGTGATTGTGTAAGTAAATATTGTTCAATAAATTTCTTGCCTATTGGCAAGACATTAGATTTATTATTTACGTACATAGACTACTACTAAAGACATACGGATACGGATGCTTTTGAATAATATTCCGTTTCTATATCTATAATAAAAAACATTGAATCACCAAAATGGATATCAATGTGTAATTTTCATAAACTTTCATCATAATTACCACTTTTAGACATTTCTCTCTTCCCATCTTAGATTTAACCAGATAATATGAACCTCATAAAGTAACATGAAAGGTTACAAGTCAAACCGCCAGCATTACAATTTGCGTTTTGATCCAAACGTATTATAATTTATTCAGTATTATGCCAATAGCCTGTCTCTTATCTCCGGCACGTTATACTCGCTCCCCGTGAGGCTGACTTATGTCAATTTCTTTAATGATTTGTATGAGATTGTGGTAAGTGTAAGTAAATGTTGGTTGGCTGGTGATTTAGTTAGAATGACTTACTTAAGAATTCGTCGATTGCAGTCTAATGAGTCATGTCATGATTATACAGGGTTATTTTTAAGTCAGTAGGTACGCAAACTTTGCAGGGTGAATCTATTCATGATTTTGAACAACTATTGCCTATTTCGCAAAACGGCAACCACTTTTTTATTTTCAGTCATAAGTTTCTTGCTTTCGTGCTCCAAACTGTACGTAAATCTACACATATCACGCCTTTATCCCTTTCGGGGTAGGCAGAGCAAAACGGCCGTAAAAATTAGGTCGCTATCGCTATGTCTGACAAATATTGAAATTGAGGGCCGTTTCAGAAAAATCGCGTGTAACGAGACAGGTTGTCAGCCTTTCACCTTAAATTTTAATACACTCAAAACTCTCGAATTCCTTATTTCGTCTCTTACGACACCCGCGAAAAAAGGGGTGATGCTATTCTAAGCCGGCATCACACTGCCCGGCAACGTAAATCTACATATACTTATTAAATGATTAACTTAATAAGTAGAGGGGTATTCTTTATGCCTTCCTGCTACTTACAGCTGACATAGGTCATTTGTCCGAGTTACGTATGGCCGACATTCGGTGTAATGTTCCGATATTTATTGGGTACATTTACTTGGCGCATCTGGTAGGCAGGCATCGTGGGAATAATTTGTATTAATTATTTTGTGGTAGATCGTTCTATTCAACTCAGTGCGAATATTTTTAGAGTGAGTTCAACTAAACAACTTTTCCCAATAAACATAGGTCGGTATATGGAATATATGGTGCCGTGTGATGCCGGCTTAGAATAGCATCACCCCATTTCTTTCTCGTGGGAGTCGTAAGAGGCGACTAAGGGACTTGAGGGTGTGTATTGCAATTTTAGGCGATGGGCTGACAACCTGTCACTATGGCGATACACAATTTTCCGCATGACTCTCAAATATTTGTCAGACGTGGCGTAAATGACAGTTTATTGCGGCTGTTTGTGCTCTGCCTACCTTGCAAGGGATAATAGGCGTGATATGTGTGTGTGTGTGTGCGATATATGGAAAATAAAATTGGACCTCCCATACAAACTGACACATTTTATAACTTTTTTGTATGGGAGGCCCTGAATTTATTTTTTATTTCGGTCTTTGTTCCTTGATTCTCCAAGTTGTTCAGGTTCACGAGTAGAACTCACCCTAAAAGTATTTGCACTGAATTAAATACTAGGTACCTTGTCGTTTCTTGACGTATGTTCCTAGGGGAAAGTTGTTCAGTTTCATGATCTGCATGCACCCTATCAGTATCCGGAGGGCGGTCCCTTACACACCGTATTGTTGTAAAGTAAGGAATGAGTTTCTCAAGCTTCAAAAGTAAAACTTTGCGTCAAATTAGTAGATATAGGCAGATGCCGTGTGATGCCGGCTTAGAATAGCATCACTCCATTTCTTTCCCGTGGGTGTCGTAAAAGGGGTCGAAGGGACTCGAGGGTGTGTATTGCAATTTTAGGCGATGGGCTGACAATCTGTCACTATGGCGATACACAATTTTCCGAATGACCCTCAAATGTTTGTCAGACGTGGCGTAAATGTCCGTTTTTGCGGCCGTTTACGCTCAGCCTACCCCGCAAGGGATAAAGGCGTGATATGTATGTATGTAGGCAGTATCTCCGTATAGTTAAGATTCAGTTGCAGATTTTCGGTTAGTTTGTAAAACATCGAAGATATTCCGCGTAAGATGCATTTTCGCATACAAATTCAATGACTCGTATGTGCGTTGGAGTGACCCATGTAATGTTAATGTGAAATTGACATGAAAACATAAAATCAAATGACATATCGGTCAAGAGCGTAAATTTTTTTGTCGGTATATTTTCGATTACAAAATCAACTCGTCGCCTGTTATGATTAGGCTAGGAATTATTTCAGTTATTGAAAAAAAGTTATCAGCTATTATTATATTAGTACAGTTTAAGTATTTTTATGTATTAGTTTATCATTAATATACAGGTATCTATTAAGTTTATTATATTGCCTATGTATGTATTATAGTATAAGTAGTATATGTAGGTGTTTATCCCGCTTATATGTTTGCACTCTCCATATCACCCACAGGTTGCCTGGAAGAGAATGCTGCTTTAGCATTAAGACCGCCGTATTGTACTGTGTTTTGTCTTTGTTTTTTTCTCAGTGTTATTTTTGTGTGCAATAAAGTAAATTATTATTATTATGTTAGTTATTGTTCTTTTTTTATCTTCGGGTCGTTCATCGAATCTGTGCAACACACGAAAAGATGAAAAGTTATTGAAAGGATTGAATATCTGCATGAATTGGATCATACTGGAAACCAATAGAGACACGTTCGATTACCAAAATCCGTAACTTTTTCCTGTGGTATTCGAAATCGAGTCATCTCTATCAATGCTGGTGACAGCTAAAGCTGATCATCCACTGGCCAAAGCTAGCTATAATATTTTTAGCTGATCGGTTTCAGCAGCAGCATTCGTATGCCGGTTTATTCAAGTTTTTCGTGTTACTTGATTCTGTTCATCGAAAGTCACGTTAAGGAGCTGACACGAGCTAAAAACAGATCACTTTTTGACAAAAGACAAAATGCGCGCGTGTAACGGAGGGAATCCTGCCAATTTTAAATGTTTTTCGTATTTTGGCTCGGTCAAATATAAGTTATTTTAAAATCAAAAACAAAAAATAACTAGAGTTTCGTAAGGCGATCATTATAATTATTGATTACATTTCATTATTTCGTATGTTTTTTATACACAGTACCTACGCGTTATAGTGGTTTTGGAGGTAACTTTACGGCTTTTTTCTATAGAGCCAAATTATCAGAATTATGTTTTGGAAACAACAACACAGTAGGATATATTCCAAAGATTATTACTTATTTATTTTAAAAGGCTTTGCGTTGCCTTTTTAAGGCACTTCAATGTCATCGATCATCACACAACCATATCAGAGGCATGTTCTATGAGTGATGGTAACATTTATATATAGCCGTCGCAGGCTAGGCCGCTCAAGCCAATGCAATTTCTATGTCTGGTAACTGGTAAGAAACTGTGACACCAAGGTTCATCGGGTTGTTCGTCAATGTACCGAGCGCACGATATTCAGACAACAGTTTTTTAAAATTAAATAACATGTTTTTAAATCTTAGCTATCGCTTAATATATTCACATCTGGAAGCCAACCCTAACATAAAACAAACAAAACCCGACGCGTCGCATGTCAAATAATGGACGAAACGCGACACTGCGTGGTTCGGCTCGGGTTCGGTGTGCCCCCGGCTTTATTTTATTTGGTTTACACGGCAAAAAAAATGGCAGTATGACGCTTTCATGGCCAAAACAGGAACGTGCCGAGTGGTTTTTTATTTTATTAATGATGGGTTTGCTCTTGAGTCTAGTCTAGGTCATAGGACAGAGACAGAGTCTAAGATGGAGCGAGCTCACCCAGAAGAAGCCTGTTAAGGCACTGGCACTCCCACACACTGACGGAACGCAGCAAGCTACTTGGCGCCAGACTTCGGTGGGATGGTGGTCGCGAGCCAGGCGGCCCCAGGTAGTTATTTAATTATCATGCTATAATACGTGCTGCACTATTTGCCGTATTTTGCCGGTCTGAAAGTTTTGTACAAACATGTGCGGCTGTAACAGGCTCATGTTTGGCTTACTGTCAAAAAGTACAAAATCATGCACGTGTATGAATGGCCTAAAATCATTATCAGGTTGGAGTATCGGAAAAGAAGAAAAACACCCTAAGTCCTAATATATGTATTGCAGTTATACGGCGATGCCGCAAATCTTTAATTGCCCATAACAGTGAGAGATTGTAGTGAAATCTCGAAATAGCTTTTTTTAATGCCATTATCAATTTTTTATGTTCTTACCAATAATTACTGTCCACACTGTAAACTATGAAACTCTGTCTTCGTCTCCGTGTTGCGCAATAGGTTCCTGTATGAATTAATGTAAAAACACTCTAGAGATGTCCTCAGGTGTAAATTTTAAAGCTAAAATTCAGAGTCAAGCTCTAAAGAAAATGTCCTACTGCTTTTATATTTCCTGTGGCTTAGTTTGGTGTCCACGACGCCTCTTTTCAATTTTCCCAGAAAACTTGCAAGGGTAAGCAAGGTTATGAAAATGTTGAGATGAGTTTGGGAAATATGATATTAGTCTTTTTTATGACCGCTGCTTACTTCTGTGCGGTAGTCCAAGTAAAATACAAGTTTCGAAAACCTTTAAAATTTATATGCCGCAGGCAGGATTCTAGCCAGCTAATTTATTATCAGTTTGTACTAGCGGTGCTTTTAAAACTCTGATATATACTCTTATAGTGTTCATCATATCGTTCATAATTTGGTGTTCCGCACGAGAAAAAAAAATAGAAGCCGCACCTATAGATACCTCCGTGTCATCATTTTTGCTGAACTCGCGCAAGTACTTGCAACGTTTCTTGCTAAGTAGGTATACATACATTTTCTTTCAGAGTCTAAAGGAAAGCTTACGACTTCACCCTATTGATAAAATTAAGTTGTTAAACTACAACGCGACCTAAAACGATGATACGGAGCAGAGAGTAAAAGCACGGTAAAATCAACACAATCAATAATTTTTTTGATTTGAAATGAACTTGCTTAAGCACATTATTATAACGTTTCGCTTTGAAAACAGACTTTCTACACACGCACGCACATCACGCCTATAGTCCTTGCGAGTCAGACAGAGCGTAAACGTCCGTAAAAAACTAACAATATTTATGCCACGTCTGACAAATATTTAAGGGTCATTGGAAAATTGTGAATCACCATAATGACAGGTGTGCCCAACGCTTAAAATTGCAATACACGTGTAACCCTCGAGTCCCTTTAGTCGCCTCTACGATACCCACGGTAAAGAAACGGGGTGATGCTATTCAATCCGGCATCACTCAACTTTCTAGGTCTAAAGGAGTTTTAGGTCTAAAGAAGTGTCTAACGAAATGCTAACGAACTTCGACTGAATGATACAATTCTGCAGCTAGACTACAAATACGACTAAAAAAACACGTTTTCAAAATAGTTCCAACGTCTCGTTTTGAAAAGTGACTTTCTAGTTCTAAAGAAATTTTCATGTCAGTGTCTAACGGAGGCCTGGGGGAGGCCTACGTCCAGCAGTGGACTGCAATAGGCTGATGTATGTATGTATATGTCTAACGAAATGCTAACGAACTTCGGCTGATTGATACAATTAGCCAGCTAGACTACAATACGACCAAAAAGGAAATACCTTCAATTTGAAGGTATTAGGCAGTCTGTTCAGCTGATGGAAAATTGGCAGCGTAGCGTTCAGCTGCACCTCAAGTTATCCATTTAGGGAGGAGAATGGGTTTTCCGTATATTTAGGTTGAATAGGTAGGTATGAATTATTCTATGGAGCATCTGATTTCTTTTCACGATTTGGCAGTTGGCCCCATAGAAAAAGTTATTTAGAATCATGAGTAGGTATAACCACAAAATAGCGCAGCCGCCAATACTTACTTTGTGGTATAACCACTCTGCAAAAATTGCATACTGACTAAAACTAACCCTGTATATAGGGTGAAATTTAACTATTGACCGATAGCTAAAACTCAAGACGGACTGGTGAAAAGGAACAACTTTCCCCAAGGAACTATGTCAAAACACGAAAAGAAAATTGGACCTCCCATACAAAATTGCGGATCAGCTGATTAGAGTTTAAAGTATTTTTGTCATATTTCAACCTATGTTCCTTACGGAAAGTTGTTTCTTATCACCAGCCCCCCGTCTTGAGTTTTCGCTATCGGTCATTAGTAAAATTTCACCCTATATACGTAAGGGACAGCCATTCGAATACTGATAGGGTGTATACAGATCATTAAACTGAACAACTTTCCCCAAGAAACATATGTCAGGAAACGACAAAAAAAAACGACCTCACATACAAAATCACAACTGTATTTACTAACGGAAGTAAAAAAAAATCGTTTCCTTAAATATTTTATGGTCTGAATGACTCTATCAGTATTCGGTGAGCTGTCCCTTACACCCTCTATAATAGACTGGAATGATAACTTGAGGTGTCGCCGATAGTATCTGCAATGGAATCGATGAACACTCGTCGGGGTGCAGATTATACCAGATTACACAGTATATGCAGAGTAAGGACATAAAACAGTGTTGAAATTTTATGACACGTTGTAGGTGGACTCGACTGACCCGATGGCGTAGTGGATTGTACCCCTGCCTGCTACGCCGAGGTTTGTGGGTTCGAGCCCCTCACAGCACAAGTATTTGCTGTGAGTGAGGGTGTGTTGTGTTGAGTTTGGGTGTTTTGTATGTATTTAGTTACAATGAAATAGCATTTATGATTTATGTATTATATCACCTATCTAGTTCTCATAGCACAAGTTTTAGGCGGTTGAAAAACTCTGACACCAGGGTTCATCGGGTGGTACGTCGACTCGGAGTCTCACACGAAAATAAGAAGAAGAAGCTTTGCTTAGTTTTGGTTTGGAAATGTCCAAAATTTTGTTACTTAATTATTTAGGTACATCAACGCGGGTGCAAGCATTGTTCACGTTGGATGAGACACCGAAAGGCTGATGCGTGAGCTGTTGACCATTTGTGTCAGTTTTTTAAATCGCAATCCAGTCTGGTTATGATGCGACGGTGCGACTTCGATTTTCTCTACTTCGAGGTATATGTCAAAATTCTTTGATAAAATCCATACGAGTTTGACACACTTGAAGTCTTCTCTCGCGCGAGATTGCACATGATAAAATACCTAGTGTACTAAAAACGACTGATTCTCATAATTAATAAACAAATCAATAAATGACTGAAACGAAAAAGGCAATATTTTCATAACAACTGTAGGTAAAAAAGGCTTTATCTCATAACGACAGAAATAAGGGCGTAACTGTGTCTAGTTCCCGCCATTTCAACACCGTATTCTGCTTTTAAATTAATCTCTCAAGTACCGAAAGTCCCTGCTGATTTTTAGAGGGGATTCAAATTCGATACAAATCCAGTTTATGACATAGTCTCTGGTGATTTTCGGAGGGGATTCAAATTTGATACCAGTTTTTGACATTGCAAGCTGAACCACACTAGATACTAGTTTATCTTAAAACTGTCTATATTCTGTAAGCCGCCAAAATGCCCTTTGCCCTGTGTAGTGTGTCTCACCTTTCAGTGCAATCAGTGCTCAGTCCAGCGATGCGTGTGCTTCTGTCTACGAAGGTATAAGGTTCGATTCATGACTCATGGCGTTTAAGGCCTGTCAGCGTGATGTTAGAGCGGTACGTCTACTTGATGATTGAAGTGATGATTTCTAAAAATAAGAAAATTAAAATTATTTAGAGACATTTGAACCCGGGACCGTGGAGTACCGTCCCATGTGTCTGCCAACTGAGCTACCGGCGCCTCGACCGAACATACCCAAATTTCCAATCTCTGATATTGATCGTGATTCTCGCCTACTTCAATGCATATTTTGTTATTGCCATACATACATACACATACACATATCACGCCTATTATCCTTAGCGGGGTAGGCAGAGCGTAAACGTCTGCAAAAACGGCACTTTACGCCACGTCTGACAAATATTTGAGGGCCATTTATCGCCATAGTGACACGTTGTCAGCCCATTGTCTAAAATTGCAATACACACCCTCGAGTCCCTTAGTGGCCTGTTACGACTACCACGGGAAAGAAATGGGGTGATGCTATTCTTAGCCGGCATAACGCGGCAATTCTAAGCCGGCATAACACGGCAATTATTATGGACAATATTTTCTTATTTTGATAAAAAGTTTTTGCGTAAGAACAAGGCGTGTAGCATAAACAGTTTTCTCATCCAAGTTTTGACTAGGAATTTGGTCAGATATACCTCAACCTTCCCCATCTATACATGAACTAGCGTTTCTTAACTTTTCATGAGTATGATCATTCAGATCATCAAACTGAACAACTTCCTGTCCAAAAAAAAAGGGAAAGGTGATAAAAAATGAGACCCAGCAGTGCAGCAATGCAGTCAGCTGATCGTGATTTTGAATGGGACGTTGTTTTTTGTTGTTGTTTCCTGACATATGTTCCTAGGCGAAAGTTGTTCACTTTCATGGTCAGAATGCACCCTATGAGTATTTGGAGGGCTGTCCCTTCCACTCTGTATTTTTAAATATATTATTTATTGAATATTTATAAAAAGAAAACCCATGATAAAAGTTGTTCAGAATCAAGAGTAGGACCACCTTGTAAAATTTCCGTGCTGAATGAAAAATAACCCTGAAAATCAAGATAGTGAGTATACCTATAGGTGATCTCTTGAAAAGCAACTCGAGACCTATCCTACCTCGAGAATCTATTAGACCGTGGATTTGTTTCACTTATTTATAAGAGATGTGAAAATGTTAGTCAGCTTTGTGAACTTACCCTTAGCTTCATGGGGTCAGTAATAATGGCCGACCAGCCAGACTGCGCGGCGGCAGCCGACCTTGTGGTGGCGGGTTCGATTACAGGGACGTAGTTTGATTACCTACCTAATGACGACACATGAGAATTTATTCATTTAGAGACGACAAAAACTTCCAATGATACTGCACTTCACATCGAGAAAATTAGGGTTCGTTTGTATTAGATAAGGACGTAAGAAATATCTGTACCTAAACGGGTAAACTAGGCAATGATACTAAAATGGCAATGTTCTCCTAAGATCTGTGGGCCGAAATAAATTAGTGGTATTCTTTGTTTACAAAATATGTCAAAGCAAGGTCGTTTTGTTTAGGGTTCAAACTTTGTTTTTTCGAATAGCGTTCTATTTTTCTTGGGTCACCCTATTTTGACAGATAACACGCATTTCGCGTCAAATTATAAGACATGACAAGACTTAGATACCTCCTTTCCCTTCTGAAACGTATTAGGAATGGAATGTGACGGCATTAATTACAGGTAAGTTGAGAGGATTGTTATTCAGAATTCAGGCCAATGTAAATGTCATTACAGTCCGATTTGTTTTCCTAGAATAACTCCTAAGCCAAAGCTAGTTGTCTGATCAATCACACAAATTTATGCGGGTGAGCTTCTGCTTCCTATCAATCAGTCAGTTTTCAAAGACCCGGGGGGCTAAAATCGAAGATTCCAGTCATAAACAAAAAAATGAGGATGTCATCTATTATATCCAGTTCAGAAATAGCCAGAATAAAAAAAAAATTAAACAGTAACATCACGGTAACTCTACAAGTTTTCAACTCTACGGCCAATATTTACTTGGTCAAATTGAAGTGTTCATGCGAAAATCCTGTGGTCCCTTACAACCACCTTGGACGTTTTTGCATCATATTTTAAGGCACTTTTAGGGTTCTGTTTTTGACTTTAATAAATTATTGTGAATGTATGTCAATATGTATGTCTTGTTTGTTTTTTAGTATTTATATTACAGGATTAAAAACCAAAGAATATCTAATACAGGTTCTTATCTTAATAAAATCTACCTTGATTATTACTAATAGTCCTATAAGTAGATGTCTACATTGCCTACCCAAAACTAAAAGTACTGTGAATAGGGAAATTTTCTAGTCCATCTTCAAGTACACATAGATAGCGCTGAGATAACCAGAAAAAAACTCATTCCAAGGAAATACCTGCGTCTATAATACCTGCGCATACAACCCTAATATCTTCAAAGTAAGTGTTAACAGGCTTCTTCTGGGTGAGCTCGCTCCATCTTAGACTCTGTCTCTGTCCTATGAACTAGACTAAAGTCAAGAACAAACACATTCTTAATAAAAAAAAATACATGTATTGATCTCTTGAAAAAATGTATTTGTGAATCAAATAACAAAATTTCAGGTTAACATAACGCCATCTGGTTTGAAATTATAAAAAAGGCCGAAAACTTTCAGATAAAAACGTCCCAATTCTGATTTACTTACTGTAATCCTATTTTTTATTTATTTATATTATTATACCTACTCGTAAGCGTATTATCTCCATTATTTGAAACAAATACATAATTGAATTGTTTCGCAAACTACAAATTAATACCCTATAGTTATGTTGCCATAGCAAAAGATCGTGCAAATGTTGATGACTGTTGCAATTTATCGGCCCAAGGACCCGTAACCCATAAATCATAGTAGATACCATCGTCTACAGCACGATTTACCCACTAAAGGATCGTCCAATATTGGTTATCCTTTAGAAAACTATGGAGAACCTGGGAAAACGGAACTGAGGAATGATGGTAAATAAAAATAAGAAATCGAAAAATTTTGGCTGCAGCCGAGACATGAACCCTGAACCACCGGGTAGTACGATGCTACTGCTCTACCAACTTAGCTACCAGAGCCTCGACTGCTACCACCAAATTTTGAACTCTAATTGTTTGATTTTTTTCTCAATAATGGAAATAATATATGTAGAATGTAACTTTACGAGTGGCCGACAGCGTAATCTCAAGACGGGCTGGTGCCAATTTTCCCCAAGGAGCAAAGGTTGAAGATCTTATTTAAAAAATATTTTGTGTTTCCATAGTGGCTCTAATCAGCTGGTCGGCATTTTTTTATAGAAGGTCCTAATTTATTTTTATATGTCGACCTATGTTGCTCTGAGAAAGTTGTTCCTTATCACCAGCGCGCGCTATCAGTCACGAGTGAAATTTCATCCTATATGTCACTGTAAGTGCTAAAAATCCGCATGATGTTTTTTTTATTTTATTTATTAATGATGGGTTTGCTCTTGACTCTAGTCTAGGTCATAGGACAGAGACAGAGTCTAAGATGGAGTGAGCTCACCCAGAAGAAGCCTGTTCACTCTTACTTTGAAGAGATTAGGGTTGTATGCGTTTGGAAACACAGATGCAGGTAGGAGTTCCACTCTTTAGCAGTGCATGAATAATCTATTGAATAGGTACCTAACTGGCGCTGCTACCAATAGTACTTAGTATCCACACCATATCCTGCCGGCACTGATCATATTTTAAATGATTTTAAATGGATGTGACCTAAAATAGAAGATCGAAGGCAAATCCTAATGACTGGAATAGCTTGTATAACTAAAACTAGAGATATGGTAGAGATCTTACGAGTATCTAGGAAGGGTACGTACAGAAATGATTTAAAAAAACAATGCAATAATTTCAAGCGTCTCTTATCCAAATGTTCATATACACACTCATCCAAAATTTGCTAGGGTAGCTTAGGGGCTAGTAAGATTGTTAATTTAGAGTAGGAGCACTTCTGGGCAGGTTTTTAGGGGGGTTTTCCTGTTGAGGAAGTCCGGTTAATTAAACGCATGTACGCTTTGAAAATCATGACTTCAATTTGAAACAAATATCATTTTCAGATGGTGGTGGCGTAAAGTTGCATGCCGTGTGATTGACCTGGCCAGCCCCATGGCAGTGCCTTTATTTTTATTTTTTTATCCTGCCCGAGCCGGTTTTCTATTACGAGATTACAAAATTGTTAAAAAAAAAAGAAAATTGTGTGATACACATTTCTTTTTTTACAATGACGGTTCATGACGTCAATAAGTGATAATGCTATCCTACATTGAATAAGAATTTCAATTTCATCGAGATCCCGTCGACTTGGTGATATCATCAGACCACCGGGCTGATGGTCTACCCGCTGACCTTTTTACTCCCTTTGGCCACCATTTTGTGACTGCTTTTGTCCACCCTCAAGCCTCCTTGCCACTCTTTCCATACCACACACATATCACGCCTACTAACCCTTTGCGGGGTAGGCAGAGCGTAAACGGCTGCAAAAAACGGTCATTTACGCCACGTCTGACAAATATTTGAGGGTTATTTGGAAAATTGTATATCGCTATAGTGACAGGTTGTCAGCCCATTGCTTAAAATTGCAATACACACCCTCGAGTCCCTAAGTCGCCTCTTGCGACTCCCATGGGAAAGAAATGGGGTGATGCTATTCTAAGCCAGCATCACACGGCACTCTTTTCCATACCTATCCCTTAACTTCTCTTTTTCATTTTTTGCGAGATCAGAGAAACAATGTAGGCGAACCGAAGCAATTTGATACTTCATCCTGGACAGGGATTCATCAAAAACCGATTACTCAACAAATTGCGATTTAACAACCGGCCGAGGGTTTCACTTTAGTCCGGTGTTCAAATTATAACATAGCATTACGTGTCCAGGAATTTGCAAGGAATTTGAGGCCTCTGGTGCAAATTTTTGGGTACTGTTAGCTAATAAAAAACACAATTGGTTCAAAATATTTACATACATACATCTATCACGCATTTATTCCTTGCTGGGTAGGCTGAGCGTTAACGGCTGTAAAATACCATCGCTATCGCCACTTCTGACAAATATTTGAGGGCCGTTTCAAAATCGTGTATCACTATATTGACAGGTTGTCAGCCTGTCGGGTAAAATTGTTATACACATGAAACCCTTGAGTCCCTAAGTCACTTGACTACTATTCTAAACAGACAACATACGGCCGTTAACACTTTAATACTTTACAGGAATTTCAGGTTATCTTAATTGTACTTGGTAATTCGAAAAGTAGGTGAAACGTTGTTATAAAAGTAACTAGCGAGTGCTTCTTCGTTTCGCCTACAAAAAGTTATTACTGACAAATTTATTTTAATTTGGTACCCACATAGGTAAAGGTACTTATTGAACTGAACAACTTTACCCATGGAACATAGGTCCCTTTCCCACTAATGGCAAATCCTGTGTGTAAGAACAGAGCGGAATCGCCATATTTAGAAGATTTTTCACTCTTTTGGAAATTTATCGCCCAATAAACAAGTAATCAAAAAAATTTACGACTAAAATCTAGTAATGTACAAGACGTATCGTATTCGCAAAAAATAATGTGTAATGTTCTTATGATTGCTAGGTATACACTACGCAAAAAAGTGTAAAAATAGACCAAACTTTGAAAAATAAATCTATCGAGCAAACTTTCTTTAATCGTGTTTTCCTGCGACCAGAATCTAGATAATAAAATGAATAATCAGTATACATAAATGTAAGGTATTAATCGCATTCATCAACGAAATTGCGTGCATCCAAAAATACCCATTTTTCTCACGGAACCCCCTTAATAGGAGGAGGCCTAAGTCCAGCAGTGGACTGTAAAGGCTGTTGGTAACGAGATCTAATGAATATTGTTAATTGTTTCATTAACATTAATAACCGATATCGTGCTGGAGACATTTCGATTAACCGGAAATCGATCTTCTCATTATCGAGTAATTAATCGATTGGCATCTCAAGTATTCGCATTGAATATTCGAATTTAATTGGGTAGGTAGGGTTGACACAGAACTAATTATTTTGTAAGGATAATCGCTAATAATATAAAATGAAGGGTGCTGAAATAAATATCGATATTTCTGCCTAAATTGCCAGGTATTGTTAACTTCACTGTCATTCATAACACATAATATTAGCTGCAAATATTTTAAGGGGTGAACCAGTCCATGAAACAGAACAACTTTTCCCAAGGAACTTAGGTTAGGTATGACAAAAAATTTGGACCTCCCGTACAAATTGACCCGGTGGTGGTGGACTGGAACATTTTTTATGGGAGATCCAAATATATATTTCTACATATTATGTTCAATGAAGAAAGCTTATCAGTTACTTGTGTTCGACCCTAAATCTAAGTCTATGGAGCCGGTTGGGGAAAGACTATGTCCAGCAGTGGACGTGTCACAAACTGATGATGTTAGTCATGATCTGTGCCATGTATTATCATTGTACAGGTACAGGTCCACATTTACAGGCGAAAATCTGCCAGTAGCGCACTTGTAGTTACAATTTACAGGTTACAGGCGTTTTATGAAGACACTTGTAAAGCTATCACTGTCAGTACCGCTCCAAAATCTCGACTACAGGTAAATGTTACAAGTCGATGTACAACACTATTGATTCATTCATTTCATTCACTCAAATTCAACGTCAATGTTATAGCACAGATTAAATATTGTGAAAGTATGTAAATACTTTGCTAAATATATAAGACAATTACACTGAAAATTATTATTTTAGTAAAAATGAAACTACAAAAATGAAATCAACAATATTTCTAATTAAAATCATATTATTGATAGAATACGTCAAAATAGTACAACATTAATAATAAAAAACCCACTATTGACGATAAAGTTTTGCTTTATTTAACGCCTCGAGCAAAATAATTTGGCAAAGAACGCATTTTGAGTACTTTTGAACATATTGAATAGATTTTTATGTAGAAATCTTGCACTTGTAAAATAATTACCTAGGTCAGACGACCTGTACAATTATTCACAAGTTGTAAGTTTTTACAGTTGTAGTTTACAAGTCTTTTGATGAACACCTGTAAAAACTTGCTCGATAGTGTTTCTAAAAGCAAAATTTACCCTATGGTTTGTCGATGGAAATCTACAGGTGCCTGTAGCTGTGACTTGTAAAATTGTTGACCTGTAGCTTCATAAAACGCCTGTAGTTGTAATTTTCATCAATGTTGCTGTTTAAATATGAATTTTGGCGCGATGTTGCCACTTTTTCGCCTGTAGAATTGTAGTTGTTCAATGATAGCATAGGCCACTAGCATTAAAACAAATTCAAAATTCAATAACTGTAAACACCCTGTTTATCCAATTGTTTGGCCAAGATGATGTCACTCACCTGACTCGTTTTTAAGAGCGGAGCTTTTTTTGGTAATTTTTGCAGAAAAAACGCATTGATGAATTAAATGACAGATAAATCCAGCTATTGAGTATGCTTATTGACAGAAGTATGATAAAGATGATTTATTGGTAATAATTGCACGGAAAAGCAATGTCCTACATATAATTATTAATGTACCATGATTTTATTATGCACTCATAGTGCTATATTATTTTCATAAATGAAAAGAAATTGAAAAAATGTCAGCGCCCGCCGGGACTTGAACCCGGGACCGTAGGGTACCGTCCCATTGCTCTGCCAACTGAGCTACCGGCGCGCCGACTGACCCTCGCCAATTTTTCAATCTCTTGGTACTCGTCTCGAAGCGACGTACAAGCGACATCTAGAATAAGTTATTATATTACTAGTGTAGGAATTCAAACCATGCCATGAATTTTTGCTTACTTAAATGTACTATGCTTTTTTTATTCAGAGCAGTGGGATGGCACCCCACGGTCCCGGGTTCAAGTCCCGGCGGGCACTGTAATTTTTTCAATATCTTATTTTCATTTATTATTATTAATCTTATTATTTAGCTTAAGCCTGTGTCGAGAGGATGTCCAAATTTAAACCTAGTCCAGTGTTAGTACAGAAGGGCTCTACAACTTACTAGTAATAATAACTAAAATAATACGAAAGCCGTGTGATGCCGGCTTAGTATAGCATCACCCCATTATTTTCCCATGGGTGTCGTACGACGCGAATGACTTGAGGGTTACAAGTGTATTGCAATTTTAGGTGATTGGCTGACAACCTATCACTATGGCGTCAAACAATTTTCTGAATGACCCGCAAATGTTTATCGGCGTGGCGTTAATGTTCGTTTTTTTACGACCGTTTACGCTCTGCTTACCTCGCAAAGGATATAAATGTATAATGTAATAATAGGAAAGAAACAACAAAAATACGACCTGTTCATTATACATTTCCATATTTATAGAGAATCAACTTTCTAATATAGAAAACATATTAATTAATAATATGAGAATGGGCATATACAGTATAAAACAACTTAACAGTCCAAAAATAGTTATCCTTGAATTCGTTTTGCTAGTCTTTGGACGTCGAAATTAAAACATTGGTAGCGCTAACATATTGCCTAACCAAAACCAACATAACTTTACAGTTCATGCGACACACCAAACTATTATTTCACAATCAAACTGTCAGCAACACATCAGCAAATATAAATTTGTGAATCCTTGGAAGACAAACTTGTTTTTGCGTCCCAGATACCATCATTGCCCTTTTCTGGGAATCGAGTTTCCAGTTTTGCAGCAGCATTTGTAAATTGGTGTTGTTAGCAATACGCTCATTTGGCTGGTGCAATTTGTCCGGGGTCGTCAACACTGTAATGGATTAGTTCAATTCACTTCAGAGAATCTAAAGGTAGAAGCACACTAAGCCCTCAGATAGAGTAAGAGTTTTAGAGGGAACTCAACGAGTAACCAGAATGAAGCTACGAAATCTCGGCTCGAACACTATTTACACATTTATAAAACAAAAAATACTTTGTTGATAATTAAATACTCTTTTAATAATAAACGCAAAAAATACACCGTTTACTACTAAATTAAATAGAACGATACAAAAAAATTAATTAGTTTTGATTTAAGCCTTATTTTCAGGAATCAACCCTTAATTCTACTAATTAAAAGAACTAACTTCGAACAGTGCTATAGGTTTTTGGACACCTTGTATTTTTTTTAAACTTAGGTTGAACGCCTGATATATTTCGAGTTTGAGGAATATAGGTCGAAATTTGAAAAGGAATTGGAACTCTCATACAAAAATGTATCACTTTGTATGTAAGGTGATTTTTCAAAATATATTTCGACCTATGTTTACTGGGAAAAGTATTAAAGTTTAACGCGTAGATAGAACTCACACTAAAAATATTTGCACTGAATTTGATAGGACCACATAATTAAATCTTTAAGGGGTCATTCCCAATGCAGTTGTTTGTAGGATTCCCTCTATATATTTTCTCCAGACAGAACTAAGTAAACGCTTTGCATTTTCTAACTTTTATCCTCCAGTGCGTCATGGTGGCGTGACTGGCCGTAATTATCAGAATTGTTGCGATTGGGAGCTACGGGGCATTCTTAACTTATGACTCGGAAAATAAGACCTTATCTAACAACTTACCGACATGACTAGAAATAGCTAAGGGTTTCTGCTGACGGCCGCTCTGACATAAGACATACATACATACATACACACATCATGCTTATAATCCCATGCGGGTTAGGCAGAGTGTAAATGGCCTCAAAAAACGGACATTTAAGCCACGTCTGACAAATATTTGAGGGTCATTCGAAAAATTGTGTATCGCCGTAATGACAGGTTTTCAGCCCATCGCCTTAAATAGTAATACACTGACATAAGACAGTCGGACCTCAAGTCGAACTACCGGGTTCGATTCCCGGTAGGGCACTCACAAAGTAGATATACCCTTGTGAATTTGTTCGCAGTCTGGTTCAGACTTTGCAGGCTGAACCACCTGATTGTGCGTAAGATAGATGGTTCCGTGCTTCAGAGGGCACGTTAAGCCGTCAGCCCCGGTTGCTGTCTTTGATTACTTAGATGTCTGTCTTTACACAAACCAACCATGTCAGAGGGCTACTACTAGCAGTAGGCGGTTGAAAAACTCTGACACCAGGGTTCATCGGGTCGTTTGTCAGCTCAATACTGATCACATACTTAGTGATCAAAATTGGTGGTAGTGCCAAGTGAGCAGAATTGAGGCTGTCCTTGATGCTAACAACCCCGCTATAGCTATATTGATTTATGTCTATACCTTCCTTCTTTTTGTCGGATAAACCTTTAGACTTCTCTTTCTTGAATGAAGTTTCATGAGTGTGAACTCTTGTAGAAAAAAAGACGATAGAAAGTCCAACATCTTGGGTCTACTTTTTCGCGATCGTGTGAATAGCTTGCTTGCAAGTAAACCTAACTACTACATTCTTTATTATGTACTAAATTATTACAATAAATGTGTAAATTAAAAGTAGTCACAAAGGTGAGCTTATCTCTATGAAGAGATCTATACCAGCCAACCTGCACAAAGGAATTAGAAAACAATATATAAAGTGTAAAAAATCAACTGCAAATATTTTATGGGGTGAACCAGCCTATAAAACTGAACAACTTTCCTCAAGAAATATAGGTCGAAATACAAATAAAAAATGTTTGGTCCTCCCATACCAAGTGTGTTAGCCGGCCGGGTGGATTTGTATGGGAGGGCCAATTTTTTTCATATTTCGACCTATGCTCTTTGGGGAAAGTTGTTCAGTTTCACGAACTGGTTCACTTCTTAAAATATTTTTTCACACCATGAATTGTATCCGCCAAACAATCAAAAATAAGGAAGTTTGAATAAATCCTTTCACCCGACTATTTTACTGTATGTAAAATAAGGATTAATCGATGACAAGATTTCTTGAATACCAAATTTTAAAACACTTCCCGTGTTAGGTATACAATTTTTGAAATCTTGCAAAAAGATGGAAGAGGCGTCGCCACTAGTAATGCGAAAGTCGCAGGTTCAAATCCTGTCCGCAGTTGAAAATTTTGCAAGTTTTCAAAAAAAGACAAGATTTCTCCTAGTGCCTATCCGGCCTAACAATTTATTAATCCCGCACAGCTTAATGACTGCGCAGTGACATCGGCCGGGATATGGCGCCGCGCAATCGCCCCGCCACGCGCATGCGCTAGCCACTTCGCTCGTTAACCGCCTGCGCCTTGCAGGGCTACCAGGGCAGGATGAGTTAGCCTGGCATGCCAGAAAATGTATTTTTAAGTATTTATTTAACTTATATTACACTTGAATTTATCTACACTAATATTATAAAGAGGAAAGATTTGATTGTTTGTTTGTTTGTTTGTTTGCATCGAATAGGCTCCGAAACTACTGGCCCGATTTTAAAAATTCTTTCACCATTAGAATCCTACATTATTCCTGATGAACATAGGCTATATTTTATTCGAGAAAAAAATAGGGATACGCGTGAAAATTTCGATAATGTAACCCAACGTGTGAAAATTGTACCAAAAATATATCTTATATCGCGTACGCTGTGGAAATTATTGACAATAGAGCAAAGTAATGTACTACAGTTTTATAGAGGACATCAATATCTATAATAAAGTCCGCGATACCATACGTCTAACTATTACAGTTATGCCACAATAACTACTTTTTCATTTAAAAATGTACCAACTACGCCACATTATTCGTACCCGTGTAATGATTACATTTAATCATTACTGTATTAAAGGATGTCAGGGATAACCCTCCGAATACTGATAGGGTGCATGCAGACCATGAAACTGAACAACTTTCTCCAAGGAACATATTTCAGGAAACATAAAAAAACTGACTTCCCATAGTGAATGCAGTCAGCTGATTGTGATTTTGTATGTTTTTTTTTTGGCGTTTCCTGACATATGTTTCTAGGGGAAAGTTGTCCAGTTTTATGTTTCATGCACCCCCTATCAGTATTCGAAGGGCTGTCCCTTACTCGGTATAAAAAGACGACAAAAAACATTAAATAATGCATTAAAAAAATCTACACTAAAATAATACATACATGCACATATCACGCCTATTATCCCTTGCGGGGTAGGCAGAGCGAAAACGGCCGCAAAAACGGACATTTACGCCACGTCTGACATATGTTTTAGGGTCATTCGGAAAATTGTGTATCGCCATAGTGACAGGTTGTCAGCCCATCGCCTAAAATTGCAATACACACCCTCAAGTCCCTAAGTCGCCTCCTACGACTCCCACGGGAAAGAAATCGGGTGATGCTATTCTAAGCCGGCATCACACTAAAATAATAATTATATACATAATACACATACACATATCACGCCTATAATCCCTTGCGGGGTAGGCAGAGCGTAAACGGCCGCATAGAACGGACATTTACGCCACGTCTGACAAACATTTGAGGGTCACCCGGAAAATTGTGTATCGCCATAGTTACAGGTTGTCAGCCCATCGCCTTATATTGCAATACACACCCTCGAGTCCCTTAGACGCTTCTTACGACTCCCACGGGCAAGAAATGGGGTGATGCTATTCTAAGCCGGCATCACACGGCACATAATTATATAATCTACACTAATATTAGAAACAGTATTTAATTTAGTGTTTGTTTGAATTGAATAGGCTCCGAAACTACTGGACCGATTAAAAAAATTCTTTTACCGTTAATTGAAATTGAAATTCTTTATTCAATGTAGGATAGTATTATCACTTATTGACGTCATGAACTGTCATTCTAAAAAAAGAAATTTGTATCACACATTTTTTTTAATTACAATTTTGTTATCACCTAATAGAAAACTGGCTCGGGCGGATAAAAAAAATAAAAATATAGGCACTGCCATGGGGCTGGCCAGGTTAATCACACGGCATGTAACTTTACGCCACCACCATCTGAAAACGATTTTTGTTTCAAATTGAAGTCAAGATTTTTAGAATCTTGCATTATCCCTGATGAACATAGGCTATATTAAACTGTCTTATTCCCGGAGGGGAATTGTTAGCGGCGGGTGAAACCGCTGGGCGGGCTGCTAGTAATCTATAGAAATCGCCAAACTGCTATGCAGTTTGTTGGCGATATAATGCACTCTTACTAACTACTGCTTTATACCTACTGTACTTTAAATACTTACATATAATTAATACAGACACTACTAAGTAAATTTACATTATGAGGACTTATCTAATAGGAACATTTTTAACTTCTTTTTCAAAATATATCTGCTAACTTTATTCTCGCTTCTTAACCAGTCTATTAAATCGAAAAATAGAAAATTCAAAATTTGAACGTTAAAAGAAACGGAACGATGGCTGCACCAAAAATCACTGGCTGGTCAGAAACATCCGTAGAGCAAGGTAGAGTCGGTATGGAAAGAGAATTGGCGTGGAAATTGAGGGCGCCTCTGTGCCTCAGTATGAAAAATGTCATAGCAACCTATGAAAAAAATACTTAACTTTTACCCATGCCCGTTATCTTTCCGCACAGGCTCTAGCAATGCACGAAATCATGCGCAATATGCGGCGAACACGCGTCGACGGATATACCGCTTTGCTTTGATTTTACCGTGTGATGCTGGCTTAGAATAGACATCACCCCAATTTTACCTGTGGGTGTCGTAAGAAGCGACTGAGATATAAATTCATCCAGGGAATGATAAGCAGCGTTCCTGTGAGGCAACATCCTATACTACACTCGCACATGCGCTTGCCAAGCGTGGTGAGTATGGCAATACCCTCCAATAGAGGGAATGCTTATGTCCAGCAGTGAACTGTTGCAGCTTTTAATTTATGTTAATGAAATGTAAATTATGGCTTTTGCAAATTACCAGGTTACCAATTCTCTCATTATTTTGCCACAGTAATGCCATCGACACTCATTTATCATGCTATTGCCACTATGATTTTCTATACTTCAAACTGTAAGCCAAAACCATCCAACTAATACTCTATTGAAACACAACTGATACGCTTTTCAAATAGCAGAATATGGCCCCAGTATCCCTTCAGTGTCACAGTTCTATTATTTGGTTTTTAAAATTGGCAGCCCTAAACCATATCTCCTGCTAGCTAAATTACGACGCAGATGAGTGACTAACAGGGCCCTTTGACCTAGAAACCAGGGGAATTAGAGCGCCAGCCACTATACATCTGTCAATGTTCCGAGGAGCGATTTGTCTACTTGTGAAATGCGCTGTTGATTCACTGGCGATGATCAATGTGACTCTTTGGCCTAATTAATTCGTTTATGATGGGTGCGTATTTTTTGGTAACGAGGTAGCTAAAGTCTTCTGCTCCTGATATCTTGATTACACGTGGTTTAGCTGGCTAACCTCTAGGCAGTGCCTTTATTTTTATTTTTTTCTGCCGGAGCCGGTTTTCTATCAGGACGATACAAAATTGTTATTAAAAAAAAAAGTTTATTTTACAATTAAGGCTCATGACGTCAATTAGTTACAGGACTATAATTAATAAGGATCATTTCATTTCACTAAAGCGAGTAGACAGAGTAGGTACACAGGCGAGTGTGTGTACAATTTACTAGCCAGTAGTTTCATATATGAATACATAGACTCACCACTGTGCTGTACAGCACCTCACATCAGCCTATAGCAGTCCACTGCTGGACGTTGGCCTTCCTTAGGGTACGCCATAAGGCACGATCTCCCGTTTTCGCCATCCAGTCGCTACCAGCCGCCATCTGAAAGTCATCGGTCCATCTGTCTGTGGGCCTGAAGTCTGCAGGTAGGTAGCGTGTTAGTTGCCTGCTTTTAGACGTTTCGTATTCTGCTAACAGTTTGAAGTAGGTATAGAAAATCACGGTGCCAATAGAATGACAGTTGAGTGTCGCCGGCAATGCAAGGGTAAAAAATAACACGAGACAAATCGCCGAGCCAACTATCTTGAAGATTTTTTAATGATACGGGCCCTCCTAAAGAGCAGTTAAGCCAATTCCGGCCCCTATAATAAAGTTTGACCCGTCTGCGCCTGCGACGCTCTAATGGCGGCAGAGAGGGACTAGGGAATTTCTAGGAGAGGGCAAAGAGGAGGTAAGTTTTGTCTTTAATAAAGGTAACAGCAGTGGACGTAGACATAGGCCTAAAGTTGCCTTTTTTAATCTTATTTGGATATTGATCTGCATTTTTTGAGAACTTAGGTTAATTCACATCACAACCTGACGAGAGTATTTTTAATAGCATTCAATAAGATTACCCACGGGATCAGTCAAGTAGTTAGTACCTCTATAGTATCACGTTTGAAGTTAAACGAGTAGCAACGGATAAAACCGATGATTGCCGTAGTTATTCATGGTCTGAATCAATGAAGTCAACCCGGGAAAAACAATTATTAGTTAACTTAAATTAGCGCTGTCACTTTCCTTCTAGAAAATTATTGGAAATATGTTAGTCATGTCATGTCTAATAATTTGACGCAAAATGCATGTTATCTATAAAAATGAGGCGACTAAATTGACTTCTTCGTCTTCTCACATGTTAATGATAAACTTTTGATATACATGTACACTAAATTGACCAGAAATTTAATGGCGAACAATCGATTGAAATTTTTGAACATGACATGACTTCGATATCTCTTAACCTTTTCTTTACCTATTTGACGCAAAAAGACAGCGTTTTCGGGAAGTTAAGATATTTATTTTCTTGAATTGACTACAACATCTCTAGCCACAAACGAATTCAAGTACAACTTTCGATATTTAAAAAGAACATTTACAACGTCTCGTTGGCGTTAATCATTAAACCGTTGTGAATTGATAGTTACATTTTTTTCCCGAACCATTCCGCAGAATAGGATCATTTTATCAGTGACCCCCTTCCTGACTCCGGCCCTGCTTGGTAGCTCTTGTCACTTGACCCGGAGTAAATCCATTTAGGTTATTTGTTGATGGATAAGTGGTAGATCGAATAGTGGTGATAATAGGTAGTGGCCTCTTACAGCCAGTTGACACCTCCGCGCGGTATGGGAAAGATTAACAACTAAATGGGAAAAGTTGTGTAAATAGTTGTTGATAAATTTTCATTAGGATACAGGATGTAAGGGACAGCCCTCCGAATACTTATAGGGTGTGCCCAGACCATGAAACTGAACAGCTTCCCATGAAAAAATATTTCAGGAAACGCCAAAATAACTAACTAATAGTAGTTGCAGTCAGCTGATCTAGATTTTGTATGGGAGGTCAAATTTTTTTTGTCGTTTCCTGACATCATATGTTCCTAAGGGAAAGTTGTTCAGTTTCATGGTCTGCATGCACCCTATCAGTATTCGGAGGGCTGTCAATTAAACCCCGTATAGTAGGTACAAATAACTCTATGTTATTGATGGAATGTGGCAACATTTGTATCAATTTAAGTAATTGGCCATTTCTTTCCCATGGGTGTCGTAAGAGGCTACTTAGGGACTTGAGGGTTTAATTTGGATTATAATTTTAGGCGACAGGCTGAAATCCTATAAATAGTTACAGAATGTAGAAAAATTGAGTAGAACAATAGGGTTATAATTTTTTTTTTATTTAACATGTTTGTCAGATGTGGCGATAGCGACCGTTTTTTACGCCCTTTATCGTTTTGCCTACCCCTCAAGGGATAAAGGTATGATATGTGTATGTTTTTGGTGGGTCGTACCTACAGACCTTCGATTTTTTTCCGTCGCGGACCGATAAAAACAAATTTTTCAATCATTAATTTAATTTTTGCTGTCAAAAGTCTGCCACAAATTGTTTAATCGTAGCTCTATCAAACGTTTTAATTACTACATCACATACACCCGAATACACAAATTTAAGTAGTAGAACAAGTGTAGCAATTTTTCGCATACGAATTCAATTTAGGTAGACTAAAGTATCCGCAAGTAGAATCCGCGTCACAAATGAGAAACGGCGGCAATGAAACAATGCAGCCTTTTTGAAAGGAAAAAACGTACTTTGATAGATGTCGCTATAATTGTGCGGCCACGTTACAAAATTCTAGTTAGATAAACTTAAAATGTCGGAAAATTTATATTTTGTATGTTTTTTAAATCGTATTTTCGTAAATAAGTATCATTAAAAGTTCCGTCAAACGTTGTTGCGAACGCTTACATAAAATCAAGTAACAATAGGACAATTGAGCCTTTGATTGAAGGCATGAGGATATTTAATCTGTAAGAAATAGCGTTTATAGTAGATTCAATTTGAATCTTTTTTGCTGTCTCCTAGACCTCTTCTGTACATCCATATCAGCTGGAACCACGAATATCAGCGGATATCGTTACACTTTCAGCGGCACATGTCGTCGCGGTGTACGCCACTGATGTGGCTTGACACTAAATGTTGTAAGTATACTAAAATAGCATAGCTTAGTTAGCTCGTATTAAAAATAGCCGCTTTAATCAATCTCAATTGGAGCGAGCATTAAAACAGTGCAGTAACTTCCTCCATTTGTTTCAATTTACAAATCAACGGCTTTTTATAGATGCTGTTTGTATTCTGTAGCTTATTATACGACGGTTGTTTTAATTTTAAAAATAAAGCCAATTGACAACAATACTGGTGTCAGTTCCTGAAAATAAAACTTATTGTAGCTTAAATTAGTGCTGCGCTGTCAATTTTCATCAAATGGGTTAAGAAAAAGATAAGAGATATCGAAGTCATGTCGTATTTAAAATATCATTAGGTACTTCGCCATTTCTAGTCAATTTTAGTCGCCATTGTTTTTTTTTACCTACCTACTTGGCGGAAAGTGACAGCGCAAATTTTTTAAGTAGATGTTTTTTTTTCAGAATTGACCCAATAGGTAGTAGCTAGAAACCACTGATCTCTATTATACTACTAGTACGCTGGATAGACGATAAGCCGCGTCAAAAAGTGCCGCCATTTGAATTTGACATTTTGGCCATAGAACTAATAGACAGAGATGGGACAGTGAGATAAAATATATCGATAGAAATGACTATTCGCTACAAATGCATAATATTTTTAATTATGGTTAACTTCTTTAATGATGGCTCATTTTACAAAATAGTCGAGCAATTGGTGAATAAATACTCAGATTAAGCAAATAGTTATGAAGAAGAAACAGACATGCACAAAAACTTCTATAACAAGTATGCAAGTAAATACGTAAGTTATTATATTTCTAGTGCAGTTTACAGAACTATTAGGAAAAAAAAACTAAAATTTCGGAAAAATATCCATAAGTTTTATCGACAAGAAACATTTTTGTCACATTTAGTTCCATTCACGAAAGGTAGAGGGCACTTCAAATAGCCCCCATAAAGAACTGTCATTTTTAAGGGTGTAGTCAGTCCAGTGTACTATATAGAGGTTAGTGCTAGAAACCCATACAGTTTGTCCTAAAATTAACGCAATATTTTAATATAATACAATACCTACAAACAAACTTTTTACAAATTATATTTCAAGCATGGGAATATAATATTTTACTTTTTATGATGTTTTAAATATCAAAAATGTTATTCAACATTCTTAAATTACAAAAAATCTTGACATTTACTACCTGTAGAATCCAATCATGTTTTTCATTTTTAAAATAGGTACGTATTTTCGTATATTTTTAGAAGTAAATATTTTACAAACTAGAATAGTGACGTAAGTCAAATGTACACATTATTTTTTTATTTGTTTTTTGATTCTAAATTTAAAAGCAGAAAGATAAAGTATTGCAGTCAATTTGTCAGCGGTCAGATTAATTTACGTGACTTAAGTGATACTAATTGATACTTAGCATAGGTTTTATAAATTAATGTTTTTTTTTAACCTGAAAACAATTTAATGGATAGCAGAACTTTTGGCGGGAAAATCATCAATCATTGCAATTTACAATAAAAGCTTAAGTGTTTTGTGCAATTGACTTAGCATAGATAAATAATGACCTTATAATTGATTGATTTATTGTCCTACTAAACCGAAAAGATTAATTATTTTTGAAATAAATGTTTTTTTTTCTTATTTATCAGGGAATATTGCAATTACTGTGTAAAGTCTTGTTAATGATTATTCGTGATATCAATATTTTATCGACGGTTTTCGTACCTGAATGTCTAAAAAGTTGTTTGCAGTTTGAAACAAGTTGCCTTACTAAGGTTTAATCAATAAAGTGTGGGTTTGACACTTTTTTTCGTTCGACAATAAAAATACCTACTTGAGTCTTTTTTGTTTCCATCTTTGCTTACAACTAGTAAGATTCTAAATTCATAGAAGCCGTACTAATATTATAAATATGAGAGTTTGTGTGTGTATGTATGTATGTTTGTTACCTCTTCACGCTCAAACGGCGTAATCGATTTGAATGAAATTTGGAACACAGGTAGAGTATAACCCGGAATAACACATATGCCCCTTTTTACCGCGGGAAAAAATTATTACCACGGGAAAATGAGTGGCAGCAGGTGAAACTGCTGGGCGGAAATTTAGTGTTAAATAAACAAAGTATCAACCAGAACAACCGGCGCTATTTTCGTATGTCAACACTAGGTAGGTACTTATATGTAATTGTGTAGTACTAGACTACATTGTTGCTTGATTAATAGGACATGTAAAGCATTGATACATTGGTAGGTACATTAATGAGATCCACATGTTGTTTTCTAGAAATAATTCGGATCTAGTGTGTGCGAAATGCTGAATTTAAGAACTATTACGATCTTTAATAGTAAAGTTGTGGGTTTTAAAATAAAATGAAACCTCGAAAGCATTCCCTTATTTCACATCATGATTTATTTTATTATTACTAAATTCTGTATACTTGTACTTTTTATTTATCACTTTATTCTGTTTTAATACTCAATAATTCTTTGAAACGCTGCTACATCATGTCAGCAAATGTGTTTGTTTGTCATAAATAAATCTTCATTACGTCATTTCATGACTTATATTAAATGCAGGATAGGTCGTAAACGCATACCAGGCGTTGCGGCTCACTATTAGTACTATTAATTATACTGTGCTATAACTGAGGCAATTTTATGACAGTCATGTAACTGAAGTCCTACCTATCTCATGACGAATTATTCAATTAGATTTTTCTATTTAGTACGAAATACAGAGTTATTTCAGCAATATTTTTATGTTTTGTGTTGCTAATTTAAAAAGTTTTTGAAATAAGTATTAATTTTTCGTAGTGATCAAAACAAATGTGTAAAAAAAGTAAAAAAGAAATAAGTAAGTATTTTTAAAATTAGAATACTTAGATACTCTTTACTTTACTCTTACAGATATAGTCTTTTCCTTTCTTTTACAAAGTAATTAGATAAAGATAGATAAATATTAACAAGAAAATACAGATCTAAAATTTGTCTAAGATGATTTTACTCGATGACTAGATGACTCATTACAACCTGTTTTCTGATAGTTTTTGTAGGAATGGATACTGCAACATTAATAAAATTTACGAAGGTACAGCCACTTTGCAACATTGTATCTGAAACCACATAAGTGCTGTAACGTAAAACGACGTAAGTGTATTTAATGCGTTTTGACTTTCAACCCCAATTCTTAATATATAGTGGCCAGTATTGCTTCGCTTCTTTTAAATTCGATAAAGACTTCAAACTGTTTTAACCCTTATGCAAATACTTAACAAATTATAAGAGACAAATATGGAGATACTTATTTTTTACTATAGTGGATGTATACAATGATGTTTTGAGTGTGATGTCACGTTATTTTGCCATAAAGTGCAAAACTGCAAGACTAGTATCCTTGACCTTGAGGCTTGAGAGAGGCATGTGTAAGTTATTTAATAGCGCCATAAAAGTGCAGTAAACTTTACCTTTATAAGCTTTTTACGACTTGTTCGATATAGGTCAGAACGGTGGTCAATCATAAATTTGGATTATGTAACCCGGAAGAAAAACAAAAGTGAAATTGGGTTATTAATACATACATACACATACACATATCACGCCTATAATCCCTTGCGGGGTGGGCAGAGCGCAAACGGCCGCATAGAACGGACATTTACGCCACGTCTGACAAACATTTGAGGGTCACCCGGAAAATTGTGTATCGCCATAGTGACAGGTTGTCAGCCCATCGCCTAAAATTGCAATATACACCCTCAAGTCCCTTAGACGCTTCTTACGACTCCCACGGGCAAGAAATGGGGTGATGCTATTCTAAGCCGGCATCACACGGCACGGGTTATTAATGCTGTATTTTTATAGTTGCTACTTAAATAAAACTATTTAAATTTCTGATACAGGTGCAAAAAACTCATGACAAAGTTTTAAGGCGGCGATATAGTGCGAGCAAGATTTTTAAACCATTTATTTATTTAGATAATTACAGTTATAAAAATTTTGAAAATCTAATAATTACATAATTTGACAAACTTTATACAAGAGAAAAAAAAACCTCTATTTCAATATTTTTTCTAATATTATGTCTACAGTTTTATAACCCCATTGTACTAGAACATTCTATTATTCTTCTTTTCGTGTGGGATACCGAGTCGTCCAACGACCCGATGAACCCCGGTGTCAGAGTTTTTCAACCGCCTACTACTACTATTCTATTATTACCCTGGCATTACCTGGTCTTATTTATTTCATTCCTTGCCCACGCATCAGCCCACTCATTTCATATAATTAATAGTTTCAACTTATAATTTTATTAATGACTTTTACAAAACCGAGCTATTAGTCCGACTCAAAGACAGTTTAAGTCAACCTGACCTTTTGGACTTTAGGAGTACTTATCAGTAATGTATTTTAATTACTTACGATCTCACAGTAAAATCAAAAAAATTGTTACATTACTAATTGATAAGATGATTTTAAAAAAATATTTTCTGAAACATCCATCATCAATCACTCTTGTGTTAGAAAAAAAAACATTTTAATATATAAATTCAGTAGGTAGGTACAATTATTTTTGGGTGAGTATTGGTTATGAAACTGAACAACTTTCTATAAGTTGATCTATGTTAGGTCAAAATTTAAAAAAATATATTGGAAGTTCCATACAAAGTTTTTTTTTACTTTGTATTATGGGTGGCTCAATTTTTTTCACATATTTTGTCCTATATTTCTCAGGGAAGTTTGCTCAGTTTGATGAGTCGCTCATCCTGTAAATATTTGCACTGAATTTAATTGATCTTTAATTATATGGGTATTTTTCTTTTACTTTATTTCAAGCTTATATTGAAGGTGCCATTTCTCCGTAAAACGCATTTTTGTACCTACCCTAGAGTTTTATTTCCAATTTCAAATTATTTTGTAAGTTTTCTGATCGGATAAATTATTCTTTTAAACGCGACGTCTATAAATCTCAAC
Source organism: Tuta absoluta (assembly GCA_027580185.1). Lineage (NCBI taxonomy): Eukaryota > Metazoa > Arthropoda > Insecta > Lepidoptera > Gelechiidae > Tuta > Tuta absoluta. The sequence goes on along the minus strand of JAQAHW010000023.1, from coordinate 4,904,031 downwards.
ATACTTCATTGTAAAGCCAGCATAAATTACTATTGTGGAAAGTTTTAATACTAATTATAATTTATTATAGTTCAAAGACGGTTAACAGCTGATTATAAATTCCATTGTTATAATATAAAATAATAGGCCTTGGTTAAAATTTGATTTCAGATAAGTCCCATTTTATATACATTATAGAAAAAATTAGTTAATAAAGCCTATAATGATAGGGCAAGAAATTTGTTTCATAAATTTACTGTAATAATAATAACAAATTGAAATTGTCTGATTCGATTGTTAGTAGTTATACAAAGCCTTTGAATATTGAAAACTTAATAGATGCTTTACTAATTGCAAATGAAATATCCCTGAGATCTAAAAAAAACCAGTATTTAATAGTTTTTTTTTAATTTATCATACTGTCTGCTGATATCTCGAAAAGTCTTACTCTAGTGTAAAAGTTACAACTTTGTTCTGCAAAACATGTTCTGTTAATATGAGCTGTATTTCTTAGTTTGATAATATTATAGGTATGTATTAGGTATATTGTATTGCCTATGTATGTAGAGTGTTTTATAGTACATATATTATGTAGGTGATTGCACTATCCCGCTCGTATGTTCGCACTCTCCATATCACCCAAGGGAATGCCTGTCCTGTGTTTTTTTTCTCATTGTTTTATTTTTAATGTTATTATGTGCAGTAAAAAGTAAGTTATTATTAATACTTACTTATTTTCGGTGACACAAATGCAATGATTATCACCTTTTCTTGCTTACTCATTTGCCATCCTGCTCTGCACCAATACTTCAAGGCCAGAGCCCTTTCTAGGCATCAACAAAAGTGCACCTCGCCGAGTCCTATACATATGGGCGACCCAACGAGCTCAGGAGCTCTGGAAGGGAACAGCAGGACTAACACACTCCAAACTGCTAATCCGTGGATTCTCCCAGAAATACACTTCCGAGATACTCACAATGAACCGGAACAACCTTAGGTTGATTACACGGGCACTTACTGGCCATTGTAATCTCAACAAACATCTCTGCAGAATGGGGCTGACTGAATCCCCATACTGTAGATTCTGTGCTGAGGACGATGAAACACCGCTTCATGTACTCTGTGAGTGTGATGCACTTGTGCAAACTAGGAGCAGGACTACGGGTGGCCCCTTGTTGTCCCCGAAAGAGGTCCAGTCTCTTAACCCCAAACAAGTCGTGGCCTTCCTTAGATCGGCCCGACTGGATGAGGTAATTTAAAAAGAAAGGGCTAGCTACAATAGATCTGCAAAGGTCGCAGTGGCTGTTGGTCTCTCAGGACCAACCCCTAATTCTCAAATAATAATAATAATAATCACCCAAGGGAATGCCTGTCCTGTGTTTTTTTTCTCATTGTTTTATTTTTAATGTTATTATGTGCAGTAAAAAGTAAGTTATTATTAATACTTACTTATTTTCGGTGACACAAATGCAATGATTATCACCTTTTCTTGCTTACTCATTTGCCATCCTGCTCTGCACCAATACTTCAATTTGACATAGAATCAGTTGTAATCTGTTGACGCTACTCTTGCTGTATTTTAGCTGTCAAACTAGCAAGTGATGTATCGACCACGCGTCAACCCGCACTATTGTATCGTGTGATTGCTTCTTTAGCTGTAGACTGACGACACGTTCATAGCATACATCTTACATATTCATTGCTACTTACATGATTAATAATTAATAATCTAAATTGCTTTTTTTAGTTTCTAGCTCTACGTTGATGGACAATGCGAATACGAAGAAATGCAGTCAGCAAATTGAGCGTTTCATAAGAGAGAGAAAAAGTACGTTGGTTCTTCTGGTGTATTTGTGATTGTGACCGCTTTTGAATACGACCTTGACCTACTTTTTTTTGGCCAGTGACTCTAAACTTGTGTAAAATTTGCTATTTACTAGCGCTTACCAACGTCTGGAACTTTGCGGAAAACTACATAGGTATCAATTTGTTCGTAGATGTGTCTTTTTACCGCTTAAAAACGTAATGAACGTCGCTATTTTTCAGAAACAATTTCCATTGTCGCCAACATCCTCAGCCATTTTGAAACCATGAACCGTCATTACTATGAATTATCCAGTTTTTACGAGTCATAGTGACCAGCGCTGATTGATTGAAGAACTGTAGCGTTTAGGTCCTCTTGTTTTTTGTTACGATTGAAAATTATGAGAAATTGTTCGAAATGGCTTGATAGATGTTCAGTAAACCGGCTATTAAAGTTATTTATTACCTACACGTATTATTTAGCTGTAATAATAGTGATTTGCTGGAATTAACCGCTCCTAGCGCTATAAATATATTTGGGTGGGTAGGTCAATGCTCTTATCTATTTTGTATCTTACTTTTTAGATAATATTTCAATATTTTTATTTATAGTTTCATAACAAAATTTTGTTAATAATGTTGAACATGTTGAAGGTGTCGAATAATTTCATGTGTGATCTCATCAATCAAATAAGATACTTCACAGTTCATACCGCTTTAAATAAAACCTCATTAAATGAGAGTTGCAATCTTCATTCATGTTATGAGGCCAGTACCTACCTCCACCCAGTGACCCAAAAAAACAAACCTCGAAAACTTGGTGCACTTTCACGTATACCCGTCTTGCTTTTTGGGTAAACTTTTGGAGATTTTCATGTTCATGTAAAAAGTTATCTAGGTACATACTTCTTTTAAACTTATGAATTATAAGTTTATAATAAATACTAACAACAGTAAAATACATAGTTACGGCATGACATTTTTTTTTATATGGAAATGTTGTGGACGATAAGACTAGTCTTCTTTCCAATTGGTATGTCGTGATAGGCGATAGAGTGTCAATTCATTTTATGTTCTCTGTCAGTAAAATTTTAAAGTGGAGGCGAATGTCGCGACGTCACTACCAGTGTCTGTTCACGAAGTAAGTTTTTTTAAGATTGGACTCTTTTATTTTAAACCTGGGGCTATAAAACCTATACCTGACTGATTTGTGGGGAGCAGGAGCTCACCCAAAGAAGTATGTGTGGTTGTTCAAACAACCAGTGAAGGGAGTTATTCTGAGAAGAATGGATTGGACTGACACAAGGGCAGAGTTATTAAGCGGGCGCTCTGGCATTCAGATTCTGATTTCCGTGGACTGAACACCTCTCCAGTGAAGCTGCTGGTTCTTCTACCATGAAACTCTGCGATTTGCCAGATGAATTAAATATCATCTTCATATTCCTCTTTGATTTCTCGAGTTCCTACGCCATGGATCCTATTTCCGTAGAGAACAGTACTCCAGCAGGTAGGTTTTGTCTGACAGGTATGTATAGAATCAAATGGTCAATGCAGTTAAACATTTTTAAAGTTGATTGTAAAAATTTAAAGTACATTGTTAAAGAGCTACGGTCAGAAATAAAAAAGATTTGTTAGGTTATGCATTTTGTAATAGATTCTTACATACATACATACATAAATCACGCCTATATCCCTCACGGGGTAGGCAGAGCGTTAACGGCCGTAAAACGGATATTAACACCACGTCTGACAAAAGTTTGAGGGTCAATCAGATTGTGTATTGAAAAACTATAGTGTCAGGTTGTCAGCACAAGGCCTAAAATTGCAATACACATCTAACCCTCGAGTCCCTTATATAGATTCTTTCTTACCTTTTATGTATTGGAAAAAATAACTGTAGGTATAAGTGGCATATTAAAAGCTGATGGTGGTGTTATTGATGATGACAAAACAGAATGACGAAATTATAGTCTTATGAAAGACATAATTAACAATTTAAAAATCGATCATCAACGAAGGTACCTCTTTTGGAACCAGTTTCGCTTCTTCATCAATAAGCACCGTGATCTTTTCTCCTAAATAACCACTTCGGCATCTCAACATGGGCAGTTCTATACAGCTCTCAAAATCAACAACAAAACTCACAAAATTAATAAGAGAAATAGAACAAGTTCTTTTCAATAAAATTAAGTATGTTCTTGCGAGCTCAACGCTGCTGGTACAAATAACTCTGTCCGCACGGACAAACCTTGACAGGTTTTTAATGCGTTCTATTGTAATTGTTGTTTTTCTTTTTAGTAAATGTATTAATAAGTAAAATAATAAAATAAATGTAACACTTTGTGGTGTGATTTCTTGGTGGAACTCCATATTCTAGTAGGTAAATGAAAGACTTTTTACAGTAATATATTTTTAAAATTAAACAATAAAAAGTTTTTAATTTACCTACTTTAAAATTTCCACCTCACATCTTTATAAGAATATATCACAGTGGTGTGAGTTACAAAAAATCATTGCATTTTTAACGTGTATGTATCTTTCTTTTAAGTTGCCTGTTCAATGTCTCACTACTGGGTAAAGGCCATCTTTTACGCCACCAGTCCTTATGTTGGGCCTCCAAATGCCAGTTTTGGTGAATAGGCTTTTATATCATCTCATCTTCTTCTCCTAGGCCGAAAACTATTTTATAAAATGAAATTTATTTTTGGGACACCCTGTAATGATAACATTAAAAATGTGCTAGTTTAAATTTTGGAGCTTCTCAGCCTACGAATTTAAGGTTCATAGTAACTATTAAGTGATTTATTATTATGCCCTTTAAGCTGCTCAGGACGAGATTTTTAGAGCACAGTGGAACAATTGCTCAAGATCTTCACCTGCCAATTCCTAAGAGTTAAACACAGTTTTAGCGTAGGAATTACTAAACGTAACGACTAATTGATTATTATAGTCGTCGGTTAGTCGTCATTACCCGCCATTAGTTGTTGTTAGTTGTTATTAACATAGAATACCGGCAGCTGTCATACGAGTAATGAGTGGCTCGGATTCTGTATGTAACATTGAAATAAGTTTGACTGGATGTGTCTATGTTCTTAGATCACCAGAATGTAAGTCATAACAAAGTAGCGCATTTCCTTACTACAGATATACGCTACGTCTGACAAACATTTAAGCGTCATTTAGAAAATAATGTATTGCCATAGTGGTAGGTTGTCAGCCTTCGCCTAAAATTACAATACAAACTAGACTAGAGTCAAGAGCAAACCCATCATTAATGAAAAAAAAAATACCAACTAATACCCAAATATTGTGATAATTTCTGACACGGCATAATTGATACAGTAAGTATCAAATGGGCTTTCATGAGTATTATTATAATTCTCTGACTGGAGTAAGGGCGTCAGCAGATGACCGCTCCAATAATCAGAATCTGGAGCTCGATTTACTAAGTATTTGTAATTGAAATCACGCACGCAATGGCGCTTAACGAATCCGCAATTCCAAAATTGCTGTTTCGCTACTGTGAATTTAAAACGAGTGGCCTTACGCTCGTATATAGCCGTGAAACATTTTCTACTACTCTCCAAAACAGCTGATTGTCAAAATCAAATGACATGGTAAACATTGGCAATAAAGCTACGATTTGACGCAATAACTTTTTAAATTACGTTTTGTTTCCCACCGGTATTTTAAATAAATTATTTTTGATAGGGACGGTGGAAGTGGGGTATCAATATTTCTGCGTATAACGAAAAAGTTTAGGAGTTTAGCAATTTATTGTTTGAGGAATAGGTACGAAAAAACTAGAGTAAGCGAATTGGATTGCGTCAGAGACCTAATTTCGAATGTAAATGCTTTTCCTATTCTCTCCAGCCCTCTCTTTTAGATCTCATGCTAACGAGATAAAAAGTTGGACGTCGTGTGAATTGTCTGTTATCTTGTTTGTTGTATCAACGTCACATTTCTGCGAGACACTGAGTCGACGAACAACCTGATTAACCCCATAATACATTCACTTTCATCCATCAAAAAGTAGATCAAAATAAATCGTCTGCAGTCTTCAATGCCTCTCTGTTGCCACTTCTATAATCTTTAACTCCATACAGCTGGCAGCACAACACCGCATCTATTCATTACATGGCCTTAAGTGTGCAATCATCGATTCTATGGCCCCGTAATGGGGCACTACCACCAATTATTATTGGTGGCCATGGTGCCCTGAAACCCACGGGGCCCCGGGCCACTGATGGGGAATCTGTGGGTTTTGGTGCCGCTGTGGTGGAATGTTGAGTGTGGGTTTGGTTGGTAACGGTGTTTCTACGTTGCGGGATTTTGAAATGGTAGTCAGTTTACAAAATAGAATGTCTGTATTCACTGAATTGTCACAGAATAAAATAATAAAAAAAGAAGTAAAAAGTCAGACTTATCTAATTAAAGGATTTGTTCCAGTCAACATTTGAGAGGCTGAAAAAATTATGAAGCAGCTAAACTAACGTAGGTAAATCTGTACTTTAAAATCACTACCTAGTATAAAGTTAAATCGCTTCCCGCGTCTGTCCCTATGTCTGTTTGTATGTATGCTTAACTACTAACATATCTGAATGGGGTTTTTTTTTAAAGATAGAGTGATTCAAGAGGAATGTTTTTATGTATGATTAATGTTGGGAGAAGATTTGTTTCCTGTGGGAAATCGGTTTGCAGCAGCTTAAACCGCTGGGCGGGCCGCTAGTAGTTAATATATGAAAATAATAGTAATAATGAAACAAATGTGAGATTCGACCTTTAGTGTGAGTCCAATAGGTTCATCGGGTCGTACGTTAGCTCGATGGCCCAAGATACAAGTAAAAAAAGTGCATACATATATCACGCTTGTATCCCTTGCGGGGCAGGCAGAGCGTAAACGGCCGTAAAAACGGACATTCACGCCACAGACGAACATTTGAGGGTCATTGAGAAAACTGTGTAGGTATCATAGTGACAGACTGTCAGCCCATCGCCTAAAATCGCAATTCACTAATCCCTCGAGTCTAAGTCGCCTCTTACGACACCCATGAAAAAGAAATGGGGTGATGCTATGATATTCCAAGCCGGCATCACACGGCGTCAAAAGTCGCATCACAGATGATTAGGAGATCCGAGATAAACTTGTTTTTCTTCCCTAAGGAAACCGGTAACTCGAACTGCTGCTGATAGTACCTATTCAATTACCCTGCCTGCTATCAAAGATTGTATCTGTTAATTTATTGCTTCATCATCGTCATACTATAATTATAAAATTATAGTATTATAGTCTTATCGTGCTTAGCCTCCATCGTTCCACTGCTGGGCAAAGGCCTTCCCATAAGTATTGCCATACTCACCATGCTTGGCAGACAGATTGGTGAGCGCAGTGCAAGATGTTACATTCACACGCACACGCACTGACTGTATGGTGGGGAGCAGGAGCTCACCCGGAAAAGTTTGTGGTTGTTCAAACAACCAGCTCAATCGAATCGGCGCGATTGGGCTTACGAGTTGTTCTGGGAAGAACGTATTGGACTGAATCTACCCGGCACGTGCCGGTAGTTCCAAAAGTGGGGAGCAAATGAGGGACCTCCGCGCCCCCGCCGGCGGGGGCGTCGGTTGCTTGAGGAGCTTGTGGAGTGTGATCTACTTGCAATGGCTGCAGCAGTGGCTACTGTGATTTCACTAGGATGTGTCTCGGACGGTGTTTAAAACGCACGGTTGGATGCGATGGATGGGGAAGCAAGCACAGCATTGTCCGTTGCTTTGAAGTAATATATCTCAAGAAGGATTTTGGAACAACTTATTGTGTGTATCGATACCCCTCCCTACTTCATGCCCCGCGTTAGTTATCTGGTTTGCCTAAAATGCTGATGATAATGATTGAACTAGGGATCTTATTCCTCAAGGGCGCAACCCGCAACCGGTATGCAAATCCAGTTAACATCGACCCTTAAAATGGGTACCACGTGGTGCTGCTGATAGTACCTAAGTAACAAGTCGCGATAAGGGTGTCCACAGAGCTTCCTGATTACAGGTCAGTCACGCGACGATGTCGTCGGTTCTGGGTGGGGCCTTATGATGAATTGCGCGCGGGCACACTTATTTTAGGGCACTTGTACACAGGAAGATTCTATAGCATCAAACTCAACAGCCATAAGTCTACTACTGGACTTGCTTCTCCTCTTTTGGGAGTGTACGTAAAATTAAAATCATATTTCTTCTTATCACAATCTGTGAAATGATGGTTGTTTTTATGTTTAATATGTAAGTATTTAATTACTAAAAAGTAAGTATGTAATTATTAATAGTATCAACTATCTAGTTCCCGTAGTACAAGCTTTGCTTAGTTTGGGGCAAGATGGTGCTGTGTGAATTGTCCAGGATATTTATTTATTTGGCATTTATTTCTATTTTCTCACTCGATAAGCTCGTCTACCTTTGTGTTATAGACCCGTTGTGCCTTTTTTTTCATAGTCAATAATCGAGACAATCCAGTACCTAAGGTAATCCATTAACATGGAAAGATTGAGAGTCATGGCTGTCAAAATATCAAGTAGTGAATTTTATCGTCTATAGAAAAACCCCAGCTATTATATTTTATTGGTGTTACATATTAGCTACCATTGGACGACCAGCTTAACCAAGGCTCACGTTGCGCCTTTATCTTATCGCACTCTTATTTGAAAGTTCAGCAGTCAGTATTTTAATGACACGCTACAACTCTTGCGGATGGACAGCACACGACAACTAGCTGTTTACTGATTCGTTAAAAGTATAAAATATTTCAAAGAGTTATAGTAATCTACAATAACAAAGCGATTGTCGAGAAACCACGAGACAAAAGGCAAAATCTCGTATCGGAGGCCAAGACTCACTTTGGGTCGTCGAACCGGCGAAGTGAGTATAAGTAAAGTAAAGAATTTACAAGTATATAATATACAGTTTGTGGGAGGTTTCCAGTAACTAATGTAACTTACATGCACATGCACCTACGCATATCACGCCTATAATCCCTTGCGTGATAGGCAGAGCGCAAACAGCCGCAAAAATGGACATTTACGTCACGTCTGACAAATATTTGAGGGTCATCCGGAAAATTGTGTATCGCCATAGTGACAGGTTGCCAGCCCATCGCCTAAAATAGCAATACACACTTTCAAGTCCCTTAGTCGCCTCTTTCGACTCCCATGGGAAAGTAATGGGGTGATGCTATTCTAAGCCGGCATCACACGGCATCCCAAGGGAAAGAAATGGGGTGATGCTAAACTAATGTAACTTAAATGTAACCTAACCTAAGCTTATTGAAACGAGATAGTGACGCTCGCGTTCCAATGCTCAAGGAACTTTACGCGGGAAATTCAAGATGAATCGAACAATATACCCTTATTTCTCACTTTCACTATATTGGTCTTCACAACGGACATATTTTTAAGTTTGTCTTATTAGTCAGCACACTTACACAATAATAACAGAGAAAAACTAACTTACAAAAAATAAGAAATAAAGTTGCGTCCGAAGCCTCTGAGTTCCCGCGCAAAACTATATTTTATTGGGAAATACTACAACGGGTACAATACTTAAAAGTGAAACTATTTCAACGTCTTCTCTAGTTGCTATTTCTGTTCACAATATACTTAGTAAATATTTCTTATTGATTAACGTCAATTCAGAAAACTTATATAAGTCGGCTGAAGGGTCAACGTTCCTGTGATGCTATTTGAATTTGGTCCCATACGGTTGTGCCAAACAACTTTTGGGATTATTCCCGTACATTTCAGTTTCAGAAATATCATGTTTACACACCCGGCACATCTCTCGCTCGACAGACGTCGTCTTTTATTAAAAACAAGGATTCCAACTCATTCATCAAATAATAATTAGCGTTAAGAGAGGTATTCAAAGATTATAATGTCATGCAGAAGAGACTGTTTAAAAGCCGCTGCATATCTACCTAGCGCCATTTCAGCCGTTCAAAATAAGAATTAAATTAAATTTCATCATCGTTTGATCGTGTTACAGCTCCTGTGGCTGTTGTTTGCTTATGCCAGCTATCGACACTCAAGAAGTTGTTCTTTTCCGGTTAAGAATGTTTTCATTGATAGTACGGTTATTATCTAGATATAGGTCGTATAGGGTAGCTAAATTGCAGAATGGCATAATGTTATCAATGTAACATTGGCAAATAACATTAGCGTGACTTTTGATTGGTGGAAATTATGTGACTAAGAACAACTTTTTTTTTGTTTATTATATTGTATTCGGGGAGCTAACAGCATATATGCTTAACATAAGAGCAAGCAAAAGCCAATTGTAAGCTAAAATTAAGGGTCGGTCACACAGCAATTTCTCTACTTCAGTAAAGACTTTGATCAAAGTTACAATATCTCAACAATTCACTAAAAAGCTGTCACTTCTGTGCTAACATTACTATGACCAGTATGTTGTAATTCGAGAAAGTGTCAAGAATACTTCTGTTGGTGTTTAATTATACAGGTTAGGCAGTTGACATGTCTATTTCGATGCTGTTTTCGTTCGGTGCCCTATAATTAGGCGACACTGTTTCTATGTCAGTGACATTAATTTAATTAATGGTAGCATGTAGGGAAAGTGTTTCGCTTAGTTGAAATTTGTTTTGTGGTGTCAGAAAACTTTTTATTCTATTTTTTTGGTAATTTTAAGCAGTACATTCAAAATGTGCCTGATAATATCAAACTACAGGTAACAATTTTCCAGGTGAAATTTGATTTTCATTGCGTAGTCGGTCAGTCATTACGATACCAGGAATATTAACTGGCTACGCAATGTAATAAGAATTTCAGCTGTATATTTAATGCCCATAGCGTCATAACAAAATTGCGATCTGTCGCAGCGCTCGAGGAACGCCTATGTCCAGCAGTGGACTTCTATTGGTCTGGGGTGGTAATGTAATTATGAACGTCGTCGTTGTGTGGAATATGCAACTTTAATTTTAATAGAGAATGCTGTCTAATGCGAATTAGCTATACTACGTATACTATAAAAGCTTTCATCCAATATTTTTATTAGATATGTTTTGTCCCTTATTACCTTACCTGTCAAATCCAAAACAATATACAATCTAAATCCCACCACACGTACATTTCTTACAATCTAATTAATATGACACAGGCTAATGTTTTTTTAATAACCGCGCCATGGGAGTAGCCTGTTGCAATTATTCTAATGCATACGAAGCTTTATACCAACTTACATTTGCGGCTCCCGAAATATTTTTATTTGGTTCCATCCTTTTTCAAACGATTTTTTGATCAGCATTTAATATATTTGTTTCATCCGTCCGACAAAAATAGTTTTGCGTTCACCCAAATCGGTTTCGTTCGAAAGTTTAATAAAGATGGGACTTTGGCATTGGCAAATTTAAGTTTGTATATTTCCAGCTAATTTAGTTTCGTTTCTAATTTGTGGAATAACATGGTGTTTTTGAACCGTTCGTGATGTTTTGGCTTTGTTAAGTAATGATACTAATTGCTTTTGTACGAGGTGTGTAGCTGAAATGTTTAGAATATTAGTTCGAATTATGAATGAGTAGGATGTAAGGGCCGGCGCACATCTAGACAATAGAAAATGAAGTCTCTCTTACATACATACACTTATGAAAATGAAAATGAAAATGAAATAACTTTATCACGCCTTTATCCTTTTGGGGTGGTATGGGATCTACCTCCTAGCGGTCCACCCCGGGCAACGGCAACACAGGCCTGCCTGTAGATAAGTCCGGCTGAACGATCCCACTAAGCGGTGGAAGGCTCCGTAAGGGGTCGCCTGGCTCGCGACCACCATCCCACCGAAGTCTGGCGCCAAGTAGCTTGCTGCGTTCCGTCAGTGTGTGGGAGTGCCAGTGCCTTAACAGGCTTCTTCTGGGTGAGCTTGCTCCATCTTAGACTCTGTCTCTGTCCTATGACCTAGACTAGAGTCAAGAGCAAACCCATCATTGATAAAATAAAAAAAAACCTCGGGATGTAGGTAGAGCGAAAATAGCCATAAAATATGGTCGCTATCACCACGTCTGACAAATATTTGAGGGTCGTTTCAGAAAAACCGTGTATCGCTATAGTGACCGATGGTCAGCCTGTAGCCAAAATTGTAGAACACATGAAACTATCGAGTCCCTTATTCGCCCCACCTGCGGGAAATAAATAAGGTGATGCTTTTCTAAGTCGGCATCACACGGCAGATTCTACAATCATGATTGATATAATGCCGAAGAATATACGAGGTGTAGGGACTGCCCTCCGAATACTGATAGGGTGCATGCATACCATGGAACTGAACAACTTTCTCCTAGAAACATATGTCAGGAAACGTAAAAAAAGATTGACTTCCCATAGTAAAGTCATTCGGCTGATCTTGATTTGATATGAGAGGTCGATATTTTTTTGTCGTTTTCTGACATATGTTTCTAGAGAAAGTTGTTCAGTACAACGGTCTGAATGCATTCTTACAGTATCCGGAAAGCTGTCCCGTACACCCTGTATATGATAATTTTTACTAGTGTCTGATACCGAAAATAGTAGATGGGCTGGTGACAAGGAACTATTTTCCTCAAGGAACGTAGCTCAAAATTGACGAAATTTTTTCGAGCTTCCACAGTAACTTCAATCAGCTGTTCAGCAATTCTGTATGGAAGGTATTTTTTTACATACTTCGACATAGGTTCCTTGAGGAAAAATGTTCCTTATCACCAGTCCGTACTGAGTTTTCGCTATCAGTCACTAGTTAAATTTCACCCTATATTTTGACATATATTATGATTATGCTACAAAGTTGGCGTATTATTACCGACATACACTTATGTATCTATATATTATTGGCATCTCTCTCTTGTGTAATACAACACGCTTAAGAAAACGCCCATTTACGCCACGTCTGCCAAATTGTGTATCGCCATAGTAACAGGTTGTCAGCCTATCGCCTAAAATTGCAATATACACCCTCGAGTCCCTTAGTCGCCTCTTACGACTCCCATGGGAAATAAATGGGGTGATGCTATTCTGAGCCGACATCACACGATAAAGAAATAAAACATTTATAAAATCCATTCAACAGCCTTCTAACACCATAATAAAAGGATTTCATCTTGACAATGTCCAACTTTCACAACTTACACCTAATGGTGGACAAAGCCACGAATATCCATTAGTACTGTCATAAACTTAGTCATAAAAGGTTATTCACAATGACACACTTAGAACTGCGTAAGTTTTCGCACCAACGTACGAAGATACTACAGTACGAATGGGTCATTGGAGTCATGTTTTAGGCGATTCACTCACTTGTCGACCATCGTTCCGTTTTTCTAACGCAACGTTACGCATGCGTCTGTCAGATGAAAGGAAATTGCAAATTGGGGGGGTATGGGATTTACCTCCTAGCGGTCCATCCCGGACAACGGCAACACAGGCTTGCCTGTGGATATGTCCAGCTGAACGATCCCACTAAGCGGTGGAAGGCTCCGTAAGGGGCCGCCTGGCTCGCGACCACCATCCCACCGAAGTCTGGCGCCAAGTAGCTTGCTGCGTTCCGTCAGTGTGTGGGAGTGCCAGTGCCTTAAAAGGCTTCTTCTGGGTGAGCTCACTCCATCTTGGACTCCGTCTCTGTCCTATGACCTAGACTAGAGTCAAGAGCAAACCCATCATTAGTAAAAAAAAAAGCGCAAAGGTTCCAGGTTCACAGCGCAAAGATTCCAGGTTCGTTTCCCGGTGGGGCACTCACAAAGTTAATGTTATCATTTTGTGAATAAGTTTCCAGAATGGTTAAGACAGTGCAGGCTGAACTACCTGAAAGATGGTGCCGTGCTTCAGAGGGCACGATAAGCTGTCGGTCCCGGTTGCTGTCTATGATGACTTAGACGGTGGTCGTTACCCAACCATATCAGAGGCCTTCTAGTAGTAGTAGCCGGTTAAAAAACTCTTGACATCAGGGTTTACCGGGTCGTTCGTCGACACGGTGTCCCACGCGAAAGAAAGAAGAAGAGTTTTCTTCCAACGTCCAGGTTTTGGGTTATGGGGTCGTTATTGGTTTAGTATGGTGTTTATGGCTAACTGTAATGTTAGTTGGATTTGACAGAGAATTTCATGTGTTAGAACATGTTTATGGTGTGGCTCGTGTGGTCATTGAGGTTATGCTATGCATCAAGAATTATTGCCAGCTACAAAGCTTTTTGAAATATTCTCAGGCCTTTGTCAACTTTATTTCATTCAACGACACTTGCGATCCGCCCAGCGGTTTCACTCGATGCTACCAGTTTTTCAAAATTAAGCCTAGAACTATCTACCACACCGTTGTATTTTTTTTTGCATAAATCGGAAAACGATTGCGACTGACAAATGCTCACGCAATAAGGGACTCCTAGGTTTCATGTGTTTTATAATTTTAGGCGGCAGGCTGACAACCTACCACTATAGTGATACAACATTTTTCTGAAACGGTCCTTCAATGGCAATAGCGTCTGTATTTTACGGCCGTTAACGCTCTGCCTGCTCCACAAGGGATGAAGGCGTGATATATGTATGTATCAATACGCAGGTCCAATCCTAAGAGGGAGTCGTTATAATAATCTATCTCTTCACATTAAATTTTTTGGTCTCTATATTAATACTTTCGTCTTACACATGCGTGTCACACACGCATTCAGGGTGACCATTAATGCAGATTTCTACCATTTGGGGATTTGGCTCTCTATTGATTGTGGAATATTATGTTGACGATTCAGAAAAAAGGGCAGACTTTGGTAGGTTTTAGACATTCCAAGAAAATTTGTTGAATAGTATCAAAAACTTCAATTCAAATCAACAAATTAAAGGTTTTTAAGGAAATCTCTTAACGATTTGTCCCAGATATTATTATCAAACTACAGACCACAGACTACAATTTACTATATCGTAAAATTTGTAGGAATTAATTTCGTGAAAGCGATGAAACTGTTGACACATGATGATAAAGTAAACTTTTAAAATTAATTATTATGTCTTTTCCATCACATTACAAACAAAACACATGTTGGTGCATATATTCTTTGGGGTCGAGCTCAAATGGGTTGACTTAGGTGACTTTTCGCTGGTCTCTGGCAGATTTGCTATTTTCATATGGTCACCCCTGGACCCATTTCCATACAATAGCGATTGGTTGTCAATCTAGCCACCGCTTTTGAATGCAGTCTCCGAAATATCTTCATCGGTGATGTGGCAAATAGGCGAGTTGAATTATATTATAGCAGAACTATTTTTAATACAGTCGAGCTCGGCTCTTGTTAGACACTTTTAATCTTATACACACTGTGTGTGTATCTTAATATAACTATATTCAATAAGAATGTCAATTTGTGTGTGATATTAAATCCGTACTAATATTATAAATCTGAGAGTTTGTGTGTGTGTGTGTGTGTGTGTGTGTGTGTGTGTGTGTGTGTGTGTGTGTGTGTGTGTGTATGTATGTATGTTTGTTACCTCTTCACGCTCAAACGGCTTGACCGTTTTGAATGAAATTTGAAATACAAGGTAGAGTATAATCCGGAATAACACATAGGTTTTTTACCGCGGGAAAACAACTATTACCACGGGAAAATGAGTGGCAGCGGGTGAAACCACTGGGCGGAAATCTAGTAAGAGATTGATGGTTTGGTGCGCCAATTGTCAAATCTTAATCTCACACAAACTAAAATTCTACTCTTCGATTGTGATTTCCGAACCACCACAGAATCAAAGAATTACTAAAAATTATTAAAAGGGAAAAATTACACGTAAAATCGAACTACGTATCTTGCTTCTCCTAATCGCCCATTACCGAGCAAAATCCACAAATAACCGCAAAATAACGGACGTCAAAAACGATCCTCTCCGTTCTTTCAAAAATAACTTGATTCTTCTCCCTTAACATTGACAATAAAATTCTCAAACGACAGGACGTAAAGGTCCGTTCACACTGGGCGCAACCGGCTAGCGACTAGACCAACGTTTTAAACTTCACATTATCATAATAGGCCGATCAATATTCGATGTTTGCTTCGGCCAGTGATAGCAACATTTACATGCTGATTGCATCCCGTGTAGTGTGTTACAGTCTTTATTAGGGTGACTATGAAGTCAGATATGGAACGGACAGTTTGATCTCAGATTTGAAAGATAAAATCTGTACAAGGACAGCAATAAAAGTAAAGAATGACAATCATTGTTTATATTATGGTACTTAAAAAAAACGTTTATTTGAGTTTGTTAATTAATAACGATTTAGAAATTTTATTGCTTGTTTTTTTAGTAAAACAAACGTTAACAATGTTATAAGTGCGAGTAGGTATAGACAACCGCAAGTTTAATAACTCTTTTTAAACAACTATTAAAATTTTATTGTTCATAAGTTTTAACTGTTAAATGACTAACGAGATGGTTTATAACTCTTTGCGATTGCTATCACGCTGTAAAATTCTAGCTGTTTTAATGAAGATGTAAGGAAATTACATTTTTACCTGCTGCTACCCGATTACGTTTCCAGGTTACTCAAAAATTATGTAGCTAAAATATTTAACTTCAAAATATGCAAGTTTGAGTCGTCTTTTTCTATCGATCCATTTTAACTAGTATTAGTTTCGATATTTTCTTTTATTACTGCGTTGTTGGTTACTTATTGCGATCAGGTGCATTTCTTGTTAGACTCGTGCCATGCCATATCTGACTGAAATCGCATCTTGATATACATATAATATTGCAATCTGTGCCCTATTTTATGATACTACAGGCTACAAGTCTACAGGAGAATACTACAGGCTACAAGTGTACAGGAGATTCTCAGTAAATTGCGTAGCCGGTTAATATTCCTGGTATCATAATGGCTAACCAACTACGCAATGAACATCAAAATTCACATGTAAAATTGTAGCCTGTAGTTTGATAATATCGGGTACTGTCCTATCAAATTAAGAATCATAGTCACTGCCTCCTTTATATTTCTTTTATAAAATGTCGCCAAAGACTACGTGAGTATATTTTAATAGGAGTACTATTGGCAGCTCCTCGAGGTTATCATTTCAGTTCAACGAATATTGTTTTTTTTGAAAACTTGCATAATTTTCAAGCGCGGGCAGGAATTGAACCTGCGACTTTCGCATTACTAGTGGCGACGCCTCTACCATCTGGGCTACCGCAGCTCATTTCTTGCCCGCCAATTTTGCAAGTGTATCTTAATGCCAGTAACGCGTGGCAAGGCTCCATCTACCGGGTTAGTTTTGCAACTAATACTCTAATAGAAATGAGCTGCGGTAGCCCAGATGGTAGAGGCGTCGCCACTAGTAATGCGAAAGTCGCAGGTTCAATTCCTGCCCGCGCTTGAAAATTTTGCAAGTTTTCAAAAATTGTATACCTAACACGGGACGTGTTTTAAAATTCGGTATTCAATATTGGTTTTTTTTAATCATCGTATGGAGAGCCAAAACCATGTTGATCTCCGGTTAGATACAATTAATGAATGTAGAGCTGTTGCCGCTTGTACCTATTTTACGGGTCGGCGACTTCTATTCCGAGTTATCAATTAATGCAACTATAAAAAATTCAATATACATAATATATAATTCAATAAAACGTAAGAAAATATCCTCGTCTAACCTGTTTAGTAAATGAATCTAATCTGAATTTAGTATACATAAAATGGAAATAGTTTGTTCGATGTAAAATTTTACTGGTGTTATCCGATTCCGATATTAAAACTAAAGATATATATATATATATATATAATTATAAGAAATGCTGAGGCTGGCGATAAAAAATAATATAGGAAAAGATCGAATAGCGGTTTTTTGTTTGTACGGATTGTTTGTGTCAAATAAATCCACGTTCTCATTAGTTCACTTGACAGTGAAATTGATTGTACTAATAAGAATTTTCAGTATAAAACAAACAATCACTAACATAGAATAAGATTTTTGCTTAATTATTCCTATCATATATCTAACCCTCTTTAGTAAGATTTTTCAGTGCATGCTGTGTTCACATCGAGGTAATATCCTAATACATTCTTTTGCTCTTTTGCATTTTTTTATAAATTGTACTTTGAAGTATTATTATCCAGTTTAGTGAACTTATAGGTAATAATTAAATAAAATTAAAAATAGTTTTTTAATTGAAGGAGTTTTTCTTAACTAAGTAGCTTACTGATTTATAGCGAGTTAAATGTTGTATTAATTAATAAATAGCTATATTTAGGTATCCTATTTTTTAATATTTTTTCTTCCATGACGTAATTCATATAATGTTATTTAATTAACTGTCAAATTTGAAATTTTGACTTTATATTTTTCTACTTTTAGGATTATGTTATGAGGCACATTTTATGTTTTCAATTTTGAACTATAATTTTTTTTTAAATAAATGACGTCTCATTTGCAAAGCTAATTTCTCGTGTCTTATTTAATAGTTTCCAACAAATGCAATTATTAATTAGCAAACTCAAGGGTATTATAACATCACAGAACCTTCAATAGTCGGTCGGAGTCTTGGAAAAAGGGTTGCCAGGGTTCAGTATAAGCTAAGTCATGGCAGAGTTTATTCTATTTTGTACGTAGGTAATGTAAAAGTATCAGCTGCAAAGGTCTCAGTTTCAAGGTTCAAATCCTGTCCGCGGTTGAAAATTTTACAAGCTTTCAAAAGTTTGTATACCTAACACAGAATAGTAGTTTATGCAACTGTCGTATAATGGGGGTCATTAGAATGCGAGTGTCTGTTTATCACACGAGGCGCAGCCGAGTGTGATAATAGTTTGACACGAGCATTCTAATGCCTAATTATAGCAGTTGCATACACTATTTGCCGTGTGATGCCGGCTTAGAATAGCATCACCCCATTTCTTTCCCGTGGGAGTCGTAAGAGGCGACTAAGGGACTCGAGGGTGTGTATTGCAATTTTAGGCGATGGGCTGACAACCTGTCACTATAGTGATACACAATTTTCCGAATGACCCTCAAACATTTGTCAGACTTGGTGTAAATGGCCTTTTTTGCGGCTGTTTACGCTCTGCCTACCCCGCAAGGGATAATAGGCGTGATATGTGCAGTGCAGTGCAGTGCATACACTATTTTATCTACACTCTCCAAAAAATAACTCAAAAACACTTTTCTAAACGTACGCACCGGCCATTGCAAGGCCCGATACAAGGTCAAATTCCATACGAGAACGTAATATGGCTTGGTATGAATTTTTGAAAATTCTGTACTTTAGCAGTTGTTTAGATGTGGAGTCTTAACAATAACTTAACTAAACAACTGAACAACATCTGGACAACATCTGAACAACAACTGAACAACATCTGAACAACATCGAAACAACACCTGTACAACAACTGAACAACAACTGAACAATATCTAAACAACTGCTCAACATCTGAACAACATCGGAACAACATCGGAACAACATCTCAACAACAACAGAAAAAAAACCTATTAAAACAACTGAACAACATCCGAAAAATTTCCGTACAACAACAACTGTCAGGTGCGACGGAAGATAGCGATTTGAGTATTGGCAAAAAAAAACTTCGTTTCATTTCTCAACTTTATCGTATTAAGAGTTTTCTCATTAAGTCATTACGCTTCTGTAATTTATAGTAAACCCTAGTTTTTATAGGCAGAATGCATAAAGTAGGTCATTATGCATCTGTTTTCGAATTCATAATTCGAACATTATGAGACGAGTGTAGATAAAGTGTTTCAAAATTTGTATGATGTAATGAATTAGTCGCTGGGTATTATTTACAAAACAAACCCGGTAGATGGAGCCGTGCCTTGCGTTATTGGCATCAACCACTATACACTTGCAAAACTCGCGGGCAAGAGACGAGCCGCGGTAGCCCAAATGAAAGAGGCGTCCGCGTCGCCACTAGTGATGGCGAAAGTCTCGGGTTCAAATCTTGCCCGCGTTGAAAGTTTTGCTAGTTATCAAAAACTACATCTAATATATATCATAATTTTAAATTATGCATCGTAATTTTAAATAAACCAAACTCCGACTTTACTTATTATGTTGAAAATTTGTCTGAATTTCAAAGACCTGGCAACACTTCTCAGAAGTAATTGAATAACAAATACGGAACCCGTTAATTATTTGCTTGTAAGCTACCATTAGGTTTACCCATTCTAGCAATGCAGTTAAAAGCTCTAAAGTCTTATTTCAATAACATAGTTGAGGAGAGAGAAAATTATAACCTCACATCTAACACTTTCACTGCCGTGGCGACACCAACCATGTATTTTAGGCAAATAAATAGGTATGCAATTGTTTTGATATACTTGTCTAAAAGTTTTTCGTAGCGTAGGTACATCCCTAATAGTATTACAAAACTTAATCATTAGATATAAACTTATAGAATAAAACTGTCATTTCTGCCTGTGGCATTTGCTGACTTTTTATAAAGGTTTCTTGTCTATTTGTATGTTCGATAATCTCTGCAACTAATGGACCGATTTCAAAATGATTTTATATTTAGAATGCTTCGCTACCATGGGAAACCATACAACACTGGTAAACTTTTCCCAAAAAAGACGAGCGAGGCTCAAAAAAATGCAGTCATCATTGGCCTCACACGTCTGTGACAGACGATTTAATCAGTGTCTGAGACACTGCGTTGCCTGAGACACTGCGTTGCCTGGGACGCAATTATGGAAAACGCAGGGCTCCCCAGGACCTGCGCCACCCTCTCGGCCTTCCTGGCTGGATCCGCAGGAACGACTAGTTGATACGTGTGGAGCTAGGTCGGCTGCAGGAGTCTGCCGCGCGGTAGATCTCTGTCACACGCGCCTGACGTACACCCCGTTCCGGGTTTAATTGTGGAGTTGGCTTCTCCAGGACCGTTGTGTTTGGGTCGGATTTATCTCTCGGTCGCTTCTTACGACCCCCACGGGAAGAGATGGGGTGGTGCTATCCTACTCTGCCGGCACCACACGTAATACGATAATTAAATTTGAAACTAGGCAGTCAAAGTGTTAGATTTTCAAGAAATAGCTGCTACAGTGAAAATAGCGGAACGAAACTTTGCTGGTTGGCTCTTGGAATTAATAGTTTAGTAATTTAATTTGTTTTCTATGCGTAATTTATGTGTGGGAACATTTCATTGAAAGCGTGGTGTAACGTAGTAGAAGCGAAATAATGCACTTACCAGATCTACGGTGTCTTTACCAATAGAAATATTGTAAAGGATACGGTGTATTTACCAAATAAAGCTGTAGCGGAAAATTGCATTAATGAAAAATCGAACTGTTTGTACATTTATTTATTTATTACGACAACCAATTGTAATTACAAACATTACGTCAAAGTCTCAGTGCCGAAGGGAAGCATCATATTTCAATCAAATAAAAACTCTGTGTCTGCAAGGGAGCGAATCTTACTAGAAAAACATACATACGTATTAGCGCCTATATCCCTTGCGGGTTATGCAGAGCGTAAACGGCCGTAAAAATGAACATCTGTTCAGAAGTTTGTGTATTGCCATGGTGGCAGGTTGTCAGCCCATCGTCTAAAATTACAATACACAAGTACATTCGAGTCTTTAGTAGCCTCTTGAAAATAGTGTGATTATATTCTAAGCTGACATCACACGGCACTTTTACTAATTATAAGCTTTAATACTTCATCGTAAATTGAGAAACGACTAAAAATTTATTGTTTAGTATAATATAATGAATTCCCTTACTATGTTTGCTCATTTTTTTACGATAAATATGTTACGCCCACCACTAGCGCGCCAAAGTGGTCCATTAATCAATTTTGTTTTAATCCTTAGTATATTCGACATATTTGCATTCTGAGTTATCTCGAATTACCCATTCAAGGGATTAACATAAAATAGCTTTCCATACAATCATAAAGAAAAACCACAATAAACTTATCCCTTAAAGAGGCAACTGAATGTGGCTAGTAGTTCATTTTAGTGACATTCAATAAATACCGCTCATTTATTACGGAGTTATTGATTGCATTAATCACAGATGCAATGAAAAATCAATTTTGCTCATCAATACAATTATTACTTGTATGAAAGAGTGTTTGTGTGTTTTCTTTTTATTATACAGGCTGTAAGGGCCAGCCCTCCGGATACTGATAAGTTGCGTTCAGACTGTGAAACTGAAAAACTTGACATAATAAATATTTCAGGAAACGTAAAAATAAAATTTGACTTCCCATAGAAAATGCAGAGATTGTGATTTTGTATAAGAAGTATTTTTTTGTGGTGGATCCTGATTCTAGGGGAAAGTTGTTCAGTATCAGTATTTGTAGGGCTGTCCCTTACACCCCGTATAAACCATGCAATACTATATGAGATCATTTATTATTTTAAATTAGGTTAAAGACACATAAAACATAATTATAACCGTGGGCAGGTAAGTAGAAGGAATTAAATCGTAAATGCATTTCTAGGAAATCGTTTCACCAGACCATGAAAAAAAAAATCTCTAATAAACGTAGTCGTCAAAGAATTAGGTATGAGAAAAAGAAAATGGACTTCCCACAATGGGTGTGGTCTACTCTTAGCTTTAGCCCTAACGAATCATTTTGTCCATATAAGTACTTTGCATAGTATATTCAGCTGTACTACACTTGTGCACATTCACGTCTTGAAAAAAATCTACAACTTAAAATATGTATAATCATGAGCAAAACCGCGCGCAGCGCCGAGTTAATAAAAATTCAATTTAACACATTTTGTTCAAATTAAAATGGTAATATTGACGTGTACTAATAACTGAAATTAATGATCGTTAATGGAGTGAGTGAATTTGAGTTATTCTTCGAAATGGTTAAAATTCATGAAGACTCATAGAGTTAAGTAGAATAAATGTGATCAAGCGGAAAATAAGATACTGTGACGTGCTGGCATAAAATAGCATCACTCCATATTCTTGCTACCCACGGCTGGACGGATTAAAATAGAAGTTACTTTGTTTTTTTGTCTGTCAAGTAAAGTATTGTCAAATTATGTAATTGATAGTATCTGTTATTTATTAGATCCTCGACAATTATGTATACCGGGTGAAAAGAACGGTGTACCGAAAACTTTGCAGGCATGAACAGACCTTTAAACTGAACAACTTATTCAATGGAGCCTGAGTTCGGTTGGGAAACGATTTTTTTCCAGTTTTCATAGAAAGTCAGTCAGCTGATCGGGAATTTTTGTATGCGTGGTGTTTTTTTTTATAACTAACTATATATTTTATATCTTCCATAGTAAAAGTAGGTGTCTGATGCCTGCATAGTATTCGGTACACCGTAATTTACACCCCGTATATATTTTAAAGAATTTTATGGCTGTAATTGTCTAACCCCTCATTAAATGAAACCTCATACAGCGTGGCGAGTATGGGAAACACCTCCAAACAGGGGGACGGCCACGTCCAGGGATGGACTATAGTGGTTGTTGATGATGACCAGTATTGCGAACTTTCTCAAGTTATGGATAGCCGATTTGCCGTGTGTTGTCGACTTCTAATAGCATCACCCCATTTACTTCTCCTAGGTGTCTTTAAAGGTGACTAAAAGACTCGAGTTTTACATTTATATTGCAATTTTAGGCAGTCGGCCAGCAAGCTGTCACTATGAAGATACAACATTTTCACAATGACCCTCAAATTTTTGTCAGAAGTGTACGCTCTTCCTTCCCCGCAAGGGATATAGGCGTGATGTATGTATATATAGAAAGCGATGTAGTTCTAAAATGTAAGTGATGTGTTACGAGTGTGGACACTTTTGGTTAACGTAATAACTATTTTTAAGAAAATGCCCAATATCATCTACGTATGTCAACACACTCAAACATAATGATATGGATTTCCATAACGCCACTAAACTGCGTGCATATTTACAAAAAAAATGGATGAGACAACTTTTAAGAGATGAGGTCAATAACCTTTGTAAACACAAAACCATAAGTCCACTAGAGTCAGTGCCACGAAAATAGCCATTCAAAGCAAATATAATATACCTATGTAATCTGATTGCATTGGATCACACAAATAGGCTTGTGTCCTGCTAGTCAAACGACCTACTTTTTAAAACAATATGTTGTGTGAAAATTGGACCTGAAGTAAAAAACGCAAAATGAAAATCGTTTCAGTTGTATGTCAATGGCCCGTCAGTGCAATAGTTTTTTCATCTCGTATTCTGCTAACAGTTTGAAGTATAGAAAATCACAATGGCATATTAATAGAAATTGTCATTCGATGGTATTACAGTGACAAAAAATTTGAGAATCGCGACCCAGGTTAAATTCTTAGTACATTGCGTAGCTGGTTATTTTTTTTGGTATTATAATGGCTGAGTGACTGCGCAATGAACATCGAATTTCACCTGTAAAATTGTAGCCTGTAGTTTGAAAATATCGGGCACTGATCGCATTGAATCACACACTTGTGAACTGCAAGTCAAACGAGCTACTTTTAAAAGCGAATTTTTTTTAATGAAAAACTCATGTTGTGTCGTCACTATACATTATTTAGGATGTCGTCAAAATATTAACGTTTGCAATTTGTTTCTCATTTTAATACAATATGTTAACTTGCATATTTTGAAAAACGATGGACGAGAACCTACTTTTAGGCACTGATTAAGATTATTAACATACAAGTCTCGTATTTTACTAATCATTCAGGATGTCGGATGGTGTCGCACAATATGAGGGTTTTGACAGCAAGCAAAAGATCAGAATGTGACAAACATGGCATGATAATTATGCACAGTTTCAATACGATTTCATACAGCTCTTTAGTAAAAAAAAACGGATTAGCGCCGAACACCTATCCTATTTACCACAAAAGAGTGCGGTGCGTTTCGTGGCGCGGCCTCTAGCTTGTCATCCGAGTTACGGTAAAACCAACAAGCCAGGCAAACAGCGGGTTATTCATACGAATGTCCAGTTTAATGTGTGTAGATATTTGCGAAGCCGGAAGAAGCAATGAATTTGCTTATCAACAGAGTCTTAGGCAATGCAATAAAGATAAATTTACTAAATATTGCGGAATAAGAATGTTTCAAAATTGGATAGGTCCGATCGTGCCAAGTGGTCTTAGAAAAATATCACCTCTTTTCTACTTGTAATTGTCGCATATGGCGTCGAAGGGAAAAATTCAAGGAATAGGAAGCCTGCCTGCCTGCAGATCGTGGTATGTGGCTAATGTGCTAATGTGGACTATGTCCAACAGTGGACTGTTGAAGCTGTTGATGGTTAATGATGATCCCGCCAGAAATTAGACAAGATTTCGAAGTAATTTAATGAAAAATTCCTTTGGTGACGGGGGTGAAATATTGCTCTCAATTCGGGAGAAAAATCTCGTAACTTACCTTAAATTAGCGCTGTCACTTTCTGTCTATGTTTCAAAAGGATATGAGATATCTAAATTATGCTATGTCTTATAATTTGTCGCGTAATACTCGTTATCTGTCTTAATTAGGCAACAATGAAAAGAATGGCGTTTATTGGGGATATCAATTCTCATAACTTGCCTCAAATATGCACTGTCACTTTCCAACAAATAGGTTTAGAAAAGCATGGGAGACATCTAAGTCCAGTTATATTCAAAAATATCAATTCGGTCGCCTTATTATGAAAGATAACGCGCAATTATCAGACAGAAAGTGACAGCGCAAATTTAAGATAAGTTATGAGAATTGTTATCCCGAATTGATGCCAATGGCGACGAAATTGACTAGAAATGGCGATGAACCCATTGTCATTTTTAAACATTACAGGACTTAGACATCTTCTATCATTCTCTACACCCATTTGACGAAAATTTACATACATACACATATCACCCCTGTAATTCCTTGCGGGGTAGGGAGAGCGCAAATGGCCGCAAAAAACGGACATAAACACCACGTCTGACAAAAATTTGAGGGTCATTCGGAAAATTGTGTATCGCCATAGTGACAGGTTGTCAGCCCATCGCCTCAAATTGCAATACACACCCTCGAATCCCTTTGTCGCCTCTTACGACGCCCAAGGGAATGAAATGGGGTGATGCTATTCTAAGCCGGCATCACACGGCAATTTACGAAAATTTACAGCGCTAATATAAGGTAAGTTAAAATAATTTCCCTAACTGAGGCGACTATGGAACAAAATAACTTCCTCCTCCCAGTGCCAAATAATAAGATAATTACTTGCTAAAGTATTATCTCAAGAAAGTTCATTTGAAGCCCTATTCTGATAGCGCAATTGCAGCTGTGATAATGAAAACGAATGACTTCGAATCGGAAACGTCCACAGCACTTAAGATTGCACTTTCTAGGAGTATATTACGCAGATAGCTTAAACGAATGCAGTTTATCTTAGCATAAAGGGTTAGATGGTTTTTAGAGGTCTTTAAAACAGTTGGACTTTTTTTTTGGTATTGTGTTAAAACCGATTAAAAACACTACAATAACTATTTACTTATTGTAAAGAATGAAGGTTATGGCTATTGATATTCAGTAAGATGAATACCTAGGTGTCTCGCAACATATTTTCATTTTCATTTTCATACGAGTACCACTACTACTAACTAAATGATTTAAGTAATATACAGGGTTATTTTTTATTCACCCCGGAAATTTTATAGGGCGATTCTACTCATAATTCTGAACAATTTTTTTTATGGAATCACCTTCGAAATCGCGAAAAAAAAACAGCTGTTCCATACATTTTGTTCGAGTAGGTATGAACTTTTCTATGGAGCAGCTGTTTTTTTTTCGCGATTTTGCAGGTGGCCCCATAATAAAAGTTGTTCAGAATCATGACTAGAATCACCCTGTAAAATTTCCGGGGTGAATAAAAAATAACCCTGTATATGCATTTATTTATCTATTGGCCTATCCTTTTCCTATCATAACTCATAAGAACAAACGATAATAAATATATATTATAGGTTATGGAAATAATCAAATTTCATCAATCCATAATTGACTACATAGTTTCTTTTCCATGGGTATCGTAAGAGGCGATTTAGGGATTTCATGGATGTGTATTGCAATTTGAGGCGAAGGGCTGACAACCTGTTACTATGGCGATACACAGTTTTCTGAATGACGCTCAAATGTTTGCCAGACGTGGCGTAAATTATCGTTTTTGAGACCGTTCACTCCCCCTGCAAGGAATAAAGGCGTGATGTGGTGGCGCTTTGAATTTGTGCCCAGTCTGGTTAGGAAATTGCAGCCTGAACCACGAATCGAACCTGGTACTCCAAAACTAAGACCAATGATGAGACCGCTAGACCATGAAGACTTACTTTAGGTGTATGAAAGAGTATGTACTTACATATATTACGTCTATATCCGTTGCGGGGTAGGCAAAGCGTAAACAGACATTTACGCCTCGTCTGACGTACATTTGAGGGGGGTTCGGTTTTTTTATCACTATTCATAGTGACAGGTTCTCAGTCTTTCGCCGAAAATTGCAATATACATATAGTGTAAGCATATTTAATGTGATGCAAATATATATTTTTTATTTTATTCATTAATTTACACGTAACTTCGAAATTACTTCGAGTCTTTTATGCGATACTACATCCTCAGAAAATAATGGGGTGATGCTATTCTGAACCGGCATCACACGGCACAAACAGCATTTAGCAAAGAATATAATTTGCTCTGATTCATAAATACTGATGGAACCTACGGAACTCTCCACTTATCAACTGAAAGCACGCTAACATATTTTTCTTTAACTAACCGCTAAAGGGTGCAATCAAAATAACTGTATCTTGGGTGATAATTGGACTCAGAGGGCCTCGGTAAATGAATGTCAAGTCTAAAGAGTCCTCTGCAGTCCCTTTAATGCGGTTCTCGAAATACGTTTCGTCGAATTCACGTCTTTCATTTTAACACAAGTCTAAGCTATTGTTGTTGTTAGTATGTAGCGTAAAATTGTAAAAGGCTACTAAATTTCCCCAAGGAATATATAAAAAGTTTTACAATAAAATAGGAGGAGTAGCAAAGGCGAGCTTATCTCTTAAGAAGAGATCTCTTCCAGCCAACCCATTTGATGTCAGAAAATTCATTTCTTATTGGGTAAGTAGCCAATAAATAACAAATGAGAATAGAATAACAATTCCAAATATACAGTCATGCATGTGTCAGTTGGAAAAGTTTAAATTTTGATCATTCATTTATCTAATCACCTTTTAATAGAGACTCAAAATCACCAGCTCATTTTCATTTATTCGCGAATATTTCCAGTGATAAATTAAGAAGCATTTTTGGCTTAGGATTTCATTATGTGGTGTCTATATAAAAATAATTTTTCAAGCAAATATGTTTCGTACACATATGATACTCCCTAGTACTATGCAACTTTGTACTTTGTAGGTAGGTATGTAAGTATCTGATAGGAAATGACCACTTGAGAAGTGTGAGATTGAAATAAAAAATATTATTTATGTGACTTTAATGAGTGGCTTGAAGAATCGCTACACGAGTAGGGATACAAGGTGTTCAAAAACTTATAACAAATAATACATTTCATACTACACATACATAGAAAGGTATGTGAATCATTGTTCACATTTTAAATTTGCGGAAAGGAATAATCCATACAAATCACTTTTCTCTTCTATGGAATAAAAGATGCAACTGTCACAAGGAATACATACATACACCGCGGTATCGCAAGAAGCGACTAAGGGATTCGAGGGTGTGTATTGCAATTTTAGGCAATAGGCTGATAATCTGTCACTATAGTGATACACAATTTTCTGAAAAACCTTCAAATATTTTCGTTCGTTCGTTGTTTACGGCTGTTTACGCTCTGACTACCCTGCAAGGTATTATATTCATAATATTAGTATATAATTATGATTATAATCCTCGTTTCTTTCCCGTGGGAGTCGAAAGAGGCGACTAAGGGACTCGAGGGTGTGTATTGCAATTGCGGGCGATGGGCTGACAACCTGCCACTATGGTGATACACAATTTTCTGAACAACCCCTTTAATATTTGTCAGACATGGCGTAAATGTCGGTTCTCTGCCTACCCCGCAAGGGATTATAGTCATAATATTAGTATGTATGTATGTTATTAAATACCCACGGCTCACTAACACCCTGTATACGAGAGACGAGCGTGAAGACGTTTGACGGCTTTTTGTGTAATTGAAAGAAATTATCTACGTATCCGATAATTACTAACAATCATTCGGAATACGTCCGCGCGATCTAAATATTTCAATAATAAGGGTAAAAATAGCTCTAGGTTATGATGAGACAAAAAACTGTACAGTTAAATAAGAAAATATTTTAGTTATTTTTTTTATCATGATTTTCTTTCAATCATATTTTTATCATCAGGTTAAAGTGACCATTAAAATAGATTCCCAGAAATCTTAAGGCGGTGCCCACGTCTAGCTAGGATAGGAATACATCTCTCTCCCTCCCGCCTACTTCTATTTCTTGTTCTTCTTCTTCACAATACCTTACTATTTATGGTTAAGAAAATAAATAAATATAATTAAAAAAGAAAACAAGCTTTTATAGCTGTCATGTATTTGAAAAGTGGTTGGCTAGACGATTCCAACGAGCCCAAACTCGATAGGGGTACGAAGTTGCATCTCTGAGATGCTATGACCACCTTCCGGCTCCATCTTCAGACCCTGGCTACCATGTATTTGAAGAGTGGTTGGCAAGACGATTCCAACGAGCCCAAACTCGATAGGGGTACGTAGTTGCATCTCTGAGATGCAATGACCACCTTCCGGCTCCATCTTCAGACCCTGGCTACCATGTATTTGAAGAGTGGTTGGCAAGACGATTCCAACGAGCCCGGACTCGATAGGGGTACGTAGTTGCATCTCTGAGATGCTATGACCACATTCCGGCTCCATCTTCAGACCCTGGCTACCATCTATTTGAAGAGTGGTTGGCAAGACGATTCCAACGAGCCCGAACTCGATAGGGGTACGTAGTTGCATCTCTGAGATGCTATGACCACCTTCCGGCTCCATCTTCAGACCCTGGCTACCATCTATTTGAAGAGTGGTTGGCAAGACGATTCCAACGAGCCCGAACTCGATAGGGGTACGTAGTTGCATCTCTGAGATGCTATGACCACCTTCCGGCTCCATCTTCAGACCCTGGCTACCATCTATTTGAAGAGTGGTTGGCAAGACGATTTCAACGAGCCCGAACTCGATAGGGGTACGTAGTTGCATCTCTGAGATGCTATGACCACCTTCCGGCTCCATCTTCAGACCCTGGCTACCATGTATTTTTCCAAGATTTGACCCGTACAAACTAACGAACACGGCAAGTCAAATAAAAGCTTGTAAAAATTAACACTTCTCGTCTCACTTGTGCAACGTTGCCGTTCTGCAGTATCTGTTTAAAAGTTCACGGCAAATGTTGCTCATAAATGACTTTATATAGATCAACAAAGCATCATTTTCCTTAAAAAAGAAAGCCGTTACAGGATCAACAACTGCCGTGTCAGTTGGTGTCAAGGTAGCGACTTTTCCGTAAGCTTGGGTACTGCGTTACAAGCCGGTGAATAAATGTAAATCAAAAATAAAACGATACCCGCAATAATTCCCCAGTAAACTGCGGACAAAGGTGGATCAACATTTAACGCGTATTTCAGCCTGATCAACAACGGCCGAAAGGAGGACAATATATATATATATATATATATATATATATATATATATATGTATTGTATACGTATTTTATTTATTATTATATTATATTGTGTAGGTATATGTTAACTTATGTATATTTACTGTATATGTATTGGATATTATAATGTTATTATAAGTATATATTGTCAGGTTAGGTTAGTGTAGTTAATATACTATAAGTGATTAAATTTTAGTTATTAGAATAACTGTGCTGTTGTACACGTCTTTTCTGCCTTACTTTGTAATGTCTCACTTCCAAGGGTCAGCGGGAAGAAATTTCTACTTAGAAATAAGCTGTACCTGTTGTGTCGTATTTCTTTATGTTTTGTGTCTTTCCTGTAATGTTTTTGTGTGCAATAAACTGTAAATAAATAAATAAATAATTTTACAAAAAAAAAATGTTTATACTACACCTACATAAAAGGTGCACTATATTTATTCAAACATAAAGAGGAACGTGAGTCATTGTTCTCGTATCTACTAAATTTGTGAGAAAAAATAATCCGTTTTTGAAAACATGCAAAATTTTCAAGCGCGGGCAGCATTTTTCAAAAATTGTATGCCTAACACGGGAAGTGTTTTAAAATTATGTATTCAAAATAATCCGTACAAATCACTTTCTTCTTTGTGTGTAAAAGAAATATCTGTCAAAAGTATTGTGACGTAAAACAGGATGTGTCTCTAATATTTAGGCTGCCAGAATAGATCTCGAGGAAATTGAAATTGAACTAAGTAACTTGTGTGTATTGAGGCAACTACAACCTCGTTTGTAATCGGTATTTTTCTTCGCGCGTGAAGAATGAACCATTACCTATAATAAGACGTATAGTAAACTTAGGGAAAAGTAATAACTTCATGTCCTGATATTTAAACCAATTGTACAAACCTTTATTGTAAGATGTGCAATAACTTATGAAAATGTATGAATCTATTAGATTGTCCGTTGCTCAAGCTCCAGAAAATAGTACCTAAAACCGGCCACTTTCGAGAATAATTGCCATAACTTTAATTGCAGCGAATATTTCATTGAGATTGGAGGTTCTAATTTTACTTATGGATAATACTTAAAACTTGGGCAACGGATATTAGTAGGAATGACTATGTGTGGCTTACTCTGCTTTGCGATGTCTTTTGAATTCAATATTATTTAATAGAAAAACACTGGATTACTCTTACTTTATTGTAACAATTATGCGCCAACACACACACACACATACTACACATCTTTCTTTCATACATACATACATACCTACTGACAACTACACACACACCACAATTGATTTTTCATTTTCATTGTGGATGTTTAGGATACATAACATCATGAAAAAACTAAACAAACCTACAGAGAAAACAACGCTTTTGCACCCATCAAATAGATATGGATAGTACACTTAAAACTATAAACGAATTAGACCATATAGAAATAGCACAAGTTCATGCCTGTGACATTGATGACGTTTCTAGTTTAATAAGAGTGAAAAATAACGATCTGACGATTATAACTCAAAACATAAGAAGTGTTTACTCTAATATTGATGACTTAACACTAAACCTTTCGTGCCTTAAATTCGCTGCAGACGTCATTATACTTACTGAATGTAGGTTGAGTTCTAACAAAAATCTGCAAACGCTTAATAAGTACATTTCCTATCAAACAACAAATCATTTAAATAAAGCAGATGGAGTAGTCACATACATTAAAAGTACTCACAAAGCAAATGTCAAGGAATTAAACCTAACGCATGCATCATGTTTGCAGATTTGTGTATGTGATTTTATAATTATTGGTATATATCGCTCTCCATCTAAAACAAATTCGGAAGAATTCACAAATTCTCTTAACGATCACTTAAGCACTATTAAAACAAAAAGAAACGTTATAGTCACAGGCGATATAAATATTAATTTGATATTGAACGACAATGAGAAATCACATGAACGATCAAATAGGCTAAACTATTTGAATATGCTGGCAATGCACGGTCTTTTTCCAGGCCATACATTGCCAACAAGAGGTAAAAACTGTCTGGATCACTTTGTTTTAAAATTACAACCTGAAAATAAACATGCGGCTATAGCTGTTATTAAAACTACTGTTACAGACCATCTAATGTTACTCTTAAAATTATCTAGTAGTAATAAAATGATTAATATCACTAAAACAAAAACAACCTTAAACCTAGACAAAGCATTAGAATTCCTAAAAACAAGTACTTTGCAGGATTTACTACAAATCAATAACCAAAACATATTGACAGATAGCCTGTTAAGCATACTACAGCAGTGCTTGCTTACAAACACAATAAAATCTATAATACCTCAAAGAAATCGCATTATTAAACCATGGATGACAGTTGGCCTGCTACGCTGCATTTGGAACAGGAATAATATGCAAAAAAAGTTAAAACAAGACCCTTCAAACGAAATACTAAAAATTACTTTTAAAAGATATAGAAATCACTGTAATTGGCTTATCAAAAAACTTAAAAGAAAATATGACAGGGAAATGCTTACTAAGGTTCATAAAAATCCAAAAAAACTATGGCCTACTATAAACAACATAACAAATCGTAAGCCACCTAAATCTCAAAACTCTGAACTACTAGAGCGAGGCCGATCTCCCCAGGAATCGGTTAACGAAGTTAACGAGTACTTTGTGGGTATTGGCAAATCCCTTGCAAACGAAATCACTTCATGTAACACAGCGCAGAGAAATACTGTTTGCAGTAGATTAGATGACCCACCTACTTCATCTTTTGCTTTACTTGATACTGACCCTATGGAAGTTCTAATGGTTCTTATGAGCTTGAAAGCTGACAGCGCCCCAGGATGGGACCACATACCGACTAGTTTTCTTAGGGCTGCGCACGAATATGTCGTCCCTATACTCACTCACTTAGCGAATCTATGTTTCGAACAGGGCATTTTTCCGGTAGCTTTAAAAAAAGGCACTTATTACACCTATACACAAGAGTGGAGACAAGTCAAATCCGACAAATTACCGGCCAATCTCAGTTCTGCCTGCCATATCAAAGATTTTGGAAAAATTAATTAACGTACGCCTTACAAATTTTTTGTCAGAATTCAATATACTTTCTGCTTCACAGTTTGGCTTTCGCCCAGGGATGTCCACTGAGGATGCAGTCTTGGCCCTTTTTTCCACCGTCACTGAACAAGTAGACGATGGAAATAAGTGTCTGGCTGTATTTCTCGACCTTAAAAAGGCATTCGATACGGTGTCAATCGACATGCTGTTGCAGAGGCTTGAGGATATTGGCATCAGAGGCACGCCCCTCTTGCTTTTCAGAGATTATCTGCGGGATCGTAAGCAGATGGTAAAATTAGGTGATTACGTTAGCTCAGAGGAAATTGTTACTTGTGGTGTGCCTCAGGGCAGTGTCCTGGGTCCAACACTGTTTCTGATTTACATAAACAGCCTATGTAACATGACGGTAGAGCAAGGATTTGTATTCTCATATGCAGATGACACTTCCGTGGTTTTTACTGGAAGGTCATGGGATAATGTACGTTTATCTGCAGAACGTGGCCTTACAAAGATAGCTTCATGGCTAGACTCAAACCTGCTCACCTTAAACGCAATAAAAACCAATTACATATGTTTTTCAATGTATGCACGTACTCAGCCACCAACAAGCTTTCAAATAAAGATTCACAAATGTGGAAACACACCGCAACCTAGCTGTTCTTGTACCGTAATAAACAAAGTAGAAAACACTAAATATTTAGGTATATTAATCGATCAACGACTATCTTGGCACGATCACACAGAACTAATTATGACTAGAGTGCGTAAGCTCATATGGATTTTTAGTAAATTACGAAACGTAGCCACCAAGTACCTTTTGAAAAAGGTTCATGTAACATTAGCGGAGTCTATTATCTCCTATTGTCTGCCAGTTTGGGGAGGAGCTACAAAAACTAAATTTATAGAGTTAGAAAGAGCACAACGATCTCTTCTCAAGGTTACCTAAATGAAACCTTTCCGATACTCGACAGAAAACCTTTATTTAAATACCGACCTTCTGACAGTTCGGAAATTATACATCTTAAAAGTAATACTCCGTCAACACAAAGATCTCCCTTATGATACAGCTAAGCTCGAAAGAAGAAGGAAATACAATGTTGCGCCCTTAGTCAAAGCAAAAAGTACCTTTGCTAGGAGACAATTCGGTAGGCAGTCATCGAAACTGTATAACCTAATAAATAAAGAGCTGAACGTGTACCCTCTTTCACATCATGAATGCAAACAAACTGTCACGGACTGGCTAAAAACAAAAAATTATAACGACATTGAGTCAATTGTTCAAACCATCCAATAGATACACACATTACACACACACACACACACACACACACACACACACACACACAGAGAGAGACACTCACACACACACACAAACCCGCGCGCACGCACATAACCATCCTAACTTTATCTAAATTGAATACAAACATTAAAATGTACATCCTGAATTTATTTAATACTAGCAGCCCGCCCAGCGGTTTCACCCGCTGCTAACAATTTTCCCCGTGAATAAGACAGTTTAATATAGCCTATGTTCATCAGGGATAATGTAGGATTCTAAAAATCTTGACTTCAATTTGAAACAAATAAAATATCGTTTTCAGATGGTGGTGGCGTAAAGTTACATGCCTGTGATTAACCTGGCCAGCCCCATGGCAGTGCCTTTATTTTTATTTTTTTTAATCCCGCCCGAGCCGGTTTTCTATTAGTATTTCTATTAGTTGTAATAAAAAAAAATGTGTGATACAAATTTCTTTTTTTAGAATGACGGTTCATGACGTCAATAAGTGATAATACTATCCTACATTGAATAAAGAATTTCAATTAACGGTAAAAGAATTTTTTAAATCGGTCTAGTAGTTTCGGAGCCTATTCAATTCAAACAAACAATAAATAAAATCCTGTTTCTAATGTAGATAATATAAGTATTATTTTAGTGTGATGCCGGCTTAGAATAGCATCACCTGATTTCTTTCCCGTGGGAGTCGTAGGAGGTGACTAAGGGACTTGAGGGTGTGTACTGTGTATTGCACTTTTAGGCAATGGGCTGACAACCTGTCACTATGGCGATACACAATTTTCCGAATGACCCTCAAACATATGTCAGACGTGGCGTAAATGACCGTTTTTGCGGCCGTTTACGCTCTGCCTACCCCGCAAGGGATAATAGGCGTGATATGTGTATGTATGTATTATTTTAGTGTAGATTTTTTAAAATGCATTATTTAATGTTTTTTGTCGTCTTTTTATACCGAGTAAGGGACAGCCCTTCGAATACTGATAGGTTGCATGAAACATAAAACTGGACAACTTTCCCCTAGAAACATATGTCAGGAAACGCCATAAAAATGACCTTCCATACAAAATCACAATCAGCTGTCTGGATTAACTATGGGAAGTCAGTTTTTTTACGTTTCCTGAAATATGTTCCTAGGGGATAGTTGTTCAGTTTCATGGTCTGCATGTACCCTATTAGTATTCTGAGGGCTATCCCTGACACCCTTTAATACAGTAATGATTAAATGTAATCATTACACTGGTACGAATAATGTGGCGTAGTTGGTACATTTTTAAATGAAAAAGTAGTTATTGTGGCATAACTGTAATAGTTAGACATATGGTATCGCGGACATTATTGTAGATATTGATGTCCTCTATAAAACTGTAGTACATCACTTTGCTCTACTGTCAATAATTTCCACAGCGTACGCGATATAAGATATTTTTTTGGTACATTTTTCACACGTTGGGTTACATTATCGAAATTTTCACGCGGATCCCTATTTTTTTCTCGTATAAAATATAGCCTATGTTCATCAGGGATAATGTAGGATTCTAATGGTGAAAGAATTTTTCAAATCGGGCCAGTAGTTTCGGAGCCTATTCGATGCAAACAAACAAACAAACAAACAAACAAACAAACAAACAAACAATCAAATCTTTCCTCTTTATAATATTAGTGTAGATGTAGATTGTGATTAAAGGATTTTAACTATTAACGTAAATTGATTTTTATCTCAGCATTTTATTATTATTATTTACTTTAATTTAACTAATTTCGATTTCATTTAACTTTCCTTTTAAATTGTAGAAAAAGGACTTTCAAATTTTCATTTAATATAAATCGCACATTCCTTTGTATTTTTATATATTATTTTATTTTAATTAATTCAAATGATCTATTTTATGTACTTAGTAATTATTGATTATTAATTTATTTTGATTATGATTTTAATTTTGATTTTAATTTTAATTTTGATTTTAATTCTGATTTTAATTTTAATTTTGATTGTAATTTTATTTAATTTTAATTTTGATTTTTATTTTGATTTTAATTCTGATTTTGATTTTGATGTTGATTTTAATTTTAATTTTGATTTTGATTTTAATTTTGTTTTATTTTAATTTTAATTTCAAATAGTTTTGTATAAATTAATGCTTTTAAAAATTAAATACTAGTAATGAGAATAATCTTATATACTATATTCATATTTTTATGGAAGAGCGAAATCTCCTGACACAAGCATTTATTTGCTTAAAAGGAGTTTTCAAACCCGGTTAAATGTACCTAGGATTAAGAAAATGAAATAAATAATTTTAATTTTTTAATTTTTTAATTTAATATTATGATAAATGTTTTTTTTGTGAAGTGGCACCACTCTCGAGGTCGTTCGAGGGTACACTTGTCTTAAAAAAAATATGTTTTATAATAACTGTGCATATTTAAATAACATTGAATGAGAATCGTAGTATTTTTGTGACAGTAATTATAAAAAAAAATGTTTATACTTTATTAGCTATCCAGAAAAACATTATTTTATCCCGATTGCCTCCAGAAGTGTAGTGAGTGAGTGTACCTAGGTACCTAGTTACACTCAATTCTCCTAGTTCTACCACTGCCACGAATATTGCCCTTACTTCCGCGGAAGTATCAATGAGAGTGAGTCTGCCGTCGTACTCTTCTCGCAGTAATACTAGTGAACGAGAGAGCAATAATTCCACGCGTGCTGGTGCTACAGTTCCTTCGACTCACGCACAAAAACCGACACTCAAGGGAGCAACAAAAGTGGTGTAACTGAACCTTATCCTCTATAAAATCCAAAAATAATAGATTTTAATTTCTTATGTGACTCCAGACCCCAGTCCAAGATATCTCACCCAGTCCAGGCTGGTTAAGTCTGTAGGGCGCAGATCGCTTTCACGACAACTGACACTCAGAGAAACATTCAAAGCGAAGGTTTCACTAACGTCTTAGCTCAAATGCAATAAAATCTCAATTTCACTCGGAAAGAGAGAGAATTCCACTGTATAATAACGTTCGGATGAAAAACCCAAACTGCTATTTGATATACTAATCAGAGACAAATGATACAATCACTCGCTTGATTTTCTATCTTTAAACAACCTATAAATTAACGTTGATACAATTATTGACATTAACAAATCTCAATAATTGCCGCTAATAGGTTGACGTTGTTGTATAATAAACATAAATATTATTAAATAGTGATCATCTAGTGGCCAAGTCCACGATGTTTGTAGTAACCCAGATAATTTTGAGTCACTTACTTGCCATCAGAAAGAATCTATACTCTCTTATTTTGAGCCTTCGTTTAGTTCTATCGCATGAAAGAAATTATTGTGCCTTTAATTTCTTTAAAAAAATAAAATAAAATATATTATGCATCCCAAGGTCTATCCCTGAAACACATAATATATCCTTAAATAGAATAAAATGTCGTTCACGGCGAACCATGGACGACATCTACATCTTGGTTATATCAACGCTTGATATAAGAAACGCATCTCCTCCATTTTATTAATTACTGCTTATGCTCTTGAACTAAGCTTCCACAAAAGACTTACCATTCAGAAAGAAGATTTTTAAGATTTTCAGAGATCCTCTTTCAAGAAGACCCCATCAACCAACTTCAATCTTAAATAAAAAATAAAATGGGGTGGAGAAGGTAGGGAGGCTCCCGTCCCGCATCTCTACGATGACCCTCTTCCAGTACAGCATCCCCAGATGCCATACCTGCAGGATCCCTCCGTTTCACCAAAATGCCATCGGTTGCTTACAGGACTCTGTAAGCTATGAACGTCTCCGTTCATGTGCAGTTGGTTGCAAGCCAAACAGTCTACTTCATCGGTCAGACGAAAATAGAACTCCGATATCTCGTACATAGTCCTTTAGACTTATCAGAATTCTATTGTAGTACTGTTTCATCATTAGTTAGATTTATTGGATATTATCCATAACTTTACAGTTCCAGTTAGCCAAATACCTTGGTTGTCACACAGACAGGCCGGATTCCCAGCGGTATTCTAAAGAGTCGTACAGTTACTATCTGTCACACAGACAGGACCAGTAACCCGGTCGTAATGCGTTCGAGTGGTTGCAGCTTAATTCATTCTTAAGCTAACAAAGTGCTTTTGGGCATGCCATGGACTGACAGCACTTGTTTATGTACTTATTTCATTACTCCATAGAGTTTTGACCTGCAACCTAGGTCGTCTTGCGTTCGATCTCTTTCAAAGATAAATGGTTAGTACTAGCAGTATTAAGCTGCGATAAAGTTAATTCAATTATCAGATGCGGCAGCCACACAGACAGACCAATAAACCGACTAATCAGTTAGCCTCGCTGAAGTACTCCGTACATATTTGACATAAGCAGGAGGGGTCTTACAACCACTATCGTTCCACGACTACCACCCCTTTCAGCGATTTATTAGATACCTGCGAGGATTGTTATGCTTTCGCCCCTCTCTTCTGCATCTTCGCTTCATGGAATGCACCGTTTCACTCCTATCAGCCATCATATACCTAGAGTCATGTTTATCAGCTGCATCTGATTTGGGGTTCAGTGTCATCCCCCCTATGTCAGTTTCATAAATGAAATAGACTTGAATTACTTTATTATTTTATACTCCTTAGAGTGACCTGCAACTTTGGTCGTATTGCGTTCGAGTGCACACCTCAATGTGCCAAGTAGAGGGGACTAGCGCTAATCTTAAGACCGCTTAGTATTCCCCACTTAACCACGTTAGAGTTATGATAGAGCCTCTTATCTGTTGGTATCTGACAAAGTCAAACGATAGCCATAGCACTGCTTGTGTCCGTCTTGGCGCAACACTAACTCAAAAGATGTTTCACAATTCAAAATGATCCATGAGATACGCAAAACCAACTCTGTTCCTTAAGCTACTAAGATAGTCCTGTTTGTAGACGTTACGTAGCCTGCCGACTACGGTGTCTCTTCAATTCTTTTATAATTCATTAACATCTCGTACGCAGTCACCGTTTCCCGAATAAGTATTCCGTATGACCTAGACATGCAACAATTATAGAATCGAAATAGTACAAACATTTCCTCTCTATAACTCGCGGTCAAATGTATAGCGTGCTCTATACATGCCATCAAGCGCTTGACGTACCTCGAACTTGTGGAGCATAAATCATCAAATCATTCATTACTAAATCTTTGAATCATTTATCCAAGCTATCGTAATCTCAGCCATCTACTACTAAGACCAGAGGTTATCTATATGTCTGTTCAAAATGGTAACGTTGTATCAGTACAATTACATACTGTGATACTGCTTAGGGCCCAACGAAACCCATCTTTGCAGGCGGCTGTATGCCAGATATGTCATTTAAATAATATAAAATTGCTGCTTTCAAGCTCAGGGTGCAGACTTTTACCCATCCGCGCCCATAGGAAATTTTCCTATTTTTATGTGATTCCCTCTTAATCACTTTTTATATGTTGTTCCAAAACATATTTCATCGCTAGCGATGTCTTTCTTAAGAGTAAAATTAATTTACAACTTTTTAATCAAATTTCCCAAATTCGATTTTTATTTATATAGAAAATTTTATATTTTCTTATCGAAGGTCTAATGGCTTACCAAACCATTTAAAACATATTATTTTATGTTTCTAGACATAACTTATTACTTTCCACCGATCGCCTATTCAATCGGTGAAACTTCGATTTTTCATCTCTCGGCTCACCGCACCGATACTCCCCCTATGTATATGGATGCTACGAACCGGTCGTCCGCACGTCGTTTTCAGGTGATTTTCAGACTATGTCTTTTTCCACTTTTTATGCATGTTATCGATAGATAATGCTATTAATTAGTGTTTTTAAAGATTTCAGGCCTTTTCATCGATTATATTCGATTTTATAGGGATTTTAAAATAATTTCCAAAATTTCGGCTATGTCCAATTTTTGCTCGAAATTCGGCTATGTCCCAGAAAATATTTTTATTTTCTTTTTATGTTATTTTTGATTCAGGGTCGGAAGCCACATCCAGCCCCAAAATTTCAATGAGTCTCATGAAGGGAAATTTTCCCTTACTGTCGAACCAGTTATCTTATTATAAAGCCAAAACTTCCCTTACTTAAGGTACTGAGCTTTTCATGCGCTACAAATTAATCCAACTATTTTTCCCCTACTTAGGGTACTTAGACGGAAAAAAAAAAAAAAATATATATATATATATGTACTTATATATATATATATATATATATAACACAGCCTATACTTCCCCTGCTTAGGGTACTTAGCCGTTCATGTGCTACAACAATATGCAATTATTTACATATTCATCTCAACTCCATTCGCCATTTCAATATACCAGCTTGTATGACCAATACCTTACAGCCCCTCATGTTTTATCACCAAATAAAACCAATATTATAAGATGAATTATTTATTAAATGGAAAAAAAAAAACTAAACCTAAACTACACTAATACTACCCTAACACAATATAACCTAAACTATTACTTTATAATTCTGTACAATGAAAACTTATTACTACTTGTACTTAATAACATCCTTTAGTTATCATTAAAACAATTGCATAACATTATTATTAACGCTTTTAATCATTTTCAGGCTTTAACAAAAAAAAAAAAAACTTTAGTTTTTATATTCTTTAGCATAATTGATAATTAATTATCATCTTTCAAGTTTCCAAATCTTAACATTTTGATTTGAAACATTAACTCTTAAGTTTAATATACATGACAAGACTTTTATTTGGCAAAAATAAAAATAATTTTCATATTTTAGCATAATACAACAATCTATTTAACATAATTTGTTAACATTAAAATAGGACAAGACTTTATTTGGCAAATCAAACATAATTTGAGCATAAAACAGCAGTCAACGCAGAGTGAGGCATTCATTAATTAATTAAATGTAATACCTGGAGAGATGTATGGCATTAAACTTTCCCCTTTCCTCTTCTGTGTTTGGATCCTGTATTATATACACATTTTCAAATGGTATAGCTGCAATTTTATACGGTCCTTCATAAAGTAAATCAAATTTACTTGTTTCACCATAATAAGCCCGAGATACATTCCATCTCTTTAACTTAACTAGATCTCCAATTTGAAACTTGACTAGTTTGTGATTTGCATCGAATTTTGATCTTCTTAACTTGCTTTGGTTCTCCAAGTTGTGTCTGACTTGTTCCCTGATCTTCTGAACATCTTGAGCTCCTCTAGGCAAGTTCAAAT
Organism: Tuta absoluta; assembly: GCA_027580185.1. Lineage (NCBI taxonomy): Eukaryota > Metazoa > Arthropoda > Insecta > Lepidoptera > Gelechiidae > Tuta > Tuta absoluta. Next base: position 4,862,003 of record JAQAHW010000023.1, on the reverse strand, counting down.
ACTTATCAAAGGTCAATTTAATTGGTTTGCCATACATAATTTGACATGGTGTGAAACCCGTACTATCATGAGTAGTATTGTTATATAACTCTTCTATCTCAGGCAACACTGTAGCCCAGCTTCCATGTTTTTCGTGACAGTATGCCCGGAACATGCGCCCAAGTTCCTTATTCACTCTTTCAGTTGTGTTCGGTCGGGGGTTTCTTACTGTAGTGTGTAATATTTTTACATTCATTTTATTGAAGTAATCATTCCAAAGTTTACTAATGAACTGAGGTCCATTATCTGTCATAATCGCTTTAGGATGAATAATTTCTAGAAACAATTTCATTTTATCAATGACTGTTTTTGAAGTTGCATTCCTCATTGGATACATTTTTGCGAATTTACTGAAGGTATCCTGAACTACAAGTATATATTGGTAAGCACACCTACCCTTAGGTAGGGGGCCGTAGATATCTGCCATTATTAGATCACCAATTTCCTTGGTTACGATCGACTGACAGGGTCCAAAATACTTGTAGTTATTACACTTTGCCAATTGGCAAATTTGGCAACTTCTAATTAATCGCTTTACATCTCGATTTAGATTAGGCCAATAAAATCTATCTTTGATATATTTAATGACCTTATAAGCACCTTGATGTCCCATCTCCTCATGAACTTGTTCGATAACCATATCGATTAACGAAGCGGGCAAAACCAATACTTCCCGATCGTTAACTGTTATAAACAGCTTCTCATCCCTGATGAAACATCGCGAACTAAGCCTGTTCACATGTTCGGTATGGTTTTGATATATGTCACGCATAATTTCCTCACAGATCGCATCTTGTTGTTGCAATTCTTTGAGGTTCTTCAGACCTTTATGCAACTCGGGGTTTTTACGCACACTCATGTATGCTATCTCTGGACATTGCGCCTTTTCCTCCTGAATTATGTCGCTTTCTGGTGGATATCTGCTCAGGATATCTGCAGCTATATTCATTTTGCCTGGTACATGTTCAATCTTGAACTTGAACTGATCAAGGTATAAAATCCATCTAGTAACTCTACTGTTATAGAGTTTCATGTTGTTGATAAAAAGAAGTGCTTTGTGATCTGTTCTTATGTAGATTTCTGAACCCCTAAGGTAGGTTTCATACTTCTTCAAAGTGCTTATAATGGCGTAAAGTTCTTGTTCAGTTGTTGTCCAATTTAATTCGGCTCCTCTGAGGCTTTTACTATGGAATCCAAGAATCCTCATCTGTTCTTGCCTTTCATCTTCATACTGGTAAAGGACCCCTGCTAGTCCAATCCCTGAACAGTCTGTTTGAATATAATAAGGCTTATTGAAGTCTGGATGGTGTAGTGTGATCGTTTGAATAAATTTTTCCTTTAGTTCGTCAAATGCTTTTTGTTCATTTATTCCCCAATTCCATCTCTTTCCTTTTTTCAATAATTCACAAAGAGGTATTATGCTAGCATTATACCTCGGAATGAATCGTCGATAAAAATTACAGAGTCCCAAGAAAGCCCTTACATGCTTTACTTTCTTTGGCGTTGGGAATTCTTTAATGGCCTTCAATTTATCAGGATCAGTTCGGATACCATCCGTAGCAATTACAAAACCCAGCATTTTCACTTCCTTGCAACCGAATTCGCATTTCTGTAAGTTGCACGTAAGACCCGCTTTGCTTAGCCTTTCTAAAACTCGTTCAATGTGTTCTAGATGGTCTTTAAATGAACCCTTCGTAATAATCGCAAGATCATCTAGGTAATTGACACAGAACTCTCTAATGTCTGGACCTAAGATCTTGTCCATCGCACGACTGAAACTTCCCACAGATGTTTTTAATCCTTGTGGAAGCACATTGTATACATAGGACTTCCCATTAAAAGTAAATCCTGTGTATTTCTTGCCCTGAGCATTTATAGGTATTTGAAAGTATGCGTTATTTAAATCAATAGTTGTTATGAAATTCGCTCCGTGAAATGAATTTAGAACATCGATTTGCATCGGTGGCTTTTCGGTCTCCGCCACCATATATTTATTTATTCCTCTGGCATCAAGTAGGACTCTGATAGAGCCGTCTTTCTTTAACGCAAACGTTAATGGACTGGAATATGGAGTAGATGCCCTCGTTATAATTCCCATCTCTTCCATTTCTTTCAGCTTTTGTTCCATTTTCTCTGTATATGCATATGGAACCGGATAACTTCTTTTGACAATAGGAGTATTATCGAGCATGATAATTTCATTTTCGTAACAGTTGCACCTCCCAAGTTTAGTTGAAAATAGTTTACCAAACTTCTTTAACAAATTCACCAATCTTGATTTTCCTTTACTTCCAATGTTGGAACCCACTTTTATTTCATCTTCAAAGGAATTGCTTCTTTCCACCTCCACTTCCGGTTCGATCGAGTTAATTGCAACCGGCTCTATGAAAGGAACAAAATGTTCTCTATTGTCTTTCTCGAAATTAATCCCTTTATCGTTACGGCATTGAATATTGATTTTATTTGTTAACATAAAATCATATCCTAGGATCATCGGTCGTACTAATCCTGGGATAATTAAGAACGGTGCGTCAAAAGCTAGTTCTTTGGTTAATCGAACATTTAAGTTGATTTGACGGTTTACTTTTGAGGATCTTTGTCCCACAGCCCCCCGTACTTGGAACCCTTTGACCGGAATCATGGGTAACTTGTCATTTTTAGCCATTAACTCTTTAAAGAAGTCCTCGTTTATGCATGTTACATCTGAGCCTGAATCAACCATTGCTCGAACCTCAAGCCCTTCACAATTAACCATGATATCAGGCCTAGATGTGGACATTAACTCCCTTACCTTCTGGTCTTCATCAAATACTGTATTGATTCGATTATCAATAACTGCTTTTTCGGCTAAAAGCAACTCAAATCGTGTTTGCACTAACTCCGTTATATTCTCCAAAATATTAACAAAACCAATGCCTGCTCGACCCTGTTGTCCCTTTACCTCAACAGGTCTTAATATTCCTTGCATAGTTTTACCCAACGGCTCTCCAGGTTTCCATCCAGACCTTTTCATTATTCTTAACGCTATAGAATTACACCCCACGTCTTTGTTGACCGCTGCTAAATGTTCGGGGTTGTTACATTTAGCACTTAGGCGTTTCCCGACTCGCTCACTTTGGGCACTTCCACTTCTACGACCGCCGCTGTTGCAACTGCAGGACGATCGCCTCCAGCGTCTTTCTTTGATTGACCCATCTCGGGTTTCTTCCATTCCTGATAGCGTCTGAAGTGCTTCTTAAAAGGCCTTCTTTCTTCGTCTCTCGCCTCTGCTGGCGCTGACCGCTTATTTTCCTTGCTGCTCTCTCCAGCATAGTTATTTATGTTGTCCAATTGGCGTAGGAACTCAGTGGCAGCTAGTATTGTGTCGCTCCTGGACAATGCCCACAATTGCTGTACATTTGGCGGATAGTGACGCATAATATCAGCAATCAATTGTTTGACTGGAATCGTAAACTGCAACAGGTTTACTTGTCCAGCCAATTTCAGAAAGTGCTCCAACATCGTGGGGTTTTTATGGCTATCCCAACGGTTGCTTACTATTTCTCTACGCACTTTATTTTGCTCGACCTCACCCCAATAGGTCTCAAGGAAATCATTCTTGAAATCCTGGAATGTAATCCATCGGTCTTTGTATATACGTGACCAATCTCGTGCTTGATCCAATAAGCACTCTTGAACTATGTCTAGTTCTTTATGTTCCAAGGTGTGTCCAGGTATTTTCCTCAAATATGCGGTTAGATCTTCCAAAAAGGTCACAGGGTGTATTTTGTTTCCTGCTTTTGTTCGGTAATTATGTCCGCCGAATCTTGGCCTTTCCTGATTGAGATTTGTAATTGAATATACAATTCTCTTGTCCAGCACCTCGGGGATAGGTGTTGACTCTTTTGTGGAGTCACTGTTGTTTGCTTGGTTTGACACCAAGGCCTTCTGCGCCTGGGAGGTTCTTTTAACCTCCCTTCCAAGCTCATTGAGCTTCGCATCAATATTTTTGGTATGCTTATTGATTAGTTTTACCAAAATGGCAAACTCCTTAGACGGTTGAGGTTGCTCGACGTCCTCATCCGTCTGTTCATTACTGCGTTTTACTCTCTTCGACTTTCTACGCTTTTTCGGGGGCTCATATTCCCCTTGCCCCCTCTCTTCTTCCTGACGCTCTTCGTCACTCATCCTTCTCCCTTTGGTCACTGTTTATTTATTTAATGTAATTCACTGTCCTATTTCAGTTTTGTTTATTCACTTCGACTTTTTCTAAAATAATCGCTTATTTAATCTATTTATAGCACTTTAAATCACTGTTATTTAAGGTTCTCTTGCTCTTGCAATCGCGTCTGCTCGCAACTTTTATTCGCTCTCTCTTCGAATCTGTAACAATAGAAACATTATTATAATAATGATCTAATGGCAAGTAAGGTCGCTCATCCATTTTCACGGACAACAAATTGTAGGCCGTAGCCTACTTTTAAAGTATTAAAATGCTTAATAAATTTTTGGACATTGTAAGACTTGTGATAAAGTTGTTGTGGTAGACTACTTTTGTAGTTTTTAAATGCTTAATAAATTTTTGTCCAATGTAAGACTTGTGATAGAGTTGTAGTGGTCCATAGGTATATGAAATATCATTATCCCATATCCTGGTCACGGCACCAAATTGTAACTGAACCTTATCCTCTATAAAATCCAAAAATAATAGATTTTAATTTCTTATGTGACTCCAGACCCCAGTCCAAGATATCTCACCCAGTCCAGGCTGGTTAAGTCTGTAGGGCGCAGATCGCTTTCACGACAACTGACACTCAGAGAAACATTCAAAGCGAAGGTTTCACTAACGTCTTAGCTCAAATGCAATAAAATCTCAATTTCACTCGGAAAGAGAGAGAATTCCACTGTATAATAACGTTCGGATGAAAAACCCAAACTGCTATTTGATATACTAATCAGAGACAAATGATACAATCACTCGCTTGATTTTCTATCTTTAAACAACCTATAAATTAACGTTGATACAATTATTGACATTAACAAATCTCAATAATTGCCGCTAATAGGTTGACGTTGTTGTATAATAAACATAAATATTATTAAATAGTGATCATCTAGTGGCCAAGTCCACGATGTTTGTAGTAACCCAGATAATTTTGAGTCACTTACTTGCCATCAGAAAGAATCTATACTCTCTTATTTTGAGCCTTCGTTTAGTTCTATCGCATGAAAGAAATTATTGTGCCTTTAATTTCTTTAAAAAAATAAAATAAAATATATTATGCATCCCAAGGTCTATCCCTGAAACACATAATATATCCTTAAATAGAATAAAATGTCGTTCACGGCGAACCATGGACGACATCTACATCTTGGTTATATCAACGCTTGATATAAGAAACGCATCTCCTCCATTTTATTAATTACTGCTTATGCTCTTGAACTAAGCTTCCACAAAAGACTTACCATTCAGAAAGAAGATTTTTAAGATTTTCAGAGATCCTCTTTCAAGAAGACCCCATCAACCAACTTCAATCTTAAATAAAAAATAAAATGGGGTGGAGAAGGTAGGGAGGCTCCCGTCCCGCATCTCTACGATGACCCTCTTCCAGTACAGCATCCCCAGATGCCATACCTGCAGGATCCCTCCGTTTCACCAAAATGCCATCGGTTGCTTACAGGACTCTGTAAGCTATGAACGTCTCCGTTCATGTGCAGTTGGTTGCAAGCCAAACAGTCTACTTCATCGGTCAGACGAAAATAGAACTCCGATATCTCGTACATAGTCCTTTAGACTTATCAGAATTCTATTGTAGTACTGTTTCATCATTAGTTAGATTTATTGGATATTATCCATAACTTTACAGTTCCAGTTAGCCAAATACCTTGGTTGTCACACAGACAGGCCGGATTCCCAGCGGTATTCTAAAGAGTCGTACAGTTACTATCTGTCACACAGACAGGACCAGTAACCCGGTCGTAATGCGTTCGAGTGGTTGCAGCTTAATTCATTCTTAAGCTAACAAAGTGCTTTTGGGCATGCCATGGACTGACAGCACTTGTTTATGTACTTATTTCATTACTCCATAGAGTTTTGACCTGCAACCTAGGTCGTCTTGCGTTCGATCTCTTTCAAAGATAAATGGTTAGTACTAGCAGTATTAAGCTGCGATAAAGTTAATTCAATTATCAGATGCGGCAGCCACACAGACAGACCAATAAACCGACTAATCAGTTAGCCTCGCTGAAGTACTCCGTACATATTTGACATAAGCAGGAGGGGTCTTACAACCACTATCGTTCCACGACTACCACCCCTTTCAGCGATTTATTAGATACCTGCGAGGATTGTTATGCTTTCGCCCCTCTCTTCTGCATCTTCGCTTCATGGAATGCACCGTTTCACTCCTATCAGCCATCATATACCTAGAGTCATGTTTATCAGCTGCATCTGATTTGGGGTTCAGTGTCATCCCCCCTATGTCAGTTTCATAAATGAAATAGACTTGAATTACTTTATTATTTTATACTCCTTAGAGTGACCTGCAACTTTGGTCGTATTGCGTTCGAGTGCACACCTCAATGTGCCAAGTAGAGGGGACTAGCGCTAATCTTAAGACCGCTTAGTATTCCCCACTTAACCACGTTAGAGTTATGATAGAGCCTCTTATCTGTTGATATCTGACAAAGTCAAACGATAGCCATAGCACTGCTTGTGTCCGTCTTGGCGCAACACTAACTCAAAAGATGTTTCACAATTCAAAATGATCCATGAGATACGCAAAACCAACTCTGTTCCTTAAGCTACTAAGATAGTCCTGTTTGTAGACGTTACGTAGCCTGCCGACTACGGTGTCTCTTCAATTCTTTTATAATTCATTAACATCTCGTACGCAGTCACCGTTTCCCGAATAAGTATTCCGTATGACCTAGACATGCAACAATTATAGAATCGAAATAGTACAAACATTTCCTCTCTATAACTCGCGGTCAAATGTATAGCGTGCTCTATACATGCCATCAAGCGCTTGACGTACCTCGAACTTGTGGAGCATAAATCATCAAATCATTCATTACTAAATCTTTGAATCATTTATCCAAGCTATCGTAATCTCAGCCATCTACTACTAAGACCAGAGGTTATCTATATGTCTGTTCAAAATGGTAACGTTGTATCAGTACAATTACATACTGTGATACTGCTTAGGGCCCAACGAAACCCATCTTTGCAGGCGGCTGTATGCCAGATATGTCATTTAAATAATATAAAATTGCTGCTTTCAAGCTCAGGGTGCAGACTTTTACCCATCCGCGCCCATAGGAAATTTTCCTATTTTTATGTGATTCCCTCTTAATCACTTTTTATATGTTGTTCCAAAACATATTTCATCGCTAGCGATGTCTTTCTTAAGAGTAAAATTAATTTACAACTTTTTAATCAAATTTCCCAAATTCGATTTTTATTTATATAGAAAATTTTATATTTTCTTATCGAAGGTCTAATGGCTTACCAAACCATTTAAAACATATTATTTTATGTTTCTAGACATAACTTATTACTTTCCACCGATCGCCTATTCAATCGGTGAAACTTCGATTTTTCATCTCTCGGCTCACCGCACCGATACTCCCCCTATGTATATGGATGCTACGAACCGGTCGTCCGCACGTCGTTTTCAGGTGATTTTCAGACTATGTCTTTTTCCACTTTTTATGCATGTTATCGATAGATAATGCTATTAATTAGTGTTTTTAAAGATTTCAGGCCTTTTCATCGATTATATTCGATTTTATAGGGATTTTAAAATAATTTCCAAAATTTCGGCTATGTCCAATTTTTGCTCGAAATTCGGCTATGTCCCAGAAAATATTTTTATTTTCTTTTTATGTTATTTTTGATTCAGGGTCGGAAGCCACATCCAGCCCCAAAATTTCAATGAGTCTCATGAAGGGAAATTTTCCCTTACTGTCGAACCAGTTATCTTATTATAAAGCCAAAACTTCCCTTACTTAAGGTACTGAGCTTTTCATGCGCTACAAATTAATCCAACTATTTTTCCCCTACTTAGGGTACTTAGACGGAAAAAAAAAAAAAAAAAAAATATATATATATGTACTTATATATATATATATATAACACAGCCTATACTTCCCCTGCTTAGGGTACTTAGCCGTTCATGTGCTACAACAATATGCAATTATTTACATATTCATCTCAACTCCATTCGCCATTTCAATATACCAGCTTGTATGACCAATACCTTACAGCCCCTCATGTTTTATCACCAAATAAAACCAATATTATAAGATGAATTATTTATTAAATGGAAAAAAAAAAACTAAACCTAAACTACACTAATACTACCCTAACACAATATAACCTAAACTATTACTTTATAATTCTGTACAATGAAAACTTATTACTACTTGTACTTAATAACATCCTTTAGTTATCATTAAAACAATTGCATAACATTATTATTAACGCTTTTAATCATTTTCAGGCTTTAACAAAAAAAAAAAAACTTTAGTTTTTATATTCTTTAGCATAATTGATAATTAATTATCATCTTTCAAGTTTCCAAATCTTAACATTTTGATTTGAAACATTAACTCTTAAGTTTAATATACATGACAAGACTTTTATTTGGCAAAAATAAAAATAATTTTCATATTTTAGCATAATACAACAATCTATTTAACATAATTTGTTAACATTAAAATAGGACAAGACTTTATTTGGCAAATCAAACATAATTTGAGCATAAAACAGCAGTCAACGCAGAGTGAGGCATTCATTAATTAATTAAATGTAATACCTGGAGAGATGTATGGCATTAAACTTTCCCCTTTCCTCTTCTGTGTTTGGATCCTGTATTATATACACATTTTCAAATGGTATAGCTGCAATTTTATACGGTCCTTCATAAAGTAAATCAAATTTACTTGTTTCACCATAATAAGCCCGAGATACATTCCATCTCTTTAACTTAACTAGATCTCCAATTTGAAACTTGACTAGTTTGTGATTTGCATCGAATTTTGATCTTCTTAACTTGCTTTGGTTCTCCAAGTTGTGTCTGACTTGTTCCCTGATCTTCTGAACATCTTGAGCTCCTCTAGGCAAGTTCAAATACTTATCAAAGGTCAATTTAATTGGTTTGCCATACATAATTTGACATGGTGTGAAACCCGTACTATCATGAGTAGTATTGTTATATAACTCTTCTATCTCAGGCAACACTGTAGCCCAGCTTCCATGTTTTTCGTGACAGTATGCCCGGAACATGCGCCCAAGTTCCTTATTCACTCTTTCAGTTGTGTTCGGTCGGGGGTTTCTTACTGTAGTGTGTAATATTTTTACATTCATTTTATTGAAGTAATCATTCCAAAGTTTACTAATGAACTGAGGTCCATTATCTGTCATAATCGCTTTAGGATGAATAATTTCTAGAAACAATTTCATTTTATCAATGACTGTTTTTGAAGTTGCATTCCTCATTGGATACATTTTTGCGAATTTACTGAAGGTATCCTGAACTACAAGTATATATTGGTAAGCACACCTACCCTTAGGTAGGGGGCCGTAGATATCTGCCATTATTAGATCACCAATTTCCTTGGTTACGATCGACTGACAGGGTCCAAAATACTTGTAGTTATTACACTTTGCCAATTGGCAAATTTGGCAACTTCTAATTAATCGCTTTACATCTCGATTTAGATTAGGCCAATAAAATCTATCTTTGATATATTTAATGACCTTATAAGCACCTTGATGTCCCATCTCCTCATGAACTTGTTCGATAACCATATCGATTAACGAAGCGGGCAAAACCAATACTTCCCGATCGTTAACTGTTATAAACAGCTTCTCATCCCTGATGAAACATCGCGAACTAAGCCTGTTCACATGTTCGGTATGGTTTTGATATATGTCACGCATAATTTCCTCACAGATCGCATCTTGTTGTTGCAATTCTTTGAGGTTCTTCAGACCTTTATGCAACTCGGGGTTTTTACGCACACTCATGTATGCTATCTCTGGACATTGCGCCTTTTCCTCCTGAATTATGTCGCTTTCTGGTGGATATCTGCTCAGGATATCTGCAGCTATATTCATTTTGCCCGGTACATGTTCAATCTTGAACTTGAACTGATCAAGGTATAAAATCCATCTAGTAACTCTACTGTTATAGAGTTTCATGTTGTTGATAAAAAGAAGTGCTTTGTGATCTGTTCTTATGTAGATTTCTGAACCCCTAAGGTAGGTTTCATACTTCTTCAAAGTGCTTATAATGGCGTAAAGTTCTTGTTCAGTTGTTGTCCAATTTAATTCGGCTCCTCTGAGGCTTTTACTATGGAATCCAAGAATCCTCATCTGTTCTTGCCTTTCATCTTCATACTGGTAAAGGACCCCTGCTAGTCCAATCCCTGAACAGTCTGTTTGAATATAATAAGGCTTATTGAAGTCTGGATGGTGTAGTGTGATCGTTTGAATAAATTTTTCCTTTAGTTCGTCAAATGCTTTTTGTTCATTTATTCCCCAATTCCATCTCTTTCCTTTTTTCAATAATTCACAAAGAGGTATTATGCTAGCATTATACCTCGGAATGAATCGTCGATAAAAATTACAGAGTCCCAAGAAAGCCCTTACATGCTTTACTTTCTTTGGCGTTGGGAATTCTTTAATGGCCTTCAATTTATCAGGATCAGTTCGGATACCATCCGTAGCAATTACAAAACCCAGCATTTTCACTTCCTTGCAACCGAATTCGCATTTCTGTAAGTTGCACGTAAGACCCGCTTTGCTTAGCCTTTCTAAAACTCGTTCAATGTGTTCTAGATGGTCTTTAAATGAACCCTTCGTAATAATCGCAAGATCATCTAGGTAATTGACACAGAACTCTCTAATGTCTGGACCTAAGATCTTGTCCATCGCACGACTGAAACTTCCCACAGATGTTTTTAATCCTTGTGGAAGCACATTGTATACATAGGACTTCCCATTAAAAGTAAATCCTGTGTATTTCTTGCCCTGAGCATTTATAGGTATTTGAAAGTATGCGTTATTTAAATCAATAGTTGTTATGAAATTCGCTCCGTGAAATGAATTTAGAACATCGATTTGCATCGGTGGCTTTTCGGTCTCCGCCACCATATATTTATTTATTCCTCTGGCATCAAGTAGGACTCTGATAGAGCCGTCTTTCTTTAACGCAAACGTTAATGGACTGGAATATGGAGTAGATGCCCTCGTTATAATTCCCATCTCTTCCATTTCTTTCAGCTTTTGTTCCATTTTCTCTGTATATGCATATGGAACCGGATAACTTCTTTTGACAATAGGAGTATTATCGAGCATGATAATTTCATGTTCGTAACAGTTGCACCTCCCAAGTTTAGTTGAAAATAGTTTACCAAACTTCTTTAACAAATTCACCAATCTTGATTTTCCTTTACTTCCAATGTTGGAACCCACTTTTATTTCATCTTCAAAGGAATTGCTTCTTTCCACCTCCACTTCCGGTTCGATCGAGTTAATTGCAACCGGCTCTATGAAAGGAACAAAATGTTCTCTATTGTCTTTCTCGAAATTAATCCCTTTATCGTTACGGCATTGAATATTGATTTTATTTGTTAACATAAAATCATATCCTAGGATCATCGGTCGTACTAATCCTGGGATAATTAAGAACGGTGCGTCAAAAGCTAGTTCTTTGGTTAATCGAACATTTAAGTTGATTTGACGGTTTACTTTTGAGGATCTTTGTCCCACAGCCCCCCGTACTGGGAACCCTTTGACCGGAATCATGGGTAACTTGTCATTTTTAGCCATTAACTCTTTAAAGAAGTCCTCGTTTATGCATGTTACATCTGAGCCTGAATCAACCATTGCTCGAACCTCAAGCCCTTCACAATTAACCATGATATCAGGCCTAGATGTGGACATTAACTCCCTTACCTTCTGGTCTTCATCAAATACTGTATTGATTCGATTATCAATAACTGCTTTTTCGGCTAAAAGCAACTCAAATCGTGTTTGCACTAACTCCGTTATATTCTCCAAAATATTAACAAAACCAATGCCTGCTCGACCCTGTTGTCCCTTTACCTCAACAGGTCTTAATATTCCTTGCATAGTTTTACCCAACGGCTCTCCAGGTTTCCATCCAGACCTTTTCATTATTCTTAACGCTATAGAATTACACCCCACGTCTTTGTTGACCGCTGCTAAATGTTCGGGGTTGTTACATTTAGCACTTAGGCGTTTCCCGACTCGCTCACTTTGGGCACTTCCACTTCTACGACCGCCGCTGTTGCAACTGCAGGACGATCGCCTCCAGCGTCTTTCTTTGATTGACCCATCTCGGGTTTCTTCCATTCCTGATAGCGTCTGAAGTGCTTCTTAAAAGGCCTTCTTTCTTCGTCTCTCGCCTCTGCTGGCGCTGACCGCTTATTTTCCTTGCTGCTCTCTCCAGCATAGTTATTTATGTTGTCCAATTGGCGTAGGAACTCAGTGGCAGCTAGTATTGTGTCGCTCCTGGACAATGCCCACAATTGCTGTACATTTGGCGGATAGTGACGCATAATATCAGCAATCAATTGTTTGACTGGAATCGTAAACTGCAACAGGTTTACTTGTCCAGCCAATTTCAGAAAGTGCTCCAACATCGTGGGGTTTTTATGGCTATCCCAACGGTTGCTTACTATTTCTCTACGCACTTTATTTTGCTCGACCTCACCCCAATAGGTCTCAAGGAAATCATTCTTGAAATCCTGGAATGTAATCCATCGGTCTTTGTATATACGTGACCAATCTCGTGCTTGATCCAATAAGCACTCTTGAACTATGTCTAGTTCTTTATGTTCCAAGGTGTGTCCAGGTATTTTCCTCAAATATGCGGTTAGATCTTCCAAAAAGGTCACAGGGTGTATTTTGTTTCCTGCTTTTGTTCGGTAATTATGTCCGCCGAATCTTGGCCTTTCCTGATTGAGATTTGTAATTGAATATACAATTCTCTTGTCCAGCACCTCGGGGATAGGTGTTGACTCTTTTGTGGAGTCACTGTTGTTTGCTTGGTTTGACACCAAGGCCTTCTGCGCCTGGGAGGTTCTTTTAACCTCCCTTCCAAGCTCATTGAGCTTCGCATCAATATTTTTGGTATGCTTATTGATTAGTTTTACCAAAATGGCAAACTCCTTAGACGGTTGAGGTTGCTCGACGTCCTCATCCGTCTGTTCATTACTGCGTTTTACTCTCTTCGACTTTCTACGCTTTTTCGGGGGCTCATATTCCCCTTGCCCCCTCTCTTCTTCCTGACGCTCTTCGTCACTCATCCTTCTCCCTTTGGTCACTGTTTATTTATTTAATGTAATTCACTGTCCTATTTCAGTTTTGTTTATTCACTTCGACTTTTTCTAAAATAATCGCTTATTTAATCTATTTATAGCACTTTAAATCACTGTTATTTAAGGTTCTCTTGCTCTTGCAATCGCGTCTGCTCGCAACTTTTATTCGCTCTCTCTTCGAATCTGTAACAATAGAAACATTATTATAATAATGATCTAATGGCAAGTAAGGTCGCTCATCCATTTTCACGGACAACAAATTGTAGGCCGTAGCCTACTTTTAAAGTATTAAAATGCTTAATAAATTTTTGGACATTGTAAGACTTGTGATAAAGTTGTTGTGGTAGACTACTTTTGTAGTTTTTAAATGCTTAATAAATTTTTGTCCAATGTAAGACTTGTGATAGAGTTGTAGTGGTCCATAGGTATATGAAATATCATTATCCCATATCCTGGTCACGGCACCAAATTGTAACTGAACCTTATCCTCTATAAAATCCAAAAATAATAGATTTTAATTTCTTATGTGACTCCAGACCCCAGTCCAAGATATCTCACCCAGTCCAGGCTGGTTAAGTCTGTAGGGCGCAGATCGCTTTCACGACAACTGACACTCAGAGAAACATTCAAAGCGAAGGTTTCACTAACGTCTTAGCTCAAATGCAATAAAATCTCAATTTCACTCGGAAAGAGAGAGAATTCCACTGTATAATAACGTTCGGATGAAAAACCCAAACTGCTATTTGATATACTAATCAGAGACAAATGATACAATCACTCGCTTGATTTTCTATCTTTAAACAACCTATAAATTAACGTTGATACAATTATTGACATTAACAAATCTCAATAATTGCCGCTAATAGGTTGACGTTGTTGTATAATAAACATAAATATTATTAAATAGTGATCATCTAGTGGCCAAGTCCACGATGTTTGTAGTAACCCAGATAATTTTGAGTCACTTACTTGCCATCAGAAAGAATCTATACTCTCTTATTTTGAGCCTTCGTTTAGTTCTATCGCATGAAAGAAATTATTGTGCCTTTAATTTCTTTAAAAAAATAAAATAAAATATATTATGCATCCCAAGGTCTATCCCTGAAACACATAATATATCCTTAAATAGAATAAAATGTCGTTCACGGCGAACCATGGACGACATCTACATCTTGGTTATATCAACGCTTGATATAAGAAACGCATCTCCTCCATTTTATTAATTACTGCTTATGCTCTTGAACTAAGCTTCCACAAAAGACTTACCATTCAGAAAGAAGATTTTTAAGATTTTCAGAGATCCTCTTTCAAGAAGACCCCATCAACCAACTTCAATCTTAAATAAAAAATAAAATGGGGTGGAGAAGGTAGGGAGGCTCCCGTCCCGCATCTCTACGATGACCCTCTTCCAGTACAGCATCCCCAGATGCCATACCTGCAGGATCCCTCCGTTTCACCAAAATGCCATCGGTTGCTTACAGGACTCTGTAAGCTATGAACGTCTCCGTTCATGTGCAGTTGGTTGCAAGCCAAACAGTCTACTTCATCGGTCAGACGAAAATAGAACTCCGATATCTCGTACATAGTCCTTTAGACTTATCAGAATTCTATTGTAGTACTGTTTCATCATTAGTTAGATTTATTGGATATTATCCATAACTTTACAGTTCCAGTTAGCCAAATACCTTGGTTGTCACACAGACAGGCCGGATTCCCAGCGGTATTCTAAAGAGTCGTACAGTTACTATCTGTCACACAGACAGGACCAGTAACCCGGTCGTAATGCGTTCGAGTGGTTGCAGCTTAATTCATTCTTAAGCTAACAAAGTGCTTTTGGGCATGCCATGGACTGACAGCACTTGTTTATGTACTTATTTCATTACTCCATAGAGTTTTGACCTGCAACCTAGGTCGTCTTGCGTTCGATCTCTTTCAAAGATAAATGGTTAGTACTAGCAGTATTAAGCTGCGATAAAGTTAATTCAATTATCAGATGCGGCAGCCACACAGACAGACCAATAAACCGACTAATCAGTTAGCCTCGCTGAAGTACTCCGTACATATTTGACATAAGCAGGAGGGGTCTTACAACCACTATCGTTCCACGACTACCACCCCTTTCAGCGATTTATTAGATACCTGCGAGGATTGTTATGCTTTCGCCCCTCTCTTCTGCATCTTCGCTTCATGGAATGCACCGTTTCACTCCTATCAGCCATCATATACCTAGAGTCATGTTTATCAGCTGCATCTGATTTGGGGTTCAGTGTCATCCCCCCTATGTCAGTTTCATAAATGAAATAGACTTGAATTACTTTATTATTTTATACTCCTTAGAGTGACCTGCAACTTTGGTCGTATTGCGTTCGAGTGCACACCTCAATGTGCCAAGTAGAGGGGACTAGCGCTAATCTTAAGACCGCTTAGTATTCCCCACTTAACCACGTTAGAGTTATGATAGAGCCTCTTATCTGTTGGTATCTGACAAAGTCAAACGATAGCCATAGCACTGCTTGTGTCCGTCTTGGCGCAACACTAACTCAAAAGATGTTTCACAATTCAAAATGATCCATGAGATACGCAAAACCAACTCTGTTCCTTAAGCTACTAAGATAGTCCTGTTTGTAGACGTTACGTAGCCTGCCGACTACGGTGTCTCTTCAATTCTTTTATAATTCATTAACATCTCGTACGCAGTCACCGTTTCCCGAATAAGTATTCCGTATGACCTAGACATGCAACAATTATAGAATCGAAATAGTACAAACATTTCCTCTCTATAACTCGCGGTCAAATGTATAGCGTGCTCTATACATGCCATCAAGCGCTTGACGTACCTCGAACTTGTGGAGCATAAATCATCAAATCATTCATTACTAAATCTTTGAATCATTTATCCAAGCTATCGTAATCTCAGCCATCTACTACTAAGACCAGAGGTTATCTATATGTCTGTTCAAAATGGTAACGTTGTATCAGTACAATTACATACTGTGATACTGCTTAGGGCCCAACGAAACCCATCTTTGCAGGCGGCTGTATGCCAGATATGTCATTTAAATAATATAAAATTGCTGCTTTCAAGCTCAGGGTGCAGACTTTTACCCATCCGCGCCCATAGGAAATTTTCCTATTTTTATGTGATTCCCTCTTAATCACTTTTTATATGTTGTTCCAAAACATATTTCATCGCTAGCGATGTCTTTCTTAAGAGTAAAATTAATTTACAACTCTTTAATCAAATTTCCCAAATTCGATTTTTATTTATATAGAAAATTTTCTATTTTCTTATCGAAGGTCTAATGGCTTACCAAACCATTTAAAACATATTATTTTATGTTTCTAGACATAACTTATTACTTTCCACCGATCGCCTATTCAATCGGTGAAACTTCGATTTTTCATCTCTCGGCTCACCGCACCGATACTCCCCCTATGTATATGGATGCTACGAACCGGTCGTCCGCACGTCGTTTTCAGGTGATTTTCAGACTATGTCTTTTTCCACTTTTTATGCATGTTATCGATAGATAATGCTATTAATTAGTGTTTTTAAAGATTTCAGGCCTTTTCATCGATTATATTCGATTTTATAGGGATTTTAAAATAATTTCCAAAATTTCGGCTATGTCCAATTTTTGCTCGAAATTCGGCTATGTCCCAGAAAATATTTTTATTTTCTTTTTATGTTATTTTTGATTCAGGGTCGGAAGCCACAGTGGCAGCGGCATGACGAGTAGCAGCGCGAGTAACCTGTTAAGATGCTCACGCTGCCCACTTCCCTTACCATTTCCATGCTCATAGCTCAAGTGTGTGAATGCCGCATAAGGAACCAATTCTTTGTTACTTACAATGTTGCGTTTTAGTTCCTTATATTAAGAGCTAGAAACAAGATTGTGACCTATCTATTAAATAAAGAAAATATGCCCTACAACCACGTTCATGTAACTCTGCTTTACATATTGAATACTGATACGTTTGATGTTTTCAACTTTGTTGCAAGCAAATTAGATAAGTAATTGATTAGGCTAGAATGTCTGGAAAATGACATATTCAGTGATCTTGCTTGATTAGATATCCGAGTTTGAGTCTGCAAACGAGTATTCAGCGACTTTGAATATACATACACAAATCACGCTTTTAATCCCTTGCGGGGTAGGTAGAGCGTATACGGCCACATAAACGGACATTCACGCCACGTCTGAAAAATATTTGAGGGTCATTCTGATAATTGTGTATCGCAATAGTGACAGGTTGTCAGCCCATCGCCTAAAATTGCAATACACACCCTCGATTCCCTTAGTCCCTTCCTCTTCCTCACGGGAAATAAATTGTGTGATGCTATTCTAAGCCAGCATCACACCTTAAAATATAAAGGGTGTAAAGGGTGAAGTTTTACCGGAAACACAGGACGGGCTGGTGATAAGGGACATTTTTCCCCCTTTCTGGTTAATATGTAAAAAAAAATGCCGGGATAAGGTCTTATCCCTACAGGGAAACGGTTACCAGCGTTTCTAGTTGTAAATTATAATTATACAAAATAACACAATTTTACTAACACCTCACACACATTTTGAAACAAAATTAAGTAATTACAGTGATACACGCCACACGCAATGTTGTCGCACGGCACTGAAATTAGATGATATTTTAGGAGAATTGTCAATCTTGGTAGATACACATAGTAGGTAGTGACAAGTCATTGACATCAATGAACATACATACATTAACAATAAACAAATCTAGAAAAAAAACGAGGACGATTTGTATTTCATTCTGTTGGAGAAAGATCACAAATTAAGTATCGGCTAGCGCGACTGAAAGATGTTCAGTTTCATGAATTCGAATTCTTTTGGATACAGTTTTTTTTTTTTCAACTTAACCCTTCTCATCTCAACTCATCAGCAAAGCATGTGCTAATAACAGCATTCGGCATAATTTCTTTAACGACAGGGGTTGGGAACCTTTTGAAACCGATGAGCCAAACAAATATTTTTTATTTTTGAACTCGAACGTAGCGAGCTTCAATCTTCATGAAAACAAATAACTGCAGTTGTTAAGAATTTTAAAACTAACAAAAAGTCTTCTTCTTGTTTGTATGTTTTTAATCGATGTTTCAGATTTTATAAGTCTGCAAATTTTCGGTACTAAATACATGACTTATCATCATGATACCAAACATTTGCAGACTTAAAAAATCTGGAACATCGCAGTTATTTGTTTTCGTGAACATTGAAGCTCGCTGCGTTTAAACACATAAAACGGAAATTTAAAAATGTGGCTTATCATGACTGAAATACATGATAAGTCATGTATTAAGTACAAAACATTTGCAGACTTATAAAATCTGGAACACGATCACGATCTATTTTGACTTATCAAAATACGCCAAACGACTGGCGTATTACCTTAGTAATTTATATGAGATGTAAAACGGTTTACCGCAAAAATTTTGGCAAGCATGATTAGACCATGAATGAAACTGAACAACTTTTTCAATGGGGCCTTTGTTGGTAACAAAGAAAAATAACTACCTCCCAGACGCCATTTCCGATCACCAGACTGACATTCTACGGAAACTCGTCTTTTTGTTCCAATAATAGGCTCCAGTAAAATACAAGTCAATGTTGTTTAGTTTTAAAGTCTGATCCAGCCTGCAAAGTTTTCTGAACACCGTTCCTTACAACCTCTATATTTTGTGGTAACTTGGCGACCCCTGTCCTAGAAGCAAACGCTCAGGGTGTTTATAATAAACGCAACGAGTTACTGGCCACGCTGACCATGTCGACACTTATACCGCTTATTACACAAGTGCTACAATTTTCTTTCACCTCTCACGCATGCGGCTGCGCATAATATTATAGTCATTTCACGTACAATGTTGCGATGGAATCTAAATTCAAGCGGTAATAGGGCGTGAAGACGCCAAATTGGTTCATGATCATTCCATGATACAGTGTAATAGGTACAAGTCGTAATTTAGCAGGTAATTAAAACGACTTCACAGTTTTAAATTATAATAATAAATATATAAAATATTTAAAAAAATTAATGTTTTTTTATGCTATTTAATGCAATTGCATAGTATTTTTTAGTTAAATGAGAAATTTTGTAAAACGATATTTGTAGGAACATAATTGCCAATGTAATCTCAATAAAAATTGCGTCAAGATTAAGTTTAATTGTCCAACTGTAACATTGAATAAGAAAAGTTGTATTTACATACATACATACATACATATATCACGCCTTTATCCCTTGCGGGGTAGGCAGAGCATAAACGGCCGAAAAAACGGACATTAACGCCACGTCTGACAAAGTTGTATTTTCAGACAATAATTTTCAACAAACTTGTTTTATATTTTACAAGCTAGCCAGAAAAAATAACTATTCCTAATTGAGAGTATCATCAAAAGTTTTGAGATGCATGTCATATTATTCTCAAATTTTGCTTACTTACTCAGAAGCCGAATTCCCAAATATACCAAGAATTCTGAGAGCCATTGTTATAACATACACACAAGTCGAAATTTATTGATAACTGTATTTTTGTCGATTAACAAATACTTACATGGAAAACTTGATAATTGGAACACCTATCTTTTAAATGACCACCTACCCCCAAGGCACAGGTGCAACACTCACATAAATAGTTCAAAGTAGAAACTATCCTTTTTCCCGCACTATTTATCATCAGGGATCCGCAACATTAGGAGCAGTTTTAATCAGGCTCTAGTGAAATAAAACGAAAGGCCGAGTGAAGCGCAAGCCTCAGGGCACAGGTGCGGTAGTGCCATAAATATTCCCAGTAGGAAATTAAGTGGATATTTTTTAAGTTGATATGGGCCCTAATTTTTATATTGGAAAAAGAGTCTACTAACGATCCAATGAACCACCAAGGTCAGAGTTTTTGAACCGATTACAGTGACCTAGACACTAATAAACAAGCCTCTGACGTTCAAGAATTTTAATCAACCTCTTCTTTCTGTTCATAATTCTTCATGTAAACTGAAAATACTGATTCAAAATTATTAGGCTAAGAAAGTTTCACCTAAGTTCTTGATAAGGAGAGACATGTGCTATCAAAAATGCACTGTGGTTTTGGGTAGAAAATGAGTAATAAGCACAATTAAATGATGGATATAGATAACTACAAACAACATATCATTTTAAACTGAGATATCTCGGCAACTCATTAAAATGACACCAAACATTAGTAATTATTAAGTTAAAATAAGATTTACTATGCACACGGAAGCTCTTGACTAAGACCAATTAAAATAACACCAAAGAATAATGATTAATTATGGGGCTTAAGCGCAACAAATGTTAAACTTAATTACAACCACATCTCACTTTGAAGTTTTATGATATGAGGCACCATAAATAGGTGAATTACTTAACAATAGTTTCTAAATTGTTCTCGCTCAAATTTGGAAGCTTTTTGAAACAATTAAAAATTACGCCGTCGACAAAAATGTTACGCGCCGCTGCCCGTGGCGGTGCTTTTTTTAGTTTTTCTACAAAAGATTAGATAAACCTCTCACGTGCGTAGATTTTTTGTTCTTTATTATCACGAGATAACGTTTTACATACCACTTTGATGGATATAATGATGGTTGTGCCGTATTTTGATGGTAAAAATATTTTAAAATAGTTACGTTGTTGGTGTTTGGTATGGCTCTACACATTTTTTTAATTCTTAATTTTTTTTGTGGTAGGTTCTCTATTCGAGATGGCGAGGCCAAGTATCTACTTATTTATCTTAAGAAATTAAAGATAAATTTCAGGTACAATCGTTTATTTAGGTTATTTTATTTTACAACATAATATCTTCGAGCTAAGTGTTTTTTATTATTTATTAATACATTTCTTTAAACAAAACAACAATTACAATAGAACTGAACAAGAATGCATCTTTGCCTGGTCTGTCCTATAAAAATAAATTTAAATTAAGAATGCTTGAGGTGCCAGCTACCCGCAGGAGACGTAAAAGGTATTTCACAAACATATTAAACAGTAGCTTGCCATTGCCATACTGTGACTTTTGTGAGATATCATTGAACTAAAGAAGAGTACTTACTAAAGACGAGGCTGCATGATTTTGGACCTTTGCCTGTCCAGAATGGACAAGTAGAAAAAAAAGTAAATACACGATACATAATTTTACTGAAGATTTGTTCGTGCATTTAACATCTTGGTTTTTATATTATTGAACTAGTGGCCCGCCCAGCGGTTTCACCCGCTTTTGAATTGTGACTTTTTCACGGCATACTCTTGAATCACTCTATCATCGTACCGTATCAAAATACGTTGCGTAGTTTTAACGATGGAAGCATACAATGGGATAACGGGACACGTGAAGCGACTTTATTATATTCTTAGCAGCCTGCTCAGCGGTTTATCCCACTGCTAACCGTTTTCCCGCGGGAATAAGATCATTTCCCGACATATTTTGATAACTCCGTGTATTAAGAATATCCGAATGAATAACCTGTAAAACCTCAAAATGTCTTAATTTAAGAGAATTTTTAAACCAAAGCTACTTAGGCCAAACGTAGTCGTAGTCGCGTTCAAAAACTTCAAACCCTGATTATGGATAGGTCTATTAACTTAGGGATATCCAGCAGTGGTAGGACCAAGCCTCGGTCACTTAAATTAGGTTTTTTCAATGCCGATGGTATTTGCAATAAAAAGACGGAAGTTAGCCTCTTCCTGAAAGATCACAGTTTAGACGTCCTCCTTGTACAAGAAACGTTTCTCAAACCCCATATGCGTACCCCGCGAATCGCGCAATACAACACGGTACGTAATGACCGCGTATCGAGCAGCAAGGGAGGCACCCTCATTCATTACAGGCGAGCGCTTCACTGCTCACCCATAGAGACCCCGCCCCTCTGCTATATGGAGGCTTCCGCTTGCCGCTTAAGCATGACGGGACACCAACCCATTACGATAGTGTCGGTATACCTATCTCCGAGCAATAATCGCGAGACAAAGCCACTTCTTAAAAGTGAGCTCGAGTCATTATTTAATCTCGGTGACTCAGTTATCATAGCAGGTGACTTGAATGCCAAGCACATGTCGTGGAACTGTATCGCCAACAACCCTAGAGGCAATCTTCTCTTTGAGTGGCAGGACGAACTGTCCTTTGACCTAGTAGCCCCTACAGAGGTAACTCATTACCCCCATACAGTAACTCATCGACCCGACATCCTCGACATAGCCCTTCTAAAGAACGTAAACCTTCGTTTAAGTTCTATAGAAGTACGCCACGAGCTCTGCGACTCTGACCACAGACCAGTTTTACTAAAACTTGACCCGCGAACCGACATCCCCGGCCCCTCAGGTCTGTGCGGCCCGACCAAAACTATAGTAGACTGGCCGAAACTAGGCCAAGCCTTGAACGCTCCCAGCTCTACTCACCTGGACCAAATACCGACTAGACTGACTACCGAAACCGACATCAACCTAGCCGTCTCTTCCATCACAAATCACGTTAGCAGCGTCGTGAACAGCTGTTCACGGACGGTTAAAATCACTGAAGACAGTAAATATAAACCTCCAAATGACCTTCTTGAAATGATAACAGAGAAGAACGCCGCGATCCGCGCTTACAAATCCTTCCCCATCGAATCTAACAGACTATTCATGCGCGCCCTACAGAGGGAAGTAAGGCAGCGTGCAGCTGAATGGCGTGACGCCGGATGGGATCAGCACCTTGAGGAGCTGAACCCATCCCATCTCGCATTTTACAAGCTGCAACGCTCGCTGAAATCTGACACCATCTCTGTGATGCCGGTACTTAACAGACCTGACCAGACCAAAGCCTTTGACGACGACGAAAAGGCTGAATGCCTAGCTGACAGTCTCGCAGCCCAATGCACCCCCAGCACACTCCCTTACGACTTGACCTTCGTCTCAACGGTCGACTCCGAAGTCGAACGTCTCATTTCACTACCTCCATCGGGCCCTCCACTCAGAGTCATCACTGAGATGGAAGTGCGCAACGCCCTTAAGGCACTCAAGCCCAGAAAGGCTCCAGGACCGGACGGCATCACCAACCGTGTCCTGAAGATTCTCCCCGATCACCTGATCAATCGCCTCACCCTGATTTTGAATGCCGCCATGGCTAGTTGCACCTTTCCAGCTTGCTGGAAGGAAGCAATAGTCATAGGCATTCACAAACCGGGTAAACCGGCGAATGAGCCCACTTCCTACCGCCCGATCAGCTTACTGAACCCTCTCGCCAAACTTTACGAACGCATGATCTATGCCCGACTCCGTGACCACGCAGAGACCAACAATCTCATACCTGACGAGCAATTTGGCTTTCGACAGCAGCACTCTTGTACCCAACAAGTACACCGCATTGTCGAACACATCGCTCTTAAGCTAAATGTCTCGTCCAAACCGACCCCGACAGGAGCAGTTTTTCTCGACGTGGCGAAAGCCTTCGACAAGGTCTGGCACAACGGGCTGGTATACAAGCTACACCAGCTCGCTGTGCCTGATCGTCTCGTGCTTTTAGTACGTAACTTTCTGTCGGATCGAAGCTTTCGTTACAGGGTGGAAGGCACTCTGTCTTCACCCCACACCATACAGGCAGGAGTCCCTCAGGGCTCCGTCCTATCTCCATTACTTTTCACGCTATACACTAGCGACATCCCCAAATCGCCCATGTCACAGCTGGCTATGTTCGCCGACGACACTGCCATTTACGCGTCCCACCGTAACCACTTAAAATTAGTTCAGATTCTCCAGAACGCTCTAGACTCCCTCGGGAGCTGGTTCCGTAAATGGAGAATCGAGGTAAACCCGGAAAAAAGTGCAGCCGTACACTTTCGTAGAGGTTCGCACCGATTAAACGTCCCCGCTGTAAAGCTTTTCGGCCGACCCATCCCGTGGGTCAACGAGACCAAATATCTAGGAGTCACCCTCGACTCAAGACTCAGCTTCCGTAGCCACATTATGAGAGTCCGCGACCGCGCCGCGTTCGTTTTGGGCAGATTACATCCGATGTTGAACAAAAAGAGCAAACTCTCCCTTAGAAATAAGGTGAGAATTTACACCACCTGCGTAAGGCCTATTATGACCTACGCCAGCGTAGCCTTTGCTCACACCTTCGATTCACATCTGAAAATGCTGCAGGTCATCCAAAACCGTTTCATGCGCAAAGCTACCGGGGCGCCCTGGTACATGCGTAACGCCAACCTCCACATCGACTTAGGCCTCCCTACCATTAAAGCGTATATGAAAGAAGCGTCTCGTCGCTTCTTCGATAATGCTCCCCATCATAAAAACCCCTTGATAGTTGCCGCGTCCAACTACTTCCCTCATCCAACCTCGCGTTTTAAACACCGTCCGAGACACATCCTTACGGAAGAAGATGATGAAATCACAGTAGCCACTGCTGCAGCCATTGCGAGTAGATCACACTCCACAAGCTCCTCAAGCAACCGACGCCCCCGCCGGCGGGGTCGCGGAGGTCCCTCATTTGCTCCCCACTTTGGGAACTACCGGCACGTGCCGGGTAGATTCAGTCCAATACGTTCTCCCCAGAACAACTCGTAAGCCCAATCGCGCCCCAAGGGCGCGATTGAGCTGGTTGTTTGAACAACCACAAGCTTTTCCGGGTGAGCTCCTGCTCCCCACCATACAGTCAGGTGTAGATTAAAAGCCCCGGGGCTAAAAATCGTAGGGTCCACAACTAAAACAAAAAAAACGTTTTAAAACCATCACAGATTAGCTTATGAAGTACAATCAACAACAATTTCACTGCCTCTCTTTTGCTCAGTTGCCCTTAAAAGTATTAAAAAAAAATTGAACCGACTTTAATTCTGCTGCACCTCTCTGAAAGAGACCCTTCGGTTTAGGTATCCAGGGTCCCATCCGGACCTGGTTACTGGAGGCCCATCTGTAAGTAGCAGGTAGTGTACGAGTAATACGCATTCAACCAAAAATGAATTTTCCAAACAAGAGAAATACGCTTTGAAATACAAAAATGATTTTCAAAATTGGTTTTGACATCTCTGAATAATCGTTGAACAAACATAATTCAGAAAGAAGTTGAACACATTAAAAGTCCTTAACGAATTACAAATCTTCCTATTTCGGGCATTATTTGCACGGAGCCGTGGTCCTTTTATTGAATGTATATGTGTGTTATAAATATATTGCAATAAAGTATATACAATTTTTTTCGAAGCCGGTTAAAAAAATAGATGCAGGCGCGTTATTTAAGTTATGTCGTATTTTCTAACAGGCGTGGGCAGCGGGCAGCCTTCTAACTGGCCGTATCAACCATTTAGATAGAGAAATTTATTGCATAGTGTGTTCAACGTGCGTACACGTAGTGATGGGCCTGTGGACGTTGTACACCGGTTCGGGTTTTGGGTAGAATGAATAATACAAGGAGTAACGAATGGGTATAACAGGCCGAAAGGAGGTTTAGGAGGTCAAGGTACTCATAAGACAACTTTCCCCATGGAACATAGGTGGAAATATTAAAAAGAAAATGAACGTCCCATAGTAAAATCAACCAGTACCTATATCGACACTTTGATAATTTTCATGAGTACCTTGGTTGACTTCCCTTCGCCCTGTTATATAATTTTTGTTACTCCTTGTAGAGTTTAGTCGTCCCTTACAGAATGTTTTACTATTTCTGGAGATATCATCCGCAAAACTATTTCGGCTTTCGAAATGCATCTACGTAAAGTTTAGTCACAGGAAGAATATGTCACCAAAGATTTTTAGTTCGAGTTGTCATTACTTGTCATGTACATACCAACAGTCTAAAGTTTACGATTGAAATCTTTGCAGGTGATTCCCGGCAAAGACTGATACACATATTGCTTTTTAGTCTTTCACCGGATTATCTTAATTACCAATCAGTGAACTTTCATATTTGCTTCTCCAGTCATTGACTTGACTCTTTTTAGACACTCGCGTACATCACTACGGTTCTCAAGATACGGGACAAGCTGCGTTGACAATTATGTCACTGTTATTTCGTTGTCGACTGTACTTTAGATAGCGCAGTCGTGTTGAAGACATAGGCTTGATTGTTGATTAGGGCCTCTTAAGGGCTTAGGGACTGTCGTTTTATGGATAAAAAGTTTATAATATTTCATAAGTGTACAAAATGTATAGCAGTTTATTTAACATACATATTATGTCACGCATATATATATGCCTTGCGAGTTAGCTGACGAAGAAGGCCAATTAAGAACGAATATGTACGCCACGTCTGACAATCATTTTTAGGGTCATTCCGAAAATTGTGCATCGCTATATAGTGAAGTTATAGGTTGTCAGCCTATCGCAAAAAATAGTCCCTTAGTCCCTTAGTAGTTTTGTTTTTAAATGTTTTATACCTATACCTACTGCAATTATCAAAAAAAAGACAGTCATTTACTTTTAGTTACTTTCCTTAAAACTAAATATAAATTACAATTAAGGCCGATCTCATCAAAACGTAGCTGAAGACTTGAGTTTAAGTTTTCATCTCTGTGGGGTGGAATTTCCCTTCACATTGTCAAAATATGACATGAAAGATTTCCCAGGATAGTTGTCATATCTCATACAAAAACCAAAATTCTACAACTGAACTGAAAGTATTTGTCCTTTTTTTTTTAAAAAAAAGGAGATGTCTCACTTACTCACTATTCGCTGATCTAAAATATTATACATTTTATCGAAATATGATAAAATTTAGACCTCCCATACAAATTGACCTGGTCTGCTCGTGGTCGGCTGGAACATTTTGTATGGGAGATCCATTTTCTTTTCATATTTTGACCTATATTCCTTAAGAAAAGTTTTTCAATTTCATGGGCAGTTTCACGCATTAAAATATTTACAACTATTTTTTATATCCTGTATGTATACATAGCATACTTACCTATACAAAACTGTATCTCAGACTTGCACAAGTATGCAAGTCACAACTGTGGCGTACCTACAATTTAAACCATATTTTACGGTGTTGTAGTCATAACACGCTAACATCCTTTATGATGCTAAATACTAACTAGAAATAGGAATAAAATTATGAATATTATCACCGAATAAAACTCCATAAATTATGAGCCAATTACATAACATGGAAGACCTGAAACCGTTTAATTTACTGTTTTAGTAGTCGGCCATCTTAGAATGAAAAATATGTCGTAAAAGAACGTAAAATTATAAGGCACCGAAATATGATGCAACAATAACTACTTTTAGCCTTGTTTAAAACAAACTTTAGCAACGATAGTATACTCATGATGACTTTATTGGAAAGAATGCATAATTTTTTCTCACACACAAACTCTTTAGCGTCTTTGCAAGCCGTTTCAAGAATAATATCGACTATATTTCATTTAACAACATTTTTATTTAACTATCGGCCCGCTTTTCTCGGGTTTACTCGCGTGAATAAGACTTTTTGTCGGCGTATTTTATACATTAAAATCTTCCTATTAAAAGGTTTGTTGTATATAAAATAATGCATCAAAATCCGTAGTTTCCAAGATTACAACGTTTATAACGTAACATAACATATGTCGACCTATGTTCCTTGGAGAAAGTTGTTCAGTTTCACGTACTGGTTCACCTCTTAAAATAATGTATATTTAACAGTCTATGACACTTGAAATAAGGTACAGTATAAAGGGCTGTTTTAGTCACTTTTCATGGCACGGTAAGTACCTGGGCTTTTATGGAGGAGGTGAACAGAACCATTGCTAGATTGCTACTGCAGTAAACTTGGAAATTCAATTTAGTTTATAGCAATGTTATTTTATAATGTCCATTGATTTCATGGACATTTACTACTGGACCGCTTATACTGTACTTTATCGGGTCATTGGACGACTCGGTGTCCCACACGGAAAGAGAGAGAGAGAGAGACTGTTCTTTAGCTAGTTTACGATGAAAGTGTTTTAGCTAGAAACTCGTCAGCTAATGTCTCTTCTAATTAAATGAGGCAGTGGCGTCAGATTAAAACCAGACATTCATATGTAGCCAATTTTCAATTCTGAACTAAAAAGTTTCTTTTTATAGAAGCAAATGTAAATAAATAGATGAAGGATGAACTGATTTATGACTCAAATGTCAAAATTTCAACAAAGCACAACGCCATCTGGTTTGACGTGAAAGCTCGAGAACTGACCAATTGACAGATAGAAAAGTCCCCATCTTAGCTATTATTTGTCTCTTCCACATTTAAGCAAAAAAAATCAAAGAAAACATGTACCTACTTCCGAACACGTGTCGTGACGTCAGACTCACGCACCTATTGCCCCGGCGCGACTTTTCCTAACAACAGTGCACTTTTCAGCATCGTCGCAACCGGGTGCATTCGTTAACATTACCTACATTATATCGGGATAACATTATAATTATAACTTAGAGCTAATATTGTTATTTATTGTTGCTTTTAAGTGAAGTGCAATAAACTTTTTTATTATATTTTCAACAACAAACTCTATCATTTCTCTACCAAAACATTCACACGCAATCCCCGCACCACACACTACAGTTTGTTTTCCTAATATCATCTATTTTTAAAGAATTTCGTCACCACTTCGTCAGCTCCTACACAAGCTTTATTTATATGATGCATAAATTTTTTCAGTTTATCTCAGTGCCATCTAAGTACACTTGAAGAATCGAAATTTTCCTAATCGAAGCCAGTATTTGGGATTTGACTAACCATATAACATATGAAAGTTTTAGATACCCAAATGTTGTAATATTATTGGTAGGTAGAAACGCCTTTTCTTATTATGAATACGCATCTGTTTCGGCGCCCATAAATTTGTCCACCAAAAGACATTAAATCGTAATAAACTGGAGACTTATTTTAATGTAATGTTCTAATGCTAGACAGTTGTAAAAACCATAAAAGACAACCGTTAATTTTAGAAAGAAGACGGCCAACAGCGAATGGCCTTATTGAATTTTCAAAATAGTATTAGAATAATATATTAAGTAATTTTCTTGATTTTGCTGTAAATCATCTTTTGGATCATCAATCAGCGGTGGACAGATGTTTAATATGGCGGTCTTTTCACTTGTCGTCGTGTCGTTCCGTTTTTTTAACGCAACGTAACGCATGCGTCTCTCAGACGAAAGGAATAGCAAATTCCAATCTTATTCCAATAAATATGTGGTGTGTCAAACCACTTGACAGATGCCTCGGTTGCGCACCGTAAAACCATTGTAGCCGTATTTGTATGGGAATAACATCGGTATTCGCAATTTTTTTTTTTATTAATGATGGGCTTGCTCTTGACTCCAGTCCAGGTCACAGGACAGAGACAGAGTCCAAGATGGAGCGAGCTCACCCAGAAGAAGCCTGTTAAGGCACTGGCACTCCCACACACTGACGGAACGCAGGAAGCTACTTGGCGACAGACTTCGGTGGGATGGTGGTCGCTAGCCAGGCGGCCCCTTACGGAGCCTTCCACCGCTTAGTGGGCTCGTTCAGCCGGACTTATCCACAGGCAAGCCTGTGTTGCCGTTGCCCGGGGTGGCCGCTAGGAGGTAGATCCCATACCACTCCAATTTCCTTTCGTCTGACAGACGCATGCGTTACGTTGCGGAACAACACGACGACAAGTGAAAAAACTGCCTTAGAGTTTTATTTTTTTCTGAATTTATAATTTGCATGGCACATTATGTAGGCGGTTTATCAAATAGCTATATTTATGTGAAAAATATCTTAAAAATACATTTTCAAAGACTTATCGATCAATTTTTAAGGTAAAATTTTAAGTTCCGTAGTTTACCTTTTAAATACGAGTCAATGAACTAGGTAGATTACATCATCTTCGTTGCTATGTGAGTTTTTTTAACAGCCTTGTGTGTTTATTAGCTGGTTTATGATGATATGCAAACATTTAAAGTTTATTTTACCTTGTAAGCTCGCGTGTTACTAGATACATAAAGATGCCAATCTCAAGGGGATTTCATCGTATTCGGATTATCACCTTAATATGTTAAGGTGATAATCCGAATACGATAACCAGAAAGATATTTGCCTGCGAAATAGTATGATAGTAAAAATACTTTATATCATGATAAAATGTCAAGAGCTGAAAAGCGAAAAACAGCGAAAAAATAAATAGCTCGAAGAGCTGGTGCCTATGTTATGAAACTATAGGCTACAAGTCTACAGGTGAAATTCTTAGTACATTGCGTAGTCAGTTCATATTTCTGGTATCATGATGGCTGACCGACTACGCGATGTACATCGAATTTCCCCCGTAAAATTGTAGCCTGTATTTTGATAATATGGGGTACTGGTTGATATAATTGTATTTCGGAGCATGTAAAGAGTTACATTAATAACAGAAACATTTACTTTAAATCTGTGATTTTGTCCAATCTATGCATAAGTTAAAACTGTAACGGGTCCCTCTCTGTACATTGCAAATATATGCAAAAACTGGAAAAAACAGTGAAACTACGTCCATATGGACTACTTTTACGAATTTGCGAGGCAAGTACGAGATGAGTTTCGTCTTCTATATTAAGCTTCTTTAGTTTAGTTCAGTTTTTACGCTGAACTGTTAAAATAGTACTTAGACGTAGAGTACGTACAGGCTGTGTGATCCCGGCTTAGAATAGCATCACCCCATTTCTTTCATAGTCGTAAGAGGCGACTAAAGGACGAAGGTGTGTATTGCAGTTTAAGGCGATGGGCCGAAAGCTTTTCACTATTGCGACAATAAATGTGACAATAAATAAGATAATTAACTGGTTGACATATAATAATCTCTGCACTAATATAAATAAAACTAAATATATACAATTTTTCAATCATAATGGTAAACCTCTAAGTCTTTCAGTGACTTATAAAAATGACTTATTAGAAGAAGTAGAGACAGCAAAATTTTTGGGTATCGATATAGATTCTAAGTTAACGTGGAAGGGCCATGTAGATACGGTATGTAAGAAGACCAATAGATTTACTTATGCCCTATACCGGTTGACAGCTCTATGTGACCAAAAAACTGCTCTCATGGCTTACCATGGCTATGTGTGCTCTGCCTTACGCTATGGTCTCGTATTATGGGGAAACTCTGTAGATCTTAATCGAGCTTTCCTCATACAAAAGAAATGTATTAGATCTATGTGCGGCGCAGGACCATTACAGTCATGCGAACCACTATTTATGAAATTGAATCTACTTACATTACCGGCCTTGTACATGTTCGAGATATGCTTGTTTGTTAAAAATAACATGAGTTTATTCTCTAAAAAATCTGACACTTGTAAATTCAATACCAGATATCCTAACCGGTTAGTGACTCTACCATCTACTACAACATGTTTTTCTCGGAACAGTTATAACATGGCAGTCAGACTGTACAACAAGCTGCCTGATGCGATGAAGGATCTGCCTGTTAAAAAGTTCAAAACCGCCTTGTACCAATACCTGTGTAAGAAATGTTTTTATAGCACGGATGAATATTTGACTTCAATGAATTAATCTAAGTTTTTATATTTATTTCTTGTATTTATCTGTATTAATAATTGACATTTTTATTTTATGATTGATTTGAACTTGACAATTTTATTTTTATTTTGCTTTAATTGATTATTTTACTAGATAATATAATCTTACTGCTCTATTTTTGCATGCCAACTTATTTGGTTAAATGTGTGAAACTATATTTAAAACATGTAACATCTGTATACCACATTTACTGCAAATAAATTATTTGATTTGATTTGATTTGATTTGCGATACACAATTTTCCGAATGACCCTCATATTATGTTTGTCAAACCTGGCGTAAATGTCCGTTTTTTTTGGCCGTTTGCGCTCTGCCTACCCCACAGGGGATTATTGGCGTGATTTGGTTGTGTATCAAAGAGGACGAAAGACGAACAATATAGTTGCAAGATAAGTCAGCAACAGTGTCACTTTCGATTCAGATCTTCAGGTAAGGCAATCTGCCTTATAACAGTTGGGATGACAATCAATGTGAAACTGCGTAAAGATGGATTACTGGTGCGAATCTGCGCGGCATCAGTCTCAATAGTGTCTTATGACAACTCGTGTTTCGTCCTCGACGATAAGGTTTTATACCCGAGCGGGGCAATCGCTGTAATTTATTTAGTTAATTATAAGTATTAGACCGGGTTTCGTGTGATGCCGGCTTAGAATAGCATCACCCCATATCTTTCCCGTGGGAGTCGTAAGAGGCGACTAAGGGACTCGAGGGTGTGTATTGCAATTTTAGGCGATAGGCTGACAACCTGTCACTATAGCGATACACAATATTCCGAATAACCCTCAAAAAATTTGTCAGACGTGGTGTAAATGGCCGTTTTTGCGGCTGTTTACGCTCTGCCTACCCCGCAAGGGAATATAGGCGTGATATGTGTGTGTGTGTGTGTGTGTATTAGACCGGGTCTATTGCGATAGTATTTAGGTAAATATTAGTAATTTACCTGTGTCCCGACGTTTCAATACAGTTTCATGTATTGTGGTCGCGGGTTGACTGATAATATTTACCTAAATACTATCGCGATAGACCCGGTCTAATACTTAAAATGAGTGAAAGTGATCGCGAGTGCTTAAAAAGTTATTTAGTTAAGTTCAGTTTTACCGCTGAACTGGTAAAAGAGTACGAATGACGAGTCTACGCGTTTCGGATTAGATTTCAAAAATATATTATCTAAGGTTTTACCAATGGTTTTACACACCTATGGTATGTCGTAAAGGTTCAGACTCAACTAGGATTGGTTTTTAATCATTGCTTGGTTTTTAATCATAGCTTGCTTTTTTAAAAAATCGCGTAAACTCACACGCATACAGTAGAATTGAAAACGAAAATTAAAAAGCCTGGTACCTCGATATGCTTCTTACTTCTTGTTTGCTTGCAATTTATGACTGGGCCGGCGATGGCGTAGCGGATAATACCCCTGCCTGTTACGCCGAGGGTCGTGGGTTCAATCCTTATAAGACACAAAAATTTGTTAAGTTAATTTTAATTCACTGTCTGTAATCTGTATTTATTTACAAATAAGTATATAGGGTGAAATTTTACTCCTGAAAGATAGCGAAAACTCAAGCCGGGCTGGTGACAAGGTCAGTATCGGTCACTAATAATTTTTTTAAAGTAAATTTTCACCTGTCATATGTAGAAATCATAGTAATATCAGTAGTTTAATTTTAAGGATATTTTTTAAACAATTTTTCTTTTTTTACTGGTTCCAGCACCATCTGGAGAATATCGAAAACAAAAAAAATGCGTATGTACTTGTCCGATTTGCACTACAAGCCGCCGCCACTGGTTTGCTTGCAATTTATGGCTGCAACAAAGTTACATTGGCTTATCAAAAACGAGTTGTTATTCTGCTATGCCGCCTGAAATGGAATGGAACGCGTATTCGTAAATTCTTTCCTGTCTTCTTCTTTAGTCGTGTGGGACACAGAGTTGACGGACAACTTGAACTCTGATATCAGAGATTTCTAGTTTTGAACTACCCACTTAAACCGTGTGATGCCGGGTTAGTTGTTTATTGCAATTTTAGGCGATGGGCTGGCAACCTGTCACTATAGTGATACTCAGTAATCCAATTGACCCTCAAACTTTTGTCAGACGTGGTGTTAATATCCGTTTTACTCTGCTTACCCCGTAAGGGATATAGGCGTAATTTATGTTTGTATGTGTATGTATTTTAACTTCAGAAGAGTAAACAAGTCAGATCTGTATGATCGCTGGTCAGAAAAACTCTGATACGAATGATCAAGGGGGATCAAAAGCTCAAACATGAAAAGATAAGAAAATAACCCCCCTTTCGGATGATGATGATGATGATATCACTGTAGCGGCTACTGCAGCCATTGCAAGTAGATCACACTCCACAAGCTCTTCAAGCAACCGTCGAAAGGTAAAAGGTCCCTCATTTATTTCTCAGTTAGGGTAAATTCAGTCCAATCTGTTCTTTCCAGAACAACTCCTAAGCCCAGTCGCCCTAACGGGCCAATGGATCTGGATGTCTGAACAACCACACAAACTTCTCTTGCTCTTGCTTTACAGCCCTGGAGCTAATAGAAAAGAGTCAAGTCTGAAAAATGAGTAGAAACAAATTCTTATTATCTAACCTTATACCATTTACTGAAGAATGTTTATTATTATTATTATTATGTATATTTCTATAACTCTCCGAAGAGGACATATTATTATTATTTTTATTTTTATTTTTTTCGTTATTAATAGTCAGCTCCCGCTGCTTCTAAAATATTTTCCTTTTCCTAGGTTGCCTGGAAGAGATTGCCTAATGGCAATAAGGCCGCCTAACTGTGCACTAATGTATTTAGTTTTAAGCTATTAATGTTATTCTGTTCTTTTGGTGTACAAAAAAAGCATATTGTATTGTATCGTAAGAATCGCATTTTATTTACTGTAGCTTGGGGATGTGACAATTTCTGATCGTTCCCTCTCCAACATTATTAAATTCCCGTATCATATTTCTGGTCGTATCACTGTGTATCTCGTAGCAATGTGCCATTCCTGGTAACATTGGGAATATTCCCAGTAACTATCCCGAGCACGAGAAATATTCCCCAGAAACAGAAACATATAAAATAAAAATTAATTTATCTAAATTTTTGAGTGTTCTTTTTTTGTTAAATCAACAATATTTATATCTTGTAAGTCATATTAAGGGTTTTTTGAACTAAATAAGTGGGTAGGCATCACATAACAGAACATTACGGTGACTATTCGACAGACTGGGGATGATAGATTACCAATTCAAGTAATAATATGCTGCAGGCATGTATTTCTGTACAGTGCATTTGACAAGTGAACGATACATAACGGTTTGCTTTAGCTTCTTGATTATATACCACTTTGCCAAAGAAACTTAAGTCGTAATATTGACAAAAAAAAAAAAAAAATTCTTGGGGAATATTCCAATTTTTCCGGAAACATAGAAATTTACTGAGAAAATTCCCATGGGAATATTCCCAGTAAATCACTAAAATGGGAATGGCACGTTGCTATCAGACGTTTCTTCGTAGCTCCATCGTTAGGTCTATTTCCAGTCATCTCATGACAAGTAGACTTCAGAGCGAGGTTTATATTAACCAATCTCAAATATTTAAAGCCCAAATCAAACCAAAGGCAGTATAAAAGTTACTGCAAATTGAAAGATTAGCAGAATCACCCAGCCGAAAATCCCAATACGCCAATAGTCACACAGTAGGGGGTATGTAAATATCACCTGAACAAAAGACCACTAATGTGCCAGGTTGTTTTTTTAAACAATTTATCGACCATTCAACTCGAAAATGCGAAATCATTCAATGAATTCGTGTAAGTCGACACGTAATTGGATTTTGGCGGCAAAAAGCGGTCGTGCTATAAAGGGATGCGCCCGCGCACTGCCCGGACCGGGTTCATGACGGGGTTGCCAGTTGTAAATAATGACATGTGGGGTTGCTCAGAATAAAACTGTAAAATTAACGTGGCAAGGATTTTTGATGTCTAAATTAAACAAGAAAATATAAAAGATTCAAATTTTCGGACGGTAAGCAAAAAGTCGTGCGGAATTTCAGTTTCTATCAGTGTTATTACAAAATTTAAGACGAGCAAAAGCTAAACAGAAAGTCTTTAAATTATTTTTCCATTGGCTTTGACGTTGTCAAGACAGTTGAATCCATTATCCGAACTAATATTGTAAATCTGAGAGTTTCTGTGTGTGTATGTATGTATGTTTGTTTGTTACCTCTTCACGCTCAAACTGCTTGACCGATTTGGATAAAATTTAGAACACAGGTAGAGTATAACCTGGAATAACACATAGACCACTTTTTACAGCAGGAAAACTACTATTACAACGGGAAAATGAGTGGCAGCGAGTGAAATTGCGGGGCGGAAATGTAGTCTAACTTTATTGTAATATGACACAGTACATTTTCTCATTGTTCCGATTTGTTATCAAAATCACAAATAGTTACACAAGCAGCTTAAGGAAAACGCATATCAAAGATCTCATCTCGCATCCCGAGTCCTCTTGTCAATCTTAAAAGACCAAAAGAAACGCAACATTTTCTCACATAGGATTAGTGTCAACAACTTTGACAGCTAACAAACGTTATCTCCGCTGTAATCTTGCGCTTATAAAGACAGTAACAGCCTCTTGGAGAATTTCTTCACACACACTGTAAGGCAGTTCTCCCACTTGTTATCCGTCGCTGCGGATTTTGTAACGCATGCGTCTGTCAGGCGAAAGTAAAAGTGCAAATTCCGATCTTATATCCATACAAATACGGCTACTGTGTGTTAACGGTGCGTAACGGAAGCGTACCGTAGTCGTATTTGTGTAGGAATAAGATCATACTCGATTTTGAGTATGAAGCTTAGGGTTGGATTATAGTGGGCGGCACAGCACATGCCGGCGCTAGAGCGGCGAGGACGTTAATTGTCGAGAATTTACAAGGATTTTTTTACAATTCAATTCAATTTTATACAATTTATTTATTTGTGGTAGCATGTGTACAATAGTTCTTAGGATTATACATGTAAGTTTCAACATGACCAGCCATTTGGCATACAAATATTTCATAAATTTTAATTTAAAATAACATATTATTCATTTTAAGTATTAGACCGGGTCTATCGCGATAGTATTATAACATATTATATTGAAATTTGAACATTAAATCAATATTTAAATAATTAAATCATAAATGTCACACAATTTATAACTTATACTCAATAATGTCACAATAAATAAAATTACACAAGGAAATAAATGCATTTAAAATTGTCATAAAAATTAAGAAAGTAAGAAATACCGATTGTGTACCAAACATAAATTTACTCAATTCGTTTATAAAATTTGTTGCAAACATTATGGCCGCTTTACGACCAAGACGCTAACTATAATCCAACCCTCACAGTTTCATTTACTGAAACGGAAAAGTTGCCTTCACAACACCATCAAAGCAAAAAACTCCCCAATTTTGAGGACGTGCACGTAGGATGACAACACCCGAAGCGAGCGACAAAAAAAGTCGTCGCGCACGACATGTGTCGTCGCAACGACAAAAACAGGCTGGACTGGTAAACCACCGCACCCGCTAAGCAAGATTCTTAAATGCAAGCTAACGGTTTTCCTCAGTATGCAGGGTATGCAGGTACTTTCAGCAGCACCTCATTCATTTATGAGTCGGTATACAAGTGAAGCCGTGTGGTGCCGGCAGAGTAGAATAGCACCACCCCATCTCTTCCCGTGAGGGTCGTAAGAAGCGACCGAGGGATAAATCCGACTCAAGCACAAAGGTCCTGGAGAGGCCAACTCCACAATTAAACCCGGAACGGGGTCTCCGTCAGGCGCGTGTGACAGAGATCTACCGCGCGGCAGACTCCTGCAGCCGACCTGGCTCCGCACGTATCGACTAGTCGTTCCTGCGGATCCAGCCAGGAAGGCCGAAAGGGTGGCGCAGGTCCTGGGCAGCCCTGCGTTGTCCATAATTGCGTCCCAGACAACTCAGTGTCTGCCTCAGACACTGTCTAAATCGTCTGTCACAGACGTGTGAGGCCAGTGATGATGATGATATAAGTGATGCTGGTTTAGAATAACATCTTCCCGTGGACTAAAGGATGAATCTAAAGCACCAGCGTGCTCTGTGAATACAATACCTGCACCGCGCTTGCGGGAGAGGATCATATCTAGCAGTGGACTGACGTAGCTGTTAAGACGAGTGTAGCCATCAACGACCTCGACAGTGGCGCTATATCACAAAAAAAAATCTCTTTATACAAACAATCTATCAGAATATCCGTTGCCCAAGTTTTTAGTATTATCTACATCTACACTAATATTATAAAGAGGAAAGATTTGATTGTTTGTTTGTTTGTTTGTTTGTTTGTTTGTTTGTTTGCATCGAATAGGCTCCGAAACTACTGGCCCGATTTTAAAAATTCTTTCACCATTAGAATCCTACATTATTCCTGATGATCATAGGCTATGTTTTATACGAGAAAAAAAAAGGGATCCGCGTGAAAATTTCGATAATGTAACCCAACGTGTGAAAAATGTACCAAAAAAATACCTTATATCGCGTACGCTGTGGAAATGATTGACAATAGAGCAAAGTGATGTACTACAGTTTTATAGAAGACATCAATATCTATAATAATGTCCGCGATACCATATGTCTAACTATTACAGTTATGCCACAATAACTACTTTTTCATTTAAAAATGTACAAACTACGCCACATTATTCATACCAGTGTAATGATTACATTTAATCATTACTGTATTAAAGGGTGTAAAGGATAGCCCTCTGAATACTGATAGGGTACATGCAGACCATGAAACTGAACAACTTTCCCCTAGGAACATATTTCAGGAAACGTAAAATAACTGACTTCCCATAGTGAATGCAGTCAGCTGATTGTGATTTTGTATGGAAGGTAATTTTGTTGGCGTTTCCTGACATATGTTTCTAGGGGAAAGTTGTCCAGTTTTATGTTTCATGCACCCTATCAGTATTCGAAGGGCTGTCCCTTACTCGGTATAAAAAGACTACAAAAAACATTAAATAATGCATTAAAAAAATCTACACTAAAATAATACATACATACACATATCACGCCTATTATCCCTTGCGGGGTAGGCAGAGCGTAAACGGCCGCAAAAACGGACATTTACGCCACGTCTGACATATGTTTGAGGGTCATTCGGAAAGTTGAGTATCGCCATAGTGACAAGTTGTCAGCCCATCGCCTAAAATTTCAATACACACCCTCAAGTCTCTTAGTCGCCTCCTACGACTCCCACGGGAAAGAAATCGGGTGATGCTATTCTAAGCCGGCATCACACTAAAATAATAATTATATAATATACACTAATATTAGAAACATACATAAATCACGCCTTTATCCCTTACGGGGTAGGCAGAGCGTTAACGGCCGTTCAACGGATATTAACACCACGTCTGATAAAAGTTTGAGGGTCAATAAGATAACTGTGTATCACCATAGCGACAGGTTGTCACCCCGTCGCCTAAAATTGCAATACACACCCTCGATTCCCTTAGTCGCCTCTTACGACACCCATGGGTAAGAAATGGGGTGATGATATTCTAAGCCGGCATCACACGGTAAATATATATATTAGTAACAGGGTTTTATTTATTGTTTGTTTGAATTGAATAGGCCCCGAAACTACTGGACCGATTTAAAAAATTCTTTTATATACACTCGTCTCATAATGTTCGAATTATGAATTCGAAAACAGATGCATAATGACCTACTTTATGCATTCTGCCTATAAAAACTAGGGTTTACTATAAATTACAGAAGCGTAATGATTTAATGACAAAACTCTTAATACGATAAAGTTGAGAAATGAAACGAAGTTTTTTTTTCCAATACTCAAATCGCTATCTTCCGCCGCACCTGACAGTTGTTGTTGTACGGTCATTTTTCGGATGTTGTTCAGTTGTTTTAATAGGTTTTTGTTCTGTTGTTGTTCAGATGTTGATTAGTTGTGGTTCAGATGTTATTTCGATGTTGTTCAGTTGTTGTACAGATGTTGTTCAGTTGTTGTACATATGTTGTTCAGTTGTTGTTTCGATGTTGTTCAGATGTTGTTCAGTTGTTGTTCAGATGTTGTTCAGTTGTTGTTCAGATGTTGTTTAGTTAAGTTATTGTTAAGACTCCACATCTAAACAACTGCTAAAGTATAGATTTTTAAAAATTCATATCAAGCCATATTACGTTCTCGTATTGAATTTGTCCTTGTATCGGGCCTTGCAATGGCCGGTGCGTACGTTTAGAAAAGTGTTTCTGAGTTTTTTTGGAGAGTGTAGATAAAATAGTGTATGCAACTGCTATAATTAGGCATTAGAATGCTCGTGTCAAACTATTATCACACTCGGCTGCGCCTCGTGTGATAAACAGACACTCGCATTCTAATGACCCCCATTATACGACAGTTGCATAAACTACTATTACCGTTAATTGAAATTGAAATTCTTTATTCAATGTAGGATAGTATTATCACTTATTGACGTCATGAACCGTCATTCTTTAAAAAGAAATTTGTATCACACAATTTTCTTTTTTTTTTATTACAATTTTGTTATGATATGACCGAATAGAAAACCGGCTCGGGCGGGATAAAAAAAATATAGGCACTGCCATGGGGCTGGCCAGGTTAATCACACGGCATGTAACTTTACGCCACCACCATCTGAAAACGATATTTGTTTCAAATTGAAGTCAAGATTTTTAGAATCCTACATTATCCTTGATGAACATAGGCTATATTAAACAGTCTTATTCCCGGGGGGAAATTGTTAGCGGCGGGTGAAACCGCTGGGCGGGCTGCTAGTCCTTAAGTAAAATTTGAACCTGCAAACTCAATTAAATATTCGCTGCAATTAAAATTATGAAAAAAGTACCTAAAACGGATACTTTTGGTATTAATTGCCAAACTTCAATTACAACGAATATTTCATTAAGTTTGCAGGTTCTATTTTTACTTAAGCATAATACTAAAACTTGGGTAACGGGTATTCTGATAGATTGTAGAATGTAATACAGCTAGCGCAGATGGGGGAGGCGCACAGAACTGACAATCTTTGTGGTTGAAAGGTTATCTGGCGATGGGAAAGTGCTGCGTTAGACAGTCTCCTACAGGAGAGAACAACCTCGTAAGGGTTACGGAGAGCCGTTGTATGCTATGAGATCAACACCGCGGTGTAGTGTAGGGAGGCCTGGGAGACTTATAGGTAGATAAGAACAAAATACATATCCTGGATAATTCTCACTGCGCTATCGAGCCCCAAACCAAGCAAAACTTGTGCTATTGGAACCCACGACCTTTACATACATACATACATACATCACGCCTATATCCCTTACGGGGTAGGCAGAGCGTTAATGGCCGTAAAACGGATATTAACACCACGTCTGACAAAAGTTAGAGGGTCAATCAGATAACTGTGTATAACTATAGTGACAGGTTGTCAGCCCATCGCCTAAAATTGCAATACACATCTAACCCTCGAGTCCCTAAGTCGCCTCTTACGACGCCCATGGGTAAGAAATGGGGTGATGCTATTCTAAGCCGGCATCACACGACCTTTGGTGTGTCTAATGTCCAGTTGTACACGTCTCACGGCATGACAACGATAATGATATTGCTATCGAATATTGCTATCAGAACTTTTAAAACACGCTCTGACTCTTTCGCCTTTTTGTAAAAACTCCACAAAATAACCATAATCTGTTAATTAACCTCTCATCCGTAAGGGTCAATGTATTCCACATTGAATGAAGTGTCAAAATCAAGATGAGAATCTTAGCGGAAACCGCATAATTTGTACGACAACTGCCAGTTAGCATGGTTATGTGAAACCATAGTCATTTTCATGGGCTCCGTAGGCAGTACTAATTGGTACTAATGGCGAGAAAAAAACCTGTTGAAAAAAATAAAACGCTAATGGAATCATAAAGTTAGGTCAGTGAGTTGTTTTATAGTGTTGTTCGTAAGGTTTTCATGAAATTTTATAACATTGTCCAATTTTGAAGTACCCAAGACTGTGCCTTCCGAAGCACAGAACCATCTTTCTTACGGACAATCAGGTGGTTCTGCCTGCAATGTCCTAACCAGAGTGGGAACAAATTCATATAGTGATAATATAAATTTTGTTAGTTATTACAAGGGAATCGAACACGGAACCTTTGCGCCGTCTCTCCCTGTGTCCATCAGTAGACTGTTGTGTTTGTTGATACATATATTTGCGGGGTAAGCAGAGCGTAAACGGCCTCTTGTTGTTCCACATCAAGTACTTCAGTCAGACCCTCAATTTCTAGTATATGCCAACTGATAGCAGCCCATCATTAGAACTTTCGAGTTAAAAATAATCCCACAAATATGCACGCGGTGCGGTCCTAATAATCATCCAGAGAATGTGCGGCAGCGTTCCCTATGAATGTTACATCTCGCACTGCGCTCGCCAATCCGCCTGCCAAGCTTGGCGAATATGGCAATTCCCCCTTAATAGGGGGAGACCCATTTCCAGCAGTGGATTGTTGTGGGTGTTAAATAAACTTAATGTTCTTTGTCAGTATTCTTGTTTATGTCAACGACACTATTAAGTGGTATGGAATAAAATTACTTTTTAAACTAATGTAACTAGGTATTTATATTGCTTATAAATTATCTTATATTATTCTTATCTTAATTAGCCTACATAAACCCACTGCTGGGCAAAGGCCTCTCTCTTCTCTTTCCATCCTGTTCTACTCTACTATAAATTATCAAAGAAAAAAAATACCTTGAACAATGCAGGGAATCCTTGTGAGTGTGATCATGTTTACAAACTAGAGGATTTAATTCTGTTCTTCATTTGGTTATCTATTTAGTTTCTCTTATTAGAAACAACTACCTACACTACACTCCCACCCTCTGTCACTCAGCCACACCAATTTAATAACTATTATCACAACTTTGCTTGGCTTCCAACTAAGTTCTAAGCAATTGGCAGGCAATTAGGTACAAACTTAGGCCTTTAGTTTCGACACAGACCACATAATTTTGGACATCGCTTCGTGACAATAACCATCAACTCCTTCAACAGTACTTTGCTGGACAAAATTGGCCTCACCCTAGGAGCCTTAGGCTTATTGGGATGAAGAAAATAGAATAAAAATATAAATTAGAAAAGGAAAAAAAATGAAAAAACTTGTAAGAAAGTAAAGAGAGGAACAGAACAGTAAATATGTTAAATTATTAAAAAGGTGGATTCGAACCGGTGACCTTCCCTATTAGTACTTGTGACGCTCCTACCATGCATCGTAGTGAGTGATACTGAAAGCGACAAAAAAGTATATTTGAATGCCATCCTTTTTATTTTATTTACTAACACGGGCGGACTTAATGCAAAAAGCGTTATTTCCACTATGCAAGGCAAAAGAATTTTGCAAGGTTCATTGATTAGTGATAGTACTATCCTATATTGAATAAAGTTCATTTCATTTCAGACCTTGGTTCTTTGGTCCAGCGATGTCTTAGGTCAGGTTTTCATACCAGTGATGTTTCAAACCCTTTAACCAAAGACTTTTATCTTTCAAAGTTCAATATCAAACTCTTTTTTAGTGTCCATTCCTCTGGCACCTTCGATAGTGTTTACAAGTCTGTGGTTTCTTTCTAAGATTGAATTTCTAATGGAGGCTTGATTGCATTCATACCACTATCGACTTCACAATACCTTTTGAAATATTGGGAATTCCCAGGTCGTAGGTTGTTCTGTTAAGGAGAAGATGTTTACGTAAATGTAGCCTGTAAAATAACGGGATGTTTTGTTCAAGACAAGTTTTTTTATTATAAAGAAGTCATCAGGTTATGTTGACTTTGTACTTAATACAGGGTGTAAGAGACAGTCTTCGGAATACTTATAGAGACAATTCAGAAATTGTTACTCATATCTAAATATATTTCAGGAAACGTAATTTTTTTTTCCCATATTAAATTAAGTCAGCTGATTGTGATTTTGTATGGGACACTGATTTTTTTTGTCGTTTTATGAAAAATGTTTCTAGGGGAAAGTTGTTCAGTTTCATGGTCTGCGTGCACCCTATCATTATAACCTAGGCAGGCTGTCCCTTACACCCCGTCTAGAAATCTGTCGTTACACAAATATACCTAACACCCACTAGTTACTTAGTGGACAGTTTGAATATTCTGCCATCCTAATTCATCAGATCGTTCGTCGATTAAAAAGTAATACAACACAATTTGAACTCAAAAGCAAAACAAAATAAGAAGTGACGAGTATGTAAAGAATTAGAAGAGTATGCTTTTTGTTTTTGAAAACTTGCAAAATTTTCAAAAAGTAAGCTTAGGTTTTGAGCCCATTTACGAGATGACGTATGATAACGTTCGTATTGATTAATCTAACCTAAGGAGTTATTCCGATAAGAGTGAATTTGATTCACTAATCTAATCAGAAACAGATCTTACAGGTCTAACTTTAATATTAATAAGGCACTCAGAGATAAAGATAAAACTTGAAATTGCGTTATTAGCCATACCGTTTCCATTTTTACAGTTGTAGTTAATATCTTTACTTTACTGGAAATTCAATTAAAGGTCATTGAATACACAATTCTAATAAGAACTATCTATCAAATAAGGTTATATGAGAATAACTTATAGATACAGTAAAGATAAAGAATAATAATATGATTTTTTTTTAATGATGGGTTTGCTCTTGACTAGGTCATAGGACAGGACATTTTGAATGAATCATGAGTTTTAATATAAGGTGGTCCTCCCACTATGCTGGACTGACGTATTTTGCCGCATCCATCTGTCAGACAAAAGGAAATTTAATATTTCTACACAAAATACGGATACCATGGCACATGCGATTTGACCAGAAAGTAAGTATTGGCGGCGGCGCGTCGATTTGACCAAGGTGTTTCACAGACACATCCGTCAGTCCGCCATAGTGTGGGATTTACCTTATTTTGCTACTTCAAGAAGATAGCGCTATTTAATGTCCAAT
This sequence comes from Tuta absoluta, assembly GCA_027580185.1. NCBI lineage: Eukaryota > Metazoa > Arthropoda > Insecta > Lepidoptera > Gelechiidae > Tuta > Tuta absoluta. The sequence continues at coordinate 4,817,085 of JAQAHW010000023.1, read as the reverse complement.
CGTCACTTCTAAGTTGTATATAAAGTAACACATTTAATATAACAGGTCGACAAAATTTTCGTGTGATTTGATCAGTTTTGCTCTGCCTCACTAATTTTCAGTTTTTTTACATCTTGTTAGGTAAATTGAGACTTAATCTTATTTGTCAATGATGGTCTCATAGGCATCAGTTGCTTCTAATTTATTTTGCGAGGTACGGTCTCATGAGTGTCTTACGACAACTCGTGTATGAGTTTTGTCCTCTACGATAAGTTTCTTGTACCCGAGCGGGGCAATCGCTAAACTTTATGTAGTTTAGTTCAGTTTTTACTCTGAACCGGTAAAAGAATACGAAAGACGGAAAGTTTATTTGCAAAATAAGTCGGCAATTGTTTCGCTTTCTATTCAGCTCATCAGGTAAGGTATATTTATTTTATTTATTAGGTAAATACAGCAGGTAACAATCATTGTCTATAGTGGACACAAAAATTGTTTAGAACTAGACGTTTTTTGACGAAGTACAGCCCTTCCCGTTCTTGGGAACAAGATGAAATAGTTCCCGCGAAAGGAACAGTCTCGAATAGAAGAAAACACCTCCCCCTTAACACTACAGCTACTCCCAGTACTTGCTGCGTTTAATAAGAAAACAATTTATTAACCTCTGACCGATGGGCAGCGGGTCGTGCTATAAATCCTGCGCCCGCGCCTCGACAGCAGTAAACTGTTAAAGCGAGTATAGCCGTCAACGACGTCGACAGTGGCGCCACTTCACAAAAAAAGTTTCACAAACAATCTATCTGAATATCCGTTGCCTAAGTTTTTAGTATTATCCTTAAATAAAATTAGAACCTGCAAGCAAACTCAATAAAATATATGCTGCAGTTAAAGTTATGGAAAAAAGTACCTTAAAACGGCTACTTTTGGTATTAATTGTTATAGCTTTAATTACAGCGAATATTTCATTGAGTTTGCAGGGTCACACTTAAAACTTGGACAACGGATATTTTGATAGATTGTTTGTATAAAGAGAAAATATATTTTTTGTGAAGTGGCGCCACTGTCTATGTCGTTCACGAGTACACTCGCCTTAAACGACAACTTTACAGCAACGCCGAGACAACGCAGCGTTGCGCTTGCGCAATGCAACGCGTTTTTAGGGCCACGTGAGAAATATGGCTGATGTACAGTCGTGGCCAAAAGTCGGTACATGTTTTCAGGAGCAGACCGTTACGTTTGAAACGCTGCCAGTGTTCTTATAGGTTCCGAAATACACCTAAAGATTTTCCCTATGTTGCTTTACACGTAAGTAAATTTAAGATTCGATTGATAAGAAGTTATGATTTTTTCCGCTAAGCGGCGCTACTTTTGCGGCACCACTCGCCTTTAAGAAACACGACAACAGCTCATAAAACGTGTTTATTAATCTTCTATTGCATATGTCATGTCATAAAATTATTTAATAGCAAATAGGATATTTTCTAGCCAATCTTTAAGTGTGCTTAGATGGCGCTGAGCTATCCTGAAAAGAATTCTTTCCATAGAAACGTATGTAAATAGATGAAATGTATTTACGACTCAAATGTCAAAATTTGATCTCTGCACAACTCCATCTGGTATGACATTATGGAAAGAGCTCGAGAACTGTCAGATTGAAAAGTCCCATTGGTTGATTCATAAATAATGAAAAATGGTAGACAAGAGAGTGTCAATAATTTTCAAACAGATAACTTTTGAATCAGTATTGCGTGCAGTTAAGCTAAACAAACCTGACAGGCGGCCATAAAACGTCTTCATTAGCCTTATATTTGCTGTGAGATTCAATCATAAGCTAAGACAAGCTGTAAACTTATTTTATAGCTTATTTGACGATAAAATAAATATAGACAATACATACAGAGTCTATTATTTCAGACAAATACTTTGAGGGCAATAAAATCTCTAAGACTTAAGTTGAAATGGGCTTAGAAATCAACCGCGCAAGGTTGGATAGTGATCAGAATTTTGTATCCCATTTCATGAAATCTCCAAATTATGAAACCATATTTTTCTAACTAATACTTTAAGATATATACTACAAAACTATGGGGCTCATGTCACGGTTTATTGGAATTGCCTCGATAGAAAAAAATTGCAAAATAGGCTCTAACTTTGTTTTTTAGCTCCGTTAAACCTAAACTATTTGATTGTAATCCATCATATTATTTTGTGACCTCTTCTTCCTTATTGTATGAGTAATGAATCCATTACTACTTAATTTATACTTTTACTATACTATATAATTTTAGAAATATTTTTTAATGATTAAACAAATTTTCGATTTTCCTGAGCTATCTGAGCCGTCATTGTCTGTTTCTCTCTAACGCTGCGAAAAGAAAAGGAACTTGCTTTTTGGAGCTGATGCAGCCTTAACAGTTATTACCACGACTGTACATTTGTAACTTTACACTTAGATTTAGGAATGAAGATTATTATTATTTACTGCTTCATGTCGGCAGACCATTACTATCGTAAGGCATTTGAGGTTTTAGGTATAATAACAATGAATTTGGGTCTTATACGGGTCTTAGCGCTTACAGGCCCATATAACATAGCACATCGTAAATTTATAAGAAGATATAGTGTGAAACGCAGCTGGTCTAAATAATAACTGTACATAATATTGTTCTGGGTACCTACACATTGAGGGCCTGTGTTCGGATTTAAAAAGACTTTCATATGAAACGATCCTATAAAGGTGGCCTTCCGTCAACACAGACATGTCGTCGTGTTGTTGACGTTCGATATTTAAAATCGTATTCCAAGGAAAGATTTTCGACTATAGTGAAGTAAAACATAAAGTTATTTTAAGCTACGTTTGTGAAACTTAAGAAACCTCATAAAACAGAATAATAAATTGAAAACATTTTTAATTATTATTATTAATTAGGTATGGGTTTGCTCTTGACTCTAGTCTAGCGAAGGCCGGGGATTGAACCCGGGACCTGTGGAGTACCATCCCTGAGCTACCGGCGCTCCGACCGAACACTTCAAATTCAACCTCTTGATACTTGTCTTGAAGCGAGGTACACGACGTACGTAATATGCCACTGTTAGTGCAAAATAGTACCTTAGTACTTACTCATAATGGTCGGTTTTTAACTGCCTACAAAGTAACCGCCTTTGACATTACGATCGCCATTACAAACAATCAGCTCGTCCAATCTCCATTTTTTTTTAATAAACTTGGACAGTAAATCTGTATCTCCTTTCCCAAGAATCGAACCAGGAACCCCGAATTCCGAAATACTATACCAGACCGTCAGAACATGGAGACAAGTAGGGTTTAAAACCGTATTCAGTAGTAGTTCAGTTTCATGAGCTACTCGTAGTTTACTCCTATGAAAGGTTGATTTCCAGCTAGTTTACATTTTGACTACTTGAAAATGAAAATGAAAAAATGAAAATGATATTACTTTATTCAATGTAGGATAGTATTATGACTTGACGTGTTATACCAGTTTAGAATAGCATCACTCAAATTCTACTCGTGGGTGTCGTCAAAAGCAACTAAGAGATAAATTCATCCAGGGAATGTGCAGCAGCGTTGTATGTTATTGCAACATCTTGCACTGCATTCGCCAATCCGCCTGCCAAGTGTGGTGAGTAACGCAATACTCCCTAATAGGAAGGCGCCTGTCCAACAGTGGACTGATGCAGCTGTTAATGTTTAATGTCACATACACATACAAAATACAAATATATTTGAGTACCAAATTTTAAAACACTTCCCGTGTAAGGTATACAAATTTTGAAAACTTGCAAAATTTTCATCCTTTTCATCATTTTCAAAAAAAAATTATACCTAACACGGGAAGTGTTTTAAAAATTTGGTACTTACTCAATTTATCGCTGGTTTTCATCGCTTAGACTACATTCAATCTGTAAAGATAGAATTAGTCGCCGGTTATTAGTTGCAAAACTAACCCGGTAGATGGAGCCATGCCAAGCGTTACTGGCATTAAAATACACTTGCAAAATTGGTGGGCAAGAAATGAGCTGCGGTAGCCCAGATGGAAGAGGCGTCGCACTAGTAATGCGAAAGTCGCAGGTTCAAATCCAACCCGCGCTTGAAAATTTTGCAAGTTTTCAAAAACAAATATATTTATTTAGCATCACATCTTGGCACAACAATCAATAAATTCAGTACAAATATACAATATGAGCTGAAATGGGTGTAGGCACAGCACACTGCTGGTTTTAAGCTTACCCCTAGTCAAAAATGGATGTTCTTAAATATTTCATTTCATAGAAAGTAAGTAAGTAAGAATAGTTTAGTAACAAAATTAAATCAATCAGTATACATTATCATATCAAATAACACATTTTGACATTTTGGTGACTCATACCATACCATCCTTGTTAACCTCCGTCCATCCTTGTTGTCATACCATTCTGTTGGTACTTCAGTCTGTCAATGTCTCACTACCCTAGGTCTGCTGTAAGAGATTTTTTTTTTAGAAATAAGCTGACCTGTTGTGTATTGATCTATATGTTACGTCCTTTGTGTTATATTGTGTACAATAATCGGTTAAATAAATAAATAAATACTTTAATAAAACCTGGTTACACCACCATCTCTTTGGTTGTCCAAAATCAACACTTCTCAGGAAACTGTTGTAAATGTTTATTTATTTATTCAAACTACTTACAGTTTATTTATCGTCAGTAAGTGCTTACCCATGTAATCCGTAGTTACGACTCGGCTTACCGAATCATAGTACTTATTTACTAGTAGAATTCAATACCGTAACTTATAGCCAACTTATGGTCATTTGAATGAGAGTAACCATGAGGCGTCGTCCTGATATAGCCTCGCGACGCGTCCGATCGTCAGCCAAATTGTCTAACTGATACTGACAATGCCGTGTGATGCCGGTTTAGAATAGGATCACCCTATTTCTTTCATGCAAGTGTCGTACATGATAGCTAAGGGACTCGTTCCATGTGTATTACAATTTTAGGCGACAGGTTGACAAACTGTCTCTATAATACACACACACATAACTCACGCATATAATCCCTTGCGGGGTAGGCAGAGCGTAAACGGCCGCAAAAAACGGACGCTTATGTCACGTCAGACAAATATTTTAGGGTCATTCGGAAAATTGTGTAGCGCCGTAGTGACAGGTTGTCAGCACATCGCCTAAAATTGCAATACACACCCTCGAGTCCCTTAGTCGCCTCTTTCGACTCCCATGGGGAAGATATGGGGTGACCTGCCCTGTTACGCCTATGTAATGTATCTCTCAGACTGCCATTTGCCACAAATCCACTTTATATTTTGGAAATAATATTTTTTTTTTTTTTTTTTTATTAATGATGGGTTTGCTCTTGACTCTAGTCTAGGTCATAGGACAGAGACAGAGTCTAAGATGGAGCGAGCTCACCCAGAAGAAGCCTGTTAAGGCACTGGCACTCCCACACACTGACGGAACGCAGCAAGCTACTTGGCGCCAGACTTCGGTGGGATGGTGGTCGCGAGCCAGGCGGCCCCTTACGGAGCCTTCCACCGCTTGGTGGGATCGTTCAGCCGGACTTATCCACAGGCAAGCCTGTGTTGCCGTTGCCCGGGGTGGACCGCTAGGAGGTAGATCCCATACCACCCCAAATAGAGTTTGCTCATAACTTACATAATATTGATTCTATGAAGATTTTTTTCTTATGAATTGGAGCAAAACAATCATAGAATGCATTCCTCATTTAAATTTTTTCTTATTTTCAAGTGTGTAGTAAAATATAACGATTTTAATTATTTTGCTCCTTTATTTCTCATACAAATCGTGTTACGCGCGGTACTGTATCTAAGATACATGAGATAGCCGCGTCAAGAGCAACATTTTATTGAAATGCTAATCTCCTACAAGTTTAGTTACAGGACATGGGCAAAACAGTATTATCTTAGATTATTTACTTCTTGGCTAGTATACAGGGTGATCTATTACGGTGAGGTAGTGCCTATGGAAAAATCTGAAAAAAAAAATAGATTTAAACGTAAGCTAGGTATTTTAATGTACTTGCAGGCTCTATTACATACATACATCAGCCTATAACAGTCCACTGCACAATCTCCCGTTTTCGCCATCCAGTCGCTACAGCCGCCTTTTTTGAATCATTGGTCCACCTGGCCGGAGGTCGTCTAACACTTCGCTTGCCGAGGCGTGGCCTCCACTCGAGAACCCGTTTATTCCACCGTCCGTCGGTTCTACGACAAATGTGCCCAGCCCACTGCTACTTCAGTTTGCTACACTGCCAGACTATGTCCGTTACTTTGGTTTTTTTGCGGATAGTCTCATTCCGGATTTTATCCATTATAGAGATACCGAGCATAGACCTTTCCATAGCTCTCTTAGTGACATGTAAGCAAGGGTGATTCCAAGATATGACGCAACTTCTCAAATGCTGCCCAGCCCAGCTGCACTCTTCTGGTGATTTCAGCCTCAAAGTTGTCTCTACCCAGCTGCTGAGTTTGCCCAAGGTACACATACTTCTGGACAACTTCAAGGGCTATACCTTCGACGGAGACCGGCTCGGGGATGATGTGTTGATTGAACATGACTTTCGTCTTGTCCAAGTGCATCCCGAGTCCAACAAGTCTCGAGGCGACGTTGAGACTAGTCAGCATACATGGTGTAAAAAGGAATTGTCCGAAATAATTAAACACATAAATCAGCCCATAAAACTTAACCACTCCAAACAACCCACTCTTTTACTATGAAACTCAGGCCAAAATATAAAAAAAATACTTCCCATACAAAAAGTGTCAGCTGAGCTGACCAAGTCGTCTTGTATAAGAGGTCCAATTAACTTTTTTAATTTTTCAGTTATTGATTTTTACACTCTATAATCTATTAGTAAATTTAAAAGTATTGAGGCAAATTAAAAATTACAAGAGATAAAAAATGTATGCTGCAAATCTTTTAGCTTGCTTATCGTGTAAAACACTGACATTGAAGGTTGATCAATTGAAGACATTTGGGGAGCGTAGAATTGATGCTGTGGGCATTATTAACGATTGCTAAAAATTGTGTTTACTTAGGTAGAAAAGATATTTAATTTTTCGGGAATATTATGAAAAGAATCAAAGCAAGTTAAATAGAATTATTTAAAGTATTTATTATTATAATAACCAATTAAACAATGAAATTTTCCATAATAAGATAATGTCTTTGAGCAGAAAATGATATTAAAAAGCTAACTTTATTTAAAAAATTAAAAAGTGATTGAAAATTGATCCTGGCAGGATCGCCATCCAATAATAGAGGATGGGCGACAGGGAGTTATAGAAATGATACGACTTAGTTGGTGGTTGAACTTAGACTGACTACTTTATTCTAATAATTACATATCTAGAGCTCGAACGCTCGATTGCCTAATACTAAATAATGCTAAGACAAGCAATACGCTTCCAGTGGCTATGCGGCCACTACACATTTGTGCACTACGTCATCGAAATCTTTTGTTTTTCTCAATAATCATAATAATAAAATCTTTCAAATGAGTATGAGCAGTTCAATACAAACATTAATATATTAAGAGATCACAAAATATACTTACCTCTATAAGCTATGTTTAAAACATGCAATCTTGACATTATCCTTGATTTAAAAAGTAGGGTTGATAAATAAATTAAAACAAACACCTTGTATATTATGTTCACAAAAGGTATTCTGAATAAAAGAAATACTAATTAAAGGAATTAAAATAAACACCTTTCAACTCTAACTTCAACGGCCACAACAGTCCACTGCTGAACATAACCACGCTTGGCAGGCGGATTGGCGAGTGCAGTGCTGCACATTCTCTGGATAACACTCCATAGTCGCCTCATTGACACCCATGGGTAGAAACTTTATCTCCTAATGGCAATTCGTTTCGGACGCCAACAAGTTCATACAAGCTTTGTTATGCCTATCTCATGTAACTCAATATGCCGGAGGTCCGCGCGACTCGTCTCGATGCGTACGGTTTTGCGTATCTCATGTATCTAGAGTTATAGTAGATACGCAAAGCCACTCCATACAAAAATTGAGTTACATGAGTTTTGTTTTTTGGATTTAATATTAAAGTTATTTATATTTCTTGTAAATATGAACTCGTACGTATATAAATGGGATCTAAAGAATACGATTAAGCTTGTTGCGCGTAACTCATGTAACTAAAGATAACGTAGATAGGCGTAACAGGGCAGTGACGCTATTCTAAGCCGGCATCACACGGCAGAAATCTCTATTGAGTACCAAATTTTAAAACACTTCCCGTGTTAGGTATACAATTTTTGCGAACTTATACCTAACACGGGAAGTGTTTTAAAATTTGGTACTCAATTTATCGCTGGTTTTCATCGCTTAGACTACATTCAATCTGTAAAGATAGAATTAGTCGCCGGTTCTTAGTTGCAAAACTAACCCGGTAGATGGAGCCATGCCAAGCGTTACTGGCATTAAAATACACTTGCAAAATTGGCGGGCAAGAAATGAGCTGCGGTAGCCTAGATGGAAGAGGCGTCGCCACTAGTAATGCGAAAGTCGCAGGTTCAAATCCTGCCCGCACTCGAAAATTTTGCAAGTTCGCAAAAAAAAAAAAAAGAAATCTCTATAATGGTACACGATTTTTCTGAAACCGCATATAGCTTTTTAGTGGTACGGGCCCAAGCTGTTGCAAACATTAAAATTAAAAGCAACCTACTAGGTATAAACACGGTAGTGTTATTATTAAAAGATTTCCGCCCAGCGGTTTACCCGTTGCCACTCATTTTCCCGTGGTAATAGTTGTTTTCCCGCGGTAAAAAGTAACCTATGTGTTATTCCGGGTTATACTCTACCTGTGTTCCAAATTTCATCCAAATCGGTCAAGCCGTTTGAGCGTGAAGAGGTAACAAACATACATACATACACACACACACCCACACAAAGTCTCAGATTTATAATATTAGTACGGATTTTTACGGTATAAATGCGGGCATAATATGTTTAATCTTTATATTTGATATAAACTTTGAAAGTAAATATCTGTGTCTATAATTTTTTATGGTTCAAACCAATTATCAATTTTTTCCAGTGGTTTCCTGAGGCATGTGATATGGTTAATATAAGTTGACGCATATATGCTGGAACTGCAATAGAACTGCATTATAAGGCATTTTTTACTTTGAAGAATCATACCTTTGAAAAGGCATCTGGGTCGCTATAAGTAAAAAGTTTAGATGCAGGGCGTTTTGAGACTATAGTAGTTACCTATCCCGACATTAAGGGCACAAACAACGTTCTTCTGCCTTGCGCAATGGTCTTCGCCTCCTCCCTAAACAATAAGAAAAAATATATGATAATGATTTATTATTGATATGATGTATAATCAGGCTCCTTTAGGTCATTGCGGTTAGCATGTTTATTCATATCACGACACCGTTCAAACGCGTTAATAGATATGTCATTTCGTAATCCGCCCTCTTCACGGTTCCACGTTTGAAATTTAAATTCGGAAATCGGGCCGAAAAAGGGCGGTTTAACGGTCTTTTTTTGATGCCAAGGTGCAGAGTTAAAGAGTGAGTGCACCTGCATTTTTTTAAAGGTTTTTACGCTATTGAATGGTTATTTTCAAATTTATTAAAACAGGTGTATTTCTCAAAAATGTATGCGTAGGTAGGGCCCCTAGCTAAATCCAAGATATGTCTTTTATCACTAGTTTAACTTATGGGTTTCGAAGTTCGTAAATTTCATTAACAATTCTGTACGTAGCCACGTTTCAACGTTGTTTATTTCTACATTTTATAAATACTTTATTGTTAAAAGGTTAGGGTCTGGCAATAAATTTTATGCTTAAAGAAATTAATGGTCATTTAAGTATTGAAATGTATAATTGAAAATTATTGTTCAGACCTACCTGCAATTTAAAATAAATAGACACTTTTGTTTAGTTATTTTATGTTTCGTAACATGCAAAGAGCCAACTCGTGGTAAAATTCTTTGACTATAAATATTTTTATTTTCATACTTAAAATATAATTCGACTGTAAAGAAATGTTCTCTTAAATAAAACTAGTAGTGCCCTTACAGGGTTTCTTGTGATTTCCATGAAATATAGTAATAAGTAACATCTGTATACCACATGAAAACTAATAAAAATTATGATTATGATTATAATAAAGTCTGTGTCAGTACATACGTACATACATATATCACGCCTATAATCCCTTGCGGGGAGACAGAGCGCAAACAGCTGCAAACAACGTACTTTTACGCCACGTCTGGCATATATTTGAGAGTCATTCAGATAACTGTGTATCACTATAGTGACAGGTTGTCAGCCCATCGCCTAAAATGCAACACACATCCCTCGAGTCCCTTAGTCGGCTCTTACGACACCCATGGGTAAGAAATGGGGTGATGCTATTCTAAGCCAGCATCACACGGCAAAAAAGCTAATAAAAATTAGGATTATGATTATAATACAGTCTGTGCGGAAGAGAACAAAAAGTGAACTAATAATTTTTTCATAGGTTGCATAGGTACATCTACATACACATATCACACCTATAATCCCTTGCGGGGTAGGCAGAGCGTAAACAGCCGCAAAAACGGCCATTTACACCACGTCTGACAAATGTTTGAGGGTTATCTGGAATATTGTTTTGTTTTCATAGGTTGCCTTGACATTTCTCATACTGAAGCACAGTAAGTACTTCAAGTTGCCAAATCATATTATTTTACTATAGCATTCTCATTCTGAGGCACAGTAAGTGCGTTAAGTTGCCAAACCATATAAAATTTACTATTAGTATTAAGGTAAGTGTTTAAAAAACTGGTTTAAACGGTTGAAAACTTCATATATCTAGAGAGGGTTTACGTGTTTTAATTGTCTGTCGTCATGTGTTGCCGGTTGATTGATGGCACCTTGGTTGTTTCATTTGTTTTGGGACTCATGCCAATGAGCGAAAAGGACATCTGTCGATCCTGTTATTTTATACGGAAATTACACGGGACATGAGTTCTCGGTCCAGCGATTCATTCTGGACCGGGTTGTTTGGACTTAAACCTTTCCTTCTTTTTTTTTCGTGTGGGACACCGAGTCGTCAAACGACCCGATGAACCCTGGTGTCAGACTTTAATGTTTCTTGGAATAACAAGCATGTAGATAGCGCTTTTTTGTGTGTGATAAACTGATAATACTGCATCTAACATTTTTATGAGTTTTCAACTATCACCACACACACAATAAATTTGAAGCGGATTTTAAATTGTGTTTGTAATGTGTTTATTTTGGATTTTACGCTTTCTACGTTTCGAACTCTTTACGTACCATCATCCATCAGACTGGTAAATCGTGAACTTTGTGAAGAGCTCGAAACGTAGGAATTGTAAAATCCATAATAAACCAACATAAAATCCACGAACAGAAAAAGGTGAAGGCCTACTTTTATGTATATAATTTGATTATAATAACCTGCTCTAACCATTTTCTTTTTACGAATACCTAATTCAAGATCAATGTCACAGATAAGCCTATGTAGGAGATTTTATGTATTAGATGCCACACTTTGTAACTATGCCTATTAAAATGTGTAGGTATAGAATTTTTATATGCCTACGTAAGTTTGGAATAAGATCTGCTAGTTAGTTAACAGTTAGGCAAGATAGTTAAAAAACACATTTTGAAATTAGGTTTATACGATAAGATATTTAATTCTGCATTATACTTGTTGTTACAAAAAATCTTAGACATGTGGTTTAAGTTGTTTGTCAACGTCAACTTGTATGAAAAAAAAAACTAAACAGTGTCTAGATTCCGATTCAGATTCATTTATTTCTCGAAATAAAATTTTTAAATTTAAAACTATGTCACAAAAAAGTATGTATTGAGATCGTCAAAATTACAGATTATAATATGACTGCAATCTGTAGGTAGGTATTAAAAAAACCTATGTAATAATTTAACAGTGGTTTTGTTTATCACATTGTATCGCAGTAACAATAAAAAGTTATGTCATTAAGACTATAATAATTATAAATTATAAAATAGCAATCATACTATACACTTTTTTTTTTAGTTAGCCTTTTCTGTGTCCCACTGCAGGGATATATACACTTATCATTTAAATTCTTTAACAGAATTTTCGCTTTATTCAACAAGAGGTTTTTGAGCTGACGCATAAATGACCCATCGCAAACTTCTTTCCTGATCTCATTAGGAAGATGCTTATATAAAACCGGTCCGATAACACGTGCATTTTTGTAATAAACAAGGTATTGTAATAATATCGTATTAGTTTGTAATAAAGTCCGTTTCACTCTAGTGTAGGCCCACTACAACAGGTGCGCGGGGCATCGCCCGGAGCGATTTTGACACCGTGCAACTTGCCCCTATTTTCGCCACATGCACCTTATTATAAGAAAACCACTTTAACTTTGCAACCAGCCAGTACAATCTTCTAGAACTGCTTCAAGAAAACCGACCGCAAAGTTAAGTTTGTTTTATTACAAACTTCATTTGCGCTCACGAAATTCAATCTAACAAGAGTTTTGTAGGATAGAAAGATGAGATCGACAGCAAAACATAACTTTGTCGAAAGCTGAAAAGTTATCGAAATTGGTTTTTGTATGGCATTGTTGCTGTTTAATTGCTTTTCGTTAATTGAAAGATTGCCATCAGTGTCATTAGCTTGTATGGCTCGTGTGGCTTGTCATTTCGGTGCACATGCCTCCTTGTTACCCCGGGGGTGTTGATGGCTACTAAGAATTTCGACTCAAACCCGATAAAATACTTTTACGAACATTTGCCGTTTTTATTGACCATTTATGTTCGTTATACCATTGTTGGTATTTTTATTTGAATTTTATACGTTAAAACGCAAAAATATATTAAATGCTTTTTGAAATGAGAACAAGTCATGAATAGCAGAGTAGATAGCTGTTTGTTTAAAAAGCCACACACGTAGAATCCGCAACTAATGATATTTACACAAAAAAATAACTAGACCACAAGGAACATACCGAAATTACTTAATTCACCGCAACCGTGAACGCAACCGTAATAATTACTTTTTTTTTTCAAATAACTATATCTTGTTATTTTTACCCGAATGTAACCGCAAAAACAAATAAGCGATAGGTTTTTTCTTATTAAATTTTGAACTTTATACTTGCACAACCTACGTACGTTTATCAAAGCCAAAAACTTTGATTTTTCATATATCAAATAGCTAAGAAAAAGGCGTTTCTCTCTGTCTTGTCGTCCATCACGACGTATTTTTAACGCACCGCAATGCTTGCGTCTGTCAGACGAAAGACAATGCTAATTCCGATCTTATGTCCATACAAATACGGCTTCGGTGCGTTACGGATGCGTTTGTCAAGTCATTTTGGGTTGTTTGATTATGACATTGAATATTTTTCGCACATGATCACCAAGAAAAATGACATTTCTAGGCACATACCAATAAACACCGCATTCGGTGACAGCGAATGACGTATCGTTGCTCTGTATCTAGGTATAATCTCAAAATCCAACGGCTGATATGTTTTGAAACTCTCATTCAACAAAGATTTTGGATTGTCATTCTAATTCTCATATTCACAATTTTCTCCAACATACCAAATAAGGCGAAGCAAACTATGAATTTTCTTCACAACCGCATTCTGACTCATTATTTTTCTTTGTCAAACATCGCGGCACGCCCACAAAATACCAAATTTCTACACACGTCAAATCTCGTATGGTAATGTTAACAGGCAAGTAGGCAGACAGTCATAAAGACAGCTTATATTGCCTCTAGCAAATAGTGGGTTTTCTCATCAACTAGAGTTTGTGACTTTCATTAATTTAGACGGGTGATGTGGCGCAGTGGTAGTGCGACTGCCTGCGACGCAAAGGTTCTGTGTTCGATTCTCGGTGGGGCACTCACGAGTTTGATTTTGATCACTGTGTGAATTTGTTCCCGGCCTGACAAGGACATTGTAGGCTGAATCACCTGATTATCCGAAAAGAAAGATGGTTCCGTGCTTCGGAAGGCACGTTAAACCGTCGGTCCCGGTTGCAGTCTATGATTACTTAGACGGCGGTCGTTACACAACCATGTCAGAAGCCTACCACTAGTAGTAGGCGATTGGAAAACTCTCAACGCCAGGGTTCATCGGGTCATTGGACGACTCACACGATAAGAAAAAAAGATTCATATTTAAGTTTATGTAGTAAGTGCTTAAAACTTTAAATCCAATTTATTTTACAATGAGAGGCGATCAAAGACAGTTCGAAAACTATGTGAAATTGTTACCAGTTTGGTAAACATATCTGTAAGGTACTTACCTATCGATCAAAGCGTATACGTTATGTGAACTTAGATTACGGTGTTTACAATACAACGCCTAAGACACTGTTTAACCACATCTCGGACACTCCATACAGGGCACTCTTTATAGACAACCTGTCATTTCTACATGTGCATGTTTGGGTGATCACATATGTGTGAGTGCAGGGCTGGCATGCAAGTTGATTTTTATACCTAACCTGATGAATACATACAGTAACTACCAAAGAGGATGTAACAAGCCTAGCGTTAGTTTCTACTTAATTCTCCACTGGTATTTTGACATTTCTCGGGTGAGGGCAGGTCGGGGGCTGGGGTGCGGGGAGGTGGGTGTCCCTTCTGTATGTATAATATATACTCCGTGTATATACTACATACTATTGGTTATTCTGTGGTTTAACTGTGTCATACAAGCTTTAAAGAGTCTATTGGTAAATTTGATTTGTTTTCTGTTAAATTTACGTCTAGTAGAGTGTACATTCTGCTGCCTGGTAGTGCTTTAAATTGTCACGTTGCCAATTTCGTCTAACGTAGTACGATAACATCTCGGTGAGCTACATACCACATTTCCAAACCTCAATCAGATTGCATTCAAATCTTCAAACGCGATTAAGGACTACCCGCAATAAATAAATCGAAATCGACAGCTCAATACTATTGCGAGTTAATTGAATGCGCTATTATAATCAACGAGACGGATTGAATTGACTCTGTGTGGTTGATTTGAGTGAGTCAGGCTATGTGGTATTTTGTTGAAATTTGTCAGGGTGAAAAATAAATCACGCTTCTTTCCCAGACGGGTAGGCAGCGACTCCTTCCCCAAGTCTTGCATACTTCTTTCACCTCCTCTACATTCACCAATCATTTTATGCAGGCTCGGTGGTTTATTTTTTACAAACTCAAATGAGCGTACATGCGTGGGATGATGAGCGTCATAGAATAGCATCACCCCATTTCTTGCCCGTTGGTGTCCTAAGAGGCGACTCAGGGTCTGGAGGGTTTCATGAGTATTTCAATTATAGGTGACAGGCTGACAACCTGTCACAATAGTGATTCACGATGTTTTTTGATGTGGCGATAGTGACCGTATTTTACGGCCGTTAACGCTCTGCCTCGCCAGCAAGGTAGAAAGGCGTGATATGTGTATATTGTGTGAAAGGTAAAGGTCATTGCGCATTGCAATTCTTTTCATTAAACAGTGCTAAGAGCTTAAAATTTGAGATACCCTCTAAATAACCATGAGGTTCGATAATATGCATTCTTTGCTTTTAATATTCAAAAATAATTTTTTTCTACTGTAAGTGAAAACAGGTGACACGCCAGGCAGGTGATAAGGAATAACTTTCTACACAGAACATTACGTAAGTTGAAATAACAAAAATACATTTTAGACCTCCTATGATTCTGATTCTGAGGGAGAATTGTTTTCATGATGGAAATTACAGGTTTTTACTTTCGATAAGTATCAGTCAACAACAATTTCTAAATTGATTTCACTACAAAAACTACATTTTGTTTTTAGTCTCTTAATTCAAAATCTTTTAACCACCTACCATGAAGAAGTGCTTGCATCTACACTAAAAAAACACGTCTTATTTACGACAAAAGCTTAAAATATTACTATTCGTGTCACCGAACCTATAACAGTTTTGGGCCCACACCGGTAAAAAACATAAAATTGACGTTGTGACTCGCGTAAGACACAAGCCTTAATATGCAAAAATAAAACCGACTTAGGGATCCTTAACATCATTTTAGCCTGTAGCAGTTAACTGCAGGACGTAGGCCTCAGCCAGGTTACGCCATAACCATAGGGCACCTCGTTTTCACCATTGATTACATTACATTGACAACATTGGGTAGGTACAAGCCACTAGCCCTTGCCCTCTCCAAGTCATCTGGTCTGAGGACGTCCAAGCCCTGCATTTGCCGAGGCGTGGATAAATCATTGCATTTTAAAATCTACTGTGCGATAACGCGCCGATATGGAATCAAAAAACTTTGACATTGACAAACAAATTCTCGACCAAGTGGCACAGTCATTATTATTAATCTGTGGCACAGTTGAGAGTGGTGCCATTTGATCTATAATGTCCTTGGGTGCCATTAAGCTTCCAGAATTTTCTTTCTTTCTGAGAGTGACACATACGGGTCAAATTACCTCCTTTTTAAAAATTGGTTAGTAAAAGATGGCTTAGCGGCGACCATCGTCAAATAAGCATACGAATGGCTAGTTAACCAGTTGTAAATTTACACAGTACAGTTAGAAGTTGGGAAACTGACATACAACTGGACATGAAATGAAATACCGTGTGATGCCGGCTTAGAATAGCATCATCCCATTTCTTTCCCGTGGGAGTCGTAAGAGGCGACTAAGGGATTACAGGGTGTGTTTTCCAATTTTAGGCGATTAGCTGACAACCTGTCACTATAGCGATACACAATTTTCCGAATGACCTTCAAATATTTGTCAGACGTGGCGTAAATGTCCATTTTTGCGACCGTTTATGCTCTGCTGTTTATACTGCGTTTATGTTTATGAATATAGGCGTGATATGTGTATGTGTATGTATGAAATGAAATAAAATGACGGAAACAAACTTATTAAAGAATATTTTTTTCCCGCAGGACCAGTTGTACCATAATAAATTGTCTATGATTCTACTCTTATTTACTTTTCGAAATATATGACAGTAAAATACCTACTTAACGCATTTTAACATCAATAAAATGTTTAACATCGCAAATAGATGTTAACTGCGAAAAATTATAAATTCCCAAAATGTCAAGTACTTACAAGCATACAATTCAATATAGATGCAGAGTACCAAATAAATAAAAAAAACACTTTTGATTGTGTTGGACACCGAGTCAACGTACGACCCGATGAAGCCTGGTGTCAGTTTTTCATCCACGCAAAGATTTATTGCAGGGATATAACGCATGTTATATGTTAATGAACTAAAAGTTTTCGGCAGAAAATTCTTCGCAGCCTTTTGCGTTTTTTTTAATGTAGATATTTTCTTAGTAACTAGAGCATTGGCAGTATGCTGAAAGTTTGCGGAAAGTTTAGTATGTGTGTGAATGTCCTGTTTAATTTGTGGATATAATTAAAATAAAATAATATAAAATTAACGTTATTCAATGTAGAACAGTATACTTATTGACGCCATGATCCGTAAAAACACAATTATCTTCTTTTTATAACAATTTTGTATTATGAGAAAACCAAACCGGTTTTCAGGATAAAATAATAATAAAAAAGGACACCACCTCCTGTAAACGACATTTGTTTCAAAATTAAGTCATGATTTTGAAAAGCTGTTATTTACATGCGTACCTATAATTAACAAATTTGATGATAACTTAGGTGCTTACCACTATTAGATGAAGTAGTAGGTACCTTCTATCTGATATACTCTATCAAAAAAATTCGTTCGATCTTTAAAACATTACGCATTACGCAAGCCGAATACATATCTACTCATTTAAGGCTCCTTCACACCCGCCCGCGGCGTTAAATGACAGGCCATTGACAGCCATCAAACTAAACATTTCTATACAGTAGCCGGCACATTAGCATTACGTATATTACAAGTCCAAATTTAGCAAAAATGACAGTGGGCAAAATTGTATGGAACTTGGTCCAAGAACCTCCACTATTGAGACTTATTGGAAATGGAAGAACACACTTATCAGATTATCCGAGACAAGTATTACCGAAATCTGCACCGGGGTTTCTTTTTTATGGTTACTATAAAAATATTCTTAAAAAATGATTTTAACAGGAGCGTGATATTTATTTTGACAGATTTTATTGATATTGCGTGTCTCTCGAATGTGCCACAATGTAAACTCCATGTAACGAATCTCCACATAACGTCAAACTCCCCAAAACATTCAAATAACATGACTTTGGTTTGAAAAAAGTGGTCCAAGACCTTCCACTGTTGAGACATATTTGAAATGGAAGTACATACTTGTCAAATTATTCAAGACAAGTTTTATCGAAATCATATAGATATGTATTAGTTATAGCACACACAGTATATACTTTCATATCCATTAAGTCTCAACAGTAGAGGTTCTGAGGCCACTTTTTCCAAACCAAAATCATGTTATTTTAATGTATTTGTGAGTTTTGTATTATGTGGAGTATCGTTTCATGGAGTTTACACTGTATTACATTCGACTGACACGCAATCTCTATTTTAATGTGTCACAGACAAGTATGTACTTCCATTTCCAATAAGTCTCAACAGTGGAAGGTCTTGGACCACTTTTTTAAACCAAAGTCATGTTATTTGAATGTTTTGGGGAGTTTGACGTTACATGAAGTTAAGATTGTTTTACATTCGAGAGTCACGCAATGTCACTATAAATGTGTCAAGAGAAATTGCACGCTCCACTCAAAATTATTTTTAAGAATATTTTTATGGTCACTCTAAGTGACTATAAAAAAAATCCGCAGCCGATTTCTATAAAACTTGTCTCGAATAATCTGACAAGTATGTACTTCCATTTCCAATTAGTCTCAACAGTGGAGGTTCTTGGACCACTTTTTCAAATCATGTTATTTGACTGACACCTAATATCAATATTAATGTGTCACAGACAAGTATGTACTTCCACTTCCAATAAGTCTCAACAGTGGAAGGTCTTGGACCACTTTTTTCAAACCAAAGTCATGTTATTTGAATGTTTTGGGGAGTCTGACGTTATGTGGAGTGTCGTTACATGGAGTTTACATTGTGGCACATTGGAGAGACTCGCAATATCAATAAAATCTGTCATAATAAATAGCATGCTCCAGTTAAAATCATTTTTGAACAATATTTTTAAAGTAACTTCAAGTGACTATAAACAAAGAAACCCGGTGCAGATTTTGGTAATACTTGTCTCGAAAAATCTAATAAGTGTGTTCTCCCATTTCCAATTAGTCTCAACAGTGGAGGTTCTTGGACCATTTTTTTCAAACCAAAGTTATGTTTTTTTAATGTTTTGGGGAGTTTGACGTTATGTGGAGTTTACATTGTTTACATTCGATTGACTCGCAATCTCAATATTAATGTGTCACAGACAAGTATGTACTTCCATTTCCAATGTGTCTCAACAGTGGAGGTTCTTGGACCACTTTTTTCAAACCAAAGTCATGTTATTTGAATGTTTTGGGGAGTTTTATATTATGTGGAATGTCGTTTTATGGAGTTTACACTGTATTACATTCGACTGACACGTAATATCAATATAAATGTGTCACAGACAAGTATGTACTTCCATTTCCAATAAGTCTCAACAGTGGAGGTTCTTGGACCACTTATTTTACACCAAAGTCATGTTATTTGAATGTTTTGGGGAGTTTGACGTTATGTGGAGTGTCGTTACATGGAGTTTACATTGTGGCACATTGAAGAGACACGCAATATCAATAAAATCGGTCAAAATAAATAGCACGTTCCAGTTAAAATCATTTTTTAACAATATTTTTATAGTAACTTCAAGTGACTATGAAAAAAAAAACCCGGTGCAGATTTCGGTAATACTTGTCTCGGATAATCTGATAAGTGTGTTCTTCCATTTCCAATTAGTCTCAACAGTGGAGGTTCTTGGACCACTTTTTTCAAACAAAAGTTATGTTATTTGAATGTTTTTGTCAGTTTTGTATTATGTGGAGTATCGTTTCATGGAGTTTACACTGTATTACATTCGACTGACACGTAATATCAATATAAATGTGTCACAGACAAGTATGTACTTCCATTTCCAATAAGTCTCAACAGTGGAGGTTCTTGGACCACTTTTTTTCAAACCAAAGTCATGTTATTTGAATGTTTTGGGGAGTTTGACGTTATGTGGAGTGTCGTTACATGGAGTTTACATTGTGGCACATTGGAGAGACACGCAATATCAATGAAATCTGTCAAAATAAATAGCTCGCTTCAGTTAAAATCATTTTTGAACAATATTTTTATAGTAACTTCAAGTGACTATAAAAAAGAAATCCCGGTGCAGATTTCGGTAATACTTGTCTCGGATAATCTGATAAGTGTGTTCTTCCATTTCCAATAAGTCTCAATGGTGGAGGTTCTTGGACCACTTTTGCCCACTGTCCTTTACCCAACTTCACAGTGAAGAAACACTTCAAAGCCATGCTTTATATACATATATTATGCTTTTATCAGGTCTATGGGACACTCACAAAGTTGATATTTATCACTTTGTGAATTTGTTCCCGATCTGGTTAGGAAATTGCAGGATGAACCAACTGATTGTCCGAAAAGAAATGGTTCCGTGCTTCGGAGGGCACGTTAAGCCGTCGGTCCCGGTTGCTGTCTATGATTACTTAGACGGCGGTCGTAACACAACCATGTCAGAGGCCTACTAGTGTTATTAGGCGGTTGAAAAACTCTGACACCAGGCTTCATCGGGTCGTTGGACGACTCGGTGTCCCACACGAAAAGAGAGAGAGAGAGAGGTCTATGGTATGATAAGAAGGTAAATTGTCTCAATCCCACGTTGCTGACTTAAACGGCTAATTAAATAGCACTGTCAGTCACTTTCCAATTAAATCAGTTAAGAAATGTCTTAAATAGTTTTTAGCCCCGGTGCTTTGAAATTTTCACCTGATTATTATCAAAATCAGTGCAGCATTTTTGGAGGTAAGATAAGATATAGATAAGACAAATAACATTAGTAAGATAAGACAAATTCAATACATACATACATACATACATAAATCACGCCTATATCCCTTACGGGGTAGGCAGAGCGTTAACGGCCGTAAAACGGATATTAACACCACATCTGACAGAAGTTTGAGGGTCAATTAGATAATTGTGTATCACTATAGTGACAGGTTGTCAGCCCATCGCCTTAAGTTGCAATACACATCTCTCGAGTCCCTTAGTCGGTTCTTACGACACCCATGGGTAAGAAATAGGGTGATGCTATTCTAAGCCGGCATCACACGGCGATCTAAGCCGGCATCACACGGCGAATTATTCAATGCAATGCAATTCACGACATCAAATTGCAGCAGCGTATGCAACGTTCTTGGCGAATGCTCCATCTTGAATTCGCCTGCTATAGACCTGGGCCCGGATTCTGTTATTTTTTTACCCTTGCATTGCCAGCGACACTCAACTGTCATTCTATTGTCACCGTGATTTATACTTCAAACTGTTAACAGAATACGAAACGTCTAAAACCATACAACTGAAGGCTCAGTTCCATACTATACGGGTCATAGAAACAACTTGCTTTATGAGTCGGTTGAAACCGTCATTTTCACGTCACCGGTCCTTCTAAGACAAGCGAAAGCATACAAAGTGAGGATATAGTTGGAATATAAATCGATTTTGGTCTATACAGAATAGATTATCTTCTTTTTTCGATATTTTATAGTCTATTGTCGTCTCAAGGCAGCCTATCATTTTGGCTTCGGCCTACGCAGGTTGAATCCAAAATTATTGTCACTGCGCAAGTTTATTGACCTTTGACGCAGTGGTACTCAACGTTTTAGTTGTGTTGCTGGCCCATCAGCTTTTTTAAAACAAGAATATTCTAAACTTCTATGCCATGCTAACCGTAAAATTATTAAATATGAAATCGATTTTGGAAAGGAAACTATTTGTGGATATCGGTCGTAAGTAGTATAGATTTTAACTAATTTTTAAATAAGTTCAATAAATATAAATTAAGCAGTTTCCATGCCTTTTAACAAGGTATTTTTACAGATTGTATATCGGGTGAAATTTTAATTATTACCGATACTAAAAGCTCAAGACGGGCTGGTGATAAGGAACAACTTTCTTCAAGGAACACAGGATGAGCTACGAAAACAAAATTGCAGATCAGCCATGGAAACTAAAAAGGTTTTTGTCATATTTCGACCTATGTTCCATGGAGAAATTTGTTTCTTATCATCAGGCCATCTTTTGTTTTCAGTATTGGTCACTAGTAGAATTTCAGCTAATAACATATATCTGTAAAAATACCTACTACCTCATATATACCACATATCACGCCTTTATACCTCGCGGTATCTTTCGCCACGTCTGACAAATTTTAATAATTGAAAGCGGTTTCAGAAAAATCGTGTATCACTTTAGTGACACCTGGTCAGCCTGTTCTAAAACTGAAATACAAAACCACCGAGTCTATTAGTCGCTTCTTACGACACCCGCGGGAAAGAAAGGGGTGACGCTATTCTAAGCCGGCATCACACGGCGTACTCACAGATACTAAATGATATATAAAACTTAATTACGAATATCTTGGAATTTTCCAACAAACAAGTGACTTGGAATTTGCTAATTTGTGAATTGAGCAAAAATAAGCTTAGTTATTTTCGCTTGTTAGTAAAACTATTTGCATAAATAAACTACCTAAGCCTAACGTATATTTTCCAACTGCCCAACAATTAAGTTTATTACAGACACAAAAATACCTCTTATCCCCACAAAATCTTGCAAGTTTTTTCTCGTAAAACCTGCTACTGGGTAAATTACTTAATTTCTGGTAATGTTAGGTTGGCGGCCTATTATTCACGAATGAAATGTCTTTGGTTAAATATCGTTAGATCAAATAAATAGTAAATAGGGAGGAGTAAGAAAAGAATGGTTAAGAAATAAAACTCGGTTATTACAAGTGTATCACTTGTAATAACCGAGTTTTATTTACGTACTTACGAGTATTAAGGTGCACGTGCAATAATAATAAATTGCAAACAATAACAATAACAAATGTTTACATGCGGTCTTATCTTATGGTACTAAGTAGTAGGTAGTGGTACATGAACCCTGTAAGGGTTTATTAAAAAGTGTTTGTACATATTTGATATTCTCTAAAACATCTTCACTGATTAAATAAATTCTGTCAGCTTTACAAAGTCACAATTACTGAAAATCATACATTTAAAGAGCCTTACTCTGACAGTAAAACAGTTTAATAGTTAAAAAAAAAACAAGCAGCAAAATGTCAAAAATAAATACTGAATGATGTGAAAACAAAATTTTAAAACACTTCCCGTGTTGGGTATAAAATGTTTGCAACCTTGACTGAATCATGTATTTTTAGTTAGTGACGTCCTGTATCTTTTGAACTAGGACAGTTATTTAATGTTAGTTTGCAATGCTCCGTCTACCCTTTTCATGAGTCTGATGGTAAATATAACCAAATGGTTAATAATCACGTTAATTTCATGGTCAAGCTAGTGGTTCACAATTACAACAGTTTGTTATTGTATAATTGCGTTCAAATAAATAGCTCTAGATGATTATGTTCATTTGCATTTGAGATAAAGAAAGTGGATAAAGTAATTTGGAACGCATGGAATCATGATTCTAAGTTTGACTTCGACGTACATCTAGCGATTATTATGATTATTATATTAATTATAGATGCGTCGATTAGTAGTAGGCCATATTTATATTCGGAAAATAGTTGGCGAATAGCCGATTAGTCGGCTGTAATAACGACATTGCAATTTAATACAATAATTTATTTCAACCATTACGCCCATAATCGCAAGGTAGGCAGAGCGCAAACAGCCGCAAAAACGGTCATTTACGCCACGTCTGACAAATATTTGAGGGTCATTAGGAAAATTGTTTCGCCATAGTGACAGGTTGTCGGCCCCGTCGGTCCATTGCCTAAAATTGCAATACACACCCTCGAGTCCCTCAGTCGCCTCTTACGACTCCCACGGGAATGAAATGGGGAGATGCTATTCTAAGCCGGCATCACACGGCATATTTATTTTATTTATTTATTAATTATTATTAATAAGTAGGTATCAATCATTTTTAGCCGTTTTTGAGGGGATATTGGTAGTTCGAGTTTAAAACTGGACGTGTGATTAAATGTAAATGAACATTAAGAGCTTGACTGTACAAAGTACAAATCCAGGTTGGACCCATTGTTACACATTTTTACTGCAACCGATATAATTTAACACGTCACCCGAAACCATGGGTTCCATACAATAAACATAGATGAGAGATACGCACTTAGCAGTTCCCGGTTGAGAGCGCACGATGCGCGTCAAACCGGGGGCCCCAATTCTCTTATATTTTTAGCCATCGCAATGCCATCGATACTCAACTTTCATTCTATTGCCAATGTCATTTTTCTACACTTCAAACTGTTAGTGGAAAACGAAACGAACAAAACCATCCAACTGAAACAGAACTAGCTTTTCAAATAGCGGATTACGGCCCCTGAATTGGTGCAAACCGCATTTAACGTTTGTGCCATTAAAAATCCAGTTTCTCTTTCGCTAGCTAATTTGGACTTTTCATAATAACGATACATTTCATTCGATTTCAGTTTTCAAAGCTAAATGTTTGGTGGACTTGAAGGCCAAAGCGATTTCTTCACGCTGACGACGGCACACAGCAATCTATTTGGCTTCTTACTCCAATAGGAGAAAGGGTTGCATGCCACTACCACTTCTAGGCATGTGCTGCTGAACGTAATAACCACAAGAAAACCTATGGTACTGTTGGGTGGGGTGAACCGACAGAGCTAGAAAAAGAGCCCATACTACCTTTAAGTGATTCTTATGTTCTCATTTCTCATATGCCTACATTTCGTAGTTTGACCCAAATGGGGCCGACGAGTCATGTTTCCATCTCTATGAGCAGTCAAATTCTCATAAAGTAGGTACATCATTTGTGATTCTTCTATACGTACCTGTATTTTATATTGCAAACCCACGCATGCGCAATACCGTACACAAGCGCCGATAGTACGGGAGCTGATTGTATCACCTAAACACCACCTTTGGAAGCGTAAAGTTCCACAATGGTATTCTTATTTAATTACTATGGGCAAGCCTTATGCTGTTATCTACTTTAGGCTTCAGCTACTAAGGTGGCAAACGAGCCGTTTCTCATTGTATTGGACGAAGTGTTCAGATCAGACAGTCATGGATACTCTATTCTCGCAACGAATCCGAACAGAGCACTGGGAGTCATTAGGAACTATAGCAACTAACTATTTATTGATTGTAAACTTACATGTGCTTTGGGTGTAACCTGTAAACTTGTAAAGTTATTAAATAAATTGAATTGAATATAGAAAAATTGCAAGCTTCTTCGAATACATACATACTTATATCACGCCTTTATTCCTTATGGGGTAGGCAGAGCGTTAATAGCCGTAAACATACGGTCGCTATCGCCACGTCTGACAAATATTTGAGGGCTGTTTCAGAAATATCGTGTATCACTATAGTGATAGGTGTGATGGTGATATTGTAATACACAAGAAACCCTCCAGTCCCTTAGTCGCCTCTTACGATATCCACATAAAGAAATGAGGTGATGCTTTTCTAAGCCCGCATCACACGGCACCTTTGAATACGGTGGTCGTAAAACTTGGCGGCTCATTACAGAGATCTGATATTAAGGTTGTGTAGTTATTGTAACTATTTCTTCAACTTGACAATATATAACGAGTCTTCGAATTCTAGATATTTTGGCGATGTTGCAATCGTCATGTTCACGGGTAAACTGAAGTGACTGCGGAACTAAGAGGCAAATATATCTGACTACCCTCAATCTTCTGTATTTTTATGGATCAGTTTTGTGGAACCGTGGTTAAAACCCCGTTAACATATTTATTGTGACTCTTTACAGAGCCTACTTCATGGGTCCTCAATTCTGCCTTTATTTGGGCGGAGCTACTGGGTAGAGTCAGTACGATCCGTACTTTTGTGATCCGTACTTACTAAACTTCTGATCCCAGCTTCGCCCAAGGCGTGATTGAGTTCGGTTGGCTGGTCCCCGGGCCTGAAGGATCTATAAAAAGTGATGTTTCCCGAGATAGACCTCTATGAGGTTAACCAAACACATACTAATGCTCCTGCTCCCGCCCGCGATAAAAACTCGAAATACTTCCGCGAAAGTATCAACGCGAGCGAGTGTTCACTCACTGCCGTCATACTCTTCTCGCAGCAATACGAGTGAGCAAGATAGCAATACATACCACTCGCGCTCGTGCTGCCGTTCCTTTGATTCATGCACATAAAGCCGTACTCTAAAGAGCACGGGAAGTGGCAGCAGCATGACGTATAGCAGCGCGAGTAACCTGTTAACATGCTCGCGCTGCCCATTTTCCTTACTATTTCCCTTCCCATAATAATGTGAACGTGCTATAAGATATTGAATGAAACTATATCCGTTCTACCTATCTAACACCTGCACACTTATAGTTCATCAAAATAGTTTTTCTCGGTATCCAGAAACCCCACATTACCTATACCCACACGAAGGATCCAGGTTCGAATCCCGGGAAATAAAACAGCAACAAAATGCCGGATGTACCGTGGGCGGTCAACCGAGCGCATTGTCATTCAGAAAGCTTTGGGTAGGGTGACCAACTGTAGTGCTGTTAAGGTTTTTTTTGTACAATGGAACGTAAAAATATGGTCACTATAACTTAACAATTTATATTAGCCCCGTGGACGTACTGTTAGGCATAAAAATAGTGTATTTCATAAGTGTATTGTAACATTTAATAAGCTGTGAGATGATTTAAAGAAAACACTTCATGATGTGGTATTAAAAAAACGATTAAAAATCATTTTATACTGGAAATATTAAATCTCGATTCTAATTCTTAGATTTTAAATTTACATTGTAAAACTTGCATACTTACCTGTAAACAGGTTGGAATGGTTGGATACAAGAACTTTCACAACTATTCATGCAAATAAATTATTGTGTTATGGTCGATTAAATAAGATCACATTATATCCGTACTAATACTAATATTATAAATTGGAGAGTTTGTGTGTGTGTATGTATGTTTGTTACCTCTTCACGCTCAAACGGCTAGTCCGATTTGGAAGAAATTTGGAACACAGGTAGAGTATAACCTGGAATAACACATTGGCCACTTTTTACCGCAGGAAAACAACTATTACCAGGGGAAAATTTGTGGCAGCGGGTGAAACCGCTGGGCGGAAATCTAGTAATATTATAATTATTCAATTGAATCCTGTCGTCCGAACTTTCTCAAACCTCATGGTCACCCTACCGTTCACTGGAACAAAACCTATTGTCTTCGCTAATGCTATTAACAAAATTATTGTTTACCTCCTCACTATTACAAGTTCCGACGCTGCCCCTTCCGGTGGCCAATGGTGTTTTAATTAGTTTTTTTATTGACGGTGAATAACGTGTGATGCCTGCTTAGAATAGCATCACCCCATTTTTTTACCCATGGGTGTCGTAAGAGGCGACTAAGGGACTCGAAGGTTAGATGTGTATTGCAATTTTAGGCGATGGGCTGACAACCTGTCACTATAGTGATACACAGTTATCTGATTGACCCTCAAACTTTTGTCAGAAGTGGTGTTAATACCCGTTTTACGGCCGTTAATGCTCTGCCTACCCCGTAAGGGATATAGGCGTGATTTATGTATGTATGTATGTATTTTATTGACGGATCCTATGGTCTAGTAGTGTGAGCTTTGGTATCTCCAGCTAATGGTCGCGGGTTCGATTTTCATAATACTTAACTTACTTGATAAAGAAAGTTACTTACTAGGAATGTGTTACTCACTACTCGTTATCATCTCATTTTAACTAGATCTTAACATGCATACACATATCACGCCTTCACCCCTTGCGGAGAAGGCAGAGCTTTAACCGTAAAATGCGGTTGCATTCGCCACGTCTGAAAATATGTCATGTGTGACAGGTTGTCAGTCTGTCGCCTAAAATTGTAAAACACATGGAACCCTAGAGTCCCTTAGTCACCTTGGGAGACCACATGACATGACATCTATAAAAGAGACAAATGGGTACCTTTCCCACAAATATTATCATCAAAATAGTAAAAAAATAAGTTATAATGATAAAATAAGGTGCAATTACAGTCGCCAAACAGATAGGTACCAGTCACTCACCAATTTCGCTTATAATATATCATAGAATATCTAGATTTTGACAAGGTACAAGGTATTTCAGTTCTTTGAGTAAGTTGCTGTCATCGTCACATCCGACTGTATCTGACCAATGCAGGCGTACGTTTATACCTTTATATACACTCGTCTCATAATGTTCGAATTATGAATTCGAAAACAGATGCATAATGACCTACTTTATGCATTCTGCCTATAAAAACTAGGGTTTACTATAAATTACAGAAGCGTAATGACTTAATGACAAAACTCTTAATACGATAAAGTTGAGAAATGAAACGAAGTTTTTTTTTCCAATACTCAAATCGCTATCTTCCGCCGCACCTGACAGTTGTTGTAGTACGGTAATTTTTCGGATGTTGTTCAGTTGTTTTAATAGGTTTTTGTTCTGTTGTTGTTCAGATGTTGATTAGTTGTGGTTCAGATGTTATTCCGATGTTGTTCAGTTGTTGTTCAGTTGTTGTACAGATGTTGTTCAGATGTTGTTCAGTTGTTGTACAGATGTTGTTCAGTTGTTGTTTCGATGTTGTTCAGATGTTGTTCAGTTGTTGTTCAGATGTTGTTCAGATGTTGTTCAGTTGTTTAGTTAAGTTATTGTTAAGACTTCACATCTAAACAACTGCTAAAGTATAGATTTTTAAAAATTCATATCAAGCCATATTACGTTCTCGTATTGAATTTGTCCTTGTATCGGGCCTTGCAATGGCAGGTGCGTACGTTTAGAAAAGTGTTTCTGAGTTTTTTTGGAGAGTGTAGATAAAATAGTGTATGCAACTGCTATAATTAGGCATTAGAATGCTCGTGTCAAACTATTATCACACTCGGCTGCGCCTCGTGTGATAAACAGACACTCGCATTCTAATGACCCCTATTATACGACAGTTGCATAAACTACTATTTTTTTAACTTGCAAAATGTTCAAGCGTGGGCTGGATTTGAGCCAGTGACTTTTGCCATCACTAGTAGCGAGGCCTCTTCCATCTAGGTTACCGTGGTTCGTCTCCTGCCCGCGAAGTTTGCAAGTGTGTCTTACACCAGTATATCTATGCTTTAAGCGTCATCGGACCATCTGGCCTGATGGATGTACGACTATGCTTGTCAAGAAGAAAATACACATACACATATACATATCACGCCTATAATCCCTTGCGGGGTAGGCAGAGCATAAATGACCGCATAAAACGGACATTTACGCCACGTCTGACAAACATTTGAGGGTCATCCGAAAAATTGTGTATCGCCATAGTGACAGGTTGTCAGCCTATCGCCTAAAACTGCAATACACACCCTCAAGTCCCTTAGTCGCCTCTTATGAATCCCACGGGCAAGAAATGGGGTGATGCTATTATAAGCCGGCATCACACGGCATATTCTAAGCCGGCATCACACGGTATAGAAGAAAATTATGATTATTATTATGATTCCACACCCGAGTTCACCCGCGTGTCTTATTTCCTCTATTTACCCCCTGGTTGGCCGGTAGAGAATACCGCGTGGCAATAGGCCACCATGTTTTGTACCATGTGCAATAAAATATAAAAATAATTGCTCAGGCTTTTGTAAAGCGATTGTTGTATCTCACATTTTTAGCATTCAAAAGTTAAAAAACATGACCACAAATTTTTGTTTCGCATTGGAACAGTGCCGTGCTTGGAAAAGCATCACCCCATTTCTTTTCGTAGGAGTCGTAAGAGGCGACTAAGAAACCTGAGGGTGTGTATTGCAATTTTAGGCGATTTTCTGACAATATGTCACTATGGCGATACACAATTTTTTGAATGACGAAAATGAAAAGTGGCGAAAATGTCCGGTTTTGCGGCTGTTTACGCTCTGCCTACCCCAGCAAGGGATGCAGGCGTGGTATGTGTATGTATGTATGTTGGAACAAACTGGTTTGTCACTGGCACGTCGACCCTAAGTATAATGACCCCAAAAATCCTACACGTGATTCAAAGAACATAAAACTCCAAGTTGTTGCTACCACATTTAACTCCTTGCCCGTTGGGTGTCCAAATATAAACCTATAAATGTCATTCCTATGATTTTATTCGCCATTAAATAAATACCATGATCCTAATACACTGTGTCATTAATTGGAGCAGTAAAATCTTGTTTTGTCTCCGACTCAGGCTGGGAGGTAAAAGGGCTCGATTCTGGAAGGACATTTAAAAAATACAACTGAAAGTGTCAGGGATCCACGGCTCTTATTTATTTCGCTAATGTCACGTTTCTTTCTTTATACTTAGTCGGCTCAAGTATCGTCAAATGCCTAAAATCGCGATAATAGAAGTCAACTGTTTGAAAAAACTGGTAATGTAAGTAGTAAAGGATATAATATATAGTGTTATAGATGGAATTGCATTTTTTTTGTGTTCATCTAGAAAAAAATTTCCAAATTTTCTCCAAAACGGCTTTAATTATTTCGTTTTTTACACACAATAAAAATATAATAACAATATTAAACTTTTTGTGCTGAGGTATTTATTTTTACCCGCGTATTATACATACATAAATCACGCCTATATCCCTTACGAGATAGGCAGAGCGTTAACGGCCGTAAAACGGACATTAACACCACGTCTGACAAAAGTTTGAGGGTCAATCAGATAACTGTGTATCACTATAGTGACAGGTTGTCAGCCTATCGCCTGAAATGAACCCTCGAGTCCCGTAGACGACACCCATGGGTAAGAAATGGGGTGATGCTATTCTAGGTTGGCATCACACGGCAATATATTAAAAGTACTATAATAACATATATATAAGTATTTTTTCTCTGACACAGCGGCAATGAATTGGACAAAGGCTCCAGCGCCTAAAGCATTTTTACCGAGGAATTATTCTATACTTTCAATTTCAATATAGATAATATGGCAAAGAACTTAATGAATTAGATCTTCAGTCTGGTTTTAGGAAAACGTCAATAAATTAACTGCGAATGAATAAACTACAAATGTACTGCCAGAATAGAGAGCAAAGTTTAATTAAAACTAAGCCATTTAAATCAGACTTAATAATTGACGATTCAAGTGGAATAATTAAGCCTAAATTAATATTTAAGCTGTTTTTGGATGAGTGCTCTTTCAAATTGACAGTGCCATGTGGTGCCGGCGTAGAATAGCATCACCCCAACTCGACCCGTGGCTGTCATAATAAGTGGCTCAAGGATAATCGTCAAGGGAATGGGCAGCAGCATTCCCTGTGAATGCAACATCTTGGTTCTTATATATTAATTGTCACCCCACATTTGAAACAAAGCAGATATTTCTGAACATCAGCACATCAATTGCAACCAACTAGCTAATTTCAAATGTTATCTATCAGAAACCAATTTACAAATTACCATACAAACTTTTTAGAGTTAAAATTAGTCTAGATTTATTACGCCTACACTAGTGTTGTTTGCAACAGAGTTATCGGCTGTCGATATCTATCTAAGGCTTTTATGTCGAGACAATAGGATAAAAATAAAACTATCTGCAATAAATCAATACAAGTTATTTTTCCATACGATTTGACTTTGTCAAATAACTTAAGCACTGTTCATCTTTTTTTGTAATGACCCCGTTGAATTGTATTATTTTTGTCGTCCCATTTTTTTCGTAATTATTAGTTAGATTGAGTAACTTTCTATAGAGCAAGAAAATAACAATTAATGTAAGTACATCCGTACTGTCTGAGAGTTTGTGTGTGTGTGTGTATGTTAGTATGTTTGTATGTTTGTTACCTCTTCACGCTTAAACAGCTTGACCGATTTGGATGGAATTTGGAACACAGGTAGAGTATAACCTGCAATAACACATAGACCAGACCACTTTTTACCGCAGGAAAACAACTATTACCACGGGAAAATTAGTGGTAGCGGGTGAAACGGCTGGGCGGAAATCTAGTTTATCATAAATTTTGAACCTCCTATAGGACTAGGCTCGGTTGGCTGACAAATTTTATATATGAGGGTCAAATAAGTATTTTTTTCTTAGCCATGTTCCTTCAAAAAGCAGTTCAGTCTCATGGGTTTGCTCACATTTTTTTTTTTTTGCGTAGCATCATGTTACTGTTTCTTTTTTATAATTTTATCGATATGTACTTATATTCTCAACATTACACTATCGATACGCAACACTATTGCAGAACTCGTTTCCCACAGGAAATAAATTTAGTTTTCTGATAAAGCAGAATCATCAAAACAACATTTTGGTGTCACCCAATTAATATATTTAACCAAATAAATAACCTTACGTTAATAAATCGTTCAACCGCGTATATTACGCAAAACATGTGTTAACTGGCTTGGTGACAGTTAAATTTAAGTGTTAAGTAATTTGTGGAGTTAAATTAAGTTTAATGAGAGAAATAAATAAATAAAAACACTCTACCATTTGTACCTTATACCCTTCTTTACTAACAAATTTGCAGTATCACCTCGAAACACTTATTGATTAGACGAAGTGTCAGTGTTTTTAATTAAGAAAAAGTATATTAACCGTCTGTAGTAATATATCTTTCTTTCCCGTGGGTGTAGTAAGAAGCGATTTAGGGAATCGAGGGTGTGTATTGCAATTTTAGGCGATGGGCTGACGACCTGTCACTATAGCGATACACAATTTTCTGAATGACCCTCAAATGTTTGTCAGACGTGGCGTAAATGACCGTTTTTTACGGCCGTTAATGCTCTGCCTACCCCACAAGGGATTATAGGCGTGATATGTGTATATATGTGTAAGTAGTAATATATCTTATCTTATCTTATAGAGCCGTCGGGATCCCACTGCTGGGCATAGTCCAGCCCTCCCATCCCTCCCCTTCCTCCACAGATCGAGATCAGAGACCTCTGCGTGTCGTCTAGTTCGTTCGCTCGCGACGACGTCTGTCAGTTCTTAGCTTTGGGAATACATACTCTGCAACTGTCTAACTATCGTGGTTTATGAGATATAGCCTGGTGACAGACAGAGAGACAACCCAGTCAGCAGTAGGGTCCCGTTTTGACCCTTTGAGTACGAACATACATACATATATACATATATCACGCCTTTATCCCTTGCGGGGTAGGCAGAGCATAAACGGCCGAAAAAATGGACATCTACGCCACGTCTGACAAACGTTTGAGGGTCATCCGGAAAATTGTGACAATTGTGTGAATTGACAGGTTGTCAGCCCATCGCCTAAAATTGCTATACACACCCTTGAGTCCCTTCGTCACCTCCTACGACTCCCACGGGTAAGAAATGGAGTGATGCTATTCTTAGCCGGCATCACACGGCAATTTGAGTACGAAACCCTAAAAAAAACTGAATGGTGTATTGCCCAACTTCCTAACTTAACAATGATACAGTTAATATACACATTTAGGAAGTAATTATTTTAAACTACATCAAATCAACATAATAATAGAAAGAAAAATCAGATACAATCTACACGAATAACATAAACAACCTAATAAATAGTGACAATAGGAAAGAGAGATTATAAAGCCACATACACAATGGTAGAGTAAATTATTTGCAAAAGTCCAATGAAATAGATAAAAAGCTATTACAAAAAAATAACAAAAAAAAACAACAAGAGTAGGTAGGTATGTAAATCACGATAAAGTTGGAGATTCAGTTATATTTATACATTTATACAGGGTATAAGGAAAAGAACTGCGTTTTTTTAAAAGTGATGAACCAGCCCACGAAACTGAAAAACTTTCTTCAAGGAACATCTAGACCAATATATGAAAAAAAAATGACTTCACAAACAACCAGACTTGATCGGCTGCTACATTTTGTATGGGATGACTAATTTCTTTTTTCATATTTCGACCTATGTTTCCTGGGGAAAGTTTTTAGTTTCATGGGCTAGTTCATTTCATTAAAAAAACGCAGTACTTTTCCTTACACCCTGTATAAAAGAACAACAATTACAAAAGAACTAAAAAAAACCTGGCAAGGTTTGTCCGTGCGCTCTGATTATCGCCACTAATTATTCGCATGAATACAATTTTTACGATTTTTGTGTGGCAAAGCATTGGTAATTCTTATTATTCTTTTTTTCTTTAAAATTAACTATACAAATATTTTTGACCAACCTTTGTTATCGGAGCCGTGTAAGGTACTTTTTAGATAATGTAATGTAATGAAGCTAGGTGCGTACAAATCTTTTAAATCGTCTTTGTTTGAAAGGGTTTTCAGTTGTACAAAAGGAAAATACAAAATAAAGCACTTTCAAAATCGGTCAATGCATACCCTTAATAATAATAATACCTACAATAGTCCTTGCATCAGGTGGGTGCTGGCTCTGGGTGTACTTCTATAGTGCAGACACAGCGAGTATCCGCTTGATGTACACATCACAACACATTATTTGGTGCAAAAAGGCTTCTGTGCTGTTGGCTTCGCCCCCACTCATGCCTCAAAAGACCGGGTCTCTGTGGGCCCAAAATTCGGAAACGTACCAACTTAATGATAATAGTCTTATAGTCAAGCGTGGTGTGGTCTAAGACCAGCCACTAACCCGAATTCGGAAAAACCCGCCTGCAGTTACAATAAAGTTTTAGCTAGCACTCACTAGATTAATCCTATTTCTCCCCAAAAAGATTGTTTCGGCATATTCAAAAAAGGCAACACTACGCTCAAAACTAGACTAAAAATAATATCGCTCCAATATGTACAGGCCTTAACTGGCAATCGACGTTGTATCGGTTCGGTAATAGTCACAAATTGTAGGGCAATTGTAGGGCGTGTTTCGGATCGTGCCTTCGGACAATACGGTTAGATTTTGGTAATGTCTATTGTGGATAAAATTGTAGTGCATCGACGATAAATTCGGTTTTGTACTGGTACAAATTTGGAAAGAGGTAAACTGGTTGTAAAATAATGTTTGGTAGATTTTCTATCCGCATTGTGTACTTTAGAAGCTTTTAATTTAATTTCTCAAAACGTTTATACTCTGTTATTAAAACTCTACATATTTTAACTGAGAACTTGCCTGAAAGTTGACAAAGTCCAGACGTACCTACCTACGTTAGACGAAAAATATTTTTACATAGGGATCTATGTGAAATTTTAGTAGTAACCGATAGCGAAGTTTTATGACGGGATGGTGATAAGGAACAACTTTCCTCAAGGAACATAGGTTAAAATATGTCAAAAATGTTTACAGTTTCCATA
Source organism: Tuta absoluta (assembly GCA_027580185.1). Taxonomy (NCBI): domain Eukaryota; kingdom Metazoa; phylum Arthropoda; class Insecta; order Lepidoptera; family Gelechiidae; genus Tuta; species Tuta absoluta. The sequence continues at coordinate 4,781,684 of JAQAHW010000023.1, read as the reverse complement.
GTAACTGAAATCAGCTGATCGTCAATTTTTGTATGAGAGGTCCTTATTCCATGGAAAAAGTTGTTCCATACCACTAGCCCGTCTTAAGTTTTCGGTATCGGACCTTTGTAAACTTTCACCCTACATGAACAAGTATCTGGTAGTGATACCTTTTTTTAGCTCTGTAAAGCGTTTTGGTAGGAGACGACATTCATGTGATCAGTTATTAATTCAAAAACTCTGACACCAGGGTTCATTGGGTCGTTGGATGACTCATTGTCTCACACGAAAAAAAGAAAAAGAAGTTATTCATAAAGACATAAAATATTACGTCACGAAAAGAAAGTGATCTTCGCCTGAATTTGTGCAAAATATCACAATAAAACAATTTTAAACAGATTTAAATTGTGTTTATTTTGGATATTACACATCCGAAGTGCAAAATAATCTTAAAGTTTTTTTTTTTGGGTCAATTATATAAAAGGTATTCTATACTATGCATATATTATACCATGGATCTATATTTGTATGTATATTATTAGATATCGTCATTGTGTTGCGACATCCGAATCAGGAAATGACTCTATCGCTCGGGTCGCTGCCTCCCTACACTCAATGATGTAAAAGCAGCTAGAAGCGACAATTAAAAGAATGCTCAACTTAATTAAAAATTGTTTTTTTTTATTTTTTTTATTAATGATGGTTTTGCTCTTGACTCTAGTCTAGGTCATAGGACAGAGACAGAGTCTAAGATGGAGCGAGCTCACCCAGAAGAAGCCTGTTCACTCTTACTTTGAAGAGATTAGGGTTGTATGCGTTTGGAAACACAGACTTACTTAATATAGCCGAATATTATGGACCTGGACATTTAGTATCTGAAAATGACTCTATCGCTCGGGTCGCTGCCTTCCTACACTCAATGATGTAAAGCTCCTAGATGCGATAATAAAAAGGAAGTTTCACTGAATTAAAAAGAGGTTACTCAACATAGCCGAATATTATGGACCTGGACATCAGAATCAGGAAATGACTCTATCGCTGCCTCCCTACACGCCATAATGTAAAGCACCTAGATGCGACAATAAAAAGGAAGTTCAACTGAATTAAAAATAGTTTTTTTTATTTTTATTAATGATGGGTTTGCTCTTGACTCTAGTCTAGGTCATAGGACAGAGACAGAGTCTAAGATGGAGCGAGCTCACCCAGAAGAAGCCTGTTGACTCTTACTTTGAAGAGATTAGGTTTATATGCGTTTGGAAACACAGACTTACTTAACATAGCTGAATATTATGGACCTGGACATTCAGTATCTGGAAATGACTCTATCGCTCGGGTCGCTGCCTCCCTACACTCAATGATGTAAAGCACCTAGAAGCGACAATAAAAAGGAAGTTCAACTGAATTAAAAATAGGTTACTCAACATAGCCGAATATTATGGACCTGGACATTCAGTATCAGGAAATGACTATCGCGTCGCTGCCTTCCTACATGCCATGATGTAAAGCACCTGGATGCGATAATAAAAAGGAAATTCGCCTGAATTAAAAAGAGGTTACTCAACATAGTGAAATATTATGGACATAACAATCAGCATCAGGAAATGACTCTATCGCTAGAGTCACTGCCTCCCTACACACCATGATGTGAAGTAGCTAACAGCGACAGTTAAAAAGGTTTAACTGAATTCAATAGAGAATACTTAACAATGCCAAATATTCTAGACCTGGACAGCAGTATCAGGAAATTACTTTATCGCTCGGGTCGCTGTCTCCCCACACTACTTGATGTAGAACTGCCGAAAGCGACAGTAAAATTAAGTGCTGAATACGGTATTTTACAACTAGTCAAACAAACCTCTTTTTAAAACGCTATTTTGTATTAAAATGCCTGTATAAAAGATGGCATCAAGATAGAAACGTTAAAATTGTTTTAAAGTTTAATAATTTTAATTGTGCATATATTGAATGAGAATGGTAATAGTTTCGGAATGCGATTTGAAACAAACATGTATGTGCGAGTATTGTATTCAATTATCTTCCCCTGAAAACACTCTTCTAAACGTATTTTTCCGAATGGAGAGGAATATCAAGAATATATTAATCACAGTTTATGATGAATCACAAATAAAGTTTACTGAAATAAAAATAAAAGTGAAGTGAAACGAAAAAAAAACTTAAAAGTATAAAATAAATTATGAAAACTATATTTCAAAACCTACTTTCTATAAAAATGTGTACATGAAAAAGTCGTTACAAATGTAGACTTAATCATGTTATCCCAAAGTTCAAAAAGATATGAAAAATATAAAATCTGTACACCTAATTGCCGCTGTCCATTCTTGTCACTCCACATCTTTGGTACTCTGATTTACGCATCGACATTTCACGCTAGGGTGACCATACTACAAGAGAATTTACACATTAACATACCCATTGTAGCTAGCCACTGTAGTTACGAATTTTTATTATTATAATAATAAATTTTTGAACCGACTTCAAATATGCTGTTCCCATAGTATTTGAAGATTTTCCTCGATTTTTGTAGAATCCCATCATCAAATACTGACCTGGTGACTAATGGGACCACTTAAGGGATTAGTACGCACTGTCAAACCAAAATAAAAAAATCCTAAATTGGCCGAGGCAACTCTGAGCAAACATACATAATAGTGCCTTGTAGTGCTGCCTTAGATTAACATCACTCCTTTTTTACTTCTAATTTAAATTAACAGCCACAACAGTCCACTGCTGGATATAAGCCTCCTGTATTCAGGGGAACTGTAATACTAAACATTTTTGGTATGCGATTTGGGGAGCGCAGTGTAAGATGTTACATTTACAGGGAATGTTGCTGCCCGTTCCCTGGACGATAATAGGGGTAATTCTATTCTAAGCCACAAGGCGCCGTTAAAAGCGACTAAAGGGTGAATACACGGAAAAAGCAGCAGCGTTCCCTGTGAATATAACACAATAAAAAAAACACTCTGTTCTACAAGCCACCTTAAGAAAATAAACAGTTACCTGAGGATGATATGTCTAGAAGTGGACTGTTGTGGATGTCGATGTTAATACATAAAAAAGTTCCATAAGTATTGACAAACTCCTTCTTTTTTTTAAGTCGGGCAAAATCACAAATTGCACCTAGTAGGATGCAGCAACTAGTGGTCACTGTGATAGAACTAATTTAGTTTTTATGTGAACAATGGAGTATTATGGGATGATATTATTTTGTGTTAATGTGCCTTGAAATGTAAATTGAGCAGCGATGAGTGACATACTGTATAATAGTATAAATTATATATAAAGTTGTAGCGCCTTCAAGTAGTTTACTAGTAAGCAAAGACGTAACAGAAGTTCCAACATATTTGCAAGATGGCGCCACGTGGCAGATTGGCAGAGAACAAAGGGCCTGAAACGCGGTATCAAAGAGTTTCTCCGCGTGCCGCATTTATACAACTTCCAATTCAATCCAGGTGGACCAGTCGTTCCCCTGGCCAGGCGGATAGCTAGTCTTTTCTCAACTCCACATGGAACCCTCCATTTTGCATAAGGGCATTACTCCTGTCACCCGCCATAGAGTGAAATTTTACTAGTGACCGATATCAAAAACTCAGTACGGGTCAGTAATATTGAACAACTTCCCCCAATGAACAAAAGCCGTAAAGTATTATAGAAATGAACCTGCCATAAAAATCTCAGTCGGATAGGGCATATTGGACGAGGTGTTAAAATTTTAACGTATTGCGATCTATGTTCCTAAGGACAAGTTGTTCCATATGACTAGCCTGAACTGAGTTTTCGGTATAAGTACAATTTCATCCAATATAATGATTAACTTTTCTTCTATCCACTCTCTTTAGTTTATTTGTTTTTCAATTAATGTTCTTTTTTCAGTCTTCTTTATTCCTAAAAAAAATAAAATATTTTGAATATGAAAAATATTATATAGTATTCCCAACAAACAAATGAACACAAGACGATACCGTGTTGACTAACAGTGCCATCTATTAACCAAGTTTTCAATTACACATTTTGATTGACGACGACGATGAAATAAAATAAACTCTATCTAGAAAATACCTTGGATCTAAAATTCTGATTTTCAAAGATTTTGCAATGTCACAAGAAATTAACGGTTAACTTTTCCGAGAGCAACAATAAAAGCTTCTAAATTCAAATTTTGATGTCCTTAACTATGACGACAAAAACCGTTAACTACAGACACTAAAAACCACCCTAAACCTATAAAAAATTACACGTGTAAAAACATTTGGAGCATATGAGTGGTTTTTTATATTTAAAATGTTCCTATTTTATTTATGTTTGGTTTTGTGGTTGTTCTATCAAAACTATAAAAATATATAGCTACTTTTATGAGCTGTTTAAAATTAAGTATTCTAACGTTACTGGCACTGCAGTTAAGCCGTAACGGTTTCGTTCCAAATATAAAATAAAATTAGCATTTCTTTGTAGGAAAAAATATTTGTTTGTGTACGCCGTACGGCTGTAAGTTGTAAGAGCTTTATTTTGGATTTCTTATTAGAACTAGTATTTGTGTCTGGCAAGAAAAACGGCGTAATTTTGTGTGTATTTTTTAAGACGCGTCTCCTGTTCCCGATATTATCAAACTACAGGCTACCATTTTACAGGTGAAATTCGATGTTCATTGCGTAGTCGGTTAGCCATTATGATACCAGGAATATGAACCGGCTACGCAATGTACCTACAAAAATTTTCCCTTGTAGACTTGTAGCCTGTAGTTTCATAACATAGGCACCTGCGCGTGTCAAACAAAACAAAAACATCGATTTATATTGAGCCGTGGACATAGACATATAGATTGATTTTGTATTCTTTACCGATATAAAGAAATGGGATTTTGTTTGGAAACACATGCGCAGGGGCCGTTCAATTATGAATTTGTTCCCGGTCTGGTTAGGACATTGCAGGGTGAACCAACTGATTGTCCGAAAAGAAATGATTCCGTGCTTCGGAGGGCACGTTACGCCGTCGGTCCCGGTTGCTGTCTATGATTATTGATTACTTAGACGGCGTTTGTAACACAACCATGTCAGAGGCCTAGTAGTGGTAGTAGGCGATTGAAAAACTCCAGGGTTCATCGGGTCGTTGGACGACTCGGTGTCCCACACGAAAAAAGAGAGAGAAGAGAGGGGCCGTTTAATTATTACGGAAAACAGTTTGGACCAATTTTACGACCTTCCCCAATGTTAAAAAGTTAGACCCCCTCTCTACCAAACAACTCGTTACGAAGTTTTAACCAACCATTGGATCATTCAACTTGCACTGTCAATAACATCAGAATTTGACAAAAATACATTTTACTCTAAATTTTACAGTTGCAACACTCAGAGCACATAAATGTTTCAGAAGATAAAACATACATAATATACATACACATATCACGCCTATAATCCTTTGCGGGGTAGGCAGAGTGTAAACAGGCGCAAAAACCGGCCATTTACACCACGTCTGACAAATGTTTGAGGGTCATTGGGAAAATTGTGTATAAAATTGAAATACACACCCTCGAGTCCCTTAGTCGCCTCTTACGACTCCCACGGGAAACAAATGGGGTGATGCTATTCTAAGTCGACATCACATGGCATAATTTTTAGACTTTTTGTATACATCAGTAAGAGGAATAGGTATTTTCCGAAACGGCCTTTAAATATTTGTCAGACGTTAGCCATTGTATTTTACAGCCGTTAACTCTGCTCTGCCTACCCCACAAAGGATAAAGGCGTGATACGTATGTATGTAGTAAAGTAAGTTATATCACACGAATGAGACATAAAAAGGCTAAATTATTGGACGAGGAATAATAAATTTCTGGAAGATCATTATTTTCATTATAGAGAAGTTTGACAAATTCCTAATAAATTACACTCATTTCAGGATAGTAAAACGCTAAACGAGAATGTTTTGCCTCTTTGGCTATAAACATTGGAATTTCAAGATTTCATTATATGAGCAAAGTAAAATAGTCTCATTCCGATTTATTAACTGTCTGACTGTCTGGTGCCGACGAGAATAGCATCACCCCAGCTTTATTTGTTTATGGCGGGTGACAGGGAGAATGAAGAAGAATGCCAATAGGCTAGTGGCTTCGGGAAAAGGGTAGCTATCCAGCCTGGCCGGGTGTTGTGGCCAGGGGACCGACTGGTCATCCTGGATAGAATTAAAAGTAGTACACAGAGTATAAGGGACAGCCCTCTGAAAAAAAAGGGGACCAAGGGTATATTGAGACCATGACACTGGACAACATTTCTATAAAAAAATATTTCAGGAAAAGTAAAAAACAATTTTACTTCCGATAGTAAATGCAATCAGCTGATCGTGATTTGAATGGGAGGTCGAACATATTTTGTCGTTTCCTGACATATGTTTCTAGGGGAAAGTTGTTCAGTTTCATGGTCTGCATGCACCCTATCAGTATTCGGAGGGCTGTCCCTTACACCCAGTATATGCGGTGCGCGGTGAAACACTTCAATACCGCGTTTCAGGCCCGTTGGTTTCTGCTCATCTGACACGTGGCGCCATCTTGCGGTAAGTTGGAACTTCTGTTGCGTCTTGCTTGCTAGTGAACTACTTGAGTGAGCTTCTTGTGATAGCTCCTAACGCTACATGATCTTAGGGATTAATTCAGGGTATAGGAGTAAACAGCATTACCTCATGTTCCACCACAAAGACAGAAAATGCCAATGGTGATAGCACCTGAACCTAGCTTTTTCAAGGAATCAAACTAACATACATACATACACATATCACGCCCATCATCCCTAGCGGGGTAGGCAGAGCGCAAACAGCCGCAAAAAACGGACATTCACGCCACGTCTGACATATATTTGAGGGTCATCCGGAAAATTGTGTTTCACCATAGTGACAGGTTGTCAGCCCATCGCTTAAAATTGCACCTCCAGTCCCTTAGTCGCCTCTTAACGACTCCCACGGGAAAGAAATGGGGTGATGCTATTCTAAGCCGGCATAACACGGCTGGTTAATCAAACTAAACTGGTTATTATTTACAACTGTATGGAAAATCATAAAAAGTTGATCCCTCAAATGAGTTACTCGGATTTCTGCTGATAGTCCTAGAAAATGATTGCTTAAAATATGTTCTAGCGCAATCTTCAAACCGTTCGTGTCGACTCCAGGCGCTTGGTGTTCATACAAATAGCCAGATCTCATACAAACGTGGCCGGATACTTACACAATCGTCACGAATTATCAAAACTATCGACATTATGCCTTCATCTTTGTACCTAACTTATAGTACAGATCTATTTTCAGATATGGGTTTAGAAGTTGAGATTTTATTAAAAGTAGCATGGAGTTGGAAATTGCATGGAGTATTATTATAATCCGTACTAATTATTATAAATCTGAGAGTTTGTGTGTGTGTATGTATGTATGTATGTGTGTTACCTCTTCACGCGCAAACGGCTTGAACGATTTGGATGAAATTTGGAACACAGGTAGAGTATAACCTGGAATAACACATAGGCTACTTTTTACCGCGGAAAAACAACTATTACCACTGGAAAATGAGTGGTAATCTAGTTTTAAATAAAAGTACAATTAAGAAAAATATTATTGCAAAGAGCTACAACAGACGGCTTCCAATAGGAGAACCTTCATCCACAGGAAAGATTGAATTGTATTGTTTGCGGGCCATTCGGCTCAAAATCATCGATCACAGTCAGAAGACTATTATTTTGGAAAAGAAGAGGTGCATAGGTAGTGTAGTATTCTTCGTCGAGTCAATGGTAACAAGATCAAAGTAATTTGGACCATTGTGTCGCTACGGCGATGGCCTTGTGATTCGCTTCTTGCAGATCCTTCAGTGTACAAGAGCAGGGGCTTGTTAAGGCGAGTGTAGTCGTGGTGCCACTTCACAAAAAAAAAAAAACACTTTATACAAACTATCTATCAGAATGTCCGTTGCTCAATTTTTTGTATTATCCAGTAGTAATTAAAGTTATGACAAATAATTCTAATTTTAGTTATGGATAATACTAAAACTTGGGCTTCGGACATTCTAATAGATTGTTTCTATAAAGAGAAAACTTTTTTTTGTGAAGTGGCGCCACCGTCGAGGTCGTTGACGGCTACACTCGCCTTAAATGCGTCTCAATAATAATCAGAAAGAAAGTTGACGAATCGCGCAGGTGGTGGTTGCTGTAATTATCTAATCTCAAGACTTTACAGCTGATCATGATTATAATAAGTGTGATGCCGGCTTATGCCGTGTGATGCCGGCTTAGAGTAGCCTTACCACATTTCTTTCCCGTGGGAATCGTAAGAGGCGACCAAGGGACTCGAGGGAGTATATTGCAATTTTAGGCGATGGGCTGATAACCTGTCTCTATAGCGATACACAGTTTTCCGAATAACCCTCAAATATTTGTCAGACGTGGCGTAAATGTCTGTTTTTTTGCGGCCGTTTACGCTCTGCCTACCCCGCAAGGGATTAAAGGCGTGATATGTGTATGTATGTATGTATGATTATAATAATATCAACAACATATGTACCGAAACCATTGCCGAAACGAATGGTCATATCGCAAGGGCCATTCTGAAACCAAACAGCTCACGATTGCGGAACGAGGTAATGATACTGGCCGTCACGATCAGACGTACAGTTCACTCGTGAATGTGTACACGTTTTGGCTGTATGGGATATTCTACAACGATAGGATCTGAAATAGTTCCGGCGTAGTATGGAATTACTCCTAATCGTGTTTTTTTTATATATACGTATAAAAAATAGGTAAGCATTTGTCTGCCATCTTACCTGATGTTAAGTGACGATGCAGACGATGCTGGAACATGCTCACCTAGATAATGCCTATTCACTCTCGCCTTGAAAAAGCCCAGACTGTAATGTTGTGTTGGAGTAGTAAAAGACGACTAAGATATAAATTTCGAGAGGACAGCAAACAGCGTTTCTTGTATTTGAATAAGCAGCTTGAAGCTGAGGACTGATGCTGGTTTAAAAGATGATACAGAGCAGAAAGTTAAAAAAACTTATTCACAAATTTCTGGTGGTTATTCAGCTAACAATCTCAATTCTGATAAGATACCTATTCCCTGATTCTGTGCCATTTTGATGCATTTTAACGTTGTAAAACAAACTAAAAGTTTCATTTGTTCATTTACTTGCTAAAATGAAGTATTTTTTTTTTAAATGAAAACTAAAATAATTGATAACGGGCGGCAACTTAATGGAATGGGTAACTAAAAGCATGATACAAATATAAAATACATATAAATTCATGACGATGATGTGGATGGATGAATTAAACTCGAATGTAATAAAAGACTCATTCAATTCACATTGCAGAATAAACCTATCCAATAAAGACATGCATCTTCGTAAATGTGACTGCTATAGGCGTTTGCCAGAATTGACTTGACCCGAAATTACACGAATAACCCCAATAACCCGACCGTTCAGGGACGTCTCAATTTTCCAATACAAAACTGCATTCGAATTTGGAACTTCAAGTGGAATTTTGCCGTTCATTTTGTACATCGATTCCAATTTTGAATCTCGTTCGTTTTAAGAATAGCCTTAATCTGATTCAAAAATGTCTGCTGCGTTCTAATCCAATAAGATAAAACTTGTCAAAATATGTTCAAAATATACGAGTCGTGTTACCTGAGCAACTTAGGTCCGATTACAAAAACATGTAAAGCCGCGTTTTTAAGGGGAAAAGTATACGATAGCCCTCCGAATACTAATAGTGCATGCAGACCATGAAACTGCACAACTTTCCTACACATACACATATCACGCCTATAATCCCTTGCGAGGTAGGCAGAGCGTCAACGGCCGCAAAAACGTACATTTACGCTACGTCTGACATAATAGTTGAGGGTCATTCGGAAAATTCTCTAGGAACTTATGTCAGGAAATGTCAAAAAAACTACCTCCTATACACAATCACGATCAACTGATCTTCAGTATAGCAAGTTTTTTTTATATAGTTTTTTTTTTTTTATAACAGTTGTTCAGGTTTATGGATTAAAATATCTGAATGCACTCTAGATGTATCTACTCGAAGGGCTGTACTTTACAGCCTGTTTATTTACTGTCGTATAGTTAGTTTTACTGCAAAACCTTGGTTCTCATTTAGGTAGGATTATGTACCTATAGGAAAATTTGAAATTACGAAGAAATCCGACCTCATAAAATCCAGAAGCTAGATAAAACTGACTCTTTATCAATCAAAATAAGTACTGTCAGCAGCGCATCGAGCTACCAATGAACGGGATCAATATAATCTGTTTCTCTATACAGACAAATAACCAGTATCTTAAATGGGTAGGTCGAAAAGATGCTGAGTACATGAACACGAAATTGACGGTCCACCCACGTCCACCCATGCAACGCTAAGCCTTTCCTTGCAGAACCTACTTCAATTTTAGCGAAAGGCTTGAATAAGCTTGTTAATATAGACATTGGCAGAATTGTCCTTTGCTGACAGAGGCCATTTAAAAAAAATTGAATTGAAGCTTGTTAATATTGGGATAAGTCGTAGATAGTGTTAAGTTTACTGGATTTTTTCTAAAAGAATATGAGGGTGGCATATTCTTTAAGAAAAAAACCCTAAATAAAAAATAAAGTGAAAAATACCTTAAGCCATACAGAACAGTAAATATGTAAGTACGTGTTATGTCAGGTTTATACATTGCATCTATCGGCAGGGAAATATAGTAAGGGAAATGGGCAGCGCGAGCATGTAAACAGGTTACTCGCGCTGCTACTTGTCATGCCGCTGCCACCTCCTGTGCTCATCGAGTGTCGGCTTTTCGTGCGCGAGGCACAGGAACGGCAGCACGAGCGCGAGTGGAATGTAATGCCATCTCGCTCACTCGTGTTGCTGTGAGAAGGGTTTGACGGCAGTGTATGAACACTTACATGCGTTGATTCTTCCGCGGAAGTATTCCGGGCAATATTTGCGGCAGCGGCAGGATCAAAGTGTGAACCTAGTATTTCACGTATACCTACACCATGAATTGGATTTTGCTTCGCAGACGATAAAATCATAAACATTTGTGTTTTTGATAAGTATCATGTAAGGGAATCGATTTGAACTGATGCCGTGTGATACCGGCTTAGAATAGCATCAACCCATTTCTTTCCCGTGGGTGTCGTAAAAAGCGACTAAGGGACTTGAGGGTGTGTATTGCAAATTTTGGCGATGGGCTGACAACCTGTCACTATGGTGTTACACAATATACCAAATGACTCCCAAATGTTTGTTAGACGTTGCGTGAATGTCCGTTTTTTACAGCCGTTTACGGTCTGCCTAGCCCGTAAGCGTAAGGCGTGATATATGTATGTAATTTTAATACCTACCTTAGATTTAGGTAAGGGATAAACTTAAAGTTGTAAGCAATTGTAACGGCTGGTGAGGAGAGGAGCTATTGGCTGGCGAGATGAGCAGTGTATTGTGATTCCAAGAAACTCTTTTATTTGCTAAAATAACCTGACGATAATACAATTATTACTCTCTTGATAGTGGATGGATAGTAGGTACACTGGATATCTTATCGCTTAAGGATTGCGTAATTCTAAATGATCTTATTGGACTTGTACACAAATTTCATATTCAACATACAAGTTTCCGTAGTGTAGCGGTTATCACGTGTGCTTCACACGCACAAGGCCCCCGGTTCGATCCCGGGCGGAAACAATTGTACTTTTTACCATTCAATATAATTTTTTCCGCTGCAATTCTTTTTACTATTTTCGTAGCCATACCGTAGCAATTTATAGCAACTGATCTTCAACTCTTGTAACTCCTGAAAAATTCTACAAGCAGTGTTATTTTCAATCCTTTCTCTTAAAAAAAAACAAATTTAATAAAAAAAACACCCGCATAGGCATCCTAAAGCGGCGTGCACACTGGGTCCTTTTGTTTTACACTTTTAAAAGCGTTTTGTAAGAACAATGGATTAATTGTTCATTGCGCCCCCTACTCGGCGCGGCCTATTCTTTTATGCAAATGATTTTGTTCTGTGCAACCAAACTTTTTACGCATTGGATCCATGCGGGTGACACACGTGTGTGCACGCCTTTATTAGTTTTTAGAATCAAAAGTTTTCGAGGTCATGATTAAGATATGCCGTATAATTAAATATTATAAGGTACAGGAACCAAAGATGGCCCACTTAATTTCAAACCCTAAAAATTTAAATAAATAGATAAGTTAGGAAACAAAACAAGTCGCAATTCTAAAATTTGGTTTATTAATCAGCAAAAAAATTTAGTTTGACTCATATATGAGGAGGTACTATGGAGAAAAATTAAATTTTGAAAACCTTTGCAATGGGCCATCTTAGGCAATAGGTGTCCTAAGAAGGCCCAATACACAGCTATAAATATTTTTGATAGTTTCTGATTTGTACGTTGTTCTTTCCTACAACTCTTTTGATTTTGTGTTATCTTTTAGTCTCATGTACTTAATTACAAAAACTAGTCAAAAATATGGCGTATGGGCCATCATAAATCTATCAAAATTGAAATCTACTGTAAAACAAATAAATAATACTAAATGTATAAAAATCACATAGTTTCATGAAACTAAAAATATTCTCTTAAAAAACAAAGTAATATTTTTTTATAAAAGAAATAAATTTTCGATTATAAATTTTTGTGGGCCTCATTAGAGCATATGAAAAATATGTTCTATAAAATTTTACAAAAAGTAACTAAATTAGCTTCTTTGTTTTACTTAAACTCTTTATAAAATTAAAATGCAAAATTCAACAGAATATTAGGAAATTAACTACGAGCACCATTGTTTCATTTATCGTAAAAACTACGAGCAGCGGGCCATCTTAGGTCACCATTCGGTGGGCCGTCATAGGCGAACTACCCTATAGCAATAAAAGTCTTTATAACACAGCAAATACGCAATGAAACAGTGTAACTTACCCAGTAAGTCATGCGGAAATGTCCAAATAAAGACTTGAATCAATCAAAATGTAACAGTCTGCGGTAATTTTATAGAAATATCTCATAATCCGCGCGGTAATTTTAAAAACACGACCTCCCGTATGAATCTTTGTTGACAAGAGACAAATAACATCAAAATGGCGGTGAGTTCGTGATCGGATACACTTGCTATTTTGTCTAGGGAGTTAAGACGTGTCCCCCGCGAAAATTCAAATAATTTCAAAAATAATAAGCCGGATTTTTTTTATGTGGGCCATCTGGGGAGCCGGGCCATCTTAGGTCACTGTACCCTACATCGATAGATAACTTAAAAAATAACTCAGTTCTATATAAAACTAAGTAAAGCAGTTTGTCTGATCTTATTTCTCTGAATTTTTTCCATTCAAATAGATTAAAAGGTAGGTAAGGTTATAAAAAATAGAACCGTTTAAGGAATTACTTACTTGAATATTTATTTTTGGTATTTTTAGTTTTTTAGTGTGACATTATTGTTTGTTTATTTTTTTATTATTAATATTATATTTATTACAATCTGACATTATTTGATTTGACATTAATTTACTTAATTGATTAAATAATAATTTTACCTATAATGTAAGTAACTTGCGCATAAACATTTGCACGCCTGTGAATAGGTTGAATATGCCGACTGTACTATAATTTTTAAGAACTGTAACAAGGTGTATTTATGCAAATAAATGAAGATTATATGATTATGATTATGAAAATATTGCATTGAAGACTGAAAAAAGCAAAATTAAACACCGTGAGACGCCGGCTTTAAATAGCATCACCCCATTTTCTCATGTGAGCAAGCGGTGGGGTAGTAATATCACTTGTTCAACATTCCAAAAAATTGTGTCTAATCAGTGCCGAATTGGGACAAAACATGAGAATTAGTCGCTTTATAGTTCTGAAGTTATTATGGCATATTAACGGCTAGTGTGGCACGGTGGTAGTGCGACTGCCTGCGACGCAAAGGTTCCGGGTTCGATTCTCGGTGAGGCACTCAAAAATTTGATATTTATTATTTTGTAAAATTGTTCCCAGTCCGGATAGGACATTGCATGCTGAACCACCTGATTGGCCGAAAATAAAGGTGTTTCACACGTTCAGCCGTCGGTCCCGGTTGCTGTCTATGATTACTTAGACGGCGGTCGTTACACAACCAAGTCAGAGCCCTACTTGTAGTAGTACGCGTTTGAAAAACTCTGACACCGGGGTTCATCGGGTAGTACGTCGCCTCGGTGTTCCACATGAAAAGAAGAAGAAGCCATTTTAGTGAGGATTATACCTATAGCAATTTTTAGCTATGATTCTCACCTGGTTTCTACTGATCTCTTAGGTCTTTTATTTCAAACTAGCTTTTACCCGCGACTTCGTCCGCGTTAGATAGTTTTTTAGGCAGAAGTTCTAAAGTAGGTATGTGTATTCATAGTAAGTGTGACAGTGATAGTAGAACAGTTTTTATCTCTACTGTTTAAAGATGACTTGCTTGCTTCTGTTGTTAAAGGGACAATTCAAAATTTGCTATCCGGCCTGAGAGATCAATATTTATAACCAATGAGTACAAAAGTCAGTAGATAACAGAGTACTTACTCCAGAAATGCCAATTTGAGCACACTAAAATGGTCAGCATAAGTAGATAAGACAGATAAAAAGGTAATTTAAGTTACTGTAATACATTTTTATACCTCTCTATACCACATTTTTTGTTTTTCTGTCCTCGGTAAAGAAGGCAATGTCCTTTCTCAACGTATTCCCATCATACTGAACAACTTTTGTTCTGGAACCATTTCTGTATCTCCAATAGTTTAGGTGGGCTCCTGATGGTACACCTGGTGGTCTACATAAGGTACTCCAGATCCTCAATGGCCTTGTCAAAAGAAGCGGCCCATCATACTGAACAACTTTTGTTTTGGAACCATGCCTGTATCTCTAATAGTTTAGCTGGGCTCCTGGTGGTACACCTAGTGGTCTTCATAAGGTACTCCAGAGCCCCAATGTCCTTGTGAAAAGAAGCGGCCCATCATACTGAACTACCTTTGTTTTGGAACCATTTCTGTATCCCTAATAGTTAACGTGAGCTTCTGATGGTACACCTGGTGGTCTACATACGGTACTCGAGATCCTCAATGTCCTTGTGAAAAGAAGCGGCCCATCATACTGAACAACTTTTGTTTTAGAACCATTTCTGTATCTCTCTAATAGTTTACGTGGGCTCCTGATGGTACACCTGGTGGTCTACATAAGGTACTCCAGATCATCAATGTCCTTGTGAAAAGAAGCGGCCCATCATACTAAACAATTTTTGTTTTGGAACCATGCCTGTATCTTTAATAGTTTAGCTGGGCTCCTGGTGGTACACCTGGTGGTCTACATAAGGTACTCCAGATCCTCAATGGCCTTGTCAAAAGAAGCGGCCCATCATACTGAACAACTTTTGTTTTGGAACCATGCCTGTATCTTTAATAGTTTAGCTGGGCTCCTGGTAGTACACCTGGTGGTCTACATAAGGTACTCCAGATCCTCAATGGCCTTGTGAAAAGAAGCGGCCCATCATACTGAACAACTTCTGTTCTGGAACCATGCCTGTATATCTAATAGTTTAGCTGGGCTCCTGGTGGTACACCTGGTGGTCTACTCTACAACTATACTCCAGACCCTCAAATGGTGATTAAAAGTAGCCTATGTCCGTTCTCGGTATGCTAGCAATCTCTCTGCCAAGTTTCATGAAGATCGGTTCAGCGGTTTGGCCGTGAAAGCGTAGCAGACAGACAGACAGACAGACAGAGTTACTTTCGCATTTATAATATTATATATATATATATAAATATATAATATATATATATATAGTAATATAGTAATATAGTATATATATAGTATATAGTATAAATAGTATGAGTATGATTAGATTTCCGCTCAGTGGTTTCACCCGCTGCCACTCATTATCCCGTGGTAATAGTTGTTTTTCCGCGGTAAAAGTCAGCCTACGTGTTATTCCGGGTTATACCTGTGTTCCAAATTTCATTCAAATCGGTCAAGCCGTTTGACCGTGAAGAGGTTGGTAACAAACAAACACACACAAACTCTCAGATTTATAATATTAGTACGGACTAGTACGGATTTAGTAATAGAATAGTGATATTAATATTTAATTTACATTGTGCAATCACTTTAAAAACCGTAATAACTTCTTCATATAAAAATGCAGAGTATTTTTTATTTACCAAAAAAAGGTTGATGGTAAATCCAGTTTTGGCTGGCAACCCTTCACTTTCTATACAATATTTCGTGCACGGATTCCCTTAGCATATTTGCATACGCCTGTGTTAATGCTACCCCATACTTTTTTCTGCCCACTTTAGTCCTATAAGAAAAAAAGTGGTAAAAAAAAACCTTCAGCAAGAGGGTTAAGTTTTTTCTGACCATCAAAAAAATAAATGTCATCACAATAATATAATGCAGGAAAATAAAAAATCACTATACATTTTTGTTTTAAGAACATCTGCCTCTTTTTTTGTAATTTCTGTTACTGGCCTTTATTGTTAGGTTGGTTAATGCTTATTAATATATTGAAATTTGCATTTTATGACTACTGTCATAATGGAGTTGCAAACATCTGCGCCCAAATTGAAGATGTTGAGCACTTTTTATCTCAACTACCTTGATATATACATACATACACATACCACGCCTATTATCCCTTGCGGGGTAGGCAGAGCGTAAACGGTCGCAAACGCAACGTCTGACAAATATTTGAGAGTCATTCGGAAAATTTTGTATCGCGATAGTGACCGATTGTCAGCCCATCGCCTAAAATTGCAATACACACCCTCGAGTGCCTTAGTGGCCTCTTACGACTTCCACGGGAAAGATAAGGGGTGATGCTATTCTAAGCCGGCATCACACGGCAAGTTGATATATTTCTATAATTATGTTTATGTATTTTATATACCTTACATACTATCTTATGGTATTTAATTTATATGTATGTAATATATTTTTATATATTTTATGTAGGTATAGTTCAGCAGACTGTAAACTGTATATGTAATTGTTATTAACAATTACATATATATATGTAATTGTTATTAACAATTACATATATATATATGTAATTGTTATTCTATTTTTGTTTGTTATTTATTGCCTACTAACCCAATACGATTTCAATTTGCTGACATCAAATGGGTTAGCTGGAAGAGATCTCTTGTTAAGAGATAAGCTCGCCCTAGCAACTTATTTTTTTGTAAAACTTTTTATTAATATTGTGCAATAAAAGATTTATATATGTTGAAATTATACAAATGAGAGTATTTCAGGCTTTTATTGTGGTTGTAACTTGTTGTTTTCGATAAATAGTAAGTACATTTTTATATGGTATTACTGTTTAGGTACCTGCAATTTACCTCCTCAGACGCTCATTTAAGTACTTTTTGCAACACACACCTTACCCAGAACAAGCCTGAACCTATTAAGGTAGAAATTGAACCTAAAGCGCTTTTAAGCGCGAAAGAAACGTAAGTAGGTAGTTTGTGTTTTTGAATGTCAGAATCTCACATTTACAGAATTACTAGCGGCCCGTCCAGCGGTTTCACCTGCTGCTAACTGATTTCCCGCGGGAAACTTTCCCGACATAAATTATTCATAAAAACCTCTTGAATCACTCTATCTCTTAAAATAATCCACATCCGTTGGGTGGTTTTGAAGATTTAAGCAAACATACAAACAAACAGACATAGGGACAGACGCGGGAAGTGACTTTTTTTATACTATATAGTGTTATACTTTCCACGTAGAATGTTTTTTATACAGGGTGTCCTGCTTAAAGTGGTCCAATGATAAAAACTAGATCCCAGAGATCCTAAGCCACAATCTAGCAAAAAAAGTTTTTGATATTATAAGAAAAATAATTGATTTGTTATACAAAATGCTCTATCAGTCAGCTTAGTAAGGGAGGTCGTTTTTGTTTATTTTTCTAGAATGGTAGCTCCAGAATCTAGTTTTTTGCTTAAGCGTGACACCCTATATAAAATATAAAAAGAACAATCGTAAAATACAATAGTTTTTCTTTTATTCTCATGAAGGTGGATGTCGCAATATAATTTTATTATGATGATATTTAGTTACTAGCGAAAAGTAGAATTACTTCACAGATATTAACTATTGACGCAAAAAAGATGCCTTCAAATATCGCTCAGAAAGATTATTATTATTATGACGATGATGGTGGTAGCGCCACATTTGATTTAAAAAAGGAACATTTGATTTATGATTCGCGAAAAAGAAATATTGTGTTCCAAATTTGAATATCTTAGCTTCCGGGCGCGTTTACACAGAGGCCTGACAATCGGTTATTTTGCATACGCCTTGCGAGTCCCCGTGGGAACCGGACGTACTTTTAGGGGATTCTGACGTCACAATGGACATTGATTTCAAAATTTTTAGAAGCGATTGATTACTCCAAACCCAAGTTTATGCTAATGCGCAACATTTTACATTCAAATTATTTAAAATAAATTCAGCGGAATGCAAATCCGAACTACGCATCGGTGTTCCATACAAGATTTATTCCACGACTGTTAAGGAGTTACATTGTGATAATGTTGATGTGAATTTGTGATCAATAAACTGGAGATTAGACGTAGGTAGACAGGAGGAGGTTATTTATGACTTGTGTTGAATCTACTTTGAAGGAGAACTACTTCATGTTAGCTAACTTTATGACATTTGCTGCAAGTATTTCTGTTGTAATCATTATATTATGGGAGTTGCTATAACTTAACACACACACACAGAAAGAGAGAGAGAGAGAGAGAGAGAGAGAGAGACGCATATCACGCCTATAATCCCTTGCGGGGCAGGTTAACGGCTGCAAAAACGGACATTTACGCCACGTCTGACAAATATTTGAAAAATCGTGTATCACTTTAATGACGGACTGTCACCTAAAATTGTAATACACATGAGTCCCTTAGCCGCCTCATACGACACCAGCGGTAAAGAAATGGGTCGATGCCATTCTAAGCCGGCATCACACGACACTACTTCATCCTAGCTAACATTATGACATTTGCTGCAAGTATTTCTGTTGTGATAATAATAAAACGGGAGTTGCTGTAACTTTACAATACATAATAAATGTTTTACTTTACCAGTTCCTTTCGAGATTAATATTTAGATCAGTAAATATATCTCAAAATACATCTTTCTTGACGTATTTATTTCAAAAGGGAGAAAACCTGTTTCTAAGTTGACTTTCCAGTTTATTATCTATTTACTAATATGCAATAGACAGTGTACAATACCCTTTACCTTCGTAAATCGTACGTCTTTTAGTAGAATTAGAAAGAATCATGTTTCTTAAAAAAAGACAAATGTACATTGTTGAATAATACGTGGGACTAAGTGGGACACTCGATGCTTAGTGAAAGGTGTTGGCTAACGATATTTATTTGTTTTCTAACGGCGGACCGTGTGAATGCGCCTTTAGGTTCAAGTTCAGACTGGTGGCGCCTTCAAACAAGGTATAATCTCTGGATGAACACGCTTGCCTAGTGGCAAAAACTAAAGAGCATACAACACATTAAAAAACAATGATTATGTGAAAATTGTGAAGTCTGGCATCGAAATCGGTTGTCAGTAAATTTGACCGTTTTTGATACAAGACGTCATAATTATTTGTTCACATTTTTATGTTATCGATTATTATAATTTCTTTTGGTATACACAATTAAAACTTTTAGTTTTGACCAGATTTGTCAGTTGTAAATAATCTTTACGGCTATTAATTATCGCTTATTGAAGATGTTTGTAATTTTTGTGCTAAGTCAGTAATTTTCTATTTAGCTAACAGCGGCGCCACTTTCACTAACATTACCTTTTTAGACGCGTAGGCGGGCGTATTTGTTGACCGCCCGCCGCCATCTTGTTTTACAACTGTCAAACCACTTCCCGCGCAAATGTCGACTCTATTTTCTTTTTTTCAAAGTTGACAGCGTTCAAAAAGGAGGCTGTAACAGAAGTGGTTTAGATTTTATACTTATAAATGATTGGTGATGATTGATTGGAGAATGGAGCCAACGTATCGTGCTACCGTTGCCTAATACAATTACCGTTGAATATTAATTTCATGTTACAATTATTTTACAATCAAATAGCCGTATACGTCTTGTTATTGAGTTACGACACGGATTTCTACAAAATATTACACAGTAAGTATAATTTATTATGGCTGAGGCGGGCTTAAGCGCTACCTTCTTACGTAGCCGCTTGTAATTTAAGAATAGAATCGGATTTATACAGTTAGTTTTAAACATCTACTTCATATTACGACAGATACACACACACATACACATATCATGCCTTTATCCCTGAATAAGCAGTGAAGGCAGAGCGTTAACGGCCGTAAAATACAGCTGCTATCGCCACGTCTAACAAATGGAGGCGGACTGTTTCTGAAAAATCGTGTATCAATATGGTGTCAGGTTGTCAGCCTAACATTGTAATACACATAAAACCCTCGAGTCCCTTAGTCGCCTCTTACGACACCCGCGGGAAAGAAATGGGGTAATTCTATTCAAAGTCAGCATCACAGACGAAAGATAATATATCCGTCAAAGATAGAAAAATATTTATTGAAGGATTATGGTTCAATCTTTAAAAGCGAGTAAGTACCTTTTACACGACTGTCCAAACAAAAAAGGAGTGTAATTTTTTTAGTTAGAGTTTATGTATGTATGTATATGACGTACTGAACAGATTCAAATGGTAAATGTATCGGAAGAATCTTTACATTATCTCTTCTGAATCTTTAAATTTTTCAATATATTATTATGTTTGTTACTACAGCCATAGATATTTGCTTACAGAAAGTCGGCCATGGCAATACCTACATAAGTGAGTCCCACCCACATGGCACATACACAAAGCTCCCCCACACAAGGGCTTGCCAAATCGCCCTTTGCCAATCAATCGAAACATCAACTCATTGGTTACCCCAAACTACCCTATCCACTATCACCAGACCTCTGATCCTACTTTCGTATAATAAATGTTCTACACAGATGTAGGGGAGAAAAGGGTCGAACTGAACTGGTTGATATCACGTGTGCAATAAAAGTTTTATTTTCCCCAATTTCCCCTATTTTGAGGATCGTACGCGCATCCCGCGGGAGTTCGTCCAATCAAATCGAATTCGCGGATTGACGTTCCCGCGTTCGAAATTTAAATTGTTTTTCTTTTTTACGTTATGGAATTCTTATTTTGAAGAGACTGAGTTTATGGAGAAAATTAATTTGTGTAGAGACGTAATAATTGTACCTACAGATGAGATAGGTAAGTAATGTGGTAGGAAGAATAGTTTACGTTTAAGTAGTGGGCTACTGTTTATTTCAGTTATTACTTACTTATAAGAACTTTATGTACCGTGTATGCTTGTGAATAAAATATCTTTAACTTTAATCTTTAATAATTAAAAGTTTTTTTATATATTTTGTAACAGAAAACTCGCGTTGGCTTTGTATCTAAAGTAGACATGAATAATTTATAAACTTCCATAAAAGCCTTTAAATTTCAATAATCTCGTGATTGTAATTTGTAAAATTTGTGTCAATGGTAGTGTGGGTAGAATGAACCACTAGAGATTAGTATGAACCTCTATCTAATTCTGGCACATTTGTATTCAAAATGATAATAGACAAACCCAAACACCTATGACTGACTATACAGGGTGTAAGGGACAGCCCTCCGAATTCTGATGAACATATTTCCTATTTGAATATTTCCTATATTTAAAAATTGACAAAAACTTACTTTTCAATGTAAAGGTCCAGCTGATCATGAATTTGTATAAGGTTCGAATTAATTTGTCGTTTTCTGTCAAATTTTGCTGAGGAAAAGTTGTTCAGTTTCTTGGTATGCATGAATCTTTTCAGTAGGTACGAGTATAATAATGAACTTATATACACATGATTAAATATATAATATGGTGAATTTTTATTAGTGACCGATCTTCTTCTTCTTTGCGTGTCGATGGCAAGTGTTTTTAAATTGATATAGACCAATGAGCAGCCACACGTACAGCTTCATCGGTGGCTCTCCAGAGGTCCTCCAGCGAGCAGGTGTCGGGGCACCCTGGACATATTAATAGGTGGGCCATATTTTGTGGGTTAGCACCACATGTACAGGTGGAACTATTGCAATAGCCCCAGCGTAAAAGATTTCCTTGCAGCGGCCTACTTGAGACCGCAGTCGGTTTAGGGATCTCCACAGAGGCCACTGCAAGTTTTTGCCCGGAGGAAGTCGTTCGTCTTGTGGGATAAAGGGCTCCACAGGGACTGTGTCCTTCCATCGCCTTACCCTGAACGCTGAAGGTTCCTCTTTGAGAGGGGCAACGCAGTTCAAAAAGCTCTTACGGCTTTTTAGCCTACGGGGGGCTGGACCACATCCGTACGCAGGGTGCCTTTCATCTGTCTCCTGCTTGGCTTTCTCGATAGAAGCCGCCGTCTCTCTGCGAACGCTGGGTGGAGCTATTCCTGCCAGTGAATACAGCTTACTAGTAGAAGTCGGTTTCAAGCAACCAGTTATGATTCTACAAGTCTGATTTAGAGCTGTATCCACTTGGTTGGTATGAGCAGAGCGGCTCCACACTGGGCTTGCATATTCTTCAGCAGAATAGCAAAGTGCTAACCCAGTCGTTTGCAATACTTCAGGCGAAGCTCCCCATTTGGTCGAAGTAAGTTTTTGCAGGAGGTTATTGCGGGTGGCCACTTTTTGCCTGATTGACTCGCAAAATTGATTGAATTAGTGACCGATAGCGAAAACTCAGTACGGGCTATTGACAAGGAACAACTTTCCCCAAGGAACATAGGTTAATGTCCTATTGTCTGACAGACGCATGCGTGACAGTGCGTAAAAAAAAGAAACAACGGATTACAAGTGGGTAAACAGCCCGGGAAATAACTTTATCAAGGACCGATGTTCTGCTTATGAACTATGAACAAATTAAATACTCTTAATTGATTCACACACCTATATCCCTTGCGGGGTTGGCAGAGCATAAATGGCCGTATAATACGTACATTTACACCACGTCTGACAAACATTTGAGGGTCATTCAGATAATTGTGTATCATCATAGTGACAGGTTGTCAGCCCATCGCCTAAAATTGCAACACATATGTAAATGTAACCCCCGAGTCCCTTAATAACCTCTTACAATACCCACGGGAAAGAAATGGGGTGATGCTATTCTAAGCCGGCATTACACTGCATAAATGGATTCACTTATATGTTTTGCGGAAAAGAATAACAAAATCTAGATAACATTTTACGATTCAAAATATTTATTTCTGCTGCCCATTCCTTAAATTTGAAACTAGGTTGTATCTACGATATTGTAAGTAGATAGATGATGTAGATGCTATTCTTATTAGGAACTACATAATAAGCATAAAACTGATTTAATATCGATTTAAATGGTATTATGATAAAAACAAATATACGGTACAATCATTTAAAGCAGGGGTTCCCAAACTTTTACCACGTTTTTTGCTGTCTCGAATACAACGAAATTCGGGATACAAATTAATTGTCTTCACTTACCTTTAATTAGTGCTGTCACTTTCCGTCAAATTGATTTAGAAAAGGCTAGGAGTTATCTAAGTCCTGTTATGTTGAAAAATGATAATCGGTTCTTTGCAATTTCTAGTCAATTTTGTCGCCATTGTTTTCATCGTCACCTTATTTTGGCAGAATACACGTATTTTGCGTCAAATTTTATATTTCCTATCCTTTTCTAAACCTATTTGACGAAAAGTGAGAGCACTAATTTAAGGGAAGATAAGAGAATAAATATCCCGAATTGATGACAATATACTACGCGAATTAATTGGTCGGTTATTTTAAGGTGTGATGGATTCTATCCAACACTGATTTCATATTGTTTTATCTCCAATTATCAAAAAATAATGTTCAATGCCCATCTGATGCAACTTCTAGGAATGAGCGGCACCAAAATTTCAACCGAAAGTGCATTACAGTTGAATAAAGATTGGAAACCTCTGACTTAAAAGATTGTGTAACTGACAAACAAGACTTTGTGGCACAACAACATGTGGCGTCAAGTTTGTACCGTTTTACGCATATGTGCTCCAAAAAGTACATCGTAAAAAAACTGGAGCAGATTTATACAATTGAACTTTTTGTACGGAACCCCCGCAATGGCCTGCGTTGTCCTCCAAAACAGAACTTTTACACGCGTCATTTTGAAGCTAAAAATACAATTTTAAAGCAATTTGAACTCTAAGGCTTCGTCACAAGGCGAGAAGTTGTTTTAGTAACAGCAAAAGTTTGTGTTACGACTGCAAAGTAAGCAGTCATATTTTAAGAAAGACTGGATATGTTTTTATTTATATTCTTGTATAAGATTATTTTGGGGTTTGTAAATTTGTAATAAGAAGCCGTTACAGTGCTATTATTGTATTTGTTCCATTTTTGGACATTACTGGGTATACAAGTTTCGAGTAAGTTTATTTTTTATGAAACATCAGTTG
Organism: Tuta absoluta; assembly: GCA_027580185.1. Classification (NCBI taxonomy): domain Eukaryota; kingdom Metazoa; phylum Arthropoda; class Insecta; order Lepidoptera; family Gelechiidae; genus Tuta; species Tuta absoluta. Next base: position 4,757,159 of record JAQAHW010000023.1, on the reverse strand, counting down.
TTGGGAATAAAATGTGTCAACTTTTTTCACAAACGTACATAACATATAAACAAAACTAGTCAAACCAGATTTCATTTAAACTGCAACATAATGACTCACCTCCTTATCCAAAGGAACGCCAAACGTTCTAATTACAAAATTCAAAATCCGAACGTCCCGAAGAATGCCCGGGCGCATTGTTTTTGAGCGAACAAAGCGGTTTTTTCTTTTTTTAACGTTTACAAAGCGGGTAACGTTCTAAAACAAAGGGCTCGTATTATTATTATCGGAATTAAACGCCGAATTAATATGCAGAGGTGATACGTCATGTTGGGAGCGTTGCGCTTTGGGCCAAGGGGCTTCGTACACTGATTCAAAGTTCTTGACACTTACTCGTAAGCCGTCCGACCAAGCAAGCCAGATTTGACAGCTGTTAGGTTCATGATACTTACACTCTCTCTTTTCGTATGGGAATATACACCGAGTCGACGAACGACCCGATGAATCCTGTTGTCAGAGTTTCTTAACCACCTGTTAATACAAGTAGACCTCTGACATGGTTGTGTAACGAACGCTGTCAAAGTAAATATAGACAGCAACCGGCAACGACAGCTTAATGTGCCCTCCGAAGCACGGAACCATTTTTTTTACGGACAATCTGATGGTTCAGCCTGCAATGCCCTAACCAGACTGGGAAAAAAAATCGACCCACCGAGATTCGAACCCGGAGATTCCAATCAGGTCCAATTTTATTTGTATATTGGAAAGGGAAAAGTTGTTCAGTTTCATGAGTACCTTGAACTTTTTTCGCCTTTTTATACCCTTTTTGTTAGTCTTTGTATAACAAGAATTACTGTTACGACTGGCCCGATAGCGTAGTGGGTTCGATCCCCACACAGCACAAGCGTTTGTAAGTTACTTCTCAGATATTTGTGGTGTTTTTTATGTATTGTTTGTATTTATTTACAAAATAAAAGAATGTAGAAGAAATTTGTTCCCATAGTGGCTATATATGGCTCTGTCTAAAATGCCAAAGAAATTTCTTTTTGACGAATCTGTTCCAGTTGCTACCGTTGAGTCCGTGATAACCACCCACTGCTAAGTTTTCCGATACATATTTCTTGGAACGAAAAGTTGGCAGAGCAAAAAACTGTATTCAATAACTTTATTTATGTCCCTAGTTAATTTTCACAAAAAAAACTGCCACAGAAGATAAACTTTCTGCAACTACTACCTTAAAACCTGTAAGCTATTCAAAATTAGTCATAGAATATTACAAAAAAAAACCGTGAAACTAAGTACCAAAACGGTTTAATCCCTCTAAACAGCGATAAGCAACGCGTCACACTATAAAATAATAGGAATAGAATAAAAAAACTACCCAAGGTGAATGCCGGAGCACGTATTTTGAGAATAATGAATCGGCCGAAAGGGTTGCCTAATGCAATGGGGTGCATGGGTCTGAATCGACCCTAATAATCATAGGTGATCTACTGCTTTTTTTGTGGCCAGTTCTATTATAAGAATACCGCCATTAAGTTTCGGTCAGTTGGTCGGACTTGGAGGTAGATGAAAGGTTTGTTTTAAGTTTAAACAAGTTTTTAACCCAGTGGTTTTGGCGTGTTTTGTGGCCTCTATCATAGTGTCTACTTTACGGACTTACTTGATATACTTTCCCGTGGTAAAAAGTAACGTAAGTTCTACCTACACCGCTGGGACTTTAAAAATATGCAGCGCAACCAATATTTAAAAAATTGCACTTTCCGCTTGCTTATTTGAGAAGAGTTTAACTTAAATCTTTTTTTTGTAACATATGATAAAAAAGAAAACGACAAAGATCAACAGAAACGTCTGAAATCAATGTCTGCTTCGGAATACATTGCTGGTCGTCAAAACTGTTGAAAAATAAATGTATAGGAAAGATGTCCTCGCACGTCTGTGAATAGTTAAGTGACTACATGTCATAGACATAGGATTTTACAAGTACTCCTACGTCGTTACTAGAATTACATGTTGGGTCTTTGATCAACGCGGCCTTCTTCCGTTCCGGGGCAGAACGAGACGGAAGACCATGTTGCTCGAAAGGAAAAGTACACACATAAGTCATTTATTTGTCTCTGCCGTAGGTCTCTGTTAGCCTCTGACCATCTGTCATCTGTCTGACCATTATCTGACAGAACATAGAGTAACTTAAATATGTGACAGAATGGACAAAATAAAGTGCAATGTTAGAAATATTTTAAGTTTATAAAGTAATTAAAATATAAAATAATGCAAAACAAACCCATTCTAAAGTTCAAGTTCAAGACAAAAGTGGTCCAATTTTAGATGAATATGAGTTCCTTAAGATCGGGTAAAAATGCTGTACCCTCCATGGCGGTACTAACATACAACGAAAGTTATAATGAGCTTCACTCGAAAACCTCACAATTTGAGGATTGCTCTAAATCTGACCTCGTCATCGGGCCTCCTGTAAAAGAAATCAAGAAAAGATACAGAAAACGAAAATGTGAGCCTTATCACCATCTAGAAACAGAATCCTATTACCAGTTCTATAGTACCGAAAAAACATCAACAGATAAAAGGAATAAATCGGAATTAAAACCAAAATGTATGAGGAAACGGAAACGAACAAAACCTACTCGTAAAACATCTCGAAAATTAGGAGATCCTGTGAATGTAACGCCTTCGAAATTGTCTTTATTTAAACAACCAAAGGAACAAAAAACTACGAAACTCACACAGAGTACATCTTCAAGATTCAGAGATTTAAATAGGTTGACCCCTTCGAAATGGTGTTCATTTAAATCCAAAGTAAGAAGTATATCAAATTTATTCGTGCGCAATTCGATAATGGAAGTCGAGAAGTATATGCAACCTGAACGCTTAGCAGAAGACAAAAAAAGACCGCCAGTACCACCACGTTATAGTAGAGATAAACGACGACATGTACAAAATATCGAAAAATTAACAGATCCTCAACAGTCAATTTACTACGCTCAAGCTGAAAGACAGTTACCATGCTCAATGTCACCAAAATGCTTAAGAGAAGAAACCTATATACCTTCTACAAGAAAAGAGTACCGGTACCCTAGTTTGTCTTTATCATCTGATATATACTCCCGAATGTATGCAAAACAACCAAAAAATGTATTAACGAAAACAAACTTACTTCAGTCACAAAACGAAAACAAAATTTCTAAAAGCTGCATATCTTACAAAGAACCGTCTTCACCGTGTCCATATTGCAGAAATGGTTTTAATTACCCATTTTTACATGAGAATAAGGAAATAGTTTGCAATAATTTATCATTGGCGTATTTGAATGACTTATTTCATGATGTTGAAAAGAAATACCTGCCTGAATGTCGTCAAGGTGGGAACGAATGCTGTCGACACAAATTTTTGAGCTTTGAATCGGAGTCACAGGAGTCACAGGAGCCACAGGGTCCACTGAAGCCACATGAGCAAGAGAACGGACGTAACGCTTACCTTCAAACAACCTCGGAACTTGTAGCTGTGACAACAGCTACAGACACGAACACCACTTCCTCTGAATTTGAACCACCTTCATCTAAAAAACCATCAGTAATATGTACATGCAATAAAAACAGTAAGAAAACGACAACTGCTGTGTCATCATCTGAACCGCTGTTGCCAGCTGAACAGTCGCCAGAAAAATGTACTTGTAATAAATGCTGTGGTTCTCCCAATAAAACCACTGCTACTATATCTACACCTCTACCTACTGATTTTGAACATGTAACTAAAAAGCCTCAGAAGCATGTGGCAACATCGGTGCACTGTCTTTGCTCCAAGGGAATGAATGTGGAAAGACCTCCGTCTGCTACACCTAGTATGAGAATAACACGCAAACTTGACAAAGATTTAAATCGAAATCATATGGAAACCCAGACAAACTCGATGCACTTTCAACGGACAGCTAAAGCAACAGATCAGCATCAATTACCACACGATTTAGTCACGCAGGCAGTGAAAAATAAATACAACGGTGAAATTCTTTGCATACATAGTCCTCCATGTGTCTTAATCAACGGCTGCATCAATATTCCAAATAAAAATAAAACAGATTTAAATCTAAATCATATGGAAACCCAGACAAACTCGATGTACTTTCAACAAACAGCTAAAGCAACAGATCAGCATCAGTTACCACACGATTTAGTCACGCAGGCAGTGCAAAATAAATACAACGGTGAAATTCTTTGCATACATAGTCCTCCATGTGTCTTAATCAACGGCTGTCTCAATTTGCCAAATAAAAATAAAACTTCAGAAGTTCAAGTTTACACTGCAAGGACCAGTAAAATGGGATCCTTATTTCGAAAGTTATGCTCTAAAAGTAGATTAAAAATGAATTATGAAAACTGTCAAAATGAATCACCGTATTGCGGAGTTCAGGAATGCCAAACATCAAATACTACAGTGGATAAGCAAACGAGCAGTATTCATCATCAGCATCACGATCTATCTTGTCCTTACATCAAGGCGTGTAGTGGACCAAACATGGAAAACAGTTATATCTGCAATTCTTGCATTCGTTTACCTTTATGTTCAAGAACAAAAGAAAACCCTATAAGCCAATTATTAGTTGAAAAATCTTATATCAATCATGCAAATAAATATGACGTCACAAAAACAGCAACATCTCAAACGGAGGAAAGAGAAAGCCGGTTTATAGCGTTAACCGCTAAAGAAGATATTTGCACTCAGGTCTCAAAAAAATATATTCCTGCACAAGACTTATGCGTACATGTGCCTATTTGTAACAAAGAAATCACACCTGTTTGTTGTGTACAAAATGATATGATCCAATTTCCACGAGCTGAAAGTGAAATAAATACAATTTGTGAATCTGAAATTTCTATAGGTTTCACGGAATATTTTGATTTTCCTAGGAGAGACACTAATAATGTATGTACATTGACTAGAAATTATAATTCGAATCAAAGAAATTACCTTAACGCATCTGAATGTGCAGGAACATATTCTAAGTCTATCAAAAAAGATCGGAAGGACTTAAAAGAACTTGATACAATTCTTGAAGTTAGACCTGTAAGCAGATCCAATCTAAGCGATAACTTTACTACAATGGATATGCAAAAAAAAGAAAACGGAATTCTAGCAAAATTCAGTCAAGAAAAGGCAGATGATCGCTATTGCGTTCATGTTCCTATGTGCCGAAAGGTTCCTAAGTGCTTAGCCAAAGCTAAGCTAAAAAAGGAAAAACAAACTAAGAAGTCAAAAAAAACGAAAGATCAACAAGAAACTAATGTAGCTTATCATGATAAAAAATATTACGTGACATTGACACCAAGAGAAGATTTTTGTATTCAAGTTGCTACGAAAGAAAATACCACGAATAAACCCGCTTATGTGTGCCGTCATCAACCACCGTGCGTAAAGATTCCCGAATGTCTCGGCGAAGTCTTGAAAGACGGTCTTATTCCACTGGAAGATATACCTGATTGTAAACATTTTCCTTTCTGTGAATTGATTCCAGCATGTTGCAGAAAACGTAAAGAGAATGTGCAATCAGTTGCTTCTCAGTTCCCAGCTTCTTGTCGCATATCGTAGTTTTATCACAAAATTTTGTTGTTAACGATTTTTTATGTTTCTAAACTACTTTTGTTGTTCCAATGTCCTAAAAATATACCCTTTTTCCTGTCAGAATGTCTTGTTTCATTCGGCTCCAGCTGTCGTAGGCGGGCATTAAGTAATTTTGTAAATTAGGGTCGCAAATTGGAAACCTAGAATCACATTAGTGATATCCCTTGAGGCTATGTTTTGTTCTCAGCCAGATATCAAATAGTATTAACACAAATTGCTTATTGTTCATATTCCTGGAAGCCATAACATCAACATCACACTTAAAAATAAAACGGACATTTATTGTCCTTTGCATATCAAGTCTTTTGGCCATAATATGTGTAAGGATAAAATATTACGGTTATTCATTTTGATAGAGCCCATGATGTTTTATTCAAGGACATTGAAATGAATTTACAAATAAACACTTTTTCAATAAGAACAATTCAAAAGTTATACTTGCGGTTAAAACTATTGTCCAAAAATATCACAGTCTTCATTCAACGTTGGCGCAGTGTGTAAACGGCCTCACTCTATTCCTCATTTGTAAATCAACCAAAACCTGTCTCTACAAAAAAACCGGCATAACCATAAACATCTCAAACTTATAGCCGAGTTAGAAGAATTTCCTAATCTAAGCATACCCAGCGGTGGAATTTTATCATTTCAACCGTCTCCGAGTAGAACCAGTTAGGTACCTGTGATTTTTTTAATCAGCCGCAGGTATCATTTCAAAATCGTCTCTATTTCTTTGGGATATAGATAGCTTTCTGTTGATGGTATGTAGGTGGTTGTGGTGTTGTGTAGTTTGGTTGGTGGTGATCAAAAATTAATGAGTAGAGAACATTGAACCAGGCCAGGTTTGGTATCTTCGATTTTGGAATCTCTTGGATGCCCATAAAGCTATAATCAAGGTTTTATTGGAAACTAGTTGGAAATAGTAAGGGGAGGAACTTGTTTTTTTTTCGAGCGATTTGAAGATACTTTGGATGTTTAGCTCCAGCGTAAACTTATTATTAGCTTGAGAATTGCTCGGTTGTTTGTTTGTAGATTCAACGCATTTTTTGATAAATAAAACCTAGCCCCCGAACACCCTAAATTCAAAGTTGATTACAATTAGAAGTTGTTTACAAGAAGTTTGTTTGTTGGTTTCTATGATTCTGATTAAAAAAAAAATAGGGTTACATTTTACTACTGACCGAGAGCGAAATCTCTAAATGGGCTGGCGATAAGGAACAATTTCCCCCAAGGTTGAAATATGACTAAAATATTATGAGTTTCCAATTTTCCATAATAGCTCAAATCAGATGATCGGCGATTTTGTATGTGAGTTTCTTTGTTTTTCGTATTTTGACCCGTTGTTCCTTGGGGAAAGTTGTTCCTTATAACCAGCCCGTCTTGAGTTTTTGCCCCTATACCTACATAAAATATACAAAAAATTGCTCGTTTGGCAGATTTTATACTAACTGGACTGCCTGCCCTGTGAATTAGATTGCGCATTTTTGATTTGCGTTTATCCCCCGGTGCGGATCCTGATAATGAAAATATTTCATCAGTTCTGTTCTTGAATTATCTTTCTTGATTTTCAGGCTCACTCAAATCGTTGTGTGCGCTTACGCCATGCTTTGGAAGGTACGTTTAGTTAAACCGTCGGTTCCTCGGTTGCTGTCTATTAGAATCAATACATAGTATTAAATGAAGTTCCCTGCCATGGACAGCGCGTGGACAGCGCTCATTCTCAATTACGCAATCGATTTTGATGCTGTTTTTTCAATAGACATAGTGATTCAAAAGGACAGTGTTTATGTTTATAACATGCCGGAAAACATCTTATTTCCACGGGAAAACATTTATAACTAGCAGCGAGTGATAGTTTTAGAAATTGTGACATCAGGGTTTGTCGCGTATTTTTTTTAAGTCAGTATCCCACATAGTAACTATAATTCATATCTTCAGCAGATTGACCAACTAATAGATATATATTTTAACTTTATTTGTAGAATTTACATGATTCTAACATTATTGCCGTGTTTACTCCGACAGCTACAGAATTATTGATATAAATTGGTAAAAGAATCTTATAAAACAACCCGCAGGTGGTAAAACTATTCGTAATAATACTAAATCAAAGATCAATGGTCATAAGTAGGAATCGGATTGTATGCAACTTAAAAAGCCTGACATTATATGCGTGCAAATATACATGAAAAGTGCTTAAAATATGCACGAAAAGTGACGAAACCAGACAATATAAGCAAGATAAAATTACAAGTTTCAGGCATAAAAACAAAACAACAAACGTTTTGCTTACAAACTCGTCAGTGTAGAATATTTCTGCGTATCTCAATAATCCAGGATAGTCAGTTATCGTTTACAAATTTTGACAGTCATAAACGCACTCGCAAAAAGGCGCAGTTAGCTCAAAAAATTATTGAGAATGCGTAAATAATATGCATCCAAGATTTTAGAGGAAATATGCTATGTGCGATGAAAATGGCTTAAATCTGCAATAGCATATGCAAGTGTGCAAATGCATATAATCCGGTCTCTAGTCATACGTTTTATTATATTAGATTACTTACCTATGTGATACATATCGGAATCGAATCATTGACCCCTTTATTCTTTCAAAGTAGCAGGAGATTTTCAATTATGTTTAAATCTTAGTTACTTAGTTTAAGTAACACTAGGTATCTACTTGAGTATGTTTTGTTTGTCGATTAGAAAGATGGTAAGTTCCGTGCTATGGAGGGGACGTTAGCACGCTCCCGATTGAATCCAGTTTGACACCCAGGTTTGATCAGATCGTAATAGTATCCCAGCTGATAATAATTATTATTGTAATGTCCTTATACTCTGTCGGAAACTAGAAAAAGAGAGACAACAGTATGGCCTGTAACTACTAGTTATTATTCTGTGGTAACAGGTAATATAACCACAGAATAATAACTAGTAACTAGATATAACTGTCACTTGCACTTGCCGGTAGCTCAGTTGGCAGAGCAGTGGAACGGTACTCGACGGTCCCGGGTTCAAGTCCCGGCGCGGCGGGCGCTGACATTTTTTCTTTTTCAAATTTTCATTTATGACAGTAACACTGTTTGCATTCTTTTAAATACTTACTTGGAAAAAAAATAAACTAGGTGTATCAGGTGTGATGTCGGCTTGGATAAGCATCACCCCATTTCTTTCCCGTGGGTGTCGTAAGAGGCGACTAAGCTACTCGAAGGTACACACAAGTGTATTAAACTGTCACTATATCGCTATTACTTTCTGAGTGAACCTCAAACGTTTGTCAGGCGTGGCGTAAATGTTAGTTTTTTACGACCTTTTTTGCTCTGCCTAACCCGTAAGGGATATAGACGTGATATTATGTATCTTTATCAGGTGTGACTTATTCTACAACACCTTGATTATTTCAAAGCCGGTCACCTCTTGCAATAATGAAGACCGTTAAAACGTCGATTGAAGATGGTAATTATCATAATAAACACCGACCTAACTTTCTAAAACACCAGAATCGAACCCGTTCTCATGTGTATGGTAATTACCGGCTGCACCGCCTACGTTTCGGGTATCACTAGTGATGGGAAAATGTGAAACTGTTATATTATTCATGGTCAAAAATGTAACCAGTATAGAACCTAACGGTTAAAGTAATAAAATTATGAATATTTTGCATAAATAGTTTTGGTTTACTTAAGTGAAAATTTACTTAAATTATCCTCAAAATTTACTTCAATGGCCCTATCTGGTGGCACAGTCGAGCAATAACAATTCGTCTGTGATGTATAGTTTCTGAAGTTAAGACTGGTATAATAAGTAAGTAAGTAAAAATATTTTACCTATTTCACAAAAATTACATAAACTAAAATAAACAAAAAAAAATATAATTAGGTTGAGTAGACTCAGAATCTTACGTCTGATACATGATCGAGATCTGATATCTTTTTCACAGGCTTAGCTATACAAGTTAATTTTGGCATTATATTACATGAAAATGGTTTTGGGTGGAATTATATTCCATACATTTTCTTAACTGTTTTACATTATTTAGTTATTACAGTCAGGTTAGAAAGTTTCTCATCGTTACTATGAAAAATACTTGTAAGAAATAGCTCTTGCATACTAGGTTTTTACTTATAATACCTACTTTAAACAAAGTTTCCGTACATCACTAAATAGACACTATACTGCATAAATATTTTTCTGTATAAATGAATTCATAAAGACGTCATTAGAAGAAACAAAATACCGTTTGTATATGATTAATAATGATACACAATTAATAATAAAAATAATAATATGTAAGTATAATATTACCGTACCTAAGAATAATATCTACCTAATCTACCTATCCACTTTAAAGTAAGAGTCAAAACTTGGTCAAAACTCATATGTGATATTTTAGTTTTTAAGTATAACAATCTGCGTGATTGACAAATGTTAGATATGTTTCTATATACATACGCATATATTACGTCTTTTTATGTAGGCAGAACGTTAACGGCCGCAAAATGCTGTCGCCATCGCCACGTCTGACAAATATTTGAAGGGCTTTTCAGAAAAATCGTATATCACTATAGGGACAGGTTGCCAGCCTGACGCCTAAAATTGTACGAGTAATACGTATGTAAACCTCGAATCCTTTGATGATCGCCTCTTACGACACCCGCGGGAAGGAAATAGGGTAATACTATTCTAAGCCGGCATCACACGGCAAGAGATTTACCTATTTACTTGAAATCATTCTTACCATTAATAATTTATCAAAAGTTTAGCTTTTTTATTTTTGTTCGTATACCTTTTTGCCTAGAATCAAACCTAGGACTTTTTTCTTAAAAATCTAACACACAGGAAGAAAATAGAGCAACTATTAATTTACGCAAATAACTGCACAGGCATTAAGTTAACGACATAACAAGTTTAATAACAATTATTAGACTATTTTGCCGGTTTGTCAATCGTTTTGTATTTGCTATAAGAACGTTATTGCACTTCATAGAGCATAATTTGCTAGTATAAAGACTTTATTATTTATAAGGGGTTTATAATTTTATAGAGTTTTATAAATGGTACTTTAGGAAATGGTATATAGCTAAAGTGTAGGAAGTCAATATACAGCGATTAAAATACCTTAATAGTTAAGTAAGTAATATTTACATAACATTAACATGTGCGCGTGCCTTGTGATGCCGGGTTAGAATAGCATCACCCCATTTCTTACCCGTGGGAGTCGTAGGTAAGAGGCGACTAAGGGTCTTGAGGGTGTGTAATGCAATTTTAGGCGATGGATGATGGATACACACACAATTTTCCGAATGATCCTCAAATATATGTCAGACGTGGCGTAGATGTCAGTTTTTGCGGCCGTTTACGCTCTGCCTACCACGCAAAGGATAAAAGGCGTGATATGTGTATGTATGTATAACATGTACGCTAGTGGATAAAGTCCGGAATGAGATTATGCTCCAGAAGACCAACCAAAGTAACGGACGACATAGTCTGGAAGTAAATGAAAATAAAAAGGGATTTATTCACAAAATGTTCTACAGGTACTTTTTATGAACATAGTATCTAAAACAATTACGAAAATTAGTGGCTGTAAACACTTGTGAAAAGGATGAACCTCAGCAAAGTTGCTGTTTTTCAGAAACATCCACCTAATTCTTTACATTGGAGAAACCTCCCAACAGTATGTGTCTAAATGAGTACTTTACAGTAAAAAGTAAAATAACACAGAATGAAAAGAGTTATATCTTATATATAACTTATAGTATACTACTGCCAATATTATACAAAGTTAAGTATTGCAAACTGAAGTGGCACATGGCTGGTCATATTTGTCGTAGAACCGACGGACGAGCAGCGGGTTCTCGAGTGGACACCACGCTTTGCAAGCGTAGCGTTTGACGCTTCTTGCTAGATGGACCGATGACTTAAAGAGGGCGGCTGGTAGCGACTGGATGGCGAAAACGGGCGATCGTGTCTTATTCTGTACCATGGGCACACCATGGGGGAGGCTTTCGTCCAGCAGTGGACTGCTATAGGCTATTGTGGTGTGTGATGAACATGTATCATACATACATATATCACGCCTATAATCCCTTACGGGCTAGGCAGAGCGTAAACGGCTGTAAAAACGGACATGTACGCCACGTCTGACAAACATTTGAGAGTAATTTGGAATATTGTGTATTACCTTAGTGACAGGTTGTTGGCCCATCGCCTAAATATGCAATACACACCCTCGAGTCCCATAGTTGCTTCTTACGACACCCACGAGAAAGAAATGGGGTGATGCTATTCTACGCCGGCATCACACGGCAACATGTATCTTTCTATATAATATCTCCTTGGCAATAATTGTATATTTCCTGCCACAAAGAACTTATTCTTATATGGTATATAAAGAACATGTGAATAATATTATCATTTTATACAGGTAGTAAGGGACAGCCCTCCGAATACTGATAGAGTGCATGCTAATCATGAAACTGAACAACTTTCCCCTTGAAATATAATGTCAGGAAAGGAAACAATATAATCGATCTTACTAACTGCCTCGGTATTTTTTTTGACATACCTGAAATATATTCCTAGGGAAAAGTTGTTCAGTTTCATAGACTGAATGATATGTGTGATGCTGTCCCTACACCCTGTATACCTACACATCTTCAGGAGTTCACTTTTGACAACCTTCAATGCTTCTGCGATAGAGCGGTGAGATGTCATTTGTGCTTCTACATACATACATGATACCTCCCTTGCGGGGTAGGCAGAGCGTTTTTGCAAACATGTTAGATTTACACGAGACTTCCTTTCGAGTTTTTTATTAGACAAATGTCCATTTAACTTCTTCTTTTGTATAGACAAAAGGCCATTTAACTTTTGTATGAAAAACGACCCACCTTTATGCAGTTTTATTCAGATAGTAAAAAAAAATGTTGCTAGTATTTGAATGGTTGAACCAGTCTATCAAACTGAATAACTTTCCCCAAGAAAAAAAGGCTGAAATAACAGAAAGACCGCTGGACCTCTCATACAAAATTTGTAGGCAGGTCAATTTAAACGGGGGCTTTCAATTTTTGTTTGTTTGTTTGAATCCTAGCTTGTTTTTACAGTTTCATGGATTTTTTTACCCCTTAAAATATTTGCAGCTTAATATTGTTACATCATCTTTAGCTACAGTTCTTATTCACAAAAGTACACTAAAGTCAGATCTAGGTTCACATGACAACTAGTAATGCAGACAGATCTTTCGATGCTTAGTATCAAGAGATGCCGGATGAGGATAGCATCACCCCATTCCCGTAGGTGTCGTAAAAGTCGATTAAGGGATGAAACCAGGGAATAGGCAGCAGCGTTCCCTGTAAATACAACACCTTGCCACGCCAATCCGCCTGTCAAGCATGGTGAGTAAGGAACATACCTCCCATGTCCAGCAGTGGACTATTGTGGCTGTTGAAGTTTAGCTCATATATTGCTTATGACCAACAATATTTTGGTGCGTTTGTTTTAATCTCGTGAAAAGGGGCGTTGACCCCTCATATAGACTGATCTAAAGATACATGTTACGTCATGATTCGCGTCAGTTTGTCTATTGGGGCAATGCCCTATTTCATGACATTAAACCAAACGCACTAAACGTAGAGAGTTAGTTGTTTCTTTTGGGAATCAAACTTAATAAGGAATAAGTACTTTCAGCAGCACCTCAACTTACCCATTTGAGGAATCATAATTTAAGGTTGAATTCAGTGCAAATAGTTTAAGTCAGAGTTCTACTCGTAGAACTAAACAACTTTTTCCAAGGAACATAGGTCAAACCTCTCATAAAAAGTGACACATTCTTGGTATTTTTTTTATGGGAAGTCCCAATTTCTTTTTCATATTTCGACCTTGAGGAAAGTTATTCAGTTTCACAAGTAGAACTCACTCTGAAGTATTTGCACTATATTAATAAGAAAACTAGTACAAAATTTATCTCTCTGGTAACTCTAACTGCAGCTGATAGTACCTACATATTTAAATAGCCCGTGATAACAAAACAACAAGCATGAAAATAATAAATATTATCAGTTAATTTTAGACTCGTTTATCGAAATTATCAGTGTCTATATTTATGCTTACATGACATGCCAACAATACAGAGGTTATCGGTTATTATATTTATGTGCCTACCAACTTATTGTGTCCAACAGTGTTACAATAAAATACAGGGTCTTTTGTAGTATAAAATCTACTAAAATGGTTCAATGTGTCCATTTTTCTGCCAATGTGCCTGCTACACCGAAGGTCATACCTCTACACAGCACAAGTATTTTTTAAGAGGCGGGCCGTGAGAAAAATGTGTATTTTTTGATGCACGCAATTTCTTTAGTGAATAATATCAGAATACGATAAACACCTTATTATTATGGTTAATGATTTTTGATTATATTATCTAGATTCTTGTCGCAGGAAAACACAATTATAGAAAGTTTGCTCGATAGATTTATTTTTCAAAGTTTGGTCTATTTTTGCACTTTTTTGCGTAGTGTATAGCAATCTTATGAACATAACACATTAATTTTTGCGAATACGATACCTTGTACATTACTAGATTCCTGTCGTACAGTTTTTTGATTACTTGTTTATCTGGTGAGAAATTTCCAAAACAGTGAAAAATCGTCTAAATATGGCCATTCCGCCCTGTTCTCACACACAGGATTTTCCATTAGTGGGAAAGGGACATTTAAAAGTTCGAGGCAGGCCCTTAAGTGTGTTTTCATTAAATTGTATAATATTAAAAAGTATGTATGTGTATAATTTTGATATTTCTTATAGTACAGTCAACTTACGTGAGGTTAGACACTCAAACTGTCCTAAGTCCAAATATGTCTAACTTAGCCTGATCTTGACTGTACAAGCTTTCTAAGTTAAGATCTAGATGGTGCTGTGTGCCTCATTCAGGAATACGAGTAGGTACTCATTTCGATTCACATACATCGTCGGTCGTCGATTTGAGAAGCAACAAGTCATTATTTAGAAAAAAAAACTACTTCACAACTTTAAGTAGCTTGTATCTTGAGATTTCATTACATCTTGCAGACATAATGCACAAATTACATACGACAAAACTTATCTTATCTTATCTAGCCGTCTAAATCCCACTGCTGGGCAAAGGCTTCCCTCCTCTTCTTCCACTGTTCGCGATCCTGTGTCTCCGCAACTACGTAAATAAAAATTGTTATGTATAAAAAGTTGCGTAAACTAAGCTTCATTGCCCCTTGAAAAGATCGCAGTACTTACTTTGCTTATCACTTTTTTTTAGGTATCGTTATTTTTTATGACAGAAAAGTTGGACGTGTGTGACAGTGTTTAAATTATTCTATAATACGATTCGACGTTGTGAAACAGCTTAAACCATGTCTAACTTTTTTTATAATGTCAAGGTTATAATTTTAATATTATGTTAGTTAGTACTATGAAAGCTTGAGTATGTGTACATTTTTTAAACACATCAACATGTTGGAAACAATTTTGAGAACTTGAAAAATTACACCGCACGCAGGTTCTAAAACCTGCGACTTTTGATACCACCGACGCCTCCACCGACTGGGCTACTGCGGCTTACCTGTCGTTGGCGAAATTATGCAAGTATATCTTAGTGCCAATAACGCGTGGCATAGCTCCGTCTACCGGGAAACTTAGCGCCAGTAGTACTGATACGGTAAGTCGCAGGTTCAAACCTTGCCTGCGGTGCAATTTTGCAAGTTCTCAAAACCTAATTGTAGTTGCAAAATTTAATTTCAGCAATGCAGATCTTTTCTCTCTTAATCTTAATCAGTTCATCACGTTTATTCTAAAAATACCTCCATTTGATAAGACCCATATCTACATCTACATCAGCCTATTGCAGTCCACTGCTGGACCCACATACGAAGCATCATTCTCTAACACACTCACTCACCACGTAGGTACTATAAACAACAAAATAGTTTCCCGTTACTTTACTATTTAACTTTACTTTACTTAATTTTTTGTGTCTACCTACCCGTAATATGTTTATATAATATGTTAAACTCTGTTATTGGCTGTTGAAGTCTTTCAGGCAAATTGTAATAATAGAACATGTGCTGTTGGGTTTGGTTGGGTTATGTTTACGAAATAAATAAACTTGAGGATTATTCTTCTAATTGAATTCCTCTTCATCTTCATGTTTGCTGGAGAATGTAGAACTTTGGCTATCCAAGAGCACGGTATGAAGTTCCTACAATAAGAGCACGTAGGAACTCTATACCTCGCTAGTGGCAATCACCAGTCGGAGATCTTCTGGAACATTCTTGAATCTTCGAGGATCTTCTTGAATTTGCGTCCATCTTCTTTGGTTTTCTTGAATCATCATGGATTTGCTTGAATCTTATTGCTTGATTTACATAAATAAATTTGAGTCTTCTGGAAGCTTCTTGTTCTTTTTTTACTCTTACCTTTACGATAATGTTTCAATTATGTTGCTGTCTTAGTTCAAATCTGCAAAAAATAATAAACAACTAATTCGAAGCAGCTATAAGTAAAAAAAAAATTGAAACGGGGGCAACGGAACTACCTTGGTTACTAGGTAGCAAATATAAATTAGATAGGTAATTAAAGTGACACAAATATTTTCTCAGGAATATTTACATATGTAAAGAACAGCTGGTGCTACCATGATAAACAGACGGTCACAAAATAAAGTAGTAAGTAGTAGTCAAATAGAATTTGTAACATTTGGAGCATTCATGGTATAGTGGCTAAGCCGCCTGTGTGCCATTTTTGGTTTCTTTTTATTTTTGTATGATGATTAAAATAGTTTTTTTTATTTTTATTTTATTATTCCCAAGTTCAATGTACCGGTATCTCAAACTTCTAATCGTCCTACCATCCCTTCAGTATGCAGATCAGCTAACCCTCGGAAAGATGCAAATTTTTCTAAACCTCTGTGGGAACTCTATTTGCATAAGAAATCCGAAATTCAAATTTCGGATAAAGGGTTAAAGGGTCAGTCATCAAGATATTTATAAAAAGGTCAAACATATTCTGGTTCTTAATACAGATGTTGAGAATAACCAACATTGGTTGATCTGTTAAATTGGTGTTTATGATAATACAGTAGCGTTTTTTTTATTATATTAAGTATGGGAAAGGTGCCTGTGGGCAGCTTCCGTGTGAGTCCTACATTTTTGCATAATTAGTGGCACCTTTGAATTGCTATCGAATGCAAATTCTGGCTACCTGTAGGCAATGTATTCTAATAGTGATCAATAGGGATATATAAGGGAGTAAAAATACTAACGTAACGGTATTTTTTATCAACTTTAAAATGTCGAAAATTTTGGACATCTTTTATTTTTTTATTTGTATTATAGTATTATGTATATTATGGAGGATTGATAGGTTAACACTTTATTGCTTAGATCATACACAGAAAAACAACACAGACAACGTAAAACTAAAGAATGCAAAGGCGGCCTTATCGCTTGCAAAGATCTCTTCCAGGCAACCTCTGCGTTAAGAGAGATACAATTAAGATAAAAATGCAAGTTTAAATAGCAAATAAAAGAAGAAAAAAGACAATTATATTTAAAAAATTACCATAGTTGTAAGCTAACTTAACAAACATACATCTCATATGCATAAATACTAGTAATATTTAAAAAATAACTTCCGAGGTACTCACGAGGCGCACATAATTTTATTAAAAATTCTAGTTTTTGCGCGTGCAAAATGTTAACTTTACTTTTGTGAAAGCACAATTTCCTTTTTTCTTTAAAAATGCAGATAAAGGTACATAAAATATCTTGTAATTATATTCTTAAGCCTAAAAGTCTCATTTAACCTTTTCCTTATTTGCTTCATCGAAACCTATCAGACCGTTAAGGTGAAACATTGGTGAAACTATCGCCTTGAAATAAAACATTTTGTCATTTTACATACGCTATTGAAACTATGGCTGTAAGTAATAAAGCATAAATTGTAAACTAACTCCTGAATTGGCAACATGACTAGAATTACAAAACTACGAGTATTTATAACCAATAAAACTTAATTATAATTTTAAGCTATATTAGTTAAAGCCAAAAGTGTTCATAGGGCTACCTTATATCCAGTTTTAGCAAAAAAAAAAGTAAATTTATAAAATGTATTTATTTTACTTATTTCATGTGATAAGTTATTGTCACTGATTCATAATTAGTTTCCAGATGAATCGTTCGTACAGCCAGTTTATTTTCTGTTTAAGAGCGCTACTAGTCGTGACGTTGCACCTTAAGTTTAAGTTACTAAGTAAGCCTTATCGGGCTAAGCCGTAGTCCCCACAATGTAATTCGAACAAAACATGAAGACCCACAACTTTTGGGCTTAACTTGTTCAAGTTTGTACAGGACGGACAAAACTTGTGTGCGTACATGGTGGATTGAAATCCGGTTATCAAAACCGGATGGAACCTGTTATTTTTGTAATTATTTGAGACATTTGTAGATGTTATCGGCAGATTGTAAAACACGTTAAGTTTAGATTTTAAATATTTTTTAAAGCATTATTAAGTATATTTATTATGAATGTACAAACAGGATGTACAAATATAAGCTGCAAATATTTTAAGAGCTGAACCACTGATAAAATTGAACAACTTTCTCCAAGGAACATAGGTCGAAATATACCTAAAAAAAAATATTGTAAAACTGAAAAAGTACACTTTTCAACTATTTTGTTCAATTTATTTAACAATTATATTTAATTCAATTAGATACCCAAGTTCTTGAATTAGTATAATACATAAGTCCATGTACAGTCGGTTACCTATATCAGGTATTCCAAAAGAACTGAACTATTTTTATCCCCAGTTAATACATAAAAAAAATACTAATTCTCATAAAATAAGTTATTTTCTACTAATACATATTCATGTTAAGAAAAAAATTATTGCTGGGAACAAAAATAATTTATGTAGTTCCTTACTTAATTACTTACCTTATGTGCTACAACCGACTGTACATAAATACAAAGAATGATACCCCTAAGGCGTAGTTCACACATGTCGCTTAAAGGTTATTCTTAATGAGCCGTGACGTAAGCTGACAGGCTGTCTTCGCCCTAAGCGTAATTAGAGGCAACGGGCGGTGCCTACACTCTGCCTAGTGTAACTTGACCCTTATCATTTTAATCAAGTTCTAACTATAGATGAAACAGGTCATCCAGAACATACCAATTATTCATTATTTATTGCATAAAAATACACAGAAAAAATATTAAATTTTCTGTCTCAAATACTTACAAGCCATTCAGAAAAGATCTTTTCAAGCCAGCCAACCCATGTCTTGCGAAAGAGTTTAAAATATTTTTTGGAACAAATAGGCAATATAACAGAATTTTCCCAAATAAATGAATAATTAACACTTTATAATAATAAAAAATACATTTAAAAAACCTACATATACCTATAGGTAGAAAAACTTAATATAATATAATAATTATATCCTGCCCGCGCTTAAAATTTTTCCATCTTTTCAAAAATACCTAACACAGGTAGGTATTGTTTTAAAATTTGGTATTCAATTAAATCCAATCGGTTTTCATCGCTTAGACAACATTCAATCTGTAAAGAAAGAATTAGTCGCCGGGTATTAGTTGCAAAACTTACCCGGTAGATGGAGCCGTGCCACGCGTTACTGGCATTAAAAATACACTTGCAAAATTGGCGGACAAGGAACGAGCTGCGGTAGCGTAAATGAAAAATAGAAACAAAAACATTTATACAATACTGATAGAATAAATATAAAAATATTAATAAGTATAATACGTTTAATAGTCAATAGTAACCAAATAGGTATAAAGGCCAAGTTAAAATGGTTGAATAACCCACATACTTAATAAAGATGATATCTAAACTGTCATTTTTATTAAGATTACTAAAACGTTTGCCCTTAAACAAAGGGGATCTGATATTATGTAAAATTTTAATAAGCAGTGAAGTTTTTGTTTTCATTAAATTCCTTTTAAGATTTTAATAAGTTATTTTATAATTAAATTATGAAGATGAATTTAAAAGAAAAACATCATTAATTTCACCCACAAAGTGTTACAACAAAAAATAATTGAATGATAATATGTAACATTTTTAGTATAATTATGTGCTACACTACTACAACAGTCACAGCAGTCCACTGCTGGACATGGGCCTCCCCCAATTGGGGGGTGTTAGCCATACTCACCACGCTTGGCAGGCGGATTGGCGAGCGCTTTGCAAGGTGTTATAGATGTTCAGAGAACGCTGCTGCCCATTCCCCGGATCCATCTTTTTGCCGGTAGAAAAGGGGCGATGCTATTCTAAGCCGGCATTATGTATGTAATTTTATT
The DNA here is from genome assembly GCA_027580185.1 of Tuta absoluta. Classification (NCBI taxonomy): domain Eukaryota; kingdom Metazoa; phylum Arthropoda; class Insecta; order Lepidoptera; family Gelechiidae; genus Tuta; species Tuta absoluta. Next base: position 4,737,194 of record JAQAHW010000023.1, on the reverse strand, counting down.
TAATAATATTCATGTATGTAATATCCATTATGATAATAAAACAAAAGAACGGTGAATCGTAAAAGTAAAGTTACAAGTACAACATAAAGGCGAGATTACATGAGATAGGTATCTCTAAACAGCTGTGGCTCTCAAACTGTACAGACTTATACTTCAATGCAAAATGCAACAAAAAAAGGAAGAAAATAACACACAAATCACGCCTTTTCCCCTTGCGGGTTAGGCAGAGCGTTAACGGCCGTAAAAATAAGGTCGCTATCGCCACTTGAGGGCTACATATTTGAGGGCTGTCTCAGAAAAATCGAGTATCACTTTAATCACAGGTTGTCAGCCTGTCGCTTAAAATTGCAATACACATGAAACCCTCGAGTCTCTTAGCCGTCTCTTACGACACCCGTGAAAAAGAAATGGGGTGATGTTATACTAAGCTGGCATCGCTCGGCACGTGAAAAGCGTTTCACAGTGACAAATAGCTTCGGAAATAGTTTAGAACGGACAAATTTCACTTCTCGCAAACTTTGAGAGCCGTAATCCAAGTAGAATAATCATAAAGGTGTCTCAGGGAGCCTCGGGTCCAAATCCCGCTCATTTTGCGGATTTGCAGTTGAAATTAGTTCCAAATCTGGGGCTTAGGGGGCCCCACCTCCTACGGGGGGGCCACGGGGGCCCTCGCGCTGATAAATAACCCGTGCCTTGTTTTGTTTTGGCATTTAGAAGGATTGCATTTTATGTTAAATAAGATTTAAGAACCTACAAACAAGTTATGACAGAATATATTTTGAGGTAGGTATAATGGAATAGAAATGGCAGGTTTTGGAATATGTAGGTACGGTCTATGTAGTTATAAAATTAAATAAGCAGAAATCGTATTTGTCCAATTTAAGTACATAAAATAAGGAAGAAGAAACGTAGGGTTGCTCTTCATCTGCTATAAGTTTAGTTGTGAAATTTTAGATTGTAAAAGTAATTTACTTACATTTTTGAATGTCGAAATCAATTTGAAAAAGAACCAGGTCTGAAATATAGTCTCTTCTCTTTTCGTGTGGGAAAACGAGTCGTCCAACGACCCGATAAACCCTGGTGTCAGAGTTTTTTCAACCGCCTACTACTAGTAGTAGGCCTATAATATAGTATACAATACCTACGTGTGTTTTGATTGCCAAATTTTTCGAGGCAACTAGAAACTATAATAGAGAAAAAGGTTCTAAGATTGAGAACGTCAGCTAATATGTTCACATGTCAGGTTTAGAATCTGGAGCAGATCATCGCACATCGGTATTCAGATCGCACAACATTGCGGTGCGCGTACGCAGCGAGCTGCGTGTTAACGACGTATCGTTGACATAGGGTTGCCTCTATAGGTACAAATCATAGGTATATACCTATTATAATACTTACAGAATTGTATTGAATAGCTAAAAAGGTGTGCCTTGGAACGACTGACTTTTCCGAAAACGCTAAACTAAAGGCACATAAGTCAAAATTTATATTTTATACAAAATCCTCTCATACAAAAACGTTAGCCGACTATGGGAGTTTTTTTTTTAATTGATCTATGTTTATTTACCGAACTGAGCTGTGCTTTTTCGAAAAAGTATGCTTACGTATGCTAATATTTAATTTTACTCTAAACTAATTTGTAAAGATTTAAAGCTCTACATTGGATTTATTAAACTTTTCGAAACTAATTACACCCAAAAAATAAGTGTCTGCTTCGGGATTATTTTTACTTTAATTCATTTAAATCCTGAAACATATCAGCATTGACAACCCTAGCGTTATTATTAGCATTCAAGTACAGTAGCTGCAATAAATTAATGCAGTCAACTTGCAACAATACCACGTTTCACTCGGCGAGAACCTCGGTACCAACGCGGGTTTTTTTTTATTATACATGGTGTGGATTTTATTGATACATTCAGATAAGGAGTTTTTAAAGGTAAATTAGTAGCTAGTACAGCCAGTGGAAGAAAGTTATGACTAGAAATTAAAATTTTCAATATAAGTGGAGATTTATTATTAGTCCGATATAATTTATTAATCTGGTCTAACTGTTGTATAAAACTGTTAATCTCCCAAATAAAATAAAATAAAATAAGCTAAATGTCAGGATCCAAACAAATTTACGTCAAAATTATAGCGATAGACCCGGTAAATCAAATAAAACGTGTTGAAATTTCAAGTTAGCGACAAGTCTTACTTAGATACCCAGGAAGGATCGGCTCTATAGTCGAAGATTTTTCAATTCTATAGAAATTACAACTGCAAAAATGCAATGACAAATTGACAATGTAAGCGTGAACGTGTTTGGTAAGGAGTATCATACACCGAACGACAATCTGTAAACAGTCTATATTCATCATGTTCCAACATATAGTTCGGCCTGTACACAATAAGGGGGAGTGCATACGCAACGGCGTGATCGCAGCGTTTATATGCCACCGCTGCGTGGAGGATGCGTTACTGTTGCGTGACACGCGAGACGCTACCTTCTTGCCACTCTACTACTACTACCTGTCAGGCCACTTTTAAAAGCACATTATGACAGCTCTCGAAACCATACAAGAAGAGATAGCATCATAAGAAAATGAAGCGTATGGTCAGCATTAGCATGAATTTGAAAGCAGCCATAACAAAATCGCGTGGGAGTTCATTTTTTAACTGGACTCTTTGATTTTAGCCCCTATTAGGGCCTTGAAACATAACCTGACTAATTGGTGCGGAGCAAGGGCGCACCCGGAGAAGTTTGTGCGGTTGTTCAAATTACCAGCTCAATCACGCCCTTGGGGCACGACTGTGTTTAGGAATTGTTCTGGAAGTAACTGATAGAACTGATGGCGTGACTGCAGAAAACTAACGTTTAAAGGAGTGAAGTTACTAGACAGTGAGCTAATCAATTCCTTATTTCAAATAAACCTCCTGTATACAATAAGGGGGCGTGCATACGCACCGGCGTGATCGCAGCGTAAGTTTATGTGCCGGCGCTGCGTGGAGGATGCGTTACTGCTGCGTGGCACGCGAGACGATACTTTCTTGCAATGGCCGGGGAGCTGGCTACTATAGAAAACTTTTGACGGAATACGAAACCACCAAAACCATCCAACTGTTACTCTACCAAGAAACATCGGAATTTGGGCTCTGATGGTTTCGTTAAATACGAACAGTTTATCGAGCAACGAAGGTCCGTAGAAAGAGCCATTCTTGTACAATTTTTAATAACCTGTCGAAGGGACTTAAATTTTTCTATTGGAGCCTTGACTAGGTTGGTTGAAAAAAAAAGTTGTTAAAACAATTTCATGGTGTTGTAGTTATGAATTTCTTACAAACAAAATTTTATGTTTGTTTCAAAAATTTTCTAGTAGGTTCTGCCTGAACATCATCTCAACCAATGGAATGTAACCAGTATCTGGATCTATGGCGATTACATCTACAAATGTTCCTTCTATTCGTCAATTTTAAATGCATTATTACGTAGCTATCTCTCCGGCTACGTGAATCGTGGCGGCATTCACACCAACTTAAATTGCTTACTCAATCGATGTGATTATTTCTTTATGTTTTTGTGTCACAAAGGTGTTGGTCCGAGTTGTTAATTTGCCAAAGGAAGACACGTGATTGTGTAGGAATTTTCGGTTAGTAATTACGAGACATTAAAGTATCACTGTGGGTGCGAAAATTACTGTAATGCATGTATTTTAAAACAAATTGTTATCGCAAAATCTAAACCGACTTCGAAATGGAGAAACACTGAATGGCCTGTATCTTCAAATTTAAAATACTTATTTTAAACAAATTTGCATCTTCCAGGATGTACCTTCAATTTGTTTGCTAAACAAAGAATTAAGGTCAGAGAAACAGCGTCTGAGATATAAAAAAACATTTAAACTTACTTTTCGCTCACTTGTTTTAAATCTGGACCAAAAAAAACTTTTTCGAACATATACATCGAATTAATAATCTCCCTTTTGAATGCAGTTAAAATATTACACGTGATCCGTTCTAATTTTCTTTTCTTGACACTTATTCTTCGCCAACACTAATATTTTGATTGTTATCGTGCCAAGCAAGTGCTTCCAACGAAGCAATTTTGGAAATTGCTCTTTATTGTCAAACTAAACAACCACGCGTTTTATCGAGTAATTTCCTTTCGACAAGGAACATAAAAAATGCAAGAGAACTGTCATGTTTATGAAATGATTGGTTGCATTACCTAATGGAGCTACTGTGTGTTTTGACAGCCGCAAAGGAATAACATTTTATATCTGGTTTGATTTTGAAGAAATTGTATTCTATACCTAGTTTAGTTTAATATCGTGAAAAAAGACATTGATCCCACATACAAACTGACCTAAACGGATATGACACGTCATGATTTACGTCAGTTGTATAAAATGTCAATCACCTTTTTCACGAGTGTCCCTTATTTTGTGCACACGCTGTAGTATGCATTTTATTTGACAGATTTGGTTTTGCCGCGTTATGATATTTTTGGTTGCACTGTAATTACAGCGTTCCGAACCGAAAATTTAGTCACAAGAATTTCCTTGTGCCAGATCATTATTTTACGTGTGATAATTATTTTCCTATGTGTAACTTTTATTTTAAAATACACAAAACGTAATCGATAAACAAAAATTTATCAGTGTCGAAATAAGCCTTCGTGTGTAACTGTACTTATTTCCTAGCTCGTACTAAACACGAACTAAATCACCTTAGACTCTACTTCCTGGTGTTAATGGCGAAAGTTGTTTAGCAGGGGCTTTGTGTAATGAAGCGTGGGGAATTGGGCAGTTCGTACATAATTTGACTAAGTTATGTTTTGCCACAGTCCTGTTTCGTCACTTTTTTTTATTCTTACTACAAGTCCCGGTTCGTCACAATCAATAAACTTCTTCTCCTTCTTTTCGTGTGGGACACCGAGCCGACCAACGACCCGATAAACCCGAGTGTAAGAGATTTTCAACCGCCTACTACTAATAGTAGACCTCTGCGATAGTTCCGTGCATCAAAGGGCACGTCGGTCCCGGTTGCTGACTATGATTTCTAAGACGTTGCACAACCATGTCAATCAACAATGATAATGATAAAGATAATACACACTCAATATACCTACTTATTTAATATAATTTAAATGTTTCATCCAATTCCTTACAGCTTTAATAAAAAAAAATGGTGAGTGATTTGTCTGGCAATATTTTAAAAGTCTTAGATAGATTGTGACAAACCAGGACTAAGATAATTGAAAATAATAGCTCTGTGACGAATCAGGACTTGTTTTTTATGTGTGACGAGCCGGGAGTGAGGCGAACAGGGCTTTACTCGTTCGTACATAATTTAGGCATATGGGTGAATCAACTATTCTTTGTACTCTTAGTTTTGTTTTTTTGGAAAATAAAATATTATTTTTTAATAAAGTTTTTTAATGGTATTAATAAAACATATATTAAATTTTGCTATAGCAGTATCGGCACCGAAAAATTTACTATTTTTCAGAATATTTTACATACTTATAAGAAAACTCAGGTAAGTATGAGTCCCCTGGGTAACGTTTTATATTTGGATAAAAAGTTAAGAAAATATCAAGTTATAGAAACAATCAATATCTTTATTTAAAGCAAAAAACGTAACGAATCATAAATGCAGTTTAAAAAAGCTAGAAAGTGTAACATTAACATTTTTTTAAACCTTATTGTGTCTCTTGGGTCACGAGTGATAAGTTACACAGCGGTTTTTCTTCATATTTAAGGTTCTGGCCAACAAAAAACAAAACTAATAGTTTTCACTAACTTCTCCAAACATAAAATAAACACTTCTTTAAAAATATGTATTAAAAAATAGCTGTAATCACTTCTAAACTATAAAATTGACCATAAACTTTGGGGACAAATTTGTTAGCCAAGAATTTTTTTTTGTGAATTAAACCATCAGTAGCCATTGCAGCGTAAAGAAAAAATTCTTGATTGTTATTTCTTATCTCTTCTAAGTAAGTATTTGCAAACCATGCCAAATTTCCTTTTAATTTAATTTAACAACTGTAAAATGTCTCCTAACTCACGAAAATTGTCTCTTGGGTCACGATAATTGTGACTCAGCGGAACTGTGACCCAGGGGACAATTAACGGTTAAATGTTATTTTCTATTAAAATATAAAAATATCCGTAAATTTGCCTACAGCCAAAGCATTTTAGACTCTATCACTATATAAAAACAAAACAATTGCTATAAATAAAACAGTGTTTACTGAAAAAATTGTCGTCAGTCAGCAGAACTTCAATAAACCCACGCTGCCTTGCCGAGAGCTGCGGACGAAATGGCCGAGCAATCACAGCTTTTGAAATGGCTTGAAGATGATCAGGTGATTCGTAGGACAGTTTCTATTGGCTGCGCGCCATTTCACAGTCTGTCTCTTTCACTCTTTAAATATTTTGAATTGCGTGACCCCGTGGACGTCCGTCATATTGTAATTTGTGGGACAGAGGTATTAAAATCAATGAAAAATACTAAAAAAACTTTATTTCGCTTAAAATATAGTTTTATAAAGGATATTATCTCCTAGTATGAGATGATTCTTTCAAATTAAAGCTCTTCTAGGAGTATTTTTTCAGAAATTGATAATAAAGTTGACAGATGCATCAATGGGACAGGTCTTTTATGTATGAAAGCGGAATTTGGTCCCCAGGGTGACATGTTTTTTATTATTATAAGTTTACGCAAATTACCCTCCGGTCTCATGTGAATATTCCTGAGGATTCTATAACTTCAGAATAAAGTGTGAAATTGAATTTTTCCGATCACAAATGTAATTATTACAAAGAAGTTTTTTGAGGACACGTTTTGACAAAGAAAAGTTGATTCACCCATATGACGTCGGATTAGATTAGTGACTTTCACGTACATGACATGTTTATAGTTTAATAAAACCAATACAAAAGGAGTTTTCCTCGAAGTGTGATAATTTGGTTGTCTTGTAATTAGATTGTATTGAAGTTGCATTTATCATCTGAATAAATTACTTTGCCAGTAAATAATGCGAAGAAAGTAATCGTGCCTTATGGGCCTTATGGCGTTATCTACGTCCACCTGTGGACTGCTAAAGGCTGGTGTGATAGTGTGACGTGAAAATAAGACAAAAATTACGATCCCAGTTGTAAAAAAAGAACTACAATATTCCAACAGCCCTTCAAAGTCAACAGTTTCCTCCTTAAGGAACATACACAAATTGTATAACTTTAAAAGCACTAACCCGTTTTCTCATCACCCAAAGGTTGCCTGGCAGAGATTGCTACCTAGCATTTATTCCGCCTTGTTGTACTGTTTCTTTAACTTTGTGTTTTTAATTGTCGTATTTTTGTTTTTTGTGCAATAAAGAATCATTTCATGTTATCTACATTTTCACTACAATGTAATTCTATAAACAAACTTTTTTGCAATTAAAGTTGTCTAAGGATTCATCCTATCTCTTTTCCCTACAAGGGCCAAAGAATGAAGAAACCCTTGTAAAACCTACAACTACGTACATTTTAATGTATGTATGCAGGCATTTGACTACGTCCCGCCTAGAGCATGTCAATTCCATATTTGCACGCATACATGCATAGCTGTTTGGTCAGATCGCCATTTATTCGTTTCTTACGCGCATTAGGTAAGTGTAAATACGCCTTTGCAAAAGAAATTGTTTTTGAGCCATCTATGGATAAATATATCCTGGACTGCTATATTTATCCAGTCCTGCAAGGGTATCGCAATTTTAATAAAAAGCTTAAATAAACTGCAATCTTATTTATTGTTCTATTTTTACTTATTATTACCGTTTTGCATATCTACCTAATTCAATATTTACTTAGTTCACAAAACCTTTTGTAATTAAATTGTTATTAAAATTAATTACTAATTATAATTTACTCATGTAGAAACTCATGCACCGTGACATAATAACATGACGTGTTTTTTTTATTTGTAGGTATCACGTTTCAATCTAACAAAAAAATAGTTTTCTGCACCGACTCTGTCCCTAGAGATAGTTATAAATCGACAAAAGTATAATTCTTTCCACTCATTACTCGAACAAACAACATGGCGCTTACTATATTTAATACGAGGTTCTTACGAAAATTTTACATTAGTAGTTTATTACATAGCACTTAGTTCTTTATTTTACCCAAATGGTGAAACGGAACGCAACGACCCCGACTGCCTTAAAACTTAAGGGCCCCGTTTAACGGAGCGTAATTATGTGTGAAGTCACATAATTTCCCGCGCATTGTTTCGCGGCCATTTTCTTTTGAGTTATAGCCGTGGTTTGGTGCAGCGTGCTCTAGGGTCGCCTTTAGAATTAAAATTATATTACTTTGACAGCCATAGCAGTCAAGATTAGCGAGCGCAGTACATGGTGTTGAATTCACAGAGAACGTTACTGCCCGTTCCCTGATAATAACAAGTTAGTAATATGAGTATAAACATAGGAAAAATCATACATTTGTCAGTACCTACTTATTATTCTGTGTCAGTACCTACAGTCGTTATACCAATTTTAGTATGGGAACTTACCTTCTCATTTACGTAAACTTTGGTTGGATAATTTTCCCAAAATGCTCCAACCATTTTTGGTCCAGCTTTGCGAGCAAATCAAGAAAAAACATTGTTGTTTATTGTAATGATAAGTTTTTTTTCAGCAGCTAGTTAAACATCGTATTTTGCCAATGTCAACTTGTATGCAAATAAGTTTCTATCAACCCTATCCGGCCATTAGTCGGGTCGCTAAAATGCAAACAGTCGTTTCGGGTTATTCCGGGAGGCGTTTAATGGCGCCATTTTGTACGCTCTCTCTTTGTACGTTTTGAGTTGTTCTGAACGCGATATGTGACATTTATGGGCACTAATATAAATGTTACAAGTGACTTTGTATACCTTCTGATGGCAGGTTGATAGGGGTATAACTTAAACTTTTTTTTGCTGTGCTTTTTTGTCAGGAGGTATTTTTTTTATAATGTTTAGATGGATTTAGTTTATTTCTATTTTTACACATAAGAGGCCTCAGTGTAGTGCCTGAAACGGCTATCCCTTTCTAACTAACGGTAAATTGCATTCATAAGTGGGAACAGAACGGAATCTTGCAGTTTTGACGATTTTAGAATCTCTAATTTAGGACTCTACAATTTGCAAATATTTAAGAATTTTGACTGTTATAGTGTAGATTTAAATATTTGTTTCGCTTATGGGTATAAAAACCCGTTATTCTACAAAAGATGGCGTCAATTACCGCGGGAAACCTACCCACAAATCGTAAACACAATTTCCCGTGCCCAAAATCTTATCTCAGACATTTTTCATTTCGACAGCATGCAATTGTGAAATCCACAGCACCTAGGAGGGCCCGGTCGGATATACGCCATTACTAGTACCCTCACACTACATACGCACACATAAATGGGATCATACATGTGTGTGTTGTACGTAAATATAGAGATTAGGGTTGTTTATGGTCTGAGTTTCGAGGTTATTCGATTCGGTTTAGGTGAATTGATGATTTGTTTTCAATGAGCACTTCGCTTATGTATACCTAGTTAAGCCATTTTAGAAAACTCTCCGTCTAAATATGTAGGTAAGTATATTATCATCATGTGGTGCTATCTTCAAATTAAAGTTTGGAGATCGGCATGTAGATACTCTCGTGATCCTGCACTCTCCATTTCAGCTAAATGTTTGAATATATTATAAACAAGTAAAATTTATTTAGGGACTTTAATTTAAACAATTTTATTTTTATTAATATGTTGACTAGATACTTAATTTTTGGTTTCTTTGGAAAACTTACAACTAAAATAATAACAGTAGTTTTATTAATACGTACGTTGTCTTTTTTCTTGCTTTTATTTATATTTAATTTAGATGTATTCCTATCTCAGAAATGCATGACTAAATGGGCTTTATAAAACCACCTATAAGTATACAAAGTAAGTAAAAACTAAAAATAAAGCGGAGATAAAAATTACATTTATAACTTCAAATTCACGAATAATCGAATACCCATGTTGACCGTTCGGCACATCCCTAGCACATACTCATACACTAGTAAACACATAGGGTGGACGGATTACTCCCGGGGGTAATTTTTACCCCAATTTTTACCCCATCATCGAACCGTCGCCACCCACTCGACTCATCATTCGATATTTGAATTAGTTATAACCAGCCAGCATTTCGCCTGCGGCATGCGGGTTTTGGTCAACTAGACGTGAAATTCGATTGGGCAATTTGTGGCTATGCTAGCGTTATTTTCAGGATTTAAATAAATGTATTACTTATGCAACTACCTCTTTTACACTATGTCATACCTATATCTTTTCCTTCTTAAATATGTTTGTAGAGGTATTTATACAAAAAAAGCAAGCCTCTAGGTACCTAAACTATTACGATTGCTAACAAATTTGTTTCTTCTTTCGAAACTCAAATAAGAAACCCAAATTATTCAATTTTTTACTTTGTAACGACAGCCAGTAATTACGCACTTTCAAATTTCGAGCGTTATCGATGTAATGGCAGTTGATAACGACTATAATTCGATTATTAAGTGTTTCATTTGCTGGTTGAGCTCTCGATTCGGTTGTTCTTTTTTTGAATGTTGGTTTTTTTAGGGTGCGTGTCTCGATGATTTGTGGTAGCGCTTTCATTATATTGAAGAACTTACAGTAATTTTAGTAACTGTTCTTGTGGGAATACAAGCAAATGTTAGTTGAAATGAAATTTCTTATCGAAAATTGAATCGACAGGATGAACCATTCTCCATCTTATTGTCTTTTACGCCTAGTAAAAGGTAAATTGCTTGTTCTGCTAATATTATTTTCCGTAGGTTAGGGAGGAATTGGCAGGTTTTTATACATTGCTACTGATATTAGCAAACCACATTATTATAACAGGAAACACAGCACATGTCTAAACTAAACACCAAAACAGGCAACTCTTAGAATAAATTGGTTTCCAATAACAATCATTTATTCACCATCCTCGTCGCACCTACCGAATCGATAATGCGATAAAATAGTGCTACCTACCAGTACACACGTAGTACTGCTAATTTGTTTTGACATATCTAAACGAACGACCACTTTTCCCGCCTACAAGTTTCAAAACTGCAAAAGGGGATTCGAAGTTTGAAACGAATTTAAAAAAGTAATTCGTATTCGTAAACTAATAGAAGCTAAATTCGATTGAATAATTTTAAACTTGGAGCAAAGCTCATTGGGTTTTATACTTTTTTATTGTTGGGAGCGAGCGATTGAGTTTTCGCATATCTATTATATTCGGCCAGACCCTTTTTGAGTTCGAATTTTTTGCCCTTTGTATTTTAAATTTTTGTATGTGAGGGCGATCCCCCACGTGCGCGTGCCGTGTGAGATATTGCGTTTCGTTTCATATAAAAACTTATTTCGCGGTCGATAATGTGCACAAAAAACTCAAGATTTTTTGCTTCTCCATAAAAAAGTGTACCCCTTCATTTTCAATTAGGAAATTCTTCTTCCAGCACGCCAAACTTATTAAAATTAGGATGCGATATAAAGTTCACCGTTAATATAAATTATATGAGCTTATTAAGAGGGAAGAATACCTTCGCCATTTCAAAAAATTAGGTATTTAAGAAAACTCATTCTGTCGCTCGCGCGCTGAAGTCCCCGCGTAGTGCGCACAACACATACACAGAACCTCACGCACACAGACAAACGCTGCCGCCAGCCCTGCGAGCGCAGCGACGACGACGACTGCGCAACGCGGGGTGCTATATTGTTTTCTTAGATCATTATGGCGTAACCGAAACTAAATTGAGGATTATTTTGATAAATCCGTATTTTACTACCTATGTTATGCAATGTGTGTAAAGTAAACTAAATATTTTTTGATGATTTAGCTTGAAAAAAGTAAGTACCTACACACAGAAAAGGAATAAGCTACATGAGGATTCTTAAAACGAATTGAAATATAATAATTCCCAATGAAACATTCTTGTAGAGGAAGTTATTTTGTACCAGTCTTTTTTTTAGATTTTTAATATTTTTACTGGATATAAAAATATTTTGATTTGTTTGGAGTACCCCTGTGTAGCTTAATCATAATAGACTGTACCTAGGTAGTAGGTAGGTTGATATTTACGAAATATTATGATTTTTGACTTTGATTAGACTACAAAACTACTGCATTTGCTGCTATAATTATCTATCACATTACAACTAACTATAATGTTTTCAAGTAGGTACCAAATTTTTTTTCGGATTCGTGGTCTCATATTTAAAACTGAATATGTATGTACCTAATGTAGGTATAACATTATTTTATAATTATTGCAGGTTCGGATTTATTAATAGTCACACGATAATGGCTATGACTATGTGCGCCTGAACTGTCTCCTGTGCTGACACGCTTGTTCCGCCTCTCTCTTAGAGAAAGAACGGTGCCAGGGGCCTGGAAGCTTGCTAATGTGCAACCAATTCCCAAAAACGGCGACCGTGCTGACCCTGCCCATTACCGCCTAATTTCCATCACCTCCATCCTATGCAAGGTAATGGAGAGGGTACTCAACAGTAAGTTGCTGACACACCTTGAAGACAATGATCTCAGTGACCGTCAATATAGCTTTCGCCGGGGGCGGTCTACTGGTGATCTTCTTGTGTATGTCACCCACTGCTGGGGCGAAGCTATCGAGTAACACGGCGAAGCACTTGCCGTTTCACTCGATATCTCGAAGCCTTTAACAGAGTCTGGCATGCAAGTCTGCTCAGCAAGCTTCCTGCTTATGGCATCCCAGCTGATTTTTGTACTTGGATTTCGGACTTCCTTAGTGAACGGCCCATCAAAGTAGTCGTTGACGGTTGCTCCTCTAACCTTACGGCCATTGATGCCGGAGTTCCTCAGGGGTCTGTTCTCTCTGCAACTCTTTTCCTGCTGCACATCAATGACCTTCTTCAGCATGGTATTGTTGGATACGCAGATGATAGTACCGTTTCAGAGAGATACTTGCAAGGTAAAAAAACCAGTGGGGATGAAATACGTTCGTTAAGAAAGGCCATGGTAGAGCAAACAGATCTGACCTTAAGCCTTGGCGGCTATGAAGCTGGGCGTCCTTAATAGAGTGAAGCGATACTTTACGCCTGGACAGCTTTTAACTCTTTACAAAGCACAAGTCTGTTTGTCGGTTTTTTACAGATTGTACTTTGGAGAGTGTGCTCAAGAGCTTCACGACCCTGTTCCACCAGCTCCCTTCTACCCTCGGACATCCAGACGCACCGCCGGATACCATCCATACCTGGTTGCCATTCCACCAATTCGGACTAAGCGTTTCCAGTCATCATTTATAATGCGCACTGCTAAAGCGTGGAACTCACTACCTGCGTCTGTGTTTCCAAACGCACACAACCCTAATCTCTTCAAAGTAAGAGTGAACAGGCTTCTTCTGGGTGAGCTCGCTCCATCTTAGACTCTGTCTCTGTCTTATGACCTAGACTAGAGTCAAGAGCAAACCCATCCTTGATATAAAAAAAATGGAGGAAAATAAGGAAAATACTTTTAGAATGGGGCAAAAAGAAACAAATACGTTTATTTGTCCGCAGGAAGAAATTTCACTTCAAGAGAAAGAATAATATTTGGTTTGTATTTTGTTTACCTACCTACACCTCACTAAGTAGGTAGGTACCTCTCGCAAGTTATTACAACTAATATTAGACACATTGCTGTTTTTAACCGACCCCAAAAAAATAAGGTTATCAGTTGGATATGTATGTATGTATGTACCTAATATTGTTCGAATTTGATAATATTCGGGTATTAATATTTTTAATCTATTTATTCCTCCAAGCACGCACGTGTGCTTAATTTCATAAGTGTATTTTTGTATGTTTGTCCACAATCTCGAACACTAAAAGTCATATCGAGATAGACTTTTTTTATTTATGTTAGGTAATCTATGTATACTATAACAACAATTAGGGAACAATTCAAGTTTCATCGAAATATGTTAAGAAGTTTAAGACATAATAATCCATACTAATATTATAAATGCGAAAGTGTGTTTGTTTGTTTGTTTGTTTGTTTGTCTTTCTTTCACGTTACAACAGAGCGATATCATGCAGTGTTTTTTAGGTGTGCAGTTAGGTGAGAGGCTGGAGAGTGACATAGGCTACTTTTTATCCCGGAAAAACATATTTTTCCCATCGGAAAAGCGATTAATGTTTAGCAATAGAATACACCCATACTACGAACATAGATGAGTATCATGCAGCGATGTAAAGCATTTTCTTTTTTGAGAGCAGCTAAATGAAAAGCTGGTGAGTGACATAGGTTATTTTTTATCCCGGAAAAACATATTTTTCCCTTCGGAAAACCGATTAATGTTTAGCAATAGAATACATCCATACTACATACATAAATGAGTATCATGCAGCGATGTAAAGCATTTTTTTTTTTGGAAAGCAGTTAGATGAAAAGCTGGTGAGTGTCATAGGTTACTTTTTATCTCGGAAAAACATATTTTTCCCATCGGAAAACTGATTATTGTGTAGCATAGAATACATCCATACCACATAAAAAAGATGTATATACAGGATGTAAGGGACAGCCCTCCGAATACTGATATTCCCATAGTAAATGCAGTGAGCTGATTGTGATTTTGTATGGGATATAGAAAAAAAGAATTTAATCTATGGCAGGTTGTTCAGTTTCATGGTTTGAATACACCCAATCAGTATTCGAAGGGCTGTCACTTACACCCTGTATAGCACTACTATGAGAATGTCTCTTGAATATGAGTTTTGGGATATGAATGTGGCTTTAAGGGTGATGTGGGTATGTACTTGAGATACTTTTTACCACAGTAGTAAAGTTAATTTCTACAGTTAAACATGATTTGAAAGTCCATTTCTATAATAATAACCATTTTTAGCACAGTAAGTTTGCCCTGCGTATACTTGCGAAGACACATAATAAACTTAAATTTTTTGGTACCATAGTCCTGAAAATTGAAGACTAGGCAAAATCATTATACTGCGTATTCATATTATTATAATTCCAATCCAAGAACATCCATCCCCAAGTTAATTTGGTTTGGAGCTAATATAGGTTTTCAAATCCTTGATTACATACCCACTCCTTTCTTTCATGTCTTCTTGGAGCATGTTTGTATGTAATAAAAATGTCAAAATAGCAGGAATATTAAAAAAAAATTAAAGCTATATAGCAATCTATACTTTCTTATTATTTATTAACCACCAATATAACACTAGGCAATATTCACAATATTCATAAGGTAGCTATACTCTATGGCGACATAGAGCGCTGAGTGTAATAGCTAGGCATAAATATAGGTGTATTGGTAGTTTAGTAGTATTGCTAGATGTAGCGCTGCATTGTGTAATAATGCAGGTTATGCCAAATTATATCGCTGATATAATTTGGCATAACCATTACTACTATATTTGTATTATAATATTCGCGTAGGAGTTAAATAAGTGACCCATAAACGTAATTTTAATAGAGACGCAGTCACTAAACCGGAAAGTAATGACCTGTGTTGTGTGTGCTGTCGCCCTGTTTAGAATACACAACTAATTAATAAAACTCTATGAGTACGCGGGCGAAGCCGCGGGTAACAGCTAGTAATAAATAAATAAATAATCAAAACTCATAAAACGTTTTCAATGTTTCGAATTTTCCCGTTGTCGGGAATCAGTTTTTTAAAATATTTATTAAATTTTCAACTTTTCCGTTTTAAGAATTATGTAACTTTAGAACCACGCATTCTGCCCGCAGAAAGGGGTCATCACGTTAAACACTCGTTTACTATTACTAACTTTTACAAGCTCGATTGAAAAATAAGATAATAATTAGTACACTAAAATTGGTTGTTGTTGATTACATGTGCCTTGATCGTAATTTTCAATTTACCAAACTTGCATCGTAAAGTACTATACCATCCTTCTGGAGCAGTCCGATAACCTATTGTAATATGTATGTAAGTAGGAGCGAAATTTATCTTCTCCTTACATTTAGAAACAGAAATTGGTATTAAGGGATATCGATTCCTTTCTCATCTCTACTATCGACTTTTTTGTTAACATCTCTATAATACGTGAAACATTACTTCACCCCCCGACCCCCGATAGTGCGATAGAGAGCGTTGCCACTCGCGACTGACTGTAGGTATTTTTAAGGTGAAATTTGCGTCTCGGGAGAAAACGTTTCCCACATACTAAATCACAACCAATAGTTTTGATTTTGGTGTCCATCGTTTCAGCATATTATATTCTAGGTTTATAGCTTTTTATTTTTTCTTAAAACTACTTTGTTTTTAAAATACAAACGTTTTACTTCAAGGAAGATTTTGTCATAAAAAAAGTGACTTTTAGACGCCTATAATTTTCAATCAATTGCAAAATTCGAAAAAAGGAAAAACTATAAACCTAGTTTTTTACTATGTCAACAACATTCTAAAAAATCATTGAGATCGGATTACATTTAGGGGTAGGAAAACGTTTTCTCTTTTTGTATGGACGAGAGCTCGGTAGTCGATTCTCTTAAACAGTACCTATAAATAAAGATTAACTAAAGTTGGAGGAAGAAAGTGTCATTACTGCTTTGAATAGAGAGGTCGACTAATTATTACAAAATACGTAACACCAGGGTTCCTCGGGTACAATGCACAAAGAGGTCTATTGTGCAACCGACAATAGCGTGAGTCACTCATGACGAACGCTAAGACAATGAGTCTACCAACTGGCGCTCTTATACGGACTGAATAAGGTCGTATGCGTAACTGATATTCAGAACATTCGAAATTTAAATAAGTAAACACCTAAAAAAACTCACTCAAAAGTTAAGATCCTTGTCAAAATGCTCCAAGATGAAAGACCTGCAACAAAAGAATTAATAATGAACACCAAAAATAACCACAAAATTCAAATTATTGCATCTGTAAATCACAGTCCGCAAAAATGCAGCTTAAATAAAAAATAAACAAAGCAAATCAATCGCGCTACGTGAAAAAGAAAACCCATCAATCAGTTCAGCCAAGATTCAAATGTGGAATGTTTTTTGTTCCAAGTTCAAAATACGCGCGACCTTGCCACGGTCAATAGTGATGGGCGATTGTTCTAAAAACGGACAATCGAACTATTCGAATGAATTTGTAAATGGATTTCGAATGATCATTCGCCATTCGAATGAAAATTATTAATTCGAATGATCATTCGCTATTCGAATGGTTTTCGATCGATTAAATTCATTCAAATTCAAAAGTTTATCATTTAATACAAGATCTCATTAAAATTTATTGATCTTTTAACATATTTATATAGTTTTATTTTTCATATTTTCATTTCATTATGATTATTCTGAATGCGATTTAAATATAAATCGTCCAAATTCATTCGAATGAGTCGAATTCATTCGAATGATTGTTTTTCATTCGAATAATTCGAATAGTCCTTTTAAACAATCGAATAATTCGAATACCTCTCTATTCGAATGATCATTCGAAATAATCATTCACATTCGCCCATCACTAACGGTCAACTTCGGATGGTTTATCCTATACTGTTTTTTTTGTATCATGGCGATAGCGTGCATTGACCTTAACTACCACTGTACTCTCATTTGCGATAGCGATACATCGTATTTCCTTGAAAAAGTTAGCGACATGAATATCGCTAGAGTACATGAGCTTAGGGCAAGGTCGCTGCAGGGATCAGAAACATTTTTATTTGTGACCATATTTTAGATCATTATTGTAAGTAATTCTACTAGTTTTCGTCTGCTTTAAATTGCCATGAAAATTAATTATTTTCTCGTGGTTAAAAGTAGCCAATGATGTGTGTGTTATTCTGATGTATGAACTGTATTTTCATACAAAACGCGAATTTTCATACAAACTTCAAGTCCCTGTTTACCCCTTGTGGATTGAAATTAGAAAACGCTGTAACACGTCTGTAGTAATTATTTTATTTGTTTAGTCTTTTATTATTTATTATTTGATTCTAAGTGACCAAAATGTAAAAAAATTAAAAATGTGTAACAAATAAAAAAGGAAAAAACCAAAAAATCTAATTTAATTTGAGAAAATTAATTTTTCCAAGCCTAAAGGTTTATTCACACACATCTGGGTAGTACGCAAATGCATGGGTATAATTTGAGCCGCGCTACAATAACAAAACGTGACTGGCTAACAAGTAATGTAACAAAAATAAACTTAACAAACAAACAATAACCAAAACACCGAGAAACAGCAAGAAAGACTTCCAAACACGAACGAACGCAAGCGCACTTCACGACGATCGATCAAAATGAAAACAAAATTGAGCCTGCGGGACCGCACCTCCGGCCAGCTAGGGGCTCATTACAAAACAACGTAACTCAAAAATGTTAGTTTTAGTGTCAACAATTTTGTTTTATAACTTTTTAAGCACTCGCGATTTTTTTCACTCATTTTGAGTATTAGACCGGGTCTATCGCGATAGTATTTAGGTAAATATTAGTAATTAAATATCAGTCAACCCGCGACCACAATACACGAAACTGTGTTGAAACGTCGGGACACAGGTAAATTACTAATATTTACCTAAATACTATCGCGATAGACCCGGTCTAATACTTAATTTTGTTTTATATTTATTTATGGTAAAAATGTATTTTGTAAAGCTTTTTGGTTTCTTATTTGCTCAAATTATAATTGCCACCCAGAATCATTTTTATTTTACGGTATTATACCTATAATAGAGAATACATTTTGGGCAATATTTTAAAACGTATGTTATAGAATTGAACTCATTTCAAAAGTTAGCGAAAATTATCGACATATAAAAGTAATAAGTAGTTAAAAAAACAACTTTTCGAATTGGCTACAAGTACACTCATTTTTGAAAATTTTGGATATACATGGTTGTGGAATGACGCCGGGTTGTGCCGGGGGAATACCCGAAATTATGATACTTTAGCGATATGAATTCTAGCGATAGTTTGTATGGAGAGCGATAATTATCGCCTAAAAATGTTGTTTTTGGGACCGGTCGTGTCAATGTACGCTATTGCCATGATAACGCGTAAATGGTATAGCCGAGTTTTTCACACTTGTTTTTGCACACAGCGGTTTTTGCGCGCACTTGTTATTAATATGGCGTGGAATGCACATTTGCATAGCTAAAGATGACAATGCCTTTGAACTGGCACGAAAACACACAAGAGTCATTGTCCGGGTTTCTATGACTGTGTTTAGTTTACGGTGAAGGATGATCCACAAAGGATGTGTCTTTTGTCTTTTCATTTTATCGTAAATTAATCACGCGCTTTTGCAAATAGGGCTCTTTAGTTTTTTAGTTGACGTTAATGTCCGCTGGTGTCACATTCAATGGTCGTTACACCAACAGTGACAAACTACGGCCAATCATTGCCTTCGGAACGCTTGCCTGGTTTAAATTTCCTTTATTAGAGTCATTCCATAAAGAAATAAAATATGAGTCATTAAGTGTTTTTACTCGATGACTTGCGTTATTTTTTACCGCCGTGCAACGTCCGAAGCGACCTACATGACCTAACTCTTTGTTGGGCACGTCCTTTATATTACGATACTTTTTGTGTACTGGCTGATCGTAAAAACAATGTACTCCCACGTCAGCCCGCCCGATTGCCGTGATAAAGTGTCTCGAATCGATTCACTATGAAACATTGGGAACAAAGGAATGTAAAACGGTGACTGGTAAAAAATCTAACAACACTGGCCGGAGACAAACCATTAACAAAAGAAAACCAACGCACACAAAAAACGCAATGAAACCTTCCGTGCGTTTAATCTTTTAAGTAGCAGAAACCGCGGAAACAGAGGAATTCGTGATTCCATATTCGAAATTTCAAATTTAAATTTAGAGCGATAGTATCAGCCACTTAAGCGCTGGACTGAAACCGGTTGGGTTTTTTAACTGAAATGGCTACATGTGACATGTTTATTGGTTGTTTTTAGTTAAAACACTGAAACCACGGAACGCTCGTTTGGAATTTTCCAGATATATCTCTTATCTTAGCTAAATGCGTTTTAATAGCATTAAAAATGGATAGACGATAGATACTACAAATGGTGGAACCACTTTAGTAATAATTATAGTTATGCGAGGGCTACTAGTAGGTAGGTTGATAAATTAGTCATCAAATACGCAGGTAGATAGATGTTGATACTTTTAGGCACCTATCGACTTCAATACAGTAACTACTAGCTATATGTATTTAGCGATCTTGGAAAAATTGCAAGCATTAAGACCGGTACCGGTACTACCGTTTATTGAGAATATGGTAATTTATTAACTATACCGTGTGATGTCGGTTTATAATAGTATCACCCCATTTCTTTCCTGTGGGTGTCGTAAGAGACGACCAAGGGAGGGTTTCACGTGTTTGATGTCTGAATGACAGGCTGACATCCTGTCACTACTGTAAGGCTCTGCCTACCCTACAAGGGATGTCGTGATGTGTGTATGTATGTATTAACTATACGGACCGTATGCACGTTTAAATTTGCTTCTCCCAACTTATGGATCAAAACATACTGATTTCCAATACAATTATTTAGAAAATCCAATTTTATGTTGATCTGGTGCCTATGTTTTGAAACTACAGGTGAAATTCTTAGTACATTGCGTAGCCGTTTCATATTCCTGGTATCATAACAGCTAACCGACTACGCAATGAACATCGAATTTTACCTGTAAAATAGTAGCCTGTAGTTTGATTATATCGGGTACTGGTAATCGAATTGTGACGGTAGCTAGTGCTACTGACGTAGTTACGTTACGTAACATAATTCTTTATAACACAAAAAATAGAAATACAACAATTGAAAACACAGCGAAGAAACAGTACAACAAGGTGGACTTTGCGATAGGTAGCATTCTCTGCCAGGCAACCTTTGGGTGATGAGAAAGTACGACCACGAAAGCGGTACGTACTTACGTAGGTATAAAAAAACTATCCTCCCCGCATAATTTATTTATCCACCTTGTCATCGGTGAACGGAATAATATAAACATACGTGAAACGTTCTCGACTTATAAACAATCCCACGCCTCGTATTTTTTAATAGTCCTTTAAAAAAAGAATAAAAAATAATGTTTTTCTTCCTAGACCGGTTCGGGCAGGTGCTTTGGGGTGGCAATATGCGCAAGTGAAGCAAGAAACTTGAAATAAATAAAATTTTAAAATTAACAGCTTACCGCCTGGTCGTACGTTTTTGGTATGTTTAAGATGTGCTTTGTTTTTTTATGTGCATTGATGGATTTTATTAATAATTTTAGAAATAAGTAAAACTGTTTTGTTTTGAACAAGCGACTTCAAGGAAATTTCGATACAAAGAGCTGTCTGATAAAAAAATTATAATTGACCACCGTAGATGATATATTTAATTGACAAAGAAGTATTTATTTATCATCTTAAACTTGTAAATATTTTGTTATCGTTATATTTATAGTTAATCCTACTGTTGTTTCTCATTCCTGGTCAATATCAGAATACAAAATATTTACAAGTAAAAGATGATTACCTTACTATCCATACTATCCATTGGGATAGTAATTATTTATAGTACGTTTAATTTTTTATACAAAAGTCAAAGAATATTTTCATGTCAATTTATCTAATACATAGAACATCAACAACTATGCTTAGTTGCATATATTTTGTAAATATGTTTACGTATTTTTAGTGAGTTTCCTTACATTTACTGAACACGGCAAATACAAATTGTATTTCTACATTTAAAGAACTTTTTGCATACAATCATCCACATTACGAGAATCACTTGCAGGTTTGCTCATTTCACATTACTGCATTCTATACTTCATTACCTTGTGATAACGCTCAAAATTTAATAACAACAGTTTTCATTGATGGATAGCAGAAATTGTCTTTAAAGAAATATATAATTTAAAGATAGTACTGCATTTTATAATTTATTTCTTTGTGATAAAGCTCAATATATAATACCGGTTTTCATTGAATTGGCTATAAAGAAATATATAATTTAAAACGTATCAAGATGGTTTGATTGTCTCAATGTGTCGCTCAAGTGACAAGAAGTAATCAAATTAATGGTCTTGATACATGATATTCACATTATAGTAATGTTTTTTGTGCGACTATAAAACTAAGTAAATGTGTGTTTTTTTTTTTTTCGTTTTAATGACAGGGGATTTTTCTTCTTTATTAATAATTAGTATATGTAAGTCTATATACGTAATTATGTAGCACTTTTTTAGATTTTTAATAGTATGTTACGTTTGAGTCTAAAATACAATTTAAATCGCCTGTCGACATTATTCATCTACATTTGAACTTTCAGAATGTCAGAAAATAATATTTAAGGCTCATTTTAATCAAAATAAAAAGAAATACCCTTAATTCTCTAGTCCTGGGCCTTAAATCTTAACTCGACTCCCAAAAAAACTAATCTTAAATAATGTTACAAAACAACTTAACCTGTAATCCTACAAAAACTTTAACCCTTCGCGCTACGAAATTAACGTCTATCCGATCCCAATTTCAAAAGGAAAATAAATAGGTTATAACCTATTTCCGAGCGGGTTTTTTGGAGGTAAAAAACGTAAAAGGCATGGAGAAGACGATACCTGCACTTTAAGTCGACCGAGTGGTCCCGTCAGTCCACATCCACGCGATAAGGCCAGCGGTGCACTGGGAGCTATTTTTATTTTATTGCACTACATACGGTACATTGCGATTTGACTTTTTATAGTAACGTCAATTTTTAAGAGCGACTGCACGCTCTTGATCATGACTCTATATCTAGTAAACAACCGCAAAAATCTGAAATCGTACGTAAATATTATAAGGTGCCATTATATTCATTGCAAACATTTTTAAGGATGAGTATATCTGTACAAATTTTGCCAGTAAACATAGGCTAAAATATGAAAAAATGAACTTCCCGTACAAAAAAACTCATTTTTTTATTTGAGGTAAATTTTTTCCATATTTCTATGTTATCTCTATGTTATTTGGGGAAAGTTGATCAGTTTTACGAGTAGTACTCACACTAAAAATGTTTTCACAGAATTAATTGGCACCTTATAATATTTACGTACGGTTTCAAATTTTTGCGGTTAATTATTGGATGTAGACTTGTAACTCAGGCTTGTTTTATCCATACATATGTAGCTTGCTTTCTTCTTTATCTTGTACGATGCCAAGTTAACGGTTAACCTAACCAACTCAACTTTATGACAAGACACAAAATAATATTACCAAATATGATATTACCAAAATGCACTTGCACGTAGGTACTATATTTGATGTAAACATAAATATATTTTTCATTGTGTACCCCAAACCTTACCCCACTTGTACCTCGAAGTTTTCAAAAAGGATCGTATTATTTACATTTTTTTTACCTTAAAATGTGGCACAAAAAAGGGTAAAGAATATATTTGAGCGCTCACCAAATGTCTCCGGCTCACAACAGGTTGGAAATGTTGAAGTTATAAGAGTTCGGATACTTTTTACTCTACGTCAAAAAAAGGAGGGACAACATCAATTCGATATATGTAGGTATTTAATATACTTGTAATTTTAAGATGTTTTAATGCATTGGTGCCTAAACACTTCTTAGGTATTGTGCAGTATTTTAAAGGTATACAAATGTGGGTGTTTATCCTTTGAATGGTCGATAGAGAATGCCGCGTGGCATTAGGCCTGCCTTTTGTACTTTCTAGGCAATAAAGTTTATTAATAAGTTAAGTATTGTAAATGCAGGTACATGGGTTTACAAATTAGGCTTTCAGGTATGGCTTGACCTCGTGTTCCTTTAAAATATGTAATAAACGATTCTTATTGGTTCATGACTTACCTTAATCAGGAGTTACTGCAAATCATAGTGAAACCGTACTATTAACCGCTTTTTCGATGCTACATCCTCGAATCACATTTTACGAGAGTAAGTCGATTTTATAATTTAACTTTAAAACCGGTCATATATTTTTATAAGACTGGCTATAAGTGTTTCTCCACAGTGAAGTCGGTTGAGTTTTTACTAAATGACAACTCTTCAAATGTAAGGAGAGACGGGTCGGCGGTTCGAGTCGAGCATGGTTGTAGGCTATAGCTTTACACTATATGAGTATGTTCTGTTTTTTTTATTAGGCTAGGATATAGGATATAGTTACCCTGTCACTTAAGACGTTGTTACAGCAGCACTTTGAGTTAATTAATCAGCTTATACTGGTTTCTGTAGAGTTAACAAGAATAACCAGTTTGGGTTGACCCTTTAAATAGATAGCTAGAGCTGCTGCCGATATTAGAACCATTTTTATGAGAGGATTCTGGATTTATTTCACACACATACACTTTTTATGACACCCACACATAGAAATGGGGTGGTGCTAAACCAAATACTTAAATAGGAATTATACTCATAAAATATACATAGATACATACCATATATCACGCCTATATCACTTGCGGGGCAGGCTGTAGGCAACTGTTAAAACACGGACATTTAGGCCACGTCTAACAAAATTTTCAAACAACGGAATATACACGTATCATAATCGATTAAGATAAAGCTAAAAATGTGCAACCTAAGCTAAAAATGTGCAACGTATGCTAAAATATGCAAAACTAGCTTTAAGCACAGATAATATCTGAATAAATAGCAAATAGTTTTCTTGTAAACACTTCTTACGCCTACAGGTTAGTCGGAAGAAACAGAAAAACAAACATCAGCTTTCGAGAATAGAGAGATAGAGATAGATAGAGAGCCGCAATTCTCTAAATTTTTTATTCATTTACATTGCCATCGGAACTCAACTGTCATTCTATTGCTATTGTAAATTTTTAAACTTCGAAATGTTAGCGGAAAACGAAACGCCCAAAACCATCCAACTAAGACTCTATTGAACCAAAACTTTACATGTAAAAAATCGCGACAAATATTCCAAATGAGTGAAAGTTGGAACCAGCTCATGAATTTGAACAATCTTCACCAAGGAACATGGGTAAGAACTAAGAAGCGACTAAGAGACACGAGAATTTCATGTGTATTACAATTTTCAAGCTGGCAACTTGTCAAAGATTTTTTTTTTTCGTGTGGGTCACCGAGTCGTCCAACGACCCGATGAACCCTGGTGTCAGAGTTTTTCAACCGCCTTCTACTAGTAGTAGGCGGCTGACATGGTTGTGTAACGACCGACTAAAGTGATAAACGATATTTCTGGAACATCCCTCAAACACTTGTCAGAGGTGGTGAAAGCGAGCCTACCCCGCAAGGGACAAAGGCTTGATGTGTATTTGTATGTATGTATATGCACATAATTTTATTTAAACTAAAAACAAGTAATTTATAAACAAAGCAATCTACACGTGTTGAATACTTATACTAAATTGTATTTATATAGGTATAATAATAAAGCAGTTTAATATTTGCATTAAATATTGTATCCATTTATTTTAATGTTTTATGAATATAAAATTAACCCACCTATACCATAATAAAGCAAGATTTATGATAATTGATAACTGATCTAATATGGGTATAACAATAGGTATAGAATATCTAATACCTAAACATGCTTTATTTATTCCTTTACATAATATTAATAGCCAC
This sequence comes from Tuta absoluta, assembly GCA_027580185.1. Lineage (NCBI taxonomy): Eukaryota > Metazoa > Arthropoda > Insecta > Lepidoptera > Gelechiidae > Tuta > Tuta absoluta. The sequence continues at coordinate 4,711,561 of JAQAHW010000023.1, read as the reverse complement.
CACAGTCCACTGCTGGACATGGGTCTGCCCCTATTAGGTATTGCCATACTCACCTCGCTTGGCAGGCGGATTGGCGAGCACAGTGAAAGATGTTACATTCACGGGGAACGCTGCTGCCAGTTCCCTGGATGATTATCTCTTAGTAGCTTTTTACGAAACTTACAAGTAATATTTATTCCTTATTTATATTTAATGGCTGAGAAAGTCAAATAGTACCTGTACGTTAAATACAGTTTTAAAGTATAAGTACTATTTAGTAGTTTCTTAAATGTTAAACATAATTTTATTTAACCTATTTTTAACTCCAATGAAATAGTTTTAACATTATGTGATCCCACCACTATAAAAAACTCAACCGTAGATTCAAAATTAGGTATTTTTTAGCCTAACCACTATTGAAGTAAACAGGCTCTACAATTTTGAAGATAAAATTGTTCACTCCTCACATTTCACACTTTCTTTCGAACGCGTAAAATGTTTGAATGAAATATAATTTTATGAAAAATAAATGTAAAGTAAAAATATTAAAAATCAATAAATGTAAAATGACATTTTAATCGCCTGAACGTAGATATAAGATATCTTTAACTTGGTCAAACACGTCTTCTTCAACATATTACCGTTTTAACCTCAAAGTAGTGATGCCGCGGGTGATAGTACACAAGTCTTTAAACAAGTCTACTTTATGCAAACAGGTTTCACTTATCTTACCAAAATAAAATGGAGAAAACGCCGCAATACTAAATGCGTTTCATCTGATTCGTATCAAGTTAAATGCATACATTTCCCGAGCTATAATTTTCTGGTAAGTAACCAAAATGGCGAAAGCGGGCAGATTGTGTCGATTGAAAGAGTTACGGCTGTGTACACACATTTATCATGCGCAATTAGCTGTGGCAGATGTTACGACAAGTTGTGTAAGTGAAAAACGAAATTGCATTTTATGAAAACCAATCGCAATGCACTTAGTTAGATCTCGCTGTCCGTCAAACTCAACAAGCCTCTGTTTTTAGAATAGCATCTACCTACACTTGAGTGTCGTAAAAGGCGATTCAAAGTCTGAAGGGTTTTGATGTGTCTAAGATAACAGGCTGACCAGCTTTTACTAAGTGCTACCTATAGTGATATTTTTTTAAAATATTATCTGTAGACGTCGTGCTTTTCACAGCTTCCAATTTACACTCTGTTAAACCCGCAAGGGCTTGAGGCGTGATGTGTGTGTAAATGTAATTCTTCTTCTTATTCTGTTTTAAAACAGAGTGGTCAACTGAGCAACGGAAAAAGGAAATATATGAATTAAAAAATAAAATTCAAAATGGCGGCGTATCTATTGGCGGGGGAGCGATTAGTCCGCGTCATTCGCGCGCCACGCCTGCGCAGTGATGGATCGCAACCCTCTCCTGCGTCGCGTGACCAAAATAATATTATTCTTATTTATTTTATTTCGACACGATTGCTCCGCAATGAAAACGAAGTACCCGACTTTACTTCGATGACAGCTGATAATGAAAAATAGCACACATTTAATTTACTTACTCGGTTAATTTTTTAATTACCAATATTCTAAACTAACATTTCGATACTCAAAATAAAACGCCAGCTTCAGATAGCGATCGCTAATTAAATTTACTAATAATTGAACTGGAGCGTTAATTAAAAGTTTGACTTAATTGATACAAGTTTTTTATTTTGTTTCAGTTCTAGCATAATGGACTTTCAACTTTTGCGTTCTCTTTGATTGATTGATAAAATGTTATACTGACTAATAAAGTTCAATTGCTACAACAATTTGCTATTAATATAGAAAAATAAAACAATAAATATAATTTAGTAGGCTTGCCTAGCACTCAGGTCGACTTAGGTAGGTATACGGTAACTATTGTAATATAGTATGTTACACTTTGTGTTGTGATTTCTTGATGGATCTCAATATTCTACAATTTTGACACTAGTTTGATAATATTATTTTAAATAAAACTCTAAAGCAACCGGTTTCGTTACCAACATAATCAGGCAGTAATATTCAAAAATCTAATCTCAAAAAAAATAATAAGTTTTTTAAATATTAATGCCTGATGATGTTGCAACGAAACCAGTCACTTTATAGTTTAATTTAAAAATATATATAAGTGGAACTAGTATAAAGATTTAATTTTTATTGTAAAAATGATACATATGGTTGTGTCATAAAATCCGTTCACTTTTACATATCGAATCAAAACAAAGACTAAGATAACACGTTCTAAAACAAAAGACAAACTTCGAACAAAAGTTATGACTTCTTCCTTCCAAAACCAGATAATAATGGAGAAATAAAACAATCACGATCGCACTCCATCCATCAGATAAAGAAAGAAATACGACTGCAGAGGGAGTTAAGAGCATTTTCCAAAAAATAAAAAAGACGCACATCCGTCTTAGCTGCGTGTGTGGTCCCTACTGTTACTTTAATTATCACCTATAAAATTTTATAGAGGAAACGAGTGAATTAACTGAATAACTCGACAAATTTGGAACGTTTGATGTGACAGAACACATGTTGTACCACGAGAGGCTGTTTAAATTGGCCGGGTTATTTGGTCGATTAAATAATTCTGCTCGGAGTATGGCAACACTGCCACCAGCTGGCAATGTGGAACAAATGTTCGGGGATAGCTCTCGTTCCTACATGATGTCATCAGATGCCAAAGGGCTCATTAACTTCAATAATAAAATTAACTCTTTGCAGAAGTTACGATTTATTATTTGAGCGTGTATTTTCAATCGATGTTATGTTTTATTATTCTAGGGTAATAAAATTTGGGACTACATACTGTACAATTCACTTTTAGTAATTATTTCTGTACTTGTTTATTTAATTTGTCAATTAAATACTTAGGGTATTTACATACTGACAAAAATGAAATGTTTTGCTTCACAAAAAAATTACGAAATTTGATTACATAATAAATGTCTATGACCTAATTTGGCCTTAAAAGAGTTGGCAGTTGTTCAATAACATTTTTTTTTAAATAGGTACTTGATAGCTTAGAAAACAGTTGCAGTTAAACTTTATATGTACAGTTAAAAAAATTGCCCTTTTTGAAACGGTTTAGCGCTCGTAGTTTAGTTTAATAGTTAGTTTCCCTGTTGTCACCGGGAAAACATTACCTATTTAACTTAACAACATATTACCTACGTTAACGAGATGGTAAATTCTATTATGGAAATTTTCAAATGTAGAGACTGTTAGAAACTATTTAGACCTTCTAAGAATCAAGTATTTAGTTGTAGTATGTAAGTACCTATGTGATCGTTTCGTGAGTAAAGGGCGGGGCACACCGGCTCCGTATCCAGCTCTCGTCCGTAGTCACGCACGAACTGATGACGTTGTAATGTATGGGACTGTATGAGATACGGCACACTGCTTGCGTGCAGCACGGAACGGATACGCAACGCAAGCGGTGTGCCGTATCTCATACAATCCTGTACATTACAACGTCATCAGTTCGTGCGTGACTACGGACGAGAGCTGGATACGGAACGCATACGGAGCCGGTCTGCCCCGCCCTTAAATATTTCTTAGTTTAACATTGGCTTCAGATACTGAATATACATACACTGGACAGCAAACCAAAGGTTCACTTCAAAAATCCTAAAATACTCGAAAAAAAAAAGAATAAATTTTAATACATTTAAAAAGATCCCGTGTGATGCCGGCTTAGAATAGCATCACCCCATTTCTTGCCCGTGGGTGTCGTAAGAAGCGACTAAGGGACTCGAGAGTGTGTATTGCAATTTTAGGCGATGAGCTGACAACCTGTCACTATAGTGATACACAGTTATCTGATGAACCTCAATAATTTGTCAGACGTGGCGTAAATGACCGTTTTTTGCGGCCGTATATGCTCTGCCTACCCCGCAAGGGATTATAGGCGTGATATATGTACATTTAAAAGATACATTTTTATTACCCCTCAAATAACGGTATTAAAATTTAATCACTGCCGAAAGTTTTGCAAACTTTAGTAACAAACTAAATATCACAATTTTGCCGTTACTATCTAACTTCAAATTTATTACATGTTGATTTAAGCACCAAGTCCTTGTAAGTTTAAAACAAACCAGTGATTCAGTACTAAGCCCAACTTCATATTTCGAATATCGAACACAAACTTAACCCCTAACCCTTCCTGTCTTGCCTATTGCTAGGGCCTAGTTGCGCTTGCGCTACTTTGCATAAGAATAGTGGCCACAGCTGTGCGACCATCTGTGTACGTCTTGTTATTACTATTAGCATACGTGGCGCGGCACTTACGATCCGGCTTAGCTTGTCAACCGACGAAAGAAAGTGCTTTTGATTTTATAGGGTTAAGAGATCTGGTCGATGGTCAAAAGCGTGTAAGTGACAGATACATTGGAAATGATTTAAAAACAAAACATTCAGAAGAATTCAACTTTTATAAAATTATATAAATTCAAAATAATCACAACTTAAATACGTTTATAAAATTGTTTTATTGTGTTTTATAATAATTTTATCAAAACTTAAAACAATATTTATTTTCTGCGACATCAATAACGTGGGTTTAAAAAAAGCTGTATCATGAAAGTCTTTTTCTTTATAATCGTGCCAGCAATATAATTCATCAAGAGACTATAAACCGCTAAAAGCTGTTATAAAAATAAAATGAAATTTAAAAATAACTGTTCTCATTTTGCGCGCAAATTAAACAGTCGACATTATAATTGTACGTCCCGGTAATGACCCTACATCCGTTGTAAGATGCAGATTACTGACGGATATTGAATAGTACAGATACAAACATCTTGATACATCCAATTTTGGCTCTTATTGGTATATTATCAAGGGCTTTAATACAGTGTGGATGTATGTATGACATACTGTCTTAAAAAAGTATAAATATAATAGTTCAAAAAGAGCATTACTTATAGTTAAATGGATTCTCATAAACTGTTTACTACTAATTTACTTTGAATAACGTATATTATCCGCAATAATAAGAACATATTAATAGCAAAAATTTTCATTATAAACAGTTTTGAGAAATTGTTCAAATTATCAGTCGGTGGAGAAGGGTCGTTATTCTTGTGAGGTGGTTGGATTTCTAATTGCATAATAATTGGTTGTTAAGTGAATATTAAGCGTAGGCAAATGCACTGTTGGAAAATTCCTGCATCGTCTTTGCATGAGGTTACATTCATTCCAACCTACTAATTTGTTATTTTTGATTTATTTTGATAATAATACGTAGGTTTTTTTATAACAAAGTTTTCACAGATTAGGTGTGATTGGGATTCGTCACGGCGTAGTCTAAAAATATCTTACAATACAACTTTGTTTACAAAATCACGGTCACGTTTTCCCGCGCTTAGGTTTAACGACCTTTATAACCGCCACAAGTAAGGCAACGGATTCTTTATTTGTACATCCGTCAAAACATAATTTTCATAACAAACGGGCCGAGTACCTCTGCTTTGCTCAAGTCATCATCATTAGTTAATTCAAAGGTTGAGCAATTTATTTAGGTCTTTGAGAATACTGTACATTTAATTTACGTGGGTATTCATATCTTCTTTAAATATTTGACTATTCATTTTGAAAATATGAACGTATCATAAAAACCCTACACTTTTATTCAAAGGTTGAGCAATTTATTTAGGTCTTTGAGAATACTGTAGATACATTTAATTTACGTGGGTATTTATAATATCTCCTTTAAATATTTAACTATTCATTTTTAAAATTTGAACGTATCATAAAAACCCTACACTTATATTCAAAGGTTGAGCAATTTATTTAGGTCTTTGAGAATACTGTAGGTACATTTAATTTACGTGGGTATTCATAATATCTCCTTTAAATATTTAACTATTCATTTTTAAAATTTGAACGTATCATAAAAACCCTACACTTTGATTCTGTTACTGCGTCCTGTTAAGCGTAAACTAAGTATCTCATAAGTAGCATTTCCTAAGTAACTGCGGGTAAACTAATTTTCACCAAGCTTGTCACAGCGTTAATAGCCGCTGGCTTGCGGTTAGCTAAGTGCACATAAATGGCCTTCTAAGAATAGGAATCGTAAAACATTTTACTCAAATCTGCAAATGAAATAGATTTGATTTCTAATTGAATTCATGTGACTTCAGCGTTATTTGGTATCCTTATCGTAACCTGTTTTTTTTTCAGATTGTCATACCATTTCTACCAATGCAGATTATTTTATTTTCTATCGTTTCCTCAACTTGAGGACCTCATGGCTGTGACCAACACAAGTCTCACTAAGTATTTCCATGCGTATCAATTTTCTGCCTAGCGTATAGCGGTAGGTGATTTAGACGGGTTATTTTCAATGAAAATCTATTAAAACGAGTAAAACTGTATTTCCTAATGTTTCGTAATAGTTTTATTTAATATTTGTGCAAGACAATGAGAAAAAAATCTTGATAACGTGAAGTTCCCGCACCGATAAACGTAGAAATTATACGATTTCAGAAACGAGATACTAAACACGTACTTAATTACGTAATTATACGTTTTTAACCAATACTTAGTAACAATGTAACGGTTTACACAGGAAGTTCCTGTTTGCAACTGGATAATTCTTATTTTTAACAAAAAATATAGGTACCTTTATACAAAGACTTACTTTTGTATCGCATAGCTTACTAATTTCAGGTTGAACTATAGGTATAAGACTAGAAAAATAAATTATCAAGCGGATACGATATTAAAGTTTTGACACTGTTTCATGATTCTCAACTTTAATGTTCGTTACCTTCCTATCGTATAGGTAATAAATACAAAAATTCAAGCAGAAAATAAATAAATAACTTCTAATCCAGAATTTATGATAGAACGCCGGTTAAATTCAAATTTCTAAGACCGTGAACTGTGAACGCATTAGAATTTGAAAGAAATATCAGTAAACTCTCACATAAATTATTTGAGGCATGTTGCATGAGAATGAGGAACAAAGGCATCAACCGACGACCAAATCTTAATAAATGATCACATTCAAATAGGGAGAAAGACATTCTAACTCTCACGTCAACCCTTCCAAAGCGCACCTGGGCAAAGTCAAAAATACCTTCTATGATATTAGCATAATATTTATAATATTCACAATAGGATGCGCTATTCAAAGTAGCTTATACTTTGTAAAAGTACAGTAGTCTTATTGTGTTCAAGACAAGGGATTTGAACAATAGAGCACTGTGCAGCGGTTTATAAGAACAAGAAAATGTTTTGGGAATAACAAGTTCATTTAATATAAATTAAAATTAGTTTCGAATATTAAATTTAGTTTTACGTTTTCTTGATTGGCTCGCATGAAATCTTTAAATGTCGGATCGTTTTCGATTTATTTTGAGTGTTGACCTCTTTGAACCCTCAAACTAATTGCTGGTTCAAAATAAAAACATTTCGGAGATCATCAACGTAAATCGCAAGTTTTTGTATCATGTTTTCATACAATATAAAGAAAGGAACATCTGGAAGGGAAAACAGTGATACCAACAGATGGCAAATAGTCATTGTTCTTGAAAATATGTCTTCTTTCAGTTTGAAAAAGATCTTATTTCGAAATTTAAAATGCAAAGCATTCCACTCAGAAGAAAATATAGACCAGTGAAAATAATCATCTCTTCTGTAAGTAAGCTAACTAATATTCTCAGTAATGTAAGAGTCCTTACAAGACCCCAAAAATCGAAAGTCAAGTCGTTAAAAAACACGCAAAGGATTTCATTCGAAAATCAATCTATCTGTTGCATCTTGATCCACATTCGAACAAAAAAAATCCTTTTAACCTCACAATAGATGCCCGCCTTTTGTCTAGAAACCGTCAAATGATACGCATTAGCTTTTTATATTTATTTTTTGTCGTGTTATGAATACGTTTAAAACAGGAAGGATGTGAAAGTAGGGGTTTAAGACACCTTATGGCGGGCGAAGGGTTAAACCCTTAGTTTGTTAGACCGGCTGTATAAAGGATAATGGGTAAAACATTGCTTTCGGGATGAATTATAGCCTGTGGTTAACAATTTTATTTTGTAGATTGTCTTCAAATTAATGGTCTAAACCTTTTACCTGACAGGAAGGTCTTTGGAAATATTATTACGATTTCTAATTAATAGCAGCTTTGTATTTACAGCCATTATTGTTGTTAAAAGTATTTTTTTTATCTTAACCTTCGAGATATTTGACATTGATATTATCAGAAGAGAAAGTCATGTCTGATAATAGTATGATTGATTAAGTATAAGTTGTTTTTATCGTGGCTGAATGATACCACCATTTATCTTAAGGTAGAAATTTCACCTTAAGCCGTATCAAGTACTCTTTGTTACATTTTTATTCGATTTAGAGAATGGTTTGGATTCTTTGTGAATCATTTGTTAAAAAATATAATATTGTGTTGGTAAACAAGTGTTGGTAGTATTTGTATTATTTATTTCCCAGGATAAAAAAATACTGGTGAATTTCATACATTATCTTGTAACTATAGGTTATTACAAAGTTATCATTTTATTACGATCTGACAAGACCAACCACTGCTATCTAACTATATAATTCATTGTATATTTTATCAAGAAGCAAAGTTTAAGTTTGAACCTTATGCAGAGGCAATAAGACTTGATCCTACGTTTCTAGACGATACTATGAGCAAGAATAGAACAGCATATAAAACGATATTTACCTCACTTGCTGATTGGTGCAGGCGAATACACACACATAGAACCTGAAACAAGGAAAACCACCTATTAGTAATGAGTGACCAACAATATTGCACAGACACGTATAAGTATCAGAAGTTTACTAAGTAAATAACTTGCATCAATTATTTGAATTTGAAAACGATTTTGCCATGTTTTGTTGACTATTAAGTAATCTATTAGGACTATTCAATGGATAAAGGTAATTTACGTTTTCATTTTTAAGAACTTACATCGCTTACATAAGTAGCGATATAACATAGTAAAATAATGAGAAACAGGCGTAGGTACATATTTTTAAGAAGTAAATCTTAAAATTTGCAGCTATGCAAGGTAATTTTTTGATTTGGAATCGGTTCCTTTTCATGTATTTCCTCGATAAAGTAACTTTTATGACTGTAAGGATCAGCATTTATGATAACAATAAAATTTAACGAGTAATCTAAACACATATAATTATTCTATTCCACGGATCAATAAAAGAATCCGATTATAAACTAGAACTATGATAATATGACAAGTTGACAACTAGCAACTACAGTAGCTACCAAAAAAAAGCATTAGATTATTTTTTCGCACCAAGGTGTCAACATGCAAGACTATCCATCTTAGTCGGAACCAGCTTATCGAAAATCGGCGCTTACGATATTAATATATTTATTTATGCGCAAAATTTGCATGCTCTGGCAAAGGGTAGCCATATTTTATTGTATGCGCGCAGCCTAACCTTCCTGCGAGTGATTTGGAATAAAATTATAGATAGTGTTTTAGATTATTTTGAATATGACGTATGTAGGCATATTTAGAAGTACCTGTATATATTGTTAATGGGTCACAGATCCGTCTGTCAACCGCATCTGTTGAGTAGACTGGTTTTAAGTGCGTAATCGATGTGTCTTTGTTTTTTATTGAGTCAGATTATTATTATACTGAATGAACAAGATGTAAAAATATTAGCTGCAGAAATTTATAGGGATGGACTAGCCCATGAAACAGAACAACATTCCCCAAGGAACACAGGTCAAAATATGAAAAAATCTTTTGGACCTCCCATAAAAAGTGTGTATGGTCCAAATTTATTATTCATATAATATACAGGCTAATCAAATACGTAGTTGCAACGTTAATACTTAAATGTAAAACAAAATATATATTAGTACTATAATCATCTTTAGCTTAAGTTGTATTAGATGTAAAGTTTGAATTAAGGTGAAGCCTGTTTTAAGTTTTTCTTCCTCATAAAGTTCAACTCAGTTCAAGCCACTATTTTCCTTATTTTTGGAAATATGATACAAACTATCCAGAACCTGCTCCAACTTGAACATACGTGTTTAAAATATAAGACGGCAATATTTTATCGTAAAGTATCTTATTACGAAACTAAACTTTAGAGAAAGGCAACTTTATACGAATCAAGATGACTATGAAATTGTCAATTTATACTATACAGGTTTCACATATAATAATAACTTTATTCGAATAATTTATGTGTTATTAAAAAAATACTTTTAGTTAAAAAAATAACAATTAAATTATTTATAAATTAAAAACCAACCACTTAATAAAGCAAAAAAATATTAATGCAATATATTACAAAACGCACTCAAGACATCTCAACAATTGAATCCTTATAAAGGTTACCAAAGTTCAATAGGTAACACTCAAAATGTTTTTGTTACCTCATTGTTACCTGTGTTGTATGGACTTGTGTGGGTCTTAACTTGTATTGTATGACAGAAATGAATTGCTAAATCGCATTTTGTTAGCATGTGGTGACTTGTTGAACAATAGTTTGTTATCAAGTAAGTTAGTTACAGGTAGACTGTTGGTAACTGCAAATATAAGTAACCCAAAATACCTTACTTATTTAAGCTTTGAATACATCAGACTAGTAAGTCTATAAAATATAAATAGAGCTGTTTTTTTACTTCCATGTCTCGATCTTGAGTGATTTTGATCGCATATAAGGTACACACATACAAACATAATATCACGTTTGTATCTCTTTTACGCCATTTGACTAATATTTCAGGTTCATTTAGAAAATTGTGTATGACACACGGCATTGATCAAATTTTTACTAAGTAACTTAACATTTTTTCACGGCCGTTTTACGAGTACATACCTTATTAAAATAGTAAATTTTAACTATCCTGCTTAGTGTAACGGAGAATACAGGCGTGATGTTTATAAGTATATACTTATAGCTGTCAGTATGTACTAGTGAAAGTTGAGACTCAAAGAATAAAGTGTGGGTGGATGTTGTTTGTTGTTAGAATTAATGATTTTGTATTGTTTTGCATGACGCAACATGTTGTACGTATAGTGTAATTATACTCATTAACATAATATTGTAATGTCATATTAATAAAAACTTGTAGGTGGTAATGGTGGTTTATTAAATACTTTTGTAAGTCAAATTCAATGAGGCCTGTTGGCGAGCAGTTGAAAAACGAATTAAAGTAATAAAAATCATAGATAGATGGCGTTAAAGATCTGGGGGTCTGTTTTACCTTTGCTTCTGAGTATAATTCTTCTAATTTTCGTTTGGAAGACCGAGTCATCTAACGACTCAAAGAACATCCTTGAAAATGTAATAAGAAGTGTATTTGGAGTTAGATTGAAAGTTCAGAAACAATATTTGCGGTACTAAAAATCGTAACTTTTTCATAATAATATGTTAAAAAATACCTAACTATTGCAAAAATCCTCTTTTGCAAATTAGCGCATTTATGCTTCACAGCGCTCTGCAACTATGATCCAAATTATTTAATTTAATAAAAACTATTTGATACTACTTTCTTAAAAATTCTTTATTGAAAATAAGCCGCTTCATGTTGCAAATTGATAAAGGTAAACCAAGAAGGTGAACAATAATAAATTTTATTAGAAAAAAAAGGTCATAATTTCTTATATCATTTGTACACGTCAAGATACGCCCTTGGATCCGAATCGAGAACGACTCTTAGTTTGACAGGCTATAGAAAACGCGATTGAAGAAGGCATAAGCGACGGATGCAGGTTTTGAAGCCCCGGGGCTAAAATAGAAGGACCCAGAAACAAAAAAAACGATATTTGCTTCGTTATATAATCCTTTGCGAAAGGAATGGACATAGACTTTCCTATTAAAGGGTTTCAACATACCTGTTTTATAATAATTATGATATCATTTAATTTAATATTATTCCCCAGTTTACAACTGTTTCCGCTGGTTTCCTTGCCTCAATCTGAAATAGAATTAAAACCCAAGTTTATTTCAACAATGCATTCAAAATGTCTTTGTTTAATTACCTGTCAAAATGTCTGACGTCTAACCTTTACAAGTAGACGAATAAAAATTGCGGCTTCAAAACACTTATGGAGGAGGTCAATTAAAAATGAAAAGAGCCACTTGTTTTTTTATATTCTATTTTTAAACAACATTTTATATTTTCTTTTTGGTCTCGCAAGTACTGACTGGCTAGTGTTACAAAATTTCTTTTTTTTTACAATAATTAAATTATGACTCTTATTTAATTCATCTTTACTTTTTTACAGTTTCTTACTACTGGCTGCTTTTTAGCTACTTTTTCTATGTGTGTGCCAAATAAAGTACCTAACACATGCTGCGTAGCAACCAAACCAAAACAGTGACGCGCTACATTCCAAATTGGAAGGTACCTACTAATAGAATAACTACGTACTACATAGATACCTACCTACATCCGTTCTACTCGTACCTACCTACAGTGTTTTTTTTTATGTTGTAGCTGATTTTGTGGTGATCGACAGGTTAAAAGACAAAATACGAAAACTTCAATTGACACCCTATTTAAACTCAAATTTGCTTATTGTCTGTCAAATTTTTAAATATTTATACTTACCTTGCTTTCTTTTAGATGTTACTTTTCACCAATCTCTTCCCAACTATCAGTAAAAGTCAACAGCAGAAATAATAATAAATAAAATAAAATAATAATCTATGGCGTTTTGTAGCGATATTTCTCAGATCAAGATTGCGATTTGCACACACACTTGCTTCGCAAATACATTGAATCCTATGCTGTATTCTGTATGCGTTAATAATTATTTCCCGCCGTAGTAAATTGTTGCCTAGCCGCTGAGTTATTTTTAGCTGTGACTGTGCCTGTGACTCACTTTGGTCACACTATAGTTAGGTGTTCTTCAGACGGATCGCACATGTGCCGCATGATTTTACGGTTTTTGAAAGCCCGATAATGGCAGCCGTGACAAGCGCGCGAGCAAAGTGGTACCGCGATCCTATGCGGTTTTAAACAGCTTCTTTCGTGAATGAAACTGGAAAGTGGCTGCCTGTGACAAACGCACGGCGAAGCAATGTATTGTAGCCATGCGATTTATGAGGTTTATTGAGGTTTGCCGTGTGATGCCGGCTTAGAATAGCATCACCCCATTTAATTCCCGTAGGAGTCGTAAGAGGCGACTGAGGGACTTGAGGATGTGTATTGCAATTTTAGGCGATGGGCTGACAACCTGTCACTATATGGCGATATACAATTTTCCGAATAAGCCTCAATTATTTGTCAGACCTGGCATAAATGTCCGTTTTTGCTGCCGTTTAGGCTTTGCCTACCCCGCATGGGATTATAGGCGTGATATGTGTAAGTGTATGTATGATTTATGAGGTTTCATAGTGCGATTATAAAATTGGTGCAGAAATACCGCATAATTGTGTGGAGCGTGTGAGAACCGCCTTTGGTGTTTCGTGCTGAGTGAAACAACATTTTTTCCTATTTCGGACGAATGTATATGGATATTGTGGACAAGTTTAACATTGCTTTTATTGAATTATTTAATGTTATTATATTAGTAAGCTTGCCAAGTCAATATTATTGTCACGAATATACGTGTGGTTTAGTGCCTATTAATAATAAGTATTTAGTACCTGTGATATATGTACTTGTTATTATTTGTTTACATTACTATCCTATGACTAAAATGTTGAATCTCATTTGACTCTTTATCTGGTTCTGTCGATCTAATAATTTTCATTTTAGGTATTTCATTTTTATTTAATAATTAGGTATTTCTTTTTTAATTTCACTATACTCTTGCCGTGTAATGCAGGTTTAAATAGCATCACCCCAATATTACCCGTGGATGTCGTAAGAAGCGACCAAGGGATAAATTCATCCAGGGAATGGACAACAACTTTCCCTGTGAAAACAATATCTTGCATTGCGCTTACCAATCCGCTTGCTAAGCGTGGTGAGTATCACAATACCCACCAATAGGGGGCTACCCATGTCCAGCAGTGGACTGTGGTGGCTGTTAGTGCTAATGTATGTATACTCTTTAAGATTATCTTTAAGTCTAATTAACAGCCAAACTGGATAATGTAGAATTTAATATTAAGTATAAAGCAGTTACTTACTTGAACACCTTTCAATTGAATGACATCGATTCTACGAACTGAGATCGAAATTGAAATCGATTGAATTTGATCGAGTTGTCAATCGTTAAACCAGATTAGTTATAACGGTACTCCGATAATGTAAGTGTTTGGTACTTAAAGTATCAATTGGATATGTGAATAATGTTAAATAAAAAAATATCTCTTTTTTGTACTTTTATATGTCAAAGATGAAATGATCCCTCAAAAACCAATGGAAGACACCATATTACTTATAAACAAACGTGTCAAATACTATTGTAATAAGTATTTTTAATGTTATTATAAAAACTTTACTTTATACCTCCTAATTAACATTATTGGACTTGGCTGAAAAGTTTTACAAACAAACACTTTTCAACGGGAATTTCATCTATACAGGGTGTTATTGAAATGTCTTGTGTGATCTATTTAATTCGATTAGGCACTCATCAGAAAAGCAACTTTTAAAAATAACAAAAAAATAGTTTTTGAGGTTTTTTAAATTGGTTTGGCATAACCTGAATAACCTGATGGATAATATATCTTAATTTAATAAAAAAAAAGGTTTTTATTGTTGGTAAATTAAAACACGTGTTTTGATTTCTATCCTCAGTTGATCAGAAAATCAGAAAATTGATTTTTCTATCATAAATATTTTTTGATTACCTTTTCTCAAAACTGTGTAAATTATATATACCTACGTATTTCAAAATACGCTGTATATATTTAAAAAAAAATGTGTAAAAAAAAACCAAAAATGATATCACTACCTAGCATGCATCGACCTAGGTTCACTTTGAAAACTAATCACCAGCTCAACTATATTAGACCTAATTAGGTTTTCTAAGTATACCTAGGCAGCTAAACTGGTTAGGTCTAATCTAGACCGTGTAATGAGCTGTAATGAACACTAATTATACAGCTGAAGGTTGAGTAGCTGTGCATTATTAGTGCTTTTGTGGGAAAGGGCATAAGGGCTTAATTAGGCAAGGTTTATAAGAAACTACCTAGTGTATAAAATAACTAGGTACATATAATGAAGTCATATTTTAGTAAAAGAATTAAGGTAAATAATATAAAAAAATATATATGCAAGTAAAATTGAACATTTAAAATAGCTACATTTGAAAATTTTTAATATTTAAATGCGCCTACTATACAGGGTGTAAGGGACAGCCCTTTGAATACTGATAGGGTTGTCAGACCATGAAACTGAACTACTATCCATAAAAAAATATTTCAATAAAAATCAAATATTTTTTGACCTCCCATAGCTGATTGTGATTTTGTATAGAAATTCTAATATATTTTGTCGTTTCCTGAAGTTTCTATGTGAAAGTTGTTCAGTTTCATGGTCTGTATGTACCCTTTCAGTATTCGGAGGGCTGTCCCTTACTCCCGTATATTAAATTAATCTTACTGAACTAGAGTAATACTTAGTATTAAAGTAATATTACTCTAGTATGAACTTAGCTATTTATAAGATTACCCGGTACAGAAGCACGGATCAACCGGTAATAACCGTTAAGCAGCACTGATCAACTCGTAATAACCGATAAAACGGTATCATTTGGTGGCATCGGTACTAAGGCTATAATTTGTGGTGATTTTATCAAGAAGAAAAGATTGATATATATTTCTTCTTCAAATAGAAGCAAGAATAAAAGTCACTTATTATTATTACATAATGAAGAAGTATTGGTTTCCTTTCTATAAAAATTTGGCAACTACATACATACATATATCGCGCCTATATCTCTTATATCTCTTACAGGGTAGGCAAGCCGTAAAAAAACTTGCATTTACGTCACGTCTCACAAACATTTGAGGGTCATTCAGAAAATTGTGTCACTATAATGACAGGTTGTCAGCCCAGTGCCTATAATTGCAATATACCTACATGTTAGCTTCGAGTCTCTTAGTCGCCTCTTAATACAACACCCACGGGAAAAAATGGAGTGATACTAAGTATTCCAAACTGGCATTGCCTTAGCTTAGCAACTATGCACTTATTACCTTTATATATATTCTTAATACAGATACCTATATAAAAGAGGCGTTCTTAAGAACAATTAATGTACGTATATGTGCACAGGTATTTGTAAGGTAGGTTCGGTATACCTTAATTAAGAAACATCTCCTCATTAATTGAACACAAAATTACCTCGTGATGAACGATACACGGTATAATAAAAATAATTGCTCAATGCAACACACAAAAACAAACATTAAAAAAAAATACTCCGACACTTTGGCATTTTCAAAACTCATCCATTTTGACGCCGATCTGAGTCATTAATGGTTAGTACAGTCGAGCTCATTAAAGTCCCGAGCCATAAACAATTAGCATCAATAATAGCAGGTAATTAGTAATAATTGAATGTAGATATATGAACCTTTGAGCGAGATAGCATGTGAAAACTTAAGGAGTCGCGTGAGTAGCAAACCAATAATTTATTAGGATGAGGCACGAACTCTGCCTGGTGGATATAATACACACATCACGCCTATAATCCCTTGCGGGGTAGGCAGAGCGTAAACGACCGCAAAAAACGGACATTAACGCCACGTCTGCCAAATATTTGAAGGTCATTCGGAAAATTGTGTATCGCCATACTGACCGAGTTGTCAGTACAACGCCTAAAATTGCAATAAACATCCTCAAGTCCCTTAGTCGCCTCTTACGACTCCCACGAGAAATGGGGTGATGCTATTATGCGTATGATCTCGGCTTAGAATAGCATCACCTCATTTCTTTTTCGCGGTTGTCGTAAGAGGCAACTAGAGGAGTCCAGGGTTTCGTGTGTATTGCAATTTTAGGCGATAGGTTCAGTTAATATTTTTACACATTATCCTACTAATAATATAAATGCGAAAGTCTGTTTGTTTGTTTGTTACTTCTTCACGCTAAAACTACGAAACGATTGTAATATAATTTGGCACACATATAGAAGGTAACATGGATTAACACATATAACAGTTTTTATCACCATTCGAGAGAGTAACAACTAGTATATTTTTTTTATTAAGGATGGGTTTGCTCTTGACTCTAGTCTAGGTCATAGGACATAGACAGAGTCTAAGATGGAGCGAGCTCACCCAGAAGAAGCCTGTTCACTCTTACTTTGAAGAGATTAGGGTTGTATGCGTTTGGAAACACATATGCAGGTAGTGGGTTCCACTCTTTAGCAGTATAAAATACATTTGATATACAAATTATAAAATTATATTTTTTCCTTTAGTTAAATATCAGCTAAAGGTACATTAGGTACTGTGTTAGGGTCGGGAGATTATTAAATATATAGTGCACGCAAGACTCAAGCACTGTGACCTCCTCAATAAATATAATGGCATAACTATATATAGAAGTTGCATTTATATACATAGGAGTTGCAGCAAATATAATAATTATGTGGGCGTGACAGGCGCACCGTAAAGACAACGTTTTCTGTCTGTTGTGCATTTTAAACAAATATTATGAGACATATTCCGGTCGAGTCTAAAACTATTTAAGGTTGCGAGATTGTGAATGCACCGTTTGATATTTGCTTTTATTTCTGTACTCGTGTTTAAGTTAGTTTTTTTATTGGAGACGATAATTTGACATGTTCAACTATGTTCAACACTTTTTGTGCCTAGCAACGTTATTTCTTAAATCTTTTATACATTTACACTTATTAATTCTTAAAATATCAAATGTAGCTTATCTATTACGTTATTATAATTAATGCTTACACACGTAAATTCTTCGGCTAGAATGTTGACGTTTCCAAAACAGTTTTTTCTATCATTACCAATTAAAAGTGCAGACAGACAGTTCCGGAACGAATCACCTGTCTGTCCGTCTGTCTGTCATGGACGATTTCAAAGGTATCTCCGGTAAAAAAAAAAAAAATTTGAGATCAACTTTGGTATTCAACGGGTCGTTGGATCAATTGGATTTTTTCTGAATTATATTTCAAGTGTGCTTTCAATCTTAATTTCAGATGTCTATTATCACAAAATATAATTTTTTGAGTTAGCTGCTTTCTGCTTAGCACAAACTAATTTGTTGGTAATTTCATTGTGTTGTAAATAATGCCGTGTGATGCCGGCTTAGAATAGCATCACCCCATTTCTTTCCCTTGGGTGTCGTAATAGGCGACTTAGGGACTTGTTGGTGTGTATTGAAATTTTAGGCGATGGGCTAACAACCTGTCAATATGGCGATACACAATTTTCTGAATGATCCTCAAATATTTGTCAGACGTGGCGTAAATGTCTGTTTTTGCGGTTGTTTGCGCTCTGCCTACCCCGCAGGGTATTTGGGCGTGATGTGTGTATGTATGTATGTTCATTGTGTTCTTGGTTTTACGTATGAGCGAATGAACTCAATTTGAGTTGAACTTGGATATTTTGCAATAACGCAATCACAAGCGAGAGATAAGAAATGGCCATAAATAATAATTAGCGACGGGATTCGAACTCGCGACTCACACTAACGATCTTACCTGTCGCTCCGGGCGAACTGAAATTAATAACCACGATTTATATCTTAACTTGTAAAAGTATCAAAGGTAATCATTCAAATGTTAAAATTCTTGATAAAGTTAGCTTTTGGTTTTGAAATATGAGTTATTTTTGATAAAATAATGCATAACGACCTTTTATTTTTCTGAAAAATAATAAAAGCTAAAATTCTTGAAAAAGTTGAGATATTCAAATTTAATCATCATAAGTATAAAAGATATATCGATTCGACACGCGAATGAGCATGTACAAAAATTTAATTTTATATTTTTTAACAGGCCCTTAGATAAGACTCAAATATTCAATCACGATAAAATAAGACGCCTTGGGCTAAAATAATATGAAAAGCTGCCTTCGGCTAAAATAAATTAATATTATGGTGGTCATAAATTGTATGATGGCTGATGCCTTTCGTAGAGCATTCAAATTATTGATGGTAAAAGTGTGTAGGCGTTTGATATTACGTTTTGAATTTGAGTTACTGAAACAGCATATTTGTACGGGTTTTTGTAACTCGTATGTCTACATGAAATATCATTAGTACTTATTTTATTGAATAATGGTGGTTTCGCTAAGAATCGAACAAGACAAAAAATATCGATAATACGTTTTCACTCTATATAATTACTGGGCTATATTCACTTGCAATGCAATTGGCTGTTAGTACAAACCGCGTATCCAACGCTGTGGTACGTGTCTCGAATATCGAAACGTGTTCTCAATTCAAAAAACACATGTTTACGTCTACACCATTATCCAGTTATGGTGCCACGTGAAAGTGTTGATTCCGTTACCTTTTTAAATTGAGAACATAAATAACATCTATCTTTTTTTCGTTTTTAATAGCGTTGTCTTGCAGCCAGTTGTTTCTGCGTTCTTGATGCTACAATTATTACGAATTAATTTTCACCACGGACAGGCTGCGGTTGTTTTTGAATAACTTATAAAATACCAATTATCTGTCATGGCGAGTATTAGCAGTATTGTTGATGACTAGTAATAACAGGTTGGAACAAATGGCTGCTGGTCAGTTGAGCCGCGGTATTTTCCTACTTCCTACCTACCTAATGCATTCCTGTTGGGCTTAAATCAACGTTGTGTCATTTGTTCGGTATGAGGCAGTTGAATTAATAGAATTTATAATTTCCACATTCCTAACTACCTATTCATTTTATCATGAAAATTGCTGTCTTTTTCTGTTTTTATAGCTAGTATGACTTGTGCAGCTACAATTAAAGGTGTGATTATTACAATATTCTCAAATAGTAAATTTAAAATTTGATGTGTAGATAGGTATTCTAAAGTGAATTGAGTGGGTAAGTACTTGTGACAAAGATCACTTGTTCAGTATGCCAACTTCAACGTTATCAATTTCTCACTTTTTGTGTAATGTTATCTATCTGCGTACCTGCATACCAACTAGTGTAAAAATATTTAAATAGCTTTGTAAAACAAACAGCATAGCAACCACGAGATAAGATATAATATTGTGGTTCACAAATCGTTGCAAATTCAACAAAATATAATAGTTGTTTGAATATGATGCTGATAAGTAAAAATAATTATTTAAATACTAGATACGAACGCTTCATAGATGTACAACATCACCTTTTTGTGAAAATAGAGATAAGAGAAGGTGAAACGATAGCAAATCGGTATGATAATGAAAAGACAGAGATTACAGTATTTGACAGAAATATAGTAGATGATAAAATCTACTTGAACACTGAAATTGTAATACAGATTTAATGTTATTCGAAAATCTACTTCTTATTCTAATCTATGTATATGACAGAATATTTTTAAATTTTATGTTATACCTTAACACAAAAAAAAATATTTCAAACAAATGTTTAGTTAGTGCAATAACTATTAGTTCATTTTAATGGTGAGTTCGGGGAATTTCAAAGTGTAAACTTATTATTTTAGTAAAAACTTTTAGTGTAAACTTATTATTTTAGTAAAAAAAAAGAACATGAACTACCTATGTGTGTGTTAGTATACGATATTTTGAAACAGTAAAAAATATATTCTTAAAAATTTACATATCTTCACTTTGACACTGTTTGTTAGTCGTGATATCTATTTTAAGTTGAACGTATTTAACACTTTTTATACATTATTTGTTCGCACACGATAAGGGACGAATAAGTTCAAATATCGTGGCAACAAGATAAAACATGTGGCTGCTTTTATCACACATTTCTACTGTTGCCAAGCGGGTTTTGTTATTTTTTTTATGAGAAATATACATAGGTACTATACATTGGTGGTATAGACTTTCATAAAATTTATTATATTTGTAGGAAGTAACACATCTTTGCACATTAAAATATGCCCTTAATATATTTTTACTAAAATTATAGATTATTGAGTTAAGTGGTATCTACTTCTTACATGGATTAGTACGTTTGTTAGAAAGAAAAATAATGTTTCTGGTAGTTAGTTGTTTGATTAAATGTAACGAGCCAATTGGAGCGAAATGTGATTTAAAATAATAAGACTAATATATTATTGAGAATTATATTGACCCGTTTATGTAACCACTATTTAAATTAATCATTTAAACGGGTTCTTATCGATGAATTATTGTAGTAAAGTAAAAAATAAAAACCGAGGAAGACTTAATATTTAGTTTTACATTTTATGTTTGTTCTGTAGCTAGCACGTGTAAGTCATTTTTAATTTTGAAAAAAAAAATTAATTGTTTTACAATTGAATTTAACATAGAATAATAAGATTTTGCTGCAGTTTTTTTCTTTTGTTTAAAAGTTAAGTAGGTACTAAAGAATTTTATATTTTTAAAACAAAAGGAAAATTCGAATCACATGCCGACGACGACGGCTCATGTATTCGATTGTCAGAACCTAGGTGATACGTTTCCTCCTAAGTTAATAATTGTATTTGTAATAGGTGGGAAATACATGTAAAAAAATCACTTACCGTTTTTAATATATTCGAAGATATATTTGATGAACTTCAAGATATGGAAAGAAAACTTTCTTGCTTTTACTAAAGCTAAACATGGCACTTTGGTTTGCGCCTCTCTGTTGCTTCTGATATCCCATCACTAGTTGCACCAGTGTTCACTTCCATATATTTAATTTAGTCACATTTTAATATAATTTTATTCTTTGAAAATTTTTATTGTATTCTTATTTGATTTCTTTCTTTTCTCCTATTGGTATCCATTTTATATCCGGCTCGAAGGACCAAATTTGAAAAAATATATTTTCAATTGCATGTTTGTCTCTACTTGAATCTTGATCAGGCAACGTAAACTGCACTAAGTTACTAAAATATTAGTAAGGTATGATTTTCCCAAAATATGCGTATGAGTTTTTTGTTCCTACTGCAACCGCAACAGTTCTTATAAGAAGTTACTGTACCGCTAACAACGCACAGAAGCCGCGTGTGTTTCTCGAATGAAAAAAAAAACAATTGACGATACGTGTTCGCGCGCGGATCGCCGCCGCGAGAAGGGCCGCGCGACGCGAGTTTCGGGCGCGCGGAGACTCAACGGATTGTGTAAAGCGCGCCGTTCGCTCGCTGGCGTCGGCGGGGCGCGGGTGGCGGGCGGGGGAGGGCACGCTCTCTCGCACTCACACATCCACACCTAGCCCCATCCATAACTAACGTTATTTTGAATACGCGACACGCCAATCTAACCCCTATGCGATAGCTCGACGTGACGAGCGGACCGCGACCGATCAGATCGTGCGTGTAGAGCGAGAGGGGGGATTAGTTTCAGCGGGAGCGTGAGGGAGGGAAGATCATCGGAAGTTGGGCCGCGTAACGCATGTGTGTCCTCTTGAATTGCTGAGCAATAGTGCCGCTGTAGTGTCAGACTTTGTAAGTACGCGTTGATAGGTGCTTGCTGTTTTATAGTTTTTGAGTCTTCAAAAATTATCTCCTTTAACATGGTCTTTCTCTGTACATTTAGTCATCAAGTTTGAATAACTGGTTTAACCTCTGTAACAATAGTAATTAAACAGTATTCACAATGGGCTTGATTTAGATCAATTTTTTAAAGTTTTTTATCTGAGACGATATTGAATGCTTTTTCAATTGTAAATATTTATTTAACACAGTACTTGGTGAATGAATATTCATATGACTTTACAAACACAGTTGATGACATAGCAACAAAAAACACTTGACAAGCAGTTTCTAAGACTTGTCTTATATGAATCTATTGAGACTCAAAGCAATCGAGAGGGACTTAAAATCAAATTGAGTGTAACGGAAATCGAGTAGAGCTCAAGTCGTTAGCAATTATAAGCGAAGTAACGTGACTTCGAAAACACACATTAAGTATATGGCAATATGCGTGACTGTTTTTACAAATCCAAGCATGTAGGATTCCGTGATCCAAGAGAGAGTCGTTTACACAATTGCGATGGCGACGCCCACTCGCCCGTCCGCGGTTCGAATTTCAAAATTCGAGTTCACGAGATATTCATTAGTGAGGGCACGACCAAACCGGCCGGTTTCATTCCATTTATGTTTATATCCACTAGTTTATCTTTATTTTATGCTTTTTTGTTTATGGATTTTATTTCGAATTTGGAATTATTTACTACAATAATACTATCTCTCGTGATGGTGCCTTCCTACACAGGTGTTTTCATAGTTAATTTGATTCTCAGTTGATTTATTTAATCAAGATTCTTACCCTCTTCCAACTCAAAATTAATTAGTTGACGAAGAGTTTTTTGAAAGTTGCTTAGTAGATCTTTCATAAATCTCGTTTCGGTTAAACCGTTTTGTTTGGTTTGGATTATACTACCAAACATAAAACCTACGCGATGTTTTTAAACCGATGGAGGTTAATAGGGTTTTTGCTTTTACTGCGTCTTTGGAAAGCGCATTCAATTTTACGAAATTCAAATATGATTCTAAAATTTACATTTTGAGTGAAATAGAAACAATATTTTTGGTTTTTCATACAAATAAGTCTGATTGAACTGAAAAATGGATATTTTATATGAAAAATATATATATTTTTTAATATTACATAAGAATTATGTTTGAATGATATTATCAGCAATCTGTGAAATTCAAATTGGTATTTATTATGAAGTTAATAATTTTAGATAATATTAAATTTTCTCCCAAATTGATTAATTGAAATCAATCACCTACTTATCATTATTTTTATATTTGTGCTCATTTTGAAGCCCTGGCTACTATTGATTTTTGATACATACTTATTTCTCAAATGTTCCCATCCTTAAATGTATGCAGTTCACTTATTTATGTCTTGTCGTTATTAACAGCAAATATTTTAACAAATTTTGATCCATATTTATTATATATATTAATATACCTACACAGATCACAATTGGACATAGCTAAAGACTAAATTTTCTTAATCAAAAGCTGTCTTTTTGATACTGATACAAATCATTTTTCAAGAACCAACCTTGTCTTGAGACAATGACAACCGTATCGCTCACCTGACACCGTTATCGTATCGGGTTTATCGCATCGATAACGCGGCAGTGACATTCAGTATGATAAATGCTTGAAATTTGGCTGTTTTTATACAGATTAGGTGCTTTCTTTTTATCGCTGAAAGTGTTTTCGCTAAAAATAACTTTATCTTCACCAAGCTACGTGGATGATGTTTTCACAGAAATTCGCTTCAGTTTTCTTCTATGATCAGTAACTATTTAACCCTTTTGCTCGTAGAAGTACTTTATTTTAGGTCTTTTCTCTTCTCCTACGTTTATTTTTTTATTCTTAGAATCAATTTAAAATTTAATTTTTTGTTTTCACTACTGTCTTGCTCGCCTTACACAATGTTTCTTACATAGGTACGTTTTTAAATATTTTTTATATCAACTCGTCTGAAATCTAATTGTTCTTGAAATTGTGTAAACTTTTATTGTTATTATTGAATGCACACCTTTACTGGTGCAGGTCATTAGCATGTTTTTTCGCCATTCTTGATTTAGGCCCAAAAATGGAAAGCATTTCAACAGGCACTTGAACCGCAACTTTAGGCATTAGGCACCTTCTACTGATTAGTCCTAAAGGTAAATTTCGAACGAGCCCCGCCAAAATATTTATCGTCGTTAAATTATTAATTCTATCACATTACCGCGAACACACACATACGAAATTTGAATTTCTTCCTCGATTCCGCCATCACTAGCTTTCGCGTGCACACAAACGGCATTCGAATTAGTCGCAACGCAATAATTAGCGGTTATTTTGTTGTTTTTGTTGGTCGGCGGTAGCGACCGGTCGCGCGGCGCCGCGGTACTGCGCCTCACATGCCCACTCACATTGTCTCTTTCCCCCTTTACTTCCGCACCGGCGTCTCGCTAAGGGCGCCTGCGCCCCTAACATTTTTATAAACCGCGCCCATGTTTCTGTAATTTCTATCGCGACGCGCACCTTTAGTGAAAAAAGCTTTTTTCGGACACTTTTTTCACCACGTCCCACTCTTGCCACCACGTTTGCCAATTCGCCGTCCCCCTCCGTCTAACGGTAGTCGGAGACGCTGTTCTAGCATACCGCTTGAAGCGTCAGACTTTCTCTCTCTGTTGACGCCGCGACGCCCGGTGACGCCAATTATTTTGCCATAACTTGACAGCTAAACACAAGTGACATCACACGCACTGTCTAGTTTCGACCTTAACACCGCGTCATAGAACACAAACACAAAATCCATTATAGTAGTTGCGACTCTATGGTCTAACGCAAAACGTGCAAAGTTCCGGCCATTTTTGCGATAAAAAAAATCGTTTGCATGCACGTAACCACGCCTTTGTATACACATATTGCTGTCTATTTTACTCCTTTTTTATTTTTCTCTTGCGGTCCCGCTCTTTTCACACACACATACTTGACGTAGAGCGAATGCTTCGGGACGCGTTCCGTAGCCACCTGGCGGCGAGTAGCGGAACTTTTACTTAGCAGAATTTAGGGTTTGTGTCTAAGCGGCGCTTTCTTCGGGGGCAGCACTTTCGTAAAAGGGGTGTCATTTTAGTTCCGGGGTTATCCACGCGTTCGCAGCGACACTTTAGAAGTTGTCATATCACGCAACCCTACACAACGTAAATTTTGTGAATTAACGAAAAACTAACCGTAATCACCCAACCAGTTAAAGAGACAAAAAAAAATTCCATGTCTATTAGCGATTTAATCAAAAGAGATTTGGTAGAAATTAGCATTTTATTTGTCTGTTTCCGCCGTAGCGCCGCAGGGGGCGCCTCTTGCCCGCTGACAGGTGGATTTTACTGGGAGAAAAATTGCGACAGATTAAAGTTAATGGACACATAAAATTTAATGAGTTGGTGGATAAAAACGTTGGTTTAACTGATTTAGATAGAGAGTTAAAAGAACTTGCGCTATAAAAGGACTACCTTTAAGCACAGATTACGTACGGTAGATGGCTCACTTAGTAGGTACTTACTACATACTATAACTTTTCAAGCACTCGCGATCACTTTCACTCATTGTACATACTATTTCTAACAAACGTTTTAATTGATTTCAAGGAAATAGTTGTTACTTACTAACTTCGCCGGATCGAGGACCGTAAGTGAGTCTTGGCCTCCGATACGAGATTTCACCACTTGTCTCGGTCTTGTGTGGTTTCTCAAATGGTGTTAAAGATAAATAAAATTTTGATCGTAAGTATGGTTTTAGTGACTACAGCAATAAATTTGAAGTAAAGGTTGTTTGTTTTAAATATAGCAAGAGTACACTTGGTGGGTATGGCAATACCCCCCCCAAAGAGGGGGAGGTCCATGTCCATCAGTGGCTGTTAATGTATGTATGCTAATTTTTTATGCGTTTTCAATAAGTAGGAAATCTTAGGATCAGTATTCAAAAATAATTATCTCTAAATTAGTGAGTTTGTCGGTAGCTGAGGCTCTATGCTTCTTTTTTTCGTGTGGAAAACCGATTTGACCAACGACCCGATGAACCCTGGTGACAGAGATTTTTATGTTTTATCCTGGCAGCTTGAAAATAATTTAATTTTCGTTATAACTGTTTTATACGTAACTTGTAAATTATGTGAATTTGTGACAGTAATCGATTTTATTTTAAAATTTTAACCGAAATGGTTATCTGCAGATCTATTTTAAATATATCAATATATCTCGATTTAAACCAATTATGAGTTAGTATCGTTAAGCTTCACACCGGTATTCTACATACATAAATCACGCCCATTTCCTTTACGGTGTAGAAAGTGCGTAAACAGCCGTGAAAACAAACATTAATGCCACGTCTGACGGCATAATATACCTAAGGGTATTCTGAAAACTTAGTATCTCCAAAGTGACAGGTTGTCAGCCCATCGCCTAAAATTGCAATACACATGACACCCTCGAGTGCTTAGTCGCCTGTTACGACACCCACGGGAAAGAAATGGGGTGATGCCATTTTAAGCCGATTTCACGGGTCTCCTAATTTATGTTTTATCTTCCGATAAAAAATATATCCAAAAATCATAAAAATCTCATTTTACCGTTTCGCAAAATATACACAAGCATTAACGTTCATTGAATATGATCAAGTATAAAATAGTTACCATAAAATAGTACTTATAATAAACTAGCATAAATCTCAATTGAAAATAGTCCAACTGGCGCCTCGTGGCTTGCTTAGTGGGTTTAATTCTCGTGAAAGATTAGCTTATCAAAATAAAACCTAACCTATTTTGCATTGACATAAAATTTCTTGTCCAAATGTTCTCACGTCAAGTTTAATTTAATTCCATTTATTAATATAATTTAAACCTTTCTGTTTTTTGAAATGTAATGTGTTATAAAATGTCTGAAATAAACTAGCATAAATCTCAATTGAAAATAGTCCAACTGGCGCCTCGTGGCTTGCTTAGTGGGTTTAATTCTCGTGAAAGATTAGCTTATCAAAATAAAACCTAACCTATTTTGCATTGACATAAAATTTCTTGTCCAAATGTTCTCACGTCAAGTTTAATTTAATTCCATTTATTAATATAATTTAAACCTTTCTGTTTTTTGAAATGTAATGTGTTATAAAATGTCTGAAATAAATATATTTTAATTTATTTACTTATGGAAGTTTGTTGCCAGTCGTTTAGAACAGTGTGATGGTACCATCGAAATATGTCGAAGCTTAGATTTAGGTATACACTTCTTAAATATTGCAATTTTTTAGAAACCTTTTAACAGACAAAAATATACATACATACATACATAAATCACGCCTATATCCCTTACGGGGTAGGCAGAGCGTTAACGGCCGTTCAACGGATATTAACACCACGTTTGACAAAAGTTTGAGGGTCAATAAGATAACTGTGTATCACCATAGTGACAGGTTGTCAGCCCGTCGCCTAAAATTGCAATACACACCCTCGAGTCCCTTAGTCTCCTCTTACGACACCCATGGGTAAGAAATAGGGTGATGCTATTCTAAGCCGGCATCACACGGCAAGAAAATATACAAAAATATAAATATTATAAAATCCAAGAATGATACCAACATTCGGTCAAATTGATAACCACTTTTTTGAAGTACCTAGGTAAAAACTGTGACGTTTGAATCTTTATCACAATCATATTTATGTAAGTATGTATTACATACATACATACGTATGTATGTATTACATATATACATAATTCACACAAAATAAACACTTAAAAATAAACTTTAAATCACTGCGATTTATCATTCATATTTAATCACTTTTTATGAAACTTGCACTTTACTGTTTCACAGAAACAGGAAACAACAAATCTACCTCACAAGTAAGTCTAGAAATTAGCTCAAGTTAAGTTCCACTGAATCAAGTCCAATATTCAAATTAGGGCTAAACTATGTTAGCCTTGGTAAACAAATTGTAGAACAAATTGTAATAAGCCTACGTTAGTAAACTTGTATTGATAAACTTGATACTTGATTGGGTTGTTTCTGGTGTTGAAACGGTCTTGATAGTTTTAAGTTAAGTAGTAAATCTTATGGTAAGTACTTTAGTATAAGTATTCGTTTCGTCAGTTCCATAAAACAATCGTAAACTACGCTGCTGGTTATTATATTTAGATTTGATTTCACCGAAATGAGAACTCATATTACAATTTTAGATATCAATAACTTTTATACGCAATTTTGTGCAGTTGTCACGATCAGGCTTCTAGTAAATATACAGATTGATACCTATTTGTTAATTTATCACTTTTAGAAAATAAAAATCTGTAGATTCAGAAATACGCCTTCTGGATTCGAACCAGCAACCATATGGCAAACTCTTTAACTAAAGAACAATGTGTTCATTCATACAACATCCTTTTACTAAGTCCGATCATGTTACTAATGAATCTGAGTAGTTAAATAAGACGGTTATCCCACTTATCTTCCGTCACTGCGTATTTTAATGCACCATACGCCGTGTGATGCCGGTTTATAATAGCATTACCCCAGTTTTTTCCCGCGGGTATCGTGAGGGGCAACAAAGGGACTTGAGGGTTTCATGTGTATTACAATTTGAGGTGACAGGCTGATAACCTGTCACTATTGTGATACACGATTTTTCTCGAATTGCAATCATATATTTGTCATACTTGGCGATAGCGACCTCATTTTACGACCGTTACCGCTCTGCCTACCCCGCAAGGGATAAAAGCGTAATGTGTGTGTAAGCAATGCATGCGTCTGTCAGAAGAAATGAAATTGCGAATTCCGATCATATTCGTAATGCGAAACTGGCAGACGTATCCGTAAACGCACCTTAACCGTATTTGTATGGAAATAAAATGAGGAAGTCGCAATGCCCTTTCGTTTGACAGACGCATGCGTTCCGGTACCCACCGTGTGTGATCCGCCTAAGACCTTTACGATCACTAAAAGTCGCCATTGCCTCACATTTTGGACTAGACTATCAATTTCGAACTCATAATAATAAATTACCTATATCTTGTAAATGTTAATCGAACTTCCATACAATTTTGCAATGCAAGTAAAGATACATACATACATACATACATACATCACGCCTTTATCCCTTGCGGGGTAGGCAGAGCATAAACGTCCGAAAAAACGGACATTTACGCCACGTCTGACAAACGTTTGAGGGTCATTCGGAAAATTGTGTATCGCCATAGTGACAGGTTGTCAGCCCATCGCCTAAAATTGCTATACACACCCTCGAGTCCTCGAGTTCGATTAACATTTACAAGTAAAGATATTCTATATATTATGGAAGCATATTACATTAACATGAAATACACAATCAGTGAGTAAGTTTTTTTAGGGATTAACTCTGCAATTAAAAAATCTATACCTGACTTTTTAGTTGGGAGCTAGGGCTCAGTCCGGAGAAGTTTGTAGCCCAAACAAGACCTTTTTTCGTTACCAACCTTAGATACAAAGTTTATTGTTAAAACAGTTTGAGAATATTATTTCTACAGTGATTCACATGAGTACTTCTGAACCAAATAGACAACAAACAAATATATAATGCCCTTATTTAAAATAAATTCTTTAATATAAGATAATTCTTTATTAATAATAATAAACTTAATTACAAATAGGTAACACATTACAAAATAATTTACGTTACCAAATAGGCTCAACAGTAAAGCAGTTCTGTTTCATGCCTGCAAAGTTTTTTAGTAAACCGTCCCTTACACCCTGTATAGGTCGGTAGCATAAGCACGTTTGCAAGCTATTTCAATTCAGAGCATCGCTAATAGAGAGAACTAGTGTAAATTGTTATTATGTGATTTGCCTGGTGTGGTGTGCGGTGACCCTAATCTTGATGCTGGATGCGGAATAAAATATAGAGATGTGAAAACTCACGTATAAAGTAACAGATCTCTCTTCTCGTGTGGGACACCAAGTCGTCCAAAGACCCGATGAACTTTGGTGTCAGAGTTTTTCAACCGCCTACTACCACTAGTAGGCCTCTGACATGGTTGTGTTACGCTTACGACCGCCGTCTAATTAATCATAGACAGCAACCGGGACCGAAGGCTTAACGTGCCCTCCGAAGCACGAAACCATTTCTTTTCGGACTATCAGTTGGTTCACCCTGCAATATCCTAACCGGGAACAAATTCAAAAAGTGATAAATATCAACTTTGTGAGCGTCCCACCGAGAATCGAACCCGGAACCTTTGCGTCACAGCCGGCCGCCAAGTAAGAGATTAAACACGCCCTCCGGAAAGATGGACTGAATTCAAGTGGGCGGCTAGTAGCGAGAGGATGGCGAAAACGGGATAACGTGCCTTATGGTAGATACTGTTAGAAACTATTTAGACCTTCTAGGAATCGAGTATTTAGTTGAAGTATGTGAGCTATGGAAGTATCTATGCTCGGTATCTCTTTAACGGACCAAAGTAACGGACACAGTTTGGAAGTGAAGCAATCTGAAGCGGGGCACATTAATTGTCGTACAACCGACGGACGGTGGAGTAAGCGAGTTCTCGAGTGGAGGCCAAGCCTCGGCAAGCGTTGGACGAGCTCCGGCCAGATGGATCGATGACTTAAAAAAGGCTGGTAGCAACTTGATGGCAAAAATGAGAGATCGTGCCTTATGGTGTACCCTGGGGGACGCCTACGTCCAGCAGTGGACTGCAATAGACTGATGTAATGATGTTATGTCATGAATCTTCAACGTCGTTTTTTAATTTTTCTAAGCTTTTCTTAATCTCCTATTATAAGTAACTGTTATTCAATTCGGAACTGCTCTTTAGCCTAATATTTTCATTACAGCACTAGCAAAATGTTATTTCGAGCCCGCTAAATGAATTTGACCTTAATTAACAGAGTGTTATGGAGTTAATTACCTACACCAGCTCTATTTAACTGACTAACATTAATATATTCATTGTTGCTATGCGTTATATATGAGGTTATTTTCAATTCAGTGCAAATATATTTAGGATGTGGTCTGTTCATAAAACTGAACAACTTTTCTGTGTAACTTTTTTCGAGAAAGGTATGAAAAAATATATTTGGAGCTCTCATAAAAAGTGACACATTTTCTGAACATGTTTGAATGGAAGGTCGAAATATTGTTCTTTTTATTTCAAGTCGTTTGACTGACGCATTTGTAAACGCATTGTAGCCGTATTTTAGCAATTTCCTTACGTCAGACAGACGCTTGCGTTACGGTTTGATAAAAATACGCAGCGACGACGGACGACAAGACAAGTGGAAAATTAGCACAAGAGTTAAAATTTGTTATATTACATACATACCTACACATATCACAGTCGCAAAAACGTACATATAAGTACGAAACGTCTGACATTATATTTGAGGGTCATTTGGAAAATTGTGTATCGCCATAGTGACAGGTTTTCAGCCCATCGCCTAAAATTGCAATACACACCCTCAAGTCCCTTAGCCGCCTCTTACGACTCCCACGGGAAAGAAATGGGGTGATGCTATTCTAAGCCGGCATCACATGGCATGTTATATTATATCTTTGAAAATAAAGTTTGATACCTAGTCTTTTTACTTTCATAAGTCTGATAGTAATAGAAATAAGAAAATGAATGGAATGTGTACATACTACATGGTAGTCATAAAAAAATTTTTACTTGCGTTTTACTTCCTCAAGTTATTATAAATTCTATAAATTACAATTACTATTAATTACAATCCAGTCAATGCTTACCACAATAATGAAAACTGCTTTGTTCGTCACACCACACAAAGGACTGGTTTTCCACGTGTCGGAGCTATGAGTACTTACAGTACTTATACTGACCCACATAGACCGACTGCAACCTGACTGCACCTCAGCTGCAAAGGGCGATTGTGGGTGGAATTGGGGTTTTTCACAATTATAATTCAGTTACTTTACTTGGTTTTTAATTTGAATACTGCTTTAAAAGATAATGTTTTTACCTATCAACTTAAACAATGGTCCCAAAAACTGATCTTATAAACTCTAGCTAGGGTTGGTAATACAAAATTTACTATATGAAACAATTCAGGTGGTTTAGAGTTTTAAAGATGTGTTAACTTGTACCTATAAGATGTTTTGCACTTTGATAATATATCAGCCTAAACAACACAAGTCCATACCTTGTATAAAATACGATGGATTTTCCATACCCATACAATTAAAGCAAAACCGAGAGTGTGTTACCTCTTCACGTTCAAATACGTATACGGATTGAATATCACTTAAAATAATACATAATATGCTACTTTTTACCGCAAAAAAAACCACCATGCCCATTAAAAACCGTAAAAATGTGTTTCCGGTTTATCTTCAAGATGTTCTTTTCAATATGATAATCTAAATAATGAATCTTATTGATATAAGATTCTCAGACGTAACCGTTTAGATATCCTAAGATTTTGGTTCACCTTTCAAATCCTGAAATGATGCAGTTTCCTTACAGCTCGTCTGCAAAGCCTCAAAGGTTATTCTTGCAGTGAGTCAACGATGACAACCTATCATGGATGATGATTCAGAGTCAGTGCAGTGGATGTGTCTCATACAGCTCATAACAAAGGTAGGTGGGGTTTGTCATTAGTTTGCTTGATAATGGCATTACTTGGATTTATCTCCTGATTTATTACTATTTAACATTTATTGAAGGTATCTAAGAAACATGATCATTGCATTTGTGGCATTCTTGGTAGCTGATCGGCTGTCTACTTCTTGAGTAATCTCAGGAAGTCAGGAGACCGAGTTGACCAGATGACAATCTAGTATCAGAGTTTTTTAAACACATCTTCTAACTTTTTGCTTACTTATTAGTGCTAAAATTGCAGAGTTCAGGCCAAAAAAAGTTGTCTAGGAACTAGTATGCATCACCCGTTTCATACCCGTGAGCGGCGAGTAAGGGACTCAAGGGTGGCACCATTTCTTTCGCCTGGGTGTCGTAAGTGGCGACTAAGACCTCGAGGGTCGCATGTGTATTGCCATTTTAGGCGACAAGCTGTCACTATGGTGATACATATAATTTTCTAAATGACCCTTAAATTTTTGTCAAATCTGGCGTAAATGTCCGTATACGCTCTGCCTATCCCATAAGGGATATAGGCCTAATATATGTAGGTATATAAGGTTGAGAGAGCTCTCCGAATACTTGTAAGGTGCATTCAGACCATAAAACTGAACAACTGTCGATAAAGAAATGTTTCAGGTAACGTCAAAAATGTTGCCCTTCCCATAGTAAATGCAGTCAGCTGATCGTAATGTTCTATGGGAGGTTGAATATTTTTGTCGTTTCCTGACATATCTTCCTGGGGGAAAGTTGTTCAGTTTCTTGTTCTGCAGACACCCAGTATTCGGAGGGCTGTCCCTTACACCCTGTGTGTATGCAGGAACTAGTCGACCTCTGACGTGGTTGTTAAACAACCACCATTTATTTTTTACCATACGTTACCTACCGCTAAAATATATCGACAATAATTCAATTTCAAAAGACCTTTGGTAAAGTCAAAGACAAACTAAGCACATCATACCAATATCATAGAAACGACAGATGTATCATAATAAAATACAATCTCTATCAGCGAACCTTCAGTTACCTATTTAAGGGATCATCTTATATTGGCAACACCTAATAAGTATATGAATAACCAGTATAAATTGATCCTCAGATAGTAACTCAAGGGTACTCGCTTAAATGGAGTTGCAGTAATTAAATAAGGATTCCTCCTACACAGCCGGCATTGAAGCAGGGGTCCATCTCTACTGGATATTCTTAATAATTTTATGGGTGGCCAGTATAAGTTGAACCCTTAGTTGCAATTAATTATGGCTCCCTCCTACATGGCCGGTGCGTTTGAGCCGATATTAATATATTTTGCAATCAGGTACGGTCATTAGGATACACCTACGGTTTTAGATGTCATAAAAAAAGATATGCGATGTCATATTTATACGATTTATTATTTTTTGTAAGCGACTCCAAGTCATGCAACTACGAACCCTGGTGTCAGAGTTTATCAACCGCCTACCACTAGTAGGCCTCAGCCAAGGTTGTGTAACGACTGTCATTATTGCTTCGTAACGCGTCTTAGACGGCGGTCGTAACACAACCATGTCAGGGGCCTACCAGTGGTAGTAGGCGGTTAAAAAACTCTGACACCAGGGTTCATCGGATCGTTGGACGACTCGGTGTTCTACACGAAAAGAGAACGCGTCTGTCGGACGAAAGGAAATTGCAAATTCCAATCTTATTCCCGAACCGAAGAACCGCTTGAGTTCCCCAGTTTGCTACTTCATTTTTGATTACTAACATGGGTTATCTATAAGTTGTTTATATCACTTCCTAAGTGCATTTTGTACACCCACAGGGCGTCCAAGGTCTTCTATGCAATTTGTAACGTACAATTATTGTGGTGCACCTCACTGCCGAGCAGATATCCTTATTAAAGACAGTATGAAGCTTTAATTACCCTTTTTTTTCAAAAACTTGCAATTTTTTTTAGCGCGGGCAGGATTTGAAACTGCGACTTTCGCCATTACTAGTGGCGACGCCTCTTCTATCGCAGCTCGAAAATTGCCTGCTAAAATTGTATACCTAACACGAGAAGTGTTTTAAAATTTGGTATTCAATTTTAATTACTTATTTCAAACTTCACTGTACTTACCTTAAATTTTCTACTGCAGGCAGGATTTGAACCTGCGACTTTCGCAATCACTAGTGGCGACGCCTCTTCCATCTAGGCTACCGTGGCTCATTTTTATTTATTTGTTTATTGTAAAAACAGTGTTTAAACTTATAATATAGAACAGTGTCTCATAAAACTGCAGAAACAGTTTGACGATATTAGCTTTTAACTTATATCCATTGCCCGCGAATTTTGCGTGTATCTTGATGCCAATAACGCGTGGCACGGCTGCATCCACCTATGGATTAGCCGCGGTGGTACAGAAGGAAGAAGCATCGCCACTTGTAATGGCGAAAGGGTTTAAATCCTGCCCGCAGTAGAAAAATTTTGCAAGTTTTCTAAAATTATATACCTAACACGGGAAGTGTTTTGAAATTTTGGTATTCTTTTGAATGCATTTGACGTCGACGCCGACGACGACAAAAGCAATCCCGGTTCCCGTATGTGATTACTTAGATGCTGGGATCATTACACAACCGTGTCAGAGGTCTACTACTAGCAGTACATACATACATACATACATAAATCACGCCTATATCCCTCACGGGGTAGGCAGAGCGTTAGCGGCCGTAAAACGGATATTAACACCACGTCTGACAAAAGCTTGAGGGTCAATCAGATAACTGTGTATCACTATAGTGACAGGTTGTCAGCCCATTGCCTTAAATTGCAATACACATCCCTCGAGTCCCTTAGTCGGCTCTTACGACACCCATGGGTAAGAAATGGGGTGATGCTATTCTAAGCCGGCATCACACGGTAATGCATCACTGCTAGTAGTAGGCAGTCTTAAAACTCTGACAACAGGGTTTATCGAACCGTTTATCAGGTCAGTGTCCTACTAGACAGAAGAGTGATGTTATTTTTCTATATTTTGCCAAGACTCGTTTTTTTGCTATTTTGTTGTGTGTCAATCAAGTCACGATACTAACTTTAATATGGACAATGGTTTTCATTACATTGTTGATTACATTTTGTCAGGTTCGATAAAAACTAGTTTCATTACAAGTTTGAATTTATAATTTCATTTATTTATAAACCTAGTGGTGTTGTTAAGTTATACAATATGACAAAAACTTAAATAAGTTTTACATACATTATGTATGTCATTGTGTCATACATAATGTCATTATACATGTCATTTCCTTCATTTACTAAGTTCATATTATGAATATTAATTATAATAATAATGCAAAAATTTATCGCACTAAAAGCAATAATATTCCTTCAACAGTCAATGTCACCTTAATACCTTAAGCACGATTTGCTGTGGGTATAGTATACGTATTATGCTATTTAAGGGGCAACATAAGCGAAACTTACGCCTTAAAGACAAGTAATAAAACATCTCAGATCGAACACGCATGTCATTAAAAATCCAGATTATAAATCAGCTACAATATCACAACCAGTCATAAAGATGTTCTAAATAATCTTAGCCTTTTGCCTTCTTCTTGGATTTTTTGTTATGAAAGGCGAAAGCGGCCAATTTTACAAAAATAGGTAGATACTAATACTAATAGGAATTATAGTTCTAATGTGGTAAATAATTTAGCTTCAGGTCTCAAAACATAAATTAATTTCGTGGTGAATAGCATATTCAGCCATGACATCAGGGTCCATCGGGTCGTCGATGTCCCACACGAAAAGAAAGAAAAATGCCATTTATTTTTTTTGTCTGGCGGCGCCTCTTGTCTGAAGTTTCACCATAAAAACCATTTTAGACTTTGCATTTCAAATTTTATAATCAAGGCTCTTGGTCATAGAAATAGTTTCTCAGTAGCATATGATTGCATTTTGACAGTTGCAGATTGAAATTTGTATAACACCAACTTTATGCACTAAGATCGAGTGTAGTGATAAAATATAAGCGTTATGGTAGTAGGGACAGTTTTATTTTTATTGTCGTAGGTGTAATACAGCATCAAAAGTATAAAGTAAAGGAGAGTCGTTTTGATACTGGCATTAATAACTTTTCTACGTTAAATACAGTCGCTATCGCCACGTATGACAAAAACACTTTTAGCCGTTTCTGAAAAATCTTGTATCACTTAAGTGGAAGATTGTCAGCCAGTCGCCTAAAGTTGTAATACACACGAAACCCTCGAAACCCTTTGTCGCCTCTTACGACACCCAGAATGAAATTGGGTAATTTTATTCTAAAGCGGCATCATACGGCCGTTTACCGCAAAGGTAAACGTCAAAGGCATGTTGAAGTGTACAACTGTTTGTCATTCAACTGCCAGAGCTGATGATAATATGCAAACAATATTCTTTATTAACCACCGAGTATGCGGAAAGAATGCATAAAGTTGCATATTACGTGACGGAATCAGGCTGATAAATAAATAAATTCTGGAAAAACTTACATTAGGCATAATGTAGGGATGCAGGTGGTGTCGGGAAAAGGAGAGCTACCCTGCCAGGCTGGTTGTTGTGGCCAGAGGACTGACTGGTCCAACTGGATTAAATCAGAAGTAGTATTATGCGGTGCGCGGTGAGCTCTTCGATACCGCGTTTCAGGCCTATTAATCTCTGCTAATCTACCACGTGGCGCCATCTTGCAGACATATTAAGAACTTCTGTTGCATCTTGCTTGCTTGTGAACCACCTGAGTGAGCTTCTTGTAGTAGCTCCTAGAGATCGCTACACCGCTGCTACTATACGGTCATCTGCACGGCTAGTGCTGCAAGGTTTTAATGAGTAGTGTCGTCTGTACGATTTTTGGCGTCAGCTGCTGCACCGTGTCGTCCAGTGTTAACTCTCTCTCTCTCTCTCTTTTCGAGAGAGAGGAGAGAGTGTTAACTAGTACTTTAATACTTATAAAAATTTAAATCCCTAACTTACCCGAATACATCTCTGGCTAAACCTCACAATGCGCATTTCTGTGATACATGTTGCGATTTTTAAGTGACGCGTCTGTCATTTTTGCAGTCCATACATATGACAGAGTGTGGTGTGTGGCCGGAATTAATGTAGCCTAGCGGTTTTTGACATTTCATTGCAGAATTATAATTCTTTAGGTGGTATCCACATCACTTTTTTTCATGTATGTGGGTCAGTTATTTTGCAAAAGGTTGACAGCTACTGCATTGTATGTAAAAGTCTTTAAAATCTTGCGGTTATTGGCAATTTTGTATGGTGAATCACGTATTATATTTTAATTTTGGTCATCTTTTACAATGTGTGTGGTTTGTGGTGAAGCCAATCATTAATAAGCATCCACATAAGTAAATAACTTTAGCCGCGTTATAACAAAAAAAGTAAGACACGGTTGAACATGTTTGACAACGTCAAATCGTATGAAAAATGTAAATTAATCGTAAATTTTTATGTAAATGCCCCGTAGGAGCTTTTTTTAGAATCCAAACGCATCTGCAGATATTCAATTGCAAATTTTCTATTTTAATAGCATACTACAAAAATATTCGGCACAAGTATCTAGTCCAATTCCCAGAAAATTTTGCGAAAACTTTTTCTGCGGGTCAGTTCTTATCTTTTAATTGTATAAACTGTTTTTCTTTGGTTTATTTTACTAAATGTCTGTTTGTATTTTACTGAATTATTTATATTTGGCACTTACCATTTCAATACATTCATCTGAAACAAAAAAAATAAGTTAGTAATAGTCGACTACTAAATATTCTACGCTCCGTTGGTAAAAAAATGCGAATTGAAAATGATTTAACGGCGGTGTTCCTACTTGTCGTCCATTGTTACGTATTATAAACGCACCGTAACGCATGCGACTGTTAGGCGAAAGGAAATTGCCAAGTTTTGCCAAGTAGTTTTGCGATGTTTTTCGGTGTTTCAGTAAACGCACCGTACCCGTATTTGTATCAGAATAAGATCGAAATTCGCAATTTCCTTCCATCTGACGCATGCGTCACGGTGCGTTGAAAATTCGCAGCGACAGACGACAAGTGGAAGAACCGCCTTAAGGCTCTTGCCTACCAATAGTTATTCTAATAAGATAGATATTTTCAACAAGACTGTATGGGTGTCGTTAGTATGCAACGCTGCATCAGAAGCATTGATTTGCATTCTAAGTAGCAAACATAACCTGCATTGGAATGATAAGTGATCCTATGAGTACTAGTAGCAGTACTTCGACTAACATCTTAGCCCAGTATGGCTAGCTTTTCATGTTCCAAAAAAATTAAAGTTGTTTATTTTTGGATTATAGTTTCTGGACCATTGGCCGAACCCAATTTATTATTTTGTGTCATGAGAACATACTTTCGTTTGCAGTGGCTAAACATACTCAAACTGGGTTTGTACACTGTATTAACTGTCACATTGACAAATCTGGTACATTTGATAATGGTTATTTAATTGTAGACCCTTAAAAATTTATGTTATAAAGTGCTACCATGTGTTAAAATAACTCAAAATGTTATAATATGTGCTTTACAGACACACAAACGCAATAGTACAAAAAATAAGCGACTTTAGAATTGGCACAAAACATCTTTAATGAAATAATATTGTTTTCAAACTTTTTAAAATTACGCAACTAAACTTTACGCTGTTGCGTTTTAATAAAGGATCTACATTTACTGGTTTGTTGTAATAAGTAAAAACGAAAAACCAGATGTCAGTTTATCTCTAAAATGTAATTTGAAGTGCTGCACCTGAGTGGTCAAAAAAGTTTTCAAAACTCGGAAAAGTTTCATAGTAATGGATGAGGTTTCAAGAATTCATAGCATGTATGGGGTGAAATTTTACTTGTGATCGTTACTAACAACAGAGAACGGGCTGGTAATGAGGAACAACCACCATGGAAACCTAAATCAGCTGATCGGCAATTCTGTGTGGTTAGGTCGAAGGTTTTTTTTATATTCCCACGTAAGTTCCTTGGGAAAAGTTGTTGCTTATCACCAGCCCGTCTTCAATTTTCGCCATCAGTCAACAGTAAAATTTCTCCCTATGTTTATCTTGACTATATTCGAGTACCTACTTACATATATCTAGGCAACCACAGTCCATTCAAAGCTAAATATAAGTAGCAACATGTTTCTGAATCATTGTGGCTGGTGATTGCAATATGCGTGACTGCGGAAGTCTTGTCTAACAAAATGGCGTTCTTGTCTGACAATAGTTTGATAACAGCCTACGGTTAGTGACCTAGATACGTGATTAGGTAGGTACTATCTATGTGACTGTCCCGATGGCGTAGCGGATAATACCCCCCCCTGTTTCGCCGAGGGTCGTGAGTTTGATTATGACAAGACGCAAAAATTTGTTAATGTTTTCAAATATTTGTGTTTTGTCGGGGACTCTCGGTGTTTTTTATGAATAATATGTATTTATTTGCAACAAAAAATAGTGTATAAGTTCTTTTTTGTATGCTTTCTCACCTGATGGTAGTTTCTTTAGTACAAGCTTTGCTTAGTTTGAAGCTAGATGGCGCTGTGTGATTAGTCCTGAATATTTATTTATTTAAATACCAGCAGGACCTCAACTAGATGTCTCGGGGAACATACTGCTGCAGGGAGTTCATGACAAATTAAAATAATACGGATGTGATTATAAAATTTTGTGACAGTAACATGATAAGTAGACATATACTTTTTTATACACTATGAAGCCATTTGTACTGAATCGTGTTACTTTATTCAAGATATAATCTAATAACTATTATCTAAAATTAAATTTACTATAATAATTATGTCCATATTCAAATATAAAAATGACAACTTCAAAAAATGCCAAAGTATTCAGTTGAAACAATTACAAAGTATTAAACAAATATTTTCTTAAAGTTGATTTATCATTCTCATCCATGTCGTTAAACGCAAAAAATCATAACTTTAAAATTTACAACTGGCATCATTTAGTTTCAAAATTGTCTTTAGATGGGTATTTAAGTACAAAATTGTCTTTAGATGGGTATTTAAGGACGAATTCACTAGTGATAAAAATAAGCAAGTATCATATTTCCTAGGAAGTTTAGAAAGTATTATATCTAGGGAGCTGTAAGTAAGTCTTGTCCGAACAAATAGCCGAGCTGTCAGATAATCGAAACATGGACCAATTGTTGAAAACAACGAACAATCTAGAAGTAGATAGCTATCATAATTTACAGTTACCTTTATGTAATACGTAAACTTTCCAGTCAGACTACCCACCTTTTCATAAAACATGATTGTATCACTAAAAGGTGAAAAATCTTAGTTAAGCCTAGGTAGTTCATTACGTATGTCATTGACTAGTATAGTGTAGGACCATTGCGGGGTGAACCACCTGATTGTCCGAAATGAAATGGTTCCGTGCTTCGGAGGGCAGTTAAGCCGTCGGTCCCGGTTGCTGTCTATGATTACTTAGACGGCGGTCGTTACACAACCATGTCAGAGGCCTACTACTAGTAGCAGGCGGTTGAAAAACTCTGACACCAGGGTTCATCGGGTCGTTGGACGACTCGGTGTCCCATACGAAAGGAAGAAGAATAGTGTAGGACACTGGGCCGACAAACGACCCGAGTTTCTTTTCGTGTAAGACACCGAGTCGTCCAACGACCCGATAAACCCTGGTGTCAGACTTTCAACCGCCTACCAGTTAGTTTTAGTAGTAGGCCTCTGACATGGTTGTGTAACGGCCACCGTCTAAGTAATCATTGACAGCAACCGAGACCGACGAAGGCTTAACGTGCCCTCCGAAGCACCTAGCCATCTTCCTTTCCAGACTGGGAACCAATTCACAATGTGATAATATTATCTTTGTGAGTGCCACACCGGGAATCGAACCCGGTACGAAGGAGCAACCTGATGAAACCTGTTATTGGAGGTTTTTAACTGCTTGTTAAGTAACTAATAGTTTACTTTTCACGTGTTTGGGTTGTGAAACGGTCGCTACATATATGATCATCTTACTTACAAAAAATCAAGTGGTTCAGATTGCCATAACCAAACTGGAAACAATCATTTACAAATAACAACTTTGCATTACGACTCTAGAAATTTGGATCGGTTGGATCCCCCCTGACATTATCCGCGAAGATAGTTTGGTCACCCTGTTTCTATTCAATAAGTTTGATATATATACAATATATTAGCGATACACAATTTTCCGAATAACCCTCAAATATTTGTCAGACGTGGCGTAAATGTCCGTTTTACGCTCTGCCTACCCCGCATGGGATTATAGGCCTGATATATGTATTTATGTATGTAAGTTTGATATAACTTTATTTCGGCTTCAAATTAAGTGCATATTATTGAATATTTCCCACTTCAATACCTCAACCTCCAACTAACAATAATTGCAATGTTCCAATCTCAATGAAACAATCAGATTTCTATCAAGATGGCTGTCAACTGTTGAACCACCACCGTATCTAGACTTCTACCTACCCCCATGTCCAATTAAATAAATTCATACTACCATCTATAATACTACTAATCGCAATTTTATATTGTATGAGTTACCTAGATTTGACTTTCTAAAAGAGAATCTTGTAAATTCCTACTTAGAAATATATATTTTTATTTGATACTAGCGGCCCGCCGCGCCGTTTCAACCGCTGTTAACCGTTTTCCCGCAGTAAAAAGACCTTTTCCCGGCATTAATTAATTTTGCATACAAACCTTCCTGTTGAATTATTTTTTCTACGAATGAGAACTGCATCAAAATCAGTTGCGTACTTTTAAAAATCTAAGTATACATAGGTACATCACTATCACTAAATGGTATGAAGGCTTTATACTATTTGGTGATAGTGATCACAACTTTTGAACAAACTATCCGAAATACCGTGTCTGATTTAAGCCTGAACTATTTGGAAGTTTTTTTCCATATTAATTTATGATAGAGTGAACTCACCCAGTTATATATCATTTTAAAAAAACTTGTTTATAAGGCAATGAATATAACAATTGTTTACCTACCTACATAATTTCAAGTGAATGTAACATTTGTTAATATAATTTACGTACGCAATACAAATCTCAGCACTGACGGTTAGTGCAAATAATTGATTATAGAGCTACTTTATCAAGGTATGCAGATCTTAACAAACTGGATGCATTTGGTGGGTTGTTCCTAAGCGCACTTTTCGTAATAATAGTCACGCAGATTAATTTAAACATAAAAAAACCACATCAGCCTTAAGCAGTTTACTGCTAGACGTAGGCTTCCCAGAGGGTACGCCATAACACGATCTCCTGTTTTCGCCATCCTGTCGCTACCAGCCGTCTTCAAGTCATGGCCGGAGGGCGTCCATTGCTACGCTTGCCGAGGCAAGGCGAAACATATCACGTCTATAACCTTTGCGAGTTAGGTAAAGCTTAAACGGCCGTAAAACAGTGATCATCGCCACTACGTCTGCAAAATACCATCAGGCTATAAGATAAAATCTTGCATCAATCTAAAGACAGGTGTCAGCCCCTCGCATAAAATGAGGCACACATGAAGCCCTCGAAAGCGTGACGTTAGAGATCCATGGAAAAGAAATAACGTGACGATATTTTCTTGTCAGCACATAATTATGAGAACTTGATGTTAAATAGGTTTTATCACTTGGGCCTTTTGAAAGCGCGAGTGCATAGTAGGTTAAAAAACATTTTGCATTATCAAGGTGAACTAGAATGCTCAGTAATTTTGTAAGGAAGGAAATTTCTATAAAAAAAACT
Organism: Tuta absoluta; assembly: GCA_027580185.1. NCBI lineage: Eukaryota > Metazoa > Arthropoda > Insecta > Lepidoptera > Gelechiidae > Tuta > Tuta absoluta. Next base: position 4,667,722 of record JAQAHW010000023.1, on the reverse strand, counting down.
ATGAAATAATTTCCAGAAAGCTTGCACAGTTTTTGGACCGGACGTTTTTAAGGCGAGTGTACTCGTGAACGACCTTGACAGTGAAGCCCTTCACAATTATACAAATAATCTTTCTATTTCTAATTTTACTTAAGGATAATACTAAAAACTTGGGCTGCGGACATTCTGATAGATTGTTTGTATAAATAGATTTGTTTGTTGTTGAGTGGCGCCTCTGTCGAGGTCGTTCACGGGTACACTCGCCTTAAAATAAATTTAAATTGTAGCACTGTGGAACACACCGCCCTAACAGATTTGCCGTCAAGCGTAATCAAGTTATTTCTGCCGCGCATTGCGAAATGTCCCTATTCTCGTTTTGGTCAAAACCGAATGCCACAAATAACTGGACATTAGAACTTCTCAGATAGCCTTATATTGGAAATTAGTAGCATTTGATGTGAGATTATTTTGCTCATTAGCTGATACTTGGGATTATAAGCCGGAGGTATTTTAATTGCACTACGTAGCAGGGGAGCTGGTTACATCAGATGGCGTTCGATTTGATCAGTAACGAAACTCTATAAAATAATATCTATTAAATAGAGTACAATGACGCATGAGGAAAAGTCAGAAAATATTGTTTTCATTACAAACTATAATTTACCTGTAAAGTTGGTTTTATTGTACAAGTAAACACAAAATAAAGCATAGAAAAAAGAAAGAACAACATCGGTAGCCTTATTGCTAAGGTAACAATATCTTCCAGTCAACCCTTGGGTAGGATTAAGTGAAGTGGGCTAATGCACAAAACATATGTTTAAATATTCAAAATACATAAATAAAACTATACGTCTCATTCGAAAAAAACAAGTTATAATTAACTTAGCTGTATATAAAAAGGTGCCTTGAATATTCCCTAGAAATTTACCTCACAGAAAGATGCCAGGCACCTCGGTACATTATTGTAATAACTGTTAATTACATAACTAAATAAAAAAAATAAGTAGATTCAAACGCCCTTTACAGTAGTCAGCTCCTTAACTTAATAGATGATGTGATAAGATTTTAGATTTGCAAGGAATGTGTGAAAATATTTCATTGGAAAATACTTGTAAGTGCTTTTAGATACCGGAAACAAAATTCATTAATATTTCTTATTTATCTAGTTATAAAATCTGGCAAATAATCAAGAGAAACTGGCACAAAATACCACAGAGTCTAAAATTTTGCGGCTAAACTATACCTACGTAGATTTGTAACTCTTCGAAAGTATTAATTACCAAATTTTAAAACACTTCCCGTGTTAGAGTATACAATTTTTGAAAACTTGCAAAATTTACAAGCACGGGTAGGATTTGAACCTGCGACTTTCGCCATTACTAATGACGACGCCTCTTCCATCTGGGCTACCGCGGCTCGTCCAATATGCCCGCCAATTTTGCAAGTGTATCTGCCAATAACGCGTGGCATGGCTCCATCTACATGATTACTTTTGCAACTAATACATACATATATCACGCCTATAATCCCTGGCGGGGTAAGCAGAGCGCAAACAGCCACGAAAAACGGACATTTACGCCACGTCTGACAAATATTTGAGGGTCATCCGGAAAATTGTGTATCGCCTTAGTGACAGGTTGTCAGTCCATCGCCTGAAATTGCAAAACACACCCTCGAGTCCCTTAGTCGCATTTTACGACTCCCAAGGGAAAGAAATGGGGTGATGCTATTCTAAGCCGGCATCACACGGCATTCAACTAATACCCGGCGACTAATTCATTCTTTCCAGATTGTATTCTAAGCGATGAAAACCCGCGATAAATTGAATACCAAATTTTAAAACACTTCCCGTGCTAGGTATACATTTTTTGAAAACTTGCAAAATTTTCAAGCGCGGGCAGGATTTGATGTTTTTTTGATAGTACATAAATTGCTTTGTCATCGTGTCATCGAATTTTATTACACCAAGTTTCGTTTGATAATAAGCCGAATGATTTCACCATATCCATTCATCCTACACATTTGAAATGAACAGGCAGAAGGCGGGCAAATAATATTTTAATGAGATCGGCTGGGATCTTGCAATTCATTGCGTGATGGCATGATTCAAACATCCTTTCATTGACCCTTTAGAGGGCCTTAATATGGCGACATGCGATTTCTTGAATGCTTAGCAGGATGTTTTGAACTTGTAGAAAGGATTGAACTTATACAAATCTCAAGAAATTCATATCAGTGTTTCTACAAAAAAGTTACACGTACATTTAAACACTGTATTATTTTTCTATACGATTTGACATTGTTAAATAGTTTAAGCCATGCCAATCATTTTTGGCATAACAAGGTTTAAGTCCAAAAAATATAATCTTATATTTAGAACCTTATAATAAAGGACCCTTGTCTTCGAAAATTCTTTTTTTGTGTCAAAGCCTCGTAATTGGTGGAATCAAAGCCAAAATATGAGTTGAATTGTTCAGTCTACAATATATACAAGTTTGTTTTACATTTACCTATACATAATTATATATTATGTAATAAATCTTGGGGGGCAAAAGCCTGTACTTAGAAGATATTGGAAAATAAATAATGACTTAAAGATACTTATAATTGATAACAGACCACGTACATGTATCTATTTAGATCCTTATATGAAAAAGCATCACGCCAAAAGGAATAAACGGATTTGGATGTAAATTTTATTAATATAAAAATTATCGGACAGATGTGGACTATAAAAACTCAACCAATATCAAGGTGAAATATTACTAATGACCGATAGCAAAAATTTGTGAAAAAGAACAACTTTCCCTACGTCAAATAGGTCGAAAAAATATTTAAAAATTTGATCTCCCACACAAAATTCTTTTTCACCAGCCCGTCTTTAGATTTCGGCATTGGTCACAAGTAAAATTTCATCCAATATAAATGTGGGTTATAAAAGGCGGTTTGGCACTACACTAAAACTAAGTCGGTTTGCGAAATTTGTTGAATATTATTCACCACTTCTTCTGATATATGAACATCGAAGTACCTGATATGGAGCACTAAGCTATAGGTAATACAAAAAAAGGTTCCATAGCAAAACAACCAGAGGTAATGCCAATAGTACCATATTCATGATCATGACATGACAGTACATTAATTGTCAAGCATTACTCTGCAGTTCTGTTTGTCTGTCAATCTGTACGAGAGTGCAGATTCATTCCTGTAGCTACACACCTTTAATATGTGTATGGCGGGTGACAGGAGTAATGCCAATAAGCAGAATGGAGGGGTGTAGTTGGTGTCGGAAAAAGAGTAGCTACCCTGCCTGGTTGGGTGACCAGGGTACCTGAATAGGATTGGAAGTTGTAAAATGCAGCGCGCGGTGAACACTTCGATACCGCGTTTCAGTCCCATTGTTCTGCCACGTGGCGCCATCTTGCAGGTATGTTGAGAACTTCTGTTGCGTTTTGCTTGCTTGTGAACCACTTTAGTGAGATTTTTGTAGTAGCTCCTAGAGGTTGCTACATGTGTAGGTATACATACTTACTACACTTCGTTTATTTAAGTATGACTTATATAATGTAAACAAATTTTGTATGTTACTGACAGCTCGCGACTGTTAATTTTTTTTTGTCAAAATTATTTAGTAAAATTATAAGTAAAATTTCATCCTACAGATAAGATAGTATCTTAGGATGGTTACAGATACCTTATAAACTGTTTTAAACTATCGCGGTCACACATTACGTTTTGAACGAGCCCGAGCCGGTTTTCTATTAGGACAATACAAAATTGTTATAAAAAAAAGGAAATTGTGTTAAGTAAACAAATTTCTTTTTTTTACAATGACGGATCATGACGTCAATAAGTGATAATACTATCCTACATTGAATAAAGTAATTTCATTTTCATTTTCATTTCCTTTTTTTTCATTTTCAAACGAGGATTTATAAATCCAAGTATTTTGTGAAATTATTTTCAAGTAAATAGATAGCTAACATGGAGTTGGGAAAGTTGTCCAGTTTCACGGTCAGCTGGATACTCTTGAAATGTTTTCAGAATTGTTTCTAGGCTAGTACATCCATTTTTTATATATGCAGTCAACTAACTTCAGTTGTTCAACCACTTGATCTCTTGGCTTTTTTTTTTGTCATCACAAAATCTAGACTGTTTTTTTTTTTGTGAAAACCACAAATGAAAAGTCGTCGCATACGTCTTGAAACAGGATTTTCGTTAGAAAATATGATAAAAATCATGCACAGGTAAAACTACTAATTGCCTGACTAAGGTATCTTTATTATTAACAAATTAAGTTTTTTTATACAAAAGGTGACTGCACCATACAAGTTCATACAACCATACAAGAATAAAAGAGCACGACAATAAAATGCCCATAAAAATGCCGGGTCTTTAAGACGAGTGGTGCCGCTAAACTAGCGCCATTTCAAGAAAAAAGTTATATCTCTTGATGCAAAAAATATCCACGAGAAAATGTCCTTTCTTCAAATTTTTGGTGTTATCCTAAACTTTAATATAAATGCCTTCAAAGTCGATAAAATATTTACTGTATTCAAAAGAATGGTATCATATCATTAAATTATTGACTGGCCCGATGGCGTAGCGAATAGTACTCCTGCCTGCAACGCCGAGGGTCGTGGGTCCACAAGACACAAATATTTGTTGAGTCCAATTTAAATGTATTTGTGTTTAGTCTAAGTGTATTAATTTTCAAAAAAAGTATGTATTAATATCAGCTATCTATTTCCTAAAGTACAAGCTTTGCTTAGTTTGGGGCTTGATGGCGCTGTGTGAAGTGTCCAGGATATTTTGTATATTTATTTATTACTAAAAGTGTTAGTTTTTTAATTTTGCTCACTATAATTTATTAAAACTCTAACTATAAAGGTAGAAACAAAAAACATGTCATATTATATATTGATAAAGTGGCGCTTCTTCTTCTTTTCGGGCCAATGGCGCTAGTGTGGCGGCACAACTCACGTTAATACAAACAGTAGCAATCATACAATTAGCGGCGTTTAAAATCAAAGTTGTAAAATGCAGTGCCATAACCGAGGTAGCCGGTTCAGCTCCTGAGTAGGGTCATCACGATTAACAGGGCAAGGACACAGTAGAATAAATTGTTATTTTTAAAGTAATGTTGATTAAAATGGTAGGACGAAGTAGAAATACACATGCATATGTAGGCAGAGCGTAAACGTCTGCAAAAAACGGACATTCACGCCACGGCTGACAAACATTTGAAGGTCATACGGAAAATTGTGTATCGCCATAGTGACAGGTTGTTAGCCCATAGCCTCAAATTGCAATACACACCCTCGAGTCCCTTAGTCGCCTCTTACGACTTTCACGGGAAAATGGGGTGATGTTATTCTAAGCCGGCATCGCACAAAGTGGAAATAACTCATGAATGTATGCCGGCTTAGAATAGCATCCTTATCAACCACTGGGTGTAAAGACAACAAAAGATGAGTCCAGGGAATGGATCTAGGATATCATCGCTTGCACTGCGCTTTCCAATCCTCCAGTTGTGTATGTTTTGCAAAACGCAACGTACCTTATGTTACTCGGGGCGGGTAAATTTCATATGGCTTAGTAAACAGTGAAATAATAAAAATGAATAAACTTCTTTGTTACGATAGTGTGATAATTGACGATACCACAATGAGGATGCATGGGACTCAAACTTCGAAAAAAAATGCAGTCAATGCTGGAAATAATGACATGTAAAAAACATCATGCAGAAAGAAAACTATTATATTTTCACAGAATAGATGGTGATTTGTTCTGGCCAATCTTCAATTGTACATAGGTGGCACTAAATACATAAAACTGAAAAAAATCCTTTTTAGTGAATTGACGAAATTCATTTGTGACTTAAATGTTAAAATTTCAACAAAGGGCATAAAACATACTTCACACAACATAAAAGTAAATGGAATTAGGTCCGTAATGGAGATAAAAGTCGTATTAAAAAACTTGATGGAAAGTCCCGTGTCTACATTTTATTTTTCGCGAATATATAAAAATAAATTGTTAACTGTAAGATTTCCATTTTAAAACCGATTCGCCACTTTACGACTAATGATGGAGCTACTACAACAAAAACAAATATGATTTTACAATGTATTTACCTTTTACCCAAAAATTGTTCTGCGTGCGCCTTCATCATTTTCCATAGGAAAGCTTTTTTTCTTTCAGATAGAAAAGTTCCCTAGAAACAGCAAAATGCGCAGAAAATTTGAAATTGTATGTAGCATTTTTTGTATGGGTCGGTGGGCGCAGATTTTAAATGACTGGTTAACATCAGAGAAAATATTTATAAACAATTAATATTTCAGGTTTCTATTCTTCTGAATCATACATTTGTTGATGTTCATAATGCATAAAATTAGTGGATTCACTCTGTTCGATACTTCAGATTTAATCATTATTAATGATCAACAAAAAGTTACTCATCCGTACAGACCTTTATACCTACGGTTTACACGTGTCTCCATAGTTTGACGTAGGCATTGGAAATGAGGCACGCACCTTGACAACATTGTAACAAAGAAACCTTTTACAAAGTAGGTTTGCTCAATTTAATTAATAGTAGGGTTGACATAGATTATATGTTTGACATATTAATTTAAAAGTATAAATTATTTGTATTCATAAAAATTATAAGTTAAATGTTAAAATTAATGTTAATTGTGCACGTTTAATTAGTTTATCTTCAATCTACTCACACTTTTAGGGTTCCGTATCCAAAATATAATAGGTAGGTTATAACGGAAACCCTATTACTGAGGCTCGGCTGTACGTCTGTCTATCCGTTCGTCCGTCCTAAAGTTACGAGGCTGTATCTCATAAACCGCGAAAGTTAGACAGTTGCAATTTTTAAAGATGTTGTATTTCTGTTGCTGCTATAATAACAATTATAATAAAAAATAATGTGGGGGCTGCCATACAAAACACGTGTATTTTTTGCACGTTTTTGTAGTAAATGGTAAGGAACCCTTCGTGCGCGAGTCCGACTCGCCCTTGGCCGGTTTTTATGTTTGCTGGAACAAATTTCTTTAGAAATAAACAGTACCTCTTGTACCATTTTTTATATGATCTACTATTTGTATTTTTTTATGTCAATAAATGAAAGTAAAATCAATTAAGCAAGCAGCCACACAAAGTACAATGGTTTTACTCGTACACAATTTATGCAAACTAAGGAACTATAAACAAATTCTCAAAGATTTATAGGGCGATGGCGTGAAACAATAGACCTAAGGACAATTATTTTCTTTACCCTGGCGTGACTGGACCAGATTGTTCGGAATTCTGCGGAATTCCGCGACCGATTCTAAAAACTGGTAGTCGTAGACAATGTGCAATTAACGCCTAGACGTGGTAAGGAGGAAAGAAACTCGGACAGACTATAGACAATACAAAAACTAGTAAGCAATAGGTAATCTGATAGTAAATGGAGTATAACCACTTTTCATACGGAACATCATGTCTAAATCAATCATCTATCATAATAATATATCATCTATCTCTCTTCTGTTTATGTTTGAATAAATGCTTATAGACGACAAGTAGATGAAGTAGATACTTGATGATCCAATCTTATCCAACTTGCTGTGAAATACGCGGGCGAGTGATATATTTGCAGAAAACCAGTAGTTATCGCGTTTCAGAATACCCTAGTCCTTAGCGACATCTAGTCCTTATTTAACATTATAAATTCGAAGTAACTCTGTCTATGTGTCCGCTTTGTATGTACGCTTTTAAGCCTAAACCCCTTCACCGATTTTGTTAAAATTTGACATAAACATAGATAATAAATTGAGAAAAGACATGGGTTACTTTATACCGCGGAAAAAAATGCTTATTCCTACGGAAATTTTGATTGACTTTGGTAAATCAGAAGATATGTACTGCTGCGCCGCTTTCTTCAAGTTAGTGATACGTTGATTGAGCATGTACACATTAAAGAACGCTGGTGTGGATTAAGATTTTTCATAAGTTGTAAACCTAATGTCAGCGAAACGATGACGCTAGTATTATAGAAAATATAAGCTGAGCGAGAGGAGCGAGTACGAACCATTGATAGCGCTCAGTGGCATTAATGAGAGAAACTCTATGTCCAGTAGTGGACTAATAAAGCCTGATGATCATGATTCACAAGCAATCATCTATGATGTGCTAATTCCAGTTAGTAAATTATCTAACCTTAGATAAGATAAGATAAGATAATCGTTTATTTTCTAGAATACAGTCAATCAGGTCTTAACAATTTAAACAAGTACAATGTATTCAGCCTGCTCGCAGGCATGCAAATATGACTCTAATTATGTTAGTTATTATAAAACAAAATATTAAAGGCATAGGTTTATAACATTCATAATTCATTCATAAAATTAGAAACAAAAATGTCAAAAATATAAGAATTAAATATAAAAATTAATAGATTAAAAAGAAAACATAGGTAATAAAATCATAATTTAAAATTTAAATATTCCCGTATACTATACCTATGTAGAAGCAATGCTGTAATAACCATTTTGTCAGGTTATTTTTAAATGAATTTCCCTGGTGCAGTTTTAAGTCAGACGGAAGCTTATTATATATTACGATACACATATTATTAACATTTTGTTTATAGATATTTTTATTACAACGTGGCTGATATAACAAATTCATTATATTACGCCCTTCTGTCGAAGCATAGTTTCACCCCGTGTTTTCCAAAATTTGGGATGGGAGGAAACGAAAATGCAAACATCTCTAATATTATAAACATGGAAGCGGTAAAACATTGAGCGCCCTAAAAAGAGGTCTGCAGCTTTCATCAAACCAAGCATTAGAAATGGCACGGATACACTTCTTTTGGACTTTAAATGCCTTATCTTCACCAAATTACCCCAAATTATTAATCCGTAGGCAAGAACGGATGACACATAGCCGTGGTACGCGGTCAGAGCAGCTTCAGCTGACACTGTTTGTCTCAGTCGCCTGAGGGCAAATACAAAACGGTTTAGCCTACCACAAATAGAATCTACATGCTCTTTCCAATTTAGGTGTTTATCAACTATAATGCCTAGAAAATTTAGGTTAATGCTTAGTCTTATTAGAATTGTCACCTCTATACAGGGAAGTCCTAATAATTCTTGTAAGACTTTACGTCACTCTGTGACAAGTTTATCAACCTACAATTATAACAAATTATTAACAAGGCCTCATAATCTGTTATAAAATACATATAAATGTCCATATTTATCTCAATATATCTAGGGATAAAAAAGTGGCCGCCGTGTGATGCCGGCTTAGAATAGCATCATCCCATTTCGTTCCCGTGGGACTCGTAGGAGGCGACTAAGGGACTCGAGGGTGTGTATTTCAATTTTAGGCGATGGGCTGACAACCTGTCACTATGGCGATACACAATTTTTCGAATGACCCTCAAATTTATGTCTGACGTGGCATAAATGTCCGTATTTGCGGCCGTTTACGCTCTGCCTACCCCGCAAGAGATTATAGGCGTGATAAATATTTTAAACATACGTTAAATTCATGAACCGAATCCGAAAATTTCTTGATATATAAGATTAAATATATGTAAGGTTAAATGTTTTTAAGGTGGGTTCTACTCGTAAAACTAACCATACAAAGTGACATATTTTTAAGAACAATTTGTACGGTAGGTGTACATATTATTTTCATATTTTGACCTATGCTCCTTGGGGAAAGTTGTTCAGTTTCACGAGAAGACCTCACCCTATAATTATTTGCACTGAATTGAATATCACCTTATAGTTGAGTTTTATTTTAATTTGCCTGCTCAAATTCGTGTTCATTTGAAAAAAATATTGCCTACTTAGATATATTCATATCATCATAATAAGAATGTTGATTCAATAATTTAAAAGCGGTTTTCTTATAAGAAAGAATATTAAATTGCGCTATTAGTAACGACTTTTTTTCCTTTAGGCGAGTTTAGCCGTCAACGACTTCGACGGTGGCGCCACTTCACAAAAAAAGGTTTTCTGTTTCCACAAACAATCTCTCAGAATGTCTGATGCCCAAGTTTTTAGTATTTTTCTTATGTAGAATTAGAACCTGCAAGCTCAATACAATATTCGCTAAAATTAAAGTTATAGCCATTAATACCAAGAGTGGCCGTTTTTAGGCACTTTTTTCCATAACTTTAATTGCAGTGAATATTTCATTGAGTTTCAAATTTTAATTTAGGATAATACTAAAAATTTGGGCATCGGACCTTCTGATAGATTGTTTGCATTAAGAGACAACTTTTTTTTGTGAAGTGGCGCCACCGTCGAGGTCGTTGACGGCTACACTCGCCTTAAGTAAATCATCAACACAACAATTTCGATATTATCTTCAACAATAGTGCAATAAATTTCCTTGACTTTTTGTTTCAAAACGTGTTTAAGTAAATTCCTGTCATTTTTTACTGAACACATAAAGGACCTTTGTTCAGTATTTTGAACAAGACAATAGGCGCTTTCGAGTAATTAACCTATTAAAAACCAATAAGAAAGACAATAAATAATGTTGCTGTTACTATTTAAATAATAAAACAGACAAGTATTTATTATAATATCTAAGAAAGTTTTTTGCCCAGCGGTATCGCTTTTTTTGAAGCAAATCTATCACAGTTTCCTACAGACTTTAGGAGTGCCTAAAATAATAATGTGGATGGTAGTTTGGTATTTACAACTGCAACACAGTCCTAGCTGGTCCTAGCATAGGTACGTTACTTTGACTGACAAATCATCACTACATAGTATAAAATAAAGTCGCTTCCCGTTTGGTGTCTCCTTATATCTTTAGAATTACCCAACGGATTTTGATGCGGTTTTTTTTATTCGATAGACTAACTTGAGAGGAAGGTTTATAAGTATAATTTACTCCGGGAAATTGTCACGTTCCCATGGGAAAACGGGAAGCCCAACTGGTAGTAATCTTTTGACCCCCTTTTGACACCTTTAAGGATTAAAATTTCAAAAATGCTGAAACACGTATTTAATTATTTTAAGTTATGAGTCTAATCAGAAATTTTGAAACAGATCACATTTAAGATAAAAAACTTTCATACAAACTTTTAACCCCCTTTTCACCCATTTAATGGTTAAAATTTCAAAAATGCTGAAACACGTGTTTAATTATTTTAAGTTATTAGTCTAATCACAAATTTTGAAACAGATCACATTCATTAAAAAAAACGAACTTTCATACAAACTTTAAACCCCCGTTTGACCCTATTAAGGGTTAAAATTTCAAATATGCTGAAACACGTATTTAATTATTTTAAGTCATTAGTCTAATCACTAATTTTGAATCGGGTCACACTTAAAACAATGATCTTTCATACAAACTTTTAACCCCCTCTTCATCCCTTGAGGGATTAACAAAAACCGGATTTTAAAGTAAAGTCGCTTCTCACGTCTGTCCCTGTCTGTTTGTTTGTTTGTATGCTTAAATCTTCAAAACCACTTAACGGATCTGGATGAAGTTTTTTTAAAAGATAGAGTGATTCAAGAGGAAGGTTTTTATGTATGTATGTATGTATGATTTATGTCGGGAGAAGGTCTGTTTCCCGTGGGAAATCAGTTATAAAAGAATAAAGAAATTTATTTGCAAGCAAACATGGTAGAGTAGATGGTTAATTTTTACAACGTAGATCATGCATGTTGCGCCAGCAGCTGGCATGCAAATATTATAATTTGAATTTAAATAAGTATGTCCAGTTAAAAAATATATATCAAAGTTAATAAATTAATTAATAAACATGTCACTAAATCATTATACAATACAATAAAAAATACAAATATAATCATTCACATTGTCGTCATAAAATTAATAAATTCGTCTACACTATAAAAACAATTTTCTGTACATATCACTATCACTACATAGTATAAAATAAAGTCGCTTCCCGTTTGGTGTCTCCTTATATCTTTAGAACTACCCAACGGATTTTGATGCGGTTTTTTTATTAGATAGAGTAACTTGAGAGGAAGGTTTATAAGTATATTTTATTCCGGGAAATTGTCACATTCCCATGGGAAAACGGGTAGCCCAACTGGTAGGAAACTTTTGACACCCTTTTGACACCTTTAAGGAGTAAAATTTCAAAAATGCTGAAACACGTGTTTAATTATTTTAAGTTATGAGTCTAATCAGATATTTTGAAACAGATCACATTTAAGATAAAAAACTTTCATACAAACTTTTAACCCCTTTTTCACCCATTTAAGGGTTAAAAATGCTGAAACACGTGTTTAATTATTTTAAGTTATTAGTCTAATCACAAATTTTGAAACAGATCACATTCATTTAAAAAAACGAACTTTCATACAAATTTTTTAACCCCTTTGTGACGCTATTAAGGGTTAAAATTTCAAATATGCTGAAACATGTGTTTAATTATTTTAGGTCCTAAGTCTAATCACTAATTTTGAAACGGATCACACTTAGGACAACGAACTTTCATACAAACTTTTAACCCCCTGTTCATCCCAGGGGGGATTTTAAAAAACGGAATTTTATCTTTAATAGTAGTTTCATTACATAAAAAACTTCAAGTTCAAGTTTTATCTCTCTAGCTTCAGTAGTTTAACATTTATAATATCACGAAAACTGAGAAAAGTAATATTTTAGTTCCATAATACAAACATAGATATCGCTGTTAGTTTTTAACGCACTATCGTGATTTGTTTTTGCAAAAACTATAAAATTTGTATTTGTTGTTATAGCAGCAACAGAAATACAACATCTGTAAAAATTACAACTGTCTAGGTATAACGGTTCAGGAGATACAGCTTCGTAACTGTGGGACGGACGGACGGACAGACAGACGGACAGCCGAGCCTCAGTAATAGGGTTTTCGTTATTACCTTTTGGGTATTGGGTACTGAACTCTAAAAAATATTTGAGATAATAAATACCTAAGTGTATATAATAGTAGCTGTAGGTAAGGATAAAAAAATCATATAATAAAAAACCTCCAATGTGAAAAAAGGGTGTAAAATTTAAAGTGCATTTATGTAAAAAATAATTGTCCACCCGTGCGAAGCCGGGACGGGCCGCTAGTAAAGAATAAAATACTCTTTTGATGTAAATTAATTCATAATTTGGCTAATTTTAAACTAGGTATTACAGACTTTCTCTTGGACTGTAGAGTATGTATCTGTTACAAATAGTTTCCTATTAACCTATAAACTCGCTATTTTAAGAACATTTTATTTATAAAAGAATCTGTTACTTTACGTTGCTACCTACATCACAAAAAAATCTTTGTAAAGTTTAGTAACAGATACACAAAACAGATGGCGTTACTGTAGAACATTTCTCAAGCTGGAGTCAACTCTCGGAGATAATGGGATGAACGCCCTTGAGCGAGGGTTTGCGTGCGTTCCATTATCAAACCACGTGGGACAGCTTCTACGGGAAATGCAAGAGATGGCGCTATGAGGCTTTTAAGATCAAAGGGATAGACTCGGCTGCTTTTACACCGAATATAAAGTTGGTAAGATGTAAGTCAGTTGTAGTTGCAATAAGGGATTAAAAAAATCTGCGATAACTGTTAATAATTGTAAATATATATATATTAATGAATGCGTTATTGTTTTTAAAAGACATCATTAAAAAAGAAGTAAAGTTAACTGCAACTGATAGAGATACCCTATCATTATCACTATATATTTTACTAGAGGTAGATAACTAGGAAAATACAGACTTATCTGGGGACATGGAAGTGCCTCCGTCAAGACGACCAAGCGAAGCGTGATGGCACTACCTAGCTAACCTACCTCTTCTTATGTTCAAAATCTCGGAATATGTTGTCAATAGTAACCTTATTTAACATACAAAGTTTATTTGCATAGCTTTGCTTCTCTTGATTATATTGATGTCTAAAATATGACGATTTTGTCATTTACTCACTGACTGATCATCATCAAAATGTTAGGGTACTTTCTGAAGAGTTAGAAAGCTGAAATTCGGTATATTGTGACTAAGTTTCGTAAACAAAGAGCAAAAAAATAATTGTAATTTTTCCCAACCCCCTTAATTACGCCCGGTCCTTTTAATGACAAACATTTTAACTGAAATGTAGAGTTTGTGAAATTTGGGTTGGTGAAGTGAGGGCGTATGGATTGACAAACTGGAGTCTACTTGAGATCTTATATGTTTTTCATAGAGTTAGCCATATAAATGCTCTCGGCTTGGCTACATTTTACATGAATATTGTTGTTGGTAGTATGTATTTATCAATAGTTAGAAATAAATTAAGAATCTAATGAATACCAAATATCAACATTTCCCGTGTTAGGTATAAAATTTTTGAAAACTTGCAAAAGAAAATTTTGCAAGCATTCATGAATAGGATGTTTATACAATGAATGCATAATGATAACGTTATTATAAATACAAGTGCGTGACTGGTCAAAACATGTTGCAATGCGCCACATTTATTGAAAAGCCAGGAATTAAGGCTTAGATTGAAAATCATAATTTTCTAAATAAAATTAAAATAATAAAATGTAATTATTTAACTGAATCTTAGTAGCTTTCCAATTAACTAGTAGGTATCTAGTACCTACGTATCAACTTTTATAGCCTCAACTACCTCCCCTATAAAACTTAAGCACCTCTACGGAAGTCATTAAAAATACCTACCTTATCATATCAGATTAACAACACTATTAAAGCATTTTTTTTACCTGACGACAAAAAATCTTATAAGACACCAACAGCTGTCACCCCACCAAACTACATGGGGTGGGACTAACCCCACTTATAAAAAAAAATCGATGGGCGTCAACGAACTATAAGTTGACGGTGATGCATGGTGGGGTTCACACCAAACTTTTGCCAATTTCATCGAATTCGGTCCATTCAAAATTATAGGGTAAGGAAGTAAAATGTGAATTTGAAAATAGTGTCGTTTAAGTAAATTGGTGTTATTTTTTATGTGTGGTGTGTTTTTTTTATATTATTGGTAGGGTGGTTACTTTGTTAGTGCATTTTTTGTAAACTATGAAATAGGAAATAGTTGCTTCCGAAGGGTGATTATGGTAGTACTTATAAATCGATCGTTGTTTATAAAAAAAAAACATACCGATTTATACTCTGTGTGGCTAAAGATTATGAAGAATCCCCTCAATAGCTAAAAGATAATCTAACCTAACCTAACCTAACTTGATGACTAGGTTTTTTTAAAGAATTTTCGACATAGGTTCAGGCGTTTTTAAGTCCTCTACGAATTTAAAAACCTCCTCTTATTTTTGATGTCAGTTAAAATAGCGGCCATTACGTTTTAACTTCCTGTTTAGTAAGTACGTAGTATAGTCTGTGGTGTAATGACTAATTATTCTCCCCGCCTCTTCACTGTTTCTGCCCACGTGAGGGAATAAAGTATTAATTGCTTTATTAAACGAGGGTAATATAATAATACCTGCAAGTATGTTGTTTGTTTCTGAATTGTAACGGTTTAGAATTAAATTGAGGGATATTCTACCATTTTGTTTTATGCGGTAGTCGCAACACATAGATGGAAAATTCAATGCCGAAATATTCAATTAGTTTATTTTTGTCACAGTAAGCCAGTAACATGGCAAAATTAGAAATTCGGTCGAATTCCTAGGAATTTATCTAAAAGCCGGGATATGGCTTAATCATCGACTTTGTGATATAACGTCTATAATCCCTTGCGGGGTAGGCAGAGTGTAAACGGCCGCAAAAAACGGACATTTACACCAAGTCTGATAAATATTTGAGGGGTAGTCGGAAAATTGTGTAGCGCCATAGTGACAGGTTGTCAGCCCGTCGTTTTAAATTCAAATTACACACCCTCGAATCAATAAGTCGCCTCTTACATCTCCCACGGGAAAGGAATGGGGTGATGCTATCACACAGCACCTAAAAGTAGGTAATTATAATTAGATATGCAATAAATATTTTAAGTATCTGAATTTCTGCTATACAAGATAAATTTAACCATCGTATTTGCACTCACATGAGTCACAATACTTAAGCAAACATTATCCAATACCCTATACCCATTGGTTGGTTGAACCCTTGCAGGGGTCAATATTGGGGGTCAAGCTGAGGGTCACAATTTGGGGCCCGTCCCCACAATTTCCAAAAAAAAACAGGTTATTACTGAAACGGGGGCGGTCGGCCAGAAAATTAAAGTTTTTGTTATACGTATGTACAGTCAAGCTCACGAGTGGTTAGACACGAGAACCGCCAATGTAAGTATTAAAACGGTCCAAAGTCCAAACTGTCTAACCCAGCTTGATCTTGACTGTACTTCAAAATGGAAGATTTTCTTTGATTAAGTTTCAGTATGTTCTATTTCTTTGTTGATTTTTAACCTAATTTGCTTATTTTGTAAATGATATATGTACTAACTTCAAGTTAGAGATTTGAAGAGATTCACTTTGTTTATAAGGTTCTATTAAATTCAATGCAAATATTTTTGGGTTGAGTTCAACTCGATAAACTTAACAATCTTCCCGAAGGCAGAAAAATTAAAAAATATAATATAATACAATCAATCAAATCAATAAAGACAATTTTTTCTAACTTTGGAGGTTGATTGTTATTTTATATTTCAACCTTCATTTCTTGCGGAAAGTTGTTCAGTTTTACAATTAGAACTTACACGAAAAATATGAGCACTGGATTTAATAGGACCTAAAAATTAAACTGGAGTTCATAAAAATTTATAGGATACCTAATCCGGTCTAACTTTGCAATTCATTCGGGATTACTGCTATTACTTTCCGTCAAATAGGTTTAGAAAAGGATGGGAGATATCTAGATCCTGTCAAGTTAAGATAATGTACGTATATCTTGAGTTGAGGGCTTTATCTCTTAAATGGGTATCTGGATGTGTTGCTGATAAAACGTTTTGTCGCTAAAACTATATATTCGGTTTCATAAGAACGTACTGAACCGCTCCATATCAATTGAGCGGTTTCAAAAATTACCTATACTTATGTGTATAAACAATAAACATACAAACTATATAATCGAACATACCCACGACTGGAAAGTATCATGAAAACTTGATGGCATTTCGTTAGCGCGTTTTAAATAACGTGTTTTAAAGAACTATTGTGTAGCCCTACACGTCCAAATAAATATAAATAAATAATCAACTTACTCTAAGGTATTTTTTTATGTATTCCTAGCTTCTTATGTTGTGTGGGATACCGAGTTGACAAATGACCCGTTGAACCTTACCCATCTAGAATCAACCTAAAATCTTTCTCATTCATGAAAAAGGCCGTATTTTCCGTGTGATAACCGCTTCAAATAGCATCACCCAATTTCCGAAGTTACTACTCTGCCTACCCTGCAAGGGATAAAGGCGTGATATGTGTAAAATCAGATACCAAACTACCGATCTATAAGTAGGTACAAACATACTCAACCAATTGTATCGAAAAACTTGTAAGCCAATAAATCACTCGAAAAATCAATGGCCGTATTGATCCGATCGAGAATCGAACCCCATACCCTGCGTTTTGTTGCTAGCGTCATTGTGCTGGTATTTTTTAGAAAATTTTAATTTACATGCGAATAAAAATTTGCATTTCACGTTTTTGCATAACAAAATAAACTGTTCAACCCTGATCGGGGTCTTACCTGGAAATTTTGAAAAGACAAATACAGGATGTTATATTACTAAGTTCTTCAAGATTAAAAGGTACCTATCGTTGCCGTGTGGTGCCGGCTTAGAAAAGCATCGCCCCAATATTCTACTCGTGGGTGTCGTAAGCGACTATGGGAATGGGCACCAGCATTCCCTGTGAATGCAACATCTTGTACTCGCCAATCCGCCTGCCAAGCGTGTTGAGTATGTCAAAACCCCCGAATATGGGAGTCACATGTCCAGCAGTGAAGTAATGGCTGTTGAAGTCAGGATTAAAAGGTACCAATTGAAAGGTGCTCTGTGATAAAATATATATTAAGACTTCTTCTAGTCCCAATAATTTTGGGATAAATAAGTCGATGAACGACCCAATCTTAATTAGAAAATTGGTACCTATAGGTAGAGCTAAAACGTTATGCAAACCAAACGAAAGATTTGAGTAAAATGTTAATATATCAGCTCGAAATTTTTTAAGAGGTGAGCTAGCCCATGAAAGTGAAAAACTTTCCTCAAAGAATATCGGTAGGAAAAATATGAACTTTTAATAAATATGACAAATATTATCTTATTTGAAGTGCTGCTTGTTATTTAATATTATATCGCAATGGATCTCAACTAAAAACTACACCCTGTATACCTAACCTGAACTGACATATGACATGAGGGTTGCATAGAAAAGTTAACGATATGCAAATCAGAGGTCCTTCCATGGTACTGCCAAACAATGTCGTCCAAATAAAATCTGGAACGTTAGGGATCGTACCCCATACTCTCGGGGTTGGTAGACCGTAAAAATCTCTACGTCTCACAAATCAGTCATTTTAGTTTTATGTTAGGCAATAAACTGACAGGATGTCAGCTCGTCGCATCAAATTGAACACATGAAAGCCTCGAGTTGTAAAATAAATACCCATGTTATCTTTTTGGGGTTCCGTAACTTAAAACTAAAAAGCGGTACCCTTATAAGATCACTTAGTTGTCCGTTCGTACATACGTCTGCCACGACCTTTTGTCTCAAAGACGTGTAGAGATATCGAGTTGAAATTCAAATCATATTCTCAAATCAACGACCGCTCGTAGTTGAAAAAAAATCTAGCTCCTAAATTAACGTTTAAAAAAGATACAGCCGTTTATGCTATAAAAAACACTTCTCTCTGACCCTCTCAAGGGTCTCGAATTCACAGGGTACTTCTTGTGGACCACGAACTATGAAATTTAGTTTTCAAGTTTAAGTTTAGGAAAAAAGAGCTAAAATTTGAATTTGTCAATAATCTGGCTATTGTAGGGAGCCGAAAAAGACCAACATTTTATTTATGATCAAAATTTTCAAGCGCGGGCAGGATTTGAACCTGCGACTTTCGCATCACTTGTGGCGACGCCTCTTTCATCTGGGCTACCGCAGCTCATGATTTGAGGTTAGTAGTTTAAATGGGCTATCATATAAAAGGGCTTATTGGTTACGGAACTCTGGGTGCACGAGTTCAACTCGCACTTGGCCGGTTTGTTTTATTTATGTTTTATAATTGTCATAGATTCGTTGATTGTGATTAAAACGTAGGTTATTTTGTCTTATATAACAGTTTTAAATGTTAAAAAGTCACTCAAGAATCAAGTAAATATGTAAAGATATTCATCATCATCATTGGCCTCACACGTCTGTGACAGACGATTTATTCAGTGTCTGAGGCAAGATATTAGTTCTTAAATAAAAGTACCTACCTACTCCTTGATATAAAATATTTCAACGTAACCGTCAAAACTCAGTAGGCAATGGTATTTCAACAAACACCCTTTAATTAATATTAATATTCACAATAATATAACCCTTCGACAGTCATACAAAGTTACTTTTCTTTTGCGTCTTATCCCTAACGAACTCATACAAACGTATGCAAATATAAATCATGCTGTATTCAATAAATAGTGATGTGACAAGCTGCAAATACGGAAGTTTACACGCTATTGATATTTTTGGGATATAAAATTTACTATCTCAATATTATGAGGTATATTTTGGGATTAGAAAAAAGGCAAGAGTATGAAAAAATAGTTTATTAAAAAAAACATTGAGTGTATCTTATTAGCCAAAACCTGTTACGAGTACCTCGGCTTTTTTGTAAAGAACGAAGCTATGGTATTTTTTATTCGGTAAAAGATGCCTTTATAGAAAATTTTCAAACGAACTTCCTAGTGCCATTGAAAAAAGATGCATGGGCAAGGCTAGACTACAATCTATATCCCTAGGCTAAATTAAATCTATAGTATTAAATACCTACATTGAATTAGCAGCAAAAACAAATATTCTCACGTCATGTCACATTTTGACAAATCAAGAAAGCAGTTAATGTAAACAGGTACCTGCTGTTTTTTTGATAACTACAGTAACGGAAGCAGAACTTGTAGCAGTGTCCCATCCCTACTAGCATAAATCAAGTACATCACAATGTCTACAGGGTGTCAGGGTATCTGGAACTCAGGTGCGATGCGACAGTCACAATGGCCGGGGTCAGAGGAAAAAATCTATCAAAAGGAACCACGAACAATGAAAGTGAAGCCAGCAAAATCTCAATCAGGCTTGGCACTCGCCTAATTACTACTAAATGCAATATACAATGTTCCTACTGCAAAATCGCTCCTACACACAGCTACACTGAAAATTGACTATTTGAATTGGTAGAAGGTAGATATTTGTGATGCATTGCGAATTAGCAATTATGTATGAAAGCTTTTACGAAAACCAAAAATTAAAATTTTTAAGCGCGGGCAGGATTTGAACCTGCGACTTTCGCCATTACTAGCGACGACGCCTCTTCCATCTAGGCTACCGAAGCTCGTTCCTTGCCCGCCAATTTGGCAAGTGTATTTATTTATGTATGAGAGCCCCTAGTCAGTGTAAGAGAGATTTTTGAAGCTGTATACAAAATTTTGCTTGTGTGATTTTCTGTAAGTTTAGTCATATTTTGCGTCTTATTGCAACGAGATTTGAATAGCTTTACCCTGCTCGTACGTAGGGTTCTCTCTGAAACATTTCGTTGATCTGAGTGGCCAGGTTAAAAAATGATTTCTCATTATTGTGCCACGCCACGCAAGGGGCCTGAGGTAGTCTATTTAATATGCGTGTGAATATATTTCTTTGTATGGAATCGATTTTTGCATGGCCTTGGATTGGTGAAAGTAAGTTTTTTGTGGAATTTAATTGGTACAGTGTAGTGTGAATTGGGTGTAAGTTTTATTGCTATAACTTTTGTTCTGACTTTAAGAGCTATGAAATAAGAAGTGATTTGTATAAAAAACAAACAACTGCTGATTTGTATGATTTACTTTAAAATTGTCTAAGCTTCGTGTACTTACAAACCTACATTACATTGATTTTGTTATAAAAACGAATTCAATTCATCAAGCGTATCAGGTGCCGTGTGATGTTAGCTAAGAGTAGCATTACCCCATTTCTTTTCTGTGGGTATCGTAAGAGGCAACTAAGGGACTCGAGGGATACATGTGTATTGCAAGTTTAGGCGAAGGATGACAATTGCGAACTCTGATATTCTTTCCACTCAAATAGATACGTTGCCGCTGCTTTTATGGATGCGTCGTTTGTATCGTTCGACAGACGCATCCGTTAACGCACGTCAACGCAACGCCGTCGTATTTGAATGGTAATAAGATCAGACTTTACGATTTCCATCAGTCAGGTGTAGGTTTCGCCCTGGGGCTAAAATCGAAGAGTCCAGTATTTAAAAATATTGCAGTTTTCTTTCGTCTGACAGACGCATGCGGTAAAAATACGCAGCAACGGATGTCAAGTGGATAAACAAGCTATATCCTTCAACAAACACCCTTCAAATTGTTCAAAATTAGCCCTACTTCAACTTTCTATTTCAACAGAAGATTCCCACTATCAATTTCACAGTCCAAATTGTCTATTCTTCACGTTTAAAGCAAATCATTTTTTTTCTTCAACCCTTTGCCTACTGCGCAGGTGTTCGAAGACTTCCTGTCAGTGAAAGGGTTAACAAATGTCGAACAAAAAGGGCTTAAACATCCCTTTGTTAGGGTTTTTATGATTTTTTCAATCTCAGGTAGTAAGAAATGTTCGAGGGATGTTTTAATGGAACACAGGTTGTGGAGAAAGTGTTGTAAGTTTTTGTATTGTGGCCAAAGGGTTAAATCGTAGTGAAAGTAGATCAAATTCTAATTCTACATATAAATAGTTTTTTGACATCAAGTCGTCCGACGACCCTGGAGTCCGTTTTTAAACAGCCTCCTACTAGTACTAGGTCTTTGACATGGTTGTGTAACGACCGCCGTCTAAGAAATCTTAGACAGCAACCGGGACGTGCCTTCCGAAGCACGGAACCATCGTTTGCAATGGTTCAGCCTGCAATGTCCTAACCAGATCGGGGACAAATTCACGAAGTGATAAATATCAACTTTGTGAGTGCCCCACCGAGAATCGAACCCAGAACTGATGTGTCGCAGGCAGTCGCACTACCAACGCGCCACATCAGCCGTCATCAGTTTTTTTTATTGAAGGCCGTTCTCGCCTTATTTTTCCGATGCTTTGCTGGAGCCAATTGTCAGATGAATGCAGTTTACTAACTCCTATGCAGAAACCGGATACCATGGCACACGTCGCCGCATTGAAATAGCGGCTGTCACAAGTTGTCATTTGTAGCTGCATGAAGACCAAAGTGACGGACATAGTCTGAAAGTGTAGCAAGCTGAAGTGGCAGTGGGCTCTCGTATACCCAATGGACGGTGGAGTAAGCGGGTTCTCGAGTGGAGGCTACGCTTCGGAAGGTGTTGCGTTGGGCGCCGTCCGGCCAGATGGAGCGATGACTAAAAGATTTAGTATTTCTTAAAATCTATAAAGGATAACAAATTATATTATTCAGGGATCAGTAGTCACACAGGCAAGTTTTTCCTATGGAAACCAAATAATTCCTACGGGAAAACGGGAAGCAGCGTTCCTAGCTGTCTTCGTAACTCAATACCCCCTACTACGGGGTGGCCATGTCCAGCAAAATATTGTTGTGACTATTCATATTTATCCGTACTAATATTATAATTCTGAGAGTTTGTGTGTGTATGTTTGTTACCTCTTCACACTCAAACGGCTTGACCGATTTAGATGAAATTTGGAACACAGTTAGAATATAACCCGGAATAACACATTGGCCACTTTTTATCGCGGGAAAACAACTATTACCCCGGGAAAATGAGTGGCAGCGGGTGAAACCGCTGGGCGGAAATCTAGTGTAATATAAGTGTGTATGTATTTGTGTTATCGTAATTTATGTATTCAATATATATTTTTAATATGTTTTGTACTTCTTTAATTTTCTTCTTACTTCTTTAATGGGTCAAGTTAAACTGTTTTTCCATACAGTTTATAGGAAAATCCAGTGTAGGTCGATCCCTTATCCCTCAAAGGGAAACGCAGATGTGTTGCTCGTGTTTTTTTTCAATTGAAAATGTTTGCGATACGTAAGATATTTCTAGATTTCTATTTTTTGTTCTCAAGTAATCTGTCTAAGAATACGTCTAAAAACAGTCCATCAGGATTCAATTTCCTCATCAGCTGATTCTACGAACTACACCGGAGGTCTAGCTTCTAGGAAACCTAGACTTATATTAAGTTAGGTCTCTATTCTGCTAGGTATTATGTTACTGCTTTTTGAAATCTGAGACTTAAAATTTTGACCTTTACGGAGGAATTTGATAAAAAAAATGTTGTTACCTCTGAGAATACATGCATCTATACATATATCACGCCTATATTCCTTGCGTAGTAGGCAGATCGAAAAATGCTGTAAAAAACGGATATTTACGCCACGACTGAAAAACATTTAAGGATTATCATTAAGAAAATTGTGTATAGAGATAGGTTGTCAGCCCATTGCATAAAATTGTAATACACGTAAAACCCTCGAGTCCCTTAGCCACCTCCTACAAGAGCCACGGTGAAAGAAATGGGTTGATTCTATTCCAAACCGGCATCACATAGCATAAACCTACTACACGACAAAAGAAGTATTAGCCTATTAGTTAACATCTAAATACCTTTGTTCTGTCAATTGATATAGTCCAGTAAAATAAGGTCGCAAATATACCCAATTAAAATGACAAAACTAGTGGGTGATAATGTCAGTAACACCTTGGCCAGGTGGCGCTGCCAAGTCATGAACTCATGACAAAAAGCGCCACCTAACGTAGGACACTTTATGTAATAGTTTAGTTTGTTTTGTACGCTTTGTGCCTAGGGGACGTTGGCTTGAGCTAGGAAGGTTTGGTTAGTGTGGAGAGACACTTTTAAAACCTAAAAAACACCTTTAATTAGAAAATTTATTTTTTATAGATATAATTTGAGATTTATATGGGTCTTCTCTCTCCTGAAAATGTGACATGTGAATTTACTTACTACATACAAACATAAATAGCCACAACAGTCCACTGCTGGTCATGGTCCTCCCCTTTTTACTTGAATGTACTATATAATAATAAAAAAATGTTTCGATGACGGACTGAAAACTTGGTCTGTGCCAGCTTACCTACAGATAGGGACTTGCATATTATACTACTACTTGTAAAAAATTTAGATCTATTTTCTTCATTATGTTTTCTTTAATATTTAAGTTAAATGTATAAAACATTAAAGAAGAATATAATGTAAATTCTTCTAAAATAAAGAAACTTAAACTAGTAAGCCTTTGACATGCTTTTGTGACACCATCGTCACTGAAAGATAAATGTTTTTAAATTCGTTTATTTCACTTAAAACACAGGGAGTATAAATAAGTAAACACGCCAAACTGATTCCGCAGTTTTTCGGCATTGTGCTCTGTAAATAAATTTTTATTGCTCCACCACTTAATTCCCTAGTTTAATTAAATCTCTCTCACTCCGGGGTAATATGTTATTTGCTTTACAAATTATGTCATATATTCATAAATTAGCTACTATTATGAAAATGAGCTGTTGATTACCTTAATAAAATAATAATTATCAAATTCCAACATTCTTTTCCTAAGTTTATTTTTATCCATACTAAGTTATCCCGAACGATTAGCACTCACTATGGTAGATCGTGCAATAAAACAATGGCGATGCCATGTGCCCGACCAGTTGTGCAGTTGTTCAGTTGTGAGCTAATGCCAGCCTGTGTGTACTTTTTTGTTCAAACTTCACTCGATGAAGCCCTGCAGGCTTGTCTATGTTGCCTAGATGTAGAAGTGCTGGATGTGGCATTCAAAGATTACGAAAAAAACTGTTATGGGTTCGAAGTGGCTTTCATAAAATATGTTAGAAATATCATGCCAAAGATTTGATAATTTTAACACTTGATTGTTTTTTAAAAAATTGATTTTAAGTTATAAAAACGGCTTATAAAATTTGTTACGACGTAACAAACTTCACTGCAAATCTATGGTTTGTTTGTTGTTCGTAATACGTAGTCTGTCTTTGTTGAACTCATCTGTGACGTGACTTAGAGCACGTCATCACAGTATTTTCTGGTGATTGGCGCGTTCCAATTAAACCTGCGCTTACTCCTGAAACGAGAAATTGCCAGAGTAAATTTTTTTTTTCCTCTCTGGATCTATAGTTTGCCTCATACGCAAAATTTGGTTAACCCTTAATAAGATAAAGAAATAATTTCCCACTAGATACAACTGGATTTTAGACCCTATTTACCCGAATAAGATTCCAAAAGCAGTGACAAAGTCGGGTTTTGGCGGTTGCCACTCAATACTAGGAAATGTAATTCCAGATTCGTGAGTTTGACACTAGGGGTGTAATTGATTCCATAAATGGGTAACGCGAGGAAGCTGCTAGTAAGCAACATCGGACACTTCCAGTAATACCTTCCTACTCTACATCAGAACACAAACGTTCTACATTTTTTACACGTAATTTATTCTATGAGTCGCTGGCAACTGTTATTAAAGCCAGTATCCACTTTATTTGACATCGATTACCGCTTGACAAGCAAAAGTATTGTTAGTTTTCAAAACTAAACATAAATTTACAGAGAGCACGTAAATGGGGGGGTAAATATAAACTGGAGGTTTACTAATAAAACACTTTTTAAACTAGAGAGAAAAAAATTTAATATGAGTTTTTTAATACCTTTTCGACTGAGCAATACGTGGACAAAACAAAAGGAATCTCTACTAATTGTCAAATAGAGTATGATAATTATTTTCTAAAGAAAACTCTTCATGTCATCGGGTTTTTGTCCCTTTCTACCATTATTTTAAGACTTAGAATGTCAGACTGAATGTCGTATAATCGTAGAATATGTGTTTTTTAAGTCTCATTTTCAAACGATCTTCACATTTAACTACGCACCCTGCATAAGTGTTGAGTAATGTAATGATGTGTAAATAACCTAGTAGTTTGACATTAATTAGTGTGACCAATTAATAAGCAAAACATGTGTTATTGTATGAACAAAAATTACGGTATTTGGTATGTTTAATTAACATTACTTCTGGTAGTAAATTATGAATAATGGTTATGTTTCGTTACGAGTAAAGTAAATATATGATTATGTAACCTTCTCTTCACGCACACATGCACGTTTAGCACACAATATTCCTTTAAAACAGCTAGCTTTAAATTGAATGTTATGATGTTTGTTTTAAAGACTCACTGGTAAAGTGGGTTCACACCCACACTTCTCATTATTGTTTTTTTTATGAAACTCTCGAGTAGCATAGATTTAAAAGATGACAAGCCCCGACGGGATTAAAAAAAAGTATTTATCAATATGGGCGTCGCCAGCCGACCGTTGAGGCTCAGGTCATAATTAGAATACAAATTGTGCCTAATTATTTAAGGCTTTTTTAGTCTACCAGTTCACAAAAGTGTACTTAAAAACCTTAAATGGCAGAAATGGTTAGTTTTTATGTACAAATTATTTTGCACTTATAAAACCTAAGAATCCCAAACGCCATAATTATTAAAAATAAACTTTAACAACACGTTGAAAAGCCTAATAAATTGCAGTACCACAAATTTGACGTTAAAAACGTTAAAAAGAGGCCATTCTTGATACTCCATATTTGGATATTGGCAAATAAATTTAAGACTGATCGCTTTGCTCAAGAACTACTTCCAGCCTTCAAAGCGATTAATAATCCTATCAGTTTCATATCATAAAATAATACGTTTCTTAGTAAAATATGATCAACATCAACCTTGCAATGACTGCCATCTATCCTTCTCAATATTCAATGATAATAAATACTGTTTCTGTAGTCTAGTTGTTTGTGCTATCGGGTACTAAGTATGGAGGTTGTGGGTTCTATTCTGGACTAAAAAAATATTTCTTTTACGATCACTTACTTTGATGTATCATAGAATATTTAATTTAAGATGCTTCCGTGTTTTAAAAAGCACTTAAGATTGACAGTCCTGATTTTCCTGTAGCAGTTATAATTTAAGTGTGTGTCAATTACGCAAAAATGGGTTCACAGGGTCGTTCATCGACTGTGTCTTAAACGACAAGCCAGTAAGACTTTATTAGGTCTTTCATAGAAGGGTTAACGTCATGACAGAAGATCCCTGCTCAATATTCAATAAAAATAAATAGGCAATGCCTATTTTGCGCAAGGGCTGCCAGTATTGCCACCTCTGAGTAATAGATTACCTGTTTTGCACATAAAGTGCTGTGTGGTGTTTACGTGGAGGATAAAAAAATGGAGCGTGCATTTTGTTTTCAAATCAAGCGTATGATAAAGAAAACAGGTTTTGTTAAACTGTTGGATCTAATTAAGCTAAAAAACTGGTGATTTATTTATATAACTTTAGTTTTTAAATATTGGTTCTCTTCTCATACAATGTATGGGCTTAAAGGTGTTCTCACATATTAGTCTCATACAAATGGCGACTGTATCCTACAAAATTAATATGTCAATATTATACAATGTTTGTATGGAACAAGTATAAACACGTTTAACTTTACCAAATAAGATTTTCCGAAAAAATAAGTAGGAACAGACGGCGAATGTCGGTGACTAAGAGCAGTTTTATAAGAACTAAGTACCTACTTATTTTTCCACAAAATAAGCTGCGTTGCACTTACCTTCTGATGCCATCCAATGAGGGTCTGCAAAACAGAAAACTGATGATTAGCAGGTCCAATTTTTGCACATTTCTGTTCTCTACTTAGTGTTGCCATTTTAACGCACCGTGTGTCATGGAGAGTGATGGGCTGAACTTATAAAGACGAGCTTTAATTGTCGCTAAGTCTATTTAAATGCATTGGCTCTTTGAATAATTAACGGTTAATAGCTTTTGCAAATATGACGTGAGTGACATTTTGTATCTTTAGCGACTGAGTGACTTAGAAGGTTTGGCCTTTTAAAAGGGTTTTTTTAATGCTCATGTTATCCTTTTGATGCAACACGTATGCAAAGAGTTTTATCACATAATGACGGATAATTGTTTGAATATTACATCCAATAATTTCCGCGCGTGCTGTCCTGTCATAGATTCCCTATACATATTTCATATGACCCATCACTTTTTACTCATCAAAAACTGACAAATCTTTGAGGGTTCTTCGAGTCCTATCTCAAATTCCGCGACTAAATTACACAAGTGTGTTCCTACCCTATATAAAGCCTCAAATGAAACTACCAGTATCTATAAACCGATTTGTTCACCATATAATCCCAGCATCGTTTGAAATTGGAACGGAGGTGGTTTTTGCTATTGTATTGATAATTTGTAATAATTATTGTATCTTCACGCGGTAAATATTAATTTTATTATTAAAAGCTAAATTAACGGATTAAAGTGTGAGTATCAATTGACTTATACTTAAAAAGTGAATGAAAATCACCAAATTCGTAAGTACTAATAAGTAGATCGTTCAAATTCCCGTGCCCGCCAAAATTAGGGACCGGAGATTCAGGCAGCAATAGCGACTGGTTTAAATTCGAACTAGGACTGTTCTGTTTTTTAATAAAGATTGATTATTGCATATCTGAGAACATGACACAAACCGATTAATTAACTTATACCAACTTTGTCTTATCTGAGAATCAAACCAGGGTCCTCCAGATCCTGAGACCAATGTCACACAGCTAGACCGTGGAGGCAGTTCAGTATTTATCCTAATTGTTTATTTTGGTATCGCATTCCTATGGCAACATTACAATACCTTCCTAGTTAGGCAACTAATGACCCAAAGGCATTTTCGAGCACCAATATAATTTAAAATTATTTGAATTAGACACGAATTATAGAGCAGTTTCTGTCCTACTTAATAATTATTAGCAAATTATTACAACTCATAAAGATTATTGTTCAAAATATGTTGAAATTAGAAGGTAGTTCAAGCTGTGAGCAAAACTTAAATATATTATTATTATTATTTTATTAAGGATGGATTTGCTCTTGACTCTAGTCTAGGTCATAGGACAGAGACAGAGTCTAATATGGAGCAAGCTCACCCAAAAGAGGCCTGATCACTCTTACTTTGAAGAGATTAGGGTTGTATGCGTTTGGAAACACAGACGCAGGTAGTGAGTTCCACTCTTTAGCAGTGCGCATAAATGGTGATTGATTCTTTTAACACGTTCACGGACACTAAGTCACACGACTTTGACACAACTTTTTTGTATGAAAAGCTATAGCAGTTCTGTCGCATATTTTACAATACGTATGATTCAAGAATGACACTAACTGCTAAAGCCTTCGACTGTTACCGCAGCTCTGTCTTATACAAAAGTAAGTAGTCACTGTTAAGTGCGACAGAACTGCTGTAACAGCTGAAGAATCATGGGTTAGCGTTGATGTTTCAACTTCTATCTAGTTTTGAATAAACAACTCTTGCTTTTGATCAGTAGAATCCTTAGTCGTGACTAAAGGAAGCTCAGATAAATGATTGATACGATCAGGAGCCTAGGAAGATAACATCTTTCAATATCAATGTAAGGATCGTGGGTTGGCGTTTGATCTTACTTTCATATGGATAGGACTTGAGGACCCGTAAGAGAACTCTTCTTGAAGAGTATCCTGGGAAACAGCGCAATCAAATAGCTTCTGTAACTTCTCGTTTAGTACCTACTAGCGGTATGCCCAGATGTCACCCCACTGTTACACTTTTTCCTGTAAAACGATATTTTTCCGTGGTGATAAGTAAACCATATTACTCAGGGATAGTGTAGCTTTCTAATAGTAAAAGAATTTTTGAAAACGATCAGTAGTTTTAAAGATTATTGATATCATACACACAATCAAATCACAAAACGATCGCGTATTTTATCACTGAAATTTACATTAATTTATTACCATTTGAAGTGTTAAATGGAATTAGAGAGACAGTCTTTGAATTTTTACTTATATTTAAATGTTATTGCATCATTATACATCTACAAACAGGCTACTTACATCAATTAGAAGTCCTTGAAATTTGGCGCCAAAACGGTCAAATGGACGTGTTTGCTAAAAATGACACTCACCGGCCGATTGAGGAATATGTCATAGATGCGCGAATGGTATACCCGCTCTGTCGTTGTGGGGGGTGGGGGGCGAGACGGATTACTTAAAACTTTTAACAAATGTAAAAACTGCTCTAATTGACACTGACAATATTGGACAAAATTTGCCCAGTGACACTTAAAAATGCTCTCCTTATTTTTGTATGAATCGAGCGCATGTCTTGGCAGCTCTGGCTAGAAAGTGCCCGCCACTTTTGTAGGCTATAACAGTTCTGTCACTAGACCAAGTGCAAAAGCGAATGCTATGGCCTTTCTGTCCGTCAACGTGTATTTACAACCAGTTACGCAGTAAGTAGTTAAGATGAGTGCCACAACTGCCAGTTGTATGGTCATTCTTCGCGCACCTGTAACGCCGCCCCACGGTGTGTCAAGCGCTCAGACAATCACAGCACTGCTGATTGCGCCCGTCCTAAAAAGATGGACCTGCTTTCTGCACAAATTTTACGTCAAATTATTTCGATTTTTGACTGTCTTGTCAAAATTGTTGGTCATATTATGGTAATGTCATATTTCACCCCCAGTGAGCCCGATTAGCCCGACAGTAAATTTTAACTAGTCTTTTTATTTTATTAATAGAAGTGGGTTAAAAAATCAACGGTCTACAACTATCTTCTTACAAAACAATTTAACTGTAAGTATATTTCTAACATCAAAGTCATCAACAAAAAAAGCACTACTAGTCGTTACAACAGATGCCGATATCCCAGTCCGACAAATTTATCGTCCGGTAACAAAAATGAACAAAACTATTAAATGTCAACAGTAAGGCTACATTTGTTAGCCCTTTGACTTTTTAGATAGACAGGAGGCCCTTAAAATAGATAGAAAGGCAGACATATTGTTGGGAACGTTTGAATGTAAATTGTTCTCTATTCTGGCAGTACATTTCCCGAACATAATTTTTTAAAACACACCCGTATTAAGTACAAAGTTTTAGAAACTTATATTTTTTGGATGAGCCGCGGTAGCCCAGATAGTGAAGCGTCGCTACTAGTACCTGCAGGTTCAAATTTTTTAAGATTTTTTATATGCAAACAAAATCGATAAGTTTTTGATTTATCTTTCAACAAACCATTTGGTAATTTGCTCTCACTTTTGATGTTTAATTAGTAAAATAAGGCTTGAGAGAGCTTAGACCAATAAGCCATTTCAACCTTTTCAATAGCATGGGTCTGGGGGACAATTAAGGGGTATTTGTACCACATACCACGCTTGGCAGACAGATTGGTGAGCGCAGTGCAAAGTATTGTATTCATCCCTTAGTAGCCTTTTACGACACAATACTAAATTTCGTCAAATATTAATATAGCGTAATTATATTAAAAATTGGGTTTTTCAGAGGAACGCAAATGAGAGGTTACGTTTTCCTGTCCCTTTTACTTTGATGGCCGTATTATGGTTATTGTTTATGGTGATGGCGGCGCCGCGGCTAAAAAAAGATTAGCCAAGAATTAGCTCAAGAATTATCCTGTCTGAATCGAGGCCAATTGTTGCACAATTAATGTGCAATTGATGCCGGCAGCAGGTGCATTTAAGCGTTTGTTACTGAGGTACTGACAAGGAGGTTTTTAATACATAATTGTGACGTCATATTACTGGTTGTAATTGTAAATTATTGTCATCGGATTATCGGTTATTTCTTTTACATTGCTGTACTACTCAAGTTACTCGACTGTGCAAACTAGACGAACGCCAAACGTGATGACATTTGAATGATGGAATATTGACACTACACACACAGTCACGCCTTAATCCCTTGCGAGGGTAGGCAGAGCGTTAACAGCCGTATAATGCGGTAGCTATCGCCACGTCTGACAAATATGTGAGGGCCGTTTCAGAATAATCGATTATCACTATAGTGACAGGTTCTCAGCCTGTCGCCTAAAACTGTAACACACGTGAAACCCTCCCTTAGTCGCCTCTTACGACACCCGCAGGGAAGAAATGGGACAATGCTATTATAAGCAGGCATCACACGGGCGAATATAAGTAATGCTGGTAAAAAATGTGGCACCTCTGTGATGCAATAATGTCGAGTTTAAAAATGTATTCATCGTAAATGCATTACAATATCCGTGTAAAGTTTTGCAAATTCAAGATTATATTACGAAATCAGGATCATGTGTGGAAAACTTCAAGTTTCTAAAATTTGGGCATGTACATGTATTGATATTTTTAATTCAATGAGCCACACGTTTTAACCGAAATTAATAACTTTTACTTATTCTTTTTTAAATATATAGAAATGGATTAAGCAGCATTTGTAAGGAAATTAAATTATGACTGATTAATTACCTGGAGTTGCCATTTTACTACATATAAATGCATCTAAACTATACCTACGTTTGCATGTGACCTACAACTTGAAGATAAAGATATTTTTCTCGATTTCACGTTACTGACTTAAACAGCTAACTAAAAACAGCTCTGTCACTTTCCGTTCAATAAGTTTAGAAAAGGTTAATAGATGTCATGTTTTTTTTTTTTTGAAAACTTGCAAAATTTTCAAGCGCGACTAGGATTTGTACCTGCGACTTTCGTCATTACTAGTGACGACTCCTCCTGGGCTACCGCAGTTCGTTCCTTGCCTGCCAATCTTGCAAATGTATTTAATATAATAATATAATAATAATATTTTTTTTTTTGAATACTTGCAATATTTTCAAGCGCGGGGAGGATTCCTGCATTTTTCGTCATTACTAGTAACGACGCCTCTTCCATCTGGGCTACCGCAAATCTTTCCTTGCCCGCCAAAAGATGATAATATGTCATAGCCTAATTTAGTAATGTCATGTCTCAAATAGTCTTTATGATTTCTGCGCCATTTTGCAGATTTCCTTGTATGTTTAACCGCCAAATTTTTAATATCCGCTAAATAATGACTGATACCACGTAAAATGTGTAAAATCATAGATAATTAGACGATCATCTTCTTGCCTTGTCTAAGCTTATATACCTGAAAGTGACAGTGCTATTTTTAGTTAAAAATATTATTCGGTAACATGGAATTGACACTTTTGTTTGGTTAAGGAAAGAACAGGTAAGAAGCTTAGCCATAAAAAATCAAATCATACCTTGTTCAAACAACTACTAAAATTGCCTCTTAAACTATAAAGTTTGCATAAAATATCTCGTAAACATTTTCTTACGAGTGTCGTTGCAATAACCATTAACAGTTTTACTGCCGCTGTTATGCAGCTTAAAGTAGCACAAAGAAGCGAGATAGTAAATAGCAACGAGATATAAACAGTCAAATATTTTACTGCAATCAATAAGGAATTGCTGCTCTTCAGTAGTATTGCATTCTGTTGCCAAAGAATCGGGGCAGGGGCGGATTGAGGTAGTTTTGCGCCACTGAAATCATGTATACATATATCACGCCTATATTCAGAGTGTAAACGGCCGCAGAAACGTAGATTTACGCCACGTCTGACAAAAATTTGAGGGTCATTCAAAAAATTGTGTATCACCGTAGAGACAGGTTGTCTGGCCATTACCTAAAATTGCAATACACCATGTAACCAGACTAAGGGACACTCAGGTTGTCAGCCAAACGCCTAGAACTGCGTCGCCTCGTACGACACCCGTGAAAAGGAAATGGGACTTTTCAAATTAATCTTTGCTAATGTTATTATTTTAAACACCAATTAGCACTCGCCACTCACCATATAGTACCAACTTGTATTGGTAATATAAGTAGAGTTGTGCTATGGTTTCGCGTATTATATGCAACCCCCTGCCCAGCTATTTCACCTGCACTGCTACCCGTTATCCCGTAGCAATTTGACCTTTTCCCGGCATACATCATACATATTAACATTCCGCTTGAATCACACTAAAATAGTTTTAAAGATCTAAGTATATACCTCTATTGTGAATACATACCACATTGATCAAAAATTAGGAACGTTAGCAAAAAATATAATTTTATTTTTCCTGTTTTATAACTGGGGTATCTTTGAACTGGTCATGTAAAACAAAGGACATGTAAATCATTTCATTTTTCTGACTAGAGATTTTTTCTTTATCCGTAGTTTTTTTTACGCCAGTTACATATTTATTTTGGTAACATCTAAATCCGTCCCTGTCCAAATCATAAAGTTGTCTTCGTGTTTCGTTCCGTCGATCGTTTCTTTACGGTTTGGCACGATCCTATTACAATCAGTGTCGTCTGGTCCCGAGTTATTGTTGCGTTCAGTCGTTTTTAGACCCAATCTCATAATGGGAACGGTTTGGGATATTTATTGATTAGGGGACTAATTGAGAGTTGGTATGTTCGCTTGTTTTTGCATCATTTGTACTTATAGGGATTTATTGCCCTCAATTCGGGATATCAATTTTCCTTACTTGCTTCGATTAGTGCTGTCACTTTCCGTCAAATGGGTTTAGAAAAGGATAGGAGATATCTAAGTCCTGTCATTTTTATAAACGTCAATAGGTTCTTCGCCTTTTCTAGTCAATTTAGTCGCCATTGTTTTGATCGTCGCCTTATTTTGACAGATAAAACGTATTTTGCATGAAATTATAAGACATGACACGACTAAAATATCTCCTATCCTTTTCTAAACCTGTTTGACGGAAAGTGACAGCACTAATTTAACACGTTAAGGTAAGGTAAGAGAATTTATATCACGAATTGAGGCTTTTATTTGACAATGTCGCTTCTCCCATTTGTCGTCCGTCGTTGCGTATTTTAAACGTACTGCGACGCTTGCTTCTGTCAGACGAAAGAATTCGATCTTATTTCCATACAAATACGGCTTCGGTGCGTTTACGACATACATACATACAAACATACACATATCACGCCTATAATCCCTTGCGGGGTAGGCAGAGCATAAATGGCCACATAAAACGGACATTTACGCCACGTCTGACAAACATTTGAGGGTCATCCGGAAAGTTGTGTATCGCCATAGTGACAGGTTGTCAGCCCATCGCCTAAAAATGCAATACACACCCTCAAGTCCCTTAGTCGCCTCTTACGACTCCCACGGGCAAGAAATGGGGTGATGCTATTCTAAGCCGGCATCACACGGCAAAGCTGGCATCACACGGCAAGTTTACGACATAGATATAATAAATTGGTTTACGGCAGGTTGTTTGAACATACATACATATATCACGCTTGTAATCCCTAACGGGGTAAACAGAGCGTAAACGGCTGTAAAATACGGACATTTACGCCACGTCTGACAAACATTTGAGGGTCATTGGGAATATTGTGTATCACCATAGTGACAGGTTGTCAGCCCATCACCTAAAACTGCAATACACACCCTCAAGTCCCTTAGTCGCCTCTTACGACTCCCACGGGCAAGAAATGGGGTGATGCTATTCGAAGCCGGCATCACACGGCCGAACAACCTAACAAACTTACACACGAGCTTCAGCATCCCACTAAATAGTCAGGTGTATATTTCAAAGTCCCGGGGCTAAAATTGCAGAGACCAGCCCTAAATAAAAAAAACGGATGTCGACCGACGCAATACAATTTGTTTTAAAAATATGTAGATAAGATTTATGAGGATTTTTCATTGATTTCAAAGCTGGTCTCCTAAACTTACTGTTGGATATGCCTCCCCCTAGGCGGATAAGTGAGCGCAGTGCAAATTGCAATCACTTTTATACTTCCCTGGATGATTATCCCATAGTCGGTTTTACGACACCCATGGGTAGAATTGGCGTGATGTTATTTAGATGCCGGCTTAGATTAGCATCACCCCATTACTTATCCATGGGTGTCGTAAGAGGCGACTAAGGGACTCGAGGGTTAGATATATGTGTATTGAAATTTTAGGCTATGGGCTGACAACCGATCGATAAAGTGATACACAGTTATCTGATTGACCCTCAAACTTTTGTCAGACGTAGTGTTAATATCCGTTTTACGGCTGTTAACGCTCTGCCAACTCCGTAAGGGATTCTTCTTCTTTTCGTGTGGGACACCGAGTCGGCCAATGACACGATGAAACCCTGGTGTCAGAGTTTTTCAACCGCCTACTTCTAGTAGTGGGCCTCTGACATGGTTGTGTAAGGGATAAAGGCGTGATTTATGTATGTATTTAAAGCCGGCATCGCAGTATATACGACCTCGCATTTTTTATACTTCCGTATATTTTTTTGATCGGCTGTCGAACCTCAAGCTCGAATGTAGCTGGTGTCCGTCCCCCCCCCCCTATCTACCTACTCGTGGTACTCGTATTGCACCCTGTATCCGAAAGGTTCCTAATCTCTTTGTACACGGATATCCGTCTCAGCGAGAGATCGGACTTCCTGCGCAGACGATCGCAGATAGCCGTTCAATGCGGTTCCAAATTCAAAATGTTATTGTGTCAAAGCTGTTTGAATTTGTTTCCAAATTTAAAACATTTTGAAGCTACTTTTTGTGTTTGTTCGCTGGGCGATTAGGATTAGATTTTGTTTTAGCAGGATGTTTCAAAAAGTTAAGTTTTGTATTTGTACGGTTAAGATGACTGGTGATTTGGTTAGATAATAAAAATAAGCCCGAAGTATCTACTTAATTATTACTTTGAGATGGAAATTGCTAAATTCCAATACAATTTGTCCTGAAAGAGATGATACGCAGATGTAAGCGACATGGTACGGCGCTTCGAGACGAGTATCAAGATATTGTCCCGCGGTTTCACCCGGAGCTTAGTGAGCCTTCATTTACTTTGTTTCCCGTGGGTTTGATAGATTTTCCTGCGGTTAAAAGTAGCCTATGTCCTTTCATAGGTTCCTGTTTATGCTTATGCCAAATTGTATCAAAATCATAAATGAAAATAAGAAATTGAAAAAATGTCAGCGCCCGCCGGGACTTGAACATTTTTTCAATTTCTTATTTTCATTTATGAAAGTAATATAGCACTGTGAGTGCAAAATAAAACCATAGTGTATCAAAATCGATTCGGTGGTTTACGCGTGAAAACGTAACAGACAGACAGAGTTACTTTCGAATTTATAATATTAGTTTGGATCGTATGGATTTGGCAGTAGCTGACGAGAGCACGATAGCTCAATCCGGGTCGGTTCCCAATTGTCCGGGATTCAAGCCCCAGCCACCGATAATACTTTATCTATTTCATTTTTTCGTTAATGAAAAGCTACGAGACGCTTCTTACACTGTGACTGTAAAAAAAACGATAGTACAATTTTTCTCCAGGTAACCGTGCAAAATGATAAGATTTTTTGGTTGCTGTAGTATTAAACACATACTTAGATACTACGAGTATTAAAAATCACAAAATTCCTTGAAAGTTTTTTGAAAACTTGCAAATTTTCAAGCGCGGGCAGGATTTCAACCTGCAACTTTCGCATTACTAGTGGCGACGACGCCTCTTCCATCTGGGCTACCGCAACTTATTCCTTGCCCGCCAATTTTGCAATGAGGAATGAGCTGCGGTAGCCCAGATGGAAGAGGCGTCGCCACTAGTAATGCGAAAGTCGTACCGTCGAAAGTATACTTACATAACACGTGTTTTAAAATTTGGTATTCAATAATCAATAATAATTTATTTTTGGCCTTTTTAATCTAGGTAGGTAATATATTTATATTGTTATTATTGTTAAAGGTAGTATATCTGTATTTAATAGGTATGTCTAAGTAGTACAAGTTATGCAAAAGGTTGCCTGGCAGATAATGCTGCCTAGCATTAAGGATGCCTTGTTGTAATGTTTCTATTAGTTTGTGCTTTTAATTGTTGAATTTCTGTTTTTTGTGCAATAAAGAAATATGTTGTTTCTTGTATCGCCCAGAAAAACTGAAAATCGATGTCATGACAAAAATTCAGTTTCTATTTTTGTATTTTACATCCACATTTGTCATTTCAAGGTCATTGTACCCTTCAGAGGACAACGGGGTAAAACGGTACGCAAACGGGAGAGAAAAGGGGAAAATGTCCGAAAGTGAATCTGTTTTGTTCCAAACTTTGTTGTTTGTTGGTTTTATCTGGGGAAAGTTGGACAATACGGGGAGGTACAGTACAAGCTGGTTGGTAATGGGAAAAGTGAAAGGGGTTGTTTGTGACACTGACGATATCTGATATGAATGTTTTAGTAAAATAATTTACTTTACGACTGAGCCGATGGCGTAGCGGATAGTACCCCTGTATATGCCGAGGGTCGTAGGTTCGATCCCCACAAGACACAAATATTTGTTAAAGTATTTTCAGATATTTGTGTTTTGTTTGGGTGTTTCAATGTATAAATGTATTAGTTACTAATAAAAGTATTAACATTAGTATAAATAAATATAAATATTACCTATCTAGTACCCATAGTAGAAGCTTTGCTTAGTGTGGGACTAGATGAAATTAAAATTAAAATTCTTTAATCAATGTATGATTGTATTATTATCATAATATCACATATTGACGTCATGAACCGTCATTGTAAAAAAAAGAAATTTGTATCACACACTTTTCTTTTTTTATTACGATTTTGTACTGGCACTGTGTGAATTGTCATGGATAAAAAAATAACAGGGAATGGGCAGCAGCGTTCACTGTGAATTCATTCATCTTGCACTGCTTTCGCCAATAAGCGAAGAGGAGGGGGAGGGGGTGGCCCATGTCCAGCAGTGGACTGTTATGGCTATTTATTTAATATAATGTTATATAAAAATTTGCCGTGTGATGCCGGCTAAGAATAGCATCACCCCAATTCTTTCCCATGGGAGTCGTACGAGGCGACAAAGGGACTAGAGGGTGTGTATTGCAATTTTAGGCGATGGGCTGACAACCTGTCACTATGGCAATACCAAATTTTCCGAAAGACCTTCAAATGTATGTCAGACGTGGCGTAAATGTCCGTTTTTTGCGACCGTTTAGGCTCTGCCTACCGCGAAAGAGATTATAGGCGTGATATGTGTATGTTTTACAAAAATATGAAATAGTCAAGGGTAGGAGAGCGTTCTATTAAAGCTACAAGCAAAATGTAGGTACCACTCCATCTCTATAAAATTTATCATTATGAACTTTAACTTTATAGTATCGAGTTCTAATAAGTATAAATTATAATGTATTAAAGGTTTAACTGTAAACACGAATAGCCTTAAGCGATAGTGAATTGCAATTATATTGCACATTTGTGTTGTCATGTTAAATGGCTATCAAATAGGTAAGTGCAAATTAACTTGCTTACAATGAGATATACCTACTTATATTACTTAGGAATCCAAACTTCTTAAGAATTAAATTATGTATCATGAAAAACATAATTTTATTTCAATCTACAAATATCTATGACTAAACAGTATGTGTCTGTACATAGAATAAGTATATTTCAAAAATTTCAATGGGGGGGATTTTAAGTAATCAATATAGATAGAAAATAACCATTTTTTGTATATTTTGTCTATCTGTATGTTTGTGCGCGCATCACGCAAAATACTACATGACGGATTTTTGTGAAATATAGTAAAGTGATTGGTA
Organism: Tuta absoluta; assembly: GCA_027580185.1. Classification (NCBI taxonomy): domain Eukaryota; kingdom Metazoa; phylum Arthropoda; class Insecta; order Lepidoptera; family Gelechiidae; genus Tuta; species Tuta absoluta. The sequence goes on along the minus strand of JAQAHW010000023.1, from coordinate 4,628,126 downwards.
AATGTTTTAATCGACATCTAAGACAACTTTTGTCAGCACTCCAGGGTCTCGAGCACTTGACATGGAACACCAGGATCCAACTGTAAGAATTATGGAAATGTATTAATAGTATAATTTGTTCAGCTTCACGTGGTGCTTTTACTCTCTCTTTTCGTGTGGGACACCGAGTCGTCCAACGACCCGATGAACCCTGGTGTCAGAGTTTTTTCAACCGCCTACTACCACTAGTAGGCCTCTGACATGGTTGTGTAACGACCGCCATCTAAGTAATTATAGACAGCAACCGGGACCGACGGCTTAACGTGCCCTCCGAAGCACGGAACCATTTATTTTCGGACAATCAGTTGGTTCACTCTGCAATGTCCTAACCAGACCGGGAACAAATTCACAAAGAGATAAATATCAACTTTTGTGAGTGTCCCACCGAGAATCGAACCCGGAACCTTTGCGTCGCAGGCAGTCGCACTACCACTGCGCCACATTGGTCGTCGAAGTGAGAGAGAGCTTCACGTGGTGCTTTTACTAACATTGAAGGTCTAAAGTACATGTTGCTTTATAGCAAAGGTGGTTTAGCGTGATTAGCCGCTACTGCTGCCACATAGACCTCGAGAGTATGGAGTGGTTATCTGATGTGGACCACCAGGAGCCCACCATTAAATCCAAAATCAGTTCTATATAAATAGTACAGTTTAGCATGATGGATCGCTTCTGTTAGTTTTTTATGGTGTGATGCCGGCTTAGAATTTGCCGTGTGATGCCGGCTTAGAATAGCATCACCCCATTTATTTCCCTTGGTAGTCGTAAGAGGCGACTAGGGGACTCGAGAGTGTGTATTGCAATTTTAGGCAATGGGCTGACAACCTGTCACTATGGTGGTACACAATTTTCCGCAAAAAATAAATACTTGTCAGAGGTGGCGTAAATGGCTGTTTTGCGCTCTACCTACCCCGCAAGGGATTATAGGTGTGATATGTGTAGATGGAATGATTTAAGAGGAAGGTTTATACGATTATGTATAATACATTCCGGTAAAAGGTCTTATGCCCGCGGGGGAATCGCTTGCCCCTGGTAAAAACGCTATAAAAATATACCCCTACTATGTACTCAACCCACATACGAGCAAAGTAGGTACATAAGCAAGAAAATATCGCATGCCAGACCACTGTACAAATCTGGATTGCTCCACAAATCACAAGTATTACAATACCACTGATTTGCATACCACATGAACACGAGACATACGCAACTAAATGTGTACGAGGCACGACAGCGTTGGCTTGTGCTGCGTTTAGACGAGACAGTAAAGTGGAGCCAGTGACTTGAACGTTCACTCACTGGCTTTACAATGCCAAAGACTTGCACACACATCGTACGGAATTTGAAGAGGCTTTCTTCTTCTTCTTCTTTGCGTGTCCCGGCGAATTAAATTTGTCGGACCAATAAGGCTTTAAAGCTTTTGAGTGGAGTAGAAATAGAATCCGAATATTCTTTTCATGGACAAATATTTTTATAATTAAATTTACGCGACTAACTGTTCAGTGTTCCGCAATCACTGCTGTCGAGCGGGCGTTTGTGATTGTGATATGTCGATCTCCGTTAACAAGGGTGTCTTAACCAGCCGATACGTAAAGGGCTAAACTTTCTACCAAATCATAAACAAGTAAGTCGCGTAAACATACATCATGGACAACTATGTTTATACCACACAATCAATACTTTTTGGAACAATAAAGTTTGTAACGGGACAAGATAGCCATCTGTAGCAGATAAGGTACCGCAGACATAATCTTCATAATTTGACTTAAAGAAGAATATTGATGACTCAGACCATAGTTCACAACATAAAAGCTACTAATACCTAATGCCCAAGTTTTTATACGAATGTTTCAGATCTACAATATTATCTAGACCTGTTTATTTTACTGTCTGTAAATCATCTCAAGAGCGTAGTATTAGGACAGAACAGTGCACAGTCGACTCTCCTTGCTTCTCAACGAGGCACAAGCAAAAACCAAATACTTAAACGCAAATGTTGGGCTTTAACCACCGACTTCCGTGAGAGACTTTCATAAAAAGCCATTACCGGTCCGTAGTGTATATGTACCTACTCATGTTTATGGGGTGGGTCAGCAGTTAAGTGTGGTGACGTGGTATATGGGTGGCGGCTCTAAAAACTAGGCTACCTTTGCATAAAAAAGTTAACTTTTAAATAAGGTAAAACTTCGCTAGTGAGGGATACTGAAAACTTAGGATGTAGACACTGGTCGGTGAGAAAACTCACCAGAACTCGAAGAATTAAAAATAAACTTCCTATTGTAGGTACCTTACCCAATCCAAATCAGCAGATTACTAATTTTGTTACCTACGTTCCTTTGTAAAAGTTTATAATGTTATATATTGTCACTGTTTTCAGGCCTTATCATACACCTATTCAGTTCAGTTTTAAACTGCCTTAACTTAGTCACAGAAAGGACATAGCTTACTCTGTGAAAATCTCTTACCCCGAGAAATTGAACATTTTTGTCTGTATACATACTTGCTGAATTCATACCAATTTCAGTGGCATTGTATCATAAGTGTTGCCAGCCAAAGAATATTTCCACAGACAACTACTTACAATATTCACACAATTTTCTCCACATAACAAATGCAAGAAAATAAATAAGAACCTGTGGGTTACACCCAAGGGTACTATATCGCGAAATTCACTCACACATGCACAGGAAAACAAGATTGTCGTGTACGTGTACGTGGATATGTCACTGTGTGGGTGATCTAAGCCTTTCCCTTTGCATGTGTGCATGATTTCTTACGGCTGATCTGGGATTTTGGTATGTGTGAGTGTACTTAGGGGCACACTGTTGTATGTAACCCTTTTGTTAAGGCACGGTTTGATGGAAAACTAATTGTGAAAACAGAATTGATGATTTTAATGGATTTATAAGTTGGAGATAGAATATCTAATCAATACTTTTTTTCACAAAAAAATACACTTATACAACTTTAAGTTAGTAAATAAAAAAATGGACTTGAATAATATAGCACTGTAAGTGCATAATAAAACCATAGTTCGTTAAATTTAGTATGTGTGTGTATACTTTTTGCAAAACTATAGGTTATAAGTAAGATTCATGTTACAGTAAGTTTTTGGTAGAGGAAATAAATGGGTAGTTTTACAGAAATAACAAAAAAATATTGAATTGATTATTGACAGTAAGATACATAATATATATTTTTTAAATCAATAAAAGTAGGTAATCGATTCAACTCGAAATAACAGTAATTATACAAAAAGTAACAAAAAGGGTTTAACAAGCCGGAAGGAGGCATGGTATACATGAAACTGAACAATTTACCCTATGGAATATTAGTCAAAATATTGAAAAACAGTAGTACCTCCCTAACGAATTAACCAGCTGAACGGCAAAATTATACGGGACGTCCAAAACTTTTTCAACCTATGTACCACGGGAAAAGTTGTTCAGTTTCAAAACCTTGACCTCTTTTGAGCTTGTTACATCCTTTGTCTTACTCCAATGTAGACTTATCCAAGTTTCTTTATCTCATTTTATTCATGAGATTTAAATAAAAATTTTCGGGAAAATATTTTCAGCCCTAACCATAGACTTCAGAAAACGCGTGTGTGCGTAAAGGTAACCCGCATTAGTGTGACTTCTATTCAATCTTCTTACGTTCCATTTCGCAGGGACATTTGACTCCCTCCCACTCCCACTCACGGCACCCCGAATACGCCCGTCCCACTCTATTCCTAACGGGCTTAGAACCGTGTGATATATTGTATTGGATGGGTTTTTCGTCTGGAAATGGAAATTCTTTTTCTGCCCGTACCTGGCAGGAGGATGTTAGATCAAACCACAATTTCCTTATTCTGTTTATTGAACATTTTCGCCTGAATTTCGCCGTGAAAGTATTGGATTTATTGATTTAGCTGCGGTGATAGGAGAGCAGAATGACATTTGAGCACCAGGAATTATAGAAAATTTTTGCAAAAACTGTCTTCCTAAGGCCCTGACACTTCTTAAAAAGTTAGACGCGCGTAGTGTCAGTGTTCAAGTAATTATTCCATACGATTTGAGGATGACATTCAGACGTAACCATGTCTTACTTTTTCGTTATAACACGGTGTGTTTTGTTGTTGGTACTTGTATCGCTTAACTATTATTTCAAAAGCTTTTTTTGTAATTTTCTATAATAGAACACAAAGTTTTTAGTTACATAGACTTTGTAAAAGCTACCATAACACCTGAAAAATAGCGTATTTTCGTACGGATTTTTCAAAACGTCAGCTCAAAGTAGATGGTCTCTACTAAATTGTTCCCAGCAAAAATTGGCTCTTCAATTTGATCCGCAAGTGTACACCTTTAACAGATTTGTATGCCGAATAAAAGTTTATTTGTGTTGGATATCAAGTCGACAAACATCCCAGTGATAGTTCGTGTAAGAGTGTTTGAACCAACTAAGATAAGATTAAGACTATACGGGGTGTAAGGGACGCGGTGTATTTGAAAATTTCTGCAGACATGTTCAGACCATGAAATTTTTTGAAATTGAAATTCTTCATTCAATGTAGGATAGTATTTATCACTTATTGACGTCATGATCCATCATTATAAAAGAAAAATTGTATAACACAATTTTTTTTTAACAATTTTGTAACGTCCTAATAGAAAACCAACTGATACTGAATAAGGATTTTTTTTGTATGGGATGACAAAATATATCTCGTTGACCAACATAACCTCCATAGCAAAAGTTGTTCAGTTTCATGGTCTGATCATAACTCAGTTAGTTAGTTAAGTTTTCGGTACACTGTCCCTTACGCCCTATATAGAGGTAAGACCCACTCAATACAACGATATTATAATCACTAAAAACATTATTTTGTAGTAATATTTATTACAAAATGTTCTTTCATATCTAAACAGCGAACATCCAATAACATTACACATCGAAAACACGAGCCACAATGACACGTGATCACTAAACATCAAAAAAAGGACGGAATAATCTAAAGAAAACGAAGCGAGCGTGCCCTTCGGGTATTCCGGAAAATTGGAGCCTACACGGGGTATATTTTGAATTTTTATTATGTACTATTTTCTATTCCGCGCTCCCAAGGTAACCCTTCCTACAAAGGGGTTTGAAATGTGGAGACATTCTATAGGGAGGTGGGGGCGGGCCCCCTCAACCCCCCTTTTGGAGAATCATGCCACCCATTCCCATCTCGTTTCAGTGAAGGATTTACCAAGTAGCACGTGTTATACATATACACAAACATCCTTATTCTTGATGTGTATATCGCTGAATAATTTCGACACGGGACGCTTTGCTCCCCGCTTAAAGAAGGTCATTGTTTGAATACACCCGTTTTTTCTGTGGATTATCTCTTGTTACTTTTAAAGAGTAAGGGTGATTCGACTCCTTTGTTACCAGTAAGATTATCTATGTTTCTGAATTTACGTCGAGGTCGTCTGGAATGTCAGCACGTGAATTTCCAGACGTGTATTTGGGTATAAAGTGCCTTACCTACGCTGAAATGTATTCGTCATAAAAAACACATAAAAACTTAATTATTGGATCTCGAGTACCAAATTTTAAAACACTTCCAGTGTTAGGTAAACAATTTTTGAAAACTTGCAAAATTTTTTTTCCTGCCCGCGCTTGAAAATTTTGCAAGTTTTCAAAAATTATTGGATCTCGTTTGGCTTTGCGAACATAAAGGTAGAGTCGAGTTGAACATGATGACAATTTTGGAGGTAAAATGATATTGAAATATTGCTCAACAATTTTATTCCAGATAATAAATTTAAAAAAAGGTCCAATTTAAAGAGATTTGGTTTTTGGTTGTTTGGGTTAAATTTACAAAATCATCAAGATTAATCATCTTCATGACTCTAAACTTGAAGGCTTGTGTATTAACCAACTGTATACTTATTATAATATAACATTATAGTCTATCTCCGATGACATTATTTACTATTTTTGAGATTATGACAAATCAACGATAGGACATTAAAAACGCAACGCGCCATGCAAACGCTCTAAATCTTTTCTTTGTAAAACAAATTTGATACCAATAACGTAATTTTGTAGATCTATATTTAGCACCAAAATTACGCTTCAAATCACCAGTGACAGCACAATCGGTAGCAAAAATCTGTACCTACCAATTTTCGAGGCAATTTGATGGAAATGGCGAATTGTTATTTACCTTTATTGCAATATTCCGATAGCTACAGACACGATAACGTTAAATTTTATCACGAATTTAGTTTCTTTATTTCGATGTGAATGTTTTCATCAACATCATTATCATCTGTCTACTTCCACTCTCTTGCGCAAATCTTCACGGTCCTGTGCTAGACTTATCCATAGAGATCCCGTCGACTTGGTGATATCATCGGACCACCGGGCTGATGGTCTACCCCCTGACAATTTTGCTTCCCTTGGCCACCACTCTGTGATTGCTTTTGTCCACGTCCGTCAAGCCTCCTTGCCATGTGTCCTACCCACCTCAATCTTGTGTTTTAGGCAATAGATAACTAAGTAGATATTTCGACAGTAATATGTCAAAATTATTGTTAAGTAATAAATCCACATATAAGCGTTATATAAGTATGTATGTTTGTAATAACGGTCACTCACTTCTTCATATAGAATCGACCTAATTTGATTTCAACGTCCTCTGCTTCACCAATACAAAATTTGTGGCATAGTATCTCCCCTAGTTACTTGCATGGAATCGCAGTTTTTGAGTCAAGTCATTCGCTTATGTCACTACCAATCAATTCAAAAGCCAAAATTAACCGTTTTAAGAAAACCCTACTACGATAAACAAAGCAGATACTTTCATAATCTTCTCTTTTATAATCTTCTTCTTTTGTGCCAAAGAGCAGCTGCTGTACTGTCAACCTCCTAACCTATAAAAATTATCATAAAATCCACCCCAACAAAATCAACAAGTGACACAATTACTCTAAATCGTTTGTTTAACGCGTCTTAATTCTGCCACCCCTGGTCAACCCCCTTAGCCCCCCCCCTATTGACTGGGATTCATTACGCCGGAGGCCTTATACTAACCTACCACAAGAGTCGTGTTCCACATTCAAAATTAAGGCAGGAAGTAAGAGTGAGAAGGGAGGTAAATGAGTATTCGAGAGGTCGCTCCCGGCGTTCGCTCCATATTTAAAAAGAAAGATCTAAGTAATGGTGGATGGTGTTATGCAGCTTAAATGGATTTCAAGTCTTATGTTTTTTTTTAAAGAGTTTATTCGTTTTGTTAATGTATGTTCACTATCTCAGTAATTTATAATTTATTGATTCTTTAGAAGGATTTATATTTCTTTCTTTTTGCGGTTAAATACTGCATTCTTCCATTGATACTCTTCACTTTTGTTTTAGAGACAGGCTCAGGCTACATTACAATTGATTTTAACTTTAAAAATAAAAACATTCCACTTAATCCTCTTTTTATTTTTGTGTCCTATTTGTGTGATTTGTCTAAATAGTATGGTCTTAGTAACAAATAAATAATCTAATAACATTTGGTAATATATCAAGTTTTTATAACGTCCTATATACACACACAAAATTATGCTTTCCATAATCGATCGAAAAAAAAACGACTGCTGGTTAGGTAGATTCTGAAACCGTTGGCCGTTCCACCACTCTGTCAACTAATCTACCAGAGTCCTACGTCCTACATAGTGAATTTAGTTTTCCGCACCCCCAACTCCGGAACAAACTTCTCACCAACTTTCCGCTTTCACTATCGCATGACACCATCCCAAGGCGGTATAATTAAACGCTCTGTGAATGGGAGGGACAGAGAACACCGTGTGAAAGGGACGGAATTGTCTACGAGCGTAATCAGTGCGCAAATTATGGGGGATGGAGGGGAGGGGGGAATTAGCGCGTTAACAAGGTCACAGTTTGGGAACAGCTGATTCGCGCGTTGTTTGGGTGTCGCTAATGTTGTAAGGTTGAGACTGGGTGCCCCGGTAGGTTAATTATGTGTAGGGGATTAGAGTGACTTGACATGTCTTTCGAAAATTTTAAGGTTTCTTATATTTTGAGAATGATAAGGTAAGTTGATTTTGTTTCCTTGATTGTTGTTGTGAATGTGAGTCATTCTTATAGGACCACATTAAACACATTCTAGAGCAAACAAAAGAAAACAAATTTTAAACAGACATAAAAGTTTCTACCTATTTAGTAAACGAGATGCTAAATCTGAAGAAATCTTGTGTTCTCTCAATTCCAACAAAAATAGAAAACTCGAATTTGTCCTATCAACAAGGTCAACCAACAAGACATTATTGGTACGGGAAAGGAATGATTATACCTAGACGATATGAAAGAGTCAGAGCTTCTCGATTAAACTTCATGAATATATTGAAAGTCTTTAGCAGGTAATCAATAATCTTAAATACACCGGGCTTTTAGATTAGTATTTCCGAAGTACGATACATAAAATGCTGAAAACTGCTACTCTTAGAGAAAAGCTCTTGAAAGCTGATCAAAGTTACTCAATTCTGATCTTATCGCTTACACCAGTTTCAATTTAATTCATTTGATTAAAATATATAGTCTTAAAAAAAAAGCAATACAGACTTCCAGTAGGTATACAGGCACTCAAATAAAGTAGGTCTATCGAATAACGTTTCACTTCAGTCTCGTAAAGCGCTATCTCGAAATTATACACAAGACTTCATTATTCTCGATGTTCACAATTTGACATTATAATAATAAACCAATGAAAAAACTTGCCAAAGACTTTCACGCTCGAACAAAACGCGTCGTATTCTGGAAAGAGCAAACCGACAAATTACAAATGGAAACAAAACGGAACGCGACAAAGGAGAAAAAGAAAAAATCGAACGCCGTGAAAATTTGAATAAGGAATCATTTCTTTTTATTCCTTTTTTCTACTGTCAATCATTTGTCTGGGGGCCCCGAATCGTTATTTTCTTTGTTGATGGATGGGATCCTTTTTCAGAAGGAACTCGTGCCCCCTGTCTACGTAGTGGGTAGTTCATATTTCATTATTTTTATCTCAGAATGTGTGTGATGAAGTGTTTGTATAAAGAGCGTTTCTTGTCTTATTTTTTGGCACAAGCCTACATTTTTTTTCCTTTGCCGCTTGTCCCGATCATAGTCAAAAGTAAATTTAGTATGTCGTCTGATATGACATCAACAACTTAGTTTTTGAAAACCAAGGACGGTCAGTTCAGTGTAGACATAAATATGCTTATATTCAGACTATAACAAACTATGTACTAATGCGAGCGTCAGACAAAAATAAACAGACAGCAAAGACACACAGCGTTGACGACTTTATTGAATATCGAACCAATCCTTTATCCCCAAAAAAAGAATATCACTTTACCAAACCGTTATACCCAAAACACGTAGCGTACCTAATCAAAAAAGTAATACATAACCAATGCTTACCTTATCCGAAGCTTATTGGAAAGTATAACTGTGGCAGACATGTAGATTGGCAGCGAATCGCATGGAAATGCCATGTTTTCTTTGCTTTGCCTCACATTAGTAATTCTGAACGGTCTTTTTGTGTTTGAACCGTAAGATTCCAACGACTTTTTTATTTGAGGCATAAATTGAGGATTTTTGGATGTTTTGAGATGACATGTTTTCATTGAGTACCGATTGAACCGAGTGTTTGCTTCGTTGAGCCTAAATGAAATAATTGTGGTGCATCAGGAGATCATTATAGGCTCTAATCATCCGAAACAAAATGTATTTTGTAAGGTTTGCTATGATTCTAACTTGGTCATTACATTTTCAATAGAGTATCTTCATCCACAGAATCAAAAGCATTGAATGCTGGAAACGAGACGTCTGTTGCTGAAATAGAGGTAGGAATGGCTGGTAAGCCTAAGCCGTTCTAGGATTAGCAATCATCACGTTGCATCTACAAATTGGGCTCTAGTACTCGCAAATGTATCTTTCCATTGATCATCCAGGCACGTGGTTATCGAGCACGTCTCTACGAATGGGTTAGGTGCTGATGTGGTTTTTGGTGTAGGTACAAGAGTTTGACTTTGAAATGCTCGAATCTAAGTCTTTTAATATTTTTTGTATTAGGTAGTAAAGTGTGTTAAACATCGTTTCTAAGATATTAGTGCAGCTATCTTTTTGGCTGGTCTTTTCTTTCCTTTTCCTTGGAGCGTGTCATTATATTGGAACCCTACTTTAGCCGGCTTGTCCTGATCTTTGCTACCGGCTGGATCTGATGCTTTATTTTGTACATATAAACTTATCTGGTAGGATAGTAGATACTCATACCTAAAAGCTCACACAACGAAAACCGAACAGTAACTACGTTGCTACCGCTAGATGGCGTACATCTCCGTGCCGCCGTACGCGTTCAGAATTCCAAATTTGGATCGGAGGGAGTTTTTAAACCGCTCTACGTTCGAATTTCGAATGTTCGACTGCTCGGCTCTTCAGCAAACATAACTGGATTGTGACTTGACTTGAATAAGCGCGAATTGTTAGGAACGGGTGCAGTCGAAGGAATTCTGTTAGACGTATTTGCCTTTAGTTATATTTTTCGTTTGTTCGGCTTACGTGAGGAATATTTAAGGATGGTGTTTTATGGTAAAAGATTTTTTGGTGAACATGCGGTATTTTTTTGGCAAATACTTACTTATAAAAACTACCTATATCAAGGAAACCCAAAGGTTAATTTGAACCGTATTTATATTTGAACCGTATTTAAAGAAAGGGTTGTTCAGTGTAATGATAAATCAATCTTATATTCTTTGGTTTCGTAAAATAAACCTACACAATGTAATGCATGGTGATTACACTCACTGAATTTATTACTCAGTCAACTTTTACAACGGAATAATTATTGAGGCCCTCTAAAGAAATCATGAGCATTCATTATACAACTATTTTCTACTAAATAGATAGTAGAAGAAGGAAGTTTTAAAACTGTGACAGCAATCGACACAGTCAAATACTTTACTTTACACTTTAAAATATTAGTGACTATTGGTTTCTTTAAAAGGGCTATCGCGATAATTTTGGAGGTAAAATAAACGATTTACCTGCATCCCGACGTTAATTCATCATGAGTGCAAATAAAGTTAACTTGTCTGAGCATTGAAAAAACTCAGGATATTTTATTCTTATCTTTAATACATGTTGCTTCAAGACTCAATAACCGCGTAATCCAGGCGACACCTTCTCATGAATTTCATAACTGAGACCCCATACTAACATTTAAAAATAGAACAAGAAAAAAATCATAACACGCCCGAGTACGCGATACATTTCTTCATATCCGCCGTATTCCGAATGAAAAATGCGCAAAGAGTTGACTGCTTGGGACTACGAGAGCAGAAAAATGAGGTTTGAACTACGCCATATGAGAAAAGTATCTACATGTGTTTTACCAATTAAGACTCATGGCAGTTACAACAGATGTTGAAGTTAGTTTGTTTTTAAGAAAATTTTTATGCACAATGGTCGGTTTCGACATATTGTATTCAATTGTAAGTAGGAATAATGACAATATTTTAAAAAATCTTTATTTAAATTCCGTGTCTTAATAAAACACAGGTAGATAATTCAGAAAATAAAGACTTCCACTTTCAAAACAATGCTTTAAATGTTTTCGAGAGTTTTATATTGGTGAGAAAACCTAGTTTGTGACGACGATGAAGGCTAAGACACATTTGGACAGAAAGAAGGACGGGAACGTTAGGACAGAACTGAACATTTTGGGAAAATGTATGTCTAGTTTCCATAAAGTAGTCAGAGAATCAAAGTAGGGGCTGAATCATCATCTCAAACGTAAAGACGCAGTTCAAATATTTCACTGCGCCACCACCCTTTCAGGGGGGAACTACAAATCCGCTAGAAAGAAACATCCTCGCAAGATAGAACGAGATGGCAACACTAAACCCGAAAAGATGGATGGTATACACAATGTCACTGCCGCGATGCTGAAATTGTATATTTTATATTCGGTATAAAAAAGGCTTCCACAACATACGATATTAAAAAGGCTATGCGAATATTTTCCCCAGTAGTTACGGATATATTGTCGGAGAATTTAATCTCGGAAGATGAGAGCTGGAAAGGATTAACGGAATGTGTGGAGCAAGGGTTTTTGTCGGTTTTGTCGGTTATTACGTTGTCCCCGATTTTGTACCGATTTTCGGTAATGACGTGTGGGATTCGAAATATTTCGGGATATTTCATCCAGGTTTTTGTTACTATATCGTTTTGATACTTACGTCGATGAATTAAAAAAAAATGTGTGTTTTTTATAAATCACCAATAGTGATCATTATACCCGCATTTTCTTCATACAAAAACACTACTCTATAAAAATCGTTACTCTGTATCACAAGTAGGTGCTACAAAATACTTGGCTCCTCTGGAAGTGTGTTTGACTGTTCAAGTAGGAAATAATACTTCCTATTCCTACAAACATACGACAAAAATCAAATCGAGAGCGTTATTTTATAATTATGTAACAAATTGGAATGCATGTTGTTAGTCAATAGATGGCGTTGTTAATTATTAAAACGCGATATGTATCTTTTTTACTTCTTCTATTGGCGTATTTAGACAAAAATGTATTAAAACTGTTATTGCCTTTGAGCATTTTAAAACCGAACACATTTCTAAAAAAAAATGATTCGTGTGTTTGACTTCTCAATTAAAAGATATAAGAACCAACACTTTGTTCGATGAAAACAACTTTTGAGCGTTAATTAATCATTCAGATATCTACATGTTGTTAGTCAAAAGATGATGTTAATTTGGAAAAATAATATCATCAAACTTTTTCGTCTTTTATCGACACATACATGCATGCTTCCAAACCCAAACACATTTCTTTCAAACGAACACCACCCTACAAAAATCGTTACTCCATATAATATACGGGGCTCCACTAGGCGTGTGGTTGACAGCTCAACCAGAGGATTTATGAACCAACACTTCCTACAAACAGACGGTGAAAAACAACTCGAGAGTTACGTAAGAATAAGGATGTGGAGAATAAAATGTAGGTACCTAATGGTAAAGGTGAAAATGTTACGTTTGAAATTAAACAATTGAAGAATTTACAAACAAAAGCTAAAAAACTGTTACTTTGTCTTGGAATTTTTGTGGTACCTACTCAAGCAAAACATATATTGGGTTGCTAATAAGGTTCCTACATTTTATTTTTTTATTTTTCTAACAATTAGCGCAAATCAATCAATGGATGAGGTTAAACATCGTTGCTCGCTACAGCATTTGTAATACGCCAAATCTAAGACAAAATCTGCGTCAATCTAATGAAACCGTCAAACACAGCCACCAACAAGGCAAGATAAGTCATTAATACCGCACCTAGCAAGCAATAAACAATCAGATTCGCGTGTGTATCCACAACTATTGCAACAAATGTGTTACCATCAAGGCTGCCAACATACCGGCTCAGAGGTAAACCATAAAACACGAACAAGTCTAATTTAGAAAAAAAGGTACCGACTTTACAATGAAGAAACGGTTTTTAACGGACCGTATCTTAAGACTACTTCACTGATATTGATATAGATTTTTGCAATTTTCAAGTCAGTCAATTTTGAGCTGAAAAATAAAATTAAACTCATTCAAAAATATCATCGAAATAAAGGTGAAGTCGAAGTTTGAGATATGCAAGAACAAACAGTTACAAAGGTACTGGACATACTTAAGGCGGATTTAACGTACCCGTGTTAAGCGCACAACCCTTTAGGCTATCTGCCTCCACAGCGATTTTAAAACGCGTAAATATTGGTATGAAATGACAGATATTACTGTGTAGACTACAGGTATAGAATTCATTGTGTTACAGAAGCTGTTTTGGGACCGGACCTTATTAAAGGGAGCTAGCGAACCAAAATGTTTTTATTGTTCTAAGGATACTACAACATCACAATAAAACAATTTTAAACGGATTTGAGTTGTGTTTATTTTGGATTTTACAATTACTACATTCAAATTTTTATATTGTGATGAGTAATAGTTGTGCAAACTCAAGAAAATATTATGATACTGCAACAAATGGGCCAAATCGCTAACCTCCTTTTTAAAGTATATTTAAAAACACGAACGCGCGTCATTCAAATGCAAATATTACCCAATTAAGGTACGTGCCACACTGGTGGCGCGCTGGATCGCCGGCATCTGCTCGCTAATTTGCCTAACAATGCCTTTAATATTCAAATGCACCTTTGGTTTGAACGGTGATTGTAAATACGCTTACTCGGGTTACTCATAAACGGATGGATGTGCTAACTATCCACTGCGTGTCAAGTTCTTGTGAGTTGTTTAGTGAGAAGATTTCTACTCCAAAGTCTGTATAAGATCTTTTGACAGATTAAAAACCGCATGCCTTCAAAGGCCACTAGATGACGCCACCAAATGTGCGGAGGCCTGAGATAATCCCTACATGATTTTGTGAAAGCATTCGCAACAATTTTCAATGTGCTATTATTTAATGTATACTATATGTTAAGATAACTCTTAATAAGACGTAGGAAAATATATTCTTATCAGACACCACCCGATTTTAGACCATATTATATGTACCATTGAGCTTCCAAAATCAATTCAAAATCGGGTATACTCTATAAAAAAAAAGTTTATTTCTGCTTTACATTATTTAAATATATCTTTCTTTCTCTACGTATATTTACTACATCCATCTATATAGATCTACTGACTTGTAGTATTGTTTACTTTATAGCAACTGTCGGGACTATTAAGGTAAGGATCTGCTTCAACGTCAACAGCCAGAATAGTCCACTGCTGGTCATGGACCTCCCCTAATAGGTGGTTATTTTCCTTACTCACCACGCGCGGCAGGCAGATTGGCGAGCGCAGTGCAAGGTGTTGTATTCTCAGAACGCTTCTGCTTATTCCCTGGGTTCATCTCTTAGTCGCCTTTTACGACACCCTCGGGTAGAAATGGAGTGATGCTATTCTAAGTCGGCACCATACGGCAGGTTAGAATCACCCTTGCTTAAAACGAACCATTAAAGTTAATATCTACCTACAACTTCTTATCACCCGGGAACTTCATACGTATAGCAGTTTACAAGACGCCATATTTAGAAAACACCATTTCTTTATCAATCCCTTTGATACTCAGACATTTACCATCCGCGCGTATCGCAAAAACGATCACAGATCTGCCCAGGAGGCGTATTCTTGAATCAGTAGGTAGAGTTCGGAAGTGTAGTAAACTGAAGTGGCAGTAGGCTGGAGACATCTGTTGTAGAAGCAACGGATGATGGAGAAAGAGGGATCTCGAGTACGCCTCGCCAAGCGTTTCGTAAGAAGACCTCGAGCCATAATTATGGACCGATGACTTTAAAAAGGCGGCTGGTAGCGACTGGATGGCAAAAACGAGAGAACGTGCCTTATGGCGTACCCTAAGGGACACCTCTCTCTAGCAGGTGGACTGCAATAGGCTTATGTTTGTATGTATTTATAGTAGAGACTAGAATAGGTAGTCTCTGATACCTGCGCCAGACTGCGTTTAGTAGTCTTTCTTAGTAGTTTTTTTGATCTACTTAATGTAGATATTTCTAAACAGATTTGACTAGCAGAACGTATGATAACGCAGTCCAGGCGCGTGCGAAAACAAACTTCTGGTTCAAAAATACGTCTCCAGATCAGGCCAGCGCGTCTCGCACCATCATCCACCCTTAGCAGGAAATAGCTCTATAAAGTCTAAGCTTATCGGCGGCAAAACGCGGGTATCAGTGTGATGGAGGCCTTACTTTGGAATTATCGTCTTTAGGAAGACGGTGTGAGTCTTTGATGTTTTGATAGCACTATTAGCTACTTTAAGATTTTGAAAGTCTCTAGAATGAATTTTCGACAGTTTTGGATTCAATAAGATAATGTCCAACAATGGCCTCAATTACTTACTTTAAATTAGCGCTGTCACTTTCCGTCAAATTGATTTAGTAAAAAATTGTCAAATTAAGAATTGAGTTTAGTACAATATAAGAAAGATCTAATTATTCTACCGAATATAAATTTATAATTACAATAGATAAGATAAACAATAAACAGCTTACAGATGATTCAAAATGATTCACAGACAAAACAAAGATAAACCAAAACATTTCCTGCTACGATCTTCAAACTGGCCACTATTCTTTATTCAAATAAAAACGGAAACACCACATTTTCTGCACCGCATCCCTGGCAAAGCTCCACATTGCGCCAGAATGAGACGGCACGATAGTTTGGCGCATAAAATAAAGATCAATCAGAGCGAGATGACATGCGTTTATTGGTCCCACCGTATTTTCACTCGTAGTTTGTGGTCGCCGGAGCCAAGTTTGACGCCATTTTCTTGGCGCCAAATGTAATGTTAGGCGATCTTATAAATTTGGGATTTCAAAGAGGCAATCATATGCTTTTATTACGGTAGTAAAGTTTTGAAGATGTTGATGCATAGTTTCGTTAGTTATTTCAGGGGGAGTTTATTGAACTTTACAAGAAGTGCAACATTCTGAACGCATGAACTTTTGAAATAAATAAGTTGTGTAGCTCGTAAGAACGTATATTTTGTCATTAGAACGTACCATGGTTTAAGGAATTTACATCCTTAACAATACTATATCCTGTATTATAATTATCTAGGCATTGGGTATAAGTGCCTAAAATGTGCACTGTTTTGAATGTTTGAAAAGTTATGTAAGGTTACATACTTGCTTCATAATTCGAATCTATATAGAATAAGTATATCGATACTCGCTAAAAGTAGGCAGATACAACACATTTTCTTTATGTTGCTTTTCATAAAGCAACATTTCCCTTGAATTTCCTTTTTGGCGCCGCGTTTGACAAAACAGCCCTGGTGGCCCGGCATATGCGAGTAACACATTATCTATCACGGAATAAGAACAGAGTCGTAGAGTCAACTTATATATTTTCAATGATAAAGTTATGTATGCCATCAAAAACATACATACAATCATGCCTTTATCCCTTGCGGGAAAAGCAGAAACGGTCGCTATCGCCATGTCTGACAAATATTTGAGGGCAGTTTTAGAAAAATTGTGTGACACTTAGTGACAGGGTTTCAGCCTCTTGCCGTAAATTTTAAATATGAAACCCTCGAGTCCCTTAGTTGCTTCGTACGACACCCGCGGGAGAGAAATTGGCTGATGCAATTTTAAACCTACATTACACGACAAAAAATCACTTGAAAAAAAAACAATTCCAACTCCAGTACTCCAGTCAATTCAATACCGGATGGTGACTTTTCTTTGACAGTCTGGAAATCATTGGATACTTGGATATCTTCACGGAGAAGATGTCACGAAAATGGGAAGAAGTGGTTGTCTCCAACAGCGACAGTTTTAAATGTGGAGTCCTTACAGTCCCACCAGCTCATTCATGCATGCATCAGTCAAAAATTTGGCATTTTCAATCGATGAAGAAAAAGAATAATGTAAGGGAGAGCCCTCAGAGTACAGATAAGGTGCATGCTGACCATAAAAACGACAATAAATATTCGACCTCCCATACAAAATCACGTTCAGTTGACTGCATTTACCATGGGAAGCCCAAAAATTTTTGATGTTTCCTGTTTTTTTTAATGTTTAGTTGTTCAGTTACTTGTCTGAATGCACCCTTTCAGTATTCGGAGGGCTGTCCCTTTCACCCTGTATATTTTTAGGTGGGTTCGACGGACTGACACTCCACAGTTTTATTGTGCCAAGCCACGCCATATGACACATGTGCGGCATAAAGCGAAAGAGTATTGATCTAGAACTCACTCCTACTTTGCGAAATAGTGTACTGTTGAGAAAATGATTCCCACTTTGGATGTTATATTTATTTATCTATTGGTAAAATGACAAACCTAAACAAAGGAAATAGGTTTAATAGGCTGTGCTGAAAGAACTGAACTCACGAGGGCCCCGATTCTCATATTTTTTCCATTGTAATGCCTTCGACACTGAACTGTCATTGTATTACCATTGTAATGTTCTATTCTCCAACCTTTCAACGGAATACAGACATAACAGGCACTGCTTATCCCTAATAAAAAAAACTTACAGCAGACCTAGTGGACCTTTACGACATTTAATAATGAAAATGGAATTATATATACTGTAAAAAAAAGTAGAGTACATCTAGATAGCTTTTTATTGTTAGAACTTCAGTATATTCCACTGTCTCTGAAAACTCAAGCTCTTTGTCATAGTCAGAGACACAATTTCTCCTGTTTTCTCTAACAAGTAACAATGCTGTATGTAACATACGATCTTGTTACACATTCGTGTATGATATTTCTTTGAACTAGCAGAATATAATTGGCCATTACTGAGTTAGGCACAACCTAGTTATTTTTTGAGGAATATATATGGACGACTTTATGTTTTTGTAGAACAAACGGCATGTAAAAAAATAATTGTATGAGTCAACGATATGGATCTAAAAATCTAGAAGCAAAATATCTGTACACGCATAAATAAGAAAGGTTCTCATCTAAGATTTATACTCTGCAGTTAATGATGAATATCATAGACAAATTGTGGGTTAAATGCTTCCTAAGCATTACCAAAGAAAAAAACATGTGTCGCTGATATGAAACACCTAAATGGAAATAAGGGCAGGATGATGGTAGGTACAATAACTTCATTAGCTAGTCAAGACAACCAAGTAGATAATTTTAGTTTTGACCCCATAATTTATACAATTTCTTACATCCACCGAAAACACCGAAAGCGCAAAGTTGAATCTCAAACAGTCGTAAGAATAGATTCTCCGAAACTCGGTGGCAATAAATAAAAATATGGCGAAGAGTTGGAAGCAGAACTTATGGCAGTAAGTTCGGAACCACTCAAGAAGGTAAAAACTTTACCAACAATATATTTTGTGCGAAAGGTGGGGCTTCATTTCAAGCTGGTCTACCTAGATTTAGTGGTTAAGCTCGTGGTAAAATATCATCAAGATAAACGCTCATTGCTATTTCGATTCGCGTTCTGAAAAAAATGTGTCAGGCTATAGCTCTTTGTAACATTAGATTAAGAAGTTATTTCTATGCATGTATTGTGAATGCAAGACTTTCAGGTTGGTACTTAATATTTATTTATTTATTTAAACATACAATTCCGTCAAATGCCTTCGATAAACCTCATAAAGGTTTGTCTCGATGACATAATTCCGCTATTAATATAAAAAACAAAACCAAACTTAAGCTATTACATTTAAGTACTTACAATATACCTAATAATATGCAACAAGCTGACAACAACAATACGTAAGAATGTACAGTACAGTAGCCGGCCGGCCAGCGCAGCGGCGTAGCGGAACAGAAACTTACTAACTACACTAGATCTCTGTGAAGAAGCAAATGGAATGCCTTAACATTAACAGCCATTATAGTCCTCTGCTGGGCATGACCCTCTATATTGGGGGGTATTGCTATACTCACCACGTTTGGCAAATGGATTGGTAAGCACAGTGCAAGATATTGCTTTCACAGGGAACGCTGCTGCCCATTCCCTGGATGAATTAATTCCTCAGATACTTTTTACGACACCCATTGGTTACAATAGAATGATGCCTTCTAAGCCGGCGTCACACGGCAAAACACATATAAACCAAAAGAAAATTAATAGTTTTTCTTGAATTATAAATACGCCCGCTAGTAACGAGACCATACCTATGAACAGTCGTACAGACAGTCAGAAAACTCGGCACTCTACCAAACTCTACCAAACGGCCTTATAATATTTTGTGTGGAAACTTCACCCACTGAATACAGTCATGTTTCTTCGAGTTTACCGTTCACAGCCAACTCTTCGGACGAGTCAGACAAGTTGGAGGATATGAGCACAACTTGTACTTTAAGGAAATTTGGATTTATGTAGGTCCTTCTTGAAATGTACGTATGTATACATTGGCAGTATCGGCTCGATGTACATTGTTTTTTAAATATAATTTAGTTACATATTCGAAATTTTTAGTATAAAGAATTATTAGTGTTGCCGTGTGGTGCCGGCTAATAATAGCATCACCTCATTTCCTTCCCTTGGGTTTCGTAAGAAGCGACTAAGGAACTCGAGGACGTGTATATCAATTGAGGCGATGAGCTGACAACTTATCACTATGGTCTATTATATATTCTGTGCTATGGTGATACACTGAATGACCCTCAAATGTTTGTCAGAGGTGGCGTAAATGGACATTTTTGCAGTCGTTTCCGCTCTGCCTACCCCGAAATGGATTATAGGCGTGATATGTGTATGTGTGTCTATGTAAGGTATTTGAAAAGATAAAATAAGTTATCACTTATTACAGCTTCTTCTATATGACTGTAAATATTATACATACACATACATACACATAACACGCCTATTACTAATAATATGCAATAACAATTTTAGCTTTGTTTTTCGTTTCTCTGTTGTTTAGTTTTACTAACTAAAAAAAAAAGTATTCATGTATTACATCAGTTATCTAGTTCCCATACTACAAGCTTTGCTTAGTTTGGTGCTAGATGGCGCTGTCTCATAATGTCCAAGCTATGTTAATTATTCTTATAACACGGTTAGAATGTTTTTACATTTTGTCAATAATAACATTTCACTTGGATTGAAACAATTGTTTTTGCGATTTATTCGAGAGATACTCAAATAAAAAAGTGCCTAAATGACCCCAAGCTTATTAATTAACAAGATTTCATACGAAATATGCAATTTAAATTAATTTGACCATAATTTGGTCATCTCCTGCTGTTTTATCAGTTTTAAATTTAATTAAAGATTGTTTATTTGTTTCCAAATGTGTAGGCTTTATTAAAATCAGCAGGGTGTCTTAATCAAAGAAAGATGGAAGAATATTTCAATAAATTATTATTTTTGATGGCACATTCAAACATATTTCCGATACAAGAATGAACATAAAAGTTTATCAAAAGTAACCGCTATCGAAAAGTCACATCGCACTTAAAAAATGCAACCCATTTAAGTTTAAAAAAAATATGTAGGACATTCGGGACCAGTTACGCTATGACAATAAATTATAAAGACACAATGCAGGAACATCCCTTTATGAGTGAAGCACCACTTATAGGATTAAAACTGGTGCATCACTACCGTTCGATATTCAAAAATATTTACAACTGATTGGTTTATTTAAATAGGACTTTATTGGCTGTGCCTGATACGGCTAATGTCGTGTCATTCGAGATTCAAATTCAAAACTGCTGGCAATTTTAACGCTTTTGTTATTTTATACATACATACATACATACATATATCACGCCTATAATCCCTTGCGGGGTAGGCAGAGCGTAAACTGCCGCATAATACGGACATTTACGCCACATCTGACAAATATTTGAGGGTCATTCGGAAAATTGTGTATCGCTATAGTGACAGGTTGTCAGCCCATCGCCTAAAACTGCAATACACACCCTCAAGTCCCTAAGTCGCCTCTTACGACTCCCACGGGCAAGAAATGGGGTGATGCTATTCTTAGCCGGCAACACACGGCAATTGTTATTTTATGGTGACTAGAAATAAGCAAAAAAATTAACAGATTCTGTGCATGCCAGTGACAAAGAATATTAGAATCCCTTGACGAAGAAAGTGAAAACTCTTTCGTGTTCGTTATGAAAAAAACTTAAAAGGACGTACATCCTGCAAGTCTTAAAAAGAGGTATAAAAGAAAACTCTTCGGGGAAAGTGCATTAAAAATGAGTGCGTTGGAGCGAGAGGGGGCTATACAGGTTTATATCTGCGTCCTTCTCAGCTTCTTCTAAGAAAATGGTTTTATGAATGGAAATTACTTTTTTCTCACGCCATTTACTTGGTTCAGGGGCGTTAGTTTTGTAGCTCGTTTTTCCCTTCAGAGATAGGTGAAAGTTGTTGCTTCTTGAAAGTAGGTCATTGAGCTTTTTACAACAGGACATTTTACTTGTAAAAGATATTAGGTTTTAGGCCCCCGTTTGTAATATTTTGGTCTATTTTAATATAAGAAAAATTTAAATTAGAAAGATAATGATATACTTACATAAAAATATACCAACAGAATGTAAAAATATTTTAAGGGCAGAACCAGCCCATGAAACGGAATACCTTTCTCAAAGAACATAGTTCGAAATAAGAAAAAAAAAATAGGACCACACATACAAATTGTCCCGGTTGGTTGGCACATTTTATAATAATAGATATTTTTTTTTCATATTTCTACCTATGTTCCTTGGGGAAAGTTTTTCAGTTTCATGGGCTGGTTGACCCCTTGTAATATTTGCCGATATTTTTTCTACCATTACTTTTAAAAGATGAAACGTGCGCAAATAATAATTAGATTTTATCGACTCGTGCATACCACTTGTACTAAATTTTATTTAAATCTTATTTGTGGTATGGGGAACTAAAAGAAATGAACTTGACAAGAAAACGTTCAATAATGAACTAAAATTTTACGGCAGTTACGATCCACAGATCAAACGCCACGCGATGCGTACGCGCACCCCACACACCTTTGTCCCATCGATAAAATATTACCACGTTTTATTCCACCGAATAATACGCATAAATTTATCTATCCATACATTAATCGAACGGATTTAATAGCCTATAAATCAGCATTTTAAACAATACACAGTCAAATTCAACATAAAGGAACACCCTTTTTGTGCATATGAACATCTTTTTTTTGTCTGTTTTTTTTGTTGTTGCTTCGAACCCGTGAAATGTTTGTTTTGTTGTCTAGTGGAATTTTTTTTCTTGTGCCAATATTTGATCGATACCGCGAACGCTATTATAGGTTATTGTGTTTGAAGTGCTTCGGCAAGTTTTGGATAAATATTTGGTAAAAGTTTGCCTTTTTTGCAAAAGATTCAAGTACAGCCGGGAATAAGGTTACAAAATTTTGATCAGACAGTTGACAGTTTTTTTTTTCTATTCGTCCATTCTGGCCAGGCAAAGGTCTTAAAACCATACATCCTCATCTTATGTAATTAGGTAGTTCTCGACTTTTTTATAATTTCAAACCAGATGGCGTCATGTTAAGCTGAAATTTGTCATTTGAGTGACAAAATATACAATTCATCTATTTTTTTAGATATCCTTAGTAACAAACATTTTCAGTTCATCTCAGCGCCATCTACGTATACTTGAAGATTGGCTTTAATTTCTCAGTCAAATATTTTACATAAAATATAACTAGAAAACGCATTTCATTTATCTTCTTCACTTCAAAACGACATAATAATTATTCAACAAAAAATACGTAAGCACAAAGATAATTATTACTCCTTAAAAAATATAATGAACTCATTATTTCACATCAATGAAATCGGTTACTTCTTTTATATGAAACTTCCGAAACATCACTCCACTATTCACTACAGAGAATCGATTAAATACAACTCTTTCTCAAGATCATACAAAATACAAACAAGATATTGGGGTCATTTGAATGGCTGCCATACAAAAAACCCGGAAGGGTTAAGAGATAATAAAAAAAAGTAAAAAGCGATCGATTTCCGGTCCATCGATTACTTTGTGGTTAGAAATATTAATAAGTATAAATAATGTTCAGAAACTTGATCATATCTCTTTCATTATTTTATGCTACTAAAAGTACAGTCCAAGTCCAAAACGTTAGAAATTTATGGCTTTGTCATTTTAATTTGAAGTTTGCTGGAATCATCATCAAAACTCGTATTTACACCAAGTCTGACAAATACCTATTTGAGGGTCATTCGGAAAATTGTGTATCGCCATAGTGATAGTTTGTCAGTCCATCGCCTAAAATTGCAATACACGCACCCTCGAGTCCCTAAGTCGCCTCTTACGACTCGGTAAGAGGCGACGGGAAATAAATGGTTTGATGCTATTCAAAGCCGGCATCACACAGCTTTTTGTAATTTTTACTCATTAAATATTATTCGAAATTGCTTTGAAAAAACATTATCTAGTCTATGGCGACACCAACTGTGTCACCCTGTCACACCGACAGGAAGAAACGTCCTGACAAACCTCTAGTAATCCTTATTAATACCCCCAATTCATCAACCGAGCTACCCGTTAACATAACAATAACCCCCTTCAAATATAAATAATAAACTCAAAATTATATGCAAATTCACGAGCCATAGAAATAGTTAACCCTTTCAACCTGGGGGCCGGGATAAAAAAATAATAATTTATGCGAACAGATAAGGTCATAGAATATTTTTGTGGCATTCAAATGTGTTCGTAGATGGCGTTCAGACGTGTTCTTTTTTTGTGAGTTCGGTTTTTAAATCATGAGAAAAGCCGTTAAGATCGGTAAAGTGCCAGTGTTCTGTGAAATGGTCGAAATGTTGTGAAACTTTGGTGGACGGGAAAGTCGTTTTATGAAACTTATATTTTGTAATCTTATTGTTATCTTTACTTAATCGTGCAATTTTTTATACAGCTTGGCGATGACATAACGATCACAGTAAAATCACAATTTATATTGTATCATGAATTTTATGCACCGACTGTACCGTAAGTGGTATTCCTAAGTACTTACAGCAAGACGATTGTTTCAATCCTTTTAAATTTAAATGCGTTAGTCACTTACTTGTCTTTGTCACAAAACCCGCTATTTGTTTCCCTAAAGCCTAAAGCAAGTTATTATATTATGCATACGGCAATGTCCTCCATCAAACCTCGACATGTCCCAATATCCAGTCTACTTCATAAATTGGAATAAATAATATCCTAATGGAACCAGTAATGCGATATATTTGTTGATACATTTACTACGACTCCTATGTAAAAGACGAAATATGTCCAAATTGCGAATAGTAGAAAATATATTGTGCAAACGATAAAATTTTGTTAAAGAATTTGGACGCCATCTTAGCTCGACCTAGGGACTATAGTCGGAACAAAATGACATGGCACTTATGTCGTTTTTGGCGCGTATTTTGAACACTGTTTGTTTGCACATGTTTGATCGATTGACAACGGGGGTGGAGTTTCGTTTATAATATTACCCCGAATCCTATAATATAACAAAGTGATGTTAGTTCGTTTATTTTATGTAGTCTTGTGAATATTTTCACTGTGAAATGCAATTTTCAGTATTAGAAATCATATGTTTTTTTTACTTTTACCTTGGGTTTTCATTATATCAAATATCAATACCGAAACCGTACCGTCTGAGTTTCCAAACGCATACAACCCTAATGTCTTCAAAGTAAGAGTGAACAGGCTTCTTCTGGGTGAGCTCGCTCCATTTTAGACTCTGTCTCTGTCCTATGACCTAGACTAGAGTCAAGAGCAAACCCATCAAAAAAAAAAGAAAAACGAAATTGAACTTAAGTTTCTCTGAATTTTGTTACTTCGCGGTTATATATATAACTAGCTATAGTGAGTATTCTTCGCCATTACTAAGTCTTAAGTCATCAATTTGTACTAAATGTCTACACATACTCAATCCAACTAAATAAAGTTCTAATTGGAATTTTTCCCAAGAAAATAAAATTCCTGTGCCATGTCAAAATTAACTTTTTTACAACATCCACTTTAATAGGTACATGTCGCGAATAAAATCAATTAAAGATATACATGAAACCGAAATATTTTTCTAGCGGCTGGGTATCAAGAGCCAGGTTCTTAATTATTTAAAACAAGTTTATGTGACTTTTTTACACTGCAACTGTAATTTATAGCATGCCCAAACCGGGAATCGAACGTGAGGCTATTTATTTAACGGTGGCTTAAGTCGACGTCATAAAATTTTATTTCGTTGTTCGTATTTAAAAGATGCCTAATAAACCTGGCTGCCTCGCTTAATCGAGTTTGATCATCGCTACCTGTGATTATTTTTCTTTTAAAACTAAAATACATT
This sequence comes from Tuta absoluta, assembly GCA_027580185.1. Lineage (NCBI taxonomy): Eukaryota > Metazoa > Arthropoda > Insecta > Lepidoptera > Gelechiidae > Tuta > Tuta absoluta. The sequence continues at coordinate 4,602,218 of JAQAHW010000023.1, read as the reverse complement.
TTAATTCGAAAATTAGAAAGTTTGATTTTGGAATTTATTGTTCGTCGCACTAGATAGATTCATGGCAGCCGGAATATTGTTGCCAGCCAGTATCATTAAGGTAAATTGGTTATTGCTTGATCGGTTTGATAATAATTTGATCAATGAAATTCATTTGTTTTAAATTGAGTTTGCTTGTACGTACAATCAATGATTTGATTAGTTTGATTACCGTAAAACTAAAATAATACAACTCCTTTCAAACTTTTTGAATTAAAGTTATATTTACATAAAATAACGTAGGAATATGTTTTTCATTTCCAATAGGGGTTTACTTAGTTAGGTAGATACGTGATTTGTATTTATACGTCATAATCATAACTACACAAATATATAATTTTCGTAAAATTAGTCAACTCTACCAGCCAGTATCTAGGACAACCAGAAAACGATCAAAAACATTGATCATTTTTCTTTTTTTAAAGACAATAGTTACTCACAACTTCTGTTCACTATAATAAAATAAAATCTATATTCGAAATTCAAAAATTCCCGAGGCCCGTCTTACAAAGCTATCCCTATCGATTTTGTCGTCAGCCCTGCGTTACATACATATGCTATATAGATGCGTGGGTTTAGGGAGTAAAGGTAGGGGTGGTAAACTATCAATATATACCTATACGTGTATATGTCGTTCACCCCATCAATTCTATAATGTATGGAGATCCGATATTCTATGATAGAATATCGGCTGAGGCTTTTAGAGGTGTATTTTTCTTCAGAAGTAACTTTTTTTTTTCGTTATAATTTAAACACTTGCTCGAATAATGATCTACGCTGATTGTAAAAGTTTTTTTTTTAAGTAGACCGAAGTAATAGGTACCTACTAGATAAGTATTTTAAATGTGTGAAAAATGCTTTAATAAGTACCTATCGCTATACTTACTCAAATGTATCATTTATTGTTCATACAAGATTTGATTCATACTGGAAATAAGTAAAAGTACTAAACCTGTTAGTAAGGATCAATTGTTAAGTGGCCTTGATTCGTTCCATCATTTCCTTAGAAAATTTTACACCCTCTTATCGTTCTTTTAAATAAGAAAAAAAAAGAAACGAAAAATTAAAAAATTAGGTATGCAGATTTGAGAATTTTTACAACGATAAAGATTTGAACAACCAGAGCCTAGAAAATTCAAACACTTGAAAGAAGCAGTATAATTTTGTAATTATTCTTCTTCTTTTATTTATGGCTTCAGCGGCCAAACTAGCAATTTAGCCAGTGTCACAATAAATCAATTGAATATTTCATTAAATAAAATCGCAAGATATACCAATTATGCAAAAGTATTATGAGATTGATACTTTTAAGGCTACCATAAAGTATTATCGCCTACCTTATTTTAATAACTTAATCATAATACTTCACAGATGCAAATAAACCGGTCTATTAACAATGTGACAGGCCCGGTCCACCTTCGCCTACTGACACCAAACCTGTCATATTCCACTGTCGTAAACTGTCATTCTCTAGACAACTCTGACAGCGACCACGCCTGCTCTGTCAAACTGAATACTTAATTAAGAAACAAATTAATCTTTGGCTGTATGATCTCGAGTCCCTTAGTCGCCTCTTACGACCCCCACGGGAAAGAAATGGGGTGATGCTATTCTAAGCCGGCATCACACTATTCTAAGGGACTCGAGGGTGTGTATTTCAATTTTAGGCGATGGGCTGACAACCTGTCACTATAGTGGCACACAATTATCAGATTGACCCTCCAAATTTTGTCAGACGTGGTGTTAATATCCGTTTAACGGCCGTTAACGCTCTGCCTACCCCGTAAGGGATATAGGCGTGATTTATGTATGTATGTATGATCTGATCATTGATCAATACTATCTCCGCCTTGTCCTTTAAATGAAAAATCTTTAACTTCTCTAGTGCGGCTATTAGCTACAGCTGTTAAACAAGCATAATACATTTAAAAATATTAAAAACATGACTGCTTTCTGAGATAAAGCCTAGCCTATGACACTCGGGATAATGTAACGATTCTTCTTATACAATTTCCATTCGAATCTGTTCAGTAATTAACGAGTTTCAGCACTTTAAAGAATTGCACATAATATACATAGATACATAAATGAACTCTAAAAACATTACACTCCTTTTTTGGTTGGGCAGTTGCGTAAAAAGTGCGTTTTAAGTAATCAATTTTATAAAAAGGAACGTTGAAATTACTTATATACGTTTTTTTTGTCATGTTTGCAAGCAGTATAAAAAGTACGGCTGTGAAAAAGTTTTTTGTGAAGCATTACGCTCATTATGTAGTTATGAACATTTTTATTCGACCATACGCAGTTTAAATTGCTCAGGTTTTTAAGTCCGGTAGCTGACAACAAACTTTTTATAACTAATTATCGTAATAATTCTTACCTTCACAGCGGCCGCAACAAAGTTTCAAGTTAAAATTTATCGCGGCGCGAAATTTATTTTATTTAGCACTAAAAGTAAAATAAATAAAATCAACGCTATGACTAAACGCGAAAAAGAAAACAAATAAAATGCTTGCGTAATTTAAAACACTCTCGCGTATAAAAAGTAAAATAGAAAATTTGAATTTGGAAACCGGAGACGTCCCGAAGGAAATTCGAGAAAATCGTCGTCTCCTGGCGGCGTACGTCGAGCGAATGTCCTGCTCAAACTACGCTACAATTTCCTCCGCGAAAACCGAATCGACTGCGCTGTGTAAGTATAGGGAAGGGTGGTTTTTCCTTCGAATTTCATAAGTATCTACCTTTCTTTATATCTAAGCGCAAGAACTACGCTCACCCCTTGAGAATACCTCGTGAGACTCGATCGCGCGTCGCTTGGATTTTTGAACGAACTGACACCCTCTTCTAGCTCGAATTTTCAACCGTTACTGGCTGGCAATAGAACACATTCTAAATTTGAATTCTAGTTGGGATGTGTCATTTCTAACAAGTCAATATTGCTAGTAAGGCAACGGTAACATAGATAAAATGTATTGGGTGGTGAGTAGAAAATATATTTATGTATGTAGATTTCTGTAGGTTCGAAAGTAAGATACGTGGGCTTCATTCCACGTATGACTGTGCCTTATTTTTATGTGTACGTAAAAAACGGCGTAAAAATGGGAATTTTGATATCTCCCGCAATTTGTCACGAAATGAGATATTGTATTCAGAAAGCAATATCGTTTATAGGGTTTCCTTTTGTGATATCTTATCGTACCAGACACATTGTTATCTAAATATTTTCTTGTGAATATCACTGTTTTTATCTGACTTCATAAGGGTTTTTTTTTTTTTTTAATCTTTATTTAAGGAGTTTTGTCAAAATATGACAATGCCACTCCATTGTACTTCATAAGGGTTAATAAGTGGAAAATTACGGATGAACGTACGAGTTAATTTTGCGAAAAAATGCGCTAAAATAATTAGTCTTCATGCGTTAACGGTAATCGATGAAGATTATTTGAAGTGACACCTGAAAATGAGATCGAATGTATCGATTTTAGGGTCGCGAGTCGAGAGCGAAAGTGCAATGACATTTGAATCTTCTTCTACCCTCTTATAATAACAGAGCAGGGATTGGTTATTAAGATACCTATACCGGATAAAAAAAACCTTATAAAAATAAACATCTAGTAGAAAAATTATAAATTTTAGAAGTTTACACCCCGACAAAAAAAAATCTATCTAACTACATAATCAATTCATAATACGAATAGTTCAAAATGTTATTTTTTATGTTACTAAAAAGCAACATTAAAAACACTGGCAACTTTTCATCAACCTTGCAAGATTCGTTCCTCCACCGTTCTCTAATCAGACTTCGCTCCATCGACACATTTAAAATTGGAACGTCTTAAAATGCAAAATGATCGCGAGAGCAACAAGTTTCATTCATTCATGGGAAAGAGAAGACCCAATTAGAAAGGGAAAGGGAGGAATTTAAAAAGTGAACGGCTGCGGAAAGTTGGCGGGAAAGCTCCGCGCTAATAACCTGTTGCTTCCGACGCTAAATTAAATATAAGGGACTGGGGTCTGTGCTTTTATCGATAGTCGATGATAATTACTTAAGTGATTTGTTGCACAAACATACCAGCGGCCAACTTGTATTGGGATTTAAGTTTGAGTCGAAGCAGTTAGTCTTAAAACACTGAAACCAGGACTTTTTAGTTTGTTCGCCCATTCCAGGTCCCACGCGACAAGAAAACGATGAAGTTAATGTTAAATGTCAACAAAAGTGCAAATCCTATTATCTAAAAAATTTATACTAACTGATACGGATAAAAACGGATACAAACCAAACTCCAAAATATCACGATGAAAAGAAATACATGTAAGTACACATTTATTTTGTGTGTTAATAGGAAAGGGCTTTTGGAAATATGTGTTGAAACGTAGAGTAGGTATTTTAGGTGCGACTGAATTGAGGTGAAAATACTTTCTGTGATTTCAGTTTTGCAGAAGTACAAATTTAATGTAAGTAGTAAGTCTGTAAATCAAACATACCTACTTATTATTATTCTTTCGTAATGAGTAATAAAAGACTTGATGTAGTCGATATGAAATGCAGACGATAACTATCACAAACACGACTACATACATTATATCAAGTCTTTTCTCAAAAAGACCCTATCGTAAACTATCGTTTTTATTCCGCCCGCATTCACATTGATATTGCACGAAACAAGTCTATTCCATAAATTGCAGATATAAATCATCCTACTATTCATACGCCCCCTAACAAAAAAGTATTATCTTGAAATATCGATAAAGCAAAATGTTGACGTAGCAGACACCCCTACGGTGCTCCGTGACAGTGAGTTAGAGGGAGATGGCTGTACGGGAAAAATTGCAGATAGAGAAAGAAAGAAGATAAGACCGCGAGATAAGTGTTCTAATTTATACTCAAATTGCGAACGTCGTCACGAGAACCACGTGCTAAATAACTGATCCGTTTTTAAAATGTCTTACACGTAACGTTACTCTGTTCGAATTTTAAGCTCTACTTTCTTACTTTAGGGTTTGAATTTAGAATCTTTTTAATGCGGATGTAATATTGTCTTCGAAGTAAAATTTTGAAAAACGAACTGCTACGGTTGAGATTCACGCATACAATTTTAACTTTTAAGTTGCAGAGAGTTGGGAACGTTTTAGTTCGTCGCGGGTTTTTCGCAAATTAATACGCAAGGAGGTTGAAATAAAGTGTGCATACTAACTAGAGGGCTGAGTCAAGGTTAAATGAGTGTATTTTATTATTCGGTTAGTAGGTTAAGCGCTTAAGGGGTGTGTTAGTATTTAGTAGCTATTCATGCAAATAGGTTGTCTACGAGATTGTTAATTGACATGGTAAAGGGAACCGCTTAAGCTAGTTGTCTTGATTATATTAAGCAGGTTATTGTTTGCTAATATTCTGTACGAAAGTTTGTTTTGTTTGTATTTAGAACAGCTTTCTAATAACCGATGTACTTTCTTTAAACTTTATAAAAATAGTTTATGCTCCATGTTTTTATTAAACAATCTTTAAAGCAGGTATATAAGTGTCTAATTCCAAGCTAAACTCCCGCAGTGGAAGCGATTTACACAGGTAAATTTCGAACAAAATACCAGGAGTTCAACTGGAGGCAGACAATGGCTGCGTTACGCAGCGCTAAATAGCATACGCTGCACAATATAGCAGCGCATACTATGAATTAAACGTGAACCTAAATCTATTTAACTTAATTAACTAAGTTGATTGAAATTGGCAAATGATGTGTTCCAACCCTTACATAACTCAAGTCGGTAGTAAATACCGTCTGCCGATCTGGCGTTACGTCACACGTATTAGCACTAGATTATAAGTAAGTACCTCCAAATTATATCACCCCACGAATTCCGCAATTCGTACTAAGGAGTCACAATGATATGGTACAACAAATATGACTAAAGGGAACACACCATTAACACGAATAAACAGTTTATCACTTACAGTCACGTGCCGGCGCAAATGCATAAATACCCAACGGAGAAAGGAAGTTCAGGGAATGGATCAAATAGGAATTCCGTTGGTACTTACAGGGCTGGGTGGAAAAGATATCGACACCCAGCATTCCACCACAGCCCCGGCGCGCTATTCACGTCAAACCACTCACAGCTTCTGTTCGTATTTCACTTTGATATTAGTCATTACGCGTGACCCAACCCGAATTTGGGCCGTACAAACGCGGGCCAAAATGGCCACCTGATGCCTATTCAATGCGACGCTCACGTGGAAGACGTCGAGACATCCAACAATCACTAAGCCTGGCATTCCAGTACAACCCAGGAGAAACGCAATAATACGATGCATCAACACGCGCGATCTCAAATTGAATCGTCCATTACACGCGGCATCACAAAACTCGTGGCGGGAAATCCGCACAAACACGATACTCGACGTCCGAACCGAACGGTTTTCGAGTGACTGAGTGCGGTGCAGAAATCACCGCCTGGCGCCTACAGGCGGCCCGCGCGCACGCCGCCACCCGCGAGCGAGAAAGGGACAACATATGCCCAGAGCGATGCGTGCGGGCGAGCATCGCGGCGTATTCACAGACCGTCACCAATACCTAACCTACCCCAGCATAGCAACGCTAAATTAAACATTCACCCGCCCTAGGCCGAATCCCTTAGGCCTATTCACTACTGGGGAGACGAGATAGCGTTGCTATTGCTCGCTTAAGAACTGAATCCCCTACCTGAACTGTCGCGACTCGAGGAGTGCCATCACTACCTGGGAACAAGTTGAGAATGCGCCCTCTGCGCCATCGCAGTGGCGGCAGGTTGGCATCCTTAACCAGAACGAGATCTCCGATGCGAGGGGGTTCAGTTCTGTCCGTCCACTTAAGGCGTTGCTGCAGAATGTGCAAATACTCAAGCGACCATCGCTTCCAAAAATTCTGAGACATTTGCTGCAGCAACTCATAACGCGTCAAACGATTGCTACTGACCTCTGTGTAGGGGTATTCTGGCAAGGCGTTAAGTGGTCGGCCAATTAAGAAATGCCCTGGTGTCAGGGCCTCCAGATCATTTGGATCTGAGCTAAGCGGACACAAAGGACGTGAATTGAGAACGGCCTCAATTTTACAAAACACGGTCGCTAGCTCCTCAAAGGTTAATATCGTTAAACCTATAACGCGCATCAAATGCGTCTTAGCGGACTTTACAACCGCTTCAAATATACCACCCCAGTGGGGGCATCCTGGTGGATCGAACACCCAGTTAATGCCCTGACGGGAGAGGCTCGTGCCGATAGCTTCCTCGTTTTCCGATAAAAACGTTATAATTTCTTTCATACATCGATCAGCGCCCTTAAAGTTGGTACCACAGTCCGACCTGATCAGCGCTGGTCGCCCTCTTCGCGACACAAATCTATCTAAAGCTGCTAAGAAAGCCTCCGTAGTGAGGTCGGCCACGAGTTCCAAGTGGACGGCCTTGGTTGCTAGGCACACAAACACGCACAAATACGCCTTGATTGACTTCGCGTTGCGAAGGCGTGATGCCTTTACCATAAAAGGCCCCGCAAAGTCCGTTCCCACACCCGCAAACGTCCAGGCTTCCGTCACCCGGTCCGGTGGGAGGTCTCCCATCTGAGGTTGCATTGTGGCTGCCTTCAACCGATAGCAAGGCAAGCACCGAAACACAATGCTCCGTACCGTACGTCGTCCAGACAAGATCCAAAACTCGCGCTGCAGAATAGCCAAAAGTGCATTGCAGCCCGCATGCGAGTTTTTCTGGTGACGATCCCTAACTATAAGTTCTACCAAAGGTCCCTTCTTTGGGAGTAACAGCGGATGCCGTGCTGAAAAGGGCAGGTTAGCGTTCCGAAGTCTACCTCCAACCCGGAGCATTCCATGCTCGTCCACGAACGGGTTGAGGCGCACAAGACCTCCCTTCAGCTTTCCACGGCCATCCCTGAGCAGCCTGGCCTCTTCCTCAAAATGTTCCGCCTGGACGACCCTAACCAATAAACTTAGAGCCGCATTCCGCTCCGCAGGCGAGAGGACAGGTGCCAAGTTCCGTTCTGCTTGAGGTTTTCTACAGTTGTTCACGAACCGTTTGATCCAACCTGTCACCCCTAGAAGTTTGTCGAGGGAGCTGTATCGTTCCAGCAAGAAAGCCGCACTAGGCTTAGGTACGATCTGCCCTACGTTCACTCGCAAACCTCGATCAGGTGGCCCAAGCGGCGACCCGCACTCATTGTATGGCCATCTCTCAGGTGACTCAGTCAGCCACTGAGGTCCCCACCACAGTGAGTGACCTACCAAATCAGGGGCCCTACATCCCCGTGAGGCGCAGTCCGCTGGGTTCTGTTCTCCCGGTACGTGTCTCCATACCAACGGAGTTTCCGATCCTTTAATCTGTGACACCCGATTTGCCACGAAAACCTCAAGAGTATGTACCGACGTCTGTAACCAGCACAGAACTATCCTACTGTCGGTCCATGCGTACACCGTTTCATCCAAATTGATGGTACCGCGTAGATTACTAGCGACATGATGTAGCAAGCGCGTGAGAAGCGCTGCTCCCGCCAATTCCAACTTTGGAATGGTCCATCTTGTCCTAACCGGAGCCACCTTACTCTTGGCCATAACTAGACGCACGTCTACAGTTCCCGTTGAACTGACTGTCCGCAAATAGACAGCTGCCGCGTACCCTCGCTCCGAGGCATCACAAAACCCATGTAGGGTAGCCTTACATCCCACCGATGGGAGCAACTTGCGAGGTATGGCGATGCGTACGATCCCTGGTAAGGTGGTCACAAACTTGGTCCAATCATTCAACAGCTCTCCGGAGAGCTGGTCGTCCCAACCCAAGTTTGCTAGCCACAACCTTTGCAAGAAGCACTTCGCCATGAACGTCACCGGTGCGATCCACCCGTTAGGATCGAAAGTTCTGGCGATCGTCGATAGTACCGAACGCTTCGTCCAAGTCTTCTGCAAAAGGTCTGGCTCGATCTGATACGTAAAGACATCATGCGTTGGCCTATATTGCACCCCTAGGATGCTCAACGTATTTGGATTGTCCGGGTTCTCGAAAAGGTGCGGGTCCTGCTGGAACTCACCTGGCAACCCGGCCAAGAGCTCTGGACAGCTGGACAGCCATTTCCGCAACTCATAACCTCCTGATTCCATGATCGCGATCAGCTCGTCTCGTAGTAGCAGTGCTTGTTGCACGCTATCTGCACCCGTGCAGATGTCATCCACGTAGACGTCGCGATCCAGTACTGCTGCGGCTCGAGGGAATCTTACCCTTTCCTGTGCGGCCAACTCTCGCAGCGTGCGTACTGCCAAAAACGGACTTGGCTTCAGACCATACGTTACCGTGTTGAGCTCATAAGTGACCATCGGCTCGTCAGGGCTCTCACGCCACAAAATCAGCTGGTACCGACGGTCATCCGGGTGTATAATTGTTTGGCGAAACATCATTTTGACGTCTGCGACGAACGCTACTTGGTGCAACCGAAAATCTGTGAGGATGTCCACAATGTCCCGGTTCAACTTGGGACCCGCGTGCAGACACTGGTTCACAGACACACCATTCGATGTAGGAGCAGAACCGTCAAACACTACCCGTATCTTCGCCTCCGGTGACTTCAAAACAGCCAGGTGTGGTATATAGTAATGCTCGACACACCTCCAATCTATGCTGGACACCGACATGTGGCCTAACTCTAGGTACTCCCTCATGAATTCGATATACTTCTGCCGAAGTGCTGCATCTCGCTTCATCTTTCTCTCCATAGCCAGTAGTCTCCGTTCCGCGATCTGTCGCGAACTACCTAAGGAGGGGCGGTTTGGGAGAAATGGCAGCCTGGTAACAAACCTACCTGACGAACTTCGTGCAGTGTTGTACTGATAGAACAGCTCGCACTCGTCATCCTCTGGCTTCCGTCTATCCGCCGTGGGTGGCTCCTCAGACTCCCAAAACCTCTGCAGCACCTCCGACAACACACTACCATAGAGAACCGTATCGCCCTCTGGTAGGTCCTGAGGTCTCCAAACTGGGCCAAAAATAACATACCCCCCTGTGGTATCAACGGCCACTAAACCAGTTTGCTGAAGTACCCGTTTTCTGCCACACCAGAATCTCCCGAGGACGTCTGACCCGAGGAGAACGTCCACCGTACCAGGAGTATCAAATTCAGGATCAGCTAACTCTAAGCCTGTGGTTAACCCTCGTACCGTTGACGGTAACCGAACCTGAGGAAGTGTCCCTACCACATCATCCAGCACCACTGCTGAGGCATGATAGCTGACCCCTGTACCTGTATTACCTAATGTGAACTCGAAGTTCACCTGACCCCGAACGTCAGGCACATCTACACCTCCAATACCTACAGCCCCATCCGTTGTGGGCCTTATATTTAAGCGTAGCCTACTCACCAGCTTACTAGACACAATACAACCCTGAGCCCCTGTATCTAACAAGGCTCTTACCTGTATGCTGCGGCCACCGTATCCCCATACCCAAATCATTGCCGTAGGCAACAATACCGTAATTGGCCGGGGGGCCGAAGCTGGCGTGTAGGCGGCGATTACCTAGCAGGAATCTAAGCGCGGAGTGTCCGCGTCCTGCGGGGGGGTCCCCTCTCTCCGTACACCTTCGAGTGGGTCCCACTCCTGCTGATAGGGACCTCTGGTCCTGTACGCCATGGCTGGCAGCCTATAGTAACCCTGCGGCAGGCGCGCGTACCGTGGATGCGCCTGTAGCCGCGGGTGCTCAGCCAAGGGGAGAGGCATGCGTGGGTCATGAGACCTCACCATGTTGTTCAGTCCCGCCGAGTACTGCATGTACTGGCCCTGGTATTGGCACCCGCCCGTAGCATCACGTATCTGTGATGGGTGCCCCTGACCTTGGACCTGTGACCACCTACCCTGTCCCGGCACCTGCTGCCGAGGTGGTGACTGTCTCGCGCGTGGTGAAGGGGGCATCACCTGCTGATGTCCCTGGCCTCGTCCCTGAAACCCTGGTGGAAGAGGACTCCTCCTTGGAGGGGGTGGAGAGCGTTGCTCCCGTCTAGGTAGGGCAGACTCCGTCCGCTGACCCGCGTCAGCTCTGCCTCCGTAATCTCCGCTGCGGTTCATGCATAGGAGCTGATGGTGGGCACCCTGGCAGTACCTGCAGTTGGTGCTTGATGGGCACTCTCGCACCTGATGCGGCCTCATACACCTAAAGCACCAACGCCGTTGCTGCACCACACCACGACGTTTCTGCACCCGCTGTGCAGCGAACTCCTCACACGCAGTCACCTGATGCCCCGCCTCTCTGCAGTAGGCACACCTCGATTCCAAATTAGCGACATTGTATCGCCTGGGTGGCCTACTCTTACCGTCTCGCGCCTGTGCACCCGGCCGTTCCGGGCGGCGAGCGGCCGCAGACTCCGCGTGAGGCGACTCTCCAAATTGGGCATCTACCCGCCTGCACTCGGCCTCGAGGAAGGACTTGAGCTCCTCGAAGGTCGGGAGGTAATCAGATGTCTTACCTCCGTGTGACTGTTCAAAACGAGCGGCCATGTCGCTCGGCAGGCGGCGCAACAACGTGTGGACCAGGATATAATCATAGCCTGACACCGGCATCCCCTGTCTCTCAAGAGCGTTCACTGCAACGCAGACAGGGTTGAGGACCTTGGCCCTGAGGTCCGTCCCTCGTGTGATGGTCGGCACGGTGAGCCACTGTTCCAGGAGTTGGTCAATCATGAGACGTTTGTTGCTGTATCTCTCGATCAGCAAACCGCGAGCCGTCTCGTAACTTGCATCATCGACTGGTAGATGCTTTACCAGCTCATGGGGCTCACCTTGCAGCTTGGCCATCAATTGTGCCATTTTATATGCCGGCTGCAAGTCAGTGCGGTTATGAATCACACTGTCAAACAGATCCTGGAATCGGGTCCAATCCGTGTAGTCCCCGTGGAAGACCGGAATCGCCACAGCCGGCAGGGGCACTTGCACCCCCGGTCCCCGCGGACCATGGGATGGGTCCGGCTCCCCAGCCCTACGCCTAGTGATCACAGCAGCCGCCTGCTGGATCTCCTGCCCCATCTCCAGGCACTGGGTCACATTCGCCCGGACCATAAGTTTGGCCTCCTCATCAGGCGTCCCATCAAATAACTCCTCGCATCCAGTGAGGCAATCCAACACCTCCGCGACCCGTTCGTCAATCCGTTGCGCACAAGCGATGAGTGCGTCCTCTCGGTCCCCGCGACCGACCATCGCCTGCTTAGTCGCGAACCAAATTAGGTGCGTTCTAATTTTCGCCTGAAGCTGTCTAATTGTGGGAGCCATGGTACCAACCCAAAGTAACACCGAACCTTACAATAACAATAATAGACAATCGGCCCTGATCCTACCGTTAGGATATCCGCACAGGGTAAACACAACGATAATAACAAGCAATTCACTAATTGATTGGCCCTGATCCTACCGATAGGATATTCTACACAGGGCACACACTACAATCACAATAAATATATTTTTTTTATGTAGGTAGATTAAAAATCTTATACTAAAATAATCTTAAATCTAGTGGTTTTCTGAACCACGCTCTGCTACCAAAAATTGTCTAATTCCAAGCTAAACTCCCGCAGTGGAAGCGATTTACACAGGTAAATTTCGAACAAAATACCAGGAGTTCAACTGGAGGCAGACAATGGCTGCGTTACGCAGCGCTAAATAGCATACGCTGCACAATATAGCAGCGCATACTATGAATTAAACGTGAACCTAAATCTATTTAACTTAATTAACTAAGTTGATTGAAATTGGCAAATGATGTGTTCCAACCCTTACATAACTCAAGTCGGTAGTAAATACCGTCTGCCGATCTGGCGTTACGTCACACGTATTAGCACTAGATTATAAGTAAGTACCTCCAAATTATATCACCCCACGAATTCCGCAATTCGTACTAAGGAGTCACAATGATATGGTACAACAAATATGACTAAAGGGAACACACCATTAACACGAATAAACAGTTTATCACTTACAGTCACGTGCCGGCGCAAATGCATAAATACCCAACGGAGAAAGGAAGTTCAGGGAATGGATCAAATAGGAATTCCGTTGGTACTTACAGGGCTGGGTGGAAAAGATATCGACACCCAGCATTCCACCACAGCCCCGGCGCGCTATTCACGTCAAACCACTCACAGCTTCTGTTCGTATTTCACTTTGATATTAGTCATTACGCGTGACCCAACCCGAATTTGGGCCGTACAAACACGGGCCAAAATGGCCACCTGATGCCTATTCAACGCGACGCTCACGTGGAAGACGTCGAGACATCCAACAATCACTAAGCCTGGCATTCCAGTACAACCCAGGAGAAACGCAATAATACGATGCATCAACACGCGCGATCTCAAATTGAATCGTCCATTACACGCGGCATCACAAAACTCGTGGCGGGAAATCCGCACAAACACGATACTCGACGTCCGAACCGAACGGTTTTCGAGTGACTGAGTGCGGTGCAGAAATCACCGCCTGGCGCCTACAGGCGGCCCGCGCGCACGCCGCCACCCGCGAGCGAGAAAGGGACAACATATGCCCAGAGCGATGCGTGCGGGCGAGCATCGCGGCGTATTCACAGACCGTCACCAATACCTAACCTACCCCAGCATAGCAACGCTAAATTAAACAATAAGAAAAATCTCAATCTACCCGTTCAAAAGATCTACCTATTCTTACGAACTGTAGTGAAAACCAGAAGAAGTTGTGATAAAGTATCAAGAAGCTAGGTGTGAAGAACAGTACTGTCTGTACCTTAATGATAGTGCTTCTGCTTTTTTTTATATAGTACAAAACAAACTGCCCATTTTTTCAATAAACATAAGTTTTCTTTTTAATTATCTAGCTGGCCAGTATCATATTTTTTCCACTACGTCTTTTTATCTTAGAGCGTTAATTCTTTAGCGTTCCATTTTCAAAACTGCTAAGACAGCCAATTCGATAAAAAACTACAAGTACAGGCTGACACAAAAGTGTTTGATATTCCTCCGCCGCTGCTTGCATTTCTTTTTACCAATTTTTTGACACTTGTCATGTCACACGCATCGCGAGGGTGAAACCACCCCCTTCCGCCCCACAATGTATTAGATTTTACCTTCTATTTTTTATGCGTTCCCGCTCTATTTTTTGGGGCCTTCGCGACTCTTTTTACATACGTGAAACGGAACAGATGAAAAGGCAGGTTTGTTATTATTATACGTCGGTTTAGGTTGTTATTATACAACTGATGGTAGACTCAATAAAGTCGTTATTATCTAATTGATAGTAGACTCAATATTATTTGGTTGTATATTGTAGTTAGAGTAGGATAACTTTATTTTTTACATGGAACAATTTTACCTCTAATATCATGTCATATTATCATAGCTCTAGTGTATAATCGGAGTCTTATATTGATCCGTGGTAGTAAAATAAGTCTATGTTTTTAGCTTTACTCGTTAAACTTGATTGTTATTATAAATGTTGATCTTCACAGTCATAAAAGTTACTTTATCGAGGAAATACATGAAAAGAAAAGACATACAAAGTGATAAACTATCACAATGTAAACTGTCTAATTTTACCTTTATTTTATGCACTATTTTCTTCTCTTTGATTTTTCGTTCACCCGAAGGTTGTCTGTAGAGATCGCTTTCAGCTATAAAGCCACTTTTGCGCATTTTTTGGTTAGTTCTTGTTATGTATTTGTGTTTTGAATGTGCAATAAAGTGTTTTTAATTACTTACAATTTATTCATTTCTCTTTCGGTTGATAAGAAAGTCTACAGTCTTTAAAACTTCAGTCCAGGAGCAGTTATAGAAACAAAATTATATAAAGATAAATAAACAATAAAGAAAAAAATAAATCATGCAGAACATTAAAAGCTACAAGTCTTCAAAGGCGGCCCAAACTTTTGAATCGTTTCGAATTCGAAATTCGAAAAATACCTTTAAAATATCCCTAATTTGTGGAAAACCTGTACTTCTTAAGAGTCATACAGCCAAACTGATCGGTGGATTTATTTAATAATAATAATCTGGTGGAAAACGCGGTAGCTGCGTATGGAGTATTGTCGTCTAACAAGCAACCCTTCAGAGCAGGGGTAACTACATGTGGCTGTAGCGGTAGAAGGACGTATGTGGTAGCTTGTTCAAGATTTTCACAGTAAAATTGTTGACGGTCGATGTAGCGCAGTGGTAGTGCGACTGCTTGCAACGCAAAGGTTCCAGGTTCGATTCCCGGTGGGGTGCTCACAAAGTTAATACTGAACCACCACAAAAAACACCATAATATACCGTGTGATACCAGCTTAGCGGGTGTCGCAAGAGGCGTCTAAGGGAATTCATGTGTGTTACAATTTTAAACGACAGGTTGACAACTTGTCACTATAGTGATACACGATTTTTATGAAACGGTCTTAAGTGCTTGTCCAATTTGGCGATAGTAACCGTATTTTATGGCCGATAACGCTGTGTCCACGCCGCAAGGGTTAAAGGAGTGATGTATGATATGTATAGCTTTTTTTATTAATTCAAGTAGATATATGTAGTTTAAATTATGTTACAAGCTTAGAAAATATTTGCTAGTAATAATTTGTATCGAGCAGCGCCACCGTAGTGGCGATATCAGACCGCACGGACAAACCTTGACAGGTTTTTGTTGCGTTCTATTGTAATTGTTGTTTATCTTTTTTGTAAATGTTTTAATAATAATAATAAAAAAAATGGTGTTTGCTTCAACGCTACCATAAAATGCTACGCCGTAGCTAGTGCCAAATTTTTTCACCAATTTTGCGTAAGTACATGCTTGTTCAATAAAATAAAAAAATTACATCATCAGTATTCAAATTAATGAAATCAATAATGACAATTTAACGAGGATGTCTTGTGCCCATAGGTGATAAATAATCCTTAAATTAATAAGTGTATAAAAAATTACATTATATTCAAACTTCATTTTTAGAACCCAAACAAATGTGTGGTTGAATCGTTTTGGACTTTAATATATTTATATCGATGTTGTTGCTATGTTTACCTACACGCTTTTTCAAAGAAAAAAGTAAAAAAGTAATTCAAAACATTTAAATAAAGTGGAAAAAATATCCAATATTTTTTTATGGCCTTAAAATTATCACATACTCTCTTTTACGTTTCACCGGTGGCTTGTCAAAACGAATGGGAAATATTGGAGAAAGAGTGACTGGATAACAAGCACATGCACCCCGCGCGGCGGCCATCTTGGAAACCGTTCACTATCGGGAAATCTAGTTTGAGCCGGCTCGAAGGACCAGATGAATGGAATTGCCGGGAATTTGATGCGAGATGTATTGGAGATGTACCTACTTGCTTTTTACGCGTAGACTTATCTACTGGTATCGAGTAGAAAATACAATTTTAAATAAAGAACGTATAAACGAAACGTATGCGAAAGTTGTAGGTTGAAATCCTGCCCACGCTTGAAAAATTTGCAAGTTTTCAAAAATAGAACGTATAGTTAAGATCATGCTGGGTTAGACACTCAAACTGCCAATGTAAGTCTTATGCGCGCGGCATAAGAACGGTTCAAAGTTTAAATTGTCTAACCCAGCCTGATCTTGAATGTACATGTAAGGCTACCCTGCCATGGGATGCCCGCTTAGAATAGCATCACCCCAATTCTATCCGTGGGTGTCGTAAAAAGCTACTAATAGACCTCTAGGGAATTTGCAAAAGTGTTCCCTGTGAGTGAATGCAACATCTTGCATCTCACAACAGATTGCTACGCACAGAGCACCAAAATTGTTGTCACCGGCGCGCGCGAATTCTTTGGTCTGTGTTGCTACGTATACTGATGTAAGTGGCAAAAAAACATTAATAGGTAATTTTTTATTTCCTACTTGCTTTATGCATCGAAGATTGCAAATCATTGTTACATACAATTTAACGTTGTCAAACGACTTAGACACTGTTTAAAATTTTTTGTAATAATATCATCTTAGATTTTTGGGACACATTAAAAAACTTTTTTGTATAAATGTAGGAGGTATCCATGCATACTGAATTTTAAACAATGATATAAGTAATACAACGTTTTACACGCCTAATCAAGTTGTAAGTACACTAGAAGCCGTTCCTCGAAGAGCACGGTACGACTAGCAACGGAGCAGTCGACGGCGATAAATAAAAACAAATGGTGTGCTGCTTTCGGGTCCTTCCCATTTGGAAGTTTTATAATTATAACCTTAAATAGTTTACTGTAAGTGGGAAGAATATCATAAAAAAATAAAAACACACTTTGACACACAAAATTTTATACTTTCGCGGTTGTTTCACTATTCATAGTTATAATTTAAACGGGTGAATTATTATTAATGCGAGTTCCCGATATTTCTTTTGACACGTTTGATGCAACTCTTCCTCGGAGAAGTGCCACCGCTCACATAATCTGCTGGTACCTATCATCACAATGGTTGTCACATGTCATATAAGTATAAAACCTTTCAACGAGAATACGATACATCTTGTACATTACTAGATTTTTTTCGCATCGCACAGTTTTTTGAATATTTGTTTATTTTGCGAAAATTTCCAAATGAGCGAAAAATCGTCTAAGTATGGCAATTCTGCAATGTTCTCTCACTCAAGTTTTGCCGTTAGTGCGAAAGAAAGTTTGAGAGTTCACGGCGCAGGTTCTTAAAAATACGCAGCTACGGACGACAACTGGAAAAACCGCCTACGTAGCCGCGCCGTGTCGGTGCAAACGCGAGTAACCCTCCAAGTGAAGTAGGAAGTGTAATTGATGGAGAGCCGTCAAAAACAAAACTGTACACATCTTGTACACATTTGTACTGGCCCTGAAATTCTTCGCTTCGACGCGCCATTTTGAATGGCGTAGAGAAGGGGTGTATTTGTTCAACTTAAAAATATCAAATGCACTCATAGCTGTGATTGTTCGGGAAGTTTTTTTTTCTTATTCAAATATGTGATCCATACGTATCACAAATTCGGGAGACGGGTGAAACTAGTAAAGATAAACTCAATTGCTGAAAAACATTTAGATGTAAAAAAGCATAAATTTTGTTCAAGTAACTAATTTTATTGCAAAAGTTCGATAGCGAAAACTCAATACGGGCTGGTATAAAAGGTTACATTAAATTAAGTACAAATATTTGTAGGGTTTATTATAATATTAAAGAATATATACATTCATACACATACATACACATATCACGCCTATTATCCTATGCGGGGTAGGCAGAGCGTAAACGGCCGCAAAAACGGCATTTACGCCACGTCTGACATATATTTGCGGGTCATTCGGAGAATTGTGTATCGCCATAGTGACAGGTTGTCAGTCCATCGCCTACAATTGCAATACGGTGTGTATTCCTCAAGTCCCTTAGAAAGAATATATATTTTTTCATAATTCGAAAAAAATACTCAAACAAAAGTTATTCAGTTTCACGAATAGAACTCGCACTTAAAATATTTATACTTTATTTAATGTAAATTTATATATAGAATCTTACACATCACTATTAAACTAATAGAAGACATTTGTTTCAGTCGGGACTCGATTCTGGCGGGATACCCGAAAATAAGCGCGCTGCTAAATCGACTAACAAATTACTCCTTCTTTACCCCTTGCTCTCGCTTCCGTATTGAAAAGTACATACTAGTGACTCGCCCCGGCTTTGTCTGGAAAAATAGTTACGGATTGGTTACGGTCGAAATATCGGTGTTCAAGTAAAATTAACATGGATGGTTCAAAAAATTATCTAGGACAAAAACATACAATATTTTCAATTGTAAACTATTTAGAGCACTACCACGAAAAGTTAAACACGTATTAAAATCCTGATTAGCGCTTTTTTCTTTGAAGGTATTATTAAACACGCGTTCAACGCGCGTCTAACATTTTTGTGGTAAGGCTCGAATAGTTTAGGCTGCAGTTCATATTGCAGGATTGAAAGTTAGTTCTTAATATATGCTTTAAAGAAGGCTTTAGTAGTTTTCGTCGTTGTCTCAGTCATTATCTTACTAAACTAAAATAGGATCAGAAGTTTTGTTATATTGTAGTTAGTATACAAATAAAACGAATTTCTGTATTTGCTACGGCGTAGTACTGAATGCTACAAAAATTTTTAAAGTTTGTAGATACCCATTTGTATAGACTTAACTTCTATGCAGTAGTTTGTATGTATTTGATTCAAAATAACGTTTGGTCAAGTTAAAGAGAGTAGTTCTGTATCGTTTGGCTATAGAAGGACTTTATTTAGATGTCCTCATCTTTAATAAAATGATAGGATACACCATCATGTCAGTGAAGCCACTTAAAAAATCCCGCATTTTCTAAAAACATTTTATTGGTTTATTCGCTACAAATTTCCGAAAATTCCAGCAACCAGTGACATGGAAAAATGAATATTATTAAAATACGCCGACACACACACTCAAACACACCAAACATCCGAACAATACACGCACAGTGCACACACACGCAACATGTAAATGTACGCTTATTCCGTAGAATGTCACATTCATAGGTAAAAATTCACATCGAGATGTGGCGTTACCCTTTCTTTATCAAATAGTAACGCACACTAACAAATAACAAGGTTTTCTTCCGTGTACGCACGCGACACCTACACAAACAAACCATGCATTTCGTCTTTACGTTCTACAAATATCTACTCTATTGCGTGCATATTAGATTTCAGTTGCCAATAACCTCTCGTTGCGTTCAAATGTTAAACGTGCAAAGAATATTCAGTCATTTTCCTTGAAAATAAAGAACATTTTAGCATTTTGTCCCCAAAAACGCTACTTCAACTAAATTCAAATAAAATTGCCGACTGTAAGCAAAACAAGGTAGAATCGACTCAATGACTCAGAAGGTAAGGTTCTTATTTTGAACCACGCAGTTGTAGTAATTCAAAGCTAGTGCGGGTGATGTCGCTAAAATTGCGTTCGGAAGGGTTGCTGGTTTTGTTCTACTGCGCATCTAGTTCACGCATTTTCAAAATGGCGGACTGACAGATCGCCGCTGCCTTCACAGATTTTATTTAGCGTTTACGATCTCACTATTTTATGATTATACAAGAACTCAAAGCCAGACTGGATCTATATTTATTTTGACACCTCGTAAGTAGAGTGTTTTGATGTTTAAATGTTGTAACAAGCCAAGTGCAAAGTCAAAAGGCAGTAACTTGAAATGTTATTGATTTCTTTGTATGAATGCTTTAAAAAATATACTTTAGCTATGCTTATTATTATTTTTGTACTGTATTGTACACGCTAATGTATCAAAGACAAAAAGATCTGTATTATAAATAAGGTATAAGTATTTAAAATAGGCAGATACTAAATAGGGTTCTGACTTAATGAATGTATTACCCACATGCTGCACTTTGTTCATAGATGGCGTTCATTGTTAACAGCAGTTTAGTTTTTTTAATAAACGAAATATAATTCATTGCAAAATAAATTCATATGAGCATTATTATTGTGGTTTTATCGGGTCTTAATAACTAGTAGATAAAGGTCGGGTGGAATAATAATTTGAAGTTAAATATGAGGATTTTTATACCTAATAGAACATAAACGAATAAACTGTAACTATATTTGATTTGATATATTTTATTTATTCCTTAAATGGACAAACGTGACAACTACCAAGCGATCAAATTACTTGAGTCGTTTCATAACATGAATTAATTCACAATGTTTGAAATATTTTGCAATTTTTTACACATTTTTATTTTTACTGTTTCAGTTGGTGCGGTTAGTACATCGGCACGGTACGCCGAATTTCGTGGGATCTAATTTTATTTTCTATACATAAAGTTATTTCTAAACTTAAGTAAGGAGTTTGTAAAGAGTCGTCTACATAGAGATCAAAATGTCATCTCAAAGTTTAGTCCCATCAAAAACCAACAAAATACTACCACCACACGAGTTTTCAATACTTTTACTTCTAATGATATTGCTACATGAACACTCTACAATGCAGAGGGAAGAGAGAATGGACGCAGTTATAAGAAATATTACTAGGAAAATGAATGAACTGATTTAAGGCAATGGGTTTAGAATAAGTCAGGTCAAAAACAGTGACTTAAAAATATGATGTTGTTAAAAATAAATGTGGTCTGTGTGTATCTACGTACTCAACCAAGGTAAAGGCATTCAAATTTAGATTCATGATGTTGAGATGAGATGTTCATTTTTGTCATTTTCGCTAAACGTTTGCTAACTAAATGTATTTTCTTTCTTCTTTCTTTCTTTCTAACTATGTGCAAAATTCTGAAGTAAGTTCTATTTATTTATACCTACTATTTATGTCAAGCCTAAACAATTTTTACATATTGGCATTATTGAAAATATTTTGTTTTAAGTATTTTTATAGGGTGTAAAATAATCAAAAGGTATTCCAGTATGTAAAAAATTATACGGCCGAAAGAAAAGCCTAGTATAAATTAATGGCAGTAATACAAGATTTAAAATGAACACACATAAAAAACGATGTCAAATATTTTGATAAAAACATTTCAAAAGTCGCATCAGTAACTGATCAGTATTTTTTTTTTACTATGAACATAGATCAAGAAAATGTCATGTCAACCTGTCAATATGTTTATTAGTGAAAGTTATATAAGTTCCGCGGGTTTATTTAACTCTCCAAATATCTATATTACAATTTTATGCTGTTGGTATTTTTACGCTCTATAAAGTAAACTTCTTCTGCCGTGTGGGACACCGGGTTGATGAACGACCCGATGAACCCTGTAGTGAAACAAATAGGCCGTGTTGCAGTGCTAGAGTTTCTTGCGCCGCTTCTTCTCCACTGCTATAACACGTTACGAAGCGGTGGTAAGGTAGGGAAAATAGTTGGTAAGTAAGTAAGGTAAGTAATTATAGTGTATTATTCAGTTTGTAACTCGTGAAAAAGTTCATTGACCACACGAACAAACTCAGTTGTCACGTCATGACTGTTTAAATGATGGGTCAATGTCCATTTTCACGAAATTCAAAGAAACCGACCATAGTATTATCTTAATCAAAGATCTGGGATCCAAAATTGATACAAAATTACGAATGTGTCATCCTTCTAACAAAACAAAAAATCAAAATTGGATTAGTGTTCTAGTCATTAATGTGTCTATTTAGTAAGATGTGATGTATGTTGTGATTCATGTAATAAGTAATCTATTGACATGTCAATTATTTTTTACCATGTTATGAACTTTACAAAATGTTCTCTTTGGTAGGTAAGGTATATTAATTATATTATTTTTATTACAAAAAAGGCGAAACACTTGTATTCTTAAGGTACTTTACCATCATAGCACCTACCTGTTTTAATTCACCTAATGTTGTATCGTGCCAAACTATATATAGGAATAGAAAGCTATTATTTGTCATGTAACTTTTAAAAGCTAGACTTCCAACAACATTTTTAAATTATCAACTTTATATTTAACATATTTTAAATCCTTAAAGGACCACTCATGGGAACATTTTATTTCTATACAAACTTTTTAATGTTTGATTCTTCAGTACTTACAATAAATTACCGCATGCAAACTACTAAACAAACTGATACAATGAGAAACAGTTACTGTACAAAAATTATTAAATTACATCTTTCATTGTTGTCGAATTTGAATAAATTATAATTTCAATGCATATTCAAATTTGTTCCCAAGGTGTAACAATGAATTTGTCATCTCGGTAATAATATTTTTTGGGGTTAACCCCTTTTACACAGGTGCCAATACAAAGGTAACTCAAGACTTTCGATCGAGCTTTACACGACGCATCTAATGCGTTTGAGATATTTTTGATTTATTAGTTTTTGGAACTTAATACGTAACGTATTAATTTTTTTTACGAGTACGAAATATGGAACGGTTAAGATTAAATGTAAAAAGGGTATGTAGATAGATGAGTTAGATAGATTTAATCAATCTAACTCATGGTTAGTAATATCGTATATACATACACATATCACGCCTTTATGCCTTGCGGGGTAGGCAGAGCGTTAACGACGGTATATTACGATCGCTATCGCTTCGTAATAAAAATACATTATTGGTATAAATTATTGGTAAAAATACTTAACGAAAAATTTTATCTTTCTAACTTTTTAATAAAATAGTACCTTTATTTATACCCACGTTTTGGAAATAATTTTTACTTATCTACTCAGCTATTGAAGACTAGATGGCGCTGAGTGAAATGTCCAAGATAATATTCTTTTAGAAGGACATGAAATTATATTCAGTAAGTTATTTACATGAATACTTAATTTGAGATCAAAATTTCATATTTTTGAGGTTATGTTGGGTAGGTGCCTATTTGTTATGATTTAAGGTTGTGATAATAAAAAAATATGTACCTTTTTATTTTTGATAATAAAATAAATAATTCAATGTTTTTCATTACCCGCAAAGTACATACTTTTAATTTCTATAAATTTATGTGAAGTGTGTAAGGCTGAATCTTGTGTAAGAAAAAATCGTGTTTCTAACTACCTATGAATGTTTGTAATCGAAATGTTTCAGTAGTGTGAAATAAAAAATGATTAAAAATATACTTTAATGTCTTTCATTTTATTTACTACCTCTGTCTGAATTCACCTGCAGAAATTCTCGTGAGGAAAGTTTAGTTTGTGTTAGCCTAATCAATAATGTTATGACGACTTGTTTATGAAGAATCCTGAACTGCATCACATGCTATAAATAAAAATGAAAAGAACATGAACGAAACAAAATATCAGCAATCACATTACATCAGCCTATTGCAGTCCACTGCTGGACGTAGGACTCCCCCAGGTTACGCCATAGGGATCTCTCGTTTTCGCCATCCAGTCGCTACCAGCCGTCCTATTTAAGTCATCGGTCCTTCTGGCCGGAGGGCGTCCAACGCTACGTTTGCCGAGGCGTGTCATTTACTCGAGAACTGTATGACCAGCAGTGCTACGAGTAATCTCAAGGATTAAAATAAATACAGTGGATTTCCATAAATTAGTAAGAGTAACCATTATCCATGACATTACAAAAACAGTAAGACGCGCTTTTAGGCTGTGCTTTTGCGACGCAAAGGTTCCGGGTTCGATTCTCGAAGGGGCAATCACAAAGTTGATATTTATCACTTTTTGTTGGTTGCAGGCTGATTCACCTGATTGTCTGAAATTAAAGATGGCTCCGTGCTTTGAAGGGCCCGTCAAGCCTTCGGTCCCGGTTGCTGTCTATGATAACTTAGACGGCGGTTGTTACACAACCATGTCAGAGGCCTACTACTTGTAGAAGGCGGTTGAAAAACTTTCGACACCAGGGTTCATCCGGGACATTGGACTCAAAGACACGAAAAGAAGAAGAAAATATTTTTCCGTAAAATTTGAAGCTGTCAAAAAGCTTAAACCATGTCTGCCTTTTCTTGCCGTCTGAGAATAGCATCACCCCATTTCTTTCCCGTGGGTGTCGTAAGAAGCGCCTAGCGGATTTGAGGGTGTGCATTGCAAGTTTAGGTGATGGGCTGGCAACCTGTCACTATGGTGATACGCAATATTCCAAATGACCCTCAAACGTTTGTCAGACGTGGCGTAAATGTCCGTTTTTACAGCCGTTTACGCTCGGCCTACCCCGTAAGGGATTACAGGAGTGATAATTATATGTTTGTATGTACCTTTTCATCTAATAAGACCGAACAGGTATAAATAGATAATTCGAGGTACTGCTCATCCTTACTTTTTTTTATTACTGATGGGTTTGCTCTTGACTCTAGTCTAGGTCATAGGACAGAGACAGAGTCTAAGATGGAGCGAGCTCACCCAGAAGAAGCCTGTTCACTCTTACTTTGAAGAGTTGTGTTGGGTTTGCTCTTAACTCTAGTCTAGGTCATAGGACAGAGACAGAGTCTAAGATGGAGCGAGCTCACCCAGAAGAAGCCTGTTCACTGTTACTTTGAAGAGTTGTGTTGGGTTTGCTCTTAACTCTAGTCTAGGTCATAAGACAGAGACAGAGTGTTTCTAACCCCTAACAGAAGCTTGAGTTCCTACTAATGTTATAAATCTGAGAGTTTGTGTGTGTATGTATGTTTGTTACCTCTTCACGCTCAAACGGCTTGACCGATTTGGATGAAATTTGGAACACAGGTAGAGTGTAACCTAGAACAACACATGGGCCACTTTTTACCGCAGGAAAACAACTATCACCACGGGAAAATGAGTGGCTGTGGGTGAAACCCCTGGGTTGAAATCTAGTTGTCTACATATTACCGACAATTAACTGACACGCATGATAGTAACATGTTAAGTATAACCCATATGACTCATAATTCGTCCTATAAAAAACTATATCTGTAATGTCTATCTACTTTGACGTTTTCACTTTTTTCAACAACTTTAACCCTCCACTTTCGATCTTAAGCCGTTTTTTCTATTTCCTGTGCATGACGCATGTGTGTGACAAAAACTTTCAAACAAAGAATATTATTCTAATTATGCATAGACCGACATCGGCCGTAGAAATAAAACAGATAGTATTTTAGAAAATATTTAACCGACTTCATCGCGGCGAATTAATAGCCTTATCTTGAAAACTTATGTGCCCTGAGTTTCTTATTTTTTTGCCATTGTAATGCTAGGACACTCAACTGTTATTCTACTGCTATACGACTATGACTACTTAGTTAGGCAGTTAAAAATATCATAAGATGATCCCAGATGTTTTTTAAATATATTACCTATAACACAATTTCAAAATTTATAATAAAATCATCACAATCGGTTCAAAAGAGTCATAGATTAACGAGGACATACCTAAGGTAACTAGTAATACATTTTTCAAAATTGCATGCCTTGTTTTTTTTTTAATTTACATTATGTATAATTATATGAATCAAAAATTAATACCGAATAAACCGATAACCTCCTTTTTTGAAGTCGGTAAATAAATTTAAAAAAAAGAAGTGAAGGGTTAAGTTTTTGCTCGTCTATTGAAAGCGAATACTTTTATAATATGCAAATGAGTTGACATTTGCATGGAGCTCAGAAAAATCTGGAACATCTGTCGTTTGGTTCCGTTTCCGTGTTTTTGTAAGCACGGTGGTGCGGATGTGGCCAATAGATGGAAGGGTTCATTATAATTCTAATGGTATTGCAGTAGCTAGGAATCTCTGAATAGTGGGTGTCGTAAGAGGCGACTATGGGATGCGTTTTGCGATTTAAGGCTATGGGCTGACAACCTGTCGCTACGGCGATATATATCACGCCTATATCCCTTGCGGGGTAGGATATTTTTGCCACTACAATTTTAAACTTCATTCAAAATGACAAAAATTCGTCGGTAAGAACCCGTTTAAATTATAACTATGAATCTGTACGCCACGTTTTGACAAACGTTTGAGAGTCATTCAGATAATTGTGTATCGCCATAGTGACGGGATGTCAGCGCACGCCTAAAATTGCAATACACAACCTCGAGCCCCTTAGTCGCCTCTACGACTCCCACGGGAAATAAATGGGGTGATGCTATTCTAAGCCGACGTAACCGTTAAATAGATAACTCAAGGTCATGTTGATAGTACCTAGACATAACTATAATTGTAAGTAAGTACAAACCATTTATAGCATATAATAAACGTTATAGGCCTAAAGTACCGCCGTTCCAATAAGTCATATTTGACAGCTGTCATCTCCGTTCTAAAAAAGATGTCAACACTGGAAAATGATCTGAAATCTGATATGAATGAAAAAAATCTGCCATAGTATTAGCACGAATCTGACAACTTATTGGATCGGCGGAACTTTAAGAATTTATAAATTCATTGGCTACCACACAATTAACAGGTGTCGTAAAACGTTAGATCGTATCACTATGCGTAGACAACTTGATGGAAAGATAAAAAAACTATAATATAAATTATATATCATTATACACAATTACAACCGGCTTTTAACTGTAGGAAGTAGAAAAACTATACGGTAGCTTTAAAGGGTTTATGTATGTAGACGACCTTTTCTTACGTCCAACTTTTAAACGATTAGGTAATAATAATATTAATAATATACATTGATAAGTAAACAAAGAAAAAAACACAGTACAATATGGCGGCTTTAATGCTAATGTAGTATTCTCTTCCAGGCAACCTTTGGGTGATATGTAGAGTGCGAACATATGAATGTAAGTAAGTAAAACGTAAGACCGTGTGATGCCGGATTAAAATAACATATCACATTTCTTTCCCGTGGATATCGTAAGAAAGGGACTCGAGGGTTAGGCGATGAGCTGACAACCTGTCACTATGGTAATACACAATAATCTGAAGGACCCTCATATGCTTCTTAGACGTGGCGTAAATATCAGTTTTTTACGGCCGTTTACAGTCTGCCTAATCCGTAAGGGATATAGGCGTGATAATGTTTGTAATTTTTTGACCAATGAAAATAGGTTTGTGTCTAAATTACATTTTAACATGTAAGCAGAAATAAAGAATTGAGAATTGAGAATAGGTAACACATAAGTATGGGGTTCTATGAAGCCAACCAAAAGGAAGCGAAATAGACAGTCCAAGAAATAACTTCTTCTTCTTTTCGAGTGGGATACCGAGTCGACGAATGACTCGATGAGCTCTGGCGTCAGAGTTTCTTTAAATAACCTCAAGAGTTCACGACACAAAGTCCGACTTTCTTAGAAGCTCTCTCTCTTTTCCTTGATGGTTACAATTATACAGAATGTTGATATATTAGCTGCAGCTATTTTAAAGCGTGAACCAGTTCATGAAACTGTACAACTATCCCCAAGGAACATAAGTTGAAGTATAAAAGACCTCCCATTATGATTGACCCGGTCGGGTAGAACTATTTGTATGGAAGATCACATTTTTTTCATAGTTAGACCTATGTTATAGACCTATAGAAAAGTTATTCAGTTTCATGGACTGGTTCACCCCTTAAATTATTTGCGACTATTATTGTTAGATCCTGTATAAATGTTCTACGAAAAGATAGAACAAAACTTTGTTCGATATTTGATCCGACTGTTACAGCGGCGGTCTCTAGGCAACAAATAGCAACATTAGGTTGATGCTATTCGAACTTGAAATTACATTACCCGAGTGTAGAATGAAGTGATCAGTCAAGACAAGACTCAAACCCGCGACCTCCAGCAATAAGGCACCATTACCATCGAGATAGACGGGATGCGAGCGCCGACTCACCGCATCGCGCGTGGTACACTCGGGGTGAAAAGTGTTCGTCAGTATATTTATTGAAAAAGTAAGTATGAATCAATAGACGATAAACATATTTTTTAATTATAAACTAGCAGCTTGTCCAGCGGTTTGACTAGCTGCTTACTGTTTTCCCGTGGGAATAAGACATTTTCATAGAGCCTATGTTCATCAGGGATAATGTAGGATTCTAATGGTAAAAGTTTTTAAATCGGTCCAATAGTTTCGTAGCCTATTCAATTCGAAAAAGCAAACAATCAAATCTTTCCTCTTTATACTATTATTATTATTACTGTAGATGTGGTTAGATGATCAAAACGGCGGTACATGACAAACTTAAACTTAAAATACATAGAACCTATCCATAAGTGTTTCAATAGGAACAGAATAAAAAAAAAACTGAACTATGGATTGAAAAATAACTGCATTATAAAACCCCTTCCTAATTGGCATGAATTTATTATTTATCTACTAACAAGTTTTTGGTTTTTAGGAGATAGAATCTTATAAGGAATATTAGTACGTGCTCAAAGGCAACAGATAGCTTATTAACGCAATTCTAAGACCAAATCAAGTGGATGGTAATTTAAAGCGTGGGTAAGTGTGTTAACAAGTGCTGATCACTAAAATAAATACAGACCATATTGATGTCAACATTTCTTATTAGATGTCTGATAAAGAAAATAGGTTCTTATAAGATAAGATAAAATACTTTATTTGCAATTTTTTGTGTGTGCAGCACAAAAGATTACACCTCAACAGAAATTCATAACGGAAAATTATACAGTTTAGACGGCCAATATAGGGATTCCTATCTAACTGCACAAAGTATATTCTAATAGGATTTTTTTTATTCTTTAGCGATTGCAGTTCTGACGTGATACAACCGTCATTCTTTTGCCACTCTGACACACTACGACTAAAACTTTAAAACCATCCATCTGAATCTCTATCTAGACACAACTGAGACGCTTTTCAAAAAGCGGGAAATTGACTCTGATTTGATGTAGGTTTACGCGACTTACTTGTTATTTAACACGTGTTCGGCAATCACGGTTGACGGGCGTGAGAATGTGATCTGTCGACCTCCGTTAAGATAGCTGCCTTAAGCAACCGAAACGTAGACGGCTCATCTTTCTACCAAATAAAAAAATAATTAAGTCGCTAAAACCAACATCATTTTCAAAGTTACTTTCCTCTACCTTGGGTTGGGACGTCTGAGGAGCTCGCAGACGGGTGATCAGCTCCGCAAGGTGGGAACTATTTCACCCAATTCTCAGGTTTGGGGCACTGGGTTCACTGGGCCCTGTAGAAATGCAGGAAATTTGTTAGCTATGATTATGAGTGATATTTGTTTGTACGTACTATGGTTTCATTATGCACTCATATTGCTATATTATAATCATAAAAAAGTCCATGACATTTTTCAATTTCTTATTTAAATTTATAATATTTGTTCGTTTAGTAATAAAACGGTTCATTCTACACTCGGGTTTGTTTGCAATTTGGAATAATTTTTGCACCCGATTGTACCATGGATATTATATGCAAATTCAGTCGCGAGAAATACTCATGCAGCGTGATTGAACATGCATGACGGTGTGTAACGCTTATAAGAGAATCAATGAATATACTCACTTATAAGTAAGTAGGTGCCTGAATATACTCACTTATAAGTAACTAGGTATCAGTAGGTAGGTAAGTAACAGGATTCGTATTTTGATTGAGACTTTATTTTGAAGCAAAGACGTCAAATTTAATCACTTACAGAAATAATTGTGATGCTGGCTTCGAATAGCAGTAACCCATTTCTTTCCCGCGGTTGTCGTAAGAGGCGATTAAGGGACTCGAGGAATTCATGTGACTTAAGGCGACAGGCTAACAACCTGTCAATATAGGGATACACGATAATTCTGGAACGGCTTTCAAATAATTGACAAGCGCTCAAATTTCATAATATCCACTTTTTCTATGACCATTTCGGAGATTTCTGAATGCAGATTCATAGTGAAAAAGTTTCAAATTTTTCTGTTGAAAATCTAGGAAAAAATAATAAATTTTCTGAAATCGTGCTTGTGACGTCACAATACGATGATTATCCTGCAAAAAAAACACATTCGTTTGTAGACGTAAATTTACAAAAAAAAGCGCAACATGAGCGCCAAAACTGTCAATAACGTCAAAGTACATAGTTGGCTGGGTTGCCAACTGGGATTTTTTTTTCGTACTGAAGCACTTAAGGCTAGCGCAGACTGTGGCTTGTACGTCAACGCAAATGAAGCACGCGCGTCGACGCACCGGTTTTATTATATGGAACCAATATGGAACTGGAAGCTTAAGGAACATGCCATGAACATGCCACACCAGATGCGGGCCGTGTTGACATGTCACACGCCAACAAGTAGGTAACTACCGAAGAGTACCAACTGACTAAGTTACTAGATAAGATGCCAAAGGCAAAACAAAATGCTTATCAATATCAATATCTACCCGGGTGTCGTAAAAGCCGACTAAGGAAATGGGCAGCAGCGTTGTCAGTGAATACAACACCTTACACTGCGCTCGCCATTCCACCTGCTAAGCGTGGTGAGTATGGCAAATAACCCCTTATAGGGGGAGGCCCATGTCCAGCAGTGTGGTATTCCCACACTTGTGTCTTTCCTGCTGGGGTTTTGACCTCTTAGTACTACACGACTCTACTAAAGTTACGTTAGTCACGACTCGTAGACTCTCCGTTTCTTAATTTGAGTAAAGTTTGTGCGTCTTCGTCTTTCTTTTTTCCCTTCCACCCTCCCATTCTGCAACGTTTTTTACTTCCTAATTAAGGCGGAACTATACTATCTGACGCGTCCATCAGCCGCGTCCGTCAGCCGCGACTTATTTGAATCTGTGTAGTAATTTATGTGAAACTGCAAACTATCTAAGTCGCGCACAGTCTGAGAGAGATATCTAGCCGGTCGGATGCCATAGACAATGTGCACTGGCCTTTAGACTCTGGAGTCGCTTTTAATTTATTTCGTGGACGTAAATACGTAAACGCTTCTTTTTATCTAATTTCTTGGTAGACAATACAATGTGGCCACAGTTAAATAAAAAATTTCGTCCTACTCGTTGCTCGACGTCATCATCGCGACTGCGACCATAGACGAATTTTGTCCGCGGACACTCCGTGCACACTGTCTTAAACCGCGGCTGATGGATGCGTCAGATAGTATGTTTCCGCCTTTAGACTTCTTTAACATCCAATTTAATCAAAACATTCCAATACGTAAAATCGTTTGCAATCAGCATTTGCAAGCAAAATTATGAAAAATTCCAAAACCTCGTACAGAAGTGAATACTTGTCCTCGCGTGTCGTACGGGAGACCATAGTTTCGTATTCGTACGAGGAACCTTGTATTGTACGGTTGGCAACCCTGGAAATGTATGGTAATGTCGCTGTCAATCATCTTTCAATCATCGCAGTATTGCCATTATATTTTATTATTTTCAAGAATTGTAGTGATACCATTTTAATAATCGTATTCTGACGTCATCATGCACTTACGACCTTTTAAAATGAGTAGTTTTAAATTATTTAAATAAAAAGGGATAAAAGTGTTGTTTCTTCTAAAATGTTACTCGGGGGCTCCACTTGTTCACTAAAGTTTAATTTAAGCTAATAATATCGGTAGGTTTACGAAATGAGCGGTCATCGATTAAGCACGCGTATTTTACGGCCGTCAACTCTCTACCTACCCCGTCTATCCAATGTATGTGTTATAAAAATAATAATAACCACACAATGATAAAAGTTTTATATACAACAATACAAACGCAGAATGTATCTAAAAAGGATAGCTCTTCAGCATAGCTTGGCAGACGGATCGGAGAGCGCAGTTCAAGGTTTTGTATTAACAGGAAACGTTGCTGCCCATTCCCTGGATTCATACGTTAGTCAACATAGAATAGCTACCCATCTTTCTTTTTCGTGTGGGACACCGAATCGACGAACGACTCAATGAACCCTGGTGTCAGAAATGGGATGAAGTAAGCAATTTCCAGCCGGTTTCACACGGCATAGCTAAGAAAGTAGAAACAATAAAAAACTTGGCGTAATGACAATGGCTAAACAAGAAAAGTTGGCTGAAGAGATCTCCTAGTGGAATAAGTCCGCCTTTGTGCCTCTTGTTTTTATTTCTTCTTTATCTGTTATTGTGAATGTGTTTTGTGGAACAATAATGTTGATACATACACAAACATAGCTATACATATTGTATACAAGTTAAAGAGACTAAAACAATTTTACTTCCGAGAAACAGTTGCTATTGCTACCGTAGCTGTTTTTTGGAACATCTAGCGACATCTGTTCCAATTCTAAGTAAAAAATAGGGGTTGTTTTTCCAATTAGGAACCATTACCTTTCCACTGAGTGAAAATGAATAGGTACCAAGCAAATATGACTTGCAATAATTTTCATTTATTTTTATTCTACAACATAAATTATGGTTATTTCACTTTTTTTAATACAAATTATTAATTATTTTGGGTTCTTCCAATAAGGAATTTTTTACCAATAAGTTTCTGATAAGGCAGCTAGCGCCATCTGCCGTCGAGTAGCGAAAACTACACTCGAGTAGCGCGGTCGGTAGAACAGTTCAGGCGAATGCTTCGGGACGCGTGCTTGATGTTATTTTATGCGTGATGGAAACTCCTTGGTAGAGTTAAAGATGACACGCATACGTTTTAGAAGTTGATTACAGTTTGCGAACGTAGAAGTTTCACTTTTTTTTGTTTCGGATGGCATAGAAACTTTGAATTCCTAAAAAGGAATATAAAGACAAAATACTATTAGTACCTACTAGTTTATTTATTTTTAGATATTTAATTTCAAGGGAAGCTAGGAATATTTTGACGTTCTCCATGAGCTTAGGTAAGAATAACTTCAGCCCATTTCTTCCCGCAGCTGTCGTACCTAAATAGCGATAATGGGATATTTCAAGAAATGGGCAGCAGTTTCTAGTGACTGCGACATCTTGCACTGCGCTCGCCAACCCGCTAGCCAAACGTGATGGTTATGGCAACACCTGAAAAAATCTAGCAGTGGACTGTTGCGATGTGTCGTCGTTACTTCAGCAATAATTTTAAATTATCACTCGTCATGTCGGAACTTTATTTTTTTTAGAAGTTTGGCCTGGCTTTTTTTTTTAATTTCTTATTTAAGTTCACAATGCATAGAACAGTCTGGCATGCTTCAAAATAAATCTTGCATTGCATGTTACCTACTTGAACTTTTTATCTTTCCATTCTTTCAATGTTATAGTTTTAATGAGTACACGTAAATAATGTTTTTCTAAACCGATTTCAGTTTCAAGTACTAATTTCATAAAATGATATCCACTGTTTGAATTGTATTATCTGACTATTTATTTATTTTGATGTTTTTTTAGACTTTCCTAAACAAAAAAGTAATGTTGAAAATCGGTTTTGTAATTTTAACAAACACAAGAAACATATTACTGAGTTCCTCAATTTAAAACACTTGTATCAAACATGAGTCCAACGTCAAAAAAACTACAGTAAATTATCTTTATACCTTCCAATCACAGGATTAATCACAAGTTCAATGGTTACGGTGAGCAGTTCTTATATTTAAGTACCTACTTAAAATCAGGCTCACTTCAGACCCCGAAATGAAAGGGCAAGAGGCACACAAGTTCCACCCTCCTATTGCAATTTTTTTCAAGTCTAATCATGCGTGACTCTAAGGGCGGGTACACATCTAGTGCTATTTGGCGCGAGCCGCTTTCATGACCTACAAATTAATGAAAAATGAACCAAATATGAATTATCAAAATATGAATCAAAAATATTTTTGAAACGTCACGACGACCTTTTCTATGGCTGAACATACATTAAAAACCACAATTACAAGGGCCTCCCCCTTTTAGGGGATATTGCCATTCTCACTTCACCTAGCCAGCAAATTGGAGAGCGCTTTGCTATATTGCTCTCACAGGGAACGCTGCTGCTCATTCCCTGGATAAAGTTATCCCTCAGTCGCTTTTTACCACACCCACGGGTTGTGTTGCAGTGATGCTATTCTATACCAGCATGACAAATAAAATAAAAAATTACGGGCAATAAATAATATTATGGTAATAAAAAATCATGTAAATATCAATTAATCATTTTATAATGACTAGTTTCTTCTGATAGATAAATAGCGTATACATGCGATTACGTTATTTTATTAATGAGTACTGAAGTTCAAATATCTTCCATTGAGTTGCAAACTTTGTTCAAAACGGAGCCTCTATTTTGCCGAAAAACATAAAATTCATGTTTCTGGTGAATCAAAGGCTACGTAGCTGGGATTCTAAAAGACGGGTCTTGTGCAAGTTTGGTCTTGGGTTTGCCATCATTTTAATAAATCAAAAGTACCACAATACAGTGAATTTAAAAAATAAAAATGCTACTAGAAAACGGAAACAGAGAGTGTAGGCCTTTGCCTAGCAGTGGGACAGTTTAGGCTCGTAATAAAAACTGAAAACGTCTTGCGCCGATTGACGCTATATATGCGCCGGTCCTTAGACGTGGAAAAACTTCTGAGGCACATCGGTGTACCCCAATTTTTTTTTTGCTTATATGTTTTTCACCCCTATGTATAAATAAAGTGTAGGGAGGGGGTCGTAGGGGGTAAGCCAATTTTGGAGTGACGAAATGAAACTAATTTTCAAACGTAACGTGTTTATTTCGTTTACACACATCGAAATTAGGTATAAACATATTACTAACAAAAAAATTACAACAGATAATAAAATAGTATAGATAACAAAGTCATATAACAGTAATAACGGTAAATAACGGTGTAGTATAATATACATAAATCTAAAAAAAACTCGGCCAAGTGCGAGTCACGCTCGCGTACCATGGGTTTCGTACCATTATGTTTAAAAATGGAATAAAAAATAACGTGTTTTATCTTTATACTTACATACTATTCGTAATTTTACTATAAATTCAGTATTGATTGTTATAACGGCAACTAAAATGCATCATTTTTATAAATTTCAACAATCTAACATTGACATTGTTTATGAGACAGCCTGGTAAAAGACCCTTTAAGTACGGAACCCTAAAGAGGATAGTATTTTGTGAGTGACCATATACAAGTACTTACATAGATAGCTGTTGTTTATTTACATTAACATGAAATCATTAACAATATTTACAATCAAAGTTTATATACCTATAAAATTATTCATAGCTTGTCTATATTTTATCTACCTACGCAATCACAAAAGCTATTAGATTGAATACGTAATTAAAATGCAATTATTGTAAGATATACGTATCCTTACCATTCCGAATAGGCGTCAGAATAATTAATTAATATTTATTGATAATTAAATACACTAATTATGGAATTATACATAAATAAAGGATCGGAAACTATTTGCGTGGGTAGGTATATTGTATTCTAATAAATTGTTTGACTAATCAGACCAATTTTATTGCAAAAAGATTGAATTAAATAAAAGAAAATTGGTAGTCAATAAAAACATGTGATATCCCTTATTGCCATACTCACCAAGTTAGCAGGCGGGTTGGCTAGCGCAGTGAAAGATGTTGCATTCACAGGGAACGCTGCTGCTCATTCCCTGGGTGATTATGACTTTCGCTTTTTACGATACCCACTGGTAGAATAAGGGTGATACTATTCTAACATGTCATCACACGGCATCAATATAGGTTTTTAGAAATCTTTTTTCTACCACGGGCAGGATTTGAACCTGCGATTTTCCCTATCACTAGTGCGACGCCTCTTTCATCTGGGCTACTGCGGGTAGCATTGCCCGCCAATTTTGCAAGTGTATCATAACTTCATGTTAATAACACGTGGCACGTCTCCATCTTCCGGGTCCGTTTTGCAACTAATACCTAGCGACTAATTTATTCTTCACTTTCTTAGATTAAATGTACCCTAAGCGATGAAAACACGCGAAAAGTTTAATACCAATCAATCAAATCAATACAAAGGTACCTATTAAACCTTATAAATCAAGTTGTAAATATGTGTTTGTGTTTGCTTGCCAATAATTACTTTCTATAAAACTAGGAACAGGTAGGTACTGCAATAGATTGATTACAAAGCCCTTCCCAAGTATTCTACCCTCAACCTCAGCAGGCTTCACGATAAATATGACAAAAAACTCCGCCTACCCACATTTTAATATCAAATTCTAATAATTTGCAATCAAACATCGCGTGCCCTAGCCTCATGAGCTTTCACTAGTGATGTGTGAGATATCGATAAATCGGAATAGATATTTATATAAAAATCGGTAGGTCACACCACAGATATATACAAAAACCATATTACTTACATTAACAAGACAAATAAATATACACGAACAAAAATATAAGGTGTAAAAAACTACTGCAAATATTTCAAGGTGTGAACTAGCCCATGAAACTGAAAACTTAAGGTAGACTTTACATAGGTGAAAAATTTAGGCCTCCCGTTAAAAATACTCCAGCTGACTTATGTTTCTAGGGGAAATTCGTTTAGTTCATGGGCTGGTTCACCCCTTAAAATATTTACAGCTAATATTTTTATACCTTGTATACAAAAATGAGTCGGCGGTGCAGTTCGCTTTGTAATATTATTTCAATGCCTTAGTTTACCTCCGGGTGCTCTAAAGTTATCTTACTAATATTAGTTTTATAAATATATTTTTAAGAAGAAGAAATATTACATGCTCGTAAGATTGTACAAAAAAACCTCACATGGAAACTTTAATATGTACAAGCCGTGTTTGTAAATATAAACACAATGCCAATCAAATGGTGTTACATTAACATTTTTATTTATATCAAATTGTTGTTTGACATTTCGCTAGAAAACCCATTCAGTGGCAAATTAAATGAAAAAAAATATATTAATTTATACACATAACACGCCTATAATACCTTGCAGGTTAGACATAGCGTAAACCGCCGCAAAAATCGGACATCTACGCCACGTCTGACAAACATTTGGGGGTCATTCGGAAAAATGGGTATCGCCATGGTTTCAGTTAGTCAGCTTATTGCCTACAATTACAAGACACAGCCTCAAGACCCTTAGTCACCTCTTACCTAATCCCATGGGAAATAAATATTCTAAGCTCACCCAGAAAATTATTCTAAATACTTCTTTAAAAGGTAAAACCCCCGAAAGCCGCGACGCACATCCCTATGAACACTATAAAAACACATTTTAAAAAATACGGAGCTTTGTCGTGATGGCAAACTTTCCACCCTAGGGTGCTTTGCCACCCTGGGGTACCTTGCCACCCCACGCCAGGTTGTATGGGGATGCGTTGTCATGGGTCACGGAAAATTCCTTATATATAATTTATCGATTTGAGTTCAGTGGCTTAGGTATGTATGATTGGAATCTTGAAGCATGTATGAGTGGCTAAAGTTTTTTGGTATACATATTATTTTATTTAGTTTGCATATGGAGAAAATTTCAGATTTTGTTAAAAAATTAAATTTTGCGATATACCTTGTCAATGGCTTACCGTTGGGCGGCAAAGCAACAGGCGGATCCCACATATGACGGACTGACGGATGCGTCCGTCAAACACCTCGGCAAAATTGCATGCGTTACAGTGTGCTATGGTATCTGTGTTATGACACGGAATTTGAAATTTCCTTTCGTCTGACAGACGGATGCAACAAAAATAAGTCCGTCAATCCTTCATTTTGGGAGAACCACATAAGGCTGTAACACATATACTTCTGTCAACAAACGTTTGAAATGCATGGGAAGTTTTTCCGATGCGATGTCGTATTGCGTTTATGTGTAAACAGCCTAATAAAATCATAATGATGTGCTTTGATAAATAAAAGTAAACAGGTAAAGCTCATTCTTTACCACGATAAACAAATTGACTCGGAAATTAGCAACCCAAGTAAATTAATCATCATCTAAACATGCATCAAATGTTGCCATGTGTGAGGTGCTTTCGCACTTGGAAACATTTACAGATGGACCGATGACTTTGAAAAGGCGGCTGGTAGCGATTGGATGGCGAGAACGAGAGATCGTGCCCTATGGCGTACCCTGGGGGAGGCCTACGTCCAGCAGTGAACTGCAATAGGCTGATTAATGGATGAGACCTTAAGGTCGTAGGTATCAATTAGGATCACCATCTGAAACAAAAGAAAACATTAATTCAATAACAATTAAAAAATATATGTATATATGAAAATTAAATTACTTTATTCAATATAGTATTATCACTTAATACTTATAAGTATACTAATTTCATATTACTTATATAAATTTGTGTACCTATTCAAAAACATGAGGTGCAAAATCACATAAAATCAAATCTACCAAAACGAAACAGGAAAAATCAATTCCCGATATTTAAACGCCATTTTACAAATTCCTGATAAATGATCTTGCTAATCGACTCTACCTGCGATTTGCGGTCAAACCCGATGATAAAAAAACCGCCCCCCTTTCCCTGGGGAGGGGGTAATTTTACCGACGACGCGAACAAATCGAGGGTACGCTAATGCTTGGTAATTATCAATTAGACTGCGCGCTTTTGTCTTTTGGGGACTGATTTTATAGAGATGATAAAACCAATGGGAGTTTATTTAATGATATACAAACAGTTTCGTACACGTATCGTATTTATATTATGCATCAGTAAAATTATTTATTAAATATTAAACAAATTTATGCAATTTTAAAGAGTTTCTTTTAATTTTCAAGGATACCATGGCCATCTTTTAACGATACAATAGTAGCATATTATATTTCATAATTTTAATCATTGAAATATCAGTTTTATATGAAAATTATGTACTGTTATAAATTTTGTTTATAAAAAAACTTATATTACTTAAAGGCTATAAGATGATAGATATAAGATGGACCAAAGCAGTGACAGAGTGGCGGCCGAAGGATAGAAAGCGACCAGTGGGCAGACCATCGGCCTGATGGTCTGATGATATATACCGCACCGGCTATAGGGAAAGGTTGGATGCGTGTGGCACAGGTTCGAAGAGAATGGCGCAATATAAAGAGGCCTATGTCCACCAGTGGGATAAGCTAAATAGATATATAGAGATATAACAATATTTTCTTGAGGTTGCACAACTATTACTCATCACAATAAAACAATTTTAAACGGAGTTAAGTTGTATTTTTACATAGGTATTATAAAATCCAAAATAAACACAACTTAAATCCTTCTGAAAATATTTTATTAGTACGTTTATTACCTCAATCTTAATATCTTAAAAATATGATAATTAACAAAAAAGAACGTTATATCAGCTCTATAGAAATTTATCTCAACGCAGCACCCAGATTCGTTTGATTAATGCTAATAATTTGTGGAAATCGTGATTGAGATGTTTTAAAAGGAAATTTGATTAAACGATCTGTAATCAAATTTTCTGAGGAAATGGTTTGGGATAGATATATAGCACAGGGCCGTGAAGATTGGCGCAATTGGTAGTTTTCTATTTAAGTATGATTAATTTAATTCTGTCTATATTAGAGAATGTATATTAATATACGTATGTTTATTTTAGTAAGTATTTGTGAAGGTATTTTATCAATTTATTTATTTATTGAACTTTATGCACAAAACAGTGTACATGGGCGGACTTAATGCCAGTGGCATTATCTACCAGTCTACCTTAGGGTATGTGGAAAGTACAGGCAGAAGCAAAAATAATAATAAAAATACTTAGTAATGCAATAAATATATTATATGAATAAGGTATATTATAGGAATGATACGTATATTATATATTTATTTCGTAGTAGTTTAATTTGTTATTCTCCAATATTGTGATTTCACACTCGAGTGCACCCGTGTCTTTTTCTCTCTGTTAACCCTCTGGTTAGCCGATAGAGAATGCCGCGTGGCATTAGGCCCGCCTTTTGTACTATGTGCAATAAAGTATAAAATAAGAGGCCTAAGCCCAGCAGTGGGTGGATGTGGGCTGATGATGATGATGACGAGGTGTTTGCTTAGAATTTCTCGTTGATTATGGGTAAAGTAGTAAGTCGATGAGTTGCTTGTAGTTTAAAGTATAAGAATGTTACGATAATATACTAAGGGTGTTATTTATTGTACGTAAGTACGGTACGAACGGACTGGAGAGATAATGTAAGTGACACCTAAGTATTATAAAGAAATGTGAAAGACGTTACTAAAGTGAATCGTAAAATAGTGCTCTAACTTGTCGTCCGTTGCTGCGTATTTTTAACGAACCGTACCGCATGCGTCTGTCGGAAGAAAGCAAATTGCGAATTTCCATACTAATTCGGCTACAGTGCGTTTACGGATACGTCTGTCAGACAACTTTACTCACGTAGGACGACAAGTGGGATAACCGCTTATCCAAACAAAAAAAACAGACTTTACAGTGGCCAAGTAAACATCTACCTATAGCTTATACCTTTCTACTTAACCAACTCAGTTTTAGGATAGAAAATACGCAAACATTTCGTTCATGTTTTTAACGAAAAGGCTCAAAAACGATTAAACCAATTTTGAACTTCTTTTACCGGTTAAAATCTACGTCACTCTTAAGTAATAATAGGCTACTTTTTAGTATGCGTAAATAATTCATTCCCATTGGAAAATGGTAACACAGTTTTAAAACGCGCTGGGCTAGTAAATACCATATGAGTCACAAATATAACCCCCTGTATTTTTAAGTCCGTGATGAAACATTATTTTTTCAAACTAACAGCGCAATGACGTTCAATAATCACCCCAAAATAAATGCGCTTGATTTCCTTTCCAATACAAAGATTCGTTTTAGAACGAAGAAAACTCAAAGCTCCTTATCTCTCCCTTAGACAATGCGCATATATACAGGGGGAGGCAAAACACCATTAATAAAGGGATTATACAGGGTGGTCGCGGAATAATTTCGCGGAAACCGCTTGGGGCCAAGATTTATCGAGTGTTTAGCATAAGGACGGATGCGCCGTTTTTCATTAATTTTTCATTGGCTCCAAGTGTGTGCCAGACTCGATGTGGCGATCTTTTTTCGGTAAAGTGCGTACCTATTTATTGCAACACACGTATTGGTGTCCTATACGAAAAGAAGAAGAAGACGCCAAAATCTTTGGCGTCAATTTAAAATTAAGTATACGCAAGTCAGTTTTGTTTTGACACATATTATGTAGCTAGAATTTGAAGATTCGTTCAATGGGGATTTTTCTATCAGACAATGTCTTTTTTCTATCATTTGAGCCAAAAATACATTTTATTCGCAGATAAATAAAAAACGCGTCATCTAGCCTGAGACGAAGCAAAACTTGTACAGTGTGAATTAGATAGCTGATATTTATAATACATAAATATTTTTTTCATGTATGCATACAATACTTAGAAAACACCCAGACTCAACACAAATATTTGAAAGTAACTTACAAAAACTTGTGCTGTGTGTGAAGTAAACCCACAACCCTCAGCGTAGCAGGCAAGGGTGCTATCCACTACACCATAGGGTCATTTATTAACGTGCATTTCCTTGGAAATATTTTTTTTCTTTTTAGCTCAGCGCAATCTATACGGGGTGTGAGGGACAGTGTACCGAAAACTTTGAAGGTATGATGAGACCATGAAACTGAACAACTTTTTTATGACGGCGATGTTCGAAAAATCGATCTCCCATACAAAATTCCCGATCAGCTGAATAACTTTCTATACAAACTGGAAAAAAAAATTTCGTTTCCCAACGTAAGCTTCATAGTAAAAGTTGTTCAGTTTCATGGTCTTCGGTACACCGTCACTTACGCCCTGTATACACAAAAAGAATGTCACAAAAATCCCGATTCAAACTAACACTTTCAAATGCCTCAGGTTCTTCAACGTACTGTTTTCAAAAATAGAAACATAATTATTTCGTATATAAAAAATATTGAAATAACTAAAATCTTGAAGGAGACAAAAAAGGTAAGCATACTCAAAACATTCAGAGGGATGTAGGGGACGGGCAACTCATATAAAATTTATAACAAATAACATCCAATTTTGCCCAGCCCACCCCACTCATATTATTAGGAAAATATTAATACAATTCTTCTGGAAAAAACACCGTTTCAAACGACAAACGATTTTGGGCTGAGGAAAAATGGTGGATTTTTGTTCAACAAAAGAGATAAGAATATTTCCAACTGACTACTCGTCAACGTTGCGCTTTATTGAAAAGAAATGAAAAGGGAATTCAGAAATTGGTCTAAAGGTAACATTTTACACTTGCGGACAGTGCGCAAGGGTGCCTTTTTTATCTTCACTATCGACAGCCACACGACAGGTATTTATTATAAATGTATTGTATATATAATATGTACTATTTATTGTCAGATAAGATCTATAGTTAAGTATAGTTAATATTTAAATTATTAAATTTTATACATTTTTCTTTACATCTTACAATAAATGTGTACACGGCTTCTCTGACTTTCTTTATAATGTCTCACTTGCTTTGATTAGCTGGAAGAAATGTATACATTAAAGTACCTGTTTTGTCGTATTTCTAAATATTTTGTTTTTTATTCTGTAATATTTTTTGTGTGCAATAAACTGTAAATAAATAAATACAGAAATAACATGTTACTGCTGGACATCGGCCTCTACTTATTAGGGCCTAGTTAGTACCCATCATTTTCTATACGTGAAACGCTTGGCAGTTTTGCTGGCTGTTCCCAATCCTCCTGTCAGACATAGTGAGCATGGCACAAACTCCCAAATAAGGGGAAACTATTGTGGCTCTTCATGATTATACAATTTTGAATCAAATCAACAAAAGTTTTAGTAGTATATACTAGTCTTTATAAACATTTACGGTGTTATAACAAAAAAAATTGACGCGCGTACCATACGATTTGACATTGTCAAACAGCTTATACCTTGTCTTACTTTTTTGTAATAACACGGTTTGTATTTCTACGTTGCTATATGTTTATGGTTATATTGCAAATGATTGATCATAAAACACAAGTCCAAACACAACACAATCTGGTCCAGCAATTCTAAAACCTTTGTCCGGAAGTGTAATCTTCAGAAAGAAAGCAGGGATTGGCCCTAGGCTGAATTTTAATAAGATGTCACTGCCACGGCCGCTGGAGGGCCTCTTTTATTACAACGAAACTTTATCACAACAACTTATACACAATTACCTAGGGCAGCGATGGTCAAACTGTAAGAACAAGACCAATAATTGTGAGTGGCCCAATGGCGTTGTGGATAGTATTCATGCCTGCTACGCCAAGGGTGGTAGGTTTGATCTCCACAAGACATAAATATTTGTCATATTAATTTTCTGCCGTTGCCGTGTGATGCCGGCTTAGAATAGCATCACCCCTTTTCTTGCCCGTGGGAGTCGTAAGAGGCGACTAAAGGACTCGAGGGTGTGTATTGCAGTTTTAGGCGATGGGCTGACAACCTGTCACTATGGCGATACACGATTTTCCGGATAACCCTCAAATGTTTGTCAGACGTGGCGTAAATGTCCGTTTTATGCGGCCATTTATGCTCTGCCTACC
The DNA here is from genome assembly GCA_027580185.1 of Tuta absoluta. Lineage (NCBI taxonomy): Eukaryota > Metazoa > Arthropoda > Insecta > Lepidoptera > Gelechiidae > Tuta > Tuta absoluta. Next base: position 4,558,416 of record JAQAHW010000023.1, on the reverse strand, counting down.
CCGCAAGGGATTATAGGCGTGATATGTGTATGTATGTATGTATGTTAATTTTCTGATATTTGTGTTAAGTCTGGGTGTTTTCTATGTATAGTATGTATTTATTTACAAATAAAGTATTAATTTCAGCTAGCTAGTTCCCATAGTACAAGCTTTGCTTAGATGGCTATTTTATATTTGCTAGATTTCGCTGTGTGAATGGTCCAGGATATTTATTTATTTATATGAGTATTGTCAACAATGACGCGTGAAATGTGCGTAAGTGGGCATGAGTCCAGAAAAACCACGACTTTGGGCGGCACATACTCATGCATGTAATGCTACATTCACATTATGCACCGACAAACATTTGAGGGTCATTCGGAAAATTGTGTATCGCCACAGTGACAGGTTGTCAGCCCATCGCCTAAAATTGCAATACACACCCTCGAGTCCCTTAGTCGCCTCTTACGACTCCCACGGGCAAAAAGTAGGGTGATGCTATTCTAAGCCGGCATCACACGGCAAAACTTTATGTGCACAGAATCAAAACAATCAGTTTGAGAAGCGCCAACTTCAAATTTTAATTGGTAAAAATTGGGGAAACCGGGGCATAATTGTCTATGGGTATCTAACACGTTAATGGGGCGAAGAATACCGCTCGGGGATACTTCTAATTTGGCAGCTTGGTTACTTAATGACCCGGTAATTTTGATGAGGGACTTGTCACTGATAATTACAGATTAGGGTGGTTTGGAGGCTTTTTTGAAAGCGAGAATAGGAGTTGGATTATAATTTTTTGTTTAATCCAAAAATTTTAAATCATTTTTGCGTGTTAAAATATAACTGCTGCTAGAAATTATGTTGAACCTGGAGACTTTATTTTGTATAGTTATAGTTATTATATTTATACCTATAATAGTTTAATTAAAATCTGCACGTCACCATATATTGCTGGTAAATGTGTATGTCCAGTATTAAAGGATTTTAAGTTTATTTGGCTTTGTAGCCTTATTAAACATTGTTTTTCAATCAGTGAACAAAAAGTGTTCAAGACTGTTGTTTGTCTGTTGTGTTTAATGTGAAATTGGTACTTTTTCTTCTTCTTTTTGTGTGGGACACCGTGTCGATGAATGATCCAATGAACCATGGAGTCAGAGTTTTTCAACCACTTACTACTGATAGTAGACCTCTGAAACGTTTGTGTAACGTCCGCTGTCGAAGTAATCTTAGACAGCAACCGGGACCGACGGTTTAACGTGCCCCTTTGAATCCGTTTAAAATTGTTTTACTGTGATGAGTAATAGTTGTGCAAACTCTCGAAATAAACACAACTTAAATCCATTCAAATTGTTTTATTGTGATTTTTGGTACTGTTTACCACTCAAAGTAATTATTTATAATATTATTAAATTTTTAAAAGACTCTTTTCATTCAGTTATTAACACGAATATTTCTTGGTTGATAACTTGTCGTAAAGCTTCAAACATAAAAAATCCGCATATCGTACCTCACGCGAGTCGCGCGGGGGAGGGTCACCCAAAATGGATCCTCGCGACATTCGGCAGGCAGCCATTACTGCGACCCTCTTTGCCTCACCCTCCCCTTTAGGCGTTTGCTAAAAATGCGTTCAATTTATATGCGGGCTTTATGTACGGGGACCTTTATACGGAGTGTTTCGGTGGAGGGATAGAGTTTAATGTATTTTTGAGAATTTTATTTATTTATCGAAATGTATCGAAAATAATAACACAAATACAACATTCAGCAATGAGCTTCAGTATTTGTACCTATTGCGCGTGGATTTTCAATAAATTAAGTTTTCATCGAGTTGTAAATTTTCAAGTACCTACCTAGAGAAAATAAAAAAAAGAAACAGCATCCATACATCGAATTATTGTAGTATCATTGTTTTAGGCAACAAAATATATTGAAAAGATTTGAACCAACATAAAATGTGGGGCCTACAACAGGGGCAAATATTTTACAGGGTGAAATTACCCATTAAACTGAACAACTTTTCCCAAGGAATATAGGACTATTCTTTTTTTTAAATGGACGACCCTTACAAAATTTACCAGTCAAGTCAGTTTGTATGGGAAGTCCATTTAAAAAAAACTACCTGTGGGGAAAGTTGTTCTGTTTTACTGGTAATTTCGCTACGTAAACTATTTGTCTCATTTGTGGCACTATCTGTATAAAAATACACAAATTAATATGAATAACAATTTTTTCAGATGAATTATATAAATCAAAATATCTACAGTAGGTGAGTATCTAGCTTTATACCTAAGTACTTAAATAGCGCATAATTAAATGATTTTTCTCAAAGAATCTACGAGTAAGTAATATCTACTTGTAAAAAAGTAGTGTGGGGTACATCTGCACCACCCTGTATATCGCTGTGTACTCAGACAAGCTTCCTTATTCAAATAGAATAACAAAAAAGAAAGCGCGTTTAATATTTAGAAAGTTCGCATTAGCCTTTGAAGCGAGCTGGCAGCAAATAAAACAAAAGGTTACCTGGAGTGTTTCTTCTATGGCCGTGCTCATGTGGTTTAAAAAGTTAAGATTCCTTTTTCAAAATGGCGACTTTTTGTCGAAGGAGTTTATGTTTAAAAAGCATATTTCCCTGGCGGAATTTCAAAGTGCTTTTTTCACATAGGTGCATTGAAGGGTATTCCATTATTTTCTCGGTATTTAGAAAATTATTTTATTTCTGCGGTAGTGGGAACTGGCTACTATAGTTTTAGTCACGCTATCATGCTTGTTTTTCTAATTTGCTTAAAAAGTAATAATTCTTAATTTGAATTTAAGACACTGGCACGTCTTACACAAATCACAACGCGTCACTTAATGGGCTGTATGCGGGGCTAACCCTTGCTCCGCGAACTATTATTGTTTTTTTTTTGCTTATAAAAGATCCTTTTTTGTCCTCACCTTGGATTGAATTGGGGACAAATTGAAGACGGGCGTGTCTTCATAAATATTCGTCGTGTGTAATGAGCAGTGTTTGTCGAAGTTTCGAGGAATGGTTCATTTTATTTGCGCAACGTGGCACGATGTCCTACTAGAAATTGAAATTTACTTTATTTTATTGTATTCAATGTAGGATAGTATTATCACTTATTGACGTCATGACCCGTCATTGTAAAAAAAAGAAATTTGTTTATCACAAAAAAATTTTAACACCTCAGGATCGTGTGCTAAACTAGTCAAAAAATGTGATAGACTTAAAAAATATTCGGTTGGAACTTACGCCACCAACAAGAGTTTGACTCTTAAATTTGAAGAAGAAGAAGTAGGTAACTTCTAGAAAATAGAATGAAATGGTTATGGAACCACCAAAAAATTGCTTTTTAATTAAATTTCGGTCGGTTTCTTTTAAAATATCGGGTACTCAATATAAGGAAAACGAGAGTAAAACCCCGTTCAAATGATAAATAATGACAGTGATAATAACCACGGAACAAAGGTTTATAATGTATTTGGGAAGTGGCGCCAAATTCTGGAATCACCCTTGCCACAATGCCTCAAGACCAAGGTGTTCGATCAGTGTGTCCTAGCAGTCATGACATAAGGAGTCGAGACGTGGAACCTGACAGTAAAACTGGCCCACCGGATAAATGTCACTCAGAGAGCTATGGAAAGGTCTATCATGGATAAAATCCGGAATGAGACTATCCGCAAAAAGACCAAAGTATCGGCCATAGTTTGGAAGTGTAGCAAACTGAAGTGGCAGTGGGCTGGGCATATCTGTCGTAGAACCGACGGACGGTGGAGTAAGCGGGTTCTCGAGTGGGACCACGCCTCGGCAAGCGTAGCGTTGTACGACCTCCGGCAAGATGGACCGATGACTTAAAAAAGGCTGGTAGCGACTGGATGGCGAAAACATGAGATCGTGCCCTATGGCGTACCCTGGGGGAGGCCTACGTCCAGCAGTGGACTGCAATAGACTGATGTTTGTATGTATGTAATCACGAAACCAGATTAAAATCAGATCTTCCAGAATGTTGTTGGTTTCCCTAACCATAAAAAAACTGTTATCTTTAATTCCCTTCGACATACCACCGCGTCGCGCTAGAAGGTAGTTATTTATGATTGCACCTAAACTGTTTAGCATCTGTAATTATACACCTTGAAATTTCAAACAGCGTAAAGACCAAAACAGTTGTTTTGCAACAAAAAACAAAATTAACATTTCAACAGAGCAACTGTTATAATTCAACATTGTTCTCGTACAAAGATAATCACAGTAGACTCTCTAACAAAAGTAAGAAAAAAACTATTGAAGGTAAGAAAAAAAAGTGTATGCAAATTATTTTATAGGGTTCATCTGTATAAACTGTGACCGTAGATAATTGTGTGGTTATGTTATAAACGATTATTACAATCTTTATAATTATAGAGGTAATTATGTTAAAATGAAACTTTTTCGAAAAACCCTTTTATTGAGAAACATTTCTAGGTATAAACTCTTCATCGTTTCTTTATTACCAATTCAATTTCACCACATAAAAGTCTCAACATTTTAAATAGGAAATTTTCTAGCTGATCTTCAAGTGTGTACCCCGTATGGGATATAAGCGTGATTTATGTATTTATGTATGTATGTATGTGTAGATCGCACTGAGCTAAACTGATAAGTTTATTTCCATAGAAACGTGTGTAAAAAGACAAAATGTATCTATGACTTAATTGTCAAAATTTTAACTTAGCCAAATGCCATCTGGTATGTCATAAAAAAGCTCGAGAACTGTCAGATATAAATGATCCAATTATTTGTAGTTCATTAATCAGTATGATACGATACGACACCAATTACACTGCTTGTTAGATACATGGGAAAAAGCAGCTAAATCAAGAAACACCTAAATATCCATTAAATGTCGCTTAGCATAAATTAACATCTTACACGGTAGGGTTATCTTAAAGATAGGAAAGTAGAATAAGTATCTCGTTGGAAAGGGAGAGACAAAACTCTTGTAATTTAAATGAGTAACAGATATCCCTGCGAACGACATTCCAAATTCAAATTACAAAAAAGCATCCCCCATTCATAGATAGTTTTGTCTTTTTTTTGTCTCAAGAGTAGGACATGCATATCATTATGCTTCTTTTATTTCGTTTTTTTTTTCGTCTAAAAACCGGTAAGGCTATGAATAATACTTTATCATTAACGTTTTTGAAATTGGAACGCAGCTGGTGTATTTTTTTCGCGACATTGTTTTTTTTTTCTGTAAAAATGTTTGGTTTACGATTTGAATATTTTTAGTACGTTTTGACTGTAGAGTCAAATGTTCAAGGGGATTTTTTCTAGTTATGATTAATATTCCAACAATTTTAATACTCAGAAATAAAAGATCACAAAATGTGGTTAGTTTAAATTAAGATTGAATGGTATGGATTCGACAGACATCTGCAACATTTTTGTTAATAATAAAAACAGTTACTTACAAATATTATAACTTAAAGTTTTTTTAAAGGGTGGTATTTAACCAGTGACCGATAACGCAAACTCAATAAAAGAAATAAAAATTTGGACCTCACATGCAAAGCTTTTTTATGTATTTCGACCAATGTTTCTTGGGGAAAATAGTTCCTTATCACCAGCCAGTCAAATTTCACCGTATATTTAATTAAACCTTCATAGAAAAAAAACATGGAGAAAAGTTGTTGCTTATCACCAGTCCATTCTCAGTTTTCAGTATTGGTCATCAATAGAATACTTTTCACTCAATATCCTGTCCATAACTGTACATACTTGTTCCTAGCACTAATTTGTTTAATGAATTCCTTTTCAATAACTTGGATGTTGTATTGGCTATCTAAATAACTATCTATTTTCAATATTACGTGTATTACGACACGGTAACTGGTTGAACTGCTTCTGCACAAGCCATAATTTAAAAAAAGAAGAAGACCCGGTTACGGAAGCACCGTTCCCACACTTACGCACACCGATAGGAAATAAATTTAAATAGCAACACATCTGCCCACTAATTGTCTAACTAGCGATGTGCATACATTATAAAAAAAATTACAACCATTATCGGGAACAAAAAACTACGTCACAGCAACAAGTTTTTATTTTATAAAAGTCTTTAAAAACCTGTCGCGCCCCGACTCAAGGTGTGAAATTTGCAAATTTAAAGAAATTTCATTCTTCGGAACGCGCCCTCCGGCGATTTAAAATTAGAACTCTACTAACCTATTATTTGAACGAATTTTGTATTTATTCAATTTTGTACTTACGGCGTTCTTGATTTGAAATTTTGATATGCTAAGCAGTTAACCCATTTCTTGAGTTGCCCTATAATTATGCTGATTTGCATATTATTTGAAGAATAAATATTTATAAGGAAGTGAAATTTAAGAAGTTTTTTGTTACGAACTAGTCCTTAATAAGTTGCATTCGTTATTGCTCGGAGCCAAATGTAATTTTGCATATTCTTTTGCAGTTTTCGTGTCGTTTTATGCAAATTTCGCCAGTTTTGTATGATTTTGGTTGATAATTGAATTTCTTGGGGCACCATGGTGGGCTTCTTCCCACGATTTCGAATTGAAATGACATTTTTATATCGTCTAATTAAATTGGATGTGTTACAGTTTGACAGATTCTAATGAAGGGCGTTTTAAACCTGTTTTAATTAATTTTATGACTTCTCTGGTACCCCTCGAGCAGACGGCATCTCGGAGATCTTATATTTAAGAGATCAATGTATTTTTAGTAAATTGTTTTTAATAAGACCACTCAAGCCAAATGATTTACATAGTTTATTAAGGTAATTACACTGTCTTATCTTACCATTATTTTATGCAATACTCTCTTCTTCCCTTTGATTTCTCCTCCACCCAAAGGTTGTCCGGTAGAGATCGATTTCAGCGATAAGGCCGCCTTTGCGCATTTTTATTTTAAGTTTTCCTGTTATTTATTTGTGTTTTGAATGTGCAATAAAGTGTTTTTACTTAGTTACTTACTATCAGTGTTTTAAAATCCGAACAATGCTAAGCGCAATCAAACCAACCATCATATCTCATAATTATAGTCAAATGGATTTATGTTATTGTACGATTCGAGTCGATGAAAGAAACGCTTTTTTCAATACTTATGTATGCGATTGTTGGCGACTAGCTAATTTTAGCAGAGTTAGATAAAATTGATACAACACGCCACTGCCACAATAATCGCAATCTAATTTTTTGCTATGAGTTCATCCTATTTATAATTGATGCCGTCTTAGAATAGCATCACTCTATTTCTTTCCCACGGGTGTCGTCATAAGAGGCGACTTTGGAACTCGAGTTTTTTTGTGTAGGTATTACAATTTTAGGCGACACGCATAATGATACACCGAAGCCATGTTGTGCCAGTTTAGAATAGCATCACCCCTTTTCTTCCCCGTGGAAGTCGTAAGAGGCGACTAAAGAACTCGAGGGTGTATTTTGCTATTCTAGGCAATGGGCTGACAACCTGTCACTATGGCGATACACAATTTTCCGAATGACCCTCAAATATTTGTCAGACGTGGCGTAAATGTTCGTTTTATGCGGCCGTTTACGCTCTGCCTACCCCGCAAGGGATTATAGGCGTGATATATATGTGTGTGTGTGTGTGTGTGATTTTTCGGAAACGGTCCTCATAATATTTGTCAGACGTGGCGATAGCGACCGCGTTTTACAGCAGCTCTGCCTACCCCGCAAGGGATAAAGCCGTGATATGTGCGTGTATGTATGTTACTTGCACCAACTGTATTTATGTATATTTGTGCTTTCAAATGTATTTACTTACGTTGAATAATTTGAATTCAATTTATTGTGTTATCTACTTATGCCGTGTGATGCCGGCCTAGAATAGCATCACCCCATTTCTTATGCATGGGTGTCGTAAGAGGCGACTAAGGGACTCGAGGGTGTGTATTGCAATTTTAGGCGATTGGCTGACAACCTGTCACTATAGTGATACACAGCTACCTGATTGACCCTTAAACTTTTGTCAGACTTGGTGTTAATATCCGTTTTATGGCCTATCCCGTAAGGGATATAGGCGTTTTTTATGTATGAATGTATGTCTACTTAATAAATTTATTGTTATGTAGTTAACAATCCAAATCTATCAACCCCAAATTGAAGTTGACAATAGTCATAATAGGTAATCGAAATATAATGACTGAATGGTAACCACTTGACTTGTGTCGATAATCGATCGACTACCCTTCTCGATTCTATTGAGTCGATCGATTTACCTGAGGGCTCGATAAAGGGGTTCGATATTTGAATTGTATTATTTTGACATTGTGTCGCATTTGTATTGGTTATTGTATTTTTATTTATGTGATGAAATCAGACATTTACTTAATATTGTTCCCGTTAGGTATATCTTATTTAATTAAACTGTTTTTATTATTTTATCATACACACACACACATTTCACGCCTATAATCCCTTGCGGGGTAGGCAGAGCGTATATGGCCGCAAAAACGGACATTTACACCACGTCTGACAAATATTTGAGGGTCATTCGGAAAATTAAGTATCGCCATAGTCACAGGTTGTCATCCCATCGCCTAAATTTGCATAGACACTCTCGAGTCCCTTAATCTACTCTTAGACATTTACTTAATATTGTTACCGTGTGATGCCGGCTTAGAATAGCATCACCCCATTTCTTGCCCGTGGGTGTCGTAAGAAGCGACTAAGGGACTCGAGGGTGTATATTGCAATTTTAGGCGATGGGCTGACAACCTGTCACTATAGTGATAAACAGTTATCTGATTGATCCTCGAACTTTTGTCAGACGTGGCGTAAATTACCGTTTTTCACGGCCATTTATGCTCTGCCTACCCCGAAAGGGACTATAGGCGTGATATATGTATGTATGTATGTATGTATATTCTATTTAATTAAATTGTTTTTATTTATTTACAATATTTTTATCTTAAACTCTATAAATGTAATATTTCTCCCAGAGCGGCGCACCGAGGAAAAGTTCCCAAAAGACTGGCAACATTGCCTCTTTGGATGGCCAAGCTAATTCTTTTGCCTAAATAACTGCCAGCTCTTAGGTCTCCCGTTGCCTCAATGAGACGCCTTGAGAGATCTTTTATAAATTATTTAGCTAATGGGCCCCAAGGACCCATTGTCTCCTAAATAGGTAAGTATTATAAACTTGATTTATTTCTCACTCACTCACCTACTTTTTTTTCTTGTTATGAAATGAAAATTACAGCCGCTTCCAGAAAATAATTTAAAATTATGCACAAAATAGTTTATTTGCAAAATTTACAGACAAATTTTCACTGTAGGTTACTACATAGAAATAATATAACAAAGCTAATAAAAAAAAACGCAAATAGAAAAAATAATATTATGAGATATTGTATTTTAGGTACAAAGTTAGTCAGTTTCTCAGAATTATACAATATTGTTGACCTTTGATAATATTTTGAATTAATTTACTTACGTCATAAAGTAATTTGTAGTGTCCCAAAAAAGTATAACCAAATCGATTTTATTACCTCAATATGTCAATTTAACAAACTCGCCACCTGCTCAAGACGATGTCATTTCAACGTACTTTTGCAACAATAGGCTATTTAGTGAGAGTATCACCTTTAATTTTATTACTGGCCGGTGTTACAACGAAAATGGCTATTTAATGATCGAACCTTTCCATGTTGAAGACTGCGGCAGGACTACTCAGATATAAGTACCTTTGATTCGGTGTCGACTCGGTGTCTCACGCGAAAAAAAAGACTTTTATTCTTTGAGTCCGTCAGAATTTGAGTTGTTTTTTTTATGACCCGATAAACGAGGATGTTACTTTGGCATTGTCTTATTTTTCTTCTTTTTGTGTGTGACATAAAGTTGTCCAATCCTTGGATCAGAGTTTTTCAACCGCTTACTACTAGTAGTAGGCCTAGGTAACTTAGTAGCGCTGTCTAAGTAATCATAGACGTCTTAACGTGCCGTCCAAAGCACGGAACCATCTTTATTTTGTACAATAAGCTGGTTCGGCTTGCAATGTCCAAACCAGACCAGGAACAAAAAAATATATAAATATTAACTTTGTGATTGCCCCAGCGAGAATCGAACATGGAACCGTTGCGTCGCAGGCAGTCGCATTAGTCTACCGTAACATGTGGACGTTTTTGGTAAGAAAATGATTGAATTGAAAGTGCGTTTGTTTTCACTAAAGGAGCTTTCCTAGTAAAGAGCTTATTATAATGTTCAGTTGAACTCACGTATGTGTCGTTCTTTCACGGAGAGGATCTGTATTACATACCTATTATTTAAGTTATATATCTTTCTAGGTAATAAAACACTTTTTTACACTAGTTCCACTATATATTAAATTAAAATGCTTTAAAGCGACCGGTTTCGTTACATCATCGTCAGGCAACAAATTTAAAAATCAAAACAAATAATCTCAAAACAACGTAGGTAGTGCAATATTTGCATGTCGCAGTGCAAAGAAAAGTTGGTCAAAGTGAGAATGTCAAGTTGTATATTAAAAAAAAATTAATTAATTTAAGATTAATTTAAAAATAATAAATTCCATGTCCAAAATATAATAATAGTAAATTGGTTGTACTCATAGTACATTAATTTGGATTAAAATAATTAAGAATTGGCGAGGTGGACAAACATGTTTGGTCATTTAGAATATTAAACTTAATTTTATGTCTATTTATTTCTACCGCTTCTAACGTGTCTATTTTTCGCCCTTTGTTGGCTATGTGTAGGTACTTCACGTTTTTGGACACATCAAATGTGTGACCGTGTTCGTTCAGATGTTCTGCAAACGTTGACGTTTTGGTGTTCTTCTTCCAGCTGGAGGTGTGTTCTTTTATTCTAGTTTTGAATTTCCTTCCAGTCTGGCCTACATATATGCTGTTGCATGTATCACATGTCAAACTATAGATGCCACTTTAGTGATCAATTGGAATTTTGTCCTTGCTGTTGTTAATGATCGCGTTTAGGTTTTTGGTGCTGTAGAATGCTGTTTTTCTATCGTCGCTGTCCAAGAGTCTTTTAAATTTTTGGGATATCTGTCCTAAGTATGGTATTTTCACCCAACGTTTCGGATCCGCTGTTTTAGACGGGGTTGTGCTGTATAACAGTTTTTCCGTCTCCCGCTTCTGTTTTCTCTCTAAGATGTTATCTATAAGTGCATCTGTATATCCATTATTTCGGGCTATTTGTTTGATGGTGTTAAGCTCCTCTTGGAAGTTATCCTTACTCATGGGGACTTTCACCAGACGATGGATAAACGCGTGAAAAGCTGCGTGTTTATGGTTATCAGGGTGGCGTGATGTAGCATGTATGATATTGTCGCTATATGTAGTCTTCCTATAGATTTTGTAATCGTGACGATTCTGATGTATGTTAATCGTTAGATCTAGGAAGTTTATAGATTTTCCTCCTAGTTCCATTGTCAATTGTATGCTTTGGTTTACGGAATTCATGTGCAGCAGTAATTCCTGTAGAACTTCGTCACTTCCTGTCCACAAGCATATAATATCATCGACATACCTGTGCCCATATGTTTGTCCACCTCGCCAATTCTTAATTATTTTAATCCAAATTAATGTACTATGAGTACAACCAATTTACTATTATTATATTTTGGACATGGAATTTATTATTTTTAAATTAATCTGAAATTAATTAATTGATTTTTTTTTATATACAACTTGACATTCTCATTTTGACCAACTTTTCTTTGCACTGCGACATGCAAATATTGCACTACCTACGTTGTTTTGAGATTATTTGTTTTGATTTTTAAATTTGTTGCCTGACGATGATGTAACGAAACCGGTCGCTTTAAAGCATTTTAATTTAATATATAGTGGAACTAGTGTAAAAAAGTGTTTTATTACCTAGAATACTATGGAGTTCCATCAAGAAATCACAACACAAAGTGTAAATCATTATATATCTTTGCCATACATACAATACCTCGTAGAGCATATAACGTAAATTTGACAGTTTATAAAATTTGTGTAGGACTTAATTATACATAAACTTCTTTATATATCCAAAGGTTGCCTTCCAAAGCTTGGCTGGGAAAAATATCTTTATTATAGCTACTTTAAATTATTTGTGCTTTGTCTTTTAACATAACATTTTTCGATGTATTGTTATGTTCTTTGTGAGAAAGTAATAAATAAAGTGTTAGTTTTTTTATGCAAAAGTAGACCAGCCAAAGTCTTGCAGATTAAAGTTGCTTCATATTGGCACAAAAAGGGCTGTACTATTACGTATGTTTAAGTGGACAGATTGTAATAAAGATTAATTTATTTCGAGAAAAAGACCCTTTTTATATTACGCACTCAGCTAGAATTTGATGTAATTTAAATACTTAGGTAAGATTTCTTAAAATGTATCAAAACATTTTCACAATGATTTAATAATTTTGTAAATGGATTTGATTATTAAATTTATTATTGCGCTTAACAGTAGATAATACCTTTAATAAACTAAGACAATTATTTTTTTCTTTATTTCAAGCTTAAATTATTATTTATAGGTAGGTAACTTTTATAGGTAATTGCCTGAACCACACGCAATTTTCACACACCTTACCCTGTAGTAATCTTCGTAATTATTTTTCAATTAACACATTGAAATATGAAATGCAAATATTTTTTCTGTAATCACTATGAAATTTAAATAATTAAAGTTCAGACATCAATACGAAGAAAACCGAGCAAAAAATTTCTCAAGAATATTAGAAAATTATAGGCTAGAATATACTTCACACACGATGTGTGAAATTATTAAGATACAATAAAAAAAACTATTTCGTTTAAAAAAATATTACAGAAACGATGAATACCTTCAATAATTATTTTATAAGTTCTTCATCATTACTATTTATTACAACGCTTAATATAATTGTTATTGAGATGTGTTCTGGGTAAAATCTTTTACATAGTAACATGTGAAAATGTATAGTTTTCAAATCGATTTCCTTTTATTTTTGCTGCCGATAAATATTTTATATATGTTGCAGTTATATGGCAAAAAAGAAATTCGGACGAATTTCTGAATTTTGGGTGATTTTTTAACTAGTTTAGGAATATGGCAAGGCAAAGTTCATTGTTTACTTTCTCCCATAAAATATCATCTCATCATAATTATTTTTTAGTACACTTGTATGTTTATACCTTGTTTCTTAACAAAAAAAAAAACAATAACTTACGAACTTTTATTGAGATATATTCTACAAATTGATCCTTAAATTGAAGTAAATAGTAAATTATTGTCACAAAAAAGTTGTAATGAATGGTACCAGATGGGTTGAATTTCTTCGCCATAGGTACCTATTCTAAAAGTATTAAAATATGGAAATTGCTTTTAATTTGCTAACAATCACTAACAGACGTAAAGTTATTATTTTGTTTTAATCTTTGTAAATTGTTGTACGAACATTTCTTCCTTTTGGGAGTATTTTTTTTCTCAAGTCAGCAAAATTATTTTCTACCTCGTTTTGTCATCTTCCTAAACAACTATAGATTTTTTAGATCTATTTAGGACGATGACAGAATGAAGTCACGATTTTGCCAAATTCTAGTTTTTGGCCAAATTCGGTGATTTTACTATTTTACAGCTACATATATTTTTATATTTGAATTCAGCTTTTAAGTAGTCCTCCGTTGTATCCATAAATATGTAATGGAAAATAATTTGAAAAGGCAGCGTCAAGTCACAATTACAAGATGTTCCTTTCATCTTTCTTTAATTTGAGAAGCATTCTTATCCAAAATGCTTTAAAGACCATCGAAGCATGTGGAATTTTGAACCCGTGTACATCTGAGATCACACAATAATTAATAATATACTCCTCAAAGACAGGAGACTCTTTGAAAAATTCCACCAAAAACGAATAAGACTCACGGCTCACCCGCACAATTATTTCGACCAGACAAAAAATGCTTTGTTATCGAAATTGGAAACGAAACGTATATCTAACGAGTACCTAAAAGAAAGTTCAGCTTTGGGGTGCACTTTTTTTTCAATCCGAACGCGTATACAAAAAACACCCCTCGGCATATGAAACATTACCCCACAATACGTCCAATAGAGCCCCAAACACATCTACACTCTCATTTTTATAAACAGATTTTTTTCTTTGCGCTGGAAAGAGATGACACGCTCTTAACCCTCATTTGGATATAAGTTAGAAAGAGATGGGTGTAAAGAAAAAGTTCAGCTGGATAAAGAAAGCTCAGGTATGGATAAGGGTGTGGAGGGAAGAAAAAAGGATACGTGGGGTGGCAACCCCACCCCCCGCCCCACCGGGGGGTTCCGTAGTGGTTCGCATCTCTGCCGCAAGATGGGGTGAAAAGAAACTTTTTTTTATTGAATTTCGGCACAGGAGTTTTGGCATAATGATGATGGATTGTACAGTGGCTTTCCTCAGATAAGTTTTGGCGAAATTCGCGTTGCGTATAATGTGTTTTACGAGTTTTTCAAATTAGGGGTAGGCACGTGGATGTCAATTTAGTTTGAGGCAGGCGGAGGGAAATTCGCATTAAGTTAAACATAATCAGAAATGGACGATGGAAAAATTGTTGATGGCTTCGATTCAATCTTGTAAATAATTTTGCAGGTTCCCTCTTAAAATGGAAAATCTTATCAGACTTTTCAGAATTTACACAATTTTCAGAATGTCCCTCAAATATTTGTCAGACGTGGCGTAAATGTCCGTTTTTGCGGCCATTTACGCTCTGCCTACCCCGCAAGGGATTATAGGCGTGATATATGTATGTATGTATGTTATCAGACTTCTCGTAGGCGAGTAATATTTTTTTATCTCGTCTTTTAGGTGCCAATTAGGTAAAGATGCAATTGTTGCTTTTCGTGTAGCATAGCGAGTCGACATAATAATGACCTAACCTTACAAACCCTGGCTACCTTCTTATGTAGATGTGTTCTGTGATAAAATCTAATCAGAATGTTTACATAAGTAACAGAAACTGCCAAAATTCCGCTTCCGTGTGACTGTATAATTATGAAATTCTATCCACACTATTACTTGGTACTTGTAACTAGCTACCAACAACAGTTTCGACATGCAAAACCCGATGCAGACATTTTCAAGGGTCCGCCTCATTAACGGGTGTAAAGCACAAAACCAGCTTTTTTTTAGTCGACGTGACAGGAGTGAGGTTTTGAAACTCGAGTCGCTAATTAAAAGATTTTCGGAAAGTTTTCGAGTTCCAACGCGGAATAGTGAATAAAGTTGGGTCGAGGCGAAGGTTATAACTAACATAACTCCAGTTTTGGTCGCTTTTTTATGTAAAAACATGTTTTTAGTTTTAGTTGTTTTATGCTTAACTAGATAAAAATTTACCAGTTTCATGTTAGTTTTTTCATTGTTACGTATAGTTTTCTTTTTTATCAATATTTTAATTTTGTTATGTTTTTTAAGAAAAATAATATTTTATTAATATAAAATACGTACCTACGTAATATCTCATGAGAAAAGCCCAAAAGATTTAGCGTTTCCCAGAAACATTTCTTACGAAAAACCAATTTGAAACGAAACAGCCATCCCATTTCAAATAAGGAACGCAGACTTCATATAAATAAAAAGCTAATAATTCCAGTTGGAGGGCAACCTTTCACAAATATCCAATTCGGGTTTCGTATAAGCAATAAATAAGAGGAAAGGCTTTCCAGACGGTGCCCGGGCAAAAGGGAAAAGAGGAAAAAAAAGTAAAAAAGGCAACGGATCGAAGTCTTTCGTCCGTCGGATCCAATAATCCAGCCGTCTGTCCGCCGCCTAATGTGATCGTTGCCTAATGAAAAACGCTCAGGGATATATCTATAGGTAGGTAACTAGGTACACAGTATATTGAATTTATATTTTTGTATGGGTTTACTCTACCTCTATTTCGGACCCGAAGTCAGCTAAATAAAAATTGCTTTAGTTGTATGTAGAAAGCGTGTCAGTTGCATGGTATGGGCGTTTCATATGTTGCTAACAGGTAAAGTATAGAATATCACGGTGACAAAAGAATTGCAATTTAGTGTCGCTGGTATTGTAAGGGTATAAAAATAAGATAATTCGGGCGCAGGTTATAAATATGGAGTTGAAAGAAGCAGCGATTGAATCGAAAGTCTGATCATGATTAAGTTTTTTATTTAGATAGCTTTGAAAGAATATTTAATACGTTTTAAAACTGAATTACGACGACGATTTGTGATTTTATTGTTCCACGTAAAGGTTTATAGAAAATGGGAAGTAACGTAAGTAATTGGTAAATAAAAAAACATGTCTGTCACTTTTTAGGTATCTAAAACCTGGTTGACAAAGCATAGGTCCGCTTTTTGGTTCGTTAAACCGGTTTTATGGCTCTTGAAACCTAGCTAGATCGATTTTCACACGTAAAACCCTATACACAAAATATCATGAATATGTTGGACCGTTTCAAATAAATATACAAGATTTGCTCTTTAAAAGTTATAAAATAAATATATAAAATAAATGTTTGTCACAAAGAATAATAATAATACTTAATTATAATGACACCAATCTTTTTTATGTTATTTGTTCTTTGGGATTTAAAAAAAAAATAGTTTTTGTTTTATTCATCTTAATGGTGCTCACTTGGCTAAGCTAAGCCAATTGTAAAAAAAAGGAACAAGTGAACAGGCTTCTTCTGGGTGAGCTCGCTCCATCTTAGACTCTGTCTCTGCCCTATGACCTAGACTAGAGTCAAGAGCAAACCCATCGTTATTAAAAAAATAAAAAAAATAAAAAGCATCATAATAATAATTGCGTGTCACTTATTATTTTATAAGTTAGGTAAGATTATCTATCAACCTATCATTTAGTTTGTGAATTAGTTAACTTCATATTTACATTTTTATAAGACCAAAAATATTAAATCTAATAAGAATCTGAACAACAGACAACTAATTTATATTTTTTTTATTCATAAAAAACGTGGACCGATCTATGAATACGGGTCCCAGTTTAACCAACGTTAAAAAGAAATCTCGAAATGGGTTTGCACTGGTAAGTAACGAAATAAACATAAATTTAGAGGAAAATTTGAAATAAGGCATAAAAATTACGATATTTAGAGATTTTTATGAATTTTCGTAATACAAAATTCATTTAGCTACCACAGTATTATAAAAAACTAACGTGCACATTATTTTAATTTTTATTTAATATTTGCTCTGGGATCTGTCTTAGAATAGCATCGCCCCAATTCTATCCGTAGGTGTAAAAAAGGACTAAGGGCTAAATTTATTTAGGGAATAGGTAGCAGCGTTCCTTGTGATACATTGATCTTGCACTGTGCTCGCCAACCCAATAGGGGGAGGCCAATGTCCAGCAGTGGACTGTTGTGGCTGTAAATGTAAAAAAAAATGTTCTATGTTTGAAATAATTTAGTACGAAAAATGTGACTAGCACAAAAAATGCTTCATATATTTAATTTCTGTCCAATAAGTGCAACTTGTAGCAGCTCATCAACATACCCTAAGGGACCAATGCTGACTGGATTTTGTATGCTTTTACAAAGGTTTACCAGTATACGTTGACCCTTTAAGACTGTAGATTGATCTTCTTCTTTTGTTGAACCCTGGTGTCAGAGTTTTTCAACCGCCTACTACTATTAGTAGGCCTCTGACATGATGGTGTAATGACTGATGTCTATGTTATCATAGACAGCAACCAGGACCGACGGCTTATCGTGCCCTCCGAAGCACGGAACCATCTGTAGATGGTTGATGTTCTGCTGATATAGGTACCAACAAATTTTTGCTGAAATACTCCCACGTGTCTAAAACTATTGCCAACACTGTCAACATTCAACGTAAGACTATTTTGACTGCAAAACTTTTAAGACTATGACACCGGTCAAAATTGTTAACAACAGTCCCGAACATAATATTAGCCCAGATATTCAAAGGAACACATATCACGCTTTTAGTCCATGCGGGGTAGGCGGAGCGTTAACGGTCGCTTTCGCCATGTCTGACAAATATTTGAGGGCCGTTTTTAGAAAATTCGTGTTTAACTCTAGAGTTAACACTAGTGACAGGTTGTTAGCCTGTCGCCAGAACTGTTATAAGTACATATGAAGCCCTCGTGTCCCTTTGTTGTTTCTTATGACTCTTACGGGAAAGAAATGGGTTGATGCTATTCTAAGATGGAATATTCAAAGGTAGGTTAGGTAAGGTAGGTAAATTCAAATTTATCAATAAAAGTCAAAACGACCAGAAAAAAATTAAGTAGAGACAAACAAATGTCAGCCCATCGCCTAAAATAGTAATACTCACCCTCGAGTCCCTTAGTTTCTTCTTACGATACCCCCGGGCAAGGAAAGGGATGATGCTATTCTAACACGGTATTACACGGAATACTTATTTAAAGGTACTAGTTATCATTAAAAATAAGACCAACCAGCAAAAAAAAAGGAAATAGAGACAAAAAAATTAAGACCAACCAGCAAAAAAAAAGGAAATAGAGACAAAAAATGTCACCCTTTCAGCGACCCAGTTGGAGAGGTACCAGGGCACCAGAACTGGGGTGAAAGTTCACCAGCTGGTCAAGGTGAGGCGGCCATTAACGTCTCCACTTAGAACAACTCGCTTCCCGCCTTAAGATCTCCACGGCGCTCATGCCGTCTTGGTACTTGATTAAAAGTAAAGATTTAATTCAATTACTTAATACACACACACACACAAACACACACACACACACACAAATCACGCCTATAATCCCCAGAGCGCAAACAACGGACATTTACGCCACATCTGACAAACATTTGAGGGTCATTTGGAAAACTTTGTATCGCCATAGTGGCAAGTTCTCAGCCCATCGCCTGAAATTGCAAGACACCCTCGAGTCCTTTAGTCTCCTTTTACGACTCCCACGGGAAAGAAATGGGGTGATGCTATTCATAGCCGGCATCATACAGCCAAATAACTTCATAGGACCTCTAAATTCTTCTTCTTCTTTTTGTGTGGGATACCGAGTCCTCCAAAACGACCCGATGAACTCTGGTATCAGAGTTCTGTAAATTATGGGATGATTCCCTTGAAAGCAGGTAACTAGATAAGAATCCAAGTGAGAGTGAAAAGGACAAATGAAAATTTAATGAATCTGACATCTGTCACAAGGCTTAAGCTATATTTTATAAACTGTCGGAAACAAAGCAAAAAACGTAGTTAAATATGGTCGGTGTAAGAGTTTTTTAGCTCAATGCCACACTATAGCCAGAAAATGTGGGCAAATGGATGTAGTACGTAGGTAGGCTAGGCCAATCCACCTGCCAAGCGTAGTGAGTATGGCAAGAAGCATATTGCTCCTACTTTGTCTGACAACATGCATCACGACTCTGAAAATCTCCTCTGTTTTAAGTATTCCAGTTTTGATTATTTGATTTGATGTATGATAAGTATACAAGCTGTTACAAAATAACGCAAAAATAATAATATTCTTTATTTTCATCAGTCGATGAAATAATAACAACACTAGTCTAGGTCAGTGCTACACTTCCATTCCAACGAATTTCGATTTGGCATACATTTCTGGTTATCTTCAGTTCATTAAAATGATTACACCCATGAAATAACAAGCAATGTATATCGAATCTCGCCGCGCCGCGTTGGCAACTTCAGTTGAACTTTGAACTGTCAAAGTAGTGCTGCGATGCAACAATAATTTTTTCGAGTAATTTGATATAAAAATAGAATTTTCGTAATTTTAAAAATCGACGCTACGGCTTGAAGTTTTTGACAATAGACTCTTTACAAGGGTCCCTTTTACACCCTCTCGGCTTTACTTGTTATTCTGTAACACGCGGTATATATATATTTAGGTTATTTAATTTCATTTTCAACATGAATTGGATTGAATATACTATCAAAATCAGCAAGTGACTCAGGTCAGCGGTCGCCTATCGAAAAGTACTTAGTAATAAAAAGAGTAAATGGAAAAAAAAAAGATTATCATTTCACCACCATACTTTCAGAGCAAGTATCAAAGAAGGCGAGTCAGCGTTTATAAAGTTAGCTAAGTAATAAGATAATGAACAGGGGTCGGGATACGAATTAAAACGAGCGTACAAACTGTCACCTCGGTTGTGCTACAGTTCAGTTTAATATTTTATTTGAATTTTTTGCGTGTGTTGCTGGAATAGAATAGCGCCACCCCAATTCTACCCGTAGGTGTCGCAAAAAGCGACCAAGGGATAATCAATCAATCTTGCACTGTGCTCGCGAATCAACCTGCCAAGCGTGGTAAGTATGGCAAAACCTACAAATAGAGGGAGGCCCATGTCCAGCAGTAGACTGTTGTGGCTGTTATTGTAAATGTTATGTATATTATGTTTTTTTTTATTTGGCACATGGCAAATATGCTGACATAACTTTGACAAAGGATTGCATAATTTTATGTTTGATTTTTTTGTTGAATTTTGCAGGAATCAAGATACCCTACACGAAATCAGGATGTTCACTTGAAGTTGAACACATCTGTAAAATTTTACGTTATAGAACTGAGTACTGGCAAAAATACGGAGCTAGTTGTGTGAACTAGTGTTGAGAGAGTATACAAATTTATTATGAAAGTATTACATCTTATTTACCATTGCAGTTTTAAAATTGTAAATTGAAAATTAATTTGTGTTTCGGATGTTCATCTATTGCAGTGCTATTATTTCATAATAGAACTACTTGAAGTTATTCTTTAGCAAAGTTCAGACGAGCCGCGGTAGACCAGATGGAAGAGTCGTCGCCACTAACGAAAATAGCAGGTTCAAATCCTGCTTGCGGTAGAAAAATTTGCAAGTTTTCTAAAACAAAAACAGGTTATGTCACAAAATAAATGAAAGTACTAAAGTTGTGTTTACTAAAAGTTAATAGAAGTTTTGGTCTTCTCGTAAATCCGGCTAAGTCGCAAGCCATGATTGTCGGGAGTAGCAGGCTGAGAAGTAAAATTGGGGTTGGGGATCTTCCCGGGGTTTTCTATAATAATATCTGCATTCCCTTTACTCCCAAAGCAAAAAATCTTGGGCTTATACTGGACAGTGATCTGTCATGGAAACCGCAAGTCAATGAAGTTAGTAGGCGTATGCATTACTCATTCCATTCTCTCAAGCGACTCCAGAACTTTCTTCCTTTTCAAACTAAAATCATGCTTGCCCAAGCTCTTCTTCTTCCCATTCTCGATTATGCTGACGTTTGCTATTTGGATGTGACTGAGGAGCTGCTTAATAATAAAACCTTGCTATTAGATTCATTTTCGGTCTCCGCAAATATGATCACGTCTCAGAGTTTCGCGCTCAACTTAAATGGCTCCCTATCCGACTTCGCCGCGATGTGCACATCCTTTGTGTCCTCTACAAACTCCTTCATGATCCATCCTCTCCTGATTATCTCCGTTCCCGTTTCCATTACTTATCCCCTGATTCCCGATCTAGGCGTTCTTGCATCACAAAGGTGCTTGAGTGCCCAAGATCAAACACCAAATTCCTTTTTAATTCTTTTACTGTCCGTGCCACTCAAATGTGGAACCAGCTACCGAGAGCTGTTCAAGATAGTCCCACCTACTTCACTTTTAAAAAGAGAGTGAAAGAGCATTTTATTTTATCTTCATCTTTGTGATTAATTATAATTATATTATTTATTGTATATTTTATAAGTATGTATGTAAGTATTATTATTGTTATTTGTCATATTAGTATTTATTAGTTTATTTGTAATATTATGTTTAGGTATTAGGTAGTTTTTAGATTGTTATTTTTCTTTTTATTATTGTATTTCTCTTGTTCCCGTATTATCCCTTCTTCCACCCTCATTAGGTTGGCTGGAAGAGATCTCTTATAGAGATAAGCTCGCCTATGTATTTAATTATAAGTTAAAACATTGTGAATCACTGCAATAAAGAATATATATATATAAAAGTGAAAATCAAATTCATTTTACTGTGGTTTGTCTAGCTGGAAGAAAAAATCCAAGTCCTGAAAACGTGGTCCAACCGTAGCTACAAACTTTTCACTCCTTGTTTATTTAACGGGCCTACTTCCATGAAGTGAGGTGAAAACGAGCTACGAGAATGCATTTTATGCATAATCTAAGGCACATCACTGTCAACAAAATGTTGTTTTTTAATCTTCAAGATATGAGGAATACGCCAGGGCAGCGCAAAATCTCATTTTATATTTAATTACGGAGAAATTAAAATTTGAAGTTACCTCTATTTTTCAGTGATGAAGCGTGGCGTAAGAGATTTCTTCCGCCAGTGCTAATCGAACTGTATTGATCTTAGTATGATTATTAATGGCAATTTCACGTTGAACCCGCCCGGGCGGCTATTTTTTGACAAAACGTCTTAGTTATTATGAAATTTAGCAAAACACTTACTGTTTCCGGCTGATTTCCTTGGGAATAAAAGGTTTTTGTTTTGATGTGTTTCCTCTGCTGTCAAAACTGACGTGGAATTGATCATAGATAAACGAGTATGATGCAGACGCGACACACACTACATTTGTTCGATATTTTGACCGTGAAAAATTATTGTAGCTAGAATTTTGCCGTAAAATATATCAACTATCTACAACAACGGCATTCTATCCGCTATGGATAATTTTGCCAATGTCAATACTACGTTGATTGATACATCGAACGAAACGCAAAATATGAACCGATTAGACGTAGGTATTAAAAAATTTTTTACGATCAAATAATAGAATGACGTGATTGTTAGTGCAGATTAGTATGAAGTAGTAAGGTTCGATTTATATGCAACACTAGAGGGTGGCACGGCGGCACAAAAGCAGTTTTTTAACCGCGGCGGAAATTTTTAATTGTAAATATGGAGCGCTGCGCATACGGTCACCACCAACCACAGTTTTAGGATAAATTATAAGAAAGCAAGGATAAGAATTATGTACATGTACTTACGTACATACATACATACACATATCACGCGCATATCTCTTGCAACTTGCGTACCTAGTATACAAAAGTATTATTTATGTTGGAAAAGATTTTTGACAGATTTCAGTTCAAGAGTGGGATCAATTGATTCGGAAGGTTTTTAGTGTTATGGGGTAGAAGGGTTCTAGAGTGGCACTGGGTCAAGATGTTCATGCTAGGGTAACACTGGGTTGAAAGGTTCTAGACTTATACCTAGCTGGAAAGTCCTAGAGTGTCACAGAACAAAATGCCAATACTAATGTTAAAATTTCGGGAAGGTCGAGAGTATCATTATATTAAAGGTTGTGGTCACCCTGGTTCGTTGGTAACACCGAAATATACCAAACATTGTATAGGGCTATAAATCCCTTTTCTAAAAATACCAATTTCAAGACCAAAAATTACAGGATTATCCAGATAGGAATGGATCAAAAAAACAATTAGAAGCACCTTCGATTTTAAAATTTTCTTAGTTACTTTAATAGATATCACCAAAATGTATGATAATTTTTAACTATGAAGCAATTCAACTGGTGTCGGTGATTAAAGGCAAAAGATTGTAAAAGGTGTTCGAAGGTTTGAAATTTTTAAGGCATGCGGCTCTGTGTATGTCTGATGGTCAACAAATATTGTTCAAAACCTAATGAACGGTGCGAGAATGCGACCGCTATATATTATCATATCATAATATCATACTCGAATATATAATGGCCGTCGCTAATTGGTTTTTGCTATTTATATTTTGAACTTACATCTATGTAGGTATACTGATTTATGCAATAAACGTTTAAAATTGAAAGTAAATTTAACAGTATTAGTTGCGCTTAAGGTGCACGCAATGACGAAAATGACAAAGAAATATCCAAAAAAAGTTTCTTAATGTCGAAGTTCGCAAAAAAATTTACAATACCAGGATGGACAAAAACGAAACAAAAATATGTTCGCGCAAAGTGCGTAACATGATACTGGCCACTTGCATTTTTAAACCTGAACTAATAAGTTGGCTTTATTTAGTTTAATGACTTTGCTTCTTCTGAAATAACGTTAAACTAAAAAGTTGTAAATATGATTTGAGATGTTATGAAGATAAGTGTTTTGTGAACTGATTAAGCTCTTATTTTTAGATGAATTCTTTTCATGTACTGAAAGTGTAAGAATAACAAACAAACAGACAGTACAGTTTATAGAGTTCATAATTAATATATATACTATGCGTTCAGCTAAGTCTTGGCGAATGGTTCAGCTTATTTCAAAATATGGACCTTATAATATAATGTAGCTTCCAAGTTATAATATCAACTTTGTGAGTAGTCCACCGAGAATCGAACCCGGAACCTTTGCGCCGCAGGCAGTCGCACTACCATTGGTCGTCAAGTATTGTATCAGTACCAGTTAGACTAACATTATATGAAATGGTGACACCTCTATAATATACTCTTTGACCTGACTTCCGAATTTCATTTGAATTTCGTTCCTTCCGGCGAAGTAGGACTCTTAATGAGTGAATCGAGAGACGACTTGTTATGACGTCACTATTTCTCCAACATTGCGCCAGAGAGAGACCCGAATATGATTTTCCAACTAGTGTAAAAGAGACAGAAGGATCAGCTGAGAGTGAATGAATAGATTTTCTTAAGAACTCTTCCTAATGAAATCGAAATGAAGACGTTTTGAAGTTCATCGTCTTTTTGTTTGAAACTTTCAAGGTTTTTCTCCAAGTTTGTGGTTTGATTTTTTTAAAGAAATGTACGTACGTTTTTTACAACTGTTCTTATTGCAACTCTTGTTGGAATTTCTTAATCATAAATAAGTTTAAGTTAGTAGTACGAATAGTTTATGCTTTGACTGGCCCGATGGCGTAGCGGATAGAAAGCTGCTACGCCGAGGGTCGTGGGTTCGACCCTCGAGGTACCCACAAGGCACAAACATAAGTTAAGTAAATTTTCAGATATTTGTGTTGATTCTGTGTGTTTATATTATGTATTTATAAAAAAAAGTATATTATATCAGCTATCTATATCCCAAAGTTCAAGCTTTTCTTAGTTTGGGGCTAGATGGTGTTGTGATATTTATTAAAATTTTGCTAAAATTCAGCCATCGTATTATCTATTATCTTTATTAGTAGGTAGGTATTAATTTTCCGAAGCACGTCAGTGTATGAAAAATATTCTCCTTCATATAAAAAATCGTCAGGTGGTGCCGGCTTAGAATAACATCACCCCAATTATACCCGTGGGTGAAGTAAAATCCAGAAGGGGCAGCACCGTTGTCTGTGAATGTAACATCTTGCACTGTGCTCGCCAATCCGCCTGCCAAGCGTGGTAAGTAAGCAATACCTTCCGATAAGGTGAGGCTTATGTCCAACAGTAGGCTGTTGTAGCCGTCAATTTAAAAAAAATACCAATATTGATGTTGGTGACCAATCATCTACCTATACCTATAGTCATGTAATGAAATTAGTAAGTTCATTAGGTTTCCATTTTTTCGAAAATTTCTTATTTTCGAATCTCAACAAAAACTTCTGAAATAAGCTTTATTTTAACACACTATATCAGCTTTTGTGCATATCATTTGTTTTATTTATGTTTCTGCAATAGCTAGATTACCATGTTTTTTTAAAATAATTGGGTCAGAAAAACCACATATCAACGGTCTAGTGTTGAACTGGTGACATCAAAGACGATTTGCCGACGGGCGCTGAGATGAAAGACGCCGCCGCGACGGAGAACTCCTTTGAACTTGCCGACGGTAAACCACGCTTGCTTTATTCAAGTATTTTGCCTATTTCACGACTACGTAATTGGTTTGTTTATTTGAATTATTGTTGATTTTAAATCGGTTAAATTCTTACCTACTTAAGTATAAGAGATTTATCGGAAAAAACATTTCACGATAAATAAAACAAAATAAGAACACGATTGCTTTCTGAGATAAAGCCTTAGCCTATGACACTCGGGATAATGTATATTCGAATGTGAATTGTATCGGAAGATACAATTCACATTCGAATCTGTTTAGTAATTAACGAGTTTCAGTCCTTTAAAGAATCGCATATATACACATACCTACTTATATGAACTCCAAAACATTACATTCCGTTTTTGGTTGTCGTGTCAGTTTGTCAGTCGTGTACTATATCAGCATCACGAGTAATCCGTTCAAGAAATCATCTTGTACTGGTTATTCTATAATAACTGTAAAAAAAAATTGCCGTGTGATGCCGGCTTAGAATAGCAATACCCCATTACTTTCCCGTGGGTGTCGTAAGAAGCGATTTAGGGACTCGAGGGTGAGTATTGCATAATGTAGGCGATGGGCTGACAACCTGTCACTACGGTAATACACAATATTCCAAATTACACTCAAATGTTTGTCAGACGTGGCGTAAATGTCCGTTATACGTTTATGTATGTAAAAAAAAACTGTATAATTTCGATCCATTAACTAGGAAACTTGACCTACAGTATGGCCATCCCAATAAATTGTCAGATTATTGGTGCTAATGCTATGGCAGAGGGTCCATTTGCCTTTGTTAACATATTTTTCAGTATGCAGATTCTTTTAAGATGACAGTTGTCAAATATGGCTTTTTGGGAAAGCCTTACTTTAATACTCCTTTGTAATTATTTTAATTTAACATACTTAGGTTATTAATTGAAGTTCTGATTTAAGAAATAAATTTACCTAATTACATTTGTAATTATGCTCGTGTATAAGAAGTACGTTCGTTTCTTATATATTTATGATATTAAAATTCAGAGGAATACTGGAATTACCGCCGTGTGACACAGGTATAAAATAGCATCACGCCAATTTTACTCGCAGGTGCCGTAAAAAGCGCCAATGGGTTAAATTCATGCAGGGGACGGGAAGCATCATTCCCTGTGAATAAAACATCTTGCGCTGCGCTCGCCAATCCGCCTGCCAAGCTAGGTAGCCTATGTCCAGCAGTGGACTGTTGTGACTGTTAATATATGTACTGGGATTGGGTCTATAGAAGAAGAATAAGAAAAAAAAACCTAATGTAAAACCAAACCGATAAAACAACATTGGCCTTAGCAAACCAGGATCTTATTTATACGCTAAGGAACATTATAATACGAACCAACGTGTTCGGGAAAAAATTGCTTTGTTAAGGGGAAGTAGGTACTGTGTAGATTTAAGATGCTATACAATACAATGTTTTTTTTATTGTCTACTGTGTAGGTACATAGGTCTAATAATACAAGCTAGGCACAAGTTATGCTGTGTGATGCCGGCTTAGAATAGCATCACCCCATTTCTTTCCCGCGGGAGTCGTAAGAAGCGACTAAGGGACTCGAGGGTGTGTATTGCAATTTTAGGGGATGGGCTGACAACCTGTCACTATTGCGATACACAATTTTACGAATGACCCTCAAATGTTTGTCATACGTGGCATAAATATCCGGTTTTTCTGCCGTTTACGCTCTGCCTAACCCGAAATGGATTATAGGCGTGATATGTGTATGTATGTAGTCACCACAGACCAAAAAATTCAGCACTGACGGCACATGACATTCCGGTGGTCTGTGGTCACAACAGTGTATCCATAGTAGTAGAAGTATACTTTCATATGTTCCTTGTCATATATACATAGGTAATTTATAGTAATTACCCTGTAAATCTATAATAGATAATTGGATAACCTATTTGTAATTAATTAACAACAGTACCTACCTAAAATGGGGAGTTATATTTCTGCCTACAAACTATTGTATAGTTTGGCGGATTTCAGTGTAAAAACTTGTGCTGATTTTGAAATAAAAGTTCATTTATTATTATTATTATTATATAGGCGGTTCTCCCACTTGTCATCGGGAGCCGTATTTGTATGGAAATAAGGCCGTTATTGTATGGAAATAAAATCGGAATTAGCAATTCCCTTTCGTCTGACAGACGCATGCGTTAAAAATACGTAGCTATGGACGACAAGTGGGAAAACCGCCTAAAATTCACGACATAAATGCAGGGCAATAATTCTCTTATTTTTTAGTCATTATTATGCCATCGGATGTAAATTTTCATTAAAATGTCACTGTGATTTTCTATATGTCAATCTTTTAACGGAATAAGAAATGACTAAAACTTGACACACAACTGAAACGATTTTTATTACGCAGAGTTCAGAAGAAAAACACAGAAGAAATATGGCTACGTGCTTCGGAGGGCACGTTAAGCCGTCAGTCCCGGTTGCTGTCTATGTTTACTTAGACGGCAGTCGTTACAAAACCATGTCAGAGGCCTATTACTAGTAGCAGGCGGTTGAAAGTCCTTGGACGACTTGGTTTCCCACACGAAAAGAGAGAGAGAGGCCAGGGTGTGTTGCGACGCTTAGATCAGAATTACTTTGTAGAAAAATGTCTTGAATTATTGATTTAAGGCCTCATCTACCCCGATACATCATATATACCAGTCATTTTGTACCTTACTACACTACTTAAAGTTCGAAACCAATGGAAAAATATAACAATGGTACACTAGAGGTTAAACTTTCTTTTTTACCTACGACTTACCCTTAACAGTCCGCCGCGTTTCCTTTGCCGAAGAAAAATCCATCCGGATTAAAAAGGGACGCACCCGTGTGTGAACGCCACTGTATCTCTCCGCTGAACAAGGGACGGGGAAACCATTTTCTTTTAAAGCTTTTGTTCCAACAGAAGCTATAAGATACAAAGCTATAAAATATTGCACCCGTATATGAAAGCTACTGTATATCTTGCTATAGAAGATATAATGGGCTATTGTTCCATCAAAATGTAAATAGAAGCTGTATAACGCAATGCAATTAACTTTTATTTTGATGTTTAGTCCGAGCCCAATTTTACGCTAGATCTAAGATCAGGCTGGGAAAAAATCGACACTGTAGCGAGCTCATCCGCAAAATCATAAGGGCATTTACAATTTCACTTGACTACCCAACTCCCATGGGAGTTTCAAAAACGTGACAGTCTTTGGTCAGACACCCTTTAGTAGTGGAAAGGTAGGTACAGCCACAGAATATATAATAGTACTAACGTAGTACAGCTGGACTATTGAACAGACCAGTCTTCAGCTCTATGCTAAAAAGTGCCTACTTAGCTCGCATACCATTCATACATACACATATCACGCTTTTATCCCTTGTGGGGTTGGCAAACCGTTAATGGCCTTAAAATATGGTCGCTATGTCCACGTCTGACATATATTCAGGGCCGTTTCAGATCGCGTCAAGTCGCGTAGTTCGTCTTTATCACTATAAAGCGACAGATCCCTCAAAATTAAAATACAAATGAAGCCCTCATGTCCCTTAGTCACCTTACGTCACCCGCGGTAAAGCAATATGTCTATTCTAAGCTGGCATCACACGGTTAATCACATCGCATACCATAGTAAGAGTTAAAAGCTTTTACTACAGCTCCAGCATTATCCTGCTAGTTTATGCCATTGATGTATATTTAAAGGCATGTTGGCTATACCCTCCGTATACGATACTTCTTTAACCTTAATTTATATAATTCTTTTTGTGTCTTTTCATTGTCTAAGATGTTTTGATCAAAGCTATTTGGAAAAGGAAATTGATATTTTAAGGAAAAAATATCAAACCGTACTTCGTTCGTTATTCTGTTATTTTCCCTACAAGGGACAAAACGTACCCCTTAACTCCTACAAAATGTAATCATTTAATAAAATTTATATTTATTTGCCTCGTGGAGCCGGCTCAGAATAGCATCATCCCATTTCTTTACTGTGGATGTCGTACGAGGCAACTAAGGGACTCGAAGGTTACTGACAACCTATCAATATATTTACCATTTGCTGAATGGCCCTCAATGTTTGTCAGACGTGGCGTAAATGTACGCTTTTACGGCCGTTTACGCTCTGCATAACCCGCTAGGGATATAGGCGTGATATATGTATGTAAGTACATACATAATTATGTGTAGTGTGGGAGCGATTTCAAATAAAATATAGTTCTTTTTATTTATTTCTCCAGAAACACCTTAAAATTTCACATGCAATCTTCATATTGACACGAGCCCCCAAACATATTTCACAAGTGACATATTATATTAAAGGGGGGTCCAAGGAGGGGGCCGGCACCCCCCTAGCGTTTCTCAAACCCATAAATTCCATAAATGCGAATCATAAATTCTGTCACCAGGTCCACTAATGTACTGGAATTGAGAAGGGAAAAATGTGTCTATTCCGCCCTTTTGGAGTATTAAAATGTATGGAATTTTTAAGAATTTTTGTGAGTTTATGTGTATTTGGGGTTGAATCTGTGGTTGAGTTTCAATCTTAAGAAGTATTAGTAGGTATTTTGTAGGACAATATTTCCTATTCTTCTTCTTCTATTCGTGTGGGACACCGAGTCGTAAAACGACCCAGTGAACCCTGGTTTCGGAGTTTTTTTTCTACTAGTAGCAGGCCTCTGACATATTTGTGTGACGCCCGCCGTCTAAATAATCATGGATATCTACCGGGACCGACGGATTAACGTGCCTTCCGAAGCACGTAACCATCTTTCTTTTCGGACAATCTGGTGGTTCCGCCTGCAATATCCTTACCAAACTTGAAACAAATTCACAAAGTGATAAATAACAACTTTTGTGTGTGCCCCACCGAGATTCGAACCCGGAACCTTTGCGTCGCACGCAGTCGCACTACCACTGCGCCTCATCGGCCGTCATATTTCCTATGGGGGTCGACCACAAATAACGTAACTCGATTTAGAGGGGGGGGCTGTAAATTCTTAAATTTGCGTTACGTAATTACTGGTCCTAGGGGGTGACCACTAAAACTACCGAGTAAGAACCACTGGTGGTTTTAGTGGAACATTTACTAGCGAAAAAACGGAAAATTATGGAAAGGCTGGATATAAGGAACTACTTCCCAAAATAATATGGATGGGTGTATTGAACTAAAATAAAAATACGCTTCATACAAAACTACACACATTTATCACGCCTACATTCCTTGCGAAATAGGCAGAGCGTAAAAGACCGTAAAAAACGAACATTTATGCCTATCTAAATAAACCGATCTAGCTAAATTTAATTTATCAAGAAAGTCATTTTACAAACATTTGAGGGTCATTCAGAAAATTAAATATTAGTCACAGGTTGACAGTCCATCGACTAAATTGCATTACATTTGTAACCCTCGAGTCCCTTATTAGCTTCTTAACAAACTCTTTTTACCAAACGCAGGTGTACATGCTCGTACATACCATTATGTCATACAACATGCAATATTTTTTATTTCAGCTAAGGAGTTTAATTCAAACGTAAGCACAGAATTCTTTAAAGCTTTATTTACCAACAGCAGTTTTCAAAAAAAGAACAAAACACAAAAAAGTCTTCAGGAAAACGACGGAAACTCCGGAACGGAAGTCGCCGGCTACCGGAAGTGCGGCCATGTCGGTAAGGGCGTCGCGTAAATCAGCTTCGTGGACGGCAGTCTGAAAGGGTCATAAAATATAGGGTCATAACAAATCAATCTACCATACTTTATGGGGTAATCGTGCTTGAACATTAAAAAACCAAGATTTTTGTGGTTTTTATTTTTGGGATTACACACAGGCAGGAGTGACTGATTGAGACAAGAAAGGTAGATTGAATACCAATTTTAAAACACGGCATGTTAAAAAACACAAAGAAGACGGCGCACTTTTCATACAAAATTACCCCACGTCCTATAGCAATGTGACGTATCTCAAAAAAAAGGAAAAAATGCATATAAAAATATGTCATACTCAAAAACTTATATTTTTCACACCAACATAAAAAAAAATTGCAATGAAAATTACTTCAGGGGCAACTGTAAAAATACGTTTTTACGAGTATTTATGAATCGATTAAAAAAAATATACTCGTAAAAACGTATTTTTTACAGTTGCCCCTGAAGTAATTTTCATTGCATTTTTTTTATGTTGGCGTGAAAAATATAAGTTTTTGAGTATGACATATTTTTATATGCATTTTTTCCTTTTTTTTGAGATATTTCACATTGTTATAGGACGTGGGGCAATTTTGAGCCTTCTTCTTTCTAATGCCGCAGGCAGGATTCGATCCTGTGACTTTTACAATCAGTACAATCGATGCTATAATATAACGGGTTTTAATTAGAAGCCCTTTATCCCAGTGACTAATTCAATAAAAATATATGTACTTTCCAAGACAGAGGTGTTTTGCTTACATGGATACATACATACAAAGAAATATCACACATTTTTTCCTTGCGCGATAGGACACGTCACGTCTGACAAATAATTGAAAACTGTGTCAGAAACGTCATTACGTACATGGATATATTTTAATAAACATGTCAATCAATGATCGAGACAGGTAGAACTATACCGCTTTATTTCATTATAAGTAAGAATACGGCTTATGATCTCAGAACTCCACAAATGCATCTATAGTAGAGTCACCCATTACAAAACATCATCAAAATAAGGGTACCTCAGTCTGTGAGGCAAAAGGACCACCCTGGCTGTCACACAATTTTTCCTTCACACCCTCAGAAAAACTGTTTAAGGCAAGCTAAACAAGCAACTCCTGAATCGTTTAGAGCAATCAGGTGCAGAATAATCACCAATAATTACATGCAGACAGACGGAACGAAGTCTTTTCGTAAATTGAAACAAAAAAAGCCCCACGGCGTCTTTCCCTGACAAGGATTTAGGGAGAATGGAAAAGTCTTGGATTGATAGCTTCTTGAATACCATTTTTTTTAAATGATGGGTTTGCTCTTGACTCTAGTCTAGGTCATAGGACAGAGACAGGGTCTAAGATGGAGCGAGCTCACCCAGAAGAAGCCTGTTCACTCTTACTTTGAAGAGATTAGGGTTGTAAGTGTTTGGAAACACAGACGCAGGTAGTGAGTTCCACTCTTTAGCAGTGCAAATTTTGTTCCAAATTTTCTAAATTACATCGTATTTGGTAGGTATAAACGTTTGGAGAACATACAAGCTCTCCCGGTTCCCGGGTCCCGGTGATACCATTTTAATTTCTCCAAAGCAGATGAGCCACGATAGCCCAGTGGATAGAGGTGTCGCTACTGAGAGCGAAAGTCGCGGGTTGGAATCCTGCCTGCGGTGTTAATAGTTTCAATTAATAAACATCATCATCAACCATAATTTCAAGAAGCTGAAGGCGGGTCTGTCCCTATTGGGGGGTTGCCTGCCTTGAATTGCATAATTAACTCGCGTATCAGTAGCAAGTGGGTTGGAAAGCACAGCTACTACTACTGCCCATTCCCGATTACTGTGCCGCGTTACAATAGCACCACCCCATTTTTGCCTCCAGGTGTCGTAAAAATATAAACGCGACAGTAAAATACGTACAGAACTGGAAAAGAAATTCAAAACGTAATCTTTAACTGAAAAAATCATCCACGTATACAAATAATGGTAAACTCTTGAGGAATTCGGGAAGGTACGAGTATATTTAAATAACGCCCCAAGACGTAGGTAACCGAGTT
The DNA here is from genome assembly GCA_027580185.1 of Tuta absoluta. NCBI lineage: Eukaryota > Metazoa > Arthropoda > Insecta > Lepidoptera > Gelechiidae > Tuta > Tuta absoluta. The sequence continues at coordinate 4,525,002 of JAQAHW010000023.1, read as the reverse complement.
ATCTTAACCATCTCTTGAAGAGTTAATTAATAAAGTTTTCTTTTTTCTTCACAGTTTCAGGGATCGTTTTTATAGCTTTTTATCTACAGTGTTGGGTGTCTAATCTACAACCTGTCACTAAAGTTATACACGATTTTTCTGAGACGGCTCTTAAATATTTTGTCAGACGTCACCATAATGACTGTATTTTACAACCGTAAACGCTCTGCGTACCCCGCAAGGAATACATGCGTGTGTGTGTGTGTGTGTGTGTGTGTTATTTTCAACGGTTTTTCATTTTTCGTTTCTTAGTGTAGGTAAATGAAAGGACTTCTTACATGTTTGCTGCAAAGAAAATTAGTTACATATAAGTTTCTATAAGATATCAAATTAGTAATTTTTAACTTTTATTTTGGCGTAATGTCCGCTTGGGAAAGTTATTCATTTTAACAGGTTTTATTTTACCGTATTTTTTCACCTACTGTTGATTTTCCCAAGAGTTATTGAAACCTTTTTAAATAAAGGCAGGACTTAAAACTGATCTCCACATCCATCAATCCATTACACTATTACCTAAATTACTCAAGTCACACGAAATTTCAACGGCTTGAATATGCACCTTTATACAGCCCCAAATCAATACGTCATTCTCGAAAAGCAACTTATTAGGATTCCGTAGCCAAAGTAACAAAACGGGACCATATTACTGAAACTCTGCTGTCTGTCTGTCGGTATGCCTGCTACCAGGGCCCAGATTCTCTTATTTTATAGCCATTGTAATGCCATTGAATGTAAATTGATATTATGATGCCATTGTGATTTTCTTTGCTTCATTCATTGTAATGCCATCGAATGTCAATTGTCATTATAATGCCATTGTGATTTACTTTACTTCATTCTGTTAGCAGAATACGAAATGAACAAAATTGACCCAATGACAGGCAATTGACACATAACTGAACCTTTTATTTAGCAGATGAGATGGCTCTGTACTTTGTGAACTGTGTTAGTGATAGTAAAAATCAGCGTTAATGATGAATAAAGCTATAGTAACAAATGTTGAAACTACAAATCTCTCTCTCTCTCTTTTCGTGTGGGACAATTAAAATTAAATAAAAATTTGAGAGAGAGCTCCTGTACAAAAGAAACGTGCATTTTTGTTCGTTTCTGTTATTTTTATAAATAATAGTAAGGAACCCTTCGCAACCGAGTCCAAATCGCACTTGTCCTGTTTTTTACCAAGGAAATTACTTTTTCGGCAACTTTTTACAGCTTGTGGACAAAGAGACAAATTTGTGCAGGTGCCCTTTAGTCATTAAAAACAGTTTATTACACTCGGCCAATTATCGCGCCATCTTTTCCCGGCGCCATATTGTTTTTAAATTTATTGCCTCCATTACGTCACGTCGCTACTACTTTACATTAGGGTCAACGTGCCTGTCACAAACCAGTTTGTTCAAATCTCAATCATGAATTAAAAGTAGCTACGTATATATTTTTTTTCTTTTTAATACAAAAATATTATTAAACGGTTAAATATGAAAGCTTTTATTTCAGTAACATAAACACGTTAAAAAAATGGCATAGGTTTGTATTTATTTAACGCTTTATTGCACACAATATAAAACACAGGACAATAACATTTAAAGAAAACAACACAAAAGGCACTACTTTTTTTTATAAATCTACAAACACAGTTGTACTTTATGCTATCTCTCTACCTATAGCATAAAGTACCTAGTTTGGGATCTGAACGTTCACTCTACTTACATAATTTTGTTTTATATTTTTATTTATTAACAATGTTGCCAGCGATGATATTTCGATAGTAACAAATTTTTGAGCTACGTAAATAATGTTAATCGAAATTTCGGTATAAAACAGGTGTTTTGACTTTTTATGGTGTTGTAAAGTGACTGGGACTAAAATGTTGATATTTACGACTTTTTATGAGTGAATCGTAAAGATAAGATGGACATTTAAAATTACTCACCTGGAATTCGACATTCGGCAATGGGTTTGTGGGTTTTGTGAAAATATGGGGTTAAAGGTAAACTTGCTTTTTTTATGGCTGGACTCTGCCATTTTTAGCCCCGGGGCTTTAAAATCTACACCATACTGGTTGGTGGGGAGCGAGGGCTCACCCGGAGAAGTTTGTGTGGTTTGACAATAATGTTTTAGGTTTGTTTTGGCAAAATCGTGTATCCCTATAGTGACAGGTTGTCAGCCTATCGCCTAAAATTGTAATACACATGAAAACCTCGAGTCTTTTAGTCCTCTCTTACGACATCCGCGGAAAAGAAATAGGTTGATGCTATTCTAACCCGCAATCACACAGAAACCTAAAAGTACGTGTTAAATAAAAATACTTCCTCACTTAAATAGCTACTTACTTATTAACCAAAAGCAAAATAAAAAAATATTAAACACACAATAAAACAGTACTCATCTGGGTGTTACTTTTTTGTTACAGTTTATTTTGTTCTAGAGTTCTAAAGATAGAAAATGTGATAATTGGACCATAAAATTATTTCAATACATCCTCTACAATTTTAAACGACTCAAAAATAAAAGTTTTAGGGCCTTACTACAAAAAAGTTGTACGCCTTTGTCAAACATATCTCTCCATACAGAAAAAAAACCGCTAGACACAGGTTTAACACGCGTCTATTGTTTTTCAATATAATCATAAAAAACAATAAATTTATTTTTATTTTCCAAAAATGTGTGTGCATCTGTGTGCCTCATAGTTATAATTCAATCACGGAACTTGCAGTCCATATTAAAAACTATCAACGACAATTTGGACGTGATTTTTTATATCATACTAAAAATACTTATACTGTTTGAATACTATTTTAAAACACTCTCAGTGTTAAGTATATTTCTTTGAAAATTTTCGAGTTCTAAAAAAGGAACCCTAGGTACTGATAACAACTAAATTATACACAAAAAGAATGACAAAGAAAAAAAAAACATAATTTGAAACGCAGTTTTTGAATCATGTGATTTACCTAAGCACGCGTGGTATATACCTCTACCCATTCAGTCGGTTCTTGTTTTAAAATAGTGTTTATTCTATAAATGACATTTCTACCTTCAATTATATTGTCACATTAACTTGTCAACGTGGCTCCTGCACTATAATTGTTGGCTCTCGGTCTATAATTAACACAATGTTTGACTTGTCCGCCGTATTTAACTTTGTTGGCGTAATTGGCAACTTCAATTGTTTGTAATGAATTTTTAAAAGTTTGCAGTTCAAAGTTGTATTATTTAAAAAAATGCGTAGTTGAGTGAAATTTTACAAGAATTTTAGTGATAATTTGTGGTTCTCAAAGAGGTCCAAATTACTTACAAACCAACCTTTAATTAGTATTCTGTTGTCGTGTATGATGGGACATCTTGTTAATGATCAACACGATGAACCCATTTTCGACAGATTTCAATCGCCTACTACCTACATACATACATACATAATAACACGCCTTTATCCCTTGCGGGGTAGGCAGAGCATAAACGGCCGCAAAAAACGAACATTTACGCCACGTCTGACAAACATTTCAGGGTCATTGAGAAAATTGTGTATCGCCATAGTGACAGGTTGTCAGCCCATCGCTTTAAATTGCAATATACACCCTCGAGTCCCTCAGTCGCCTCTTACGACTCCCACGGGAAAGAAATGGGGTGATGCTATTCTAATCCGGCATCACACGGCACAACTACGGCCTACTACCTACCTAGTACCTACTACTAATAGGCATCTGAAATAGTTTTGTATCGGCTGCTATTTATATGTATAAACATAGTCAGAAACAGGGAACGCCAGTTTAACGTACCTTCCAAAACACGGATCCTTTGTGTGTCCTCCTCGAATCGTACTTGACACTTCGGGATCCTTCGGGCACCAAACCACTCCAATCGCACTATTTTGGGCAAATGTGTAAGTAGTGCTGGCCGTGTGATGCCAGCATAGAATAGCATCACCCTATTTCTTCCCCGCGAGTGTCGTAAGAGGCGACTAAAGGACTCGAGGTTTTCATGTGTATTACAATTTTAGGCGACAGGCTGACAACCTGTCACTATAGTGATACACGACTTTGCCAAAACAACCTTCAAATATTATTGTCAAACGTTGCGATAGCGACCGTACTATGCGGCCGTACACGGTCTGCCTTCCCCGAAAAAGATTATAGGCGTGATATGTGTTTGCATGTATAAGCACTCAACGGCCATTTTTTTAAAACGCCCTTAGAAAAGTGAAACGTTAACAAACTTACCTAACTAACGGAGAGTTAGATAAAATTGTACTATAATTCTAACTTGTAATCTAATTAACTATCCATATTATTAACATAAACACGTGGTTGTTGAACCACTAACTTAACTATTAAAACTAAAGCTCACACAAAGTTACACCGGAATAAGTTGCTTTATCAGTTGAATTTCATCTTAAATGGTTTAGTTAATTCTTTCAACGGGCCTATGGCGATGTTAAATTATAACAAGGGTGGGTGTCCCAATTGGGGACTGGGTTCTGTAGATATCCCTATCCGTACTAATATTATAAATCTGAGAGTTTGTGTGTGTGTGTATGTATGTTTGTTACCTCTTCACGCTCAAACGGCTTGACCGATTTGGATGACATTTGGAACACAGGTACAGAATAACCCGGAATAACACATAGGCCACTTTTTACCGCGGGAAAACAACTATTACCACGGGAAAATGACCGGCAGCGGGTGAAACCGCTGGGCGGAAATCTAGTTGTTAATAAACTATTTACCGAAAAATATCATTTTGTTGCGGCACAAACTAATATTTTTATAGGTGAAAATTGTAATTAAAATCGAGATAGTAGTTATTTAAAAAATTCAATAGGCTTCAAAACGCACTATTATAAGCACTACACTATATATAAGCTGTTGGGATCAGGCTTACCTAACAGTGACAGTCTCAACAGTCCACTACTGGACATGTGCCTCCCCTTATGGAGGGTATTGTATACTCGCCACGCTTGGTAGGCAGATTGGCGACTGCAGTGCTGCAAGATGTTGCATTCAAAGGAAACGTTGCTGCCCATTCCTTGGCTGATAATTCCCTTAGTTGCTTTTCACGACGCCCATGGGTAGGATTGGGGTGATTTTATTCGATGCCAGCACCACACGGCATGATGTGATAGATGATAAATTAACTTTTTATTGATTTTACTTTTCAAACGTTACGTGCTTGATTTTAGGTTACAATTTCTTTTTAATTTTTTAATTAAGGATGGGTTTGCTCTTGACTCTAGTCTAGGTCACAGGACTAGTACAAGAAAGAAATACATCTCTTTTGACTTATCCAAAGAAAAATAAAAAATAAAATAAATCACGCCAATTTTATCATGAGCATGTGGTTTTATTTTCTTCCTTCTAGTAAATTTTTCTTTATCTTGTGGAACCCTAAAATTGGTTAAAATTCAACACATTCAAACTAATCTATTAAGATCACCTATAAACGATCACTATCAGTTTTCATTTTACCAAAAACATTGTAATTTCCCAAATGTTAATTATCTGATACAGTGTTTTTTTATTTATAAATATTTATAAGATCATTTTAATGTTTATTTATTCAGAGTAAAAGCGTTAATGTCGTTAGTATACTTTATGGATGTTTTTTGTATGGTAGGTGAACAAGTATGATTTTTTAGATTTTGTATTTTTTTATTTTACGGATGCCTCTTTCTATTTTTTATTATTATCCGGATCTCCTACTGTTTTGTCTGACTCCGACCAAAGAAAGGTTGAAAGTAAGGAAGTATAGTTAAGGACTTTTCTCAAAAATATAGACATGCGTTGGACACGTGTTTATATATATGTTCTTCATACATAAAAAAAAAACATTTGTAAAAAAATGCGTTATTAATAATTTTTTACTATTTGTGTTCTTACTAAACAGTTTAAAACATTTAAAAATGCTCATGGTTTCGAACTTAAGGATGTATCGAATCATTCCAACTATGGCACAAAACCGTTACAAATGAACTAACATTTGAAATTTCGAACTTTTAAAACTAATATATTGTCCATTGTTAAAAAGCCAAAACACCTAATTATTTATGGGGCGTAAATTTCCATATAAAAAGTAAACTGCTATAAACCAGCGGTCATTGTCCATGGGCATGTCATGGGCTAGAGTTGAACACGAAACTCAACCAAGGGTCATTCTTATCATCTACAATACCATGCTGCAAAATTATGAAGGCCGCTACGTCACAACCAAATTAATTTTCATGTTCAATTTGATGGTACAGTTGATGTAGGAGAAACTCATCACTTTTAAATGTTGAGTTTTTTCAGTGACTAATATTAGACAAAAATAACTGAATTGTGCAACCAAATTTTAGTTCGGCTTCAAACTTGTATAACAACCAAAACTATGCTTTCTAAAAAGTGTGCCTTATTTCTCTAAATGTGTTAAACTGTGATTTTGAAAAAAAAACTGACCATGGTATCCTGGTGCAAACAAAGAACTTCTATACGAGGGCCAATTTTAGTTTAAGAATCACAGCACCTATCTATCACACATCTGGGTAGAACAACTCTACACTGGACCTTAAAATGTTTCTCACACCTATAGTTGTTCCAAGCAGGTTTTAAAAGATTGTAAACAAACTAGACACTCTTTGTCTATTTTTTTTTGTTGACATCATTAAACTCTGCAAAAAATAAGAACAGAACATAAAAACTGTCATTCAGCCATCGTAAGATTGTTTACATTGCACGTCGCTTCGAGACGAGTACCAAGAAATTGAAAATTTGGAAGTGTGAGTTGAGGCGCCGGTAGTTTAATTGGCTGAGCAGTGGGACTGTACTGTACGGTCCCGGGTTTAATCCCTAGCGGACGATAACAGTTTTTCAATTTCTCATATATTTTATTGTTTATACTCTTATAAAACCTCCATGGAATTACTATTGTGAGATTATACCTCGTTGCAGCATTTAGGAACGACCCTGATCTTATCTGACACTCGTAACGACGTTATCAGCCGCCCAAACTAATTGTATCCATTGTGTATTGCCTATAAACCGCGCGGGTTCGCGTTTTTACATAAAAAGGCCAAATAAATAGTCTTCACTACTTTATTATTGTGGTTTTTATGTGTTATAGCTGCGTAAAGATTGTAAACTAATTTGTGGGTAGTTTCTACGGCACGGAAGCCTTTTTCGTGCTATTTAATAACACCTTGTAGTAATTTTTATGTTAAGTTTACTTTAAAAACGACTTTGAGTAGGTACTTAATTAGTTTTAGTTAGTTTGACGATCGTGACTGTTGTTTGTTAACTTAGTTGGAAAATTGTTGAAAATGCACAAGCCATTTCAAACTTTAAAAAAAACTATACTATACCGCTTAGGAGCATAATCAGATCCATAGATCCAATGGAAATTCAACAAAAAAATAGACAAATAATTTCATAAATTTTATTTATACTTTTTTATACAAGGTTGTTTTTTTATCTCCTTGGCAACACAGGTCACTATGCTATTGAAGAATAATTTATTTTATCTAATAATTACCTATTCAATTTCTTGTTGATATATCAATGGATAATTATGCACAATTACAAAGACTTATTAAAACAATGATACTGCAGTACATACATATTGTAACATATGACTTTCTGATCACTCAGATCTTTGATGGTGGTTAAACACCCTACTTTAGGTACTTTCTGATAGAGATCAGTTTTTTTGCACAGTTGGTACTGTCAGACGAACAAGTCTAGTTACGAATGCATTATGGTTCAGTACCTGAACAGGTTATATATAATTACCCATTCGACAATAGGTTTTTATTATTAATTTACAATATATTTACATCATATAAATGTTGAAAAAATATGTCTTAGAAAGTAGGAAAAACTATTTACTAAACTTAGGCTAAATAAATAAACAATTTATCTACCAACTAAATTACCTATTTCGTTTGTGGTACTGTTTAAATCCGTATCTAGGCCTGTTACATTATTTCTATTAGGTACTAGTCAAAGTTCAGGATTCTTGAGTCTGCCATATATATATTTTTTAATTTAATTTCAAAGAAGTAATTTTTTATTTTAAAAGTATTTTGGATTTAATGACATCGGCCTTTTTATGACTTTTATGAAATTAATTATTGTTTATACACTGTTATCAATCTAGCATTATTAAATTGAATTTGACATGTAATTTTTTATTACCAAATAAAGTAACATAGCATAAAAGTTTATAATGATATTTTAATAAATTTTCACTGCTTTTAAAGCGACTTGTCGTTTCAACAATACAACAAAAACCTTTATAGTCGTAAGTTATTTTTCATGGTGACTGTACAGAACTAATTATAACTAGTAAGTTACTGGCAACGTGAATCAACTCCTTGAATGACATTTCCTGTCAGTAAGATGCGTGACCATCATCGCCCGAGGAGCTTTTACTCATTCACTCACTCATTTGGTCAGTGAATGAGTTATAAGATTTTAGATATAATTAATTGTGGTACTCTCTCAAAATGTTACTATGCCCTAACAGGATATCTTTTAGCGAAATATCACTACGGTCTGGTGATAAGGAAGATTTTTCCCCAAGGAACATAGGTCGAAATATGAACAAATTTTTAGACCCCAATACAAAATTTCCGATAACTGATTTGGGTTACTGTGGAAGCTCAAAATATTTTTTGTCATATTCCTTGAAGAAAGTTATTCCTTATCACCAGCCCATTCTCTGTATCGGTCACTAGTAAAATTTCACCTTATATAATGTTCTGCGCATTGTGTCACATTTTAAGTACCCAATAATTACATCTATGTTTACTGATTTATGCAATAAATAATAAAAAAAAAAATTGACTTCTGAAGTACTTTCACTTCAACTTTCTTTTTGTATTAATCTCCAGTTTTAGTTAACACACGTTGCAATGTAGTTATTAATTATTTAAAAACAGAACAACAATTTACGTGATATAGAAAACAATTTCATTATTATTGTTAAGAAAGAGGCTAGTATTGATCATTATATGTGGCCAAACTATTTGCAACAGTGACAACCTTTTCTGCAAATACAACAACAACATTCTCATTTATGACCATATCGCAAGTAACTATGACAATTGTTAATTTTTATCGGTGATTGAAAAAGTTTTCAAGGTAGTGGGTCATCTTTTATTCTTCTTTTTAGATTTCAATGAGATTCTCATTTTCTCAGTGGTGATCTGGAAAGAAACAAAAATATGAATGCAAACAAACTCAAAAAATAATAATATAGCCAAGTCTGCCATAGTTATATAAGGTCCTATTAAATTCAGTGCAAATATTTTTAGGCTGAGCTCTACTCGTAAAACTGAACAACTTTTCCCAATAAACATAGGTCGAAATACGAAAAATAAAATTGCACCTCTCATACAAAGTGACACTTTTTTTGAACATTGTTGTATGGTAGGACCAATTTTTTTTTTCATATTTCGGGCTATATTTTTTGGGAAATGTTGTTCAGTTTTACGAGTAGAAAATACCCTAAAAATATTTGCACTGAATTTAATAGGACCTTATATAGCCATATAACTATGGCAGACTTGGCGGTGTTTTTCAGGTCTGCAACAACTAATATTACTAATTTTAACTACCAATCATGTGAACTACATTGCAAGGCTAATAAATTAAAGTATCAGGCAGCTTATAAAATAACCGTATAATTTAATCGAAGGTTTAAATAAACCATAATTTAACCATCACGCGTGTTACGCAAACCTTAAAACAAAAAAATACTTTAACCGCAGAAATGCGTTGACCAGACACGCACTTCTTACTTTTTTTTCTTTTAATTTGCATTTTGTTTATCAGCAATCTGAATGGTTAACTGAACGGTTAATTGCGAACGTTGATGGCAACGTAAACCGTTAGTTATCTGATGAAAGCCCGGTTAAATGATTAGACGGTTTTGTGGTTGGTTTAGTGTACATTGCTGGCTTAGGTGGGGAGTACACTTGACGTCCGTTGCTGCAAATTTTTAGCGCATTTGTGCATGCGTCTGTCATACGAAAGGCAAAGGCAAATTCCATTCTCATCCCCAAACTTTGCGATTACGGTGCGTTTAGGGATGCATTGTTTAACTAAACGATGCAAAAAATACACCCGTCAACGCAACGTCGTCGTCGTTTATTTGTTAATAAGATCGGAATTTCTTTCTTATGACAGACGCATGCGTTACGGATGCGCTACAACCCCGCAGCTACGGACGTCAAGTAGGAGAACCGTAAAATTAATGTGGTAGAAATCTTACAAACACAAACGTATAATCATAGATCTTCGACAATATGATCTTTGACAACTCGATTTAAGTAATTAAAATTTTATTTTTACTTGATAAATTAAGACACATAATTTAAACAAAAATCCCTAAATTTACAGAATATAATCGTCAAAACTAGCAGTTGTCACGCCCTTTTGTCATAAGAATTACACCTCACATATTACCAGATGTGACGCCTGCCCTACAAGGAAAAGAGGCGTAATTTTGTGTGCGTAGTAAATGACGGTATCTAAACATCATAAAAAAACTAATTTATATATTTTAAGAGCAGGCAATGAACTCGATATCATCTTCAAAGGTGCGTAAATGCGTATTATGTGAACTCGCCTTAACTATATCTACACGCTAGCATAGTGCCGGTTCACACGGTTGAAACGTTGCAGGTGTAGTTATTGCTCTGTCTAGCTACTAGGGTAGCATAAACTACACATACATACACACGCCTTTATCCCTTGCAGGCTAGGCAGAGCGTAAAATTCCCTTAAAACGAACATTTACGATACGTCTGACACAAATATTTTGAGGGTAATTCTGAGAGTTATGTAACGCCATAGTGACTGTCAGTCCTTCACCTAAAATTGCAATATATAAGTAAACCCCATGTACCTTAGTCGCCTTTTACGACACCCACGGGAAAGAAATGGGATGCTATTCTAACCCGATATCATACGGCTTATAAAATCAAAGAGTTCTTTGTGCATGATCATGATGGCATTGTGTGGGACACTAAGACAATGAACAACTCGATTAGCCCTGGCATCAGGACCCTCTGATGTGGTTGTAATTGTATAGATCGCTATCTGAGTAACCAAAGACAGTAAGAAACTAAGAGTGGCTGCTTAAGATTTCTTTGTGGATATTTTTTTTACTTTTGCGGTTGAACCTGCAGTATCCCTATTAAACTGAAAACAATAAAAATAAAAAATAAAATGGTGCTATTACAAAAAATATTAGACATTGTAGGAACTGTTTGACAATGACAAATTGTAAGGAAAAATAATTTTGACACTGTATTAACGCACGTGTATTTATTTGTAATAACACGGCTAGAAATTAAACCATCACCTTCTTAATTGCTCTAGGCTACAACTACCAGCTACTACACCACGTAGATATTAAAATAAAAACCAACTTGACATTCGAGTGATGCTGGCTAGAATGGCATCACCCCATTTCTTTAGGTATCGGAAGAGGCGACAAAGGGACTAGAAGGTTATATATTTATTGCAATTGAGGCGATGGGCTGGCAACTTGTCGCTATGGCGATACACAATTTTCTAAATGATCCTCAAATGTTTGTCAGACGTGGCGTTAATGTCCGATTTTTACGGCCGTTTACGCTCTGCCTACCCCGCAAGGGTTAACGACGTGATATATGTATGTATCTTTGGTCCAGCCTGCAATATCTCTATCAAACTGGGCACAATTTTCAAAAAGTGATAAAGTAAAACCTATAAAAACATTTTAAAAATACAATATCTATAAATTTAACCATCACCTTCCAAATTGCTCTAGGCTACAACTACCAGCTACACAGATATTAAAAAAACAACAACTTGACATCATAATAAAATGACAATTTAATTGTATTTGACTCGGAGATCTATAAAAACTATGTTGAGAATATCATAATATAATTGTAGATCTGCCACACCTGTCTGTACGACCACCGAAAGGGCTTATTATAATAATCTACAACTATTAAAACTAAGTTATGAAACCAAAATTATATGACAAAGTATTAAAGTCGTCATATTTTGACTTAATAGCTTTTTATTATATTTGGGGATGCATCGTGAAATTGAAAAACCATTTTAAATTTATTGCACCGATTACTAAGGTACAATAAAACCTTTGTATAATCTTTTTAATAGCTAATGTAAGTATTTCGTTATTAGAACCTTTACGATTTGATGTGACTACTTATAGCCTGTCGGCCTGGTACAGTTATGAATCTATCTCCGTGGTCTAGCGGTATCACCTTTGTTTTCAGAACCGGAAGTACCAGGTTCGATTTTCGGGGGCGCACTGTTAAAGTTAATAAGTACCATATCACTTGAATTTGTTTCCATTTGGTAAGGACATTGCAGGCTGAACCACGTGATTGTCTGTGAAGAAAGATGATACCCTGCTTCAAAGGGCACGCTAAGCCATCGACCACGGTTTTATAATCACTTACATGGTAGTCGTTACAGAACCAAGTAAGAGGCTTAATAGTAGTAGTAGGCAGTTGAAAAACTCTGACATCAGGATTCACACACGAAAAGGAAAAAGAAATTGAAAAAAAAATTTAAATCTAATTTAATTTTACGGGTTCGGCAAAGGGTAGTATTGCTATATGTCAAGATTTTCGTACCAGTTCTCTTCGTTGACATATTGATTCTTTGAGTGATGATGTGTGATGATGTTCCAGAATTAAAAACATGTTTGATCTGGCTGCATACGATCAAAAATGGCGTTTGATTGGCTACTTAGGTTACTACTTTGGTTTTAGGGGTGGTATGGGATTTACCTCCTAGCGGTCCACCCCGGGCAACGGCAACACAGGCTTGCCTGTGGATAAGTCCGGCTGAAAGATCCCACCAAGCGGTGTTGGAAGGCTCCGTAAGGAGCCGCCTGGCTCGCGACCACCATCCCACCGAAGTCAGGCGCCAAGTAGCTTGCTGATTCCGTCAGCATGTAGGAGTGCCAGTGCCTTAACAGGCTTCTTCTGGGTGAGCTCGCTCCATCTTAGACTCTGTCTCTGTCCTATAACCCAGACTAGAGTCAAGAGCAAACCCATCATTAATAAAAAATATAAAAAAAACTTTTTTTTCTACGGAACTCTTTTCTTTGACTACTGCTGCTGTCTTTCCTAGATCGAATCTTCACTGCAGACACGATATATTATGGGTAGTTAGCAGACTGCTACAATTTTTTATTCCTTTTTTATTTAACTCTACATTTAATTTTAGTCGAATGTTTATGTGAGGTCTTAATTAGCACTTTTTATTGTTTCCCTAATTATTATACGTTTTTTTTGAAAAAGGGACATAAAAATAATAAAGTGTTTAATTGTTCATTCACGGTGTAATAAATGTGGCATTAACTTAACTAAATGTCAAGGTATCTAATGTTCTCTAATGAGTTTGATTAAATAAGATTAAGTTTTACAAGAGCCTTTTACAAATCGTAGGTCCTCAAAAAAGTATGTATGTATTAACTGTATTGTACCATAAAATAAATTTACATTATCAGTAAAGGATGGAATAAAACAAGAGGCACAAGGGCGGACTTATCCCACAAAGGGATCTCTTCCAGTCAACCTTTGAGAGACTCAGAGGATATGTAATTTGCAGGTAAACTACGGTACTTGTAGTATTGTAATTGTATTTGTATATTATTGTAATGATTGTGACACTATGTACTTTCAGCAGCACTTCAAGTAACGTATACGAGGTATTTTTATATAACATTATGAGAAAGGAGTAAAGCCGCAGTGAGAAACCTGGTTTGAATTACATTATATTAAATATATATCTACAAGATCTAGTTCGAATATAAACAAACCCATAAAAAAGTAGATTAGACGTCAATAAGCATAATACATTAAAAACATGACTGCTTTCTGAGATAAAGCTTAGCCTATGACACTCGGGATAATGTAAGGATTCTTCCGATACAATTTCCATTTGCAGCACTTTTAAGAATCGCACATATATACATACATACATGAACCCTAAAAACGTTACACTCTTTTTTTGGTTAGGTAGTTGTGCAAGAATATAGGTATGACAAAACGTAAGAAAAGTCTCAGGTTTTGTTTAAAGTCGGTATTACCGCAAATTATTGCGATGGCGCGCTGAACGCGTATTTCTTCTTTTCGGTCTTGTGAGACAAACTCGGCTTTATACGTTTTAAATGTCAATAAATGTCTGCCAAATTCACATCTCATCTTCAGTACTACAAAATGGACCTAAAATTTAATATTCCTTAAAAAATGTCTCAACTGGCGCAATATCTTCGACTACAACCGTAAATTTCTCCTAGGGTGGTTATTATTCATTTTTCCCGAGTCAGATGCAACGGGGATCACTAATGTGGTACTTCTAACCCTCGCATAGGTACTTACTTTTTTCGCGACCATGTTTTTTCCGACACTGTTTTTTGTTTGTTTTCCATCTCTTTCTGACTAGAGCAAGGCTGTATCCTTTGTCTCTTATCCGTTATCGCGTCGAAGCGTGGGGTGGCCAGAAAATATGATACGTTTTGGGGGTTAAATTGATTTTTCGGAAGTGTGTAGCAGCCATTTTTATGGTGGTTGCACGAATGAACGGGTATTAAAACTATAATATTAATGTGTTTGGTATAATTTACCATCTCTTCCATGAAAAGTGTTGTTAGATCTGCAATGAATGCAACAACAGTATTTTTTACAACTTATTTGGACTGGATTTTCTCCCAACATGAGTAATTCTGCCGGTGTCAATAGTTGATATCTGGTGGTTACAGGGACAAGATGGTCAAGAAGTTTAGTTGTAGGATAAATATAGTGTATTAATTAATGAACAAAAATTGCATCTCTCAACTTATCACAATAACGGCGAAAAACTTACTTAGGAAATAAAATCCATTCTTCTCGTTTGCCGCGCAAAATTTACCAACTTTATTTGAGTTTTCTTCAAGGAAGCAATTAAAACAATCTTAATAGTTACCTATTTCAAATGACCATGACGACATGGATAACATATAGAATCATTATCAAACAAAATGTTTCATTCCATGTCTCTTCGTTTCCCGCGCGAATCCACCTATCGCAGTTTTCCTCAAGCAATTAAAACGTTCCAAATTCAAATTTGCCGTACCCAATCAAAACACACCCTTGAACTTGGAATTCGGGCTACTGTGTCAAATTGCGTTGATTAGGGGGATTGTATTTAGCAGGGAAGCGACCCCTAATTTGCAGTAATCAATATTTGGGTAAAATGGTGTGGAAGGTTTGAGAAAATCGATGGCATTTACGACAACAAATGATAAGATTGTAGCGTTTATTGGAGCTTTCGTCGAGTCGGTGTCCCATATCACAGAAAGAAGACTTTTGAAAATTAAGTAGCACTCACACATGTTGTCAGCCCATGGCTTGATGAACCTTGCTAGAATATGGGCTAGCCATAGCCCAAAATTACACTTGGTTACCTTTCACGGCACCCATGGGACAGAAAAAGGGTGATTCTATCCTTAGCCAGCATCACATGGTAAACATGAGTGAAATATATGACGGTCGAAATGGCGCAGTGGTTGTGCGATGGCCTACGACGCAAACGTTCCGGGTTCGAATCTCGGTGGGGCACTCAAAAAGATGATATTTATCACTTTGTGAATTTGTACCCATTCTAGTTAGAACATTGTAGGTTGAACTACCTATTGTCCGAAAAGAAAGATGGTTTCATGCTCCGGCCAGGTTGTTATATAATGATTACTTAGACGGTGGTTGTTACCCAACCATATCAGAAGCATAACATCAGTAGTCGGCGGTTGTAAACCTCTGACACCATGGTTCATCGGGCTGTTAGACGACTCGGTGTCCCACGAGTAAAAAATTACAGAAAAGTTCTACAATTTTTCCTCTACTAGATCTGAAACTAACTGAAATGCTCTTTTCAAAATCAGTCCGATCCCTGAAGCCTAAACCCCAATCGCACCCCAAAGACGTTGGTTGTTTGAACAACCACACAAACTTCTCCGGATGAGCCCTAGCTCCCCAACAATCAGTCCGGTGTAGGTTTCAAAGCTACAGGTCTTAAATTGAAGAGTCCAGCCTTAATAAAAGAGTTTGCGCATCAAAACATAACAAACACAGAGAAGTAAATAAAAAAAAATCCAAACAATCTACAAACAGGAGTCGAACTTGTGACAATGGGCTGCCGTTGCTACATTATTTATCGTTCGAGGGTCACTCCCCGGATGAGCCAGTCGTTATGACGTCACATAATGACGTCATTAGGCAAACAGAAACATCTTTTCAGCTGCATTGTGCTTTAATGCTTAGAGGAGTTGGAGGGAAGAAAGCTGTTCTAGGAGAAAGAATATCACACATCACGACTATATCCCTTGCGGGGTAGGCAGAGCGCAAACGGCCGCAAAACGGACATTTACGCCACGTCTGACAAATATTTGAGGGTCGTTCGGAAAATTGTGCATCGCCATAGTGACAGGTTGTCAGCCCATCGCCTAAAATTGCAATACACACTCGAGTCCCTTAGACGCTTCTTACGACTCCCACGGGCAAGAAATGGGGTGATGCTATTCTTAGCCGGCATCACACGGCGTCTATATTTAATAATCTAGTCAGAAAGAATATTAAATATATTATTTGTGCTATTACCTCTGCAGATAATACCATACTCCAATTTTAGAAAACTTGTAAAATTTTCGACCGTGGGCAGGAATTTCTAAGAAAAGTTTTCTAAAATTGTATACCTAACACGGGGAGTGTTTTGAAGTTTGGTATACAATTCTCAAATTTTGTGCGGGGACAATGCGATGAACGAAATTGACAGTTTTTTAGCAACCTAAGCAACCTACTACATAAATAGCAGACCTTCTGATATGGTTGTAGAAAGGCCGCCATCGATCGGGACCGACTAGACATGCCCTCCAAAACACGAAATCATCTACAAACCCTAAGCTGGTATAACTTGCAATTTCGTTACTAAACGGTAAACAGTAATATATTAAGATATCTAAATATTACTTTTGTGTGTCAACACTCAGAGGCAAAACTCTAATGGTGTACCTGACATACTTGTCAGCGCATTTTTTTATCGTGATTAATTTAAACTGGCATTTGGAGGCCTAAGACTGAGACTGGTGGCGTGAAAGAAGAGAGGCATTTGCCTTGCAGTAGGACACTGAACAGGCTACTTTAAAAAAAGTATTCAAACGTGCTTTATTTCTTCATAATGCAACCAACAATCCCACAAATAAACCCAGCTCTATGCTCTTATTTACAAGACTGAACTCTCCACTCTGTCTCCATCAAAAACCTTAAAGCTTTCCATTTAGAGTCGATTTTTTGCATAATCTTTAACTTCACCCCAGATATGCTTAGATATTTGTCAAGTCAAGACCACTAATTGCCTGGTTGTAGGAACAATTTTTTTGCCTATTTAGGCCCAAGACGTCGATTTGCCATTGTTTGTTTTTGAGGGGATTTCTGTCAATTAATTTGCAAAAGGATGTCATAGTCGAAGGATCATCTTTTGATTTAAAATTATTAAATATGAATATTCGTTTGAGGATTTTTGGTGATGAAAAGATTCTATTGTGATTATAATTAGACTGTTCATAAATGTATGAAGCGGCAAGAATAAAACTTGTCGTCTTTTTAATCGTCTTCACTTCAATAGAAGCAGGTTCTTAATTCCAACCTTATCTTTATATCTTGTATGTTTGTCAAAAATTTTCTACCTGCAAATTTTATTTCTAGTAAATAACTAAGTCTTTTACATCTGAAATTTCTAACAAATTTCTAACAAAAAAACTGCTTTGGATTGATTAAATTTAAAACTTCTGAAACAAATTAGATTTTTAGATCCAAACGAAGAATGGTACGCTCAAACAAACCTTTCAAATTAAAAATTCATTTCGAAGTCCGAACATACTCATTTAACACGAGATGAAGATGAAACTTATTTCTTTATCTAAATTCCTTCAGAGTCCTTTCCAAATTGAATCATCCATGTAAAGCTACACACTACATTGACATTCGCGACACAAGAATCCACATAAGACTTTAAACTCGCACGAAATACCTTCACAAAGAACGAAAAAGTAATGCAAAGGAATCAGCATCAACTACTATCACAAAATTGATCCTCGCCTACAACACACAATAATACCACCTAACATCTAAAGTATAAGGGATAGAATCGTACGTAGACGACTTTCGTAAATTGGTTTTTCAGGGTGAAAGAAATTAGACTTTGAGAATGTGCCGTAAAGTTTGTTTTCGTGTGTACGCAGTGTGGGGTACGCCACATAAGTTAAGGCCCAAGTAATACGAATGACGATGCGAAGTTAGTGGAAAGAAAGGGGCTGGGGGGGTGTAACGAGGGGGTGCAGGGGGGCAACACCCCCCTGTTTCGGGTTTTCAATAGCGATCGTACGATTTAAAAGGAGTACAGGTGGGTACGTGATTTTAGAATGTTACGGCTCAATAGATGTTTGAAATAGCTCTTCCTGTGGGGAAATCCTGCTTCTCGGTCGGTTGCAAAGCTACACGTACGAATATGAATATTATCTTCATTTTGAGGTGCGTTCATTTCCAAAAGCCATTTTAATATAAGTATGCTTGATGGATATATTCTAAAGAAAGTGGTTCGTTATTATGGCGAATGACTAACGTACTTATTTTTCTTTTTAATTATGCTCGTTTTGGTGGAATATACGGGATCCCACCAACCACGTTAAATGTCCCAGTAAAAGTACGTTTTCAAGTGTAAACTCAATTGAAATCCTTTTTCTACCGAAAAAGGTGTAAGGGCGACTTTAGTTCAATGTGTTCTAAAGCCAAACCATTTTTTGCTCTGTAATGCCAAAATGATCAAATCATCATTAATGATTTGATCATTTTGTAGTATTTCTGTAATGCTAAAATGATCAAAACATCCTGACGAACTTAAGAGTTTTAAAGAATTTATCTTACTTTTCTTACTTGCTGTGTGATTCAGGGTAAGAATAACATCTCTCCAATATAACCCGTAGGTGTCGTAAAAAGCGACTTAGGTACTGTTAGCGACCACTATACGACCGCAAACAGCGCGGGCGCAGCGCGGGGATGGGGGGGGCCATCCATCAGTTCTACCTACATACTACAAAATCTTTACTTTACTTACGACCGACCGGTACAGCGGATCACTCTCCATACAATTTGTATTAAATATATTAAAAAGTATTATCTTCTAAAATCAGCGCCTCTTCATTTCTACACCTACATAAGCAGTCTACTCCTCAACAGGTACGAATACAGGGAATGGGCAAAAGCGTTCCCTTTGAAAACATCACCTTGCGTCTCAAATCGAATCCGCTTGCCAAGCGTGATGAGTATGTCAAATACCAATAAAAATGGAGTAGACTCATGTCCAGCAGTAAGTAGTTTGAACAACCACAAGCTTTTCCGGGTGAGCTCCTGCTCCCCACCATACAGTGAGGTGTGTAAAATCGTAGGGTCCACAACTAAAAAAAAAAAAAGTCGAGCAGTAAACTTTTGTAGCTGTTGAAGTTGAAATTAAGCAATATGTTCTGAGACTGCCCTCCGGTTGACAACCTGGTACGTTTACATTGATCATACACGTGTTCATATATTCTAATATCTAGCTAGACGTAGTGCTGTAGACATATCATAAAGCATAATACATTCAACTCATCTCCTGAACTCAGCGAAGCATTTTTCAAGACACAATCACCCTCGCTGCTTCCAAAGTATTATCGTATGGTACAAGTTGTAAAGGATGTCTCTAGTAAAATAAAAAATATGAAGCGAAATAGCAAATATGATAGAGAAAGAAGCGTAGCGTTGGACGACCTCTTTCAGCCAGATGGACCGATGACTTCAAAAAGGCGGCTGGTAGCAACAAGCTGGTATGGCGTACCCTGGGGGAGGCCTACGTCCAGCAAAGGACTGCAAAAGGCTGAAGTATGTATGAATAAAGAGAAATGGTCCCATTGAGATATACAGTAAGGGTCTACAGAAACAGGATACATGAAAAGATAACGTACCCAGAAAATCTTAAACCATGAAGACCAGTGGCAGTCAACCTTTTTTAGATGGCCCCCGAACATCTTTAATAGTGGTTGCGTATTTTTTGAAAAATGAATTACTTTGTCGGCTCTCTGGCAAAGAGTTGAATAACTTAGCCAAAGTGGTTGTAGACGTCACCAATTTATTCTGAAAGCTTATTCTGTTTAAGAATTAATACAAAGAAATCCTTATATTCATGTGAGAAGAGTAACTTTGTTGATACTTGCTATTCACTTATAACCTAAAACCGCAGCTAAAATACGTTTTTCCCGCGCTAGCGATGATGCATCGCGATACCGTCGGCCGCATGCCCCGTGACGTCACCAGATATATTGCCTTTCAACGCCATTACAGTGGCTCCATCTACGTATAAACAAACCTGCAAGGGAATGAGGAAATGAAAAATATTGTACTATAATGTTTTTTCTTGAAGTAAATATTTTTTCATGTTTCTAGATACCGTTATATTAATAGTATGATGTAAAAAAGCCAAATAGACTTTCAATAGCTATAATCGATTTAATTTTGCCAAGCTACTTTCATTGGCGAAAAACAGAACTTTAAATAAAATAAGATGTACTTTTTTCTCGTATTTTCACGATAACGCCAGCAAATAGAGCTTCGTCGTATCAAAGGTTTGATTTTAGCTGGGTAAGACAACATTTCCAGTAAGAAAAGGTGGTGCACCGTATTATATACGTAACTTCTGTCAAAAATGCAAGATAACAAAAACTGCCTGAAAAATAACTTGTATCTTTTTTCAGAAGTACAGCCTACCTATTATCAGCAAAATATAAAGACTCGCCTGCTTAGCAACAAAGATGAAAGAAAGTAAGATCCGGAAAGCCGAACAGAAGACAAAGACTGAAAAAAAGTAGGAAGAAAAGTAAAAAAATGCTAACTACAAAGAAGCGGGTTCGTTTTCGGGCAGACTAGCGATGTACCTCATATGTATGGAAATGGGGACTAAGCTAGGGAGAAGAGGGCGTTCACCCTTGAGACGAAAATAATGCGATTTAGCTACAGCTAGATGATGGTGACAGCTTTTCGGTTGCGGGGTAAACATAAATAGTAAAACATGTTTACAGCTTCTGAACCCAAAATCTTGCCTATGCATTCAGTTATCATATCGTAAATTTTCATACTTCTATCGATAATAAACCTTGAGAAAATAATTTGCAGGATGACTGCTGCTTACAATAATATTTTTCTTAAGATTTCAAAGCCCCAAGGCTAAAATAAAAAAAAAAGAAAACTAGCGTAGCCTTATATTGTAGTGCCAATTTCTTTTACAACAACCAACATTAAAACTTATTTCAAATATTGCCGTATTTGCAACATTAAATGGACATACCCTGACAGTATAGGTACTATTAGGTACTTTAAAATATTACTTAGGTACATAAATACACGTCAGGTGTGCTCAACCCCGGTTTACGAATTTATTTTTCTCCAAGATATTGCGTCGAGAAGATTTGTGAGACCTCATGCTGCCTCCCTCTCCCCGTAAACCCCACATTTTGTTTACCCACTTGTTTCATATACATACAGGGTATAGAATTGCGTTTTCCGTAACGGAACTACCATTGCCACTGAACAACTTTCTTGAATTATCTGCGCTTTTATTTATCATCATCATCATCATATCAGCCATAGGACGTCCACTGCTGAACATAGACCTCCCTAAATATTTCCACCTCGTCCGATTAGAAGCGGCCTGCATCCAGCATTTCCTCGCGGACTGACCAGATTGTCTGTCCGTCTATTTTATTTGCTTTTATTTATGACTGTATAAAAAACTTAAATATTGGAATTAATACTGGTTGCAATGGACACATTTTTGGTTGTAGCCATAAACGATAAATGAAATGAAATGAAATGAAATGCTTAACCATTTCATGCTGAAAATCTGTTCCAAATGTTTCTCCTACATGCGTACATATATCACGCCTATATCCCTTGCGGGGTAGGCAGAGCGTAAACGGCCATAAAAATGGACATTTACGCCACGTCTAACAAACATTCGAGGGTCATTCAGATCACAATTGACAGCCCATTGCCAAAAATTGCAATTCACATATAACTCTCGAATCAGCTGATCTCCTTTTACGATACCCCCGGGAAAGAAATGGGGTGATGCTATTCTAAGCCGCCATCACACGGTATGTTTCTTCCACTTCTAACTTACAACATCTCAACACTCTGTATAAAAGTTGTTACATGTAAGCGCGTATGAAAAGTAAGAAATATCGCACAAGTTTCGACGGTTAGTTCCTGTAGCAGTGCGATGAAAATTTTGTTGGAAAACTCTCTTCTGACGTGCTAAGAAAAGTTTCAGCTCTGGAAGTAATATTCATACGGCTAAAGCATGAATTTCACGCGCTTTCAAGAATTTTCAGAACCGTTACCTTACATAATATAACAAAATTCTAGCAGATAACAGAAATAATACATACATACATATTACGCTTTTATCCACCGTTTCAGAAAAATCTTATATCACTTTAGTGACAGGTGTCTGCCTGTCGCCTTAAATTGTAATACGCGTGAAACCCTCGAGTCCCTTAGTCACCTCTTATGACACTTGCGAGAAATGGGGTAATGCTATTCTAAGCCGGCATCACACGGTCAATAGAATCAGAAATAATGCAACAATAAATGAACACAGACAAAAAGAAACAGTACAACAAGCCGGCCTTAATGCTAAGTAGCATTCTCTACCAGGCAACCTTAGAGTGAAAAAGAAAGTGCGACAATGGAAGCGGTATAGTGTAAATATTACATACAGGTACTAGGTGCACAAATATATACAACTTAAACAAATTTTTCACATTAATACATAAATATACGTATTCTTAGTAAATCGTTTAGTAGCATCATTTAATAGTGGGATTTAGTTGAGGTAGTTATCATATCAGTAAAGATTGCAAAAAATACAATTTTAATTTACTCATTTTAACGATTAACTGGATCATTCGTAACATTCTTTGGTAAACAAAATATAGTTACCAACGAGTATTTCCCCGAAGTTATAATAATTGCGACTGCTATTCAATTAGTTAATTCTAATAAGAAATTAAATTACATAGGCACGTTATTCTATAACTTCAGTTTTAATTGTATTTTTTTAAGGCTGGTATCTGCAATTTTAGCACCGAAGCTTTAATATGTACACCTGACTTATTGGTAGCTAGGGCTCAGCCGGACAAGTATGTGTAGTTGTTCAGATTTTTAAGATTTGCTTCATAAAAAATTAAAAAAAACTAGTAGCTACAAAGTGTTTGTGCTATAGGATCCCAGGTAAGTACGCGCCCATTTTTCCACAGATAATGCAACATTTCCTCCGCAAAAACACAAAAGATGTCAAAACCCCACCTCTCTAGGCACGTAATACATCAACGGTAATCTCCTTACGGCGTCTCAATTTCAACCCCCCCTCCCCCGAGGATTATACCACCCCCTTCCATTTTGGAGGATTTTTGCCGTTATTATGAGGCTTGTGAGTCGGCGGCATAGTGAAATGATTCTATATTAATGGTAAGAAGCTTTGAAAAAAGAATAATTATTGAGGTTATAATGTTAATGCTCGTAATGATCAGTCGCGACCGTACAAATGAAAAATCTGTTATAGTATATTATATGTACGTAAAACCGCGTTTTCATCTAAAAAATTACGTTTGTAATATACGGGGTGTAAGAGACGGTGTACCGAAAACTTTGCAGGCATGATCGGACCTTCTTGGTAGACAAGAAAACAAAAACGATTTACCATACAAAATTTCCGATCAAAAACAATCGTTTTCCAACATAGGCTTCATGGTAAAAGTTATTCAGTTTCATGGTCTGATCATGTGTGAAAAGTTTTCGGTACACCGTCCCTTACACCCTGTATTTTTAGAGTTTTATTACCTAATTTAGTAATTTTGGTAGGATCAGCGCTATAGGTTGATTGAGCACCTACTTACTTAAGTAGTTCAAAAAATTACTTAGATTTATAGCAAAAAAAAGCATGAATTTTAAAAAGAAAATGGCGGTAACCTCACGACGACCCCACACACGAAAAACATAATTTACCAACATCCCATCCAAGACATTTACCGGCTCTAACAAGACACAATGCCTTGCCACCCTAACTTTACACCCCCCATAATAATTTGACCCCCCCAAAGTTTAGGAACCCTGAAGAGAAGTATGAAAGTTAAAGGTTTTGTTACACTGGCCAATGTAGAAACGTTTGCCAGTGTTATGTGGACTATAGGAAATGTTCGGAAAAGTTGTGATAGACAATTTTTTTAGGAGAATTAGGTATCAACGACCATAAACCTGTTTCGAATCCTACCAAAATGTGAATTTAGATTAAATTATCGACAAAAGCATGTGACTGAGTTTTGACCTCCAACGTGTTGACGGAATCGAACCTTACCTACAATAGTTAATAAGGCCCAATACTATGATTATTTTCTATATCAAACTAAATTCTACGAAAAAGTTGTTCTGTTTCGTAGGCGATTTGAACTGATTCGACCGTTTTTTATATACTGTAAATATTTACAATTGTCGATACTACCATACTTTAGATATCAAAAAGTCACCAAGCCGAAAATCTAAAGGTCACTGCACACTGGCTGCCACCCACCGCACCGCCTGTCAGTCGCGCACTCGTTCGCCAAGATTGATGACGTAGGCGGGGCGAATCCAATCATTATCCCTGATGCATGGCTACGTCACTTTACTACTCCTGATTTTTCGACGGCCATTTTTATTTTTTTGGGAAATTAGTTTTTGCATTTTCGGAGGGGCCTTGATTGAATTACACGGAAATGATGTATAAAAATGTGGTAAAAGTTTTTGTAGCGATTCACGTATTTCGATGACATTGTAAATAACTACAAGAGCGAAATTATTTTACTAGTAAAGTAACCGATACAGAAAACTCAGAACGGACTGGTGATAAGAAACAACTTTGCCCAGGGAACATATCTAGAAATATGAAAAAAGAATAGACCTCCCATGCAAAATGTACCTACTAGCCGAACAAGTCAATTTGTATGACAGGTTAAATTTCTTTTTCATATTTTGAGCTATGTTCCTTGGTTTGTAAAAAAATGTTTTTTGTTTCAGCCCGTCTTGAGTATTCGGCATTGGTCACTAGTAAAATTTCACCATTTGTAACAAGCTTTATTTGTAAGCAAATTGAGTATGAAAAACGGGTTATGTTTTTGTAGGCAGCGCAAACCGAAAATATTTTCA
The DNA here is from genome assembly GCA_027580185.1 of Tuta absoluta. Lineage (NCBI taxonomy): Eukaryota > Metazoa > Arthropoda > Insecta > Lepidoptera > Gelechiidae > Tuta > Tuta absoluta. Next base: position 4,499,657 of record JAQAHW010000023.1, on the reverse strand, counting down.
ATTGGGGTTAAGTAGGCAATTTTATTTACCAATAGGTTCACACTTTATGTGTACGTATAGTAAAAGTACACTGACTAAAACCGAAAACTAACACTTCCTTTTTTTTCAAGTTAAATTAAGGTAATTATTTTGATTAGATCTGTCCTAATTATATACCTACACTGTAGGTCACACTGTGTTAGCAATTAAAAAGGAACACTTACCATTATTTATAAATTAACTACAAAATAAACAAAACTCATAAATTAATTACAACGATCTTCACTCTATGACACTCAACGACCAACTAAATCTGTGACAAAAACATACCTATCTGCATTTCAAAAATGGAATACATTAAACCCTTGAATAATTAAAAATATGCGTGAGCGCAAATAATCGCGAAGATTTAACCCTTCGCATGCAAATGCTGGCTGGAAAGGTCCAGGTGGGATATTATTTTAAAAAATAATAGCTGGCTGAATGTAAAGCGGTAACGGTCTTAGAAGGCAATTAAAAAGAAATATTGGTGCTACGGATTGCGTGGTTTTGTTGCAAACTTAAAGTAATTATTGCATTTCCTTGCATTTATTAACGTTATTTGCGAATTGTTTGCAAGTTAGTAGCACATAAAAATAACATCAGCTACGTACCTACTTATAAGTATTTATATGAATTTGCAGCCAGGATTATAAATTAACGCAATTCGTAGGAATAATATTAATTAATTTACCTTCAATTACCTATAATTGAATTAGTTTTTTTTCTAAGTTATTCTTGAATCAAACGAATAATATCCCAAAACGGAAATTCTTTCAAAAACAGAACAGTGCACCTGCTCGAGCGCTGGGGACAAATTTTATAGAAATTTGAATAAAGAATTTGAATATCAATGCATGCGGAAGGGTAAGACGAGATTCCCTCAAACTTGTTTCCTTAGCACGGAACTAGTTAATTTAGTAGTTTTTTAGATTAGAATTACAAAATACAATGAAAGATCGTTGGAAGAATTTTAAAGGGGTAAACCCGAATAAATAAGTTTGATAAAAAATGCCGAAAAATATATACTTAGGAAACTCCGTAAGTACATTATAGCCCAGTAGGTACGTCAAGAAGTAAGTTGAACTAAAACCAGCACAAATATTCTGGCCAACAAGTTTAGCCAAAAATTTAGCTTGTTTTGCATGCTTCTCACACAATTCGACATAAGTATAAAATATTGCAACGAAAGAATACAGTTACTCCACCCAATAGGCAAAACGTGTCGATAATATAATCAATACCGTATCAATAAATTTGCATACCTACTACAACACATGTTGACACAGCTTCTCAAAACATGCGACCCCATAGATTACGGCACAAAGACAAAATTCTCATACATCCAACACACCTTCGTTCTCACGACCAACATCCATGAATACTTTAATAAACTAAAAAACTCCTTTATCTATATTCAAATCCGGACTGGCCGAAAAGAAGATGTTCTTAATTTGAATAAAAAAGTAAAAAGGGTTAGCCATTCTTCCGAGTGTCAAAATTGCTCTTCCGCGAGGGAAAATGGAGGCTCATTTGAATATCGAAATTATTTGAATATAGAATGCCGATGCACGGCTGTTTTGCATGTCTATGTCAGTATAAGAAGTTGTGCCGTCTTTGAGTCTAGTGGGTGAATTTTTTAACTTTTCGCACAGTGGTACAAAAGCGTTTGATATTGATTTTCGCTGTCGATGCGTGCAGATGCCGTTGTATGCGTAATGAGATCAAATGTTTTCGTTTGCTTGTCATATTTAGAGTTTTATAGTCGGTAATGTATTCAAGCCTTTGTTGTTGGTGATAGATGTTGGTGTACTAGGTTTGTTCCCTTGTGGTTCTCACGAAATACACACTGGCTACGGCTAGACATTTATCAATTCAAAAAGGCACTGCTTTTTTGTATACAGGAATGCTAAAACCATAAAACCTTACCTATACTTTAATAATGGTAACAAAGTATAGATTGGTAGGCAGAGGGCTTATATTCACTTATAATGTTTTATTGATAATGACCGTGTTATTAAAAAAAATTACGCACTTGTTGATTTAATTATTATTCTATACAATTTGACGTTATCAAACGACTTAAACACTGTTTAAGTCGTTGTCAAACGGCTTAGACACTGTTTTGTAATAAAAAAAATATGCAAAACCTTCAACTAGTGTACTTATTAAATAAATAAACCAAAACACTCGACTCAATTTTTTCTTTTAAAATAATTCATTTCTGATCATAATAAAACATCCGATAATGTCGTGTAACAAAACGCAAGATTAATTGAACTTATTAAAATAACAATGATTTCCAATAATCGAAACGCTCAAACATGACTTTTGTATAAAAAAAATAAACAATGCGATTCACAGATAATAAAATTGGGCTTGAATTATTAAATACATTTACTCATCTATACAATCGAATGTGTCTATGCAAATTTAATGACCTTGAATATTAATTATAGGGACTCATTTCAATATGACTTTGAAAATCTATTCATTCCAGATAGTTTAAGTTCATTGTTGGACTGGCTCTTCCTTCGTCATTTTGTTTCTGAGTGCAATTTTCGCTATATTTCCCAGTATATTACTAGAAAATTTATACATTTTCTGGGAACGTAAATGGCAGTATCTTGAATTTTCTAATACACTTCGATAAAGAGAACACATGTCCAACAGTGAACTTTTGTGACTATTAAATGTTCAATTTCATTCAGTACACATTCCATTGTTACTAAGAAATAAAGTATTCACACAAGAACAATACTTTTTTATAATCATCCTCTCCATTTTTATACTTTTAAGATCTCTTTCTACTTCGTCTTTATCCCGCTATAAAGGCGGACGGACAAAAGTGGATGAGAATAAATTGTTCCTTAGCGACAGTATAATGCAGGTTAATCGCTCGTGAGTAACTGCTGAAAATATTGTACAGTGCTGAAAAGTGAAAAAAAGTATAAGAATATTACTTTGTTGTCCTTTATGTCTCAGCGGCGGAAACACTGTGCGGTGGATCGGGTTTTAGTAGTAAAAAGTTCTTTAAGATTTATATAGATATTGATTTGCATACAAGATTGTGGTAAGATTCCTTTAGTTTTTACTTTCATATACGTTGACAATCAAATTTGTAGCTTATATGATAGAATGAGATTACAGGTTGTGAGTTCAGATCCCGTACGTGTAAAACTTTTGATATACATTATTACACACATATCACGCCTTTTTCCTTTGCGGGGTAGGCAAGGCGTTAACGGCCGTAAAGAACGGTCGCTATTGCCACGTCTGACAAATATTTGAGGGCCGTTTCAGAATAATCGTGTATCACTATAGTGTTGGCAGCCTGTCGCCTAAAATTGTGAAACATGAAGCTGTCAAGGACCTTAGTTGACTCTTAAGACACCCGTGGAAAAATTATAGGATCGTGCTAATCTCTGATTTTATTATTAAATAAATACATATCCTGGACAACTAACACAGCGCCATCTAGCCCCAATCTAATCAAAGCTTGTACTATGGGAACTAGATAGCTGATGTTTATACTTATATACTTTTTTTTGTTAATAAAAACATAGAACACATAGAAACATCCAGACTTATCAAATATCAGAAAATGACCAAACATAATATTTGTGTCTTGTGGGGATCGAATCCACGGCCCTCGGCGTAGCAGGCAGGGGTACTATCCGCTACGCGATCAGCCCAGTCCAATTATTTTTTATAGTTAAATTTTAATTTAAATTACGGATCCAAACAAAAACCAGACCAGACATAAAACACACAAAGCAGCCCCAAAAGCGACAATCGCCACATCAAACATTCCTCTCGAAAGGCCGCGCCACAACAAAATCAAAACATCATCCAGTGTCATACGAGAAACAGAGAAAAAAACACGCCACTTCCGCCGCATCACATCCGGCCGTATTTGCATACATTACGAGACAAAAGGCCAACCGTCATAATTTTTATATTTAATTTTTTACAGTTACCCGTACAAGTACCGGTTTTGTCTATTGTCACACGTATAAAATATTTAAATTTGGAAACAAAAAGGTGCGCTTTTTGTCCCGTGGAAGTTCGTTTCGGAGCACTGCGCGAGTTTTATTTTGCATACTTTGAGTCTTAAGCCTATAGACACAAGAGCGTAGTTTTGGTCTGCCTACTTGCAAATGCAAAGAATGCAATGAAATTAGTAATAACAGCATGGAAATAAAATGAGTTTGTTACATTAAGAATATTGTATTGCGCGTTCCTGTGCATTATTTAAAGAGATACAGAAGCTACAGTTGAAACGAGGTTTAATTTTAAATCTAAACTTGCAAAGTACTTATTAAGTTTTGTAACACACATCCAGACCAAAAAAAAACGCATGTGTAATGAAAATTACTTAGGATGAAAATTTACTAGTGACCGATAGCGAAAACTCAAGACAGGCTTGTGATACGGATCTCCTTTGCCTAAATATCAAGAGGCGAAATACGGAACAAAAAAAATGTAACCTACCATACCAAATTGCCGATCAGCTGATTTGAGCTTAAGAGTTGAATTATTTTATTCGTATTTCGACCTAGGTATGCTCCTTGGGGAAAGTTGTTTCTTATCACCAGCCTGATCTGAGATCTCGCTTTTGGTCACTAGTAATATTTCACTTTTAATATTACAACTGAAAAACTCTGACACCAGGGTTCATCGAGTTGTTGGACGACTCGGTGTCCCATACGAAAAGAAAGAGAGAATATTACAGAAAGAAGAATCATTAATTAATTATACCGATGATAAAATAATAAAACCGTGTGATGCCAGCTTAGAATAGCATCAACTCATTTCTTTCCCGTGGGTGTCGTATGAGGCGCCTAAGGGACTCGAGGGTTATATCTGCTTTGCAATTTTAGGCGATGTGCTGACAACCGGTCACTATAGTCTTCTTCTTTCTTTCTTTTCGTGTGGGACACCGAATCGTGAACGACCCGATGAACCCTGGTGTCAGAGTTTTACAACCGCCGTCTACTAGTAGTAGGCCTCTGACATGGTGTAAGTGTAGTTTTAAGATTTTAAATTTATATCAAATGGTACTTTAATGATACATAATTATTTGAATGACCCTCAAATGTTTGTCAGAAGTAGCATAAGTGACCGTTTTTTCGGCCTTTTACGCTCTGCCTACCCCGCAAGGGATATATGCATGATATATGTATATATGTATGTAACACATAAGCTCATAAAACAACAACTAACTGACAGCATAATTTTATAAATAACAACTTTCAGAAAATACTAAAAGATAGTGTCAATATTCAGACCGCAGGGAAAGAAACGTAGTTCCACCTGGCTCTTAAACGGCACTAAGAAACAGAGACAAACCTAGAAATAACCATGTATAAGATTTAAGGCAGCTGTTAAATGGTAGATGATGATGATATGGGTATATGACGGCATTGTCTGGCCCGTTAGCGTAGCGGATAATACCTCTGCCTGCTGCGCCGAGGGTCGTGGGTTTGATTCCCCTCAAGACTCAAACATTCTTAAGTAAATTTTCCGATATTTGTGTTTTCTATGTATAATATGTATTTATTTGTAGTAAGTATTAAAATCAGCTAAGTATTTAGTTCCCTTAGTAAAGATTCGCTTAGTTTGGGGCTAGATCGCGTTGTGTGAAATGTCCAGGATATAATAAGTATAATACAAAAACTAGTAAAGTACGTGCCGTGTGATGCCGGCCTAGAATAACATCACCTTATTTCTTACCCACGGGTGTCGTAAGAGGTGACTACGGGACTCGAGTGTTAGATGTGTTTTGCAATTTTAGGCGATGGGCTGACAACCTGTCACTATAGCGATACACAGTTATCTGATTGACCCTCAAACTTCTGTCAGACGTGGTGTTGATGTCTGTTTTGCGGTCGTTGACGCTCTGCCTACCCCGTAAGGGATATAAGCGTGATTTCTGTATGTATGTATGTAGTAAAGTACGCGAAGACATTATTCTAGTTTAGATACATTTGAAGACACAGTGGAACTAACCAAATAAAATAAAGGTGAGCACACACCTGGTGGACCGCGGCGAATCGCGAACAAACATCGAGAGCTCGGAACGAATCGCCGAATCACAATAAGATGCTAATCTTTAACACCTTTGCTGCGATTTGCATAATATTCGCCGTGGTGAGAATTAGCGCTGTGAGAACCGGTTTTTGATACGCATTGTCTTTTTTTGAGAATTGGGGACTGTAATTTGCGTATATTTGGGGTCTGTCTGTAAATTAATCATTAATGATTCGAAGTAAAGCCAAAAAATTTGTTTCTGTTGATATATGAATTACTTATTTAAGTCTGAATTCCAATAATATTTAAGGTGACATTTTACTAGAGACCGATAGAGAAAACGGAAGATGTGCTTGTGATAAGGAACAAGTTTCCCCAAGAAAATATGTCGAATAAAAAAAAAAGGAATTCTTATTCGAAATTTCCGATCAGCTGGAGGTACTTAAACAACTCTAAAATATTTTGACATATTTCAAGCTAACGTTCCTTATCATCAGCCAGTACTCTGTTTTGACTTTCGATCACTAGTAAAATTTCACTCTATAAAGTTCAAAGTTCTTTTATTTAACAGTAATCTTAAGCCTATTACAAATAACTACCTACTATAAGATGAAATTGTACTAGTGACCGATAGAAAAATTCACGACGTGCTGGTGATAAGGAACAACTTTCTCCAAGGAACATAGTTCAAAAAACTAAATCGAAATTGGCCCTCCCATACAAAAATTACGATCAGCTGATTTAAGTCAATATGGAAACTCAAAATATTTTTGACATATTTCAACTTTAGTTCCTTGGGGAAAGTTGTTCCTTATCACCAGCCCGACTGTAAATTTTGATATCGGTCAATGGTAAAATTTCACCCCATATTTTAGTCGTGGAAGTATATTGAATACTTCAATAATGTACTGTTACAATATTCAATCACTAAGTTGTAGAAATACTTAATTAGTCGTATGAATTGAGGGACAAATGTAAAAAATTATCATTTACTGTCACGACAGTCCACTGCTGGACATGGGCCTCTCTGTCGAGGGGTTTGTCCATAGACACCACACTTGGCAGATGGATTAGCGAGCGCAGTGCAAAATTTTGCATTCACAGGGAACGCATCGAAAACAACGCAACGAAAAACAGATCATGCGTTACAAATTGAAGCATATTTGTAGAAGACTTTCGTGTTTTGTACTTATATTTATTTTCGAAGATTTTTTTTCCAATCTAAAAGAACCAATTCGCATTCTAACATCAAAACGGTAACAAATTGCAAAATACACGGAAATTACTTAGAACGCGACGCAAATTCGAAAATAATTCGTAATTCGCAATTCCTTGCGCATACAAAGTTCATTCAACCCTCAAGTCAAATATAAAGAAACGGCGATGCAACCACGCAACATGACATCGAAATCATAAGAAGTCATTACGCATCCGAGTGTGCCTGCCGAACCCTAATTTCGCTACGAAGAACTCCCATATACCATGTTTACTGAGGCATTTTTGATAAAAGAAAATCCACATAAAATCCTCCCTTAGCGTCTCAAGTTTAAGTCACATTTTCGTGCAACTCAAATCGAAGACAATCGTCCACATATCGACACGGTAGTCACCCCAAATTTCACTCTACAATCTTTCCCTTAAGGTCGACGCTTACTCGTCAGTCTACAGTCAACAAAAACACACGCGATGGAGAAAAAACGGGGCATCTTTTTGCGTCATCCCTCGCCCCTAAGCCGGGGGTTGGGGTGAAGAAAAATCCGCGTAGCGTGGGGGTGGCGTACACCCCGTAGAGTAGTTTTTCGTCAGGATCACGCATCTACGACACGGCTCGTATTGATTTTCGCGCACATGCCAACTTTCAGGTAGCAGGGTAAAGACGGTTTTTGTTGTTACATTTTTTTTAGGGAGGAATCGAAAGGGTGGTTAGCTTTCTTATTGATTGAGCCTGGCGAGAATGTTTTGTTTACGAAACTTTGTTACAAAGTTGTTAGTTGTTTGGATTATTATACGGGTCAGTTGGACTAGTTCAAGCAACAATTCAATTCAATTCGTTTGATATTATTCAACCTTATTAAATAACTCAATAGCTGAATTAATAAGTTAGTTAAGTACATCATTTTGTATGTTTAAGACCCATTTCTTTCCCTTGGGAGACGTAAGTGGCGACTAAGAGACTCGAGGGTGTGTATTGCAATTTAAGGCGATGGGCTGACAACTTGTCACTATGGCTTTCACGCTCAAATATTTGTGAAACGTGGCGTAAATGCCCGTTTTTGTGGCCGTTTGCGCTCTGCCTACCCCGCAAGGGATTATAGGTGTGATATGTAGGTAGATAGGTAAGAGCTAATTTTATTTGTGCTAGTTCTGTTAGTTTTCATTTTGTACCTCGATCAAATCGAGGACGTGCTAAAGAAAGCATGCCTGAAGAGATTGATGAATGTAGAGGAGGCTTAAGAAGTATACAAGAATCGTATTAAGTGGAAGGAAGTTGTCTCTGCCTACCCTTTCGGGAGAGAGGGGTGATTTATATATGTATGTTTCGTACATAGACATTTATGTACTATTAGTGGTATAGAGTTCACTTGATCGTAAAGAATACCGAACAAAGGTTATCTATCGAGGCGAGTCAGCATGCAATTTTTGACCAAACTCGAAACAACAAAAGAAGATGTGATTTGTGTGCCCTTTACCAGGGACCTTTGTATCCTAAGACGGCGTTAAAAGGTTAAAGTGCCGTGTGATGCCGGCTAAGAATAGCATCACCCCAATTCTTTCCCATGGGAGTCGTAAGAGGCGACAAAGGGACTAGAGGGTGTGTATTGCAATTTTAGGCGATAGGCTGACAACCTGTCACTATAGTGATACACAGTTATCTGATTGACCCTCAACCTTTTGTCAGACTTGGTGTTGATGTCCGTTTTGTGGTCGTTGACGCTCTGCCTACCCCGTAAGGGATATAGGCGTGATTTATGTATGTATGTATGTATGTAAAAGGTTAATCTTCAGTACATGACCTTCACAAGTAATACCATCCCGGAAAATTACAATTTCTATCAATATCTTGGAGCTAATATAGAATTTATTTCTCTATTCTCTCTAGATTATCTACTTCCACACTTAATAAAGCTTAATAATAGTCTCAGACAATCAGATAAATTGTAATACATGATCTGACTTAGTCAGTCTAGCTAATCGACAATTTAAAACGTAAGTAAAATATTTCCAGATCCCGATTCTCTGATTATTTTGCCATTGTAATACCATCGATACTCAACTGTCATTCTATTGCCACTGTGATTTTCTATACTGCAAAATGTTAGCAGAATACGAAACAGCCAAAACCATCCAACTGATTTTCTATTGAAATATCTGAGACGCTTTTCAAATAGTAGAATACGGCCCTTACTTCTCTCTTAGTTTTTAGCCATTCTTCTTTTCGAGTGGGACACCGAGTAGTCCAACGACCCGATAAACCCTGGTGTCAGAGTTTTTCAACCGCCTCCTACCACTAGTAGGCCTCTGACATGGTTGTGTTACAACGACCGTCTAAGCAATCATAGACAGCAACTGGGTCCGACGGCTTAACGTGCCCTCCGAAGCACGGAACCATTTCTTTTCGGATAATTAGCCATTGTAACAGCATCTATACTTTCATTCTATTCCTATTGTGATTTTCTCTACTTAATTTTTTTTTTTCAAATACGAAACGGCTACAACCATCCAATTGATCATCTTTTGAGAAACAACTTAGACGCTATTCAAATAGCAGACTAATGGGTCCATTAGGCCGTTCTTCGACTCGGTATCCCACACGAGTAAGGTTAGTGGAGGTCTGACAACGTCGTATCGAGTGTCCGAGAGGTTATGTTGTGTAGGCAATTTCACAGGCAATAGCCCGCGCCTAGAATAATTAGTCGACAGTATCTAGGGTCGAACCCACGGTTGGGTCTAGACCTAGGGTCAGAGGCATTCGTTTCGGTTGTGAGTTTATGTGGGTGGCCAATAAACTGAACGTTCGGACAGTATACAGGGTGTAAGGGACAGCCCTACGAATACTGATAGGGTGCATTAAGACCATGAATCTGAATAACTGTACCTTGAGAACGTGTATGTCAGGAAACGACAAAAAGAATTACCTCCCATACAAAATCAAGATCAACTGACTGCAATTACTAGTGGAAGACAATTTTTTTGGTGTTTTTATCATGTGAAGTTGTTCAGTTTCATGGTCTGACCGCACCCTATTATTATTCGGAGGTCTGTGCCTTACACCCTGTATATAGAGTGTAATTTTTCTAGAGTGATAGCGAAAACACAAGATGAGCTGGTGGTAAAAAAAAACTTTCTCTAGGAACATAAGTCAAAATATTAAAAAAATATTTAGTTCTCATACTAAATTGACGATCAGCTGATTTGAGGTTAGTATGGAAATTCAAAATGTTCTTGACATGTCAGAGGCCTACTACTAACTAGTATTAGGCGGTTGAAAAACTCTGACAACAGGGTTCATCGTGTCGTTGGATGACTCGGTGTCCCACACGAAAAGAGAGAGAGAGCCCGTCTTGAGTTTTCACTATCGGTCACTAGTGAAATTTCACCCTGTGTATAACAGTTGACATTACAGTGCCGTGTGATGCCGGCATAGAACAGCATCATCCCATTTCGGTTCTTGGGGCCAACTCGGGTTACAAAACCATGTCTTAAACCATGTCTTAAGGCCTACTATTAGTAGTAGGCGGATTAAAAACAGACATCAGGGAGCATCGGGTCGTTGGATGACTCGGAGTCCTACACGGAAAGAAAAAGGAGACAGGTATTGTTATTGAATCCACACCCAGTTATAAGGAAGTCGGAGCTATTACCTCCACACTACAAGTTACAAGTCACAATAATAGGTATCTAACAGTTCCACCTTTACTAGAGATGCACCCATAAATGAGGTTCTTAATAATTGCGCGACAACACTATTCGGGATTCATTGTGACAGTAGCTCAAAAGACAAAATATAGACTTGAAATAATTTACTTACTTTGTCCCGCTTTTACTAAGTCAGCGCCTTTGTGAGAATTGGGGGAACGGGCTAATTGCCGAGATTATTTAAAAAAAATTGACTCCACCTTACAAGTTAGGGGATTCTTTATAAATGCGGGACACTGTTAGGGATTTATTGTGACCAAGATTGTGACTTGATTGTGACTGTAGCTCACAAGACAAAATATAGACTTCAAACAATTTCTGACGTTCTTTAAAAAAATGTGACTCTACGTAAGACGTTACAAGTCACAATGATAATGTTTCTAACATTTCACTACGGTTCACCTTTACTAGAGATGTATTTTTGTAAGATAGGACAGAATTTATTACCGATATTGTTCAGATTTTACAACGATAGTTACAAGTCACAATAATAGATAAGTAGATCCTATTTTTTATACTTGTATTTTTTTAAACGAACTAGGACGGAGTCTTTACCGCAATCGTAACACTAGCAACTCTACCTCAAAATACACTTTATATCAAATTGTCAAACTAAAGTTCCGCCGTTCCAATAAGTCGTATCTGACAGCTGTCAGATTCGTGATAATATTATGGCAGAAGGTCCATTCTCCTTTGTTGACATCTATTTCAGAATGGAAATGACAGCTGTCAAATACGACTTATTGGAACGGCGGTACTTTGATACTGCATAGGTCTTTTTAGGTTTACCTAAGAATAATATTAAAAAATGCCTGTAGTGTGATTAGTTTATGTAAATGTGTCCGTATAAAATATAAAATTTGGAATCCCGATTTTGTCCCAAATCACCCACAACAGAGGATATTCCAGGCAGCTCTAGGCCTACGGTCCATCCGACCAATTACAGAATACGCAGAGTAATAAAACGCACAGAGACTCGCAGTTGCACTATCGCGGCTCTAAATCGCTTTTATCTCGCCATCGCTCCTCGTTAGCACGGCCCGAGAATAATGGCGGGAATTTGAGAATTTTTCCGATGATAATTCCACTGTGACACCTACGTGCTTGTGAGTTAAATGAATTGAGTATCTACACACACGTCTTAATAGTATTGAATTGAAATATAATATAAAAACAGTATTACACGAATTCATTCAACCGACTGCATAATTATATTAGATACGCTCTGCAAAATATTACAAATATTCTATATATATTCAAGTGCATGACTGACAACTTTGTTAAAATAAATAAAAAATAGTACTTTTACGTTTTTCGGAACTTTAATAACATCGTCTGTTTTTTATCATTTATAAAAAACGTAAAAAACCATAAACTTTGTAACATTTTATCATTTCCCTGATTCATGAATAATATGTCTGGTGTAGCTAGTTAAATGACTTGATAAAGTCTACGCGTGGTAATATTAAATTTTTCATAGTATGTTTTGTGATGAAATTCATTATGTTAGTGAGTAGGTGGTTTTATTGTAGGTAAATGCTCTTTTTTATAGTTATGATTATAAGATTTTAGATGCCGTTTTTGTCATTACATCTGTTTTAATTTTGAAAGCTGGTAAGTAGGTAGTCATAAAGAAGTAGGAAGGTATTAAATCGTTTTTTTTTTATCAAAATAAAATACTTGCGCTGTATGTTACACTTTTTGTAATAAATTGTTTTTCTTTTTCAGGAATCTTCAAGACCTGTTTGCAACAGCTCATGCAGAAGACACAAATCTATGGTGGAGGCGATAGTATCCACTTTAAAACTATTTGTTTTGCCAAAAGATGACATAAAGAAACATTACAACTTATATCATTACTTTTAAAATATCGTATACTAAAAATATGGCACTGCGTAAATATTCATTTACCTACGTCAACAATTGTTCCTTTTTTTCTGAAACATTCCACAGACAATTCACAACGTGGCGGCGCGTGGTGCCACTGTCTCTGTCGTCAACATTACTCTGTGTCTCGTCGAATTTTAGCACCATCTCTTATCAGCAGATCAGCCATCTTGGATGCCTGTGGCCTGGCCTTAAATCCCTAGACCCTAGGTAGATCCACTGTGATCCCCGTAGGTACCAATCTCTTACAAAAATAAGACTGTTCTCACACGAACCTCAAAATTTTCCCGTGTTTTCCCATACAAAGCCCGAAAACCTTGGCATACGACGCGGCATCATATTCCGGCCGTCACAGTTTGTCTATTGTATGGTGGTTGTTACAAAACACAATATTGTGCAGTGCATGTGAAATACACATAATTTTTTTTGTGCTACAAATTTGCTCATACACGTATCACGCCTGTATCCCTTGCGGGGTAGGCAGAGCGTAAACAGCCGTAAAAGGTCATTTACGCCACGTCAGACAAATATTTGAGGTTCATTCGGAAAATTGTGTATCGCCATAGTGACAGGTTGTCAGTCCATCGCCTATACATACATTTGAAGAAATAAAAATCATGACTCCTCTCTCCTAAATTGCTGTGCCCAACAGGGTCCATGTGGTAGTTATATTAATTAACAATGATAACTTTATATATAACATTTACTGTAACACCTGTGCCTCATGGAATGCAATAAACATTTGAGTATTGAGTATTGAGTATAATTGCAATACACACCCTCGAGTCCAATAGTCGCCTCTTACGAGTCCCACGGGAAAGAAATGGGGTGATGCTATTCTAAGCCGGCATCACACGCCAAAACAAATAACAAATTTGACACTCGTCAAAAAGCTTTTACAAAAAAAACTTTGGCAATTTTTTATTTAGAGCGCAGTAGATGTACCCAGGATCTAGCTAGATCCTAGGTGTCCTGAGGTGTTTTGAAAGTACGGGTCAAGTCAAAAGCTATTCAAGGGGTTATCTCCCACATTAAACAGTCCACTGCTGGACAAAAGCCTTCCTTTATTGTATTCTACGGTAAGATATTGTTTATCAATGGGAGCTTTCTGTTGACAGTTCTGTTCATAGTTCTGAATGTCAAACCAGAGGGCACTGTGCTAAACTGAAAATTTGACGTTTCAATATGGCTGCCGACTAATTTATTTCTTTTACTTTGATTTGCTACAAAATAAACTTGTCGTCTTGAGTGTCATTCACGTAAGCAAACAAAAAATCTATAAGAAATTTAGAACAATCACATAAATCCAAATAAATTATATTTTGTAAAGTGGTACAGATTTTCATGTAAAGGAACATTATTTCAATTAAGCTGAGCGCCCTCTACATGATACTCGAGAATCTCTAGCAAAATTCCCATTGGTGATGCCTAGCTAAATAGCTTTGAGTCAAGTAATATTTTATATCTGGTATATTTTAATATTTCTAGTTGTGATGCCAGTACCTAGAGTAGTACGCCACAAGTCAAATTCGTTCCCCCAATATACTTTTTTAATTAAATATTATTAGTTTTTCTTCAGTTTTCCATTGGCACAAGGATTGGATCTTTTGGGCAGGAACTAGATTCAAAATATCCCGGTAGAAAGAGCCATGCCACGCGTACTGGCATAATTAAATAAATTAATAAATATCTTGGAAAATTCACACAGCACCATCTAGCCCCAAACTAAGCAAAGCTTACTTGTTCTTTGGGAACTAGATAGCTGATATTAATACATAATATACTTTTTTTTAAATAAATACATAATATACATAGAAACACCCAGACTAAACACAAATATCTTAAAATGACTTACCAAATATTTGTGTCTTGTGGGGATCGAACCCACGACCCTTGGCGTAGCAGGCAGGGGTACTATCCGCTACGCAATCGGCCCAGTCAATAATTACGCCAAGGGTAGCCGTGGTAGCCCAGTCGGTAGAAGCGTCACTACTAGTGATAGCGAAAGTCGCAGGTTCAAATCCTACCAGTGGCGCAAATTTGCAAGTTCTCCAAAATTTGGTAAATTTTGATTCGTTAAGAAAATGTTTTATGTAAAGTCAGTTAATACTAGATGTACTTTTTGTATAGTAATTCACATATCACGCTTTTATCGCTTGCGGAGTAGGTAGAACGTTAACGGCCGTTAAAGACGAGCATTTACGCCACGTTTGACAAACATTTAAGGGTCATTCAAAAAATTGTGTATCGCTCTAGTGACAGGTTGTCCGCCCCTTGCCTAAAATTGCAATACACATGTATTGCAATGTCCCTTAGTCGCCTATTACGACACCCACGGGAAAGGCATGGGGTGATGCTATTCAAAGCCGACAAACACACGGCAATACGAGTACGTTACGTTTTCTTAAGACAAGCTTCGTGTAATGCCAGCTCAGAATAGCATCACCCCAATACTACCCGTAGGTATAGTGAAAAGCGACTGTGGGATACATTCATCCAGTGAAACCAATGGCTTGCACTGCGCTCGCCAATCTGTTTGCAATAGGGGGAGGTCTTTGGCCAGCAGTGGACTGTTGTGGCTGTTAATGTTCAAATGCCGTGTAGTGCCGGCTTAGAATAGCATCACCCCATTTCTTTCCCGTGGGTGTCGTAAGAGGCGACAAAGGGACTCGAGGGTGTGTATTACAATTTTAGGCGATGGGCTGACAACCTGTCACTATGGCGATACACAATTTTCCAAATGACCCTCAAATATTTGTCAGATGTGGTGTAAATGTCCGCTTTTTGCGACCGTTTACGCTCTGCCTGCAAGGGATTATAGGCGTGATATGTGTGTGTGTGTGTGTGTTTGTTGCTCAAATTCAACATTTTCTTAACACCATTGACATTCTTAAGAATTCACTTCCATCACAGTAGCACAAAAACAGATAACTATTAATTGTCCAGTTAACTTTAATCCACAGTTAAAATAAAAAGTTAAATGCCAAATTGTTTAACGCGTCTTTAACAAATTTATTGGGTGTCAAAGAAATGTGTAGAATTCAACGTTAAGTGAGAAAAATACCTTTAAAGAAGAGTAAATTGTTCCAATTTCCTTTAATTAGCTAGGTGTTAAATTATTTACTTGGAAGGCTAAGAATTCTTTGTTAACTCCCACATACTTGGCTTTTAGGTTAGTCTTTAAAAAAGTTAAGAGAAACATGTCAAATTGGTAATATTTGTTTGTCTATAAACAGCTGCTAATTTTATTCTCGCAATTTCACAGGTCATGGCATCAATATAAACTACTTATAAGGCACATAGTTAAAGTTACCTATAGTTAATCCATGTAGGTATTGAAAATAATATAAACAAACAAGACAATGAAAAACTTCTGCGGCTGAGTACTTCTCCGGGTGAGCTACAGCTCCCCACCAAACAGTCAGGTGAAGATTTCATGGCCCCAGATTTCATGAAGAGTCCAGAACTAAAAAAAAAAAAACAATTAGGGGCAACAACAACCCTGCGACAGACAAAGACAACATAATAGCTGTCAGTAAACCATAGTAAGCGTCATCCATGACCACGAACTCTGTAAAGAGCTCGAAACGTAGGTATTGTATAATTCAAAATAAACACAACTGAAATCCGTTTAAAATTGTTTTATTATCAAAGTAAGCATGTTTATCTTATTTAATGCACCTATTTGGAACAACTGTAGTCATATTACATACAGTGTATTACACATATCACCCCTTTTTTTCTTGCGGGCTAGGCATAGCATAACTGCTTGAGAAGAACGTTTTTTATCGCAACGTCTAACGATTTTGAAAATGTTTGTTTATGTGTACAAAATTTCTGACTAAAATATCTTTACTAAAATATCCCTGTACATAATAGGGTTAATTAACAATAGCCGGCATAGAATAGCATTACCCCATTACGGAACTTGAGGGATCAATGTGTTTTCATTTTTAGGCAACAGGCTGACAACCTGTCTCTGTAGCGATACACGATTATTCTGAAACGGCCCTCAAATATTTGTCAATCGTGGCGATAGCCAGTGTATTTTACGGCCGTTAACGCTCTGCCTACCTATAAGGGATATAGGCGTGATATATGTGTATGTATATTAACAAACACTAAAAGAGTATTAAACTAAAAAATAGATAGTCCAAGTGCAATGTCTAACAAAAGACGAGCGTAAATTTTACCGGCAGTTAAGTTCTAACCACTGGTTTTACTATAGGTTTAAGTTCTCAGAATTAAGCACTAACCATTCAATTAAGTCTTACCTACAGCTTTATGCGTTTACTACTTAACTTGAGTAGGGCTTGCAAAATAGTTAGGTCTAGTTTTTTAAACTTAGATCTTACTTTTTTAGGCGAATCCCACACTATGACGGACAAACGGATACGCCTGTCAAACACTTTGGTCAAATCGCAAGCGTTACAGTGTGCCACTGTATTTGTTTTTTGTATGGGATTTCGAATTTGACTTTCGTCTGACAGACGGATGCGTCAAAAATACGTCCATCAGTCCGTCATACTGGGAGAACCACCTTAAACTATTTGACTTAACGTGCGCCTTGAAATTTACTATTTTATGTGTAGTCTCTTCTCTTTGGGACCGACGTCTTAACGTGCCCTCCGAAGCACGGAACCATTTCTTTTCGGACAATCAGGTGGCTCACCCTGCAATGTCCTAACCAGACCGGGAACAAATTCACAAAGTAATAAATATCAATTTTTTGAGTGTCCCACCGAGAATCGAACCCGGAACCTTTGCGTCGCAGGCAGTCGCACTACCACTGCGTCACATCGACTGTCGTATGTGTAGTAAAAATTAAGTATTAAGTTCCTTTTTCTCTGTTTACCCTCTGGTTGGCCGGTAGAAAATGCCTTGTGGCATTAGGCCCGCCTTTTGAACGATGTGCAATAAAGTATAAAATAAATAAATAATATAAAGTAACTAGATTAACTTATTTACTTTAATCTCGTAGCTTACCTTCATAATAAAATCATTTTTTTTAATAATTGTTACCTACCTACACTGCCAAATGTATACTTCAGACAGACTTAACACATATCTTTTTAGCCTTTAATTTAAAATACTCAATTATAACAAAATTTGTAGCACAATATTTAAAAAGATAATTAATATTATTCTTTTAAACACATTTTAAAATCCACTTAACGCTAAATACAGTGATTGCTAGTGACACCATGACACTTTAATTACCTCTGTTATATGTACTAGATATACAGGGTGTATTATTTGTGGTGCTGAATTAGAATAGCATCACTTCACTTTTTCCTGAGGGTGTCGTAAAAACCAACTTAATGGGCAGCAGTGTTTCCTGTGAATGCAAATGCGCTCTGACAAGTGTGGCGAGTATGGGCACTTATTATGGGGAACCCCAGCTGAAGGCATCTGTGATACCAAGTAAATTCATTTTTTATTCAAAAGTTATTTCATTTTCATTTTTAAATAGATACATACATACTAGTCAAATGAGCTACTTTTTAAAACGATACATTGTATGAATCTACCATTATTAACAATTATTTTATCTTTTTTTATTATATGTTCCTTGGGAAATGTTGTTCAGACTGGTTAACCCCTTAAACTGCCAATGCAAGTACCGAATTGTAGGACAGCATACATACTGTGATACTGCTTCTTCTTTACTTGGGATGTTGGGATCACCTATAAAATAATGTATTGTTGGCCTACCATACCTATAAAAAATATGATTAGACCTTCCATTCAAAATTGCTGATCAGCTGGTTAATTTACTATGGAAGGTCCATTTTTTTTCAATTCTTCCTCTATTCCGTGGGGAAAGTTGTTTAGTCATGAGAACCTTGACATCCATTCGGCTTTTTATACCCTTTTGGTTACTCCTTGTAGATATACCTAGTCAAATCTGTTTCAGTATGACCCAGCGTCATAGACAGTTCGAAATCAGATCCTTTGCAAAACAGCCTTAAGTTATTCCTATTATATCAGACCATCCTGGGCACAAAACTATACCTGTATTTATTTTTTATCTGGTTTTGGCTGACCGTACCGCTGATACGATCTCTTCACGGTGCCGAGCGTGGACAAAGGCAGCTAAAGTTGATGTTCTGACGGTACCTACATATTTAACCATACATACATACATACATATATCACGCCTATAATTTTTTACGGAGTAGGCACAGCGTAAACGGCTGTATAAACGGCATTTACGCCACGTCCGACAAACATTTGAAGGTAATTTGGAATATTGTGTATCACAATAGTGACAGGTTGTCAGCCCATCGCCTAAATTTGCAATACGCACCCTCGAGTCCCTTAGTCGCTCCTTACAACACCCACGAGAAAGAATTGGGGTGATGCTATTCTAAGCCGGCATCACACGGCATATTTAACCATACCTGTGTATAAAGTATAAGTACAGTCAAGATCAGACTGGGTTAGACAGTTTGGACTTTGGACCGTTCTTATGCCACGCGCATAAGACTTACATTGGCAGTTTGAGTGTCTAACCCAGCCATATCTTGACTGTACAAGGTGTAAGGGACGGTGTTACTTTGCAGGCATGATCGGACCATGATACTGAACAACTTTTACTATGGAGCCTTTGTTGGGAAACGAAGAAAATATTGGAAAGATAGATGGTGTTAAGAAAGAAGTCAATGTAGTCTCGTATCAGGAGGTAAAGTATCTGGCAGCGAAGAGGGAAAATTTAAAGTTACTTCACCGCCAATAGATGAAAAAAGAAGAAGAAATGGCGTTATTAGAAAAAGGTTACTTAGAGCCAATTTGAAATAGTATTTGTATTGTTTTATTACACAGGTTATTGATCTACATTTGACAAGATACATTTTTATATTGTACGTAAGTCTATTGAAATAATTGACCAACTGTAAAAAAAATTGGCTCACCCAAACAAAAATTATAAAAAAAATTGAGACACTTTGCATGGGAGGTACAATTTTGTTTCATATTGTGACCTATGTTCCTTGGGAAAATTTGTTCAGTTTCACTAGTAGATCTCACTCATTATAATATTTGCACTGAATTCAATAGGACCTTAAAAATCGACAAGTCAGCATCCCACACGATAAAAAGAAACCTTAATATAATTTGTGTCGAAGGAATTCAAAAATTATACTATTCTTACCACGAACACTTTTAAATCTTAAACAACACAAATAAAACTTCATGGCAGTGAAAAGTTATAAACAATTCAGTTTTATTGTTTGTTGTACTATTTTATGATCCTGCGCAACTTCCTTTCAACTAAATCATTGATTAGGTACTGGCAAGGTAAAATTTCCCTACCCCTTCACTAAATAAAAAAATATAGGGTGGGGTCTATGGCCAACCCTAAGGTTCTTTGTGATCGAGACAGAAATATTGCAAAAAATGTATGCGCCCAATTTTTGTGTATCAAAGTGAGATAGCTATATTTTTGTATTACTAAATAATGAATTGGGTTTCTAAAGGTGAATGCACATTTGAGTTTCTAGGAAGTTATTTGTAAGAATAGGGATATACCTACTAATAATAATGTCATGTACCTAAGCTGGCGCCAAACTTGTATTATACTTGGAAGAAATTGCAATTAAATGAATCCACAATGAACTCTATATAATTATGTTACCTACCAACCTAATGAGAAATTTAAGCTACTAGGACCACTCAGTAAAAAAATAACTGCCTGAGTAAGGTTTGATTGGTAAACCAAATTATTTTTAACAACAATTACTAGCCATAAAGATTATTTACATTCAATAAAATCTTGGTAAAACTGTGCGCTTTAGTTATGTATGACAAGAATTCTAAAAGTGGCAACTTGTATGAAAATATAACTTCGTATCTTTGTTAATTATATCATGTGGTGCCGGCTTAGAATAGCATCACCCCAAATATATCCGTGGATGTCGTTATAAGCGACTAATGGATGATCATCCAGGGAACGGGAAGCAGCGTTCCCTGTGAGTGCAACTTCTTGCACTGCGCTCGCCAATCCTCCTGCCAAGCGTGGTGAGTACGGCAATACCTCCCGATAAGGGGAGGTTCATGTCCAGCAATGGACTGTTGAGGCTGTTAAAGTATGAATAGGATTAGTAATAGGACTCAAGGCATCTGCCAAATCTTTTTCGGTATACCTATACAAAATACAAAAGTATGTCAGGTAGCTTCCGGTAGGTTCTTCTTTGGTCACAATGGAGACCATTCAGAAACTGAAGCCAATTATTCCAGCCTGTAATTTCCAATTTCTTCCAATACCCAATTTCCACTTCGATAAATTCCAATAAGACAAAATCTACGGCCCAACATAAATAACTCTTATTCAGTACCAATAAGGGGACCAACTACATACGTCTCTATAAAACCAAAATGAATATAAATGGGAAAGACGACAAGAATAAGATGTGAGTAGGCAATTTCAATGGAAAATGAGACAGTTAGCTTTAAAAGTCACGTACTGGGAACGCAAAGTTAGTACTTTGCCTTTGAACAGTTTGTTACAAAACGGTACATGTAGTGCCATCTATAAACGTTTATCGGATCTATATTTTTTCTTATTCAACACGAAATAAAAGTTTACAGTTTCGCAAATATTTCATTAAACTCACATACAATATAATTTATTACTGACCTTATCAAATGTAGCTCAATAACTTGTAAAATAAAACAATTAAAAACTATTTGAAATTAGCATCTACGTACTCTACGTAGCTTTAATTTTAACAGCGCCATCTATCACCGAGTAGCTACTCTCAACTTTACATGTAAACTGTTTTACCGACGCTGCCTATGTGTGCGGCAAGGGGTGGCATGCTTAAATGTGTGAGTAGAGGGGCCAGAGGGCGGGAGGGTGCTTTCAAAATTCGGAAGTGTCAACTTTTTGGCGCTAGAATTTGAACTCGGCGTTTTGTTTTATCGATTGAAGATGGCGTTGGGAAAAGAGTAAAGTTGCATGAAAAATTTAATACTGATGAATTTATGCAGTGGAAATCCTGTTTTAGTGTCAGAAATTCGGCAAATTTCATATTCAGAATTAGAAGATATTGTAAGGTAGGCAAATATATAGAGTTGCGATGAAAATAGTATTTCTGAGTAGCATACAAACTAAAATTTTAATATTTTGGGTATTCAGGCGGTCGGTTCGTTATTTTGGCATTAATTTATACAAACGAAATAAACTCTATTTAGCTTGATTTGGCATGGAAACTATTCGGGACATTGGAAGAAACATTTAATTTACCGGGCCTATCGCGATAATATTTAGGTAGGAGTACGTATTAATAACTAACCTACTTGACGTGAAAAAGTATTTCATACATATAATGTACATACATAAATATATGTTTGTTACTACGGCCAAAGAACTAGTAAATACGTTTACAAGAAAATTCTAAAAATGTGCTAAGCTACTTTTAAGAAAAACTTGAAGGTGCATTTCTCCACGCTAGAACCACACTTAGGTAATACATAATTTGTAAGGTTAATGGTGTAATACTTAAGTTAGTTATGATAATACCTATTCCTAAGGTATTACAAATTTTGTCTCTTTTGCAGTTTGCCCAGAATATTTAAGTGTAATTTTGTAATATGTGTAAGTCCTTAATAAATAAAATCATAATTGTAATATCACGCTTTTATCCCTTGCGGTGTAGGCCAAGCGTAAACGGCCGTAAAAAACCAACATACATACTACCAACGTCTAACAAACATTTGAGGGTTATTTAAGGATGAAAAGGTGTTTAAAGAATTATGTAGGAATAAACAGCGTAAAAACTAAAACATCGTCTCAAGGTACCTTGACATACGAGCAAAATCCGTATGTCACAGTTATTCGACCGAATTCCTAGGTATATGTCCGAAAGCTGGAATATAGTAAAATCCTTATTTCGTTTTGCGATCTTCCTAAACTGATCTAGAAATTTTAACAAATAAAATAACATAAAATAACAAAAAAGACAAAATTATAGAAACTGAGCCGAATATCTGGATTTGATTAGGCAGATGGTAGGTAGAATGCTACGATTATGCCATATCCCTAGGAATTCGTCTGAATTCCTATTTTTGTAATTTTACTGCGACACATACAACTTTATGGTATAAGAAACGGGATATGCCCGTAGCATCTTTAAAGAAAATTATGAATAGGCACCCCTCGATTACATCCAGCCATAATAGCCACTTAGGCACTCAATAAAGAATAGCATGATGAAGTTGCTAAGGCTCAGATAAGCTGTCTAGTCTTTATGTGGTAAAATAGTTCAATAGGTAAGGGACTCGAGGGTGTGTATTGCAATTTTAGGCGATGGGCTGACAACCTGTTTCTATGGCGATACACAATTTTCCGAATCACCCTTAAATATTTGTCAAACGTGGCGTAAATGACCTTTTTTGCGGTCGTTTACGCACTGCCTACCCCGCAAGGGATTATAGGCGTGATATGTGTGTGTGTGTGTGTGTATGATGAAGTTGCTAAAGCTTAGATAATCTACTTTGTTTTTTTTTTTCCTAGTAAGATAGTTTAGCTATTAAATCTGACAAGTTTAATTTGAGATTTACTTTTTAGATAAATATGCTTAGAGTGAAACTTTATTCGACTCTGATACTGGAAATTGAGGATGGGTTGGTGATGATAAGGAACAACTTTCCCAAAGGAACAATAGGGCGTTTTAGAACAAAAATTTCCCTTTTGTTCTTTATTAGCACAACTCAACAATAACAGATAGCGCCTGGCCTATGAATTCATAAAAATATGTTTTAACAGCTGTTACATAAAATAGTGAAATTGAATGTTTTGTTACACATACATTGTAACTACTTACATATTTTTTATTTATCAGTCTTTAAATTGTTACCATGTCATATAAATCTGGGTCCTGTTTCAAAGCGGAAATCTGATTAAAATCAGAAATTATAGTGTTCAGTTTTTTGGCGGCAAAAAAACTATCTTTGTATCACAGTACAGCTTCATTCGCTCCGCTCTCTACTCTTTAAAATAACGGCTTTAAATCAAAACTGTATCAAAAGCTTCGAATTTTAAACCTTTTGTTTCATGCCAGTGACACAAAATAAGGGGCCGTATTTTTTGTAACGTTTGAATTTAAATTAAGAACTCTATTGTCACTTATTTTTTTAATTAGAAATACGCATGGAGTCATTTTTCATGCATCGCTTGCTATCTGATTTAAACCTGCCAGTAGTTGCTTTGTTTTTTTTAGGTTTTTTGTTTTTTTTTTCATGCAATCGGCAGTTGCACGAGTATATTCTGCCTAAGGGCGATAATTCCTGTCGTTGTATTGCACATTGAAACAACTGCATTACATCGGTAATTTATATAATTGACTTACTTGAAATAATTTACTTGGCCCGGTATAAAAGGAACTATTATCACTGACGTTTATTATGCTTGTTGCTTATAAATTAGCTTATTTATGTGTCGCACTACTGGAAGGTGAATAACAATTTATTACGTTTTTTTAAGCGACTTAATGGTCAACAGAATGCTCCTTTAGGTTAAGGTATATTACCTATACGTTTACAAAATTAATATTTTTGAAAACATGCACAATTTTCAAGCCCGGGCAGGATTGAAAATAATATATTTTCTGTAAAATTATTTACCTAACACGGTAAGTGTTTTAAAATTTGTCATTCTAAATTCATATTTCTAAATAACTACCTACTACGTAATATCTACAGTAATTTATGATTAGATTTTTAAAATTTGGTTAAAAATACAAGTTTATTAACCAAAAATAGATGTCATAGATATTATACGTGTTAGTTTATTAAAATTACCAACAATATAAATAATTATTAAACAACATGGGTCTTTAAATATAAATCGTAATTTCACTTATGCTCACTGAAGGTGCGGTACAGCTTTAGGACCTGAGTAGGTTTCTAAATTAGGTACCTACGCAAAGTAGTGCCCATTTTTTTATTTGGTTATATAGGTCCGTAATTTTTGCCTAAAATAATGATTGTGTCTACATATGTAGGTATAAAAAACATGTACTTAAAAAAAATATTCAATGGGTTGCAGGTTCTAAAGGTTTTTATATAACATGTACTTAAAAAATATTTTCTTTAATAATTTCAATGGGTTTCAAGTTCCAAAGCTGACCTACCGACTTTATAGGTAAAAAAAACATCGCTATAATTTAATTTAAGGCCGCTGATAACATCCTGTATGACAAACCGCAACAGAGGTCTTAATATCGAGTTACAATAACTCAACTATGACATTAACGGCTATAAAAGAGAAAAAAAATAGACACGTCGACCGCAGCTACATTATACATGCTACCGTTTTCGAATTTAGCATAATTATTGGGAAATATTAATTTGGTTCAATTTTCAACTGGTGGTTTCAAAACATGAAAAAATGACGTATGATTGATACACACACACACACATATCAAGCCTATAATCCCTTGCGGGGTGGGCAGAGCGTAAACGGCCGCATAGGACGGACATTTACGCCACGTCTGACAAACATTTGAGGGTCATCCGGAAAATTGTGTATCGCCATAGTGACAGGTTGTCAGCCCATCGCCTAAAATTGCAATACACACCCTCGAGTCCCATACCAAGATTGATACCAGCTTAGAATAGCACCACCCAATTATTTTTCCGCGAGTGTCGTAAGATGGATTGGAGGTTTTCATGTGTTTTACATTTTTTTACGACTATTCAATTTTGTATTCATTCACAACATACAAACAGGCTGACGACCTGTCACTATAGTGATACACGATTTTTCTGAAACGTCTCGCAAATATTTGTTATATATGGCGACCGTATGACTACGGACGTTAACGCTATGCCTACCCTGCAAATGATAAAGGCGTGATATGTGTTACATAAGAGCTTTGTTAACTTTTTTTTCACTTATTCGACAGCTATATTAATATGGATACCTCTCTCGATATGGCTATTGGTATAAAATACAGTCAAATGCTAAAAAGGTTGTAACTCAGATGACAATATTTAATTCGAAATTTATTGGTCGTCACTTGTTATTCTGTTAATACGTTATTCAAGTTTTATCATATTCATGAATATGTTAAACAAAAGTGAAAGAATTGCCGATTGTATGAATATTTTGTAAGGATAAGTTGGGAAAATATATGTTTCTGTTCGAGCCTGTCATAAGCTTATTTTGTCTAATAATGTAAGTGTAATTCTAAGTGTAAATATTAAATATTGCAAAAAACAGTTAGTTGCTAAACGGGTCATAGGTTTATCAAACAATAGAGCCGTTTTTTCCATAAGTATAATAATTATTTTTGAAAACTTCGGGCGGGATTTTGCAAGTTTTCAAAAATTTTATACCTAACACGGGAAGTGAATTAAAATTTGGTACTCAATAATAATTATTATTGAAAATAAGAAATTAAAAAATATTAGCGCCCACCAGGACTTGAACCCGGGACCGTGGGGTACAGTCCCTCTGCTCTGCCAACTGAGCTACCCGCGCCCCGGTCTCATTTTTATTCATGAAAATAATAGTGCACAGTACAAGTACAATAATATAAAAAATAAAATTATTTATTTTTCGTATTTGAAGAGTTTTCTCTTATCAATCACATAATATCTTATACTGACAATGAATATGTGACAGAAATAATCTGACATTGAATAAATCTATTTTCACCCTGCAGTGGGACACTATTATAATAATAATAATATTTTTCAAACTACGTAGTCCTAAATGAACCTCCAACAGTGGTCATGTCCAAGGACGAGTTCGTCCTTGAATTGCCAACAATCTGAGGGCGTATGAGCCGTTCAATACAATTCCTGTTCCCCACAAAGGGTCCAGGATCCGGATGAAACCAGTTTCTGCAAACGGGATGTTTTCAATGTCAGCTGATGGGAACACTGCCCTCGCTGGGGTTGCTATGTCTACACAGGTTTATATAGCTATGTGAATGACATTGACTATTGCGGTTAACTGCCTGCATTGCCCTGAATTCAGGATATAATTTATCTTTTCTTACCTTAAATTAACGCTGGCTTTCTGTTTCTTCATAAATGCTGTGTGATGCCGGCTTAGAATAGCATCACCCCATTTATTTCCCGTGGGTGACGTAAAAGGCGACGAAGGGACTTGAGGATGTGTATTGCAATTTTGGCGATACATAATTTTCCGAATAACCCTCAAATGATTGTCAGACGTGGCGTAAATGTCCGTTTTTGCCAACCCCGCAAAGGATAAAGGCGTGATATATGTATGTATGTCACTTTCTGTCAAATAGATTTAGAAAAGGATAGGAGATATCGAATTCCTGTCAATTTGAAAAATCTCAATGGGTTCTTCGCAGTTTCTTGTCAATTTAGGCGTAATTCTTTTCATAGTCACCGTCTCGTATTTTGCGTCAAATTATAAGACATAAAATGACTAAGATTTATCTCCTATCCTGTTTTAAACCTATTTAATGGAAAGCAACAGAACTTATTGTCTTCGCTAATGGCTTTACTTGCATTTTTTTTAAATGGTCCTGGTGTAAAATTTACAAAATGTAAGATAGCCGCTTTTGATAATAGTCGTCTCATAATGACAGGCTCATCCTACGAGCTTCCGTCTTGATTGATCAGTTAAATACCAGTCATAATGACAGTCGTCAGGTCATTCGTCTATTTAGTGTCCCACACGATATCAATGAATGATAATGATAAAGACAATAGACATAATATACCTATAGCTATGTGGGTATTGTGAGTATATCAAAGTAGAGTGCCCTCGAAATTTGCTGGACAATTCCTAACCCATTTACAAGTAGTCTTTCTTAATTTTTATCTTTTTCGTGTGGAACACCTAGTCGTCCTATGACCTAGTTTGCAATTACTGTACATTGCATATAACTACTGTAATTATTATTTGACTATATTAAGAATTAATAAATGCTCGCCTCTCTCTATTATATTTGTATACCAATTAATATTGGTTGAATGTGTGTGACTATTTCACTGTATACTACCGATGTATGAACACATTTACAACAAATAAATGTTTTTGTATTCAGCCACTACAGTCTACTGCTGGACATGGGCATCTCCCTTTTGGGGGGGTTTGCACACTCGCGATCGCAATGCAAGATGTTGTAATCACAGGGAACGCTGCTGTCCATTCTCTGGATGATCATCTTTACGACACCCACGGGTGGAATTAGGGTGATGCTATTCTAAGCTGGCACCACACGGCATAAATATTTCCAATTACACTACCTACGCTTCACCTGATGCACGCTGAACCGGTAATAAAAATAAAGCACCACTTGCGCAAGCGCACATCCACCTCTGTGACGTCACAAAAACCGTACCTTGCCATAAAAACCGGCTCGCTATCTAACGGCCGCTCTAAACTTAGACCTATGACCAGCTAGCGCTCATAGAGTAAGCTACGCAGAAGTGACAAATGATACTCAGACCTAAAACAAGACACGATTGTCACAAAACCCTAAGCGTTTGCTATAAAAACAGACTCCAATCTAACGGCCGGTCTAAACTTAACCCCCTCTCATAGAGTAAGTTACGCAAAAGAGACAAATGGTACTGAGACCCAGAACAAGACCCAGAACACATGAGACAAGTGCCCGATATTATCAAACTACAGGCTACAACTTTACAGGTAAAATTAGATGTTCATTGCGTAGTCGATTACTCATTATGATACCGGGCATATACACCCGCTACACAATGTACTAAGGACCCGTAGACTTGTAGCCTGTAGTTCCATACCATAGGGCACAGGGTCAGTCACAAAACCCTAAGCGGTTGCTAACAGTCAGTACGCAGGTGAAATTTAATAACTAGGTCTTAATAACTGACGTCACAAAATCGACGCAAGTAATCTCATATTTATTTCATGAGCTAAAAAGGTAGAGAGGTAGGTCTTGATTTTGGCTGTTGTGTTAAATTTACTTATTGCCATACTATACCAGAAAATAGTGTTATCTATCTACATATCTAATACCTATGATAGATAATTTGCTATTTATAAGCAGCCAAAAATATCATGTTAAATATCAAAATTAGGGCCAAGTTTCAAAACTGTTAAAGTATACACATTTTGATAGTTTTGCGGGGTCTATCACGATAGTTTATTGTTTAATATTTACCAGAGGCCACCAAGCAGCAGTAGGCGGTTGAAAAACTCTGACACCAGCGTCCATTGGATCGTTCCTTGACCCGGTTTCCCACACAAAAAGAAGAAGTAGAAGAATACTTGTCGATTTACTTGGGTCCCGACATTTTAGCTGAGTTTCATCAGCTGATGATCGCGAGCAAACTCAAGTACCAGCGAGTTGTTGTCATCTGAGTGGTGGGTGACTAGATCATCTAGTACCGACATTATTGTCTTAATCATTTCGACCTGTCGTGTTTTTTTTTGTCTTAATTGTTTTTCAGGGTAGACTCGGTTACATTATCAATATGTGTGAAAGTGCTTAAAAAATTACATTGTTAAGGTATACGTACAGAATTTACAATCTATATCTCAAATTAAAATTAAATCTTATTCCGTACATTAAAGTTTACTGTACATGAGTTTTAAAGCTGTGACTGAAAACTAAACCATCTACGTCTAATTTCATAATCTTTGCCTAGATATCGATCTAGCTGCGTTATAATGCCTATCTAGGTATTATAACTTTTACAACATGTGTGTAAATGTTTTGTCACGGATCGTGCGTTCCGTTTTTATTGCCATTGTATTTAAAGCTTCATGTCCACTAAAGAAAACCAGCCAAGTGCAAGTAGCACTTGCCCGCCGAGGGTTCCGTAATATGCACATCAAACCCTTTCGTATGATACCGCACTTGAACTATAAGCCTCAATTTTTAAATGCTGCTTCCTAAAAAACACATTATTTACAAAAATAAACCCTCAAAATTTTGTCAGACGTGGTGTTAATATCCGTTTTACGGCCGTTATCGATCTGCCTACCCCGTAAGAGATATAGGCGTAATTTATGTATGTATGTATGTTATGTAAAAAAAAACGTTATTTTGAAAAAAAAAAACATTGAGACAGTCAAAAATAAGCGTTTTTTACAGCATTTCAAAAGTTCACAGACCTCCAAGCATAGTGGCCTACCAACGGAAGACCGCGATGAGATTACCTCTCGTCCCATCTTCTTTTTCTTTTCGTGTGGGACACCGAGTCATCCAACAACCCGACGAACCCTGGTGTCAGTCCGTATCAGCCCATAAAAAAGCTTAACCGCGTACAAAAAAGATCTTCATCATATTATAATAAATAGATCCTGAAATCAACACGAATTTGCGCAGACCCATCAAAAAAGTGCAATAAAAAACAGCTTTGTCAAGTTTTAGTCTATATTTACCAAGCTGGTGGACACACACCTTTGCCCTCAGTAGGAAGTACGCGCAATATACAGTAATAAATGGCAAGAAAGTGAAGTTATTAAATTGTCTATAACTGCACACAAATTTATGGGGCCAATTGAAAGATGATACGATTAGAAAACGTATAGTTTTGCCATTGATGCCAATTAGAACTTAGTTTATGATAAATGCGGGTGTAAAAAGTTTATACCTCGTTATGGAAGATAGACATTAATAGGTATACAAGGACTAACGAAACGGGTATAACAAGCCAAAAGTCAAAGTACCTATTTCACAAATAAACCATACTAATAATAACAAATCTTTTAAATTTTATCAAATACATAGCAATATGTTATTAGCATTAGGTATAATTATCTTTACAATATTTCGTTTCCTATGTATCCTATAGTATTTTTTATAATTTTAACAAATGCGCGCCTAGTAATTAATTTTAATCCGAATATCCTATTTTTTTGGATGCTGATTTGATTACTTATTAGTGTAATTATTGGTGTAAATAATCGTATTTTCCTTCAAAAAATAATAAAACTTACTTACCTACTTAAATTGCTGTAATTTTTTTTCTGGCGCAATTTATTTCTTTTTCAGTGGAGCCACAAATAGTTCTTAAAATAATCAATCTCACAAAACAGCCCAATATAATATTATTTTCGAAAAACGGAATTCTCACAGTATAACCTAGTCTACCAATTAAAGTATGTAGGTATACTCAAGATCTCCAAGCTAATTTTACACTTTTAGTTAAAAATATACATACACAAATCACGCCTTTATCCCTTTTGGAGAAGGCAGAGAGTTATCGGCCGTACAACAGGGTCGCTATCGCCACGTCTGACATTTCTTTGAGGTCTGTTACAGAAAAATCGTGTATAGTATATATATCTCTAAAGTGTATCTATATATATCTATAGTGACAGGTTACTTATAATAAATATGAAACCCTCAAGTTCCTTAGTCGCGTCTTACAATATCCTAGGGAAAGAAATGGGGTGATGCTATTCTAAGCCAGCATCGCACGGCCTCTGTACGTTGTTTGTTTGTGTATGTATGTTCTCCAAAAATGTAATTGGCCCAAAATCAATTATTTTCTTTGCAAATACATTTAAAGACAATACAAAAATAAATACCTACTATTCCATATTGCAAGCTAAAAAGCTAATAACGTAGGTAAGCTATAACAAATTCATAATCACATATAGCTTCCTAGACAAACTAATTATTAATTCTAAGCTGTGCATACTGGGAGCTAATACAGCTAATTCTAAATAATTAACGGAAGTGAATTAACTTGATGTGACGGCCATTTATTTTGCATGTCCATTAAACAGACTGCAATAAGTACTTCCGGTGAGTTTTTGTTGGAAAATTCCATTTTGTTCTAACACGGAATATTTGCATGCTAAAATTATATTCTAAACAAATTAGTTAGGTAATTATAAATTAGTTTTTGTAATTAGTGAGTACAAGGTTTCCGTTCTTGTTCCTTTTAGATATTTATTGGCCTCTATTCGGGAAATATATTTTCTTAACCTAATGTGCTTACCTTTAAACCTCCCTTACAAATTGACCTGGTCCGCTCGAATATTTTGTATGGGAGGTCAAATTTTTTTCATATTTCGAGCTATGTTCCTTGAGAAAGTTATTCCTTATTACCAGACCGTCCGGTATCGGTCACTAGTATAATTTCACACGATATAAGACGTAAAAATATTAGCTGCAAATGTTGTAAGGGGCAACCAGCCCATGAAACTGAACAACTTTCTTCAAGGAACATCGAGTAATATGACAAAAATATTTTGAGCTTCCATATTAACCCATCTGCTAATCGACAATTTTGTATGGGAGGTCCAACTTTCATATTTCGACGTATGTTCCTTGGGGAAAGTTGTTCCTTATCACCAGCCGATCCTGAGTTTTTGCTATCGGTCACTAGAGAAATTTAACCCTATATTACTAAACAGAACATTTCTACCAGCAGGTGGACTATACGATCATCTAACATGTACTTACTATATCTAATAGGACAATAAAACAGTTAGCTCTTTTTTGAGTTTAAGCACTTTCTTACAGCTGACTTGGTACCCTGGGGTCTTAACTCAAGTTTGTACCTACCTTTTGTATATATAGGAGGTTTATGACTCCCATTCTTAGTCTACACGGTTATAAAAGATTGTCCTCGTATATCTAAAAACTACTAAACCGATTTTGGCATTAGGCCCGCCCTTTGTACTTTCTGTGCAATAAAGTTTAATAAATAAATAAACATATATAAATATGTTTGTTAATTAGCAATTTTTGTTCACATTAGTGTGAATGATTCGAAACTGATAAAATTAAAGTTGATGTAGAGTCAGTAAAAAAATGATTTTAATATATTTATCGTAATCAAAGTTGTACGTCGTGGTCTCTCAAAAACCAAGGTTCAAAATATAAAATATCAAGCTTGCACGACTTTTAAACACTAAAATGCTAAATTTTGTTTCACCCTGTATAAACTACCGCAATAGACACCACAGGCAGATGTTCCAACAAATGTCTGCGCGCCAGGTGCTACGGAAGGCTCGTTTTCTAATAAAAGGTAATAAAATTGTCCAGTGTTAGATAGAAATAGGATATGAGCCTAGAATAAAGACTAGACGGTTGCGAGCCTAGAGGGAAAAATAAGGCTCAGCGCATGTCGAGCATAACGCTGAATTTAGTAGCATTTAACTACATAGTACAAAATAAAGTATTTTCCCGTGTCCCGGTGGCTCTGGGAAAATGTCTTATTCCCGTGGAAATACGGTGGTAAACAAGTAAGTTTACCAACTGCCTACTGGTTACTTGACAGCAAATGATTTTAAAATTACTAATTAGAGGATTATTTACAGTAAAATAAAACAAGACTGAATTAGTTCAAAGAAGATACATACCTACCTATGTAAGCTGTACAAAAAAATACTGCAAATATTTCAAGGGTTGAACCAGCCCATGAAACTGAACAACTTTCCCTATGGAACATAGGTCGAAATAATCAGAAATTGATACGAAATATTCCAGCCGACCGGCTCAATTTATAAGGGAGGTTCAAATTTTTTTCATATTTTGAAATATGCTCAAGTGCATTACATAAAATAAAAATGTCTTAGTATAACACAGTCGTCAAAGAATGGATTTGTGTAGTGGACGTGTTAGGTTATATCAGTCTTTCGTATGCGAAAACGATTCAGAAATATACGCCTCCAGATCAATATCGACTATATTTTTATGATAAAATTAGAATACCAAATATTTTAAACACTGCCCGTGTTAGGTATACAATTTTGGAATAATTGCAAAATTCTCTACCGCGAGCAAGATATGAACCTGCGACTTGCGCCATCACTAGTGGCATTAAATCTGTCAGTGAAATAGTCGTTGGGTATTCGTTTCAAAACTAACCCTTTAGACGGAGCCGGAGCACACTTGCAAAATTCGCGGGCAAGGGACGAGCCACGGTAGCCGAAGAAGAGGCGTCGCCAATACTGATGGCGAAAGTCGCATGTTAAAATCTTGCCCGCGGTAGAAAAACTTTGCTAGTATTCTTAGATACAACTAATTTTGAATTTGATACAGACCGAAATTAGCTCGCGCCAAATAGAGCTGCATGTGCGACGGCCCTTAGGGAACTTAGGAAAGGTTTCCAGAAGGACCTGTTAATTATCCCTTTGATGAATTTATTGCATGTCAGGGCAACCGTTTGATACAAAGATATTAGTACTATAATGCGTAATTAAAATAAATGTTCTATTATACGTATCCTACCTATAAAGCCCGTGTAATGTTTTAAATAGCATCACCCTATTTCAGAAGAAAGATTCCCGCGGGTTTCGAAGAAGGGGACTTCAGGACTCGAGGGTTACATGTGTATTTAAATTTTAGGCGACAAGCTGACAACCTGTCACTATAGAGTAAAATTTTACTTGTGATCGAAAGTGAAAACTCAAGACGGGCTGGATATAAGGAACAACTTTCCCCAAGGAACATAGGTCAAAATATGGCAGAATAATTTGGAACTCCCATACATAATTGCCGATCAGCTGATTTGAGTTACTATAGAACTCAACATATTTTTGACATATTTCAAACTATGTTCCTTGGAAAAAGTTGTTCCTTATAACCAGCATATCTTGAGATTTTTGAAAACTTGCAAAATTTTCAAGCGCGGGCAGGATTTGAACCTGCGACTTTCGCATTACTAGTGGTGACGCCTCTTCATATCTTGATCCTGCCCGCGCTTGAAAATTTTACAAGTTTTCAAAAATTGTATACCTAACACGGGAACTGTTTTAAGAAAAATTGGTATTCAATCTTGACATTTCACTAGTACAATTTCATCCTGTATATTTTTCTGAAACGGTCCTCAAATATTTGGCTTGGCACAGGATATTATTCTTCATAGAAACCATGACGTACTTTACTCTTTTTTCCACAACCTTATCAGAATACTGGCATGAAATATTCGCCACTTTACAGACCATCAAAAAAAGAACCTAGATACGTTCCCGCGTCGACTTCGATAGTGTTATTATGATGTGGTAAGCGGTTCTCATATCTGCAGCACAATTTTGCGGTATTTTGCCGGTCCGGTGTTACTGACGAGAGTAGTTGTATAGAAAGAATTAATGCCGTGTGATGCCGGCTTAGAATAGCATCACCCCATTTCTTACCCAATGGGTGTCGTAAGAGGCGACTAAGGGACTCTAGGGTTAGATGTGTATTGCAATGTCAGGCGATGGGCTGACAACCTGTCACTATAGTGATACACAGTTATCTGATTGACCCTCAAACTTTTGTCAGACGTGGTGTTAATATCCGTTTTACAGCCGTTAACGCTCTGCCTCCTCGTAAGGGATATAGGCGTGATTTATGTATTTATGTAGAAAGAAGTAAAAGAAGACACGACGCCATGCAGTTGCAGGCTGTCAATAACCGCAATATCGTCGGTGCGTGTGCGAATCACCTTATACTGATGAAAAGATACAGGATCTATTTACCTACGCCCTTCGAGCAACGACGGCCTTCCGTCCCGGAAGGGAGTAGGCATAGACAGTATTTCCCCTCTGACAAAGTACAAGCCGAAATGGGCATTGGCGTTTATAAAAACCAGTTCCGTTCAGATTTTTTCCTAGACCGAGTCCAGTCGTGCAAGAGAACACATGTTAGTTTTTTAATGTAAAAAGAGGTCTGGAACATCAAGTTTACAAAAAGATGGTGTAACATTTCACATGTAAGTAAATTCTTAACATATTATTGCTATTTAATATATTTAAACACTAAATTCTTAAATAGTTGTTGGATTTATTCAGCAACATCTGGTCCGCTCGCCCGTACAAATTACAGATCGATCGCACGATAAATCCGACTTCTCGACGATAGCAACAATAGATGACAATAGTGATGTTACCGTTTCATGTCATAATGTTTGTCGATGAATATTATAGGAGGCGGGTATTATTTAATCACATGTATTAGAAAATAATTGTTATCATGGTTTTATATGTACCTGGATAAGCGAGATATCAAGGGACCCGAATATTATTCTCGCTCATAGAGGTTTTTTACTAAACCAGTTTGTCATTAATGCAGGTTTGGGAGTAGTATCTCTCATATATAGATGTGAATGAAATATTTTTATCAAGAGTTTGTTTAATCCATTCTATGAGACACTTTTCAACTTCGGGAAATTTAACAACTTTGTCCCTTTGAATATTTCCATGTCCTTCCGCACACTGCAGTTTTATAAAATCTTTATTTTTTTATATTTTGTTAAAGGTAGATTCCGGTAAGTCAAAATCATTCATAATAGCGTTACGCGACTGCCCGGCTTCGAACACCACATCTGGACTGCCTTCGATAATGTCATCATCTAGACATGGCGGCTGATGTCGCGCAGTGGTAATGCGACTGCCTGCGACGCAAAGGTTCCGGGTTCGATTCTCGGTGGGGCCACAGTATAATTAATAGTACTAGCGTACAGTATGGTCACTCCCTGCCTCCCCCTACAAGCGCCGCCCACCCGCGCTCGGAGGACGCTCAGACACCGGCTAAGCAAGGACGCGACGACAAAGGTCATTTCATACTGCCGCACATTGCATTCCCGATTCGCGAACGCAAAATGGCGGCAACCCTGACATGTTGTCTCACACACACAAGCATGGTCCGCGTTCACCTACGCGAGCTTAGACTGTGTGCGTAGCAACGCATTTGATTCATACATTTGAGCGCCAGTGTCCAAGGTGTGGTGGGGCAGTCACAAAGTTGTTATTTTTCACTTTGTTAATTTGTTTCCGGACCTGTTAGGACATTGCAGGCTGAACCACCTGATTGTCTGAAAGAGGATGGTTCCGTGCTTCGAAGGGCACGTTAAGCCGTCGGTCCTGGTTGCTGTCTATGATGACTTTGACGGCGGTCGTAATACAACCATGTCAGAGGCCAAGTAGGTAGTAGTAAGCGGTTGAAAAACTCTCTACACCAGGGTTCATCGGGTCGTTGAACGACTTGGTGTCTCACACAAAAGAAGATTATCTAGATACCAAATGATAAGCAGCTTTTAGTTGGTGATTGTGTTTTGTAGGGCCATGGTTCTTATAATTACTAGAGGATCCCTAAAATGGCATGATTTGACTACTTAAAAGTTTATTGTTATGTAACTTGCTTTAAATATAAATAAAAAAACAACACAAGCGTCTTAGTACCTACACTTTTGAAATTCATCGATAGTCAAGCATCGATATTGTCAAGCACTAACTTGACAGCTTTACCTACCTCTCCCCCCGCGCCCCGCAAAAAACGACAGAAATATTTCTATGAAGTAAAATGGCTAAGGCTCCTCCCTTCCGGGTCGGAACGAGACGGAAGACCGTGTTGCTCGAAGCCTACGCCTGTTTCTAACAGCTGTTCGCCACAGACTATTAAACTTATTATTTGAGCAAATAACCTATTTTATCAGCAATATTATCGACGTTTCAGTGCAATTTATATTATAGGCAGATAATACGTCTTATTGATCAATTGGTTTTTCAATAAAAATAGTGTAGGTGATTAAAAGATAGAGAAAATTAATTTTAGTTTTATAGGCGGTTAAAAGATCGTTTTCATTGAAATATATCAAAAACGGACCACACAGAATAGTGAAAGGTTACATTCTTTATAATATTTCTGTGTAATATAAGTAGAATAAAAAAAACAAGCCAGGTTGCTTGTTTACGAAGTGATGCGAATGAAATGAAAATAACTTTATTCAATGTTGGAATGGTACTATTAGTGATGGACGTCATGATCCCTCATTGTAAAAAAAATGAATTTGTATGACACAATTTTCTTCTTTATTATATCAATTATATATTATTCTGATAGAAAACCGGCTCGGTGTGCTATTTACCCAACATAATATGTAGGACATATTACGTCATATCATAAATTAATATATCTCATATCTCGTGCCGTGTGATGCCGGCTTAGAATAGCATCACCCCATTTCATTCCCGTAGCAGTCGTAAGAGGCGAATAAGGGACTCCAGGGTGTATATTGTAATTTTATGATGGGCTGACAACCTGTTACTATGGCGATACACAATTTTCTTAATGACCCTCAAATGTTTGTCAGACGAGGCGTAAATGACCGCTTTTTTGCGGTCGTTTGAGTTATCTCATATCTCCAATATCAGTTTCCAATATTACAAATTATACTCTCAATAACCTAGATTCTACCTAACTTAGGTTCTCATACTAATTTGTACAAAATCTTATTACCTACCGGTTTACAGACCAATACTTTCAAGATCAAAAAGTAGCTCCTTAAGTAAAATTAGAACCTGCAAACTCTATTAGATATTCGCTGTAATTAAAGTCATGACAAAAAATGCCTAAAAACGGCCATCTTTGGTATTAATTGTCATAACTTTACAGAAAATATTTCATTGAGTTTGCAGGTTCTAATTTTATTCATGGATAATACAAAAAAACTTGAGCAACAGACATTCTAATAGACTTTTTGTTTAAAGAGTTTTTTTTGTGAAGCTGCGCCACTGTCGAGGCCGTTCACGACTACACTTGCCTTAACAAAACGTTGACAGTAAAACATGTGTTGTGTTGTAAAACTAGCTTCATAATATTGGTGAATTGATCACATACATACATATATCACGCCTTTATCCCTTGCAGGGTAGGCAGAGCGTAAACGGCCGTGAAAAACGGACATTTACGCCACGTCTGACAAACATTCGACGGTCATTCGGAAAACTGTGTATCGCCATAGTGACAGGTTGTCAGCCGATCGCCTAAAATTGCAATACACACCCTCAAGTCCCTTCGTCGCCTTTCACGATACCCACAGGAAATAAATGGGGTGATGCTATTCTAAGGCGGCATCACACGGCAATCGATCACTGATATACAAAATCGATTAAAACAACAATTATACATACACATATCACGCCTACAATCCCTTGCGGGGTAGGCAGAGCGTATACAGCCCCAAAAAAGGGCTATTTACACCACGTCTGACAAACAACAATTATAACGACTTTAAATGTAAATATTTTGTCAACATTTAAGTACCAACATCACTTATTTTCTATCATACTTTGCCATCAATGATCGATCACCCAATCAAAATTCTTTTGAGTTTTTATACTACGAGTTGCTAACAAGTATAAAAGGTGTAATTTTTTGCCTGGTTTATAGTAGCCGTTTGGTGCAAGCTAAGAATAGCTTTTTTTTTCTTTTTTTTTTGTTGTGGACCCTACGATTTTTAGCCCCGGGGCTTTAAATCTACACCTGACTGTATGGTGGGGAGCAGGAGCTCACCCGGAAAAGCTTGTGGTTGTTCAAACAACCAGCTCAATCGCGCCCTAGGGGCGCGATTGGGCTTACGAGTTGTTCTGGGAAGAAAGTATTGGACTGAATCTACCCGACTTGTGCCGGTAGTTCCCAAAGTGGGGAGCAAATGAGGGACCTCCGCGCCCCCGCCGGCGGGGGCGTCGGTTGCTTGAGGAGCTTGTGGAGTGTGATCTACTTGCAATGGCTGCAGCAGTGGCTACTGTGATTTCATCATCTTCTTCCGTAAGGATGTGTCTCGGACGGTGTTCAAAACACGAGGTTGGATGAGGGAAGTAGTTGGACGCGGCAACTATCAAGGGGTTTTTATGATGGGGAGCATTATCGAAGAAGCGACGAGACGCTTCTTTCATATACGCGCTAAGAATAGCATCTCACCAATTCTACTATGGGTGTCGTAAAAAGCGACTAAGGTTTATTAATCCTGGGAATGGGCAGCAGCGTTACCTGTGAATGCAACATTTTGTACTGCGCTCGCCAATCCGACTGCCAAGCCTGGTGAGTATGGCAATACCCCCCAATACGGGGAGACCCATGTCCAGCAGTGGACTGTTGTGGCTGTTAGGTAATTAATGTTGTGGTTGTTTACCATCCTATGGTTTTTGTAATGCATTTTGGTCTGAACTTTGGCGGTTCTCACACGTACGCCTAATTTTCGGTGTTTAACCGGTTCCGATTTTTCCACAAAAAGAGCTCACAGCATTCCGGTTAAAAAACTGGCCATTATTATGGTAGGAACATGTCGCAGCCTCAAATTGCGGCTGTCAACGATTGTCATTTCTATGGTGGCTTTCTCAAATCAAAATATAGTCGCATATGCGAT
This sequence comes from Tuta absoluta, assembly GCA_027580185.1. Classification (NCBI taxonomy): domain Eukaryota; kingdom Metazoa; phylum Arthropoda; class Insecta; order Lepidoptera; family Gelechiidae; genus Tuta; species Tuta absoluta. The sequence goes on along the minus strand of JAQAHW010000023.1, from coordinate 4,459,739 downwards.
TAATTTTAGTACATATACTTACATTTCCTTTTTAAATTTATAAAACAACTCATAGCTTGTGTAGAGTTTTAGGAAGGTAAGTTTTTTGAGCCTAAATCTTTTGGCGCTAGCGCTAGTCTTACCACTGTTTACCAAGTAGGTATCCGCTGCATATTATACATTACTAGCGGCTCGCCCAGCGGTTTCACCCGCTGCTTACTTAAATATAATAACCTTCGGCTTGAATCACTACCTACTAAAGAAAACCGCATCAAAATCCATTGCATACTTTTAAAGATCTAAGACACGGGAAGCGACTTCATTTAATTATATTTAGTAATAAGCAAGTGGCGTACTTAACTAGTGAATTCAAAATATACAAGACAATGTACGTAACATATTATAAGCAAAACTCTCACGCATAAAGTATCTATCTACTATAAATGTCAAAGCCGAAGCAATTGTACCATTAATGGCGATAGTGAAAATCGCTCTAGGACAGCGAATTATGCGTTGAAGCGTAGGCATTTGACAGTAATAAATAGACAAAGAAACAGAAGCATCTCGCCTTAACACATTTGCTCAAATCAACCACAAAAAACCCACCTGTATCACTATAAGAATAAAACGCAAGATCGCAGATAAGGTTTTCTTTCAAATGCAAAAGTAACGTGGCTAAATTGAAAGTATCGGCGACACTTATTGATTGTTACTACTCGCAATTACTCGTTGAAATTGGTCGGTTGTTGCGATAAATCGTGCAAATTGACGTTTTGATTGCGAGCGGCCATGCAGTGGCAAAATGATTTAACACATTGCTGGAAAAGAGATTGTCATATAAGGCAATGTTGGAATTGATGGCCTATCTAGTCGGAAAATCATTAGATATTGAACAGATCTAAATACCTGTGGTATCTTATTACTAGCGGCCCACCCAGCAGTTTCAATCGGTGCGGTCCATTTTCCCGCGGGAAAAAGACCTTATATCCCGGCAGGAATTATACATAAAAATCCTCTCGAATCACTCTATCTACTTAAAAAAACCGCATCAAAATCAAAATTATCGCATCAAAAGTAAAATCAAAATCAAAATTATCGCATCAAAAGTAAAATCAAAATATACATCACCAGCCCGTCTTGAGTTTTCGCTATCGCTCACTAGTAAAATTTCACCCGATATATATCTACAGCAATTTTCAGCCTGCATTGTCAACCTAACTGAGAACTATTTCACAAAGTGATAAATAAAAAACATAAATATTTTGCCCCAGAAAATCGAGTTAAGGACCTCTTCTTTGGACCAAACTTAAACCTCGAGAAAACAAATGTATTTATGATCTTACCCACAGACCAAAGAACTCGCGCGCGCCGCTTGACAGCGCATGACCATTTGCTCTGTGATCTTGCCTGTTAGTAAAACTTTATTAAAACAATAAAACATTCGAGCTATTCAAATAAAAACAGCTTGACACTTCCGGACTGTTAACTACATTTTTGACATAATTATTCAAATTCAATGTAAATTCAAATTGAGATCTTAAATTTTAACTTTTTCTACTTACAACTATAAATAGTCAAACGTTACGTTTTACGACCGGACATATAGTACTAATTACTTTTAAAAATTAGCATAAATTCCAATGACTGTAACAAAATTTATATCGATTATGCATATAAATTACCCTCTTTGGTTGTTTTGTGTACTATCTACTACAAAGTACTTAGTTTCTGCAATGACAAAAATATTTCTCACAATTCAAAATCATAAAAAATCAAAACTACCGGTTTGGTGGGAAACACTGAAAGCGTTGACAAAAATGATTTTGAATTTAGAAAAAATAAAAAGCACTTTGTCTAACGATTTTAATTCAAACTGATTTGCATATGCTGTGTTTGGTAGGAAGCGTGAATATATTAAAGGACAATGTCTTACCGGATAGGGAAAGACGTCGTGTAATTAAAATATGGGAGAGCATGATAGGGTTGTCAAAAAATTTAGAAAAGCATTGTGCAAAAAATTAGTCCGTTACTATCACGAATATTAGAGTCGAAACATCATCTGTAAAAAATAGACTGTAAGTAAGTAAGTAAGTAAGTAAAAACACTTTATTGCACATTCAAAACACAAATAAAAGACAGGAAAACTTAAACTAAAAATGCGCAAAGGCGGCCTTATCGCTGAAAGCGATCTCTACCAGACAACCTTTGGGTGGAGGAGAAATCAAAGGGAAGAAGAGAGTAGTGCATAAATAAAGGTAAGATCAGACAGTGTAAGTACATTAATAAATATACTAAATCATACCATATTATAATATACTACAATATATAATATTATAAATAAATACAGATTATAATACATAAGTATAAATATATATTTATATATATATATATAAGTTAGTAGATAGGATTGGAATCTAAGAATGCAATAGGATACAATACTAACTAGCGAACAGACTTTGTCATAAAATGTTGATGTACCTTAATTTTAAAGGTATCCAAAGAAGTACAGTGACGTATTTCTCGTGGCAACGCATTCCAAATGTGAGTGGCTTGTACTGTGAAAGATTCCTTGTAATAACCCGATCGCGTAAATGGAGCCTTCAAAACATTATCGAATTTAGAACGGACTGTTCTGTTGTGCTCAAAACCAAGAAAATTGAACCGTTCAGTTAGGTAAGCAGGCGTCAGAGGATTGTGTAGAATGTTATACACGAGAGCTGCTGTATGTGCATCCCTACGCAATCTGATCGGTAACCATCCCAGCTGAGCACGGAACGCAGAAATGTGATCGAACTTGCGCAAGCCGAAGATGAACCGGATACACAAGTTCTGCATACGTTGGAGCTTATCTAACAGGTCCTCATTAAGATCCAGGTAGCACGTGTCAGCATAGTCCAAGATTGGTAGGAGAAGTGTCTGCGCTAACTGTATTTTGGTCTTGACTGGCAGTAAGTTCTTCCATCGCTTCAGACTTCCAGCAGCAGCAAAGATCTTACGACTAACCTCGGACACTTGCTGTGACCATGACAAGGAGCTGTCAAACAATATACCCAGATTTTTGACGACTCTGCAGTATGCAAGCACAGCATTGTCGAAAACTACAGGTGGGAGACTATTGGTATTAAAGCGAGCTAACTGTTTTGATCCACCCAATATAATCACTTGTGATTTACTGGGGTTGACAGCAAGACCATGTGAACGGCTCCAGTCCAGAATAGTGCATAGGTCGATGTTAATTCGGTCTACACCAGAGGCAATATCCTCGACAGAGCACTGCGTGTAGATTTGGAGGTCATCAGCGTAGAGATGGTATTGGCAATGAAGAAGCGGAGTGATAAAGTTAATGAAGAGGGAAAAAAGGAGAGGTGACAGCACTCCACCCTGGGGTACACCAGACGCAATATCGCAGAAAGACGACGTTTGATCGTCCACACGAACGCACTGCCTGCGACCAGTCAGGTAACTGCAGAACCAATCAACCACCGCGTTGGAAATATTAAGTGACCTTAACATTGCCAGGAGAATGTCAAAATCAACTGTGTTAAAGGCGTTACTAAAATCTAATAATACAAGGATTGTGACCAGTTGATTCGACATCCCCAGGCGTATGTCGTCAGACACCTTTATTAAAGCAGTGGCTGTACTGTGTCCAGGGCGGAAACCGGATTGGAACGGACTAAGGATGGAGTTAGAATTTAGAAAGGAACAGAGTTGGTGGTGGACTAGTCGTTCCAGGACTTTCGAAAGGAATGGGAGAATGGAAATAGGACGGAAATTTGCTGGGGAACTAGGATTTTTGACTTTGGGAATTGGAATGACTGCAGCTTGACGCCAACAGCTAGGAAAGGAGCTGGAAAGGAGTGAGAAATTGAAAATGTGGCAGAGGACAGGGATGACAGTTTTTAAAGCGAGGAGTACCATCCTTCGACTAACTCCGTCAGTACCTTCAGCATCAGATTTGATGGCGATGATATTCTTCTCCACATCACTTTCAGAAACTGCTTTAAATTGGAATGATGGATAAGAGGGAAGGACGCATGGAGAAAGAGCCCGCAACGTGGTCTGCTTTACGGAAGGTGGAATAGGACAAGTGGAAGTGAAGTGGCGATTAAGGGATTCAATATCAAGGGTAGAATTAAAGGAGGATTTGGTTTTGCCAATACCGAGAGTTCGCAGGAATGTCCAGACTTTTGCCGGGTTTCCATTTTCCACGGAGGAATGGATAAAACGGCGCTGAGCATCCCTACACAGTCTGCTGCAGCGGTTTCGAAGCGACTTGTATTTAGCACAGTTTTCGTCAGACGGGTTATGCTTGTATCTGGCCTTGGCAGCATTTCGCTTTCGCATAAAGTTTTTAATATCATCCGTGAGCCAAGGAGCAGGAAGATGTTTGATTTTAACTGGCCGAAGAGGAGCATGAACATCAAATATTTGGATAAGGAGAGAGTTGAAGATGTCAAGCTTCTCATCGGCAGTTGGAGCATCAAAGACAGCTTTCCAGTCAATCTGACTCAAATCCGTCATAAAGCTGGTATTATTAATATGCCTAAAATCACGCTGCATGACAACACGACGCTTCACTTTCGGACATTTTATTTTGTAAGAAACAAATATAAGGTCGTGATACGAAAACGCCTCGGCAGGAAATTGACCGTGGGCATGAACGTGTTCAGTAGAAGAAACAATGATGAGGTCTAACAGGGAAGGGATACAATTTGGAAATTTATGAGTAGCGGATAGAGAAAGCACATTGAGATTTGCAGCATTGATAACGGTTTGCAGCTTAGAAGTTCGAGAATCCTGTTTCAATAGGCATGTATTGAAGTCTCCCATTATAATAGTATGGTCAACGGTCGGTACAAAACATTCCAAAAGAGTATCAAGCTGAGCAAAATAATCAATTTGTAGGTTGGGACTATACACTACACCTAATAAAACTTTAGAACTCCCAAGCAGCACCTCAAGAAATAAATGCTCGGCAGATGCTGAGTATTCAGAGGGTGACTTGCTCAGAATCTTGAAAGGAATATGGTCTTTTAAGTATATAGCAACCCCTCCACATGCCTTTTTAGTCCTATCATTCCTAATAAGATGAAATCCTGGAAGTGAATATGATGCTGAAGGAAGGCAAGGCTTTAAAAAAGTTTCCGAGACAAGAATGGCATGTATGTTTTGACCAGAGAAAGACGTCAGCATATCCGTATAGTGCGCTGGTATGCTTTGAGCATTTATGTGTACTACATTAAAATTTTTCGGTCGGGTCAAGAACTCGGAGTCTAACAGTGAGTCTAGAGATGGTGGAATACTATCATAGCTACCACTCGAAGATACGTCAACTGAAGAGGCAGAGAAAAAGTCAAAATCATCACAATCGCTATCGCTGTTAGTTTGCATAAATAGAATATAATACAAATAAATATATAATAATATAAAATAAAATAGTAATAAAAATATAAAAAAAAAGACTATGTAACTAGAGTACTTAATTTCCTATACCACCTGCCGGCAACCGGGAGTGAACCAAAGAACTTATCTCCATTCCATTACAACACAATAAGCATCACATCACATCCACCATGTAGTTTTAAGAAAACTATTAAAACAACTGGACCACAAACAAAATGCAAGCATGAACATAAATATTAAAAATATGATGTTAGCTTTTGAACGCACATCGGTTCCATAGTGGAAACATTTTCGTTCAGAAATTACAAAAAAAAAAAAAAAGCATGAGAAATATCAGATTGACTTTGACATTATATCACAAGTGTAAAAATAAAATTGTAACTTACGAATCAAATAAAATTAATGTAAACACGATAAAATTAGTTCTATTGCGGGTAAGCAGTGCGAAATAGACAGAACAATTACGAGTTCTATGACGTGTGTTGCTACGTGGTTGCTACCTATGACGACTGCCCCGCGACGAGTACATCAAGTTCAGCCTTAGACTCGATCTTGCACTTCACACCGCTTGCAGTTTTTATGTGGATCCAGCCGTTCTGCGTCCAGCAGTTTTTGATGCCGTACTTGACCCTAGCTGCCATAAAAGCATCATGTCTAGATTTAGTCAAAAATTCAGACAGAGTTATGCCGGTGCTCTTGAGCGCCTTCTTACCGAACCAGATTTTCTCCCGAGCTGATGAATCGGAGAATTTCACTAGAATAGGCCTTGGTTTACCTTTAGGATCAGGTTTGGAGGCCCCCATTCTGTGACATGTTCGGATGCATGCAGATGTTAAGGCAACTGAAGGCATTTTTGTAGACAAAATTGTAACAAGCCGAGATGTGGTGTCTTCACTCTTCTCTTCAGGAACGCCGTGGACCAGCAACATCTTACGACGTGAATGCATTTCCAGGCGATCCTGGCCCTTAATAAGCACATTCACTTGAGACTGAAGCACGTCAAGGGCACTGCACACTATGTTTTTAAAGCTGAGGAACTCTGCATTTAGAGCCGCAATAGTGGAAGGCTGCTTACGGCCAGCTTGATTAAGTTCAGCTTGAAACTCAGCAATCTTGTTGGCAACAAATTCCTTTGTTGCCGCCATAGAGTCTATCACTTGTTGGTTGCTCATCTTGTGTGATGTTTTCAATTGTTGGTGAAGTGAAAGGAAATCTTGCAGGCAGGTAGCACTATATTTACATACACATACATACATAAATCACGCCTATATCCCTTACGGGGTAGGCAGAGTGTCAACGGCCGTAAAACGGATATTAACACCACGTCTGACAAAAGCTTGAGGGTCAACTAGATAACTATGTATTACTATAGTGACAGGTTGTCAGCCCGTCGCCTAAAATTGCAATACACATCCCTCGAGTCCCTTAGTCGGCTCTTACGACACCCATGGGTTAGAAATGGGGTGATGCTATTCTAAGCCGGCATCACACGGCACTATATTTACTTAATACTTTTGCATAGAACAATATATATATTAATGCAAATATATATTATTTCTGAGACTGTCTGATATTTTTATTAATAATAATACTTACATTTAATGAAATTAGGTTAGTGCGCAGGACATTTTATTACTCAGGTATTTATACATACATACATACATACACATATCACGCCTTTAATCCCTTGCGGGGTAGGCAGAGCGTAAACGGCCGCAAAAAAACGGACATTTATGCCACGTCTGACTAACATTTGAGGGTCATTCGGAAAATTGTGTATGCATAGTGACTGGTTGTCAGCCCATCGCCTAAACTTGCAATACACACCCTCGAGTCCCTTAGTCGCCTCTTACGACTTTCACGGGAATGAAATGGGGTGATGCTATTCTAAGCCGGCATCACACGGGTATTTATGTACTTACAAATGAAACAAAATTATTGATTTAGGTCAGTAATCAATGTTAGATCTCTCAGTTACAACGATGTATCTATAAACACATAGCCGATCTTATTACAAAAATGTTAGACGTGGTTTAAGTTTTTTGACAGCGGCTAATTGTATAGAAAAATGTTTTAAACACTGCCTCAAAGTGCGCCTAACTTTTTTGTTATAACACGGCAATTGTTTATATGATTTAATTCAGATTTAAATTAGGCTTCACAATTTCCGGTTGATATACTGAAGGAAAATTATATTTTTATATGTGCATACGTGTAAATTTCTTCGAAGCATCAACCCTAGCAAACACTCAAACATTACATCTCACTTTACCCTTTCTCATGATAATTTAAACCTGTTCCTTCTATAACAATCTTTTTTTTTGTTTTAGTACGAATCGCAACTTTTGGGGTGCCGATAATTGTGTCAACGCCAACCTTTGTCAAAACTCTACCAGCTACCCTTTAGAACAATAGTATTGTAGCGACCCCGGACAGATGTATAATATGAAACTGGTAGAAAATTATTATTGTCTTAATAAAAAGAGGTGCAATATGCAGATGAGTTTGTATTCAAAGAATTGAAATTACTTTTTTCGCGTTATGCCGATTCGGTGAGAACGCTAGCTGGTTAGTTGACCCTTTTTGAGTTTCGAATAGTTTTTTGTTTCTTTTCAATGTTGCCAGTTATTTTTGTTTTAGTGCCGGCCGGTTACGTCATGGTTGCGGTGGATTAGCTATGGCAGCCGGCAGATGTATTGCCAGTTCAGTTCTTTTGCGTTTTCTATTTTTATCAGCATTCTAGCTAAATTGACGTGCTACCCATGCTAAGCTGAAAGGTGTTTGTCAATATTTCACTTAGATGTAAGTACCATGAAAATGCATAGTAAGTACCAAACAATTTTACAATATTTATGAGGTATTAAGTTTAGAAGCTACATTGTACCTGGCGGGGTTCAGTTTTATTGTAACTGACTATTTGACTCTAATTTTAGATGCAATACTGAAATACTAAAATGATAGGCCTACTACAGATGTCTGGAGTTTTTTTAATTGTAAGTAGGTGTGCAGCAGTTCAACCTTATCAATTTAGGTGTCTACCAAACTCTTCCGTACCTACGCATGTTCCAAACCAAACCACAGACCAGAATTACTATCTGTGATATTTAACTTACATAAATACATCAACCTATTGCAGTCCACTGTTGGACGTAGGCCTCCCCCAGGGTACGCCATAGAGCACGATCTCTCGTTTTCGCCATCCAGTCACTACCAGCTGCCTCTTTAAGTCATCGGTCCATCTGCCCGGACGGCGGCGTCCAACGTTACGGTTGCTGAGACGTGGCTTCCACTTGAGAACCCGCTTACTCTACCGTCCGTCGGTTCTACGACAGATGTGCTATGTAAGTTAAACTCAATAAACAGATATACACTCTATTATATTACCACACATACAGAAAACAAACATATACCTAAGTTAAGAAAACATAATTATCAGTCATCATTTATAATGCGCACTGCTAAAGAGTGGAACTCACTACCTGCGTCTGTGTTCCCAAACGCATACAACCCTAATCTCTTCAAAGTAAGAGTGAACAGGCTTCGACTCTGTCCTATGACCTAGACAAGAGTCAAGAGCAAACCCATACTATATAAAAAAAACCTTCTTAATAAACTTTCATACAAACTGTATAGATCTATAATCTCCTACGCATATCACATATCGACTTAGCTATGTATTTATATAAAATGTCTAGTTATATGCCAGCATAGGAGGGTGCTAACAAATCTAATAAAGCGAAATAACAAGTTGGGGAGTGTTGCCCGCTTGAAAAAATCTTCGGTTTATAGGGGAGATGATTAGAACAGTCGCCAACTAAAATACATTTACTTATTTTGTGAAGATTTATTATGTGGAACGATGTGATTACGGAAAAATGGATTACACTGAGAACTGTGAAACTTAAAGAATAGTATACATATTATTATATTTATTCGTTTCTGGTACCTGCTTAATCCCAAAAAGATATTTCCGATATTTTTCAGCCTCTCCATATACGTTTACGCATATACATAAATACATTTCACGCCTATAATCTCTTGCGGGGTAGGCAGGCAGAACGTCTGACAAATATTTGAGGGTCATTCGGAAAATTGTGTATCGCCATAGTGATAGGTTGTCAGCCCATCGCCTGAAATTGCAAGTCACACCCTATACTTATAAAAATTATAATTTAAATGATTTATGTGTGTTAATTTTACTAAATTCCAAAAATATGCCTCTCAAAAAACCTTTTAAATCATAACAAGGCCTTCATAAACCCCAACATAACAAATGTCTTGCTGATTATAAAAATAAAATTGAGGAAAACATAATTGAAAACCCTAAGACATTTTGGCGATACATGAAAGATAAAAAGAAGGGTAACTCGTCTCTTCCAGACAAAATGTATAACAAAAGTAATTCTTCCGCTGTTTCTGGCCCAGAAATAGCTAACCTTTTTGCTTCTCATTTTTCTTCAGTTTACTCGTTAACGAACAATAGTTTGCCACCCAATGAAGTACAAAACTCATCAGAAACAAGTCTTAATAAAATATTCATAACGGAAAAAGATATTCTTAAAAAAATCAAGCTGATTAATGTTACCAAAGGCAGTGGTCCTGACGGAATACATCCTTACTTTATTAAGCGTTGTGGATCTGCTCTTTCCCTACCCCTATTTCTCATATTTAATAGATCATTGTGTGATGGCGTGTTCCCTAATGCTTGGAAGGAAGCTAAAATTGTACCAATTTATAAGAAAGGCGATTCTAGTTTCGTAGAAAATTACAGACCCATTTCAATTCTTTCCTGTATAGCCAAACTCTTCGAATCTATAGTCACCCCTACCATCTTGCAACAGATTCACCGTAGTATCTCAAAGCATCAACATGGATTTATTGGCGGTCGGTCGGTACAAACCAACTTAGTGCCTTATGTATCTGATATTTGTAATGCAATTGATAACTGTAATGAAGTGCATGCTATATACACTGATTTCAAAAGCGCTTTCGATAAAGTAGACCATCTGCTACTTCTTAGTAAATTAAAATCTTCAGGCATCTGTGGTTCACTTCTAAACTGGCTTAAATCATATCTAGAATACAGGACGCAAATAGTTGCTACTAATGGTTATAAGTCACATACATTTTATTCTACGTCTGGGGTTCCGCAAGGATCCCATCTAGCTCAGTCTTGTTTTTGTTATTTATTAATGATATTAGCTCTGTTATTCTTCACTCAAAATTTTCACTCTTTGCTGATGATTTAAAACTTTATATTACAGCTTCACCAACAGCATGCGAACTTTTACAATCTGATCTCAATAGAATCTGGCATTGGTGCGAAAATAACAATATGATGTTAAATGTAAATAAATGTTTTCAAATTAGGTTCACTAGAAAAAATACCCCATTACTTATTCTTATAAACTAAATGGAGTACCACTAGAAGAGGTCAACCAAATCCGGGATCTCGGTGTGATCATAGACAACAAAATAACATTTAATTCCCACATAGACACAATTGTAAAGAAATCCTCTCAAATGCTCGGATTCTTAAAACGTAATACCAGTTCATTCAAACAGAAAAAAACAAAAACAATTCTATACAATGCCCTAGTCCGTAGCCATCTTGAATATGCAAGCACTATTTGGAACCCACTTTACAGTGACCCATCTCAACGCATTGAAAACATTCAGCGAACTTTCACTAAAAATCTTGCCTTCCACTGTTCCGGTATATCCCATCGTTGCCCTTAGTCTGAAAGAGTAAAATTCTTTAAAATTAATACCTTAAAACACCGTCGAATTATGCATGACCTTACATTCTTATATAAATCTGTCAATAACCAAACTGACTCAATAGATATTGTAAACAGAATATCAATAGCTGTGCCTTTTAAATACCCACGAAATCCAATCAAGAAAATATTTTATATTCCATACTGCCGAACGAATATAGGCCTAAACGCACCAAGTGTGGGGATTTGTCGTTTATTTAACGAATTTAGCGCAAAATATCCAATAATCGATATATTTAATGACACCCTGTCGAGGTTTAAAGTTTAAAGACAGTTTAATTAATATAAGTTAAGTAAAGCTTCTTTTATTGTTATTTTAAGTACGTATCGTTGCTCAATTGAAATTTTATTTGAATGCTGTGTTTGTCTGTAACTGTCTTACATATAAGAACTAGATTTATTTCTTCTTAAGACACTGATGATGTATATATATGTAAGATGTTGATAAACCAATAAACAATAAATAAATAACATAAAAATAAAATGTTAAACACTTTTCTCGTCAAGTGTACTGTATGGAAAGTTCATTTTCTTTTTGAAGAATTCTTTCACTTCGACAATCAATACACACGGGGTTGTTCTGAAAATTCAATCGCTACAGTGTGTTGTTTTAATAATCTCTGCTTTCGTATAATCCGTACTAATATTATAAATCTGAGAGTATTTGTGGGTCTATGTATGTTTGTCAAACTAACGGCTTGACCGATTTGGATGAAATTTGGAACACAGGTAAAGTATAACGCAAAACGGACATTTACGCCACGTCTGACAAACATTGGAAGGTCATTCAGAAAATTGTGTATCACCTTAGAGACAGGTTGTCAGCCCATCGCCTAAATTTCAATACACATGTAATCCTCAATTTTCTTAGTCATCCCTTTCGACACCTACGGGACAGAAATGGGTTGATGCTATTCTAAGCCCGCATCAGACGGCAAACTTATTAAGTACATTAAATAAAACAACCTGTATCTCATGCACATAATAGTATGTATTTCCATAGCTCGTGGGTACTTTATTAATGCTTCGCCGATCAAATTTGAATATTAAAAGTGTAGCTGGTACCCGTGGGTCTCAAGGGGTGAATCCGACACTAAACAAAGAATACCTAATGAGATCTCTCCTTTGGGGATAATAAGATTTAGAAGCTAAAATTGTATGAGGTATCGTAAAAAATGAGGAATTTATTACGGAATCCATTGATGTAATTTTCTTTACATCAGAGATTTTGAATACTTACTTTGAATACCAAAATGACGGCCGATGTGGCGCAGTGGTTGTTCGACTGCCTGCGACGCATAGGTTCCGAGTTTGATTCTCGGTGGGACACTCACAAAGTTGATATTTATCACTTTTTCAATTTGTTCCCGATCTGGTTAGGACATTGCAGGGTGAACCACCTAATTGTCCGAAAAAGAAATGGTTCCGTGCATCGGAGGGCACGTTAAGCCGTCGGTCCCGGTTGCTGTCTATGATTACTTACACGCCGGTCGTTACACAACCATGTCAGAGACCTACTACTAGTAGTAGGCGGTTGAAAAACTCTGTTCATCGTGTCGTTGGACGACTCGGTGTCCCACAAGGAAAAAAAGTCCCTTAGTCGCCTCTTTCGACTCCCGCGGGTAAGAAATGGAGTGATGCTATTCTAAGCCAGCATCACACGGCATACATTTCAAACTATCCCGGTAGATGAAGACGGCAGGGAAGCCGCAGTAACCCAGTCGGCAGATGCGTCGGTAGCACTTGATACCAAAAGTCGCAGGTTCAAACTCTGCCTGCGGTGCGATTTCGAATGTCCTCAAAACAACTTAATCAGTTCCTATCACAAAATTTTAAACTTGCCAAAACTGTCTAATTTGGATTTCAAGTTATTAGGTTTTTTTTAGGGGTTATTGCTTGCCTAAAAATTTAATTTATTATTTATTTAAGCCGCTCGCGTTTCATATTTTACTTGCTCCAAAGCATTTCCATGATATATTGCCTGATCATCACGAAAACAAATCGAATTATTACTAGCAGTATATTTCAATTTTGAACCATTTTGTTCCATTCGATAATTAAAGTTCACAAAATTCCATTTATTACATGTTGTAATTTGGCAAATATCAAACCCAACTTCACAACGAAAGAACACTTGGTATGTCATCTGGACCGATTTTTATAAATGTATTTCCATCACTATAAAACATATTTGACAGCTGTCAGTTCTATACTGGAAGAGATATCAACAAAGCAAAATGGACCCTCTGCCATGGCATTTTCACGAATCTGACAGGTGTCAATACGGCTTATGGGGATGGCCGTACAAAACTAACTAAACTGACCTAACCTATGAATAAAAATTATATCGATTCAGAAGTTTTTAAGATTTTTCAAATTATGCACAGAAGCATTCAGAGGCCAATATATCAAAGCACTTTATAATTTTGAGAATTTTATATAAGTACATACTAGTCAGCTCAATAACCTTTGTTTTTTAAGTCGGTTAAAAATATTTTTGTACAAAAAGGTTCAGTTGCGTTGTACAAAATTGTGGTTAACCGAAACTTTGGCTTTTAAACTGATTGCTGGTTGCGGTTTACAGATTTCAATCCACTGCACATTTTGTTTCAAGTTTTAACTGACTACATTGTTGAAATAATGCTACTAGCACCAAGGATAGAAATATTATAAAGCTAATTCGTATTATCTTTGTAAGGAAGATTGAGGGGTTGTAGCCAGTTGGCTTAATGCTGCTTGATGGAAAAGGGGAATTCCCGCCGAGCGAGGTGTTCAGCTCGGGGACCGCGGCCCAACTGGTAGGACGTGGATTTTGTATTTATACTAAGTCTTCGACATACTTCGTAACCGCGTTTTTTTAGGTCTTGACTTCTGATTGGCTAATCTTCTATGACGAGTATGACGTGTTGTGTTTACATTATGCAGGCAGCGTTGTCGTCGTCGCCTCGTCAGCAGTAGATGCATCCAGCGAAGTCAACGCATTCTGTGTGCGGCGCGCGCTTTATATTTCTTTGCAATCCGCGCCGCTACAGTACTCCCCCCCTAGACCGAAGGTCGATACAGTCTAGTTATTGGCATGGGGTATTGACGTCTTTTTCGATGCGGTGTCATCTCGAAGTCCAATGGCGGCAGGCAGTCTGGCTGGAGTGTAGCGCAACTCTGACAGCCGAGCCGATGCAGTCTCCAGGTCCTCGGTGCGTCGGGAGTAATGGAGGTGAGTAGTTGCCGCCGATGAGTGACCAGGAAGCGGGCAGGTACATTCCGAGGTCTCGACGCTAGGACTTGCGATGAGTAGCCGCTGATGACGTAGCTTGTGGGTGCTAACGAAGTTGTGATGCATGGACTCCATTTCTTGAAGAACGTTGCGTGTCCAATGTTGGGTGTCACCAGTGTGAGGATGATTGATGAGGTTGTAGCCAGTTGGCTTAATGCTGCTTGATGGAAAAGGGGAATTCCCGCCGAGCGAGGTGTTCAGCTCGGGGACCGCGGCCCAACTGGTAGGACGTGGATTTTGTATTTATACTAAGTCTTCGACAAACTTCGTAACCGCGTTTTTTTAGGTCTTGACTTCTGATTGGCTAATCTTCTATGACGAGTATGACGTGTTGTGTTTACATTGTGCAGGCAGCGTTGTCGTCGTCGCCTCGTCAGCAGTATATGCATCCAGCGAAGTCAGCGCATTATGTGTGCGGCGCGCGCTTCATATTTCTTTGCAATCCGCGCCGCTACATCTTGAAATAAATTAACAAATTTTAAAACACCGTGTTAGGTATACAATACGTTGACCGATTTATCGTCAGGTTTTTTACAGATTGTACTTCGGAGAGTGTGCTCAAGAGCTTCACGACCTTGTTCCACCAGCTCCCTTTTACCATCGGCCATCCAGACGCACCGCCGGATACCATCCGTACCTACCTGTCTGTGTTTCCAAACGCATACAACCCTAATATCTTCAAAGTAAGAGTGAACAGGCTTCTTTTGGGTGAGCTCGCTCCATCTTAGACTCTGTCTCTGTCATATGACCTAGACTAGAGTCAAGAGCGAACCCATCATGAATAAAAAAAATAACTCGAAGGTCAAGAACCAAAAAAGAGCCAAGGCAGTTGGAGCAGGAAATAAAGTAAAATACTGGTCGAATAAAATCTATAGTTTGTTGCACACCGACTCAAAGAAGGCGGGTAGAATTTGAACCTGCGACTTTCGCAACCATTCATCATTGTCGCTACTAGCGCTGGCGAAAGTCGCGCGGCAGAGTAAATATTCTAAAAGAAACAAACTATTAGACCAATTTTTAAAATGTTATCACTATTAGCCAGCTATTTAATTGTAGACCAGTTTTTTAACAGTGTGTTACCGCCAGTTAATAAAAAATCTAGTTATTTTGTATCAATCAAGCATTCATCCCTTAAATATTTTACAGACGTGGCGTATTTTATGTTAACGCCCTGCCTTCACTGCAAAGGATAAAAGCGTGATATGTGTACATACACATACATACATACATATGTACGAGCATTTATACTTAACAAAGTCAAAAATATCTTACCTACGGGAATCCTTACATTACATTACATATATCACGCCTTTATCACTTGCGGGGTAGGCAGAGCGTAAACAGCCGCAAAAACGGACATTTATGCCACGTCTGACAAACATTTGAGGGTCATTCGGAAAATTGTATATCGCCATAGTGCCAGGTTGTCAGCCCATTGCCTAAAATTGCATTACACACCCTCGAGTCCCTTCGTCGCCTTTTGCGACACCCACAGGAAAGAAATGGGGTGATGCTATTCTAAGCCGGGATCACACGGCATACGAGAATCTCAAAAGTAAAATCATTCTCCATTGTTGTCCTAATATTAAAATTCAATCTCGTCCCGTCTGTCGTACGGTGCTTATATAAATTGGCAACACCATGGCTTCGGGGGTCGGACCCCTTCATTGCTGGAGCCGACCTCCACTGACCCTGTCTGATAAATCAAACATGGTGGACGGGTAATCGATAATTTTCTATTTAGCTATATGTTGTTATAAATTATTGTCTCGATTGCACGTTACTGACTAAATCAGCTGATTCAAATTAGCACTGTCGCTTTCCGTTAAATATGTTTAGAAAAGGATAGTCGTCATAGACTGTTTTAGTCATTTCTTGTCTAAAATAGTTATGATTGTCCCGATGGTGTAGTGGCTAGTACCCCTGCCTGCTACGCCAAGGGTCGTGGGTTCGAAAGTAAATAAACTGCAATTCAAAGGGGTAATGCTGCCAGTATTTTGGGTACTTTACTTCGCGGGGACACGTTGGAGGGTATTAATTATTTGTAGTTTTAGTTAGTTTCTAGTTTTGACATGTAACTTTATATTGTTGTATATTTTTATTTGTAATAAATTCATTTAACTGAAAATGACAGAGACATTTTTAGTTAGAGATATTATTCGATAACATAGAATTGAGACTTTTTTAGATAATCTAACGTAGAGTACAAAAGTATTTTTTTTATTATCGCAAATCAAACAAAGATAGAAGGGACAAAGACAAAAAATCTTACCTCATCGTAAACTTGGACCCCTATTTATGAAGTAGCTGAAGCAGACAAGGGGTCCAAACTTCACCAAGAATTATTGTCGGAGATTGATTTTAATGGCTTTTCTTCCTTCAAATATTTTCCCAACTTTTTTATTATAGGTACTTTTAGCAGATTTTCGAGTTACCTATCTAAAGGATCAACTTAAATTGATTTTATTCGGTCAATAAAGAATGACTGGTATTTGTAGATTCCCTTAATAGGTATCTCTAAGCGCTGTTGATATTACCTTAGTTTTTCGAGCTTTAGGAAAGTTATCGAGATCCAAGAGTGATTTATCTTGCTTTTTGTTGACAGAATACCTTTGAAAATTAAGCGAATGCCACCCTATGACGGACTGACGGATGCGTCTGTCATACATCTTGGTCAAATCGCATGCATGTTAGTATCCGTTTTTTCATGAAAAAAATTTCCTTTTGTGTGACAGACGGATGCGTCAAAAATACGTCCGTCAGTATTGAGAGAACCGCATTATTTTAAGGATTTAAGAAGAAATATGATAGAAGATTACGATTAACATGCAGTGGAATACGTAGTTAAATAATGCTATTTTTAAATACCTAGTTTCCTGCCATTTCTGTCGCGGAATTAATATGGTATGAGATATGACAACTTGCACGCAAAATTTTGGATGTTATATATTTAAAAAATCTGAAGTTAAGGGACTGATATTTAAGAAGTAACAAGCCGAAAAGAGGTCATGAACTTGAACAAATTTCCCCATTAAACAAATATAAAAAAATATTTTTGGTCCTCCTATAGGAAATTAAAACTAATCGGCAATTTTGTACAGACGGTATTTTTTTTTATGTTTCGACCCTATGGAACATGTCCATAGAGAAAGTTGTTCAGTTTCATAAATAACTTCCTTTCGGCTTGTTATACCCCTTTTGTAACTCAATCTACCTACTGACTATTCGCAGGCATTAAAAGAATAGGACTTAACAAAAACACTGGCCCGTAATAAAGCACTCATGATTATAATTTGAGTCAGTATTGGGGTTCAAACACGTTTACTCAAAATATAAGGGTTGGCAAATATTTGTCAGACGTGGTGACAGCGACCGTATTTTACGGCCGTTAACGCTCTGCCTACCCCGCAAGGGATAAAGGCGTGATAAGTGTTTATACAACGAAGGTTAAGTTGATTTGTATGCGTACCTAATTGCAACTATTGGGCGTGGCATTTTCAATTTTGTTTTAACTTTTCACAATAAATAAGGATTGAAAAAAGCTTTATAGGGTTGTTTTACACACACACACACATTCTTGCGTTATTTTAGCTTGTGTAACAAAAATATAAACATAGAACCTACATAATGAAACATAGAAATGTTAAATATAAAAAAGCAAAGACCCCATTATTGATTGCATATTTCAGTCAGGTCTCATTATTTGTCTATCTCCGCCTATATTTGCATTAATTACTGAGGGTACGAGGAAAAAGAAATAATTAAGGAGGTACGGAGGTCGCGTGCTGCCTCAAGCCTCCCTGATTCAGTAAGATGTACGATCAGCAAAAAAAAATTGCCCATATTTTTTAATTTTGAAAGCCTTTACTAAACTTTGTGCTGGTTTAAGCTATTGGCTGCTAAAATGGGTATTTAGGTAATGGCAAGTTTAAAGAAAAAGACTAATTTAACATATCAATACGATCAATGACAAAATTCCACTTCACCTCAACCAAGCGAAATGATTGTACGTAACCTCTTTCTTTTAATTTGATTAAATTACTTGTTTTCTCTTCTGTCTAAAGTTCTCTTTTTTTTCAGTATTTTGTCTTCTTTAAATTCTATCTGCGGAGATTTTTAATATTCTATCTATGTAGTATTATATGCATTTAAATTTGTCTGTAAATCTTCCAAATATAAATAAATAAATATCTCTAGAAGATGTCCTGCATTTCTGGGCAACAAGAAGATTCGAGGAGGTGACGCTGCCGGAGCACCAGTGAACCCAGTGCCCCAAACCTGGGAATTGGGTGAAATGGTTCCCAGCAAGTGGAGCTGATCACCCGTCTGCGAGCTCCGCAGACG
This sequence comes from Tuta absoluta, assembly GCA_027580185.1. Taxonomy (NCBI): domain Eukaryota; kingdom Metazoa; phylum Arthropoda; class Insecta; order Lepidoptera; family Gelechiidae; genus Tuta; species Tuta absoluta. The sequence continues at coordinate 4,440,956 of JAQAHW010000023.1, read as the reverse complement.
TCCCAACCCGAGGAAGAAGAAGAAGAAGCGTCATGCTAGAGGAAAAAATAAAATGACATTAAGGACTTTACCCTAGTAGCAAGCAGAATATTATATCTTACGGCATTAAAGTATTTAGATTTAAGTTTTTGTCATCCTTTATAAGCCATTAGGAAAAATGTTCCTATGTCAAATTGAACCCTAACTACCCGTATAAGCGGTCAAAACAAAAAAAAAATTCATGCTCTGTCATATAGTTGCAGTTAACGTTTTTTTTTTTAAATCTGAAAAATAAAGACTGAAAAAAAACATATTTCAAAAGTAGCGTTTTCTTATGGAGGTTACTACGTACGATTTAATTATCGAAGATTACAATTTATTTTCCTTTTTTTAATGTTCCAATACCTATTATTACTTAGTTTAAATAATTTACAGTTACAGAAAAGTTCTCTTTACTCCGATTTATTACACAAAAAGAGTTCACAACATATTTTATAATGTAAAATCCACTCTTAAATTTTTGCTGGCTCTACATAAATTATTTAAGCTGAAAATTATTTGACTAAACAGCCAACGTGGTCTCAAAAAAGAGCATTTTCTTTTACCAATTTGCTATAGTAATTATGGAAATCGAATAGGGGGCCCTAACGAATATCTTAACTTTGAATTTCTTGAATTTTCACTAAGAAATGCTTTTTTGGACCCCTTGAAAGAACAGTGATTAAGGACCTTTTGATGATTATAATTCAAATAATTTGGAAAAATAAAATTAGGACCTAAGTAACAAAAATGGATAGGGAGAAACTTTTCAGAGCCAGTATATTATTTACATACATACTACTTACTACTTATATTATTATTACATCGAGTAATATTTCGTACCTAACTTATATTTACATTGCATGAACAGCCACAACAGTCCACTGCTGGACATGGGCTTCCCCTTGCGGCAGGCGGATTGGTGAGCGCAGTGCAAGATGTTACATTCACAGGGAACGCTGCCGTCCATTCTCCGTATCATTATCCCTTAGTCGCTTTTTACGACACCCACGGGTAGAGGGTGAGGTCTAAGCCGGCACCACACCATAGAATACCACCTTAAAATAAACATATCGTATAGGACAACAATTTGTCCGTCTTAGATTTTTAATGTTTGTCCTAGATTTTAAGAAATTATTAAAAAACATGGGAGGGCGCCACTGGGCGGTCGGTTTTCGCTCGGCGCCGCCTTAAGTCCCTTAGTCGCTTCTTATGGCACCCGCGTAATAGAATTGTGGTGATGCTATTCTAAGTCGGCATCACATGGCGTACGTTCTAACATCTTCAAACTTTGTTTATTTAATCGCGTTTAATATTGTGTAACTTGGATGGTTTTGGCCGTTTTGAATTCCGCTAAGAGTTCGAAGTATAAATTATCACACTACAATTAGAATTACTATTGAGTTTCGATGGCATTACAATGACAAAGAATAAGAGAATCCCAAGGCCCTAAGTCCCGTAAATATTTACCTTAAAACTATTGCGATAGACCCGATTAAATTACCAAAATACGTGAAAGTAATAGCGAATGCTTAAAAAGCTATATAATTTAATTTATTCTTCTTACCGTAGACCTTCAAATACTCATCCACATAAAAATCAGTAAATACTTATTATGTACCCACGTAATCAACCAAAAAATTGCACGGCTGAACAATTTCAATTTGGCAGATATCTTATTTAGAGGGGGCGACGGGGCGACTTATTTTTGCGCCCCTAAGTATGGCAGCCCACGCTTGCTCGCGTCGGAACTTCAAAGGAGGGTGCCCCCGGTACTCCCTACGCCCACTATGCGATAGAACGTTGAAGAGGTAGATATGACTTCTCCACCATACTATCTCCACCATAATAGTCTGCACTAATATGGACTGACGGACGTGTCTTTGACGCATCCGTCTGTCAGAGGAATGCAAATTGCGAATTCGCATACATTAAACGAATACATGGCACACTGTAACGCCATTGATTTAACCAAGGTGTTTGACATGCATTATATCCATTATTGTGTCAAATCCGCCATGAATTTCATGGGTTGGTATAAAACCAGTACAGTAATGAGTATCGACTTTAACATAGCGAAGGTAGTATTTTATTTATTACACTACATGTTAGAATTTCACCACTAACATACTCACATGTAGGTACCAAACTGCATTTACGCATTACCCGCCTAAATAATTTAGTTTACAAGAGATAAAAAAAGATAAAATGAAATGCAACAAAATACATTAAATGAAAAAACAGAAGGACAATATAATCATTGTTCAAAATAATATCATATTTCTAGCACAGATTCTATAATTATAGGATCTATATAGTGATTTCTAGAGGACGTAAGGTAGGGCAAATATTGCATTCATTTAAAGAAGTGAATCAGCCCGCGCAACTGATTCTTTTCCCTACGGAAAAATAGATCGTAACATGAAAAAAAATGACAAAGTACAAAAAAGTGTCAGTTGACCGAGGATTGAGTCATTTTATATGAAAGGTCTAATTATTTTTTCCTAGAAAATGCCACTTATTAGTTAAGTAATTAACATTTCCACTAATTTCATTACTGTGCCACCTTTTGCCCCCATATCCGCCTTGTTAACAAACTTCTACCTATCTGCATTTTTATTTAAGTTTCGACAGAATTTTCCACCCCTAAATTCAATTTTTTTGGAATTAATTAGGGAACACGTCTGTTGATGATGCCTGAGTTCGTGCCTGGGGGGAAGTAAATATGTAAGAATTTGCCAAGTCTTTTTGGGGATCGCTCCAGTAATTTAGTTTGGAGATAACTACGCGAGATGAGAGGAACTTTTTAATGAGAAATTCGTATTTTTTCGTAGATGAAGACGATTTGATGCTATCGTAAGGATGCATTTAAAAGAGTGTCAGATTATTTTTCTTTCTGCGATATAAAGTTTCGACATTCATTGCCACATAAGAAAGAAGTTTGACAATATTATAGCATGGGATACTAGGAATTCCATTAAATTATTTAGGGCTTATTCCACCGAAATATGAACCTTATTTAGACGTCATGAATATAAAGGTAAAATGGCTCTAGTGACCGATACCGGAAACTCAGGATAGGCTGACGATAAGGAACTACTTTCCCCAAGGCAAATTTTCTTTCAATTATGCACTTGTGTACCAATAGGTAGTTTGGTTACAGAATTCCAGGTTGCATAAGAAATCATATATCCACTACTTGAAATAAACCCTTCAAAAATATATCCGTAAAAAAACCATCAATCAAAAATGTCTCAGTGCACAATAATCTTCGTAATCTTATTGTAAACTCAGGTAGCTCAATAACTTGTGGCAAGTGCCTACACAATGATCAATTTCTTAGCTCGTGCCGAATAAAAAATAGCTATTGATCCAATAATTCGACACCTCAACTATTGATCAATTTGATCTCCCCAAAGGGACACAAAAAGTGCGACCCTTTTTTTGCATTCGCAAATATTTATATGCAGATTTCTTCTTTCAAATGGTTTTAAGAAGTTTTTTTGTTGAATTGAAGTTGATCCGATGTGTGAACCGAATTTTAATTGTAAGACATTTTTTTATGAAGCACCGAGTTTTTTTTATTATTGTACGGGGTATTTTTTTCATTGCCACTTAACTTTGTACGGTAGATGTATTTTGAATTAATGTTTGTGATGCTCATAGTTTTTTGGTTTGGTGAAAGGTTTTTGCGTCGGGTTTTTGTAAGTTTTTGTTCTAAAAACGTGTGAGTATGAGGAGATTGAGGAGCTAACATAACATTACAGAACCTTTCGTTATTTTTTACTATGGGATAACAAAAACCATTTTTGATAAGTAATGTTTCATTACGTAAACTATTACGTAATTCACATAATTACGTAAAACCGTGCTAGAAAATATTATGCATATGATTTTACCACGAAGGTATTTTTCATGTCTCTTGTAGCATATTGTAACATACATACATAAATCACGCCTATATCCCTTACGGGTTAGGCAGAGCGTTAACGGCCGTAAAACGGATATTAACCACGTCTGTCAAAATTTTGAGGGCCAATCAGATAACTGTGTATCACTATATTGACAGATTGTCAGCCCATCGCCTAAAATTGCAATACACATCTAACCCTCGAGTCCCTTAGTCGCCTCTTACGACATCCATGGGTAAGAAATGGGGTGATGCTATTTTATCCGGCATCACACGTCAAGTATTATTAAAAGGTGGGACCATGCTCAACACCAAACCAAAAAACAAATCTTACCTCCAATTTTCCTCAGCAAATAATCTCAGGATGTCATAAAAAGTTAACTGAATTATGAAGATTTTCCCTCGGGAGAACAAGGAAGATGAACGGTGAGGTTAAACAGATAAAGAGATGGTTCCCATTAAATTTAATCTTTACAACGTTAAACGCAAAATGAAAAGTTTAAGTCGTAAAAAGAGTGTAAAAAAATTCCTTGCGATTTCTTTATTTTTTGTGGTTTAGAAATATTTAAGTTAAACTGATACCCTGTTCTTTTTTTTACTAGTTATTTTTCCTAAATATGTAGGTTCTATTCAATTTAAGAAACGTAGGTGGACAAATAAATGGGTAAAGAAAATAATATTTATACCTATAACTAGGTAAGTTATAAAAAAATTATAATGTAAGCGTGTCGGCCGGGACTTGAACCCGGGACTCTGACTACTGAGCTACCGGAACTCGACATCCGACAACTAAATCTTCATATTACAAAAAAAAACTTTGATGTATAAGAACAACATAGAACTGTAAGTGCATAAAATTCTAACACATTCAAATTTAGATACAAAACAGAACAACATTATAACATTAATACAGTACTACCCTGCATCAAACTTTGCATTTAGCACTTAAAGTACCCATACAGTACCCGGGAGTCCCATACCCAAGTATAAAATAGCAGGTACACATATTATGCATTACCTAAGACCTCCAGAGGGCCCTTTCTACAGAACCCACTAGCAACGGTATTTGTAGAGCTGTAACAAATATAACAGGTGCAAAAGTGACAACGTGATACCCTAGTATAAAATACTAGGCACCCATTTGTGTAATATAACTTTGACTCTATGCCACCTCAGAATGTAGAAAAGTATTTGGGAGCTGTGAAAATTTTAAAAGATACTTTATGACAGGTAAACAATGACAAGGGCTAAAAAGCAAAATAAATTTAAACAGTATCCAAAAATTTAAAAAAGCATTGATTATAAGCATTGATATTGTACATATTTTTTAGATTTGATCAATCCTTTTCACCAACTCAAAATTAGTTCCATATAGATTCTGAATATTGTGTCTTGCGGCACTTATCTTCTCTTACATTAATGAGTCATTCACCTGTTATTTGCTACTGTATTTTGCATTTTTGTAGATAACAGTCGCAAGAACAAATAGCAGTGGCAAGAAATAAAAGCAAACGTGGAAGAACAACTCTTTAGCCGGTTTCTTAGTTCTAGAACTTTTGTACTTTTTTTCTTGTTCTTTCCCGTACTCGAGTAGTCTAAGTAAAAGGGTTGTTTTGTTCAAAGTTTAAAAACTTCTTTCAATTATTCCGGTTTGAGAACCCCTTATTCTGAACTACTTCATCGGTTCTTATTTCGATTCGGATAACATCGGGATTGGGAAATGTAAATAATGCTATTTATTTTTCCTTTATGGTTAAGGCGGTTTTTCAATTTGTCGTCCGTCGCTGCGTATTTTAAACTCACTGTAACGCATGCGTTTGTCAGACAATAGGAAATTGCGAATTGCGATCTTATTCCCACACAAATTGAATAAAGGAATATTTTATTATTAGAGTCACAGAAATGGCTACGTAGCAGAAGTTGTATATTATGATGTGCCGTTTGTAATGGCATACGAGTACCTAAGCGAAACGATGTTTGCAGGCACCAGCCAGTATAAAGTATTTCCCTGCCCTTTTCTAATGACCCAAAGATCGTATGATAATCATCACTACCTAAACATAAAAAATATATATGCTTTAGTTTTAGCAGCCATTTGGAAACAACCTATGTAAATAAATTCACGATCAAAATAAATGATTTTCTGTACACCGTTTTTCCATTATTTAATAATATTGTATGCATGAAAGATTGCTTCATAAATATGAATTTGTGCTGGTTATTTCATTGCCTCTATTTTTATAATACGTAAATCAACTCTGCAACACGTGATATTATGGTCAAACGCAAACTGAATGACCAGTGGAGATATGAAAACTAGAGTTGTGTAAAGAAATAAATGTAAATAATAGGAGTTAATGCAACTGTCATATAATGGGGGGTAATAGAATGCGAGTGTCTGTTTATCACACGAGGCGTATCCGAATTGAATTTATTAAAAGGAGTAGGTACTATCAGGGAAAGTGGAGCTTTAGCAGGATAAGGTAGAATTTTGCTTGTCATAGGCCAGGCCCGAGTTCTTTGTTTAAATAAACCAATAGTGCGTTTGAAAGCTCTTTAGCTGTGGTCTTACCCAAACACCCACTTTAAATAGAAAAATAAACAATGGAAACCTCATTGAGCAACTAAAACAAGATTTTTTTAAACAATACTGTAAAACATGTGAACAAATTGCTCATTGCTTCCGCAATCGGTCAGAGTAAAAATGAGTAAGTGCTTTTCAAGGCATGCTTGCTGCCAATCTACCGAATTTCAAGTTTCTTTGATAGTACCTATCATCAAGTGAAGAAGATAGACATATTGACTACATATTTAGGCTCTTAACACACACACTATCACGCATTTATACCTTTCGGGGTGTGCAGAGCGTAAGCTTCCCTTAAATGCTACTGGCTCTTAACACATCAACTAATTACTTTAATCGCAACTTTTCATTTCGTCTTCCAACTGAAGTCAACCAACCGACGAGCGAACAGTTTTATCGTTTTATTCAAAGTTTTTAAGTGTATAATTATAATTGCCTTCACGTTACAATGGATGGGCGTGGTTGTATAATGGTGTTTAATTGCGAGTTTATACAGCTTCTAACCAGCTATTGGCTGAGTAGTTGAGGATATCGCGTAGGCGGTTCAGCGTTTCATGGCGAATGAATGGTGGTAATGATGTTTTTCATAGTAATGGTCGTTAGTTTACGAGAATGGTTCGGTAGCGTGTTGAATGGTAAACGTTTTCTGTTATATGCGTTTAACATGGAATAAGTTTTAGGTTAGTACACTTCTCTTTGTCCCTTTATCAATCTTTTGCCGTGTGATGCCGGCTTAGAATAGCATCACCCCATTTCTTTCCCGTGGGTATCGCAGGAGGCGATTATGGCACTTGGGGGTAACATGTGTATTGCAATTTCAGGCGATAGGCTGACAACCTATAACTATGGTGATACACAATTATCTTAATGACCCTCAAATGTTTGTCAGACGTGGCATAAATGTCCGTATTTTACGGCCGTTTACGCTGTCTCCACCCCGCAAGGGATACAGGCGTGATCTGTGTATCAATCTTTTTATACACCTTCGTTGGTTTAAAACCTGTTTTCAAGAAGTCTCTTATGTCGTCTAGGTATAACAACGTTTTGATTCGCGCATGCCGTTGTAGGTAAAGAAACAGCAAGTAAAAAATAAAATGTGCGTAGGTAAGTACACAAATTTTTGCCTCGAGAAAAGGATAAATGTTTTGCAATTTGAGGCGATGGTCTGATAACCTGATAACAATAGAGATTCACAACTTTTATTAATGATTCTGAATTGATTGTCAGCCGTGGCGTAAATTACCGTTAACGCGCTGCCTACCCTGGAAGGAATATAGGCGTGATGTATGTGTGGGAAAAGGGGCACGAAGTTAAATTATATATGTATAGAGCTTTCTATTTTTACAATGAGTTTAAGATAATATGAACGGTTTTAAACATGACTGAACTTTTCTAATGCTTTCTTCATCAAACAATAAAAAACTCACAAACCTAAAAGCACATAACGACGACAAAACAAATGACTTTCAACTAAAAAAAATGAGGGTTACCCACCCCAGACAATAAATAAGAACATAAAGATGTATTATTGGACTCGTGATCCCTGATAAAAAATATAGGAAAAAAATCAGGGCAGGGGTGCCACCCTCACATTTTTTCTGCCGCTTTTTTCAACATCACCCCACAGATTCGTGCCTATTATTGGTACATAATCAGTATTGATTTTGGGGTTGGCACTTACTTTGGTATATTGAATAGCTTTTGTGTGATAAATATAATATAAAGTTACACGTTTAAGCCTTATTTAGTCTGGGTATTGTTTTTTATGAAAATTGTCAAGATTATTCGTCATATTGGAGGAAATAAAATGTGTAGGTAGAGACGGAAATAAAACAATGAATTAGAGACAGTGATAAACATAACATTATTATTTGATTACTGCACTTTTTATAAAAAATAATAGATAAACACAGATAAAAGAAACAGTACAACAAGGCGGCCTTAATGATAGGTAGCAATCTCTACACCGGAATCGTAATTCTTTTCAAAGCAGTTTGTATAATTACGAACCGATTATATTTGTCAGACGTAGCAACAGCATCTGTATTTTACGGTTGTTATCGCTCTGCCTACCCAGCAAGGCATAAAGGCATGATATGTGCAAGTATGTTAGTCGATGTGTAATTACCATGTGGAGCCGAAATAGCATCACCTTATTCTATTTGTAGGTGTCATAAAAAGCGACTAAGGGATGAATCCAGGGAATGGGCAGCAGTGTTCCCTGTGAATGCAGCATCTTGCACTGCGCCCGCCAATCCGCCTGCCAAGCGTGGTGAGTATGGCAATACCCCTCAAAAGGAGTAGGTCTATGTCCAGCAGTGGACTTTTTGACTCTTAATGTAATGTGAAATAATGCTTCCTTTTCAATTTCCTCTATACTTAATACGGAGAACGTTAGGTATGTAGGAAAAAACACAGTAAATATCATAAATACACCTACATAACAATATTACGCGTTTACCCCTTGCGGAGCAGGCAGAGCGTTAACGGCTGTAAAATACGGTCGCTCAGCGGCATTATAATTTTAATTGACATTCGATGGTATTGCAATGACTTAAAAATTAGAGAGGTTATTCTCATACGTACATACACACCATACCACGCGTTCTGCAAACTAAATCATATTTCTTTGACAACCCTGGTTTTCAGCACGCATGTGCGCATAAAGTCCATTGGCACGATTTTAACTTAGTTTGGGTCAGTCGGGCTAGTTGACGGTAGTTTCATAGTGAGGGTAGTTTTAGAGTGGAGGGTAGTTTCATTCCGACACTCGGTCGAGGTCGGCTGGGGTGCGTCATTTGTTTTTACTGAGGCTAGACACAAAAAAACTGTTTTCTCTGTGCTCGTATGTAGGGATTACAATCCGGGTTGATTCTCAATCCGGCCGGATTTTAAGAATCATTTATTTATTACTTCTCGCACTACCGACGGGTTGGCTTGAAGAGATCTCTTCTTAGAGATGAACTCGCCTTTGCTCACACTGTTTATACATTTTTTTTTTGTTTTTATGCAATAATATAAATAAGTTTGAGCAGACTAAGCCAAAATTCATAAAGGAATTTTTGGTGAACGTACTTGCAAATTTTTTGTTATTTGAAGTTGCCGGATCCGATCAAATATCATCGGATATGGTAGGGGGCAAAAAGACACCGGATCTACGGATCCGCCGGAACGGATTGCAATCCCTACTTTTATAGGTTAGTTTTCGTCAGTTTAGTTATATGTATTTACTCATACTTGAGATTAAGTTCCAACTTGCATTGTATGTAAAAAAATGGATATTTAATCTTCTTCTTTATCTTCTGTTCGAATGGGACGCTGAGTCGACAAATGACACGATGAACCGGGTAACTATGGATAACTTATAAACGCAGGTAGGTACTATAATTTTTACCTTTAAAGGTTTTGTTCTATTCTTTTTTACTGTTATAATGTTATTTGTTTTTTTATTTTGATTTATTATTTAATTTAATCTTCGTTTAATTTGAGGTCGTGCTGCATTAATAAAATAAAAACTGAATTAAGCTTATCCGTCCATAAACAATATAATAAATTCTTATCTAAAAAAGAAATACTAACATGTGCACATAAAAATGGTTCACAGTATCTACATACGTAGACAATTTATGTTTGTAAGTGAAATGTATCTGCAAATAAAAACATAAGATCTTTTCATGCCAATTTTGGGACCTTATTCTATGGACCCATGAAATGTAAGGCAGATAGCCTTACATTTCATTGGCAGAAACACAACACAAGTTGTCAAATTAAATTATTTTCTCTCCCAATCCATCAGTCAAGTAATGCGGTTCAAAAATGATTACCCACTAGCATTTTTTCCCTCACTCGTCACCCCATAATGGCGTCGCACTCTTTGCACCCTACTTGTCCCCCTTGGAGGGGCCAGAGGGGGTGAACCCCCCCGGTTTGCACCTCCCCCAAAAAGTGCAGTCTTGTTGTGAAGAATAAGTTCCCATAATTGGAGGGATCGGAAATTTGAGCTCGTAATGAGCGGGTCTTACGTCTCTTTGGTATTTAGTATTTTTCAGTAGTTCGTTGGTTTTTTTTGTTGGATTGTTAGTTACGTTGTAGATTAAAAAAATAAAGGAGCTGTGAAATTAAACAAAAAATATGTTATTGCAAAATCTGAATTACATATTCACAACAAAGAATATTTTAAAGAATTTTATTTCACCTTTTGCGTATGGAGAGCGTCATAAATATAAAATTAAATTCGTAACACATTATTTATATAAGTAGGTTAGTAAGAAAGAGTAATAAATCTGTTTTTTCCAATGAATTTACGGTATGAGTTTTTTAAGTGATAAAGATAATATTCTGACCTCTTTTTATGACTGTGAGGGTTTATTAATGCCTATAAGGAAACGCCTCAAATATAGGTTACAAAATCCAAAAAAGAAATATAGATAAACAGCGTAAGAAGAAGAAGAATCCGTGAGAAGTTTGTTCATAAATAGGTACGATACTAACTGAAACCTTCTGAAAACATTCTTAAGCAATCATATTTTCAAAAAAATTAAATCGTATTTCCAAGAAAGTTATTATAAAAGTTTAAATCAGAGTAAAATCTGAGTTTTGACATTATCACAATCGGTGGAAGATCGATGAGACTGCGATTCTTTTCCATCCATGCTTATTCGCACTGTGCCAGTACTTGCATTCCTAGACTTAGACAAAAGAACAGTAACATAGGATCGAGATACTAAGTAACAGCAGAACCTCAATCTACCCAGTTAAGTGTTTAACCAATTCTGGTAGAAAATAACATACATACATAAATACACATATCACGCCTTTATCCCTTGCGTGGTAGATACAGCGAGGCCGTCCTCTTTTGCCACGTCTGTCAAATATTTGAGGGCCGTTTCAAATAATCATGTATCACTATAGTGACAGGTTGTCAGCCTGTCGCCTAAATTGTGATACAGGTGAAACCCTCGAGTCCCGTAGTTACCTCTTACGACACTCGCGGGAAATAAATGAGGTAATGCTATTCTAAGCTGGCATCGCACGGCCAACAAAATAGAAAAAAATGTGACTACATAGAAAACCAGTGGTTGATTCCTTAAATGAAAACATCGAGGAACAGCTTTCTAATTGTAACGACCTACCAAAAATCAGTCGCAAAAAGACAAATACAACAGTTTACAAAAAAATACCATTAAAATAAGTCGTCTTATTTAACAAAATTAAAAACATTGATAAAACACTATTTTATAATAATTTCCAGATAATGGATTCCTTAAAAATGGTTACTGTCTTACAGTCCCCAAAACGTATCAGCAAGCCTGGCATGCGAGCTATTGTCCCACAGCTACTTCCTCCAGCTACCCTACTCGATGCAAACGCAGCACAAGTCGTAGGCACGTGAAGGGGTGCACTGCCCCCGGGGGTGTGGGAGGGGGCTGGCGACGGAGGGGGGAAGACACACCCCATCGCGAGCCGGTGCGGTGCGAGAGCTAGCGATTTTGTTATAAAGTTGTATGGAGTGTAAAATTATGGTGATTTTATAGTCAATATTTTGGAGAAATAGAAATAATTATTAATTTAAAGTAGTTTGTAATTGTTAACAATTTTTTGGTGTGGTACTTTTTTTTATTCAGATAGAGACAAATAAAACTAAAATAAAGAATTGAACATTTAAGCTCGAAACCTACATGAATGTTTTCTTTTTTAAGTAACATTACATTGACACGATTTTTTCTATCTAAAACAATGCAAAGCTAAGCAAAAGCATGAAAAATATCACTAGGTACGTAAAAAAACGTCTGCCACATTCAGTTCAAAATCAGCTCAGTGTTTACTAAAAAGGGGTGCGGTTTATTTGAAAAATCACCGCCTTACACATCTTTCTACGTTCGCGCAGTTGTGCTTTATCTTTAGTCGAGTGTTTATGTGTATTCGACAGTGCATTTTAAATTCTAAAAATATGTAAAGTCTAGGAACGTGTTCAACTTGTACTCTGTCAAGACATGTCTTGTTCTTATTTCTGTTCATAACAAGATAGCAATATATGACAGCAGGTAGACACATAAGATTATTAAATAAACGTGAAAATTGTTCAGATTGTTTCTGTGAATCAGACTGCAGTCAAAAGAATCATCTTGGCAGAATGCAGTGCGTCTATGGATGAATCTATGCCATAAAAATCGCATTGTCTATGCCTTGGAAGATTAACGCCCACTAAAGCACTGCACCCTCTTTCCCTCCCCGCCCCGGTTAAACTCCCTCACCGCACTCCGAGCCTCCAAGCAGCGCAGGGTCGCCCTCCGATTTCTTTCTCTTATTTCGCGCGCTTTTTTTAGCGGCCATTTTTGTGACGCAAGCGCGATGCACACCCTCCGGTACTCTGCGGACTCCACTCCCGGCTTCGATAGGGGAGGGACCTGTTAAAATATAAATAAAAGATTCTTATAAGATTTTTGAGGGTAGGTGCGGGCTAAAGTTTGAAAAGGTGGCGGACTTTTTGGACGGATGTCTGAACTGAATTGAGATTTTTTAGGTTATTCTATCTATAAGTGAAAATCAGTTTCATGGATTTATTTTGGTTTTATAATAAATCAAATTATTTATATGATGTATACTGACGTAATCGTTAATCTCCAAAACTGTTAGGATGATTTCAAAAATTATTTTATTTAGAAACTTTCCTGACGCCGAGTTAAGTATTATACATAGGCTTTCTTTTACTGAGGTCAAACGAGGGACGAGTTTCTACCTATTATGCACCTATAGCAATCTAAGTAGGTAGGAGTTCTAGTTCTTTTATTGCCTTATTATTTTATTGCTGCATCAAAGATAAACTCCCAATCGATTTCGAGATAGTGTAATATCCGAGATAAAAATGAAACTCTCAACACAAAATATTTATATTGCTAATATATATTTTATTGTGCGTAAAAACGAACCCGTTATAGAGAACATTTGTAAATAATGATTTTCTTGGTGGTCAGAAGCAGAAAAAATACGCAAGTCAATTTAACTAAAAATTTTACTTGAATATCAATTTATAACACTATAATATTCATCTTTGCTGATTCAATTACTAGTTTTTTCAAACGCTTGATTTATACATACATACATACACACACATAAATCACACCTATATCCCTTAAGGGGTAGGCAGTACGTTAACGGCCGTAAAATGGATATTAAGACCACGTCTGACAAAAGTTTGAGGGTCAATCAGATAACTGTGTATCACTATAGTGATAGGTTGTCAGCCCATCGCCTAAAATTGCAATACACATCTAACCCTCGAGTCCCTTAGTGGCCTCTTACGACACCCGTGGATAGGAAATGGCGTGATGCTATCCTAAGCCGGCGTCACACGGCACACTTGATTTATATTAACGCGATTTAGGCATTTGACGATACCTATGGCCTTAAAGAATCACCTTTTGAAAATACATAGGTAACCCGTTGATGATGATCAATTTATAATGAGGTTAGAGACTGACTCATTACTAGAGGAGGTACCTACTTACAATTCTGACCAGAGGGGTTGAAACTTGCAATATCCGGTTTGTAAGCGGCTACCGGTAGCGACGGCTACGTCACTTCCGCCGTCCATCAATGGACGTCTAACCGATCATGTAATGGGATTTTGTGTACTTTTTTATCCATTTTTAATTTCTAATCTTTTAGGAACGTTTGCAATGTAAAGTCTTCAGCATCCTTTAAATTGAATTTTTTAGTGAATCAAACAAACTGTTGCCATGTGATGCTGGCGTAAAATAGCATCACCCCAAGACTACCCGTGGGTTAGGCAAAAAGAGACGGAGCGATGAATTCATAAAGGGAACACACTACCTGCGTCTGTTTCCAAACGCATACAACCCTAATCTCTTCAAAATAAGAGTAAACAGGCTTCTTCTGGGTGAGCTCGCTCCATCTTAGACTCTATCTCTGTCCTTTGAGCTAGCCTAGAGTCAAGAGCAAATCCATCCCCAATAAAAAAAAGGAATGAGCAGCAACGTTCCATGTGAAAGCATATCTTGCACTGTGCTCGTGAATCCGCTTGCCAAGCGTGGTAAGTATGAAAGACTATGTCCAGCAGTGGACTGTTGTAGGTATTAATGTTGAAAATAAAGTGCCGTGCCTTGAGCCGTGGTCTAGTTGTCACACCGAGCGTAGGTCTGGCGGTCCCTGGTTCGATGTTCAGAAAATCATTCTATTTTTTATTTTTGTTATAATAGCAAAAAACTGTTTGATTGTACATTGACCCTACTTGTATATTTACCTAAAACTACTTTTAGGTGTATTACTACCTGTCACGGTCACAAAATTTGAACCCTATTACTGACACTCCGTTAAACTACATCAAAGTACTTTATAGGAGTTCTTTTCCACTAAATAAGCACGAAATTTTAGTGAAGATTTTTTGGAAATAATCTTTAGTTCAAAGGTCCCTTTTTTCTCTAGACCAATGGCTTGAGACTTTGGGCTTCATTGAGCAAGAGTTTGTATTATTTTGGGTTCGTTAAACCCTTTTCCTCCAAAGTGTTAAATAAACGATTATTTATTTCTTAAATGCTCAGAGTAAGAGATTTCTTCGGAGTAAACCAAACTGCGTCTGTGTTTCCAAACGCATACAGCCCTAATCTCTTCAAAGTAAGAGTTAACAGAAGTGAGCTCGCTCCATCTTAGACCCTGTCTCTATCCTATTTAAAAAAAACTCAAATTTGGCACTCAGAAAACAGGACTTAAATCACAGGACACTAACCTGTGGTCAAGAGCGCGTCTGTGTACCTAAAGGAGTGTAGCGGACTAGCCTTGTTTTTAGTAAATTTAAGGAGGAAATGCGTATAATAATAACATAAGTATATTCTATTCTAAAACTATAAATGTCTGAAAGTTTCTTTTATGTCATTGACAAAGATATGATAGTGTTTTAGTGCATATTTTCTTAACCGACGAAAAACAATGGGGAAGGTTTTCGATAAAACGCAAACATTTTTGTCCTTTGCTTTTTTCAGGTCTGATTGGGACAAGTTTTAATGGCTTCATTCGGATTGTTCGTTGGACTCCCTCTGAAAAATATCCTATACTTTCAAGTGTCTAAAGGGCGGGGCAGACCGGCTCCGTATGCGTTCCGTATCCAGCTCTCGTCCGTAGTCACGCACGAATTTATGACGTTGTAATGTATGGAACTGTATGAGATACGGCACACCGCACTCCGTGCAGCACGGAACAGATACGCAACGCAAGCGGTGTGCCGTTTCTCATACAGTCCCATACATTACAACGTCATAAGTTCGTGCGTGACTACGGACGAGAGCTGGATACGGAACGGATACGGAGCCGGTGTGCCCCGCCCTTTAAGCATACAATAAGGCGTACATACATAAAGTAAATAATATATACAAATTACATAACAGCAATTTCAGGTGCCTAACACAGAAATTACCCTCCTAATATGATTGCCTATGTCAAAAGACGCGCCAGGGCTAACCAAGTTAACCTATCCTGGACACTTAACGAGGTTAAGCTGTGTTACCTAAATTGGACAGCCCTGGCCGTTCAAATTATTGTATTAGGAAGTCTTAATCTGGTTATTATTTTAGGGCCGACATGCTAATAATTTGGATAATGGAATATTATTATATGATGTTTAGAACAACCGTATATTTGTATGTTATTTTTAAGTTAGTCTTGCTTTGTTATGCTTATGAAAGCAAGAGACTGCTTATAAAGGTTTTCAGAAGGGTTGAAATAAAACTCATCTATATTGACATGCTACATACCTACATGATATAGAGGGTGAAATTTTACTACTGACCGATACTGAAAACTGAGAACGGGCTGGTGATAAGGAACAACTTTCCCCAAGGAACATGACTAAAATATTTTGATATTCCATGGTAACCCAAATCAGCTTATCGGCAATTTTGAATTGGAGATTCAATCAGTCACGAGTAACATTTCAACCGTTTTTTAGGTTTATATTCACAATTATGAACATAAAGAATCATAACTAAAACCTCGCAAATCTAAAACTTTTTATCTGTGTTGTGTTCTGACGAGTCCTAAGTGTCATCTGTGACAATTTTTAGTTAAGTTTTTAACTTTCACAATTATTTTATTTAACTTTTATAAATAGTTTACCCTACTTTCCAAGCCTTTCCTTTAGATGTTATGTTTATTTTCTAGATAATATACATGAATTGTGAAGTATACAAAAAAAAACAACATAAGGATTATTATTATAAATTATTTGTGTAATATTCTGTAGTTCTTATTACCATTGCCCATGATATTACGGATATAATTTAAGAAAAGCCTCTAGCCTCCAGTTTAAAATATTATACCGTTTATTGTACACAATATAACACAAAGGACAAACATATTACACAATAAACAATAGATTAGCTTATTTAAGAAAAAAAACCCTTACAGCAGACCTAGGGTAGTGAGATGGTATAAAGTGAGGAAGCTGACGTGTGCAACATACTATGATTAAAATAAACGTAGGACCATAAAACAAGAATAGTAAAATAAATGAAATAATACTATATTCTAATGTATACGTTGTATATGAACTATAATAACTAATACTTATCCTGAAACTTCCTTGAGAGCTACTTAGATTGCATACTTGAAAAAAAAAGCTCTAGTCCCTAGGACAACGTGATCAAGCGTTTTATTTAAGCTTTCACGTGATGGTTATATACGAAGGTTCTTGTCTGCTAACGGGTTAGAAGCTTAAGCAAAGTGGCATTATCAGGTGGTGATATGAGCGACACTAGCGCAGCGTACAAATGCACACGCAATTGTTTTTTTTTGTTGGTGTTATGCCGTGCCGTGTGATGCCGGCTTAGTATGGGATCACTCCATTTCATTCGAGGGTGTCATAAGAGGCGACTAAGGGATTCGAGTGTTATATGTGTATTGCAATTTCATGCGATGGACTGACAACTTGTCACTATGGTATTACACAATTTTCTGAATGACCCTCAAATGTTTGTCAGTCGTGGCGTAAATGACCGGTTTTTACGGTTGTTTACGTTCTGCCTACCTCAGGGATACAGGAGTGATATATGTATGTGTGTATGCGTGAAAGTTGTAATCAGCACCTTAATTTTACACCAGAGACCGTAGTGGAATATGAATAATTTACCATTATGACAACCAATTAGGAAAATACAATAGTTGTTGTGTCTTTCTCAGATCGTGCTTTCTGGCTCAGAAGTCTTCAGGGACCACTATATTCAAATATTTTTGGAATAAATGAATTTTATATCATATACCGTACAATTTTACATACAACCCATCGAATTGACAATTTCTATTCTAATGTAGAAAAAGTGCAATAAGACAAAATTATGGTTTTATTACGATCAAAACTCCCGAAACTTATCGGCACTAGTTCCACAAATTCCGCCTTATTTAACGCTATACGCATGTTTTAAAAAGCCTTTCAAGATTCTTTGATGGACTTCAGAGGCTATTCATTGCCTTAGAGCTTTTATCAGTTTTTTTTGCTCTTATAACTGATTTTTTTGCTCTTATAAGGGTTAATCTAAGAGCCAAGGCTTTTTGCTCTTTAGACGGTTTTAAGTTCGGCTTAGCATAGAGATTGGCTTGAGGTTACGCCCCGCCAGTGGTGCTTTCAAGTAGTAAAAAAAAAACCGGTCGTCCCGTCCTTGTACGAAAAATATCTCTGGTTAACTATGCATTCGGTAACCAACGCCTGTTTTCACGGTCATGGTGGGTTCCAAATACTATACTTAAGAAAAAATATACCAAATACCACGCCTATGTCCTTTGCGTCAATGCGTAAAGGGCCGTAAAATGGTAATTTACACCACATCTGACAAACATTTGAAGGTCATTCAGAAAATAGTAGAGATATATCACCGTTGTGAAAAATTATACTTGTATTTTCTACGTTTGTAAAATTCCGAAAATATTCAATGCAATCTTTGTGACCTACCATCACCGGGACGGGAACACAATTTGTATGTTTTTATTACCAAATTTAAATTATCAAATTTATAACCACTAAATCGAGTAGTAGGTACAACGGTTCTCGACTAATTTGTAGTTAATGTTAATAGCAGCCTAATAAAGCTCAAGCCTGTACTAGGGCTAACTATTTATGATTAAAATAACGCCTAGCAGTCCGGATTTGCGTTTGTTTTGTAGTCAGGGATGTTTTTCTTGTCTAAATGAGAGCGCCACTGGAGTGTTGTTTTATCTTAAAGTGGTCTGGAAGGAGAGGCCAAAAGTTGGAGTCTGGAAGAAAATGTTTTCTAAAGTGAGGTGGTATGTATTTTAATACCTATTCAGCAGCTTATGGGAATTAAATATAGATTATGAATTTACAGCTGTATCTTTGTACGGTCAAGCTCACGCCCAGTTAGACAATCGAACCGCCAATGTAAGACAGCATTTCCAGTCATCATTTATAATGCGCACTGCTAAAGAGTGGAACTCACTACCTGCGTCTGTGTTTCCAAACGCATACAACCCTAATCTCTTCAAAATAAGAGTGAACAGGCTTCTTCTGGGTGAGCTTGCTCCATCTTAGACTCTGTCTCTGTCCTATGACCTAGACTAGAGTCGAGAGCAAACCCATCATTAATAAAAAAAAAAGATAAGGACGATCTAAAGTCCTAACTGTCTAACCCATCCTGAGCTTGACTGTAGGTACTAACAAAATAAACCTAAGACAGTTCAATCGTGATTTCGTTTCTCTACATTTCAAGTGTATGAATGTGACATCAAAGTTATTTCACAGTTGTCATACTGACAGGCCGAAAGATATTTTGATTAAGACATCCTTCCGAATACTGATAGGGTACTTATTATGCAGACCATGAAACTGAACAACTTTCCCCTAGAAACATACGTCAGAAAACAACAAAAAAAGACCTCTCATACACAATCACAATCAGCTGACTGCATTTTCTATGGAAAGTCAATTTCTTTTTATGTTTCTTGAAATATTTATTTATGGGAAGTTGTTCAGTTTTATGGTCTGAATGCTCCTATCATTCGGCGGGCTGTCCCTTACACCCTGTTTGTGTATTTTCTACATGTAATTCATTGAACAACACAAACACCATTGTAATAATCATGTTTAAACGAAAGATATTATTTTTGACATTAACTGGTAGAAATAACTACAGTAATATGCAATATTCAGTAATTGTAATGCATGGTTAGGGCTACACCTTATTATTACGAATTTTGTTATTTCTTCTAGAAAGTCCACATTTTTCTGAATTATTCGTGTTGAAAGCCCATCTGAGTACAGAATTAAATATTGAACAATATTATAGTGAATTTCGCGATAAATCCGCACTTAATATTATAAATCTGAGATTTTGTGTGTGTGTGTGTGTTTGTATATATGTTTGTTACCTCTTCACACTCAGACGGCTTGACCGATTTAAATGAAATTTGGAACACAGGTAGAGCACATAGGCTTTTTACCGCGGAAAAACCACTATTACCACGGAAATAATCATAATCATGATCAGAAATTCCACGATTGAAATAAGTCCTCGTGAAAACTTATGTTTCAGTGCAGTGCAACATGAATGAGGTATAAAGGAATAATTAATAAGTACTGAATTACGCCAAATACTAAAAGGGTTCTCTGAAAATCATAGCACTTACAATGTTCAACCCATTTGATGACTACAAAACCCTATAATTAGGCGTGTCCAATACGCTTTTAGCTGTTTTTTTATCTAGCTCTGGTATCGTAGTAACTTGTCATTCTACCGCAACACCTTTACATTTAACAAGTTTTTTAAAAAGTACATTAGTATGCGAGTAGCGACACACCGCTTCTAGTGGCATTATTTAATACATAACTCTTTAGAAATTGACTCGTTTTAAATACAAGTAGTCCATTCGAAAATGGAAGCACTAATAATCGGTTAAGTAAGTTATGAGTTTTTGAAGTAGAATAGCCGTTTATAGAAAGAAAGGTGGGATAGTATTTTATCTTGAATTACTGGTGGCACCATTGGTAGCACCTTTATATTACGTAGCACCTTATTGATAGGTATTACCTATTAGTATAGGTCTTCTAAGGGTTTCGTAATCAACTAGGAAACCATAGTAATAAGCCGACCCTATTTGTTTGTTGCACCCTTTCGTCAGAGTTTTTAAACCATCTACTAGGTCTGACGAGGTTGTGTAACGACCACCTACTGAGTATTCATTGACAGCAGGACCGACGGCTTACTGTGCCTTTCAAAGCACGGAACTTATTTCTTGTGGATAAACTGATGGTGATGATCCGTGTGATATGGGCTTAGAATAAGCCCATTTTATTCTTGTGAGCGTGGTAAGAGGCGACTAAGGGACTCAAGATTTATAGGTTTGTGTAATACAATTTGAGGCGATGGGCTGACTACTTGTCACTATGGCGATACCCTCAAACGAGGAGTAAATTTTTGTATCATGCTCAGATGGTTCAGCCCACCTGAACCTAGCCAGCCTGAAATTTTCGCATGCGAAAGTCTGCTACTAATTGTACTCGAATCAAACTTTCTAATAAAATTATCGATTCATACATACTCTTATAAACTCCCTAGTCATTACAAAAGTTGAATAGTAGAAATTGCGATACTAATGGTTAGACTAGTTGTTGTTGCAGACTTCCGTGCACGATTTGAACAATCACTTTACCAGAAATTTAGCTTTCGGGCCTAATAGGACTTTCGTGCACGATTTCAGCAATCACCGTCCAGAAATTGAGCTCCTGGCCTAATATAGTAAGGTATTAGCTAAACAATTTTATCACGGACAACAATAATATTCTAATGGTCTGACCCCATGATGCAAATTTCTATTCACTCACCCTTTTACACAAGGTCAACACAATTCTACCAGGTGCGTCTATTAGATTCAAATGCAAAAACCTATTATAATAGTTCAAAATTCATTGTCAATTCTTTTGCTGACCCTCCTTACATTACAAAACGAAAGTGCATTTTTTACTGACCATACATTCAGCCCTGACAAAGGGTATTAAGTTTGTATGGAAAGGGTAACTAGGACGTGGCCCTTCCGGGGTCAACCGTGAATAAATTGGAGGTATGGTAAGAAAAAAAAACATAAAGAATGGTCAGGTAAACAGCTGCAGTCAGATTTATCTGACGCAATTTAGACGGATGAGTAGTTTATACATACATACAAACATACATAAATCATGCCTGTATCCCTTACGGGGTAGGCAGAGCGCTAATGGCCGTTCAATGGATATTAACACCACGTCTGACAAAAGTTTGAGGGTCAATCAGATAACTGTGTCTCACTATAGTGACAGGTTGTCAGCCCGTCGCCTAAAATTGCAATACACACCCTCGAGTCCCTTAGTCGCCTCTTACGACACCCATGGGTAAGAAATGGGGTGATGCTATTCTAAGCCGGCATCACACGGTTTATACATAGAGATAGAAAATAACAAAACAAAACAAGTTAATGTATCTAATTAATGATATCGTAGACTTAGATTATTTGTCTGAAGAAAACTTCATAATAGTGCTTTTTTCAATGTAAAAGGACATAAAAGAACGCATAACAAAATTCTTTATTGCATTTAAAATAAATAATACCTACAACAGGTAAACACAGTCAAAAAGAAACATTACAACAAGGCGGCTTTAATGCTAGGTAGCATTCTCTACCAGGCATCCTTAGGGTGAAAGAGAAAGTGGGGCAATGGAAGCGAGATAGTGCAATATGAGGACGTCCAAAGAAATAACGGAATAAACATCACAGGCACCAAGGCCCTCATAATTTTTCCTAAATTTGAGTGCGTGATTACTTCGTGACACTAATTTAACTATTATTTTATTCAACATGATTTTTTAGAAGGAAAAATTCAGGGAAAATGTATTGCATGCACCATTTATTGCATTGAACCTATTGCCCAACTTTTACAAAACAAGTAGTGCCACCTATTGGCTAACGTAAGAACTATTATATACTAGTGTTAGCTACCAGTACGAGCTCCAGTCATGAGCACAGAGAGAACCATGAGTCGAATCGATGCACATCTTTACGAACAGATGGCAGCACTTGTTATAAGCAGCTAAGAAGTAAGGTACCTACTAGGTTATCAATAGCTGCGGTAGATGGCAGATGCGTTCAACTCTTGGGTTCAACTAAAGTACCACCGTTCCAATAAATCGTGTTAATAGACAGCTGTGATCTTCGTACTAAAAGAGATGTCAACAAAAGAAAATGGGCCACCTGCCATTGTATTATCACGAATCTGAAAGCTGTCAAATACGACTTATTGGAACGATGGTACTTTAGAATCTAGGTAAGTACCTACTAACTATTTAATTATATTAGTCTCAATTCCATTATACCGACAAAAATTTGTAACTAAAAATAGCACTGTCACTTTCTGTTAGCTTAGACTAGGATAGAATTTTACGAATATTACGCGGCATCTGTCAAAATTAAGCGGCGATTAAAAATATGGCGGTTGAATATACTTACAAGGAAATCTGCGAAATGGCGCAGATACCATAGACTTTAGTCTATGACATATGCTATCGTTTTTTTACCGTATTTAACGGATAGTGACAGTGTGCTTTTTTTAATTAGCCTCTGTCAGTAATTATCCGTTTTAGACAGTAACGTGGAATCGAGAAAATAAAATTGTCATGCTATCTTACTCTTAGGCGGTTCTCTAACTTGTCGTTCCGTTTTTTTTAACAAAACGTAACGCATACGTCTATTAAGCTCGGTTTACATTATCTTAGTGTTTAGTAGAGTGCTTTAGTACAACTTGAAAGGCAAGTTTAATTCAAGTAGAACTGTACTAAAATTTACTAAAGCAAGTAGCGTTTACACGTTTCAACTAAAGTACTATCCTAAAGCACTCGACTAAACACTAAGACAATGTAAACCGGGCTTTAGACGAAAGGGAATTGCGAATTCCAATTTTATTCCCATTCAAATACGGCTACGATGGGTTTTCTAGTGCGTTACGCTGCGTAACGGACTAAAATCCTACTAATATTATAAATGCGAAAGTTTATATGTTTGTTTGTTACTTCTTCACGCTAAAACGACTGAAGCGATTGTAATGAAATTTGGCACACATATAGAAAGTAACATGGATTAACACAAATGATAGTTTTATGAGTACGCGGGCAAACCCGCAGAAACAGCTAGTATGGGAATAAGATCGGAATTCGCAATTCCCTTTCGTCTGACAGACGCATGCGTTACGTTGCGTTTAAAAAAGGAACGACACGACGACAAGTGAGAACATCCCTTAGACAAAATAAAATAGGAACACTGTTTATGTACAAAATTGATTTATTCAAGTCTCATATCTCCACTATGATCTAGTTACATCGTCAGTACTTCTGTTTTCATATTAAGCTCCTTCAGACGCTGTTGAAAAACATCACTTTCATCCGTCAATCCCTTTTCACCCAAATAATACGGGAATTCATTGCTTGTAGCCAAGTAAAATATCCCTTTTTTCGTCCTATCCGTATTCAAACCTAGAATATTCGTCACTTGAGGTTTGTTCTTAAAGCATTCTTTATTCCTGGCCTGTTGCACGGAGTCACACTTGACAGCAAGGAAGGAATTGGGGTTCTGTAAGGAGGAGATCCAGAGGAAGTAGGATCTGATGTGGCTGCAGACGATGTCACAAGGGATCCACCAGATGTCTCCTGGTTGGTACTCGCCGCCGTTGACGTAGAAGTTGACGTGGCCGACGGGAGCCGCCATGCCGTAGCCGTCGATATTAGTGTCAACGACGTCCACGAAATCGGCGTCGGATTGGTCGAGGCGGTCTTCTGGGCCTGAATCAAGATTGAGTGGATTGAGTATTTGCAGACAAACTATAAATGAAGATTTTCTGTTGTTTTTAGCTATGTTAAACAATCCTTGAAACTAAATATCTTTCTCTGAAGATATGGTTAAAATACTTATAATATTAGAGCCATAATACTTATAGTATTGGGGCGAAAGTTATTTCGTATGAAAGGTAGTTTCACCAATCTTTTCAGTTTTAATGTTTAGTATTAAGTTTTATTTCATAGGTTGGTTTACCCGCTGAAAATATTTAAAAGTATGCTAGCTATCAAAAATAATAAAATACAATATTTAAATATTGTGGATGATTCATACATCGCCATCTAGCCTCAAACTAAACAAACTTGTACAATGGGAACTAGATAGCTGATATTAAAACTATTTTTTTAGAAATGAATACATATTAGACATAGAAAATACCCAGACTAAACACAAATATTTGAAAATTACTTTACAAGGATCGAAACCACAACCCTCGGCGAAGCAGGCAGGGGTTCTATCCGCTACAACATCGAGCTTGTCATTAAATACATACATACACATATCACAACTATAATCCCTTGCGGGGTAGGCAGAGCGTAAACGGCCGCAAAAACAGACATTTACGCCTCGTCTGACAAATATTTGAGGGTTATTCGGAAAATTGTGTATCACCATAGTGACAGGTTGTCAGCCTATCGCCTTATATTGCAATACAAATGTTACCCTTGAGTCCTAGTCGCTTCTTACGACACCCATGGGAAATAAATGGAGTGATGCTATTGTAAGCAGGCACCACAAGGCAATTACGGAAATATGGAAATTACGAGTAAGAATGTTCTTCAGACACATAGCTTCTATCGTAGAACCGACAATCGCTGGGGTCGGCTCGGATGGTTCTGGAGAAGCTACTCTCGCCTCTTACGACTCCCACGGGAAAGAAATGGGGTGATGATATTCTTAGCCGGCATAACACGGCACTCAGTAAATACCTTACCTAAATTCCTGAAACACGGTCCAGAAGGATCCAGCGCAGTCAACCTGGAGATATTCATGCCGGTCATCATTCTATAGTTCTTGGCTATGAAGCTGATGGTCTGACCTCCAAGGCTCAGGCCTAGGACTTCTAACTTCTTCGGGTTGAGACCTAGTTTCGTGAGGTTTGCCAGCATTTCCGCAACATGCCTGCCCACAGGCCGCATGTAGCGTGCTGCTCTGAAATTTAAAATACGGTGCATATAGACCATGACACTGAACAACTTTCTTTAGGAACATACCTATGTCAGGAAACCACAAAACAAATGACTTCACATACAAAATCACGATCAGCTGACTGCGATAATTATGGGAAGTCAAATATTTTTGTCGTTTCCTGACATATGTTTCCGTCAGTATCAGTATTAGTATTCGGAGGGCTGTCCCTCACAGCCTGTATAATGTATGGTGCAAAAAAACTGAAATTTCAAGAGGACAAGTAAAACTTTTTCATACATTAGTTAAATGGACTTATGTATTTAAAGGAGACAAGATTCTAATTAAAAAACTCGATAAGAAATCCCGCCTTGATGTACTTAGGTAACATTCTTGCAAAATAATAAAACATAATTTTAAACAATAAGATTTTCTTGTTAAAACCGATTTACCACTTTACGCCAATACTGCTGCAAAAAATGAGTGTGATTTGATTGTGGACGAAATACTCTTTATCTTTTATGTAACCAAAAGTAGTTTTTCGACAAAAATTCAGTTTTTCTTTTGTATGTAAAACAACCCACCATATTTGAGATATAAAATTAAATTTTGATCTTGCCGTACAAAACTTGTAAGCCGAAAAGTTATTTTTGCTCATATTTAGGCCTTTACTTCTTGGACAAAGTTGTTTAGTATCATGAATTTATTTTACATCGTATTTTATCTTCACCAATTTGATAGGCGATGATCTGTTCATGAAAACCAAATACTTATGTCCTAAAAACATAGGCTATTTATTTTACCTATAGTAAAAGATTTGATATGCGTGTAAATGATACGTTATTGGTCACATTGTAAAATCCGGACGTACTTTAATGGGCAGACCATTACACTCTGCCAACATTAGGCCATAACTGCAATGAGTTATTTAGGACATTGTTTTACATGCAGTAGCGGCTATCCGCCATTAAAGGCATCAACATATAGGTAAGTACCGGTTTTACTTATTATTTGTGTTGATGAGGAAGCTGATAAGAGGAAGAAGAAGAAGAGGAAGCGACAAGCTTAAAAATTTTGGATGTGGTTGAGGATGAGGATTTATATTTGAGGAAAAGTATGCGAATTGGCGAACGCAGTGCAAGATATGCTTTCACAAGGAACGTTGCCGCCCATTCCCTTGATGACTTAATCCCTCAGTCGATTTACAACACACGCGGGTGTAATTGGGATGATGCTATTCTGCCAGCATACTTTTTGACATACATACACATACACATATCACGCCCATAATCCCTTGCGGGGTAGGCAGAGAATAAATGGCCGCATATAACGGACACCTACGCCACGTCTGACAAACATTTGAGGGTCATCCGGAAAATTGTGTATCGCCATAGTGACAGGTTGTCAGCCCATCGCCTAAAACTGCAATACACACCCTCAAGTCCCTTAGTCGCCTCTTACGACTCCCATGGGCAAGAAATGGTGTGATGCTATTCTAAGCCGGCATCACCTCACGGCATCTTTGTTAATAGATAAAAATGTATTTGCAGTACTAGTTAGCAACTTTTTGACATACTTGGGATAATCAAAAGTGGTGAACGTGTTGGTATCAAGCATGAGGACATTGTAGCCCAAGTCCGTGTAATGTTTGGCCAGCACTATTCCCCAGGGAAACCCTGGACTGTCCAGCCAGCCGCCCACGTAGAGGAACGTCTTCTTCGTCAGGTTAAACTTGGGATCTGGAAAATTAAAATAATAATAAATATTTGTTTTTGAATATAATTCTTTAACAAGGTGATCCACTGGAATCTCCATTTATTATAGGTCTTCAAATTATAAGTTTGGGAAAGTTTTTTTAGTTCGTAGGTAGGTTAGAAAATGAATGTTTTGTCGTATCTAGGGTTGTAGCCGCTGGCGGAGAAAATCGAATGGCGGTTGTTCTACTGACAAGAGCTTAGCTTACAAGTAACGAAGAAAATGGTTGGTTGGTTCCTTTAAATAAGTATTGTTTTACATTCTATATATCATCATTATCAACGGAGGCTTACACTGCTGACAATGGAGCTTCCATGTTTGCCATACTCACCATGCTTGGCAGGCGGATTTACGAGAAAAATTGTTGCATTGACAGGAACGTTGCAGTTCATACCCTGGATTCATCCCTTAGTCCAATTTTTACGACACCCACACGCAGAAATTCGTTGTACTATTAAGGCGAGTGTAGCCGTCTACGACCTCGACAGTGGCACTACTTCACAAAAAAAGTTTTCTCTTTATACAAACAATCTATCAGAATATCCGTTGCCTATGTTTTTAGTATTATCCATAAGTAAAATTAAAACCTGCAAACTCTATAAAATATTCGCTGTAATTAAAGTTACGGCACTAATTACAAAAAGTCGCCGTTTTAAGGTACTTTTTTCCATAACTTTAATATTTCAGGAGTTCGCAGGTTCTAATTTTACTTAAGGATAATGCTAAAAAACTACATAGTATAAAGAGAAAATATTATTTTTGTAAAGTGGCGCCTCTGTCGAGGTCGTTCACAGGTACACTCGCCTTAATGCCTGCACCATATGACCTGCATACTTACCTTTGACGAGGTATTTCATCTGATAGTAGGTGTACTTGGTTCTCTTGGCTGAGAAGGCGGGCCCTGGTCCGTGTACGGTGAAGGTCAGGTGCTTCAGACTCTTCTTGCTGATTATCACCTCATTTGTGGTCCCTGGACCTGCAAAAAAGCGTAATTATTCCTCAAGTGTGTCTAGTTCGTTCTTCCTAGAACAACTTCTAAGCTCAGCTTCTTCTTAAGGTCATGACTTGATTGGGCTGGTATAGAGGCAATGACCATAAAGCTACTCCCGGGTGAGCCTTAGCTCCTTACTGGATAGTCAGAAGTAGGTTTAGAGGGCCCAGAAATAAACTGTTGTGTTAAGAAATAAAGAAAGAAAGAAAGAAAGAAAAGAAAGAAAAAATATTTATTCAGTAAACAAAAAGGCATAACTTGAACTAATACACGATTACATTCGATACTGAAAAGGGTAACTTGCTCAGCATGTGTCACAGTCCAAGACTGCAACGCTGGTTTTCAGCAGTACCCTGGAACTTATAACTAGGATGAAGTGATACGGTGCTGAGATATTACATTACTAAAATATTACAACTATGGACGGACAATATAATTAAAAAGAAAAAAGTAACAGAATACTAAAAACAAATAATAAAACAAAATAGAATAAAATAAGACTACACTGTTAAATTAAAACTCTTCCCATTAAACTTTACATGTGGCAGTCACAAGTAGCTTGCTCTGTCTGTAAATTAAGGCAATATTGTTTTAATTTATTTGAAAAACTGCGGACAGACAAAAGATTATGGAGAGGTGGAGGTAGATCATTCCAGATCTTTGCAATGATCTTTGAAAGGAACTATACTGTCGGACTTTGGTGCCTTTGCCCCGGGCTGAACCACTACTACACAGAGCAGTCATCATCATCATTAACAACATTGTTAAACGTCCACTGCTGGACATAGGTTTTCTCAAAGTGCCTTCATTGCCGTCTGCACCAAGCGGCAGTCCACAACCCTTACAAGGTCGTCAGTTCGCCTGGTTCAAGGAAGTTTCACGTAACTTTCCGATGTAGTCGCTCCAGAAACATCCAAGCTGACCCCAGTGATTTTCGGTTATACGATACGACCTATGTCTAAAGTTCATTTTAGTCATTTCCATTTTTTTGGTTTACCTATTATTTCGTGTGGGAAACCGAGTTGCCTAACGACCCGATGAACCTTGGGGTCAAAGTTTTCAACCACCTATTATTAGTAGCAGGCCTTTGACATGGTTGTGTAATGGACCGCCATCTAATTAATCATTGACAGCAACCGGGATCGACGGCTTAACGTGCCCCTCCGAAACACGGAACCATCTTTCTTTTCGGATAATCAGGTGGCTAAGCCTGCAATGTCGCAACCAGCCTGGGAACGAATTTACAAAGTGATAAATATCAACTTTGTGATTATCAATTATCAACTAGGTACCGACCGAGTGATGCTGGCTAAGAATAGCATCACCCCATTTCTTTCCCGTGGGAGTCGTCAGAGGCGACTAAGGGACTCAAGGGTGTGTATTGCAATTTTAGGCGATGGGATGACAACCTGTCACTATGGCAAATCACAAGTTTCCGAATGACCCTAAAATTTTTGTCAGACGTGGCGTAAATGTCCCTTTTTTGGTGCCGTTTACGCTCTACCTACCCAGCAAGGGGTTATAGGCGTGATATGTATGTGTGTGTGTGTGAGTGCCCCACCGAGAATCGCACCCTGAACCTTTGCGTCGCAGGCAGTCGCACTTACACTGCGCCACATCGCCCGTCATATTTCCATAAATGTTGTCGTTACTACGTCACTTAATTATCTTAAATTATGTTCTTGGTTCCATGAATGGATGATAGGGCCGTTGTTTTCTTGACCCCTCACCTGTCGGTCACGGAAACACATGTCAAGATCAGGGTTCAATAACTAATTGACAATAGGCCATTGACGAGGATACAAATGTGTACTAGCAGATAATTCTATAGAGAAGCGTATGTTTGTTTGATGGGAATAATTGTTTTTTCCTACATTGTTGGAGCGTGTTTAGGTTTTTCGCTACGAAACTAAGAAAAAAAGAGGTAAACATACATACATATATCACGCCTATATTCCTTGCACGGTAGGCGGAGCGTAAACGGCCGTAAAAACGATCCACGTCTGACAAACATTCAAGGGACATTCAGAAGATTGTGTATCACTATAGTGACCACGGACGAAGTTTTCGACCGTGATAGTGACAGATTGTCAGCCCATCGCCTAAAATTGAAATACGCATGCAACCCTCGAGTCCCTTAGTCGCCTCTTACGACACTTACGGTAAAGGAATGGAGTGATGCTATTCTTAGCCAACATCACTCGATATAGTAAAAAGGGGTAAAAGTGGGTGTCTTATGGGGCGACTAAGAGTTACGAGGATTACATGTGTATTGGAGTTTTAGGCAATGAGCTGACAACCACTATAGAGGTTCACGACTTTCTAAATGACCCTCCAATGTTTGTCATACGTGGCATAAATGTCCGTTTTAACAGCCGTTTACGCTCTGCCTATCCCGCAAGAGAGGTGCGATATATGTATGTCCTTTGAACGCCATCACTGATTAATTTTAAATGTAGTACCGTTAAGTCTATGGGTTTATGACCTGAAATAAAGATATTTTTTTTTTTATTATTTTTTTTTTTTATTTTATTTACTGATCTGCAGTCAAGATTGTATTTTATAAAAATCAACACGATGCAAATGATTAACAATAAGTTGCACATGGCCTTGATGACGTCATCAATATTCGTCATTGTCAAAATGAGTCAAGCTTCAAACAAATGTGCGTACAAATCAAATACAAACAAGCCCTTGAAACAGTTCGGTTATCGATGGGCAAACTGACAAACTGTCAGTCTATCTGTTTGTCTGTTTGTTTGACGCCGCTTCCTTCCGCGCATACGTCAAATATTTGACGGTGCGTAAACGCAGCTTTTAAGGTGATTCGAGTGCCCAGTGGCGCCCGCATACAGGAAAAAATCCCTGGCTGGTTATGCTATTTTGTATCATATTTTGACATAACGAATTCACTTTGACATGTAACAAATTCTTGGCCGACGACACTACTGAAAAGCAAGCCTTGATTTGGCGAAACATGATGTACCTTTTGTTTAAAATTATTGTAATACCCTGACTACCATGTTTGCTACAAATAAATATATTCTGAACTTTTGAATTTTTGAGTCATCTGGAAAAAACTATTAAAAAGAACTTTGAAGGAGATACTAGCAAAAGCTTAGATAGTAGTAGCTATTCTTTTATAATTTTATGATTATTAATAATGATAATTAACCTTGCGAAGTCTTTATGTGACTATACAACGCTAATGAATTAGAGTCGCCCAACGACCCGATCAACCCTGGGGTCAAGAGTTGTTCTAGCACCTACTACTAGTAGTAGGCCTCTGACATGGTTGTGTAACGACCGCCGTCTAAGTAATCATAGACAGCAACCGGAACCGACGGCTTAACGTGCCCTCCGAAGCACGGAACCATCTTTCTTTTCAAACCATCAGGTTGTTCAGCCTGCAATGACCTAATCAGACTGGGAACAAATTCGCAAAGTGATAAATATCAACTTTGTGACTGCCTCACCGAGAATCAAACCCGAAAAACCTTTGCGTCGCGCTATCACATCGGTGATTAAATAAAAGGTTCATACATACCTGCATACATAAATCACGCCTATATCCCTTACGGGTAGGTAGAGCGTTACCGGCCGTAAACGTATATTAACACCACGTCTGACATAAGTTTGAGGGTCAATCAGATAACCGTGTATCACTATAGCGACAGGTTGTCAGCCTATCGCCTAAAATTGCAATACACATCTAACCCTTGAGTCCCTTGGTCGGCTCTTAAGACGCTCATGGATAAAAATGGGGTGATGCCATTCTAAGCCGGCATCACACGGCTATAAAAGGTTCTAGTATTTTAATTAAAAAATTCTAGGACTTGAGGTGAATAAAATTACCATACCAGTTATGTACTTTTAACTATGATTAAAAAGCATTCTTAAGTAAAAAAGGTCAAACGCAACATAATTGGTACACGAGAGTCATAAAATGTCACGTGACTAAATATAATCACTAATAGGTACTGTTCTATATTAAAGGTGTAAAAATATTAACTGCAAATATTTCTACGGGTGAACCATTCCATGAAAATGAACAACTTTCCTTAGGAACGGGTCGAAATCTGAAAAAAAATACCTTTTAAACAAAATGGAAGTAATAATAATAATATTCTTTATTGCACACAAAAATAACATCGACAAAATAAAATTAAACAAAGACAAATCACAGTACAATAAGGCGGCCTTAATGCTAAAGCAGCATTCTCTTCCAGGCAACCTTTGGGTGATATGGAAGTAGATTATTGCCTCAATTTTTGACCTATGTATGTTTCTTAGGGAAAGTTGTTTAGTTGCTCAGGCTGGTTCACACTTAAAAAAAATGCAGTACTCTAACATTGAGGATTTTTGCCGGCTTTGGAATGATTTATCTACCTCTGTCTTTTTAATATTGTCGATAACTTATAATTATATATAATATAGAGGTAGAGTTATGCCAAGTATTATTTTATGTGGACATAATAAGTATAACGACGAAACCAATCCTCAACTATTTGTAAGATCACTAAAATCATAACTGCTTCATAAGTATTATTACTCGGTTGAAGAATATTTGACAGATAAATTATATAGTTTTTTTATGAATTTTGATTATCCATTAATATAATGTAATGTCAGAGAAATTGCAAGCTCAGTTGAGCGTTTTAAATCAATCCACGACTCGCGACACCCACTTCACAATCACACTCAAGGACCCCAGAGACTTAAAAGTCGTAAGAGCTTTCTGAAGCACTCAACTCCAATTTCAGGCAGTGAATCAGAGGCTCGATGTAAGCTCTGGCAGGAGAAATACCCAGCAGCTTCCCCAAACACACCTAATGAGAAGCTGCCCTTGGGGCATAAGCTTCCTTGGCCGACATGGAAGTCTCTCAACAGACTCCGGACCCAAGTCGGCCGCTGCAGGGACAATTTATGTCGATGGGGATACAGCACGAACAACGTGTGTGCATGTGGTGCCTCCCCACAAACAATGGCACATCTATTAAACTGCCCTGCGTGCCCTTCATCCTGCACGCTAGAGGACCTTCACAACGCCACTGACGCCGCAGTGCGTCTGGCTGAGTACTGGTCCGAATTCATTTAATACCGCCAAAACCGATCGACACGAAAAAAAAAAAAAATGTAATGTAATTAAATTATTTAGATACCTTTGGACATGTAAATATTGATATTAATCTAAGACTATTAATTTATGATAAAATAAATATATGATATTTTGTTAATGAAATTTAGAATTATATAAAATATTGTTGTGCCCAACAGGGTCCATGTTATTAAGTACTACCTAATTAAGTAAACATCTAATGTAACACATGGAATGCAATAAATGATTGAGTATTGAGTATAATCACATCTCTCGTAAACGAGGCAAATATCAATTAATACTATGCTAAACTAGACTATATTAATCTTAAGTTTTTCTGGAGTTTGTTGGAACTAGGTAACTCACATCAGTTTGTCATTGCTTATACCTTGAAGAAAATGTTAGAGCCGAGCCAAATATTTTTTTTTTTTTTTTTAAATCTTTATTTAAGGAGTTTTGTCAAAATATGACAATGCCACTCCATTGTGCAACACATAGTATAAATCACAAAACAAAAAAGAATAAAGAAATAAACTATACTGATGGTACCCGCAGAAGGTGCTTTCGTCTTCTGCGAAGACCTATCAATACAACCCTGTACAGCATTCTGGCTACTTCCGACAAGGGAGAAGCCAGAACACTATTACAAGATCCAACTTGAAAAACAAATGCATCACTATATTGTAAAAACATTTGAACTCTGCAGTCCTCATTTCGAACACATTCCATCATAATATGAACTACGTCCTCTACTGTGCCACACTCAGAACAATTAGGGGATGACTCTTTACCCATAAGATACCCAAATTTGTTTAATGGAATATGTCCGGAACGAAGACGAAAAGCTGTTACAAGGTCACGTCTTCCCAAATTACAATCGCTAAACCATGGAGTTTTCCAAGGTTCATTTTGGAAAGTTTTATACCACACACCTTTTTCCAAAGATCTGAGATCAAAATGTTCTTTCCACAAATCATAACAATTAATTTTAATTAAATATGTACACTCAGAATAGTGTGGGACATTGAAGACTAGTTCACCATCGCTAGAAGCTTCTTTTGCTAGACCATCAACAACTTCATTACCCACTAAACCAATATGTGAAGGTACCCACTGGAGAACAATCTTTTTAGCCTTCAATGTCAAACACCATAATGATTCTATAATAGAATAGGCAATCGGGTTGCCTCTGTCCCCAGAGACACACCGAGCCAAGTGCTGAAGCGCGCTTCTAGAGTCTGTTAGTATAACAATTTCATTACAGTCTAATGACATAGTATACGACAATGCTTCCGAAATAGCTAGAAGTTCAAGACTCATAATAGACATATTATTAACAATTTTGAATTTAAAACTACTGTTATTTGTTGCATCGTAAAATGCAGCACCCATATTTAAATCCTTGTCCTTTGATGCATCAGTGAAAATTTTATAATGGTTTCTGTAGTTTGTATCTAAATATTGACAACAAGTGTTCCGAAGGTTTACACTTTTATAGTTACGTTTAGCCTTATCAACACCTTTAATTTTGAATTTAACAATATCTTGTAAGTTATAGTAGTTCATCCAATAATCCAACCTATACATGTGTAACTGACTACTAGTATAGATTTTAAGATCTTTAAGCTCGTTATGAATTGTGACAAGAAGTGGAACTTTTTTATTCTGCCAATATCTTACATTAATTGAGGAGCATAAATTATTCAGAATGGTAAGCGTAACATTATTTTTTAAAGAACTAGATTTTAACCAAAACTTTCCTGCAAGATATCTCCTTCTAATATGAAGAGGCTGTAAACATAGTTCACTTTCCATTACATGAATTGGACAACTTTTTACAAAACCAGCAATAATGCGCATCGCTTGATTTTGGAGCTTTTCTAATTTAAAAAGATTGGAAACACAACAATTATCGTAAAGGAAACTAGCATAATCTAGACGACTCCTTATAATAGATATATATAAACGTCTAAGATGACAAGGATGAACTCCCCACCCAGAACCCGACAAAACTTTAAAAATGTTAAGAAATCTGGAAATCTTTTCACGTAGCTCATTGATGTGTCTTCCCCACCTTAAAGATCGATCAAGCCATAGACCTAAATATTTAATATTAATTTCTTCTTTCACAACTAGTTCATCTATCTTAACATTTACGGGCTCTCTGTTGGGACTCTTTTTGAAAACACACAATTTACTCTTAGAAGGTGAAACTTTCAACCCAATTTCACTCAGTGCCAAGATCATAACATTTAAAGAGTTCTGTAATTTACTACTTAAAATATTCATATTACTACCGCTCAGGTACAATACGAAATCGTCCGCGTATTGAGAAATATGTACCCCGTGAGAAGTAATTTCACCGCAAATACTGTAGGTCGCCACATTAAATAAAAGTGGAGAAAGAGGGTCTCCCTGAGCTAAACCTAGACCAGAAGTTCTAGTAATTATGGAATTATCTACTTTAATTTGTAGATGACGACAACTTAAAAAATTCCATAAATAACTACAGATTTTGCTACCCAAGCCCAAGTTATCCAAGAGTTTCACCAATCTCTGAATATTTACATTATTATAAGCGTTATCTATATCAAGAACGCAAGCTAGGGTAAAATTATTATTTGAAAACCCCAACTGGATAGTTGACACTATCCTGCTTAGACTGTCAAGGCATGATCTTGATTTACGAAAGCCTACTGTTTCTTCTGAAAAGATACAATTTCTCTCAAGATACCACTCTAGCCTTCTCTTAATCACTAAATGAAATATCTTGCAAATACAAGACATTAATGAGATCGGTCTCAAGGAAGAAGCCAAAGAAGGATCACGTCCCGGTTTTGGAATAGCAACCACACCTATATCTCTCCACTGCCGGGGAACAAAACCGCTCGAAAGAATATAATTGAAAAGAGATAAAAGAATTTGTTTACCGTTCGTCGGAAGATGTTTGATCATGGAAAAGGAAATATCGTCACATCCCGGAGCCGTGTCTTTAGACTTAATACAACTTTCAAGTTCATGCATAGTGATAGGAACTTCCAATTTGTGATTATTAGAAAGAAACAACGGTTTTGGAGGTGCAACATATGGGGGACACAGAGAATCTACCAGTGTCTGGGCTTGATTGAGATCCACGTAATGAGGTGTGGACTTATACCCCTTATACCATTTCATTTTCTGCCACACTTCCGCCGGAGACAAGGATTCATCCAAAGAGTCACAAAACGTGTGCCAACTTTGACTGGAAGCTTTTCTCATAAGATATTGAGATTCACGAATACAGTCATTAAGAATTTGTAAGTTACTAGGAATCGGATTACTTCTAAAATTAGCAAGAGCAAGTCTACGTTTTGCCACAGCATGTGATATATCCGAGTTCCAGTATCGTTTAGGTATAAACTTACTGGTTGGGTCTAAACAGTACTTAATGAATGGAATAAATCTGTCTGCAGCTTTATTTAAATTTAGAATAAAAGAGTCGTAACCTTGTTGCATTTCATTTGTAAATAAATAGTCAGAAAATAAGGATTCTAAATATATTTTGTACTCGTCCCAATTAGCTACTCTAAAGTTTCTTTTCTTGTTATGACGCGAATTTAGAAATAAAGCCGAAGAAATCTTTATTACCAAATGGTCACTTCCTAGAGATTCGCTAGTTACTGTCCAATTATATTTAAATGAAATATCTGACGATGCCACAGTGATGTCTGGGGAACTCTGTTGTAAAACATTAGAAACCAATTTCAACCGAGTAAAACTGCCATCATTTAAAGTTACTTGGTCATTTTCACTAAGAGAATTTAATATCTGAATACCGCGGAAATCTGTTTTATAAGACCAGTTCGTGTGATGAGCGTTAAAATCTCCTAAAATGATAGACTTGCAAGAAAATTTTGAGAACAAAACATCCCAGTCCTGTTGCCTGGTACACGCAGATTGAGGACAATAAATAGCAACAATATTTTCTAAATGCAAACAATTAAAAACTTTGACAGATATTATTTCGATTAAAGGGTTGTTATGAGAAAAGTCTAATGTTTGCGCGCGAATCGATTTGTGAGTAAAAACTGCCACGCCTCCATAACCATCATCCCTATCTTTCCTAAATACATTATAATCGCTAATCCTTAAAGAGCTACCAGGATCTAACCACGTTTCACTTACAATAGCAATATGAATATTTTCTTTAAGTAATAAGTTATGAAACATCAACAATTTAGGACGTAAACTTTGCGCATTCCATTGCAGAATATTAAGCTTCAGTGTTTTAACGTTGTTTCTACACATCATCAAAACAACCGAGCCATGAAAATAGCATCTTAAAAATTGGTACATCAGAGAAATTTTCAATAATAACTAACCATACCCAGTCCGCAACTTGTTTAAAACACGCTTTAAACTTTTCGCTCCAATCTAGTCTATCCGATAGGAATATTACTTTTAGTTTTAACATTAACACTTTAAAAGACAATTGTTCTCTTCCCTGCGCATTCCCCGTCTCATACGACTTTTGTTTACTGCTGTCAGCTGTAGGTGGGCGCTGCGCACGTGCGCCTGCGTTTGCG
This sequence comes from Tuta absoluta, assembly GCA_027580185.1. NCBI lineage: Eukaryota > Metazoa > Arthropoda > Insecta > Lepidoptera > Gelechiidae > Tuta > Tuta absoluta. The sequence continues at coordinate 4,403,033 of JAQAHW010000023.1, read as the reverse complement.
CTAGTGTGCGCTGATGTTATTTGGGAGCCGGACCGCTTGTCCCTCCTCTCGCCGAGCCAAATATTTGACAATGCTCATTGTAAACATGAAGGAAGTGAGTCATTGAAAATAAATATGTGGATACGTATTTATTTAATAAACTTTATATTTTGTTCGATAATATTTATATCCAAGTTTTATGGTCTAGTATAATATTTTGGAATGAGTTTTTAAAATACGGGGTGTAAGTGGCAGCCTTCCGAATACTGATAGGGTGCATGAAGACCAAACTGAACAACTTTGCCCAAGAAACATATCTCACGAAACGAACAAAAAAAAATGCTTTGCTTAAAAAATCAAAAAATCTGCTGATTACTATGAGAACTAAAAAAATTGCGTTTCCTGAAAAAATAAAACATAGAAAAATCGTTGTTCAGCTTAAAGTCTGAATGCACCCTATAAGTATTCGGAGGGATGTCCTTACACCCTGTATAAATAAATTGTAAATCGATAAGTAAAAGCTTGCGATTTTGCGATGATTATTTAAATGCGTTTTTTTTTAGACGACGTTTGACTTAGACATAGTTAGATGATATATAATGGATAAGTAAATGAAGTGATCACACCTGCATTGGTTAGAATTTAAAATAGTATAAATTTGACATCAATTTTCATATTTGACTCCACTTCATACTTTTGGTTCATACAATCTAAATTCCGTGACTAAACTAAACGCAGGTCTTTGCGTTTACACAATTACCTACATTTCAGCGAAACAAACTTCGCGGGACAAACAAGAAAATAAATGAAAATAAGAAATAGAAAAAATTTTAGCCGGACCCTTACCCCGGGACCGTGGGGTACCATTTCACTGCCCTTCCAACTGAGCTATAGGCGCCGTGACTGACACTTCCAAATTTAAATTTGCGAGTGCTAAACCATAGGACATATCAACTAGATTTTAATAACTTGTCAATTAGCCTGTTCTGTCTTCAATATTGTGAATCATTTATTTATATTTGCACCGAAAAGTTTAAAAAATTATACTTACAGTCTGCAAGAAATCCAACCGGGTATCCCTCTAAACTTTTAGTACTTCGCATAGAAGTAACTGTTCCAGCGAAAAACATACAACTAACTACATAAATCACAGGTGGTTTCATTTTGATTTAAATATCTTACAACAATATCGAAACTAGACTTAAAAATGCACTTAGTGAATGTTTACAATTTTACAATAGCATATATCTTTAGTTCTAACTGATTATCATAAACTTCCTCTTTAAAATAAGCACTAGATTTTTAACTTGAATTTAAATTCGTGGCACATTTTTTTTGTCCTATTTTACGCAGGAACGACCTGACTTGTGCAATGCCAGACTCAAAATGAAAACAATAAACGTCCCCGCATCCTTTAAACTGCATGTTATCTGCATATGCATTATCTTTGCATATCTAAACTAATATTATAATAGCCTAAGTCAAACGGTCTTTGGTCTTAGGATCTGGAGGTTTAATTCGGTTTGCTAAGATGAACGATTTCTAGAAAAATCTCAAAACCATTTCGAGAATTGAACTTTTTTTGCAATTTCTACTTATTTCTTTCACGATGGTGTCGTAAATTGCAGTTTTTGGCGATGGGTTGACAATCTGTCACTATAGTGATAGGTACATCATTTTCTTAATGACCCTGAAATGTTTTTCAGACGCCACGAAAATGTCTGCATTTTATAGTTTGGCGCGATTTGCCTACTCCACAAGGGACGTAGGCGTGTAATATGTATGTATTTACTTATTTAAATAATACGAAACAAGATTAATACAAAGATATTTGATAAAATATATTTAGGCTTGATGACCTATGTAAATGATTATGACGCCTTATAACCTCTCTCTCTCTCTTTTCGTGTGGGACACCGAGTCGACCCGATGAACCCTGGTGAAAAACTCTGAGTTTTTCAACCGCCTACTACTAGTAGTAGGCCTCTGTCATGCCTTATAACCTGAATACACATAAACACTTTGCCATTGTTTGAAAAAAAAGTGACAGCCACCTCACAAATGACACACGCAATTTGTTGCGGCACCGAGTGATATGATAACTATGCGGTTTTTCTACGGGAGTTCCTATAGGTACTCCTTTCGTCAAAATGCCGCAAAATCATGCGGTGAGTTTAATCCCAGCTTTAATCACATTACCTACTTCATAATATGAACTCATACAATAGGTATAAATTGCAGTACTTAGAAATAGGTTACTCGTGTTGAGTCCCTTTGCCCATATCCTTACTTCTTATGACGTCAGAGCCACATCGACATCGAGACAAACCCAAATAGGGATTAACGGTGTCTTTTATTTAGTTTAAGGATTGTTTATGTAATAAGATAATAATAAAAAAAATGAAAAAAAAAGCCAAAATTTTGAATTACTGTCCTGTCTAATGGATTTTACAATAATTACGACGACATAGTCCATAACATTATTTTATGTTTTTAAGTCTGCTACTTAGTTTCATTCATAAATTCGCATCTAGTTGATGAGGCCTTGGGACGGCTACAACGATAGTTCCAATAAATTAAAACTAAGATTAAAACTGAGTGACGTTGTCTTTTTATTGGCAGAAATAAAAATATTTTGTTTACTTAGACATTAATTTGCATACATACAAGATCGTCTTAAAACTATCACTTACTGCAGTTGTCAAAGTCGATTGAATCCATTTTTGAGTTTTGTAGAAGTGTTAGTAACATTAAAATTAAAGGAAATTTAAAACACATTTTCATAGAAATTTCAAAGCGAACGAAACATACTTTACAAGTTAACAAATGCAAGTGCATTTTTATGCTAAAGTTCAATACACGTTAATGGGTGATTTGTACTATCACCACAGAATAGATAATAGTAGTACCTACAGAAGCGACACTCCTTTGATGTTGAAGAAAGCCGCCGTTTTAATAGCCTACACTTTTTTTTGAAACATCCAAGACACCGTGCGCTATCTAAATTAAACTCAAATGCACGCGCATAAGAGCACAAATCCTCTGCGTTCTCTGACTACCTACACGGGAGCTTAAACGCCAGGGCCGGATTCAGGATATAACTATGAAAAATAAAATCCTAAACTGATTTGGTTGGTATATTAGCTATTTACATAGAATATATTATAGTGAATCAGAATATATAATAATTTCGAAAGTATCTCGTTCATCCAGTCGTCCAATTCTTGATAATGTTTGGTACTTGCCAGTAAAGCATATCCAATAGGTTGCTTAAAAGCACAAAACAATCAATAATAGTAGGTACATTTACCTATTATTAACGGATTATTTTTCTTACCATGCACAATTCTTTGGTAATGTAAAAACGGACAACTTGGAATCACTCTTTTTATTAAGACATCCGTGCATAGAACACCTAGTCCTATTTTGTCCCATCATCATAATAAATTGATTGGTTTTAAATTTCGTAAAGAAGCACAGCACAAACAATTTATTCCACTACCTGTACGACTGTCTCGTTAAAGAACGCGTCACAAGTGAAATGACGTCACCGCATCGATGCGCGCACGCTCCACTAGCGAGCGCGATCCGGCTCTGGCCGAGTGTACCGTCGCGGTACACGACGGCGTAGGTACTTAACTCCGTAGGTATAGGCGAGTGTCGCAGGCCTGCTATCACCTACTAATAGGGCTGTGCCACGGGGCTGTGCTGTCATACATCACACTGTCACAACTGTCACTTCTAATTTCCATCTCTATGTAGATGACCTCCAGCACATTAATGTTGCTGATATTAACAGTGGCATTGAGAATATAAATGTTGACCTCAATAAAATATTAAGTAATTTGAGCTATATTTTTGGACTCAAGATCAATCCAAGCAAATCTGAGGCATTGATATAAGGCTTGTAACGAACCCCACTAAGTCGGCTATGAATTATCCATGGATGATGGGGATTGTTCAAGTTCTAACACTTGAAGGAGTATCAGACCTCAAACAATGTCCCAAAACAATATAAATAAATGGCTTGTGATGTAAATTATTAACATAATGGTCTAGATAGTTGGTAGGACCCATTACGTTGTGTTTAATATAGAAAATAAGTAACCCGAACAGTTCTTTAAGAAGGTACATGGATTTCTTGACATGAGTAAAGGTTGGAATGGTATTGGGAAAGGTATATGAGCCTCACGGGGCCCCCTCTCCGCCCCTGAGAAGTAGAACCCTCACCCCTTACAGATATTCAGAATTGATATCCATTTTCCCCTAGTCGTCCTTGCACAAATATCAATTGTGCAAACCCGACCAAAAGAGCAGACATCACAACTGAATTCTGTGTTAATTCGGTTCTCCCTGAACTGGATAGTGGGTTTTGACACCCAGGGTTGAACAGATCGCACCAACAGACAGGTGCTGTGGTGTACTTGACACCACGGAGAAGTATTTAGGAATCTAATAGATTCAGATGTTCATAGAACAACATATTTAATATTTGTATATGTATAGCCAATCTCATGACCAGCCGAATTGACACCATTGTGTCTGGTTGATGAAGTAAGTATGATAAGTTAGGTTATCAGTCAAATGACATGATTCCAACTAGTATCTTTGGTAATATTTCAGTAGTGGTCCTTAGACCAACGTTCAGATATAATCTGCACAAGACATTTGTCTACAATTAATATGATCCATATGGAGGTTAGTTAGGGAATGCAGTTTATGCTAGACCCTTTAATAGTATGAGCTTCATATCGCGAGCCAGATGAGTGTTTGGGAATGCTATCAGCAAATCCCATATAGTATATGAAGGCTATTGCAAAAATGAATCTCATAATAACCGCCTGTGGTCAAATAATTGGTCTTAGATCATAATGCTGGTACAGAAATATTGAATGCAAAAGTATAGTATGGTTTGATGATGGAAGATAATAGCTGTCACATGACATCTGATGACAATCATTTATCTTTAGGTAAGTATTCTGTATTCACAGATCCACATTGGCATCATTCTGCCAGTCATGATAGGTTTCTCGAACAAAGTATGTAGATGTAATAAAATTAAACATCTGAACCCATTTCAGGGTAGGATATTAGGATGGGAGTATATTATCTACCCACCATATAATCTGATGAAAGTACTACTATAAAATAGCAAGTACAATTTATAAGTAGATATTTAATCCACTGATGGACACCACCATTCTCAAAACTGATATATCAGTAATTTGTTTGCAAAGCAAATCAAATTATTGGTTAGTATAAATAATGTTGTCTCACTGCGGGACAAATTCCAATGATGTATAAAACACAGGAACATTTAAATAAATTCCATAGTCGCCTTAGCAACAAAAGGTTTTCCATGTAAAATAGTTTCTGTTGAAACAAAGTACAGACAAAACTTAGGAATTAACCAGTCCAATCTGATACTTATATGGTGTGGTAGATAAACAGAGATAGGATGGAATCAGTAAAAGGATTTCCTACCTGACCCCTACTAAATATTATAAATCATTAGCAAAACCTAACCGCTTAGCAATAATTTAGTACCTAATTTGTAATGTTTTCTTACTATCAATCTAACAAGAATTAGGATAGCAAAACTACACTTATCTGGGTTTAGGTAGACAGTAGGCCAGCCCACAGCACTCCAAGGTCATCCACTCAACTCGCAGTCAGCTGATATCCACAGAAGACACACGAACACAGCTCCAAGCATGTATCTTCACACTCCAACACACAACAGCCACTTTCCAGGGCAGAGGCGCAGCGACCACGGGACAAAATCCATCTTCCACATGAAGTGGTGTGACACCAATCCAGCAGCACCTCAGGGTCAGGACTTTCACACTGCCCTCCTCTTTTTCTTCCACTTTCACTACTTTTCTTCTTAGATCCGCATACCTACTTCACTGATTAAAATCAGACTTCCCCTTTCACTGACACACCAGGCCTTATATATACCTCAAAACGGAAGGTCCAGATACCATTTCTCGAAAAGTCTAAATCTAGAATAATCCAGCTCCATTTGAGGCACAACGGCTTATTCCGCTCTTCGACACCAGGTGGAGCTAGCGAACTGGAATGATCTCGACTATTCGATCTTAGATCCATATTAGATTTATTTGATTGTGGGTTCCGTACAAAATAAAATTATTTCTTTTCCAAGTATTGTAGTAAGTAAAATTATGAAAATCATAGAACCTAGTTTCCTTTAATAAACTCAGACTTTGTTATTGCATCAAGATTGTTCTAGTATGAGTGTTTCCCATTAATCACCGATGTTTTAGTAGGTTATTTTACGTTCAACTAATATTCAATGATATAATATTTAAAGTTGATTGGCGAATATGCTGAACAAACAATCTTAGTAGTGTATTCCTTCTTCTTTTATTCATGCGAGACACCGATGTTTTTTGTATGTGACTTAGATTTGCTGGTAACCCATATATTTCTAACCCATTATTTTAAAATAATGTAAACATTATCCCCAAAAGAGAAAACCAAATCCAACAGTAGTCCACTGCGACCAATAATGTTGTTGTTCTCAGATAATTTAAAAAGTTTACTTATTATTTAAAGGTTTTTATATTCCACCCTTAAACGGATCCCTAAATAGTAAACATATCTTAGCTTAGCTACTCAACACCAGGCGTCGCTTCTGTCGCAATTAGAATATTCTCGAAACATAATTTATTTAAATTATTTTCACTACACATAACATAAACCAGTTTATAAATAAAAGAAAATTATTTAATTATAAATAAAAGAAATTATTTCAAACATGAAATGCGTATATAAACACCTAAATTGTGCCTTTAACATTTGAAATTATATTTTACTTTGAGAGCCATCTCTTGCCAATCTGATGAACCTTTTAGATTGATGCCATCTATCGACATTGTACTGAACTACTAGCGAATCTGATCGAACGTATTGAATTGATTCTCATATATTGAATTTAGTTCTCTACTAGATGTCGCTACTTTAAACGTATTTTTCAAGAGGCCAGGGTAATATTTATTACAGGCTCCTGCATGACTAGCCTTCTGGCTGCGTTACGTATGTTAAATAAAAATCGTTTCAGTTGTGTGTCAATGGCCTGACATTGTGACAGTTTTGGTCATTTCTTATAAAGCTAACATTATGAAGGGGGTATTTGGGGAGTCGACCCTGGTACCATCCTTTTCCCCTGTCCGAGCAGAGTCTGTCTGGGAGAAGGGCTCCGGCCCCAACTTCCTCTTTGCTCGGGCCTGTTAGGAACCTCCCGCACAATAAGATTGGCGGAGGATACACTTTAGGGCTACATTAGTTAAGTACACCCTCCCTGCCTACACCCGGCGGGGAGGATCACCGACGTCTTACCCTCAGGCTGTTCCCGCCTGAGGGCCGCGATTAGCATATTAGCTAGGCCGATTGCCGTGGAGTTCTTGCCGTTTCTCTCCCACGGAACGGTTCCGAAACGGCGGTAGCTCATAGATTAGGCAATGGCTAAAGCCATTCCCCAGTCCCTTCTCTTGGACATTATTCGCGTCGTCCTCGAGGACAAAAAGACCCGCGCCCACGTCGCGAAACTTCTTCCCGAAATCGGCAATTATTTCGACGACCCAACCCGCGATGAGTCATCGCCCAATCCCCTGACCACCGGTGAGTCAGCCCCATCCGCCGACGAAGCGTCCGCCGCTAAGTCGGCACCTGCCCCCTCCCCTGCGGTTACTCATTACGATGAGTCACCGCTATCCCCTGACCCATCGTCCCAAGTCGGCAATGCCCAGGACTCCGACCTAACCGTCGAAGTCATGGACACTGCCGGCCCCCCGTCCGATGACTCAAACCCCGAACCCGACTCCGACGACGACTACACCGTAGTCAGTAGATCCAAGAAGCGCCAGCGTAAGGCTGCTCATTCAGATAGCGACGAGGCTGCGAAAACAGTCCGCGTCGAAGGGTCCGATGGCAACCGCCGCAAGGTGGCCGCCGCCATCCCTAAAGTCTCTCCCGCTACAGAGCGCAAACCCCCCCCGATTATTCTCAGGGACAACGCCAAGTGGTCGTCCCTTTCAAGTCAAATGACCCAGAACAAGATTCCGTTCTTGACTGCTTCACAGACCAAGGACGAAATCAAAATTCAAGTCCCGACCTCTTCGGCGCACAGAGCGCTTACAAAATTACTTAACTTCCTCCAGTTCCCGTACCATACGTACGCACTAGAGGAGGAGAAACTACACCGCGTAGTAATTCGAGGCATCCCGAAAGAGATTTCCGAACAGGAAGTCTATGACGACCTTATCGCCCAAAATATCCCCGTACGTAAAGTACACCGCATTTCGTCTCATCGCAATAGGAGACAATTCGACATGGTTCATGTCACGCTCGAGAGAAGCGAAGCTGGTAAGGCCATTTACGGTTTGAAATCCGTGTGCATGCTTTCAGGCATCCGCATGGAAGCCCCCAGGAAGACTGGGATCCCTGGCCAGTGTCACAACTGCCAACTATACGGTCACTCTTCACGCACCTGTCACGCCGCCCCGCGGTGTGTTAAGTGCCTGGAGAGTCACAGCACTGCTCAGTGCGCCCGTCCTAAAAAGACGGACATGCCCTCGGCAGACAGCTCCTCTCCCCCACTCCCACCTAGTTGCGTCCTCTGCAACGAAAGTGGCCACCCAGCTAACTACCGCGGCTGCCCCCGTGCCCCTAAGGCGAACCCCTAAGTGCTTCAGCGCACCCTTGCGAGGCAAACGTATGCCGATAGGCTAGCTGGCTCTCAAAAACCAGTTGCGGTCGTTCCAGGTGTTGCTGAAAACACAAACTTCCCGCCCCTCAGGCCTAACCCCGCATGGGCCCTCAAAATGGGTCCAGCCCCCGCCCCCGCCCAAGTCGCACCAAAACCGGTGGTCCCCCCCCAACCCGCCCCCAAAAAGCCGGCGCCTCCGCCGCCTTCTCCTCCCAAACCCGCTTCCCACAGCAAGAGTGCTGAAGGCGACTTAGCCGACGCGCTCTCTGTCGTCTCAAATTTCACCAGCCTCTTCGACATCGAAGAGATAATCTCCTACTCCAAGGAGATCAGAGCCAACGCTGGTAACCCCAGTGCGCTCATTCAAACCGCCGCCAAATATTACCATCTGGTAGTCGCGTTCAAAAACTTTAAACCCTGATTATGGATAGGTCTATTAACTTAGGGATATCCAGCAGTGGTAGGACCAAGCCTCGGTCACTTAAATTAGGTTTTTTCAATGCCGATGGTATTTGCGCTAAAAAGACGGAAGTTAGCCTCTTCCTGAAAAATCACGGTTTAGACGTCCTCCTAGTACAAGAAACGTTTCTCAAACCCCATATGCGTACCCCGCGAATCGCGCAATACAACACGGTACGTAATGACCGCGTATCGGGCAGCAAGGGAGGCATCCTTATTCATTACAGGCGAGCGCTTCACTGCTCACCCATAGAGACCCCGCCCCTCTGCTATATGGAGGCTTCCGCTTGCCGCGTAAGCATGACGGGACATCAACCCATTACGATAGTGTCGGTATATCTATCTCCGAGCAATAATCGCGAGACAAAGCCACTTCTTAAAAGTGAGCTCGAGTCATTATTTAATCTCGGTGACTCGGTTATCATAGCAGGTGACTTGAATGCCAAGCACATGTCGTGGAACTGTATCGCCAACAACCCTAGAGGCAATCTTTTCTTTGAGTGGCAGGACGAACTGTCCTTTGACCTAGTAGCCCCTACAGAGGTAACGCATTACCCCCATACAGTAACTCATCGACCCGACATTCTCGACATAGCCCTTCTAAAGAACGTAAACCTTCGTTTAAGTTCTATAGAAGTACGCCACGAGCTCTCCGACTTTGACCACAGACCAGTTTTACTAAAACTTGACCCGCGAACCGACATCCCCGGCCCCTCAGGTCTGTGCGGCCCGACCAAAACTATAGTAGACTGGCCGAAACTAGGCCAAGCCTTGAACGCTCCCAGCTCTACTCACCTGGACCAAATACCGACTAGACTGACTACCGAAACCGACATCAACCTAGCCGTCTCTTCCATCACAAATCACGTTAGCAGCGTCGTGAACAGCTGTTCACGGACGGTTAAAATCACTGAAGACAGTAAATATAAACCTCCAATAATATTTTCTTGAGTTTGCACAACTATTACTCATCACAATAAAACAATTTTAAACGGATTTAAGTTGTGTTTATTTTGGATTTTACAATTCCTACGTTTCGAGCTCTTTACAGAGCCCGTGGTCACGGATGACTAAGGTGTTAGACGTCATTATTTAGAATTGAAATTATTTTTGTTCTACCGCCATCTATTTCTTAATTGCCTAGCGTAACGTCCGGGTTCCACACAAAATGCTGAAACCGTATCTTGTGTAGTAGGTCTTACAGTATGTTACAGAAGAACCAGATCCAACATACTGTAAGACCTACTACACAAGATACGGTTTCAGCATTTTGTGTGGAACCCGGACGTTACGCTAGGCAATTAAGAAATAGATGGCGGTAGAACAAAAATAATTTCAATTCTAAATAATGACGTCTAACACCTTAGTCATCCGTGACCACGGGCTCTGTAAAGAGCTCGAAACGTAGGAATTGTAAAATCCAAAATAAACACAACTTAAATCCGTTTAAAATTGTTTTATTGTGATGGATAAACCTCCAAATTACCTTCTTGAAATGATAACAGAGAAGAACGCCGCGATCCGCGCTTACAAATCCTTCCCAATCGAATCTAACAGACTATTCATGCGCGCCCTACAGAGGGAAGTAAGGCAGCGTGCAGCTGAATGGCGTGACGCCGGATGGGATCAGCACCTTGAGGAGCTGAACCCATCCCATCTCGCATTTTACAAGCTGCAACGCTCACTGAAATCTGACACCATCTCCGTGATGCCGGTACTTAACAGACCTGACCAGACCAAAGCCTTTGACGACGACGAAAAGGCTGAATGCCTAGCTGACAGTCTCGGAGCCCAATGCACCCCCAGCACACTCCCTTACGACTTGACCTTCGTCTCAACGGTCGACTCCGAAGTCGAACGTCTCATTTCACTACCTCCATCGGGCCCTCCACTCAGAGTCATCACTGAGATGGAAGTGCGCAACGCCCTTAAGGCACTCAAGCCCAGAAAGGCTCCAGGACCGGACGGCATCACCAACCGTGTCCTGAAGATTCTCCCCGATCACCTGATCAATCGCCTCACCCTGATTTTGAATGCCGCCATGGCTAGTTGCACCTTTCCAGCTTGCTGGAAGGAAGCAATAGTCATAGGCATTCACAAACCGGGTAAACCGGCGAATGAGCCCACTTCCTACCGCCCGATCAGCTTACTGAACCCTCTCGCCAAACTTTACGAACGCATGATCTATGCCCGACTCCGTGACCACGCAGAGACTAACAATCTCATACCTGACGAGCAATTTGGCTTTCGACAACAGCACTCTTGTACCCAACAAGTACACCGCATTGTCGAACACATCGCTCTTAAGCTAAATGTCTCGTCCAAACCGACCCCGACAGGAGCAGTTTTTCTCGACGTGGCGAAAGCCTTCGATAAGGTCTGGCACAACGGGCTGGTATACAAGCTACACCAGCTCGCTGTGCCTGATCGTCTCGTGCTTTTAGTACGTAACTTTCTGTCAGATCGAAGCTTTCGTTACAGGGTAGAAGGCACTCTGTCTTCACCCCACACCATACAGGCAGGAGTCCCTCAGGGCTCCGTCCTATCCCCATTACTTTTCACGCTATACACAAGCGACATCCCCAAATCGCCCATGTCACAGCTGGCTATGTTCACCGACGACACTGCCGTCTACGCGTCCCACCGTAACCACTTAAAATTAGTTAAGATTCTCCAGAACGCTCTAGACTCCCTCGGGAGCTGATTCCGTAAATGGAGAATCGAGGTAAATCCGGAAAAAAGTGCAGCCGTGCACTTTCGTAGAGGTTCGTACCGATTAAACGTCCCCGCTGTAAAGCTTTTCGGCCGACCCATCCCGTGGGTCAACGAGACCAAATATAATATTTTCTTGAGTTTGCACAACTATTACTCATCACAATAAAACAATTTTAAACGGATTTAAGTTGTGTTTATTTTGGATTTTACAATTCCTACGTTTCGAGCTCTTTACAGAGCCCGTGGTCACGGATGACTAAGGTGTTAGACGTCATTATTTAGAATTGAAATTATTTTTGTTGTTCTACCGCCATCTATTTCTTAATTGCCTAGCGTAACGTCCTGGTTCCACACAAAATGCTGAAACCGTATCTTGTGTAGTAGGTCTTACAGTATGTTGGATCTGGTTCTTCTGCTGTGTAATCAGCGGAGTCCAAGTTGATGAGATTCCCCATCCAGTATCTCTGTTGAAATTCGGATGTTTTTGAATTTCTATGGCTTCCCGTACTTTCCTAGGAATGAATCTCTTCTCTCTCGCTAGGATTGCAGCCTTATCAAATCTGACATAATGGGTGGGGTTATCCATGATATGTTCACACACTGCAGACTGTCTGTCACGACGGTTTTTTACATCAGCAATATGTTCTTTTAGACGTGTAGATACATTTCTCTTTGTTTCTCTTATGTATGAGAGTCCACAGTCACAGTCAAGTTTATAAACACCAGGGTCTTGGAGAGGGATGTTGCATTTGACTGATCTGATGTACTGGCTGATCTTCCTCGGCGGCTTGAAAATGGTTTTGATTGAAGCTCGCTTCAGAATTCTACCGATCTTATCAGTTACTCCCTTCAAGTATGGTAAGTACGCTGGTTGTCGTTCGACTGTGGATGGTTTGGCACGGTTTCTGTGACGTTGACGGGGTGGCTTCAGGTTATTTTCATGGAGTACTCGTCTCACATGCTTGAGCTCATCGTCTAGGTGTTGGGGGTCACAGATACCGCGTGCTCTCTGAAACAAAGAGCCAATTAGCTGCCGTTGGTACCTCTTTGTTTCAGAGAGCACGCGGTATCTGTGACCCCCAACACCTAGACGATGAGCTCAAGCATGTGAGACGAGTACTCCATGAAAATACCTCCACCTGCGTAAGGCCTATTAAGACCTACGCCAGCGTAGCCTTTGCTCACACCTTCGATTCACATCTGAAAATGCTGCAGGTCATCCAAAACCGTTTCATGCGCAAAGCTACCGGGGCGCCCTGGTACATGCGTAACGCCAACCTCCACATCGACTTAGGCCTCCCTACCATTTAAGCGTATATGAAAGAAGCGTCTCGTCGCTTCTTCGATAATGCTCCCCATCATAAAAACCCCTTGATAGTTGCCGCGTCCAACTACTTCCCTCATCCAACCTCGCGTTTTAAACACCGTCCGAGACACATCCTTACGGAAGAAGATGATGAAATCACAGTAGCCACTGCTGCAGCCATTGCGAGTAGATCACACTCCACAAGCTCCTCAAGCAACCGACGCCCCCGCCGGCGGGGGCGCGGAGGTCCCTCATTTGCTACCCACTTTGGGAACTACCGGCACGTGCCGGGTAGATTCAGTCCAATACGTTCTTCCCAGAACAACTCGTAAGCCCAATCGTTGTTTGAACAACCACAAGCTTTTCCGGGTGAGCTCCTGCTCCCCACCATACAGTCAGGTGTAGATTAACAGCCCCGGGGCTAAAAATCGTAGGGTCCACAACTAAAAAAAAAAAAAAAAAAAAAAGGGTATTTGGGGGGGGTATAAGGGAGTAATTGCGGGGGTAAAAAAATATGGGAATCCGGGCCCTGGATCACGCTACTCTACAAGCTATTGTGATCAATGACGTTACTTGGGGATGTTACAAACCCCTATGGACGCTAGCTGGTGGCTTGCTACTGGCCAGCGGACTGGGACTGACTATGCACAGACATAAATGACATACTAACGCAACATAGGATATTGATGGATATCAAAACTGTTGCTTTCCAAAGCCCAACCAATTCACAATATTTTCTTTATCAAAATCTTGGATTTATATTGGACTGCAACTTATCTTGGCCTCGCAAGCTTAGTAAAAATATACATTTCTCTTTCCACTTGCTCAAATGTTTCCAAGGCTTACTACTCTTAAGCTCCAAGATTTATCTATCAATCTCTATCTTAGACTGAATCGAATCTTGCTACCTGGACGTCACCGAGGAGCTATTAAATAAGAAAATGAAAATGAAATTACTCTTTTCAACGTAGGATAGAATTATCACTTATTGACGTCATGCGCGCAGCCGCCAATAGTTACTTTGTGGTCATGATGCGTCATTGTAAAAAAATCGTATAACACAATTTTCTTTTTTTATAACAATTTTGTATTGTCCTAATAGAAAGCGGCCCGGGGGTGATACATACATATAACCACGCCTTTTTCCCATAGGGGTAGGCAGAGACTACATCTTTCCACTTGCTATGACACACCTCTTTCGATTCTTCAACATGAGCCTTTTCAACGGGCCTGATAAAAAAATGCACGGGGCTGGTCAGGTTAATCACACGGCATGTAACTTTACGCCTCCACCATCTGTAAACGACATTTGTTTTAAATTGAAGTCAAGATTGTCAAAGCGTGTTATTTACATGCGTATTATTAAGCTTGAGCACCTTTAAAGTCTGTGCATTCGATTCATTTTCGAACTGCGCAAATACGATCATGTTTCTTAATTTTGTTCACAGCTCAAGTGGCTCCCAATTTATTTTCGCAGGAATACTCTTATGCTCACTATTCTTCTTAATAATCCTTTTTCTCCCTCTTATTTGAGTGAGCGTTTTTTTTTTTTTATAAAGAATGGATTCTATTTGTGGATGCCGTGTGATGCCGGCTTAGAATAGCATCACCCCATTTCTTTCCCGTGGGAGTCGTAAGAGGCGACTAAGGGACTTGAGGGTGTGCATTGCCATTTTAGGCGATGGGCTGACAACCTGGCACTTTAGCGATACACAATTTTCCGAATTACCCTCAAATATATGTCAGACGTGGCGTAAATGGCCGTTTTTGAGGCTGTTTACGCTCTGCCTACCCCGCAAGGGATAATAGGCGTGATATGTGTATGTATGTATGTATGTATGTCACTACTCTTTGTAATATTTTTATAATCCATTTTCTCCCTCTTATTTTGCGTACTCGGATTTTAGTCCCAGGGCTTACACCTGACTGATTAGTGGGGAACAAGGGTTCATCCGGAGAATTTTGTGTGGTTGTTCAAACAACCAGCCCATTCGCGCCCTTAAAGTACAAAAAAAGTGTTCATTATTATTGCAAGTATTATCATCATCATCATCAGCCTATTGCAGTCCACTGTCCAAGTATATCTACATGAAATACAGAGAGAAGTATTAAAATCTGTAACAACATCGACTAGTTGTAGGCGGTTGAAAAACTCTGAAACCAGGGTCCATCGGGTTGTTGGACGACTCAAAGCTTCTTCGACAAAAATAAGAAAAAGAACAACATCAACCCTAGACAACAATGTTCTAAAAAATACTGTGGTATTTTTACAATCATCCCGCATACAATCCGTGCGGGTGTTGAACTATGCTGGTATCTGAATAAAATGTGTAGCTCAGTAGGAATACAGGCTGTAAGGGACATCCCTCTGAATACTTATAGAGTGCATTCAGACAACAAAACTGAAAAACTTGCCGTGAAAAAATATTCCATGAAACGCCATAAAAAATTTGACTTCCCATAGTAATTGCAGTCAGCTGATCTTGGTTTTGTAAGGCAGGTATTTTTCTTTGTCGTTTTCTGACATATGTTCCTGAGGGAAAGTTGTTCAGTTTCATGGCCTGAATGCACTCTATCAGTATTTGGAGGACTGCCTCTTACACCCCGTATACAGGGTGTAATAAAAAAAATAGGCCAGCCGGGTCAATTTGTATGGGAGGCCCAATTGTATTTTCAATATTTTCCATGGGGAAAGTTTCACGACGTGTTTCACCCCCTGAAATATTTGCAGCTAACTTTTTAATCCCTGTATTACTATGTACAGGTACTACCACGGTATTAGAATGTGATTGTATGTTATCCATTATATCTGTAACGAAATAAGTAGGTACGTTCTATGATACAATGCTGAGAGGTCAAGTTCAAGATACTATGAGAATCAAGATTGTTCACATCACGGGTTTTCCTTGGTATCAAAATAATTACCATTTTAATTTGAACTGTAGCAATAGATAGCACGTGTACCATTAAATCTGCTGTTTCAATTACGTCACAGATGTGATTGAGTAGAAATATTTTTTATAAGTACATAATTTAAGCAGGGTGGAATTTTACTAGAAGAAAACTCAAGACGGGTTGGTGATTGATAAGAAACAACTTTCTCCGAGGAACATGGTTCGAAATATAAAGAAAAACTGGACCTTCCATACTAAATTGCTGACCAGCTAATTCGGGTTCTATGGAAGTTCAAAATACTTGACATATTTCGACCCGTGTTCCTTGGGGAAAATTGTTCTGTATCAACAGGTTCTCTGTTTTTAGTATTGGTAAAATAACTACTAAAATTTCACCGTATATTAGTGTATAAAGTCCGCTTGTAAGTTTTGTCGTAAATTTAAGTTACTGTTGTGATCTAAAGGCACTACATTCATTATTATTAATATATTGAGTCGTAATGCAAATGCAACTGAAAGACAATTAGTATGGAATAAAAATAATATTGAAATAAAAAGAATAAGTGGAGTACCTTTGAAAATTTCCCATTAAATTATAGTCTGTGGTATATTACTAGCCGAGATTACTAAATGGATGGTATTTAACTGTACCTCAATTTATTCTCGTTTTTTCCAACAATTTTTCCCATATTTCAATCAAAAATACTGATTGTGCACAAAAATATGCTCACATAAATATTTTTTAATGAGGTCCTATTTAATGACTGTTGCAAATATGTAAAACTAATATTGCACCTAATTTATTGAAGGAACTTATTTAAATAAAGTTTCACTTCAAAAAATGTACCGCAAAGTATATTTAAATCAAACACCAATTAAATCACAATGAAGTTTTATTTATTAGAAATTATTGTCTAATAAAGTGTAATGCTAATCTTATTATCTATTTTGTACTAATCAGTCTTCAATATAAAAAAAAATCAAAATGGTAACAAGTCTTTGGTATTAACATGTTTAATTTGTTATTAAACTCCGTTCAATTAAGAATTGCCTATAATGTAAACAAAATTTGCCGTGTGATGCCGGCTTAGAATAGCATCATCCCATTTCTTTCCCGTGGGAGTCGTAAGAGGCGACTAAGGGACTCGAGGGTGTGTATTGCAATTTTAGGCGATGGGCTGACAACCTGTCACTATGGCAATACACAATTTTCCGAATTACCCTCAAATATTTGTCAGAAGTGGTGAAAATGGTCGTTTTTCGCGGCCGTTTACGCTCTGCCTACCCCGCAAGGGATAATAGGCGTGATATGTGTATGTATGTGTATGTAACTTTGTATGAAACTGACAGTCGCGAGCTGTCAGATTCATACAAAGTTTGTTTACATTATAGGCAATTCTTAATTGAACGGAGTTTAATGACAAACTTTGTATGAAACTGACAGTCGCGAGCTGTCAGATTCATACAAAGTTTGTTTACATTATAGGCAATTCTTAATTGAACGGAGTATACACATAATCAATTCAGTTTTTTATTATTATTATTGCACTAATAAAGCGCGTTTTGCCTTGAAAGGACACCCCCGTTTTCTTTTTTCACCGATAGCTATGTTTTCGGCTTCCACTGGTGGTGCTACGTATTTCAGCCTGATTGCAAGTCCGGTTAAGTGTTTACATTTATATTTTTTATAAAACTGGGGGCAGCTACACTCACCATGTATCGAGTCACAATTGAAAATAGGCAAGACAACCTGTCCAGTGAGTAAAAACAATTTTTTGAAGTCATCAATAATTATTTTTTTAGAATTAATGTAGTACGGAAGACATTATTAGTTGTTCAAAAAGAATAATTTATTAACATTAGCTGTGTGATGCCGGCTTAGAATAGCATCACCCCATTTTTTTCCCGTGTTAGTCGTAAGAGGCGACGATGGGACTCGGGGGTGTGTATTGCATTTTTAGGCGATAGGCTGACAACCTGTCACTATGGCGATACACAATTTTCCGAATGACCCTCAAATGTTTGTCAGACGTGGCGTAAATGTCCGTTTTTTGCGGCCGTTAACGCTCTGCCTACCCCGCAAGGGATAAAGGCGTGATATATGTATGTATGTATTAACATAAAAGTGGTACAAAACTGTTTAAAATATGGGTACGAATTTAAGATTCGTATTAGATACTTTTTTGATCAATTTGGAAAAAATGTGTAACATTAGTATATTTTGGGGAAGAATAATATGGTTACTGTAATGATAGAATATTTGGTGCGCGTGAGAATGAAAATGTGTTACATATAAGTGGAAATTTTAAGTATGTTTGGCGCAACAATTTTCGCTAACAGAGTAGTTTATTTGTGGCAAAATAATTTAAAGGGTTTTAGAATAATATTTTAGAGGGAAGTACATATGTATACGATAAGATTTTTGATGGAAGATTTAAAATTATCCTTACTAAATTACTACGGCCGAAGTGGACATGATGTGGATGTGGCGCAGTAGTAGTGTGACTGCCTGCGACGTACAGGTTCGATTCTTGGTGAGGCACACATAAAGTTGATATTTATCACTTTGTGAATTTGTTCCCTGTCTGGCTAGGACATTGCAGGCTGAGCCAACTGATTGTCCAAAAAGAAAGACGATTCCGTGCTTCGGAGGGCACGTTAAGCCGTCGGTCCCGGTTGCTATCTATGATTACTTAGATGGCAGGCGTTACACAACCATGTCAGATGACTACTATCTACTAGTTATGAGGCGGTAAAAAAAACTCTGATACCAGGGTTCATTGGGTCGTTGGACGACTCGGTGTCCCACACGAAAAGAAGACTAGACTACTTTATGGAATATAAAATATTCTAGTTTAAATTTGGTAATATCGGATTCGGATGCACCGAAGCAATTCGTTGGTATCTCATCACGTACTGTCGGAACAGTTTTCAGCAGGTTTTAGATTAGCAACGATTTCGTAAAGCCTCCTCACCAATATGTTGCAATGCAATGGAGGGCCTCGCTTCTGAGGGAACTGTTTCCTTGATCACGGCATCCCTGTGCCAGGTAAGTGTAAATCAATTCGTGCGTGATCCCCATGAGTGTGGGTTCAAGATGCCACTTGCTACAACAGATGGAGCGATGGTATCGTATCTTCAGGCAGAACTTTGCGCCACGGCGAGATAGTACCAGCCGGGTGATTCCCGAATGGGGGAGACCCGCGCCTCGTACCTCTTCCTGGTGGTAACATCCTACTCCAGAGAAGCTCTCGAGGCACCAGTCAGATCCAGGCATATCGGCGGGATCTGACTGCTAATAAATGTTTTTTTTATAGTGTTGGACCCTATGATTTTGGCCCCAGGGCTATTTATATCTACACCTGACTGTACGGTGGGGAGCAGGAGCTCACTCAGTAGGATGAGTTTACCCGCAGAGCTCACCCGCAGAGCTCACCCAACAGGAGCTCATCCGAGAAATGTATACCTACTAAAGAACATCTCAACACCGCGATGTAAAATTTCGCTCGATCCGTACAGCGACATCTATTGGATTAATTTTGAAACACACAGCTTCTGCTTTACATGGCTCTACTCTTAGCGAAGTAAAATAATACTAATAAGTGATTAAAGAGTTTTACATTTTTCACTTAATTTGTACGTTATTGGGGGAGGCCTACGTCCAGCAGTGGACTGCAATAGGTTGATGTATTTATGTATGTATGCGCATTTTTATTAAATGAATCGTCCTCTTGTTAAAGCGCAAAACATAGGAAGCGCCTTTGATCCTTTTATAATAGCAATTATTTTTCCGCCTCTACGAGTATTCATAAATCACCTGTGTGTGACACAATCGCAAGGCGTTTATGAAGGCTTTTTTCTTTGAGTTCTATAATATCTTCATAGTTTGATTAAAGTTGTCCAGTTTCCTGGTAAGAATTAACCGAAAAAATTGTTTCAGATTTTTTTTAAACAGGATTGATTATACAATATTATTGATAGATTATTTCGACCAATAATTATCAGTACCAATGTAAACAAATGGAGCTATAATTTGCTAACTAAGTACCTACATACTGTTAGATATTAGGTACATAATCATTCTATGCTGATAGTTACAGAAAATTTTAAAAAGTGTTAGTAGTTAGTTTTTGTAATGCTTTTTAAATTAAATACCAAACTGAAAGAATGATTTAGTCGCTGGGAATTAGTTACTAAACTATCCCTGTACATGGAGCCATGCCACGCGTTATTGGCACTTAAAATACTTGTATTGTAGAACTTCGCAGGCAACGCTTGAATTGCGGTAGCCCAGATGGAAGAGGCGTAGCTAGTACTTACTGATATCGAAAGTCGCAAGTTAAACTCCTGCCTGCGGTAGAAAGTATTGCAAGTAAAAGAAAATACTGATTACAAATTCGTGCCGCACATGTGTAATCCACCGTAACCAGAGCGAAATATGAAAAGGTAGAATTTTATCAGTAAATTAGGTACATAAACGGTTTTACTGTTGAAATGATAAAGTTTGAATATATTAAGGAAAATAAATATCCAACTACTTTAGAACATAATATTTGCTCATTCCAATCACAGGCAGGGTAATAAGATATTTGAATCATGAGGGTTGCGCTAGTATTTGCGATATTTGCTTTCTTCTTCATTGCGGGGACAGGTACGTTTGTTTTATGTTTACAATGTAGAGAAAGACCTTATATTGAGATTCGGAATTCCGAAAAATGACGTTTGACGCCGGCTTAGAATAGCATCACCCAAAATCGTTCCCGTAGGAGTCGTAAAAGGCGACTAAGGGACTCGAGGGTGTGTATTGCAATTTCATAGGCGATGGGCTGACAACCTGTCACTATAGCGATACACAATTTTTTGAATCACCCTCAAATATTTGTCAGATGTGGCGTTAATGTCCATTTTTTGCGGCCATTTATGTTCTGCCAGTCCCGTTGATTGAAAATTTGCGTGATATGTGTGTGTGTGGAATTCCAGGCGCGGATCCAAGGTCTGATTTAGAGGGGAACATTTTGACTACCTACTACGAAACTTAACAATGATATTGCGTTGAAAAGACACATATTGCGAGTGAAGCATTTTAGTGCGGCAAACAGCACTAAGGGAGTGTGAGAGAGGCCCCACACCAGCATAAAACGATTAGCGAGCGAAGCGAGCCCGGTTTTTTACGTTAACACTTTTTTGGTGCGAGCAGCACTGTGGGAGTTGAAGAGGGGCTATACTGCGACATACGGTACTATTCATAACATAAGTATCGTGAGTTGCGAGCGAAGTGAGTTCGACATTTAATTTTCATGTCAAAATATGTGCACAGCGCCCTGCTTTCGTCGGACCTAATTGGGTCGTATGACATTTTTGTTCCCTATAATGTAAATAAAATATAATTTGCTGGGCAGTCCTGAATGGCCCACACCTTATATCCGCGCCTGCGGAATTCACCTGCGTATAGTTCCAACGTAGAATTAATATGAAATATGTTAACAAGCAAAGAACATTTTTGACGTCATATTCAAACTATGCGTACCCTTATACTACATTTCTGCCCAGTGGTTTCACCCGCTGCCACTCCTTTTCCTGTGGTAATAGTTGTTTCCCCGCGGAAAAAGTGGCCTATTGTGTTATTCCGGGTTATACTCTACCTGTGTTCCAAATTTCATCCAAATCGGTCAAGCCGTTTGAGCGTGAAGAGGTAACAAACATACATACATAAACACACACACACACACACACACTCTCAGATTTTAAAATATTAGTACGGATAAGTTATCCTAGTGTAGCCCTAAACTTACAAAATATTCATAGTAACACCAGGTTTCTCTTTTATCTTGATTTGGCGGCAATTATGCTTCGATCGCTGCTCGTCTATAATATTATTATTTCAAGCTAACCTAATATTTATATTTTTGTCTACAGTTGGGGAGATTATAAACTGCATTCCAGGGTTAACAAACTGTAACCCATATTGTGTACTGGGATATTATGGCGTATGCATGGAATATGCACCTGGTTTCTATCGCTGCGAATGTTGGCCAAATCTATAAAAATATGTAGAAGAAGTCAAATTAAAATCCTAATCATACATACTACAGTCGATGTTTGTTAGCGGTTTTCTGGCCAGGATGCAAGTCCTTTTGGCACTACAGTCGAACTAAAATAATGTTGCCATATATTTGTCTTCACAAGAACCGACTTCTACGCAAAGTCTTTCACCATGCGAGCAATCAAGCTGTGGAATTATTTGCCTGATGTCGTTCGGCGGGCTCCATCCCTTACAACCTTCAAAGATCGTCAAAAAAAATTTTTTTGTCTAATACAGCCGTTTAGTACACAATTTCATATCTCTCAGTCTTTTGTAAAATTAAACTGCTATTTATTTCTGTTTTAGATTAGATTAGATAGGCACCGTCCCAGCCAGGCATAAGCCAGTCCCCAGCAAGCTGGATAATACCGGGGGGTGCAGTTTTGTTCAGGAGGGACACGCTCTGGGATGGGAGAGGAAGATCAGCAAATCGCAACTCAACTGATCACATCCGACCGACTGTGCAGCCTAATTAGCCAGAATGGGATATAAGGATAGACGGGTAAATTCGAGTTGGAATGAGCGTTGATGCTGGGCGGTTGGGCCGTCGTTGCCATGGGTGGGTTGGAAGTTGTATTCTTTATTTTTCTTTTTTCGTAGTTATTCTGTGTTGCCTCCTGTCTGCATTGGTTTCGTTCTCCTTTTTCTGCTTCAGTTTCTTTTTCTTTCATCATGAAAATCTCCTGAGCCGCCTTTAGTTCTATTTTTTTTTTCCTCTGCCAGCTGTTCCCAAACAGATTTTGTTTTGCTGAGGTACCGCAAATCCTGTTTGAGTCTTTAGAGGTGAATATCGGACGGTCGAGTTTCTTTGCTGTATATTTTGATGCCGCATGGAGGTGGTGGGGTTGATTACGCCTTTGTATGTGTCCAAAGTAACATAAACGCAGATATTTGATTTGTTTTGTAATAGTTTTATTTTTTGCCTTTTAATAATTTATGCGTACCTTGATAAATGCGTGAATATAAAATTTTCCTATCGACGAAGTTTTGTTGACTTTTATTATGGCTGCCGCTTTTTAACCGTAAGTAGTTATTGGTTTTATCACCATTTTATAAATGAGGCGGATGGCCTGCCATTTTTGTTTAAAAAAGCGGCCTGTGTCCGATATTATCAAACCACAGGCTACAATTTTACAGGCGAAATTCGATGTTCATTGCGTAGTCGTTTAGCAATTATGATACCAGGAGTATTAACCGGCTACGCAATATACTACGAATTTCACCTGCAGACTCGCAGCCCGTAGTTTCATAACATAGGCCACTGGTAGTTCTTCGTGTTTTATTTTTCTAATCTATTTAACAAAAATCTTGCATGTATTCTATTTACTGTACTGCAGATAGAAATTCTCCGAAAGTTATTAATCATTATGTGCGTTTTTTATTTTTGGAATAGGTACTTGAATAGTTAGTGTCCAAGAAGTTGGAATTATACTATCCCTCAATGCTAAGCATATAATATGTTTAGAGAATTCGCCAATAAATTTCCACCGCGGTTTATTTTATGAGGTTCATATCCATAACTATTTGACCTGCACCCGGGGCAGTTCCATTACGCATTTTTGATTGATCATTCAGCTTCGTGGGGTCTTCTTCCAGGTCATTTGAGTTTTCTTGAAGGTGGTGGGAATAGCGGGGGCTTTGCATTTTCTCAATTCTTCGTCTCAATCGGAATAAGTGCTGCTTAGTTCTTTTAGTATCTGTCTGTCTATGGTGATTTTCATTCGTTGGGAAGGTTGAACAGATCCAATGTTTTCTTAGCGAATTCCAATAGCTGTTTCCAATTCCTCGCGATCTTCCGTAACTATTACAGATTGTAGTTTGCACCTAATGTCTTCGAATTTTTGTTTTTTTATCAATTTCTTTGTTATTGCAACTTGCTGTAACGCAGCCTGGCGTTCTTCTAAACAGACTGGTACGCCGGACAGTTCTTCTTGTGCTGCCGTTTTTAGAAAGATAATAAGTGTGTGGAATTATCGCAGCCCCTTAGATTCATTCCCCTTCTTAGATCATATTTTTCCTAGTAAGTTATCGCGGTATTTTTTCTGGTGTATTTATCATAGTTAATATTCGTCATTTTTATAATTAAATTCTGAGCTTTCATAGTAAATATTTTTATAATTCATAGTGTTTATTTTTTTAAAGTTATCAAATTCTGACCTGTGTTTTATTATTATTATTATGGTACGTGATTTTTGTCCTAAATCGCTATTACCTATGATATTTTTATGGTCCCATACCCCCTTGACAATCTTCTCGCGAGTGGTTTGTCTTAATTATGTGGTCTATTTGTTCTACTCTTCGTACTCTTTTGCTAACTGCTATTTATTTCTGTTGTTTTTTTTTTCCTTCGTTGTAGAATATTATATCTATCTATCATATCTATCATAGTTAGTTTATATGTAATAATCTATAATATTATAAGGTTATTTAAGTAATAGTGTTTACAATAGTATGTAGTATGTGTAAGTATGTTTATATATTATGCATTTTCCTATCCCCAAGGTTGCCTGGTAGAACTTGCGACCATAGCAAGAAGGCCGCCTTGTTGTACGTTGTACCTACTTCAAATATTTGTATCTATATTAAGGATGTTAAGTATTTGCTTTTTTTATGAGCAATAAAGAATTTTATTATTATTATTATTACATGGGTCTTATCATGTGCTGTACACGTCGACTCTACTTTTTGCGTATTGTGTAACCTAATTCGCCATAAAGTAAAATACCATTAAGTGACGAAAGTGTAATTTATTTCATAACTAGATTTCCGCCTGCCACTCATTTTCCTGTGGTAAAAGTTGTTTTCCTGCGGTAAAAAGTGGCTTACGTACGTGTTATTCCAGGTGATACTCTACCCGTGTTCCAAATTTCATCCAAATAGGTCAAGCCGTTTGAGCGTGAAGAGCTAACAAACATAGACACACACAAACTCTCAGATTTATAATATTATAGTACGGATAGACACACATATTAAAAATGTTGTGTGATGTCGGCTTAAAAATAGCATCACCCTATTTCTTCGCCGATGGTGTAGTAAGAGGCAACTATGGGACTCGAGAGTTACATGACAACCTGTTTTATAAGGTGGTACACAATGTTCTGAATGACCTTCAAATTTTTGGCAAACCTGGCATTTACGTCCGTTTTTAAGGCTGTTTACGCTCTACCTATCCCGCAAGGGATATAGGCGTGATATAGGAATGTACGTATGTATTAAAAATAATATGCATTATTTTAAGTCCTACCTACTATTTTAGGAATCATCCTTGATAGAACGCAGTGAGCGCCTTTGATACTATTACAAGCAAACTATCTGCCTCTATCAGTTTTATTTCATACTACTCTTGCGTCTTAAGGCGTTTATAGAGAATCCGTACTAATATTATCAATTTGAGAGTTTGTGTGTGTTTGTTACCTCTTCACGCTCAAAGGAAAAACGAAAATGGTGGAAATGAAAAACAAGTGGATTTTTCATTTCCACACAAAATTTCCAATCAGCTGACTGACTTTGTATCGAATCTCGTGAAAAAAGGTATTCGTGTAACGTAGGCTCCTTGTAAAAGCTGTTAAGATTCATGGTCTGATCGTGCCTGAATTCGTTGAAATGATGGTTTTGAAAATAGACGGAATAAAACTGGACCTAAAATAACGCCCTTGAAGAAACAATAAGTGATCGAATAAACATTTAGATACTAAAGTTTATATGAAAAGTCGAAAATAATTTGTTTATTTTTAATATCATGGAGCATTTATAGAGTTCAAAATACATAAGTAAGTATACCTTGCATACAAATTACATAAAATTTCCGTCTGATGTCAACTGAGAATAGCTTCACGGCATTTTTTTCCCCTTGGGTGTCGTAAAAGATGACTCAAGGGTTACATTTATATTACAATTTTAGACTTTGGTGATACACAATTTTCTGGATGACGTTTAGCTCTGCGTACCCCGCAAGGCGTGATATTTCCGTTCAGTGCCGGTTTAGAACAGCATCACCCCAATCCTACAATAGTAAATAAATGTAAATATAACAATAGATAATCATCCAGGGAATGAGCAACATCTTGCACTGCCCTCGTTAGTCCGCCTGCCAAGCGTGGTGAGTATGGCAATACCCTCCAATAGGGGATGGCCCATGTCCAGCAAAAGAATGTTGTGGCTGGTAATGTTAATTATGTATGTATGGTACCTATGCAAAGTGTTCCACAAATTATGGACGGTGTGTCTCTATTTTGTGATGAGTACCACTCAAAAGAAGTAAAAGGTTCATTATAGTAAGTCTACTGCTAAGCAAAATATTCGTTTGTTATTTATTTTTTTCAAACTGAGAAACAAAACTGAAGCTACAAATTCCACAATAATACGACACAATATGTAAGTAAAGTACTTAGATCTAACTACTTGCAAATCATTTTTAATTGTCTCTCCCGGTCGGTTGCCTAGATGAGATCGCTGCAATCTCCTTTGCTAACTTTTAGTTTTAAGCTTTCTGTATATTTTTGTTTACTTTGTGTACGTTTTAAGCAATAAAGTGTTCATCTATCTATTTAAATGATCTTTAAATCGCCATGTTCATTTCCATCAAGTTCACTTACTTGATCAAAACAGCTTTTGACCGATTCCCTTAACCCCGGGCCTAACCATATCATTTTCGCGGTATAATGAGTGGCGTACGCTAAACTAGCTCCACGAGCCTTTTCCATTTTATTTCCTATATTCGTTCCTCCCACCACGGCAAGAAAATGGCCGACCAACAGCCAGTGTTGCGCGCGGTTGCAGAAGCGAGCGCACGCGGCGGTGCGCGCCGACTTATTCAAAAAACGAACGAAACTGTGTTGTTTGTTTCTCGAGTGATCCTTCGAATTTCGAATCAGTGGCTTGATTATCCTTTTCTTATAGCATACCAGTGACAGTTAAGTGACGTTCTTCAAAAGAATTGTTGTTTTTGCTGTAAAATTGCAACTGTTGGACAAGTGCAACCTATTGTTTGCTTTGTTGATGTTACGCTGCTGTCAAAACACATTGCGGATTATCAAGGTAAAGTGTCTCGATTGATTCTCTATCAAAAGTATTAACGACCATGATATCAAAATGTTTTAAATCTTCGTTGTTAGCATCATCATGTGTGATTGTATCATTGGCATTTCAAGTTTTGTTATTTTCGGCGTATAAAGTAATCCAGTTTTTTGGTTGTTTTGCAACTTAGATTCTGGTTTCATCAGTTTCATCTCGCATTGTGTATACTTACATAGTTGAGATAAAGATACATATATCTTCGCCATTGTAACATTCACGATGGTTGTTTTCTATGCAAAACGGCAGTTAGAGTTTTATGTCCGGTACTAAACGTTTGTTATAGTCTAGAATCGGGTTTGTTACACTTTCAAAGGCGTTCGAAACTTTGATGTTGAACTTTATAGCAATTAAAGTTATTTAGGTCACGGTTGCCTGAGTTTTTGATTATTTTGTTTTTGAGTTGCAAATTTTCATCAGTTTTAGTTAACAAGGTTAAGGTTTCACGCACGTTAGGTACATACTTACTGCAATTATCGTAGTATCAATTGTAGGTAACTACCTTCCTATATCTTCAACTTACCTAGATGATATGTTAGTTTTTTTATTATGATGTAGGATAATTTATTCCAAATGCTTTTTTAGGTGCGACTCTTGCTTTTTATTTAATATATTTTTTTTATATGATTCTACATTACTTTAAGTAAGTTGGTGTAGCAAAAAAAGTGTTTAAAGTCCCCAAGCCAAACCTAAAGTAGGTAATATTGAATAATATAAATTATGAATTTATGACATACGTAACTTTTATAGGTAGGTACATAAGTAAAACTTGATCAGAAATTTATAACGGATTTTACTGGTCTCGAATAGGGAAACGAAATAGAACAGTAATATTTGTTGTTTAGCTTTTTACTGCTTCCGGTAACTGGCCGTTAATTTGATATCACTAAACCTAGATAGGTAGTTACAATTACAATTAATGAATCTATAATCCAAAACCTTTGATTTAATTTGCGTCTTCCGGTATCCAACCGTTCGTAAAAAGTAATTAAGGGACAATTTAGGTAGCAAGGTTCCGTGTGAACTAAACATCTTGACTTGCGTTCGTCAATTTACATGCAAAGCGTCGTAATCATGGAAATACTGCGTCTGTGTTTCCAAACGCATACAACCCTAATCTCTTCAAAGTAAGAGTGAACAGGCTTCTTCTGGGTGAGCTCGCTCTATCTTAGACTCTGTCTCTGTTCTATGACCTTGACTAGAGTCAAGAGCAAACCCATCATTAATAAAAAATAAAAAAATACTCCCAACATGGCAAAAAAATACGGAAGCTATGTCCACCAGTTGACTGTTGTATCTGTTTCTAGATCAAAACTTTCAGAAGATGTGAGTATAGACTTCCTATTATAAGAAGATCGTGTATATTAAAATTGCTTTGCGCATCGGTTAAAGAATTTTGGTTAAGGTTCAGGACCTTGTAGGTATTCCTAGGTACCTACTTAGTATGTTGTTATTTGGCCTTAGAATACAGACAAATATTGTTCACCATCATCAAAGCAGCCATAGGAGCCCTATGTTATTATTATTATGTTGGTACGTTTCCGAATCTCGGGCCCACAGGGTCCTTTGAGGCATGAGTGGGGCCGAAGCCAACAGCACAGAGGCCTTTTTGCACCAAATAATGTGTTGTGATGTGTACATCAAGCGGATACTCGCTCTGTCTGCACTATAGAAGTACACCCAGAACCAGCACCCGCCTGATGCAAGGACTATTGCAGGTGAGGGTCGGATTACTAGGGCTATGGAGAGGAACTTGCTGGACCGGTTGCTGGGCTATTGATTGAGACAACGGGACGCCTGCCAAATCAAATGTCCCAATCTTGAAAATCTCGGCAGACGGCGACTCGCCGCCCGATAGGTGGGCCTCCACTATTGGCGGTACGCGTAGAGCGTGGTGCCGGGACGCAACACTGGCGCGGGCGACTGAAGGGGTGTCGAGAGGTGTACACCGCTTTCTGCGCAGAGGTCCTGGGCAAGGGCCAGAACATACACCAACTCGCGACTTACGCATGTTTCACTTCCACCCCTCGAGTCCGGGCACAGGCTCGGACTCTAGCGGCCCACTCTGGCCGGCCAACTGAGGCAAGCCAGAGGTGAGAGTCCTGGCCTTGGGGTCCACTCCAGCGAGCCGGAGACGGCCAGTCTACACTCTCGGGGGTACTCGGGTCCGTGGGGTCGCTACTCCCCAACAGCTCGTCACAAGCTGCCCTACGGGTAGCTAAGGGTGTAGAGAGGTGTGCTGCACTTTCAAGTTCTGGGATTTCTCCCGTCAGCATTACTCGCGGCTTTATGCCTTTAACACTTCCACCCTTCGAGTTGTAAAACTCTTGCGACTCCACTCTGCCCGGCCGGTTAAGGCAAGACAGAGGCGGGCTCCCCACTCAGGGGTAACCCAGAAGTACTTCGGGTCCGTGGTGGCGCTACTCACCAACAGCTTGCCAGAGCTGCCCTTATTATTATTAACCATTTATTGCACACAAGAAACATTACAAGAGACAATATACAAAGAATGACGACACAACAGGACAACTTATTTCTACTAAGAAATTTCTTCCAGCTGACCTACAGAAAGTGAGACTTCTACAAGACAGGCGGATTGGGCGTGCACAATTACTTATTTAAATAAATAAATGCCAATAAAAATATATAAATACTTTCATAAATAAACATACATAATATATTAAATATATGTTATGAAACTACAGGCTAAAACTCTACAGGTAAAATACTTAGGTCATGGCGTAGCTCGTCAATATTCACGATATAATAATGGCTAACCAGTGAACATTGAGTTTCACCTGTAGAATTGTAGCCTGTAGTTTGGTAATGCGCCACGCAGCTACCCGGTATCCCACACGACGTAAGATGATAGAACATAGACAAATATTGTCCATCTTCATCAAAGACGGTAAATGTCGCCGCAGCCAGTGACAGCCAGCAGGTGATCACGACAGATGGCCACCGCGCCGCGCGTCGACCCGGAACGTGCGCCCGCGCACCGGTAACCGTTGTAGCAGACGGAGAGCTGGCCTCCGAAAAGGTATAGAATTATGGAGCAATGTCATCCGTCGTTGACGCTACAAGTTTTTTGCCTTCACAAAATCATGTTTCAAATAAATTTATGACTTAGATTTTTAACCGTCCGCCTGCCTGACCCTTAATCCTTTTTTTTATATAATCGTAGATGTTTTCACCGCCATCATGCGCTTAACTATAGTGGGCACATATTTAGCCAAGATCAAAAACTCTACGTCGCCATTTACAAAACACTTTAAGTGGACAATGGATGACAGTATTTAGCTACTACTACTAAATCCATCATAGAATATAGACAAAGCTATCTATATGATAATACTCTCCTACATTGAATAAAGAATTTCAATCAGCAATAGAGTATCCCAACATCAGCTGGTGCTGGATTAGAATGTTTACCAGTGGGTTGTAAAATATATAAATCCAAGGTGTGTCCAGCAGATTTCCCTGTAAATTCAACATTTTGCACTGCACTTGCCATTCCGCCTGTCTAGAGCTGTTGGTGGTAGTATGGAAGGTACCTTCTGGGCTGTTATAACTGTAGATGATAATGGAATGATCCACTTTTATATACACTTTTTTAACATCTTTCATGTCCTGCCATTACCTCAAGAAGCGGCTTGGCGTCAGAAAGGTTATATTATATATAATTTTTCTTACTTGAAATATTATTGCTATCTAATGTGGAAATAATTTGTCGCTTTAAAACTTATACCTACTCACACCTTTCTACGTAGCTATCTCTCCGACTATGTTGTAGCTGTCATTTTGTTAAATTATCTGTGAACTTGACGCCTTGTGGGATATGAAGTTCCCGGGAACAGTTATTCTTTATTTTGTTTAGTTAGAGGTAAAGGTTTTAACCTGGTTTACTGTTCCTCATTTAAACGGTCTGTTTAGTTTTTCTTTATATTATAGAGTAAGTAAATCAGCAAGTCTGTATTGAGAGATTTATCTAATATGAGAGCGGTTTCAAGTTTGTGGCAAAGAAATCTTAAAGTTGTTACTTTTAAATATTTTCTTTACAGTTAGTCACAGTCAATAATTATTGATTTCCTTTAGTGTACTTGTACAGGATGTCCGGTGGCAGAAAAATATTTTCAAACTGCAATAAAAAAACAAATAATCCACGATTTATTTTCGTTTTTAATACAATATTTATGCGGATTAAGTATTTAATTATTATTGAACTACAAATGTCGACCATTGAGTCGCAAACTTTGGCGATAAACTCAAATTGATGTTTCTGGCGAAACCAAGGTTTCGTTGCAGGGATCCTCGTAGAATGTTCAAAAAAAACAACAAAATTGGTTAATCACCGAGTCGAGGATATTGAACAAAAGTAACGACGATCGAAAACGCCGTTTTTGAGCTGGGTGCAAAAAACCAGGCTCCTGTGCAAGCAAGTTTTGCAACACAAATAAAAAAGAGTTGGAGGACATTATTGATTGTAGAGAAGGGATTATATGCATTTGCATATTTAAGCCCTCTTAATCGCAAATAGCATATTTTCTCGGAAACCTTGGTAGGATGCATATTATTGACAAATTTCCAATATCTTTCGAGCGCAGCGCGTCTTTTTTCCGTTCTCGCTTCCTTATGATTATTAATTAAAATCTTAATCCGCATAGATACTCTATTATAAAATTGACAATTAATCGGCTCATTCGTCGACTCAGTGTCCCACACGAATAGAAGAAGAAAATACTAATCATAAAATGATTTATTGACTACATACCTATAAGATATTTTAATACAGTTTTAAAATATAATCAGGCACCAGACACTCTGTACAAATCATATTAAAAATGCATACGGTTCTTGAAAAAAAATCGGTCAACACTTCTTAATAACGAGTCATCTCGTAAAAAAACCGGTACCCAATAATAAAAAAGTCGGCGTCGCAATCGCACTCAGCGAAAGTATTACGAAACCTGATGAGCTCATATGCCCATAAGCTGTTGATTATAAAACGAGTTGCCTTTTTATTAACCAGTTGCTTGTAGGTGTTGTGTCATCGGCAACGTAGAATAGCAAAAAGACTAAGTGTGGGATGAGAGGAGGAAATGCATGAGATAGTGAAACTGCACATACACGTAACGAATTTGCAGCACAAATAGTGAATAAAACTGTTACGACATTTGCCTACGACAAAATGGTGCTAACGTACCTACTAACGAATATGCTAACGAGATGCTTTTATAGTTTGGACGAATTCTTTAAATATAAATTTTAATAATTATTTGACATTGTAAGTAAATTATATCAGAGATTTAATTGTTTAACTAATGTTCTTAACTTCATTTACATTTGCATGCTGTTGTTGACGGCTGGATAAGAGATTCTTATTTTATGTAATATTACCATCCATTGTACCCTATTCAAGCAAATAAAATGACTTGTATCTTGTGATTGTTTCGGAAATAGTGCAAAAGTGATTGATGATATAAATAACTTTTGCCCTGCCATAAACATTACAATACATCAGCTTACAGCAGTCCACTGCTGACCTTAGACCTAAGAAATCCAAAGTATGCCCAGATTCTGAAATAACTACTCATACTCTTTAACATTTTCGTAATTTTGACATATTGTGACCGCTTGGGTTTCTCTTACAGGTTCCTAATATATCACTATCATTTTAGCAATGTACTTATCAAACTTTCTTCTACAACATTTTTTAAAAGACCAAACTTAGCGGGTGAGCCCTTGCATACGCCCTTACATCCAGGAGAGCCCTTAGTCCGTATAAGCTCTTGCTCCGGGTAAACCCCTGCATCCGGGTTAGCCCTTGCTCCCCACCTAATAGTCAGGTGTAGGGTACAAAGCCCCGGGGCTAAAAATCGTAGAGAAAAACAATCGTGAAAGGGAAGTTGTCTTTATTGGGAAGCGCCGTGTCATGTTTTGCATTTTATTTTTTCATAAGGAAATGTACTTTCGCTTTTGCTTTTGGGTCGGTATTGTTTGATCCTTTGTATAAGAATTGTATTTTTAAATCATCTGTGTCAATTTGCCCGACGACCTAAGTTTCGTGAACAATGGTGCTGGATAATTATAATATTAGACTCCTTGTAGATATTGTCAATTTAATCATCTTTCTTTTCCTTTAAAAGTTCAGTTTCAGATTAAGTATTATCATCATTTTCTGTACAAACTTTCTTTTGAAAGTAATGCCTTTTATTACGCCATCGTCATCATCATTATTAACAATGTTGATGACCATGAGAAATTAAAATCCAGTCTTTCCACATGAAGGTCATTCGCCTGACATTATGAATAAAAGCAGTTGATATATGTACACGTCATATCGCCAACATGTTTAAATCATTAATGGAATCCTCAAATATTAGCCAACAATACAGCGTGTTTGGCCATGCCCGTATATCACTCTCAGTACAATGATTTACTTATCTTAAATGATTGTGGTTTGTTGTACGGATAATAAAATATTAGCTTGCAAGAAAATAAAGCGAGATGGCACTTTATATCATTGACAAATACAATACATTCCGAATATCACGTGACTTACTATACAGGGTTAGTTAAGTATCAATGAAGGAATTCGTAAAAAATATTATTTTTAAAGACTTTAAGAAACGTTGGACGTAGGCAAGTCCTTTTCGGATGACCACGATAATGATAATCAATATTAACAAATTCAGCGGTTCACGAGTTTGGCAGGTCTGGTGGAATGAAGAAACAATGATTGTTTCTTACGCTACGCTAGTAATGTCCAGATTAATTTGGAAACATTACACTCCTATTTTGGGACAGTCTTGTAAGGACAGTTATTTATGGTGCCCATGAATGTGAATCTCAATTAGGCAACTCAGCCTTAAATGTGGGCCAATTCTACCGCAAAAGGTTTCACTGGAAAGATTGAAATGCTGTGTATATGCATTTTCCCGCAAAGTTTTGTCATAGATAGGTAGCATAGGTAAATATTTTGGATGGATAAGATATGAAATTAATCATAATATCATGATCTAGTTTGCTAGGAAAATGTTGCTCTTTACCAACCCGTTTAAGTTTTCAGTATAGGTCACTGACTATCAAAACTTCAGCCTGTAAAGAATCTTACACCGTTTCAAGCGAAACAGTCTAAACCAGAGTATACAGCTGGTGTAGCTTGCAGTGTCTTTAGCATGATATACAAGGTGTAAGGGATAAGTGATAATACTATCCTACATTGAATAAAGTAATTTCATTTTAATTTTCACCTATGAATTTTTGGAAACATGTATCAGGAAACACCTAAGATTGTCCTTAGTAAAGGCAGTACTGACATATGTCCCTGAGTGAAAGTTGTTCAGTATCATGGTCAGCATGCACCCAATTTCAGCATATCAGTTTTGGATGGATTTCCCTTACAGCCTGTATACACGCAGTCGGCCTTAATCAGTGCTTGGACAGTTGACATTACCATTTCGAGGTCGACTAGTGACTTTTCCGCAAGAACATACTATTTAAATATATTTTTAACATAAAAAATTAAAAGGTTTCAGAGGTCCGCGAGGTACAGTATATGGTATAGTTTTTTTTTTATTAATGATGGGTTTGCTCTTAACTCTAGTTAAGGTCATAGGACAAAGACAGGGTCTAAGATGGAGCAAGCTCACTCATAAGAAGCCTGTTAAGGCACTGGCACTTACTTTGAAGAGATTAGGGTTGTATGCGTTTGGAAACACAGACGCAGTTTTTTTTAAAGTTGAATGAAACCACACTACAACTGCAGATCAACTGCAGCGGAACTGCACTACAGAGTTTTTTTTTCGCTCCGCTGAACTTCACCTGCAGTTCCACTGCCTCAGTTGCATTGCAGTCCTAGGACGGTTTACCTGTGGTCTGTGGTTCAAAGAAGATTTAAACTTTGTCACAGGCAGCATAGTATTTTTTCGATACTAGATCACTGTACTAGATAGATAAATAAATAAAATGTCTCTTTAACAAACAAAGTCAAAGTAATTTTAGATGACAATTTCGATTTTTCGATGGTAACGTGTATTCCCCAACTTAGACATTGGCAGAATTGTCTTTTGCTGACAGAAGCCATTAAAAAAAAAAAAGATTTTTCTAGCTAGTCTACACCAGGGGCCTGACAGCTGTATGTCAGGTTATTCGCACTGGCGCTTCAATCGGTTAGTTAAAGCGCCATGTTGGTTTAAGAAAAAAATATTGTCAAAGTCATGTGATCTGTTATTTTGACTTTTCGCCATGACGACGCGCTGGCCGTAGTGGATTGCGTGTTATTTTGTTATAAACTTGACCAATTTCTTGTGTTATTTTACATAAACCATTGCTTGAGTTGATTTATCCCCAAATTATTTATTGCTCGAGTTGAGGACCATACGACCCCCATTATATGGATGTGAAAACGAGTGGGTAAAACGGCATTTGGATAAGACGCAATTTGACCAAGACAAAAGGAGCTGAGTCCGAAATCGAACTTACTAAACTGCTAACTACAAATGGTAAGCTGTATCCTTTTTAAGCTTTTAAGTGATGAAGCTCATTAAATTATACCCTCGCTACTATATGTAGGTATTCTAATTCTTCAGTTGCATACCCTTGCTTGCTTGCTTGGTGTGTAGGTACTTAAGGGATCTGATCACAATGTAAATGTAAACAAAATAACAGTCGGCAGACGGTTTCATTTCGGTAGTATCCATACTAATATTATAAATGCGAAAGTGTGTTTGTTTGTTTGTTTGTTTGTTTGTTTGTCTTTCTTTCACGTTACAACAGAGCGATATCATGCAGTGTTTTTTAGGTGTGCAGTTAGGTGAGAGGCTGGAGAGTGACATAGGCTACTTTTTATCCCGGAAAAACATATTTTTCCCATCGGAAAAGCGATTAATGTTTAGCAATAGAATACACCCATACTACGAACATAGATGAGTATCATGCAGCGATGTAAAGCATTTTTTTTTTGAGAGCAGCTAAATGAAAAGCTGGTGAGTGACATAGGTTATTTTTTATCCCGGAAAAACATATTTTTCCCTTCGGAAAACCGATTAATGTTTAGCAATAGAATACATCCATACTACATACATAAATGAGTATCATGCAGCGATGTAAAGCATTTTTTTTTTGGAAAGCAGTTAGATGAAAAGCTGGTGAGTGTCATAGGTTACTTTTTATCTCGGAAAAACATATTTTTCCCATCGGAAAACTGATTATTGTGTAGCATAGAATACATCCATACCACATAAAAAAGATGTATATACAGGATGTAA
This sequence comes from Tuta absoluta, assembly GCA_027580185.1. NCBI lineage: Eukaryota > Metazoa > Arthropoda > Insecta > Lepidoptera > Gelechiidae > Tuta > Tuta absoluta. Next base: position 4,366,525 of record JAQAHW010000023.1, on the reverse strand, counting down.
GGGACAGCCCTCCGAATACTGATATTCCCATAGTAAATGCAGTGAGCTGATTGTGATTTTGTATGGGATATAGAAAAAAAGAATTTAATCTATGGCAGGTTGTTCAGTTTCATGGTTTGAATACACCCAATCAGTATTCGAAGGGCTGTCACTTACACCCTGTATAGCACTACTATGAGAATGTCTCTTGAATATGAGTTTTGGGATATGAATGTGGCTTTAAGGGTGATGTGGGTATGTACTTGAGATACTTCTTACCACAGTAGTAAAGTTAATTTCTACAGTTAAACATGATTTGAAAGTCCATTTCTATAATAATAACCATTTTTAGCACAGTAAGTTTGCCCTGCGTATACTTGCGAAGACACATAATAAACTTAAATTTTTTGGTACCATAGTCCTGAAAATTGAAGACTAGGCAAAATCATTATACTGCGTATTCATATTATTATAATTCCAATCCAAGAACATCCATCCCCAAGTTAATTTGGTTTGGAGCTAATATAGGTTTTCAAATCCTTGATTACATACCCACTCCTTTCTTTCATGTCTTCTTGGAGCATGTTTGTATGTAATAAAAATTTCAAAATAGCAGGAATATTAAAAAAAAATTAAAGCTATATACAAGTAGACACGGTTATGGACACAGAACAGAGCACTTCATACCCCGTCGAGTTTTTAAATTCATTGGAGTTGTCAGGTGTGCCCTCACATAAGCTGCAATTAAAAGTAGGCGTTCCAGTCATGCTTATGCGAAATTTAGATGCCCCTCGATTATGTAATGGAACGAGACTTCGTGTGACACAACTAGGACGGAACATAATTGGAGCCACCATCTTAACCGGCGTTGGCAAGGGTGAAAATGTAATAATACCACGGATCCCAATTATTCCCACAGATCTTCCATTCCAATTCAAGAGGCTGCAATTTCCTATCAAGCTTAGTTTCGCAATGACAATCAACAAAGCGCAGGGACAAACTTTAAAGGTAGCGGGGGTCCACTTAGAAAAACCGTGCTTCTCTCATGGCCAGCTATATGTAGCATGTTCGCGTGTGTCCAATGCTCAGAACCTCTTCATTTTATCCCCAGATGGTAAAACTTACAATATCGTTTACAATAGCGTATTAAAATAGTGCTCTGTTCTGTGTCCATTAAGCTGTGTACTATGTCTTTAACACTCTTCTGGAAACAAACGCTCCGAAACACTGTAAAAGCATAAATCCCTCCCCTTTGAAAGACAATTTTTGTATACGCGCTCTCCATCAAGATATGTCTTCCATATTACTCACGATAATTTTTCCGGTTTAGTGACTGCGTCTCTATTAAAATTACGTTATCTTTACTTTTAACATTAAATGCCTGTTTTTCCTTACACTATAAATGTGTCATAATCTTCTTTCTAGCGTCGTAATATCTTCATTATTGAAGGTCGTAATTCCCCTGATGGGAAATATTTTTCTCATTCAGGATTCTTTTCCATCGCTGCGTATCTTTGGCGACATAGAGCGCTGAGTGTATTTAATGAGACCACCTAATTGTACTGAAACCTCTTGGTCGTTTGCCATCGACTTTTCCAGTGATCATGAGTGCAAAGTGGCAAAAGAACTCAAGGATCATTCTTGCGCCTCATTACTTGATTTTACAATAGCCTGTATTAGTGATGGTAGCGCCCAGGTACCACAAATTATATACTTTTTCAAGGAAGTGAACCATTCCAGTGTAGTGTCGTCTGTGTATCGGTGAATAGTGATTTTAGTGCCCTCCCAGTTTACACAGTTGTTCGCCTTACGATGTGTCGTTTAGAATACACAACTAATTAATAAAACTCTATGAGTACGCGGGCGAAGCCGCGGGTAACAGCTAGTTTATTTATAAATTTTCAATGTTGAATGATTATTTTCTTTTCAGATTGGATTGCTTTGATTTAACATCATTATTTAAAGATCAAATCTGATGATGATGATGATTCAGATTCCACCCTGTTTGTTGGTAATGCAGGTATGTAATTTAATAATATTTATCTGTGATCTATCATTGGTTTAACTACTTTCTACCTTCTCAACGATTTTCAGCAGTTCCAATTATGAAGGATACTACGATTATTTTATTCATTATGTACTGCCATCTAACTACTTAGTTAACTTCTCAGCAAATGTCTTATATCAATTTAAGTTTGAATGCTTATTTAAAATATCAAATTGAAATAACGACTTCGCTTATGGATACTGTACCATTTTCTAACTTCTCCTCACCCAAAAAAGGTAAAATCAGTTGCCTCCCAGTCGCTGTCTCCTACTTAAGATATATGTTATTCATTGTTAATTAAAATTATCAAATTTCAGATAATCGAGTGCAATTTCTACTCCATCTCACTCAGCAAAGGTATAGTCTTAAGGCGGCGCCGTGCGAAATCCGACCGTCCAGTGGCGCCCTCCCATGTTTTTTAATAATTTCTTAAAATCTAGGACAAACATTAAAAATCTAAGACGGACAAATTGTAGTCCTATACGACAAGTTTATTTTAAGGTACAACAATAAGCTTTACATTGTTATGCGTCTTTAAAATCACTAAAACGGAAAATGGTGGCCACCGTTTTCCGTTTTAGTGATTTAAAATTTAAAACACAAGAAAAAGCTCATTGTTGTACCTCAAAATAAACTTATCGTATTGGACAACAATTTGTCCGTCTTAGATTTTTAATGTTTGTCCTAGATTTTATGAATTTATTAAAAAACATGGGAGGGCGCCACTGGACGGTCGGCTTACGCTCGACGCAGGCTTAAGTAAATAACACTTTGTCTAAATAAACTGTCTATTAATAAAAAAAAAACTGGAGTTTTATTTACCAACTAGCGGCCCGCCCAGCGGTTTCACCCGCTGCTAACTGATTTCCCACGGGAAACAGACCTTCTCCTGACATAAATCATACATAAAAACCTTACTCTTGAATCACTCTATATTTAAAAAAAACTTCATCCAGATCCGTTAAGTGGTTTCGAAGATTTAAGCATACAAACAAACAAACAGACGGGGACAGACGGGGGAAGCGACTTTACTGTAAATTTCGTTTTTTTAATCCCCCAAGGGATGAAATGGGGGTTAAAATTTGTATAAAAGTTCGTTGTCTTAAGTGTGATTCGTTTCAAAATAATTGATTAGACTTATGACTTAAAATAATTAAACACTTGTTTCAGCATATTTGAAATTTTACAAATACAAATACAAAATACAAATACAAAATGTTTATTATCAAAGAAAAACAACAGAATAGGTGCATATAATTCACTTTTGATAATGCTAACCATTTACACAATTTACAATTATTCTGCCTTTTTAAATATATTTTCCTGTAAATCTCACACTAGGAATAAACCTGTCACGTGAGATTTAAAATACGATTACTAAATTTCTGCGTAATTTCTTGAGTGACTGAAGGTATAAATAAGTTAGCCATCCTACTAAAATTTTACAGTAATAAAATTAATTGAAACAATACAAAATAATTTATGTATGAATTTGCGCGTGTGTGTGTGTGTGTGTGTGTGGTGTGTGGTGTGTGTGTGTGTTGTGTGCGTGTTATAATACATAACTATATGCATACTTGTATAATTAGTTCTGTAACCTCATAAGTTTGGCTCTGGAGAAACCTGACGATAACACGTTTTGCACTAATTGTTGAAAGATTTTTCACGTTGCATGACTTGACTATTTGGTTGTAAATGTGCGGAAATAGGAATTTTTTAAATCTTTTACCAAAGCTAGTGCGTACCTGCGTCGTTCTTTTTATTTTAAAAGTCCTCTTCGTGAGTAAGTTCGGATATTCGGGTGAGTTCAGTACTTCGCGGTGTGTTGAAGTAAAAGCTTTCAAGATGTACAATTGTCGCACACTGAGAACCCGAGCCTCCTCATACAAGTCAGCAGTAGGATGTCTAAAGGGAAGCCGAAGCATCACTTTCAGCACTGAACGCTGAGCACGTTCCAGAGGAAGCAATGAGGTTATACCCACTCCACCCCATACAGAGATGCAGTAGGTAATAATTGATTCGCACAAAGATTTGTAAACCAGGTTAAGAGTGGTAACCTCGGCACAGTTTCTGAGGCGTTTCATAGCGAAAATCAGTTTTCGCGCCCTCTTCGCCACAACGCTAATGTGACTATTAAATGATAGTTTTTCGTCAACTTCAATACCCAGGTATCTGGTATTTTAACCCGTAATAGGGTCAAACGGGGGTTTAAAGTTTGTATGAAAGTTCGTTTTTTAAATGAATGTGATCCGTTTCAAAATTTGTATATAGACTAATGACTTAAAATAATTAAACACGTGTTTCAGCATTTTTGAAATTTTAACCTTTAAATGGGTGAAAAGGGGGTTAAAAGTTTGTATGAAAGTTTTTTATCTTAAATGTGATCTGTTTCAAAATTTCTAATTAGACTCCTAACTTAAAATAATCAAATACGTGTTTCAGCATTTTTGAAATTTTAATCCTTAAAGGTGTCAAAAGGGGGTCAAAAGTTTACTACCAGTTGGGCTACCTGTTTTCCCATGGGAATGTGACAATTTCCCGGAATAAATTATACTTATAAACCTTCCTCTCAAGTTACTCTATCTAATTAAAAAAAACCGCATCAAAATCCGTTGGGTAATTCTAAAGATATAAGGAGACACCAAACGGGAAGCGACTTTATTTTATATGTAGTGATATCCTAAAATATCAAATAACTATCATTAAAGTACCCATAGAGTAGAATATTGCAGATTTATCGATAACAACCGTACAGCACTAATTATCGATAGCGATAAATCTTTCGAGGGCAGCACTATCAATACATACAGCTATAACCTTCTTGGCTATATAAATCTGCATGGATAATATGCGACGCTAGCGCTATACGTGCGAAAGAGGTAATAGGGCTCATGTGGCTGTCTTATCTGTAGCTAGTCTACATATAGTTAATTTGTGGTCTACACCAGATAAGACAGCCACATGAGCCCTATTACCTCTTTCGCACGTATAGCGCTAGCGTCGCATATTATCCATGCAGATTTATATAGCCAAGAAGGTTATAGCTGTATGTATTGATAGTGCTGCCCTCGAAAGATTTATCGCTATCGATAATTAGTGCTGTACGGTTGTTATCGATAATCTGCAATATTCTACTCTATGGGTACTTTAATGATAGTTATTTGATATTTTAGGATATTGGTAAATAAAACTCCAGTTTTTTTTTTATTAATAGACAGTTTATTTAGACAAAGTGTTATTTACTTAAGACTATACCTTTGCTGAGTGAGATGGAGTAGAAATTGCACTCGATTATCTGAAATTTGATAATTTTAATTAACAATGAATAACATATATCTTAAGTAGGAGACAGCGACTGGGAGGCAACTGATTTTACCTTTTTTGGGTGAGGAGAAGTTAGAAAATGGTACAGTATCCATAAGCGAAGTCGTTATTTCAATTTGATATTTTAAATAAGCATTCAAACTTAAATTGATATAAGACATTTGCTGAGAAGTTAACTAAGTAGTTAGATATGCAGTTCATAATGAATAAAATAATCGTAGTATCCTTCATAATTGGAACTGCTGAAAATCGTTGAGAAGGTAGAAAGTAGTTAAACCAATGATAGATCACAGATAAATATTATTGAATTACATACCTGCATTACCAACAAACAGGGTGGAATCTGAATCATCATCATCATCAGATTTGATCTTTAAATAATGATGTTAAATCAAAGCAATCCAATCTGAAAAGAAAATAATCATTCAACATTAAAAATTTATAATTAAATACTACCGAAATGAAACCGTCTGCCGACTGTTATTTTGTTTACATTTACATTGTGATCAGATCCCTTAAGTACCTACACACCAAGCAAGCAAGCAAGGGTATGCAACTGAAGAATTAGAATACCTACATATAGTAGCGAGGGTATAATTTAATGAGCTTCATCACTTAAAAGCTTAAAAAGGATACAGCTTACCATTTGTAGTTAGCAGTTTAGTAAGTTCGATTTCGGACTCAGCTCCTTTTGTCTTGGTCAAATTGCGTCTTATCCAAATGCCGTTTTACCCACTCGTTTTCACATCCATATAATGGGGGTCGTATGGTCCTCAACTCGAGCAATAAATAATTTGGGGATAAATCAACTCAAGCAATGGTTTATGTAAAATAACACAAGAAATTGGTCAAGTTTATAACAAAATAACACGCAATCCACTACGGCCAGCGCGTCGTCATGGCGAAAAGTCAAAATAACAGATCAGATGACTTTGACAATATTTTTTTCTTAAACCAACATGGCGCTTTAACTACCCGATTGAAGCGCCAGTGCGAATAACCTGACATACAGCTGTCAGGCCCCTGCTAGTCTACATAAGGTTAATTTGTGGATTTTCCGATGAATTGTTTTTATATAATCATTGTTATCTAAGTTTATTTTATTTTATTTTTGTACATGTCTATATAAAATATTTTTGACTTATTTATTTTTATACGGGTATAGGTATGGAAGAACAGACACAAGATGTGAAGTCGTTTTATAACGCGGCATCGGTATACCAGCAAAGTGGAAAATTCCTCCACAAACGTGACAAATTTCATGAATCCAAGAAGGCTTACGATCAGGCGTACACGAATGCTGCGGAAAATGACCATCTACTTATCAACCGCAGTTGCCTATATTTGTTTTATTAAGCTGTTGGTGTTATGAACAATTGTTCAAATGAGTTGTCGATCTTATGGTGTTGATATTATGGATGAAGGAAAAATGGCTGTTGATATTGAGTATGAATTTCATATGATTCTGTTATAAGAAACTACCCTAAAAGCTTTGGTGACCCAAAAGTAGCTCAACGAAATGCATTGCACACTTTAGAAGAAGCAGAAAATCTAAATATGCGATGCTGGTTGCACTATGAAATATCACAGCTGCAGAGAACTCTAAAGGATTATCCGTTGGCTTACTTTCATGCACAAATTTGTCAACAAGAGGCGGAAAAATTTGGAAAACATGTCTGGTGGTTAAACGGTTGCTTTTCGCTGATCAGTAATGATATTCATCAAGGTGATGTATGTGATGTGGTCAATTTAGCAAAAGAAGCTAATGAATGGGCAAAACAAGAAGACAAAGAAGTAGAGATTCAGCAATTTTTGTTGCATTGCAAAGAACTAGCCAAAGAAACGTCAGAGGCTGATGCTTATAAAATAGAAAAGCGGAAGAATAATATATTGAGTGTAATGTCTAAAGACACTGCCAGAGAAACTAAGTTGCTATTCCATAGAATGCCTAGAGTTCCACCACAAAGGCAGATGTCTTTATTTCCTAGTAATGACCCTAAAAAAATTATGGACATGCAGCCAGTGCGAAAAAAGGCACTGCAAAACAATTTGACAATAGTACCTGGTCCTCCAAAAAAGGTGACAACTGTTTCACGTACCTTTTTACCTGGTCGCCTGGTTATAAAATATTAAAAAAAAACATATTTTACTATCACTGCATTGCAAAGTACAAAATAAAGTCACTTTCCGAGTCCCTTTGTATGCTTAGGTCTTTCAAACTCTGCGTAGTATCTTAGAAGATTCTCTAAAACTACGCAACGAATTTTGATACAATTTTTTTAATAGACAGAGTGATCCAGGAGTGTTTAGGTACCTCTTACCGCGAAAAGCTTAGTTCCTTCAGGAAAACAGGTAGCAGCGGGTGAAACCGCTAGGCGTGTCGCTAGTACAAACATAATTCAATTCAGAGACTACGGGACATTTTATTGTGTAATTTTCAGATACTCGTGGTTTTTCCAGACATTGATGATTCAAAGTGTATCGACATTTGAAGCAGGAACTTCTAAAAACTCTTCTAGGGCACTGAGTAAGGCATGATTATTCTGGACGTTTACAAGAATCTCAGAGGAACTCACATCCACTAAGAGTATGGTTGCCACGCCTGAGCGAAAGCCGCGTGTCCCAGCCATATATCGCTCTCGTATTGAAATTAGCTTAGAACCATGTTACTTTCTCGTATTGAAATTCTAAAACGCGTCCAAAAAACTTATCAAACTAATGATGCTGCATGCAGCTGACGGAAACATTGTATGCTAGGCTATCAGTTTATTTGAAAAAAGTGGAAGCCTTGACGAAATCTACATTACAGACGACAGATGACAAAACTGATAACTCATTTTTCTCGGAGACTTTGCATGCTAGACTGTTTCTTTGACAAAACCTACATTTAAGGACGGACGGACTGAAAGGACGCAGGTTCAAATCCTGCCCGCGGAAGATAGCTGTCCAACTTAAAACGCGTTAATCTCGGAAAGTATTCATTTGAGACTACCATTTTCCTGCAGGAAATTGTAGATTCTGTCGACATCTACATTTCAGATATCAGCTGTAAAACTTTAAATACCTATGGTAGGTATGTTTCTTAGCACCCTGCAACTGAGATATTTTTATACTTAAAAACTTTACCTCTAGTTATTTTACTCTTTTGGCATTTTGCTTGTTCGAATAATTTATATAATTTGATGCACCTTTGACACTTTTGTGTTTCTAATTTTGCACCGTAGTTATTTTGCAATGTAAGCATTTACAGAAAGCACACTTGCCACCCCTTGCGATATATGTTATTTGTGACAGCAGCAACCCTACTTAAGAAGTGACAATATCGCGATAATCGAAAAAAGGCTCGCGTGAACTTTCCGTAAACCTCTATGTTGTGCTCTGGCTGATTCTGGCCCAAAGTTTTGGCCTTTGGCCAGTGGCAGTGTTCAATGATGGCAGTGATGGCAATGGAAGCCGAATCATGAAAAACCCTCTGATACCCTCTGGTAAAGACTCTGGTTAGCTCGGATACCTCAGTGGCTCGTATACACAGAACACTATATAATCCTCATTGCTCGTCACTCTCGTTAACATAGACATTTATAATTTTTTTCATGATTCGGCTTCCATTGCCATCTGACGATGATTCTGCCAAAGTCAAGGTCAGGAAAAACAGTAGTAAAAAAAACAAATACGCACAGAATACTTCACGCCAAGTGAGTATAGTATTCTTTGACTATTATAATTTGATTATAATGGCACGGTTGTTTTTATCCCTGTCATATTTTTTATTTAGTTTTATGCATTTTATTTATTTTTGGGAATCATTTTACAACTTTTACAATATTTTGAGAAATAATATTTTAATACATTATTACTTTAATATACATCGTAAATGTTTATATAATGATGGAAGAAACAATAAAAAATGTGAAGCCGTTTTTTAACGCGGCATCAGTATACCGCACAACTGGAAAGTTCTTGCATAAACGTGAGAAGTTTGACAAAGCAAGGCAAGCTTATGATCAGGCATACGAATACGCAGCTAATGATGTTAATGTTCTCATCGACCGCAGTCGCTTCGGTGCTGAAGCCTTCTTTCCGAAACAGGCTCTCAAAGATGCAGAACAAGCTCTTGCTATAGAACCACGAAACTTACATGCTTTAAAGGCGTTGGCTGCTGCAAAAAGCTTAATGCTCGAATTTGAAAAATCCATCATTCTAAACAGCAATGGGTATAAACGTCGCCGCAAGCCCGGGTACTTCAGAGAAGGAATAAATCAAGGAACTGCTTGCATAAAACAAACAATTGGAAAAAACGCTGGTGATGTCATGAAGCATTATCTTCCAACTATCCAAAAACACGCTGAAGAGATCCAAGATGCATCGTCAACATCACCTTTATATAAATTGGGAAGCAAAAAACATGTTTGTCGTATACCGAGCACCAAAAGTTTCGTGAAGAAAACCCCTCACGAAGTACCTCGCAAAGAACTGCTTTCACGAGTTCTGGCTTATAAGTATCTTGGCCCGTTGGCGTTTGACAAATTCTTTCTCAAAGATTTCGTTGACGATACTCGTCTCGAGTCAGCCAATAAAGAAAGCAGCAAAAAACTAAAAGAGGTAGCCGGTGACGCTCTCCAAACATTAACCGAGAGACAGAATTTGTTGCACGCTCAGTGTCTATACTACACTTTGCAGCTAAAACAAACAGAATCCCAGCGTCAAAGTAATTATAAAAATAAACTGCTTGAGAACGTACGACAAATAAACCAAAACCAAGCTCAACATTACCTTAAAAAAATCGAAGCTTGTAGAACAGAAAATCAAATAAACGACATGATGAGAATAGTAAAGAACATGCAAAACTTTCTGGATACAACAACAAATTACAGATTCCCGAATAAATATTATTACATTGATCGTTTGTACAGTAACGTTGGGCGAGGAATATTATCACAGCATAGATTATCTGTCACGAGTAGTTATGAAAAGAACCGGAGTCGCGTATCTTTTTTAATGGGTCTTAAACCAAAACGACTACCATCACATGACTCTGTTATTAAAAACTACCCTAAAAGATTTGATGACCCAAGAATAGCTCTGCAAAATGCATTACAAACTTTGGAAGAAGCAGAAAATCCGAATATGCGATGCTGGTTGCATTATGAAATATCTCAGCTGCAGAGAATACTAAAGAATAATCCTTTGGCTAAATACCATGCACAGATTTGTCAAAAAGAGGCAGAGAAATTTGGAAAACCCGTCTGGTGGTTGAATGGTTGTTTTTTACTAATCAGTTTTGGTGTTCAACAAGGTGATGTAAACGAAGTTGAAGGCATTGTACAGGACGCGTACAAATGGTCAAAAATCACTGGCAAAAAGGAAGAGACTCAAGATTTTTTCTTGCATTGCATTGAACTAGCTCAAAAAATGGCAGAAATGGATTCGGCATTAGACGTTGTAAAGCGCAAGAATGATATAGTGAATGCTATGGATAAAAGCGTTGCACAAGATGTAAGGTTGCTATTCGACAAAATATCTAGGGTTAAAACAGGAAGGCAGTTTACAGTGTTGCCTGGTAATAAGCCTGAAAGATTGAACATGGAACCAGTGCGAAAGAAGACACAGCAAAGGCACTTAACAATAGTTCCTGGTCCTACAAAAAAACTGCCCCGGATTTCGCTTTTCAGTATATCTTGAGGAGTTTAAAGGTAAACTAAGCTTAACAAAGTTTTTGATAAATGAAAATAAGAAATTGAAAAAATGTCAGCGCCCGCTGGGACTTGAACCAATTTCTTATTTTCATTTATGAAAGTAATATAGCACTGTGCGTGCAAAATAAAACCATAGTACATTTAAAGTTTTTGATACAGTTTTTATTTAAATGTGACCAATTAAGATCTCATCCGGTGCTACTTTTTCGTCGGATTAAAATCGTTTTCAATTCATTTATTTCAGTTTTATTTTTGAGTACCTTTACAGAATCTGCATAATCCGTAGTATTATAAGTGAAGAGTTATAAAAGTAGTTTATGCAACTGTCATACAATGGGGGTCATTAGAATGCGAGTGACTGTTTGACACGAGCATTCTAATGCCTAATTATATGCAGTTGCATACACTATTTTATCTACACTCTAAAATATAAACTCAGTTAAACACTTTTCCAAACGTCCGCACCGGCGATTGCAAGGCCCGATACATGGTCAAATTCAATACGAGAACGTAATGTGGCTTGATATTATGAATTTTCGAAGATTCTTTACTAACAGTTGTTTAGATGTCGAGTCTCAACAACAAATAACTAAACAACTTAACAACAACTGAACAACACTGAATAACAACTGAACAACATCGGAATAACAACTGAACATCATCTAAACAACTGCTCAACATCTGAACAACAACTAAACAACATCTGAACAACAACTGAACAACATCTGAACAACAACTGAACAACATCTCAACAACAACAGAACAAAAACCTATTAAAACAACTGAACAACATCCGAAAAATTACCGTACAGAACAACAGTCAGGTGCGGCGGAAGATTGCGATTTGAGTATTGGCAAAAAAAACTTCGTTTCATTTCTCAACTTTATCGTAGTAAGAGTTTTCTCATTAAGTCATTACGCTTCTGTAATTTATAGTAAACCCTAGTTTTTATAGGTAGAATGCATAAAGTAGGTCTTTATGCAACTGTTTTCGAATTCATAATTTGAACATTATGAGACGAGTGTAGATAAAATAATAGATAATAGTATTGTTCTACGATTTTAAAATATTATTGTTCAAGGATAGTTTGCTCAATTTCGAGGAGATTCTCATCAAAACACACACACACACACATTTTGAAGCCTATTTTGTATTACAATAAGTCAGTATAACTGTACCCACTTAATAAATAAACCATTTCTAATAGTTAATTTCTAAATTAACAGTTAAGTATTTAATGTTACAATAATATGATATTGCTAATTGCTCCTTTTATTACTTAAGTAATAGGCAATCTAATTGCCTTTCGTTTTAAGTTAAGTCTTCATTCGGTTTCTAATATAAAGCCTTGCGGGGTAGGCAGAGCGTAAACGGTCGTAATAAACTAAATTAAGCCACGTCTGACAATAATATAAGGGTCCTTCCGAAAATTGTGTTTTGCCACATTAACAGGTTGTCAGCCCTTCGTCTAAAATTGCAGTACACATGTAACCCTCGAATACCTTAGTCGCCTCTTACGACACCCACGGGGAAGAAATATGGGGTGATGCTATTCTAAGCCGGAATCACTTGGTGATTCTAATTTTATGCAATGCATAATCACGATATTTATTATAATAAAGAGTCTGATTCATTTTATATGTTATTTTTTTCGACATTATATTATCCCTAAGTAACAAAATATTTTTACCAGGATATGCCGGCTTAGAATAGCATCAACTCAATTCTACACGTTGGTCTAGTGAAATGCGACTTAGGGCTAAATACAGGCAGGGAATAAGTCCGGCTGAACGATCCCACTAAGCGGTGGAAGGCTCCGTAAGGCGCCGCCGCCTGGCTAGCGACCACCATCCCACCGAAGTTGGGCGCCAAGTAGCTTGCTGCGTTCCGTCAGTGTGTGGGAGTGCCAGTGCCCTAACAGGCTTCTTCTGGGTGAGCTCGCTCCATCTCTGTTCATGACCCAGACTAGAGTCAAGAGCAAACCTATAATTAATAAAAAAAAATTAACAAAATGGGCAGCAGTGGAACCTGTGAATGCAACATCTTGCACTGCGCTCGCCCATTCGCCTGCCAAGAGGTGGTGAATTGGTGATTATGGCATCACCCTAGGGGGAAGTCTATGTCCAACAGTGAACAGCTGTGGCTGATAGATAATGTTTGTACCGGTCTGGACGACTGAATATCCGTACTAATATTATAAATCTAAGAGTTTGTGTGTGTGTATGTATGTATGTTTGTGAACTCTTCACGCTTAAACGGCTTAACCGAAATTTGGAACACAGGTAAAGTATAACTTGGAATAACACATGGGCCACTTTTTATTGCAGGTAAACAAGAATTACCACGGGAAAATGAGTGGCGAAACCGCTGGGCCGAAATCTAGTTTTTAATATTAGGTCCAAAAATATACAATTTCTTAACGGAAAAACTATAAGTATGAAATGGTCTAACAAAAATATAAATATTTTATAATTTTACTTATGAACCTAAGACTTGAGACTAAATTATAATTCCACGCCCTTAATACTTAATCTTAATTACTAAGTTGAACTTAACATCTTAACTGGGTCAAAACAAATGACTTAGCAAGTAACTTAATGACAATAATTTGACTTGATGAGTGGAGTTAAGCAGGAATAGTAAGGCACGTACATTATTGTCCTGGGGTGTTTTTCCCACGGCATAGTTTGTGACATAGACTGAGTAACATGAGAAGACTCGATACCGTTTTTTATTTGTGATTAAATGTGACAAAATAGCAGCGATTTTTTCAAGGTAATATGTATTTTATACAAATTGGTAGCAGTTTTTGTATCAGTAACATGTATCTGATATAAAATGACAGTAATTTTTGTATCGGTAACATGTATCTGATATAAAATGACAGTGATTTTTGTATCGGTAACATGTATCTGATACAAATTGGCAGCAATTACTGTATCGGTAACATGTATCTGATACAAATTGGCAGCAATTACTGTATCGGTAACATGTATCTTATACAAATTGGCAGCAATTTTTGTATCGGTAACATGTATCTGTGTCGTATCAATGGGTCAAGTCACTAGCGGAGAGGAGAGAAGATTGGAAGTTACTCCACCGACAAGAGTTTGACTCTTAAATTTGAAGAAGAACATGTATCTGACATAAATTGGCAGATTTTTTTGTAGCAGTAACATGTATCTGATATAAAATGACAGTGAATTTGGTATCGGTAACATATTGTATCTGATACCAAACATACCACACACTGAATTTAACATTGTTATTGAGTACCAAATTTTTAAAACACTTCCCGTGTTAGGTATACAATTTTTGAAAACTGTGCAAAATTTTCGAGTGTGGGCAGGATTTGAACCTGCGACTTTCGCATTACTAGTGGCGACGCCTCTTCCATCTGGGCTACCGCAGCTCATTTCTTGCCCGCCAACATTGTTATTTTGATGGCGTCCACAAGAATGTTTCATTGAAAATCCAGGTAGGTACATTTGTTTTTGAATTTGAAAGAGCATATTTCAAAATTGGTCTAATCTTAAAAGGTAAATTCAGTAATTGCCAAAAAGACCTTTTTAGGATGGTTGTGTAGTCAGTGTTATTTTAACTTAGATACTTAGTAAGTTGGACTAAAGAAGCACAGTTGGGGTCGGTAGTGGAAGGACGTATCTTTTGTTAAGTTGACCTTTTCCAATGTTAAATAATGTCTGGGAAAAAGCTTTGGCGTGCTTCTGCATCTGTACCGTCCTCATTTATTGTGTGGAAAGTTCAGTGTTATCTTTTAACTATATCTCTTCTAGGTTAATAGTGCCAGCAGTAGACCTAAGCAAGTGAAGGGACAGTGATATATTTTTTAGGATCAGCTTAACTAGCCCTATCGTTTCATACCACACACAATATATTTCTGAAAAAAAAATCCTATATAAAAAAATATGTCCTCTCTGTTTTTTATCTTTCCAACTACGAGTCAAATCGATTATTTAAGTCTAAAGACCAATCGTGCTGGTTTTCATTAAACTGTACCTTCACTTGCAACATTTTCGTAAGAATTGGTTTCTGAGACGCTCTCTTTTCGTGTGGAACACCGAGTCGTCCAACGACACAATGAACCCAGGGACGCTGGGACTACTAAATAGAGAATTGACAGAAGGACGGCTCGCCTCCTTTTTGATGATTTATACCTACTCTGCTAGGGTTGCTACTGTTTTCTTACTGTATGTGAAGAATGGATTACCTAAGTAATACATAGTTACGCTACTTTCAGTTCACCCGTAATCATTGTCACGGGCAAAAAAAAAAGTGTTAACCTGAGCTAAATCATAACCTTAGAACAAAATGTACTTAGGTTCTTACCAAAAATATTAGTATTTTACGAGCGAAAAATATGCTATTAGAAAAGTTGCTATGATATTTCTCATACTGAGGCACAGAGGCGCCCTCAATTTCCACGCCTATTCTCTTACCGCACAGTCTCTACCCACTTTTGGCATTTAGCATAGTTCCTTAGTAAGTAAATTATGAATGGAAAATAGCAAACAAGGACACATTGAACGTTTTCCTATCCTTTTAATATTCTGAGACATACAATCGCAAACAAATCAAATCACCAGCCAACCAGACTCAACCATTATTTATTACGACATATGATAAGGGACCCTTCACACACCGTAACTCGGCGGACAGACGCCGTCCAAGTGACCCTAATAAGGCCCGGGCTTTGCACAGCGCCTTATTCGGAAGGCCGCTGCGTGACGTCATTAAGGTTAAATGTCAGGCTAGTGGCGCCTTCGAACAGGGAAAAAACTGAACACGCCGCTCGAAAATCCAGATACACATACTCATATCACGCCTTTTATCCCTTGCGGGGCAGAGCGGCCGCAAAAACGGCCATTTACGCTACGTCTAACAAATATTTGAGGGTCTATATAAGAGGAAAATCCATATAAGCATATTATTAGATTTATTACTTAATTTTATGAGAATTGGAACCCATGACAGGTAACGCTTTTTTATAAATTTTGGCCTAGGCACATAACTATAACGTAGGTACAATTTGCAACAAGATTTGATTACAGCCAAGGATTTTACTATTCGAAGGCGCCACTAGTCCGACGTTTAACCTTAAGGCGGCTGTCAGGAGAGAATGGGAATGAGTTTTGTGTGGGCTTGCTTAATTTGTAACATAATAGGTTATAGGACTTAAAGCCATCCAATTAGGCTGGTATTTTGATCGAATTACTCAGGGTACCTATATTTAATTGGTAAACTTCCTTTGTAAATGTAACACATTGCACTGCGTTTGCCAACTCCCGGCTGCCAAGCACGGTGTTAGTTTGAAAAAATTATAAAGTAGACCCGTGTCTTGAAATTGCCTGTAATATTCGGTTCTTCTTTTTATTCGCTGAGTGACAAAACACCTTATTATTTATTATTGTCACATTTTTTAACCATACCGAGCCTCTTACATGTATATGAAATCACATAAATCATGTTACATTTTCTATAGTGGCCAGTAATGATTTTAAGGTAAGTAGGAGCGACTGCCCTTTCATTGACGCTGCGTCGGAGAGAAACACCCTGCAAATTTTATTTGCTTCAGTCAATTTAACTCTCAGAATAATCTGACACTTTATCTAATTTTAACGCCTGTTACATACATCACGCCCATATCCCTGGCAGAGTAGGCTGAGCGTAAACGGCAGTAAAAACGAACATTTACGCCACGTCTAACAAACATTTTTAAGGTCATTCAGAAAATTGTGTATCGCCAGAGCCTGTTAATCGTGACAAATCAGATGTACATTATCCAATACTTTAATAATATTCAGTTAGATGTCAAAGGTTAAATTAAAATCTATCCAGCGATACCTAAAATAGCCCTCGACGATTGACCTAATAAGGCCCAGTACAGCCTGACGGGCCATACTTGGAAGGCCGTATCATGACATCATAACCCACTAGTTCAGCACCGGTTATGCTGTGTGGGTAGATGAACCTACGCCTTTAGGACCTGACTGGATTAGACAGTTATACAAGCAAGAGGCATAAAATTAAGGCGAGTGTGGTCGTGAACGGCCTCGACAGTGGAGCCACTTCACAACAAAAAAAACTCTTTACACAAACAATCTATCAGAATATCCGTCACTCAAGTTTCTAGTATTATCCTTAAGAAAAATTAAAACCTACAAACTAAATGAAATATTTGCTGCAATTAAGTAATGGAAAAAAAATCCTTAAAACGGCAACTTTTAGTATTAATTGCCATAACTTTAATTACAGCGAATATTTCATTGAGTTTGTAGGTTCTAATTTTACTTAATTATAATACTAAAAACTTGAGCAACGGATGTTCTGATAGATTATTTGTATAAAGAGTTCTTTTTTGTGAAGTGGCGCCACTGTCGAGGTCATTGACATCTTTACTATAGATCCAAAGTCGTATGAGGACTCAGAAAAATATCTACTCAAAATCTTATATTCAAAAATCAGCCTTAAAGTTTCAGTAAATATTTTTACTGAAATATTGTGTTCTGAAGGTTAATGGCGGACATTTTGATTCTGTATTCAGCAGTAAATGTCTTCTGCAAGATTTACTTTGTTGTTTTAATAACAAAAACATCTTAATTTAAATACCTATCTACAAGTGTAATGTGTGAGTACAGCAATAATAACGGCGAGCGTGTATAAAAAAAGTTATCTACATAATTTATAGGAAGATATTCGAAATTGAATTACAAACAATCTTTTTTTATGTTGTAAATCATAAAAATATAATATTCAACTCCAAATAATCTCGTAACTGCCAAATATAATGTTACCTTGAAAGCGTATTTTGAAAATTATCGCAAAATATACTTACATACAGATATTACAGATCGTCATCAGGCGGTTAGACAAGGATAAAACTAAACTTATTTGTCGGAAAGTGACAGTGCTAATTTAAGGTAAATTAAGGGAATTTATTTCATGAGTTGAGACCATAGGCCTTTTGATAGTATATAGAATGAAACGAAGCTACATTCTGAGCTTTCTATAGACACTGACATTAATTCCTTATTTTAATTTTGTTCATGTTTCTTTACGATGATTTTGTAAAAAAAAAGAAACTGTTTTCTCTCAATTAAAATAATTTATCAGAGTTTTTTGGTACTGGTTATAGGATAAAACTCAACTTTTTATTTACGTACCACAAAATTCTTGGCACATTATGATATACACACATATCACGCCTATAATCCTTTGCGGGGTAAGCAAAACGAAAACAGCCGCGAAAAACGGACATTAACGCCATGTCTGACAAATATTTGAGGGTCATCCGGAAAATTGTGTATCGCCATTCTGTGGTATCGCCTAAGTGACAGATTGTCAGCCCATCGCCTAAAATTGCAATAAACACCCTTAAGTTCCTAAGTCGCCTCTTACGACTCCCAAGGGAAAGAAATAGGGTGATGCTATTCTAAGCCGGCATCACATGGCATGATATTACGGTGTGAATATGATGATGTATGAGTAATCTAATAAACACATCAACTTTGTTAACAATAAAGTAACGTTTTGAACTCGGGCCAATGTTTACCATCAGACGTTACACACATGTCATTCTTACATACATGCGTCTGTTAAGTTTATGTATGTGAAACTTCAAATAACCCCCTTTATAGCTCATGAAATACTGGAATAGACATGACAAGAATGTTTTCAATAATGTGTTTTCGTTTCCGTGTAATATTTACACGTTTTGTAAGCATGAATCAACATTTTTCCGCCAAACAGATTATTGCATACTATGTTAAGTCTGTGGTCTAAAAATCCAACTTTTACGGTTTGATTACAGAAAAGTGCTGTTTAAATTATTTTTCTATATGAATTGACGTTGTCAAACAGCTAAAAATATTACTGTAATTTGTTGTAATAACAAGGTTAATAGTGTTTTTTCAGAGCCAGTTTTCACACATGTAGTTCACACGCTGAATTTCAGACTGTAAAAATAATAGGTGAAGGTTTTTAAGGGAAAGATCTAGCTCATAAAAGTGAACAACTTTCCCCAAGGAACAAAGGTCGAAATATCATCTCCCATACAATATGTTCCAGACGACCGGGTCAATTCGTATGGTTTATATTTCGACCTATGTTTCTTGGGGAAAGTTGTTCAGTTTCATGGACTGCTACACCCTTTGAAACATATGCAGCTATTAATTTTACCCTGAAATGGGTGGATGTAGTCTGATGATGATGACAATTAATTTAATATTTATACATATAACTTTTAATATTATAAATGCGTAAGTTTGTATTTGTTACTTCTTCACGCAAAAACTACTGAACAGATTGTAATGAAATTTGGCACACATATGAGAGGTTACATGGATTAACACGGAGGATAGTTTTTATTTTATGCGGGTAACGCCGCGGGTAACAGCTTGTTATGTTATAGGTCCAAAAATATTCACAGGATTTGAGTTTCAACCCACGTTTCTAACCAAAATTTGATATAACTCTATTGTTTGTCTAAACATGTCGATTAATAAATGAATTTCTTATAAAAAGTTGTGATAAACAGCGTAGGTGTTATTATTTCCGCCACATGCCATCACGGATGACTAAACATCTGTTAGTGAATAGTTTAAAAACTATGCCAAGGTCCCCCATTCATAAAACTTCACAGTTTAGTAGAATGGCATCCACTGTTGTCAATATTGACGTTGTCTTGTAATGTGCCGGTATATTGTAACAATGTCTGTGTAGTGAACGCCGTGTGGTGCCGGCTTAGAATAGCATCACCCTAATTATACTCGTGCGTGAGTGTCGTAAATAGCGACTAAGGCGTATTCATCCAGAGAATGTGTAGTAGCGTGACATGTGAATGCAATATCTTGCACTGCGCTCGCTAATCCGCCTGCCAAGCGTGGTGTAAATGGTGGCAATACCCCCCAATAGGGGGAGCCCCATGTCCAGCAGTGGACTGTTGTGGCTGTTGTTTATAGTTGTTTAGTGGTGGTACCACGAATCTGGGTTAGTTTTGTGTGGGGTTGTCAAATCGTTATTATTCGGTCTTTTCCCGCACCAACGAGATTCAGATCATCAGTTCCATTTTAATTATTTCTACTTTTTGCATGTTGCAGTATATTTATTGATAGGATGTTAATAATTGGAATGTAATCACTAAATAGTAAGATAAGATCAGATTATTCTTAATAATAAACTAAATTACAAATAGGTAACACCATACAAAATAATTATGAGTAATTTATACTTCTTGAGGAGTATAAAATAAAAGTCGCTTCCCGTGTCTCTATGTATGCTTAGATGAAATGGATTTTGGTGCGGTTTTCTTTAATAGATAATGTAAATTCAGAGGTAGGTTGTATATCTAGATCGCCGAGGTTTCATCCGCTGCCTATCATTTTCCCGTGGTAATACTTGTTTTCCCGCGGTAAAAAGTAGCCTTTATGTTATTCCGGGTTACTCTGTACCTGTGTTCCTTTCATCAAATACCGTCAAGCCGTTTGAGCGTGAAGAGGTAACAAACATACATTCATACACACACACTAACTCTCGGATTTATAATTATTAGTACGGATTAAAGACGAGAAAAGGTCTTTTCCCGGGAAATCGGTTAGCAGCGGTTAAAACTGCCGCTAGTAGTAAGGTAAATGATTGTGTTGTGCAGTCTGTCTGTGCCATGCCTTGTCGATTCAAAAGATAAGATAAGATTAGATTCATTTATTTCACATTATGAAATCCATAATTACAGTGCTTAAACTTAAATATAGCTGTAAGTTATTTTATACCATAAATCTGAATCTGAATAAGTAAATATGTCAGAGGATAATGTCCTCCTTTTATTTAAAGTAGGATTAAAACCCACACCAACAGATAAACAATAAACATTATTGCGATAAATGACGCGTAAACAATCGCTTGTTTCAACCTATAATGAATGTTAATAAATTCTAGACCACAACCTGTCCTACAAACCGACAACACATATTGTCTCTATGTTTACTATCTATATAGACAAGGTCACAGTCACATACATAATATATATAATTAGATTCTTTAGTAATCTACACACGCCAACACATAACAATCATTTTTCTGTACATGATCGTATCTGGCAGGTATATTTGGTATTCATTGCTGGCTTAGAAGGAATGCAGTGTTGCAATAAGGCCTTTTTTGACAGTTGTTTTCAAAATAAAAAAGCTATTAAACACCATCGATAGACGGCGTTGAACATCTAAAAGGACAAACTTACTGGGGAGTTTGAGTACAACGACCCATTGAACTTCCTTTTAAATTTGTGAAGAAGTAATAATTAGAGTTTGATTGAAAGTTTATATTTTTTATTTCTGGACTCTATGATTTTAGCCCCGGGGCTAATCTAATCACCCAGAGAAGTTTTGTGGTTGTTCAGCAAGACTGGGCTTACGAGTTGTTTTGGTAAGAACGTATTGGACTGAATCTACCCGGCACGTGCTGGTAGTTCCCAAAGTGGGGAACGAATGAGGGACCTCCGCGCCCCCGCCGGCGGGGGCGTCGGTTGCTTGAGGAGCTTGTGGAGTGTGATCTACTCGCAATGGCTGCAGCAGTGGCTACTGTGATTTCGTCATCCTCTTCCGAAAGGACGTGTCTCGGACGGTGTTTGAAAGTATAGAAATAATTTTAACTGTCTAACTATGGTAATTTGATATCGCAAGCAATAATTAAAGAACTACGCGTTTGAGAAAGGAACGCCAGCAAAGTTACGAGGAACAAAATAGTTCACTACTACTAAAACGCTAATTTCATTATCTGCGTGACTACTTTCGCGGTTGTTTACACTATTCATAGTTACAATTTAAACGGGTTCTTATCGTCGAATGATTTTTATATCAGAAAAACCTGCTCAAATGAATTGCATGACTAGTAAAAAGACCCCCAGATCTTTAACGCCATCTATTGGCTTAGAGAAGCGTACGTGATAATAATACTTTTTTTAAAGAAATATAATATATATATAAAATATATATATATATATATATATATATATAAAATATATATATATATGTTTGTAACCTAGTTTAACATTTATGTAAATATTTTCTAAATTATTTCTAATAAAATTAGTGGGATGAAACTAAGAAATATATTATTGAGTTGTAAAGGCGTCACTGGTTGCAGTTTCGAAATAGTATGCTGTTCTCATCTTGTGATAAGTTCAATGTTACGTACTAGGTACATCACTACTTTGTCATATGTAGTACCTACTAATAAATTCGATTGGTACAAATAATTTATGCAGCATTTGTCATAAGCTAATATTAGTATACATGACTTTTTATACGACATCTTTACTACTTAGCTTAACGTTTAGCACAATACCCAAGTATCTATTGTAACTCAAGACTTTGACATTCGCCTTTGACAAATTTTTGCCCTACATTGATCCTTTCCACCAAAATGAAATGTAGCTCAAAAGTGTATGTAGTTTAAAAAAAAAGTCTAAAAGGTCACTCTTGCGTATATCCTCACCTAAGTCATTTATGGAATTATGAACAATAGTAAAATTTAATCTGTGTAATCTGTTCTGTTTGTTTGTCAAAAATATAAGGTGTAAAAAAATTTGCTGAGAATATTTTAAGGGGTGAACCAGTACGTGAAACTGAACAACTTTCCCCAAGGAATATAGGTCGAAATATGAAAAAATTATTTGACCCTCCCATACTTAGTATTACCCGGCCGGGATAATTTGTATGGGAGGGCCAATTTTTTTTTCATATTTTGACCTATGTTCCTTGGGGAAAGTTGTTCAGTTTCACGTACTGGTTCACCCCTTAAAATATTCTCAGCAAATTTTTTTACACCATGTATACTTACTTACATATTTTTCAAAACATGTAAACAAAGCAATATACATATTTTGCCCTACACCAACCTTTTGCCGCCAAAAATAAAAGCAGTTTTTGCAATAAAAGTGATCAAAGTGAACCAGTCCCGAGTTGTTTACAAAACGAGTCCTGTAGGTCACTCTCGCGCATGTCCTTACAACCGGTTTAGACCCTTGCGCTGAAAGATTATTTCTTTGTCCATTGCTGTTTTATTTTGTCCATATTTCTTACCGATAATTAGGTAGGTGGTTCAGCCTGATGTCCTAATCGAACTAGGAAAATTTATAAAATACAATTTTAGAAAACTTGCAAATTTTTGTTCTTTGTATACCTACTAGTATCGACGCCTCTTTCTTTCATCTGGGGTATGTTCAATCGACCATTAATAATATATCTTTCGTAGCTCTTTTAAACTTTGACTTCGCTGAACGGTATGTAATATGTATATGGACGACGAAAGAACTTTTTAGTTTAAAAAGCTACGAAAGATATATTATTTATGATCGATTGAATGTACCCCAGGGCTACATCCATTGCCCGCCAATTTTGCAAATGTATCTTGATTCCAATCACGCGTGGCACGGCTCTATCTACTGGGTTAATTTTGCAACTAATTCCCAGTGACTAATTCATTCTTTACAGATTCAATGTAGCCTAAGCGATGAAAACCCCCACCATAAATGAATACCAAATTTTCCAAACATTTCCCGTGTTACGTACCTATCCTATTTAATACCAATTTTGTGTTCGTAAGCGAGCTGAATATAAGACCTTTTTTCAAGCAGTGGACAAGCCAGCCAATCAAAGTAAAAGTACAGCAGCTTTTTTCCTAGCAAGCAATGTAAAGCAAAGTCTCAGCTATTTCTTGATTGAGAATGAGGTATGTGGAAAATAAAAGTATCGTAGTATTTATAGGGTTAATGTGGAAGTTTGTTTGCGCAAAATTATGAGGATGTTTACGTAAGGGGCAAACAACTGGTTGACTTTTTATATGCAAGGTCGTGTCCTAAGGCGCAGCTTGTTCTGTTGAACATTGTAATGTATAATGGCGTCATCTGGGCGTCATACTTTATTAAATTTTGTTAACTAAAATTAAACTTTTAGGTTTCAAGTGCGATATAATGCGCAATTGGGAAAAACACAGTTATTCTGCAACAATATCGCCCTTTGGGGCGCAATTTGGCTGACGAGTTGTTCTGGTAAGATCGTATTGGACTGAATCTACCCAAAGTGGGAAACAAATGAGGGACCTCCGCGCCGGTTGCTTGAGGAGCTTGTGGAGTGTGATCTACTCGCAATGACTAAAGAAACTAAGATTGGAAACTATGGTACATACCTTAACTGTCTTGTTGTAATTTGGTAGTAGAACACTCAGATATTTATGATGGCTTCTCTTTATTTTGATTGAAATTTTTATTTCATTGTACCGATATCTAGGTATGACCCACTTGTAACTAAATTTTCTGTTGTTCTGTTCGTGTGGCAAATAAATGATTTCATGTTTTCTTTTAAGTTTTTGACAAATATTGACTCTAAAATTGTAGTTCAGACTCACTCTAACCAGATTTCAATCGAGCTAACATTGACTCAGCGATTCTATAGGTACAGTTAAGCTCACATCCAGTTAGACAGTCGAACCTCCAATGTAATGTAAGTCTTCTACGCGCGGAATAAGAACGGTCCAATATCCAAACTGTCTAATCTAGTCTGATCTTGACTGTACACACTATGACAAAGACCTACTTTTTAGATGGACTGGTCAATATTTGGAGGATAAAGTAAACACGCTTTAATGTTTATTTTACAGTTTGGTAATACTCAATATCGATGAAGGCGTAGTAGTTAAATGAAGTTTATTATTTTTCTTTGAATACCTTAAAAATGAATGTGCAAAATACACCCTATTGGGGAAACTGGAGGAAATGATCGCTATCTAAATTGCATTTTTGTAACTGATTAATTCGTATGCCGTGTGATGCATCACCCCATTTCTTACCCATGGGTGTCGTAAAAGGCAACTCAGGGACTCGATGGTTAGATTTGTATTGCAATTTTAGGCGATGGGCTGACAACCTGTCTCTATAGTGATACACAGTTATCTGATTGACCCTCAAACTTTTGTCAGACGTGGTGTTAATATCCGTTTTACGGCCGTTAACGCTCTGCCTACCTCGTAAGGGATATAGGCGTGATTTATGTATGTTTGTATGTTTATTTATATATATTTTTTTAAATATTTTTTTTATTTACAGGTACTCTTCTCTCTGATGCATTATACCAATTACTACAACTCTACTCTTTTGTCTCATAGGCAAGAAAATAAAACGGTAAGATGTACTGACGTGTAGTTAGTTTTATTTTACACTAGATTTCCGGATAGTTGTTTTCGCGCTATAAAAAGTTGCCTATGTGTTATTCCCGGTTATATTCTACCTGTGTTCCAAATTTCATCCAAATCGGTCAAGCCGTTTGAACGTGAAGAGGTAACAAACAAACATACATACACACACACAAACTCTCAGATTTATAATATTAGTACGGATTAGGCGAAGCTAAGTACCCTAAAATTAAACAATTCCGTTTTTGCTACTTCACGAAATTGCAATTGCATTGCGGTAATTTGTAAATAGCACTCAGTTAGTACAGTCAAGCTCACGTGCGGTTAGACATTAGACACTTAAACCGCCAATGTAGGTCTTAAAGGCGTGTCGTGAGAAAAATGGGTATTTTTGGATGCACACAATTTCGTTGGTGATTACGATAAACACATTATTTTGATGTATAATGACTTTTCATTATGATAACCAGATTTTGGTCGCAGGAAAACACGATTAAAGAAAGTTTGCTCGATAGAGTTATTTTTCAAAGTTTGGTCTATTTTTGCACTTTTTTGCGTGGTGTATAACAATCTTATAAACATAACACATTATTTTTTGCGAAAACGATACGTCTTGTACATTACTATATTTTTGTCGCACAGTTTTTTGATTACTTGTTTAATAAGCGAGAAATTTCGAAAGATCGTCTAAATATGGCAATTCCGCTCTGTTCTCACACAAATGATTTGCCAGTGGGAAAAGGACGTTTAACAGTTGGAGGCAGGCCCTTAAGCGCGCGGCATAAGAACGGTCCAAACTATCTAACCCAGCCTGATCCTGACTGTACCTAATACCCGTCACACTTACTCGAATCATGAATCAACATGGTACTTAAAGTAGCAGAACAAATCACGTAGCACCTTTACTAACTAGGCCACATAGATTGACATAGACCAAGCTAAGTAGCCAGGCTATCGGTCTAGACCGCAGATGATTACACAGCTTTGGCAAATTACTTTAACTCAGCATATATCAATGGCGGGTGACAAGGACTAATGCCAGTAGGCAGAATAAAGGGATGCAGGTAGTATCAAGAAAAGTGTAGCTACCAGCCTGGCCAGGTCTTATGGCCAGGGGACCAACTGGTCCTCCTGGATAGAATTTTAAGTTGCATATGTGCAGTGCTTTTTTTTAGTTCTGGACTCTACAATTTAAACCCCGTAGCTATGAAATCTACACCTGATTGTATGGTGGGTAGTAGGAGCTCACCTCAACTGGGCTTACGAGTTTGTCTGGGAAGAATGGATTGGACTGAATCTACCCGGCAAGTGCCGGTTGTTCCCAAAATGAGGAACAAGTGAGGGACCTCCGGTGGGGGCGTCGGTTGCTTGTGGAGCTTGTGGAGTGTGATCTACTCGCAATGGCTGCAGAAGCGGCTACTGTGATGTCGTCATCCTCTTCCGAAAGGACGTATCTGGGACGGTGCTTAAAACGCGGGGTTGGATGGGGGAAGTAGATGGACGCGGCAACTATCACGGGGTTTTTATGATGTCCCCATCCCTCGCGTCCCCCAAGCGACGAGGCACTTCCTTCATATACGCTTTACATACATACATACATACATAAATCACGCCTATATCCCTTACGGGGTAGGCAGAGCGTTAACGGCCGTAAAACGGATATTAACACCACGTCTGACAAAAGTTTGAGGGTCAATCAGATAGCTGTGTATCACTATAGTGACAGGTTGTCAGCCCATCGCCTAAATTTGCAATACACACCCTCGAGTCCCTTAGTCGCCTCTTACGACACCCATGAGTAAGAAATGGGGTGGTGCTATTCTAGGCCGGCATCACGCGGCACGCTATCGCTAATATACGCTTTAATGGTAACCTAAGTCGGTGTGGAGGTTGGTGTTCCGCATGTACCAGGGCGCCCCGGTAGCTTTGCGCATGAAACGGTTTTGGATGTGTGCAGCGCTTCCCAATGCGTTGTCACCACTTCAGAATTTTCTGACTGCAAAGATCGTCGTTCATACAAGACCCACCTTATAGATCTAGAGATTATTACTCCAGTTACTACGAGATGGCAGAACTTGCGCTGCTTCTGAGCGATCGATGCCGTAAAGTAACGCCATCCCAAGAAATCGTATAAGACATCTGTCAGTTCCAAACTAAAAGACATGCCAACAAAGGAAAATGGACCCTCTGCCTTAGCATTATCAAGAATCTGATAGCTGTCAAATATGGCTTATTGAGATGGCCGTACTGTAGTTGTTTGTCGCAGTGTTTGAGCGCGAACACCGTAACTCTCGTTTTAACTGGGTACTAAACTATAACATTGCGAGTGGTCCAAGCGATTTGGCGTACTTTGTGGAATTCCTATTCCGCATCCTCAAAACGCGGAAGTTCCGCAATTTTTAAGATTCCTCATCCGCTACCGCTTTCACATGGATGTTAGGTGGAATTCGATCGCTTTAACATACATACATCAGCCTATTGCAGTCCACAGCTGGACGTAGGCCTCCCCCAGGGTACGCCATAAGCCACGATCTCCCATTTTCGCCATCACCATAGAGTGACAGGTTGTCAGCCCGTCGCCTTAAATTGCAATACACACCCTCGAGTTTCTTAGTCGCCTCCGACGACCACACCGCATGCTATATTAACATTGCTCAAATCATGATGTTTTGAAACTTCGATTAGAAAAGCCAATTTTCAAGTCCTCAGTCTGCTTTAATTGTGAGTATAAATTCATAATTTCCTCCGCTCATATAAGCTATAGTTGTATTCTACCTGCTCACCGAATAATAGAGCAAATAAAAAAAAATATCATGTCGTACAAGGGAAGTCAAAGAGAAGACAGAAGAAGATAGAATTGTCGGAAACTTCACCAATGATCCTAAAATAGGTATAAAAAGAAAAAGAACATCGAGTAATCGCGATTTTTTTTTTCTTTAGCTTATACCTCGCACTACACGGTGTCACAAAATAACGGACAATCGCAGAGCACTCATTACTGCACCGTGAAGCTAGCATTTACCACTGTTCCGTACACCCGCTGACGATTACTTCTAAACCACTATTTTATAATCTACCGATGAGACCAGCTGATAGTGGAAACTGCAAAATATTAGCCTGAGAGCTGGTGGTGTAATATGGTGGATATAATGATAACGAGACTTGAAAGCATTGAATACCAAATTTTAAAAAACTTCCTGTGTTAGGTATAAAATTTTTGAAAACTTGCAATTTTTTTTACAATTTACACAGCACCATCTAGCCCCAAATTAAGCTTGTACTAAGTATAGGAACTAAATAGTTGATATTGATACTTATATACTTGTTTTTGTAAATAATTACATATTTAACATAGACAACAACTAGACTTAACACAAATATCTTAAAATTTACAAATATTTGTGTCTTGTGGGGATCGAACCGATGACCCTTGGCATAGCAGGCAGGGGTTCTTTCCGCTACGCCATCCGGACAGTCAAAAAGATAAGTCGCCTTCTACTTTTCTGTTGGTCGCTTTATTTAAGGCAGATACATTATAATGAATTACCAACGCACTATTAATCATCAATATTTCACTAATAAATTATAATATTATTTTTGTATGTACTTTTCAGTACAAAGTAGTTATTCTATATCTTTAATACCCAGCGTCATAAGCGTCAGCATCATTCAGCGTCTGCTACATCTAAGCCGACCAATCACTCGCTACTCTAATCTATACTTTAATAATATAAATTTGAAAGTAACTCTTTCTGTCTGTTACGTTTTCACGCCTAAACCACTCAACGAACCGATTTTATACAATTTGGCATAAGCATAGAAAGGAACCTAAGAAATGACAAAGGCTACTTTTTACCGCAGGAAAATCTATCAATCCCACGGGAAATTGTAATATTGAATTCACGCCGCGCTCACGAAGACGTCGGGCACCAGATATATATATATAAATAAACAGATCGACTTGCTTGCCGCTTTTTAGATAAAGTTTTTTGTTGCCTATTGAGTTTTTTTGCTCGTCAAATCGTACGCCCTCTCACGTGGTTAGCTCTTCATCTATATAGAGTTTGAAATACGCTGGCAGTTAGTGCTAAGTAGGGACTGTGGTAGGGATTTGTAGAAGGTTCAGGATAACAATCTGCGGAAGTATCGTACATTATAGTAGCAAGCAATTTTATTGTCTTGTTATGGTTACGTATTCGACAAAATATAATACCCGACGGACTAACGCAATTTTATGTATCTAATAGTTATTAATGTATCTTATCATAATAATATTAATGTCTTTTCACAATTCATCTTGACACAATCACATAGTACTCTCTCCCTTTCACACGTTTTAATTTTTCTCTTTCATACGTCATCTGCCACGGAGATTCTACTCCTACACCTAATTGGCCCGGGTATAGTTAAGATATTCCATAGACAAATAGTATACTAGACTAGATCATTACAACAATGTATTGCATTACCCAGTTGAACCAGTAAACATCATTCATAAGGTGCAATCTGTAACACTTAACCCATATAACATAATTTTACGCTTCACTGACCAGATTCTGAGCAGTTACTCTTAATTTGAACTACAGTTTGTAGTTACATTACCGACTGTCATCGAGGCTTGTAGCATAGACCTGTGATTTTAAGACTCGGTTTGTTTGAAAAGTGAATTTTGCTTGGTAATATGTGGAGCGCCTGACACTCACAACGCACACAGTTTGTCTAAACTATACCAATAATATACTTAAAATGAATAATTTAAAGGTATCAAAATCATTAGGTACAGTCAAGGGTTAGACACTTTCCATTTTGTACCGTTCGATTATTTGCTTTGTATCGTTCGTTGAAAAGAAAAGATCGAGATGATGACCAAACCATTTTGTACCCGTAATACTTATTATACAAAAACCAGAATTACAAACTATCCCAGCATCATATAATTATGTATCAATGTAACAAGCAAAAATCTTTAGAGAATTGCGTCATAGTTAGTTAGGTTTAGACTCGATGAAACGTGGCACCAGAAAGTTTTAACAACCTATCTAAAATGTTTTATCTACACTTGTCTTAATAATGTTTGGATTACAAACTCAAAAACAGTTGTTATAAGACCTGCTTTGTGCCTATAGAAATTACAGTTTCTTCTCAAACACTAACGCATTACGTCTAATAAGAAGGTACGCCTTTCGATAAAATGGAAAAATGAGTGTTTTTGGCAATACTCAAATATGCCGCCATCTTCCGCCACACCTGTCATCCGTGCCGTGTTGATTTTTGTAGTTAGCTTTGTTTGTTTTTGTTATTTTACCTTAGTTAATTTTCCCATATTTCATTATGAAGATTGAAAGTGATTAAGATATTTCCACGTAACCTGACATCTTGGACGTAGTGTTTGATCGTCGCCGGTGCAAAGATTTTGGAAAAGTGCACGTAAGTAGTTGATTTTTTGAGATAATTGTAGAGTGTGGTTAAAATAGTGTATGTATCTGCATATAATTAGGCATTATATGACAGTTGCATAAACTACTATTATAAGCAGGTCTGTAAATAATCAGTCTATGCCTTATAATGATGGTGCAACGGACTTAAATGAGCCATCTTTCACGCCATCTGTTGCAAAAACTAGTGTTTCTTTATGCCAACCATAACGTTTAGCCCACATTTGCTGTAACTACGTAAATATAAGTATTTAGGCTTATGGAGAAAACGGTAAGAACTGACAAAGTGCCGTATAAGAGTCATGTTTCTGAAATAGGCGGTTCTCACACGCACCTCATGATTTTCCGGTGTTTTAACGCAAAATAAAAAAATTGTCAAGTTTGAGTTGGACTCGTAGCATGCACATAAAGCTCTTTCATATGGTACCCCACTTCGACTTCTAGTCTCGATTTTAAATAGGTACTTTGTTTTTATGATGCAGATTCCTAAAAACATGTTTAAAAAAACTGTCAATACTGGG
Organism: Tuta absoluta; assembly: GCA_027580185.1. Taxonomy (NCBI): domain Eukaryota; kingdom Metazoa; phylum Arthropoda; class Insecta; order Lepidoptera; family Gelechiidae; genus Tuta; species Tuta absoluta. The sequence goes on along the minus strand of JAQAHW010000023.1, from coordinate 4,335,320 downwards.
ATTAGCTGCTAACTATTCCCGGTAGTTGAAAACATGCCACGGGTTTTTGCCACCACGGTACACTACGTCTTTGCCGTCTGTGAATTTTTGAAAACCATTTTCGAAACGCAAAGAGAGAAGTCCTATCAATACGAATTAATGATAGGACTGGTTTACTCCTTGAAATATTATCGGTTAATTTTCCTATTAGTGTAGATGTATACATGCATAAATCACGCCTATATCCCTTACGGGGTAGGCAGAGCTTTAAACAGATATTAACACCACGTCTGACAAAAGTTTAAAGGTCAATCAGATAACTGTGTATCACTTTAGTGACAGGTTGTCAGCCTATTGCCTAAATTGCAATACACATCTAACCATTGAGTCCCTTACTCGCCTCTTATGACACCCATGGGTAAGAAATGCCGTGTGATGCCATTCTAAGCCGGCATCACACGGTATAGTGTAGATGTATATATACCTCTAGTAAATTTCATATGCTTTCAAATTGCCTGTTGTATTTTTTCTGTGATATCTATCACTTTCAAGTTATCAGCAAATAGTAATAAAAATTAGATTTTAGCCTTTCACGACTGATAACTTCTGGAACAAGAGTCCAAAACTTGGGTACTTTTAGGATGCTTATCACCTACACACCTACCAACCTTTAGTCTACCTATGTATTTCTAAAAAGTAAAAATATAAAAAGTCGTGCCTTCCATGTCGGCTATACTCATTATCTGGAATGTAGTGAACTTGATTAAAGCATTTTTAAACAACTGTACTTTTTTTATACTTTAGTCCTGCTTCAATTTGTTGGTTTTAATTTGAACCCAATATCTTTACGCGATCCCAAGATAAAGGGTCTCAAATTAAATGTAGATAGATATACGTTTTAATAGTGTAAGATAGTAAAAAACTTAGCTGGCGCTAGGAAACCACTTGCCTCAACAAATGAGGATCTAAATAGAAAATAATATTAACACTTGTCGTGTGGTGCTGGCTTAGAGTAGCATCGCTATCAGTCATTACCAGTTGACTTGATGGCCGATCTGGCGCAGTGGTAATGCGACTGCCTGCGACGCAAAGGTTCCGAGTTCGATTCACAGTGGGACACTTTGTGAATTTGTTCCCGGTCTGGTTAGGATATTGCAGGGTGAACCACCTGATTGTCCGAAAAAGAAATGGTTCCGTGCTTCGGAGAGCACGTTAAGCCGTCGGTCCCGGTTTCTGTCTATGATTACTTAGATGGCAGTCGTTACACAACCATGTCAGAGGCCTACTACTACTATAGTAGGCGGTTTAAAAACTCTGACACCTGGGTTCATCGTGTGAAAATGAAAATGAAAAATGAAAATGAAATAACTTTATTCAATGTAGGATAGCATTATCACTTATTGACGTCATGATCGGTCATTGTAAAAAAAAGAAATTTGCATAACGCAATCTTCTTCTTTTTATAACAATTTTGTATTGTCCTAATAGAAAACCGGCTCGGGCGGGATAAAAAAATAAAAATAAAAATAAAGGCACTGCCTCGGGGCTGGCCAGGTTAATCACACAGCACGTAACTTTACGCCACCACCATTTGTAAACGTGTCGTTGGACGACTTGGTGTTCCACACGAAAAGAGAGAGATCAGCAGTTCTACAATGCAACCAGCTCAAAAAATACTCCCACGTTTTAAGACCCTCTCTCTCCCCATTAATAAGAATATTAACATTAATAGGGAAATTAATCTAGAAAGATAAATTTCCCTACTAGTTCGTCCTATTTACACCGTTCTCATACAACTAGTGAGGCCTGAATCATGTTTGTATTGTAACTAGTTTGTTCCGAGTCTAGGCACAGTTATTATGCTCTTAACGGGAGCCATGATTTCATTATAAATGGCTTACTAGTAGAGACGGCCGATGTGGCGCAGTGGTAGTGCGACTGCCTGCGACGCAAAGGTTCCGGGTTCGATTCGCGGTGGGAGTCTCACAAAGTTGAAATTTATCACTTTATGAATTTGTGCCCGGTCTGGTTAGGACATTGCAGAGTGAACCACCTGATTGTCTGAAAAGAAAGGTTCCGTGCTTCGGAGGGCACGATAAGCCGTCGGTCCCGGGTACCTACTGTCTATGATTACTTAGACGGCGGTCGTTACACAGCCATGTCAGAGGACTACTATTAGTAGTAGGCGGTTGAAAAACTCTGACACCTGGTTCATTGTGTCGTTGGACGACTCGGTGTCCCACACGAAAAGAGAGAGTTGAGATGCACCGACTATCCGACTACTGACTATCTGGTATCGGCTTTAGATGATCTTTTCAAGATTTGATCTCAAAAATTCATCATTACACATACATGCATATATCATGTCTGTAATCCCTTGCGGGGTAGTCACAGCGAAAATGGCCTTCAAAACGGCTATCACACCACGTCTAACAAATATTTGAAAATTTGTAGCGCAAAAGTGAGTGGCTGTCGCCTAAAATATCAATAAATATATAACCCTCGAGTCCCTTAGTTTAATCGCCTCTAACGACACCCACGGGTAAGAAATGGGACGATGCTTTTCTAAGCAGACATCTCACGGTTACATCTAAGCCGACGTCACGCGGTAAATTAATTATTATTTTAACTTCCATTACATTTAATAAGATTCTTAAACATTACCGTTTGAGAGCCACATTTTGAATATCTCCTTTCATGTCTTGGTATCTCTAATCCTACTTTTTTGACTTGTTAATATTACTTTGGTATATTCCTTTAGGCGGTCAACTATTCATCATAGTGAATTCTAATCTACATGAATGCAATCCAAAAAATAAATGTTCTTAACTTGAATAGGTGTACTTTGATATCTTACTTTTAATTCTAAATCACAGCTTAGAAGAGCTCAAACCATGGGAACTACAAAAAATTAACGGTTTAATACAGTTTAACTTTAACTATTCCGCTTATCTTACTCAGTTAGCAACTAGACCATGACGACTAAAATTAACTTGCAGTTAAACTTTATCTTAGTTCACGCTTTTTATGTTTTATGAGCTTTTAAAAGGATATTTTGTCATATCGTACAGCTATTATAATTGTCATTATTATGCACTAAAACATTTTCAAATTAAACTTTAAGTTTGATGTATTCAATGCCAGTATGCGTTTGACCATGGTCAACATATATTTAGCCAAGGAAATTATTTTTTTGACTTGATTCTTCGATTTTGGCCCCGGGGCTTTGAAACCTAACTGATTGGTGGGGAGCAGGAGCTCATGCGGATAAGTTTGTTGTTTAAACAACCAGCCCAATCTTAGGGCTTAGGAGTTGTTCCGGGAAGAATGGATCAGACTCAGCAAGGTTCTAAACTCTACATCGCCTTTATGTAACACCCTGACAGGACTAAGAGATCGCAGTATTCTTAGCCGCTTCCACACAAAATATTTGATGCTTACAAATTATATTCGTACTACCGTGTGATGCCGGTTTAGAATAGCATTACCCCATTTCTTCCCGCGAGTGTCGCAAGAGGTGACTAAGGGACTCGGGGGTTCCATGTGTATTACAATTTTAGACGACAGGCTCACAATCTGTCACTATAGTGATACACGGTTTTTCTGAATCGGTCCTCAAATATTTGTCAGACGTGGCGATAGCGACCGTATTTTACGGCCATAAACTCTCTGCCTACCTCACAAGGGATAAAGGCGTGATATTTATATCTAAACAAAAACACAAATTGTATCCAACAGACCACCGACTGTATAGTTCTTATACAAGTCAAGGCAAATTACTTTAAAATCCCACCCAAGTTGTCGACTCCAATCGTCACTCCGACCACTCACGCGCACGCACGTCACAAATGTCATAATTTCACGTCAAATCACGTCAGAGGTCGTGACGTTTCGGTGTAATGAGTGCTTACAAACCGTCACGTCTGTTTTAGTTTGTTTAATCGTTACTGACATTTCTATTTATTTCATTTGGTACTTGTGTTGTACGTAATAAATTAGTTTAATAATTATTTGAGGTACCTATCTCAAAAATTGGCGTTCTTGATAAAAAGTAAAATATAGTATATGAAAGAAACAAATTATTCCATAACTAGCAGCCCGCCCAGCGGTTTCACCCGCTGCTAACAATTCCCCCCGGGAATAAGACAGTTTAATATAGCCTATGTTTATCAGGGATAATGTAGGATTCTAAAAATCTTGACTTCAATTTGAAACAAATATCGTTTTCAGATGGTGGAGGCGTTAAAAAAAATTGTGTGATACAAATTTCTTTTTTTAGAATGACGGTTCATGACGTCAATAAGTGATAATACTATCCTACATTGAATAAAGAATTTCAATTTCAATTAACGGTAAAATATTTTTTTAAATCGGTCCAGTAGTTTCGAAGCCTATTCAATTCAAACAAAAAATAAATAAAATCCTGTTTCTAATATTTGTGTAGATTATATAATTATGTGCCGTGTGATGCCGGCTTGAATAGCATCACCCCATTTCTTGCCCGTGGGAGTCGTAAGAAGCGTCTAAGGGACTCGAGGGTATGTATTGCAATTTAAGGCGATGGGCTGACAACCTGTCACTATGGCGAAACACAATTTTCCGGATGACCCTCAATTGTTTGTCAGACGTGGCGTAAATGTCCGTTCTTTGCGGCCGTTTACGCTCTGCCTACTCCGCAGGGGATTATAGGCGAGATATGTGTATGTGTATGTATGTATATAATTATTATTTTACTGTGATGCCGGCTTAGAATAGCATCACCCAATTTCTTTCCCGTGGGAGTCGTGGGAGGCGACTAAGGGACTTGAGGGTGTGTATTGCAATTTTAGGCGATGGGCTGACAACCTGTCACTATGGCAATACACAATTTTCCGAATGACCCTCAAACATATGTCAGACGTGGCGTAAATGTCTGTTTTTGCGGCCGTTTACGCTCTGACTACCCCGCAAGGGATATTAGGCGTGATATGTGTATGTATATGTATTATTTTAGTGTAGATTTTTTTAATGCATTATTTAAATTTTTTTGTCGTCTTTTTATACCGAGTAAGGGACAGCCCTTCGAATACTGATAGGGTGCATGAAACATAAAACTGGACAACTTTCCCCTTGAAACATATGTCAGGAAACGCCAAAAAAATTAACTTCCATACAAAATCACAATCAGCTGACTGCATTCACTATGGGAAGTCAGTTTTTTTTACGTTTCCTGAAATATGTTCCTAGGGGAAAGTTGTTCAGTTTCATGGTCTGCATGTACCCTATTAGTATTCTGAGGGCTATCCCTGACATCCTTTAATACAGTAATGATTAAATGTAATCATTACACTGGTACGAATAATGTGGCGTAGTTGGTACATTTTTAAATGAAAAAGTAGTTATTGTGGCATAACTGTAATAGTTAGACATATGGTATCGCAGACATTATTATAGATATTGATGTCCTCTATTAAACTGTAGTACATCACTTTGCTCTATTGTCAATAATTTCCACAACGTACGCGATATAAGATATTTTTTTGGTAAATTTTTCACACCTTGGGTTACATTATCGAAATTTTCACGCGGATCCCTATTTTTTTCTCGTATATAATATAGCCTATGTTCATCAGGAATAATGTAGGATTCTAATGGTAAAAGAATTTTTAAAATCGGGTCAGTAGTTTCGGAGCCTATTCGATGCAAACAAACAAACAAACAAACAAACAAACAAACAATCAAATCTTTCCTCTTTATAATATTAGTGTAGATAATTTTTATTAATTGCTCCGAAAAATTACCCAACCAATGCATAGGATAAATAGTAAATGAATATAAGTCGTAAACTACGATACAAGAATATAAAACTAGTTAAGATACAAGAATACGAGCTTATACTTCGAAATAATCTGTTGTAAGGTTTTTTAACAACAAGCTTTCTTGCAGCAGTCGCTTTTGGCAGAACAGCTGCAGTCGTCGCACACCTTGAAGCCACCTTTTCCATCACGGCAGATACAGACGCAGCTCTTTCCTTCAGTGGGCAAGCAGACGCATCCAGACTTGCTGCATTTTCCACCATCACAGCTGCAGCCTTCGCAGGCCTTGATGTTGCCTTTTTCATCCTCGCAGACACAGATGCAAGACTTGCCCTTTGTTTGAATGCAGACGCATCCTTTCTTGCTGCATTGGCAGTCATCGCACTTGCTTGTTGCAGCTACGCCACATTTGCAATCTTTGCATTTGCAAGCACCACTCTTGTTAGAGCAGAAGCAATCATCGCAAACCTTGAAGCCACCTTTTCCATCACGGCAGATACAGACGCAGCTCTTGCCTCCAGTGGGCAAGCAGACGCATCCAGACTTGCTGCATTTTCCACCATCACAGCTGCAGCCTTCACAAGCCTTGATGTTGCCTTTTTCATCCTCGCAGACACAGATGCAAGACTTGCCCTTGGTTTGAATGCAGACGCAACCTTTCTTGCTGCATTGGCAGTCATCGCAGATGCAATCCTTGCTTGCTGCTCCTACGCCACATTTGCAATCTTCACATTTGCAAGATCCACTCTTGTTGGAGCAGCAGCAATCATCGCAAACCTTGAAGCCACCTCTTCCATCACGGCAGATACAGACGCAGCTCTTTCCTCCAGTGGGCAAGCAGACGCATCCAGACTTGCTGCATTTTCCACCATCACAGCTGCAGCCTTCACAGGCCTTGATGTTGCCTTTTTCATCCTCGCAGACACAGATGCAAGACTTGCCCTTGGTTTGAACGCAAACGCATCCTTTCTTGCTGCATTGGCAGTCATCGCAGACACAATCTTTGCTTGCTGCTCCTACGCCACATTTGCAATCCTCGCATTTGCAAGACCCACTCTTGTTTGAGCAGCAGCAATCATCGCAAACCTTGAAGCCACCTCTTCCATCACGGCAGATACAGACGCAGCTCTTCCCTCCAGTGGGCAAGCAGACGCATCCAGACTTGCTGCATTTTCCACCATCACAGCTGCAGCCTTCACAAGCCTTGATGTTGCCTTTTTCATCCTCGCAGACACAGATGCAAGACTTGCCCTTGGTTTGAATGCAGACGCACCCTTTCTTGTCGCAGCATTTAGAAGATTTTCCACATTGGCAGTCTTTGCAAAGGCAGGTCTTACTTGCCTCCCCAGCACCACATCTGCAGTCAACGCATTCACAAAGTTTCTTGTAGCTCTCCATTTTCAAAGACAGATTTTCAGTTGAATTGATACTCAGGTTTATCTGTAGACAATAAAATTAATAAGTTTAGAGACACTCCAATAATTAGAGATTCCTTATGTCATAATTAATATGGAGTGTAATTTTAGACATTTTTGACCGATACTAAAAACTAAGGACGGGCTGGTGATATAATATGGAACAATTTCATCTAAGGAACACAGATCGAAATATGACAAAAATATATTCAGCTTCAATAGTAACTCAAATCAGCTGATCGGCAATTTTGAATGGAAGGTCCAATGGTTCCTTGGAGAAAGTTGTTCCTTATCACTAGTCCATTTTGAGTTTTTGCTATCGGTTACTAGTATATATTATACATCATACACAAAACGGCACGAGTCAGTAAATACACAAGATAAATCGTATGAATAAAATCTATCGTATTTCCACTAAAAGATAAACCTTATCTCTTTACATTCATATAAATATAAAAAGCTTTGTGCGTCTGTTTGCACTGGTTTGACTCATTAATGAACTGAGAATTAAATAACAATTCCGGTTTTGATAATAAAAGAAATAATATTAACTTTAGGAAATGCCACTATGATATCAAAGATTCAATTTAATCAATCACAAATGTTCATAGTTGATAGTCCTAGCAAAGAAAGTAGTGTACCTATATTGGTTTTACTTTTAAATGGGACTCCAATTGTGTATAGTTCAGTTGCGGTATAATAATATTTTCATTATATTTGATGTCGTATTTAAACTAATCAGAACTCGCCACTTAGTTACAATTACAACTGATCTATCTGACCCTAGGATCTGTTAACTTTATATTTATTCCCAATGAATAAATTTACACATATAAAGGGTTATTCTTTTGTCAGTACGCCAACTTAGCAAGATGTTTTATTGTGGGCCTAACTACAAAATCACAAAAAAAAAACAACTGTTCCATAGAAAAATTAATAAATACCGGTCTTCATACTAAAACTTATTCAGAATCACGACTAGAATTACCCTGTAAACGTAATGAATAAAAAATATCCCAGTATAATTAACGAAAAAAACAAGTAACTACGTCATTTACCTACTCTAAAGAAACTGAGAACAAGATACAAGCAATACTCACATCACAGCTGGTCGATAAGATACCACAATATCAACAAATACTATAACTCTTTCACTGGTAGAACTTGGTACAACTATGCCTGATAAGGTGTGACGCGATGCTTTATAATGGTGTTAAAATTGTCTCGTGCGCAAACAGACGCGATACGTGTGCAGAAAACGGACTGAGTGCAAATGCGGCAAGCAGCACCACAAGTTATTTCATTCAAGGGATCAAAATTAAAATGGTTGTACATACAGGTTCTAAAGAAGAACCAGTGTAAGTTGATCTTTTGAGTTGTAACTTAAAGTGCTGCTGATAGTAACATTCGATGAGTCATTCGTGTTTGCCCTATAGTGCCGTGTGCAAAGTTCCAAGCCCTTCTGGAACTTTCCTTCTAGATTTTTCTGGGGTGATATGTGATACATCAATGGTGTTTTTTAAACGATGACGTAATTTTTATTGCGTCATGACTTTGATTCATTACAGTTGAGACAGTTACGGTCCTCGCCATTTGATAATACCTTTGACTTGTATAGTCACTTTTTTACCCATAATGGGGTAGACAGAGCTTCAACGTCAAAATTTTAGATTTGTGTCATAAAAGAACATAGTGTTGTGACATATTTTTATTCGCTTGGAAGTAAACAGTATTAAACCATTTTAAAAAATCAGTTTACAAAATAAGTGGATTACTAAAATAGTAGAGAGAGGTCGTAGTTAATATTTTTTTGGTATTTCAGTATATTTTGGTCTATTGTGATAAAACTTAGGAATATATTAATATTTTACCTGTGTCTCACCGTTAGAAACTATAAAAAATAAAATAAAAATGAATTAAAGAAATGTGTGATAGTAATTGCGAGTGCTTAAAAAGTTGTAAGAAAAGTTATAAATAGGTAGGTTAACTTGGAAAATATTTTGAATATTCTACTTAGGGGTCGTCCATAGATTACGTAACACAATTAAGAGGGGTCCTGCTAGACTTAATCTTTCATACTAAAAGGCATCCATACTAAGAGGGAGTCAAAAATGTGTAATTTTAGGTTACGTAATTAGTGGACGACCCTATAGGTACTTCGCAGTAAGTAAATTATCATTTCTACGGAAGATGTTTTCTAGAAAATGTCTATTATTAGTAGATAAAAGGTTCTTAACTTTTGACCCCATATTACCTACATTACCTGTGTCACAGACACTTTCTCCTAAGTAGGCATCCTACTTCGAACCTATTCATTATATCACTTAAATTTAATGGCTAATGGTTTGCCGTGTGATGCCGGCATAGAATAGCATCACCTCGTTGCTTTCCCGCGGGTGTCGTAAGAAGCGACTAAGGGAATCGAGGGTTTTATGTGTGTTACAATTTTAGGCAACAGGCGACTGTCAGTGATACACGATTTTTTAAAACTCCCCCTAAAATTTGTAAGACGTGGCGATAGCGACTCTATTTTACGGCCGTTAAAGCTCTGTCTACCGCGCAAGGGATAAAGGCGTGATATGTGTATGTATGTATGTATAATCTTTTTCCACGTAATCCATTCAAAATATGATAAACTAGCTGACCGACCAGCGGTTTTACCTGCTGCTACCCGCTTTTTCGTGGAAATAAGGCGTTTTCCCTCAGTAACATATTGCCTCTGTCACTCAAAGGTCAAGTAGTTAAAAGCCTAACAGTACCCATGTGGTGCCGGCTTAGAATAGCATCACCTTATTTCAGCCCGTGGATGTCGTGAAAGGCGACTACAGGGTGAATCTAGGGAATGCGAAGGAGCGCTCCCCGTAAATACAAAACCTTACACTGCGCTCGCCAATCTGCCTACCAAGCGCGGTTAGTATGGCAAATACCCCCCGATCGGGGGAGGCCCATGTTCAGCAGTGGACTTTTGTGGCTGCTGAAGAAGATAAAGAACGGTAAAAGAATTTTTAAATCGATAGAAGTATTGAAAATTATTTACATACAACACAACACAATTCAAACTAAACAAACCGTTACTCTTTAATAAATAATATTGCGATGTTACTCAAAAATACTATGTATTTTGTTTGTACGTTTGTTATTTTGTTAGTATAAAATTCGCTATTTTGTAGCACTTTGGAATAGTGCATATATAAGGAAAATATTCTACATCACAACTTTTTCCCTTGAGAAATTTTCAACAAATAAGAAAGGCTTAATGATGGATAAAATGTCGTTTATCTATCCATAGAAAAGACTGAATTCTATATTGTTAGTAAGGAAAGCTTTAGGACAAAGAAATAGTTTTGAGATAAGAGTATGATAGATAATAAAAGTAAAAAATAACTCTGATTGTGGATTATCATTTTTCTATCGATGTATAGGTTGATAAGGAAATAACACATAAAAACTGAAAACACATATTTCAAAGCATACATACCTAGACTGATAAGTCGTAGCAAAGTCGAAACTCGGACAATCTCGTAAACTTCTATTAGTATACATGGTGAAAAAAAAAAACTGCAAATATTTTAAGGGGTGAAACTGAACAACTTTCTTCAAGGAACATACTTTGGTTGAAATATGAAAAAAATTGGCCCTCCCATACTAATTAACCCGGCCGGCTAACACCAAAGCACAGTATAATTAATAGTACTAGCGTACAGTATGGTCACTCCCTGCCTCCCCCTACAAGCGCCGCCCACCCGCGCTCGGAGGACGCTCAGACACCGGCTAGCTAGGATGCGTGAACGAAGGTCATTTCATACCGCCGCACATTGCATTCCCGATTCGCGAACGCAAAATGGCGGCAACCCTGACATGTTGTCTCACACACACAAGCATGGTCCGCGTTCACCTACGCGAGCTTAGACTGTATGCGTAGCAACGCGTTTCTTTCATACATTTGAGCGTCAGTGTCCGAGGTGTGACCAAAGTGTGGGAGGACCAAATATACATACATACATAAATCACGCCTATATCCCTTACGGGGTAGGCAGAGCGTTAACGGCCGTAAAACGGATATTAACACCACGTCTGACAAAAGTTTGAGGGTCAATCAGATAGCTGTGTATCACTATAGTGACAGGTTGTCAGCCCATCGCCTAAAATTGCAATACACACCCTCGAGTCCCTTAGTCGCCTCTTACGACACCCATGAGTAAGAAATGGGGTGGTGCTATTCTAGGCCGGCATCACGCGGCACCAAATATGTTTTTCGTATTTCGACCTAAGTTTCTTGAAGAAAGTTGTTCAGTTTTATGAGCTGGTTCACCCCTTAAAATATTTGCAGTTGCTTTTTTTTTCATCTCACCTAAATATTAAAGTTACAAAAGCCTTTCGATTTCATTTCGTTAGTTCCAAATTCCAATTTCAAATATGGGTGTGTGCTAACGATCTCGTTTTAAGGTGGGCAAGGACACGTCGGTGGCAGTTACGTTTTTGTACGAATTAAACTTTTTTTATAAATCATTCCGTAAATACAAATACCCGTAGAAAAAAAACTGCTGGATACTGTCTAAGCATAGCTCACCAAAATTTTCAACAGGCATGAAAAATATACGGTTTCAAATTATGTTCATAATAATACTAGCACTTAATACATAAAAAGACTTACAAAGTCTTATTTAAACCCAAATTTCACCATATAGAGACATCTCAGGAAATGCGTAGGCGATGTAGCTCGCCTTGGCTGAACTAAATACGTACTTGCCAATGTGACTGGCTGGATTTAATTATTGAATGTATGTGTAACAGGTTTCGGTACATATTTCACTCTACAAGGTTTGACAAAAATAAGTTTTAAAAACATTGGCGCTTAAGGTCAATATGTTTGTAAGGAGCATCGCACGATTTTTATTAATCTATAGAACCCCATAGTATGCTCTATCTTTCTCTTCTTCTAGAATAGAGACAATTCAGTTGAAAAAATGGTCCTTTTCATGAAATCTTGCAACCCTTGGTTGTACTTCGATTGGCGAAAGGTCCTTTTTACAGGATATTAAAGAGTAGGTATCTGGATTACTTCAAATACATACATACTATATCATGCCTTTATCCCTTGTGTGGTAGGCAGATGGTTAACGGCCGTAAAAATACGGTCGCTATCGTCACGTCATAAATATTTGAGGGTCGTTTCAGAAAAACGTGTTTCACCCTAGTGACAGGTGGCCACCTTGTCGCCTAAAATTGTATCATTCCTTTCAAATACCGAAGAAAATAAATATTACGGATTCCCTGTTCATGTGGGTAGAATTATTGAGGAAATAAAAGATATAAATAAAGTTATTTTTGTTAACAATAATTTCATTTTAATGGACAACGTAATTAATTAATCTAATATATTTTTAATAAACTAATCGGATTTATGTAAGACAGCGTCAATTAGGTACATATTTACGTTTCTTAATCGTTTGTATAATGTTTATTTTAACTTCGTCAGTTATCACTATACAATCCAAAGTACAATTGGTAGCAGCTAAACTTAACCATTTAAGGGATTAACAATTTTGATACTATTTAAATTGATGTCATAAAATAATGGGGAGGTGAATAAACTCTAACTGCTTCTAATCGTACCTTGTCTAATTTTAAAAGTAACTGCGCAGTTCGCATTATCTATTTGAGAAAGGATGTTTACTTGAGTAGTAGCAGTCACAACTAAAATTAGTCTTTAGTGAAAGTGTCCACATTTGCATTGCTGATTCTAAGTGAGATTATGTAACCAAACCATTCAGGTGGACAAGTAACGGACTTGGTGACGTCACACGGTATTGGCATGCAAATTTTTATAGGGTAGGCAATAGTGTTGTATCTACGATGAAATCATCAATAATAAAAAAACACGCGGGTGAGATTTTATCTTTATCTGTGTAGCTCAGGTGGTCGCAAACAAGTATCAATTATTAGGACATTTTTTAAATACCTATTTTCTCACACTTGTGTAACCTTTTGAATGATTACCGATGTGGCGCAGTAGTAGTGCGACTGCCTGTTGTGATGCAAAAGTTTTGAGATTGATTCCCGATGGAGCAATCACAAAGTTAATATTTATCACTGAACTTGTTCCCACTCTGGTAAGGACATTTCAGAAATAGCCAACTGAATATCTATAATAAAGATGGTTCCGTGTTTCGGAGGGCACGTTACGCCGTTAGTTCCGGTTACTGTCTATAATAACTTAGACGGTGGTCATTATACAACCATGTAGTAAGCGTTTAAAAAAATCTTACACTAGGATTCATTGGGTCCTTTATCAACTCGGTGTCCCACACGTAATCCCACGCATAATCTATCTCAAGCTTTATTACAGTGACCTAAAAAATTACATACATATCTGTTATTTTCATCATCGATTAATCAATAAGGTTTTAACTACATCACTCCACTGGCAGGCGTAACAAGTCGTGGCGACAAAAGTCACGACTCTTACTTTACAGGCTTTGTTTAGTGTCAGTAAGCTTTGATGTAACAAAGTCATAAAACAAAAGAATGCCTTTATTATATAACAGTTTCATTTAGGTTGTAAAGTATACATAGCGAATGAAACATGTAAATACAAGAGCAACTGACAGATTTTCATATTTTCGAAATATTAATATGTATAATGTTATAAAAAAGATTGAAAATTATTTCAGTTGTATTGGAGTAAGAGAAACCGAAAAAACAAACTAACTTCTTAAATAGTTTTTATCTCACTACTTTATCAGATATTCGAAAATATACTTACCTGCTGCTATCAATATTGAACACGTACTCAACTCTTCTACTTTTCTCATAAATACCGCTAATGCTGGCAATTATTATACCTCTACATACTAATTGAATTTTATACCTCGTGGTGTCTGTAGAGGCGACAAACTAGTAATTTCTTGACCGCTAAATAAACATTTTACAGTAAATTTTAATGATCCAGGAAAGAATAACTGGGATCTTCCTGCATGGTAGCATGTCGTATGTCCTGTTAATGCTAAGGTATGACGCCTCTGGTGAAGCTAGTGACGAGATGGTACAAATAACTTGCCATGTTTTAGATATGAGTATGATTGTCTTGCAATAGTAACGTACTTCGTAAATACTGTCAATATTATTTTTATAGATTACTAGCTGTTGCCCGCGACTTCGTACGCATGGTGTAGTGACTTGTGAGTTAGTGAAGTTGATGTATGCATATTGTTTAATATTAATATCATGTTTGAATAAAGTTTTTTCTCTTTAAGATGTGCAATGAATAGGTACTGGTTAACTTGTTTTTCGGTTAGGTACTTGGTTTTGATACTATGGACATCAGCTACAAAACATCATTATAAACTACTTTGGTAGTTTTACCAACGCGTGCTTAAACGTACAAATTTTCAGGAGAACTGACTCGAGAGCAAGCGACATATAGCTGCCCGTGTGATAAACAGGGAATCGTAAGACCTACGCCTGCGGCTTTCAGCGTCTGTCCTTGCAATTTGTTTACAGTCATTGCAAAGAAAACGCTGACGGGAAACAGAATGCCCTGAAATTGAAATAAAAAGTTGTTGGGAATGAGTGGTATACGCGCCACAACCAGTGAAAATATCCGCCTCGAATACATTCATCTTTAAGCTTAAGATCTTCAGTCTGGTTCCATTGCACAGCTTTGGCGGAGTGAGATTGCAAAGAAGCATGAAAGGAACACCAAGTTTAAGTAATATTTGGTGTGCAGAAAGACCATTCGCACTCAAGGAGTTTAGGAATTCTATTAGGTAGTTAGTGGCTTTGTCTTGATTCATAACAGTGGTAATTGACGCGTATACCACCATATCCCCAGTGATTTGTGACATAATGGTATGGTTTATTGAAGCAGTCTGATCATTTTTGGGTGCAAAAATAGCTCTTCCACGTAGCTACGAATCTTTCTTTTGAAGGAAGGAAGGCTCGCCATACACAGAAGAAATGATTCTCTTTAGTAAAGTACCTCTGCCGAGTTTTAATAAAGCTTGTGAAAACTCTTCAGCCCGTGGATTACCTCCGAGACGGGTTTGCATGATCACCGTCATGGTCAGCTTGTGAATTTGTGGCCAAAGAGCCGATGATTTTAGTGAGGCATTCACCTCATCAGCCCTGGTACCTCAAGTAACAACTGGAAGTGTTTGGCGAAAGTCACTGGAAAAAAGAACAGTGATATGGCCCATGGCCCTATTATCTCTGCGTATGTCTTTCAAAGTCCTATCCATAGCTTCTACCGTTTTTTTGTTGGCCATCGTACACTCGTCACATAACTACCAGACAACAATATCAGAAAACCTTTGCCTTGTAACTATTACGTGATACAGCACATATTGGAGTATCGTTTGTGTCCAAATCGATTGGTATTTTGAAAGTTGTATGCGCCGTTTTCTCTCCTGGAAGCAGTGTGGCAGCGATACTTGAAGATACTACAGCATGTGCAATCCTACCTTGCCTTCTGATCTCTGCAAAAATGTTTAAGGCGAGTGTAACCGTGAACGACCTCGATAGTGGCGCCACTTCACAAAAAAAGATTTATCTTTAAAGAAACAATCTATCAGAATATCCGTTGCCCAAGTTTATACTTACATACGTATATCACGCCTATTATCTCTTGCAAGGTAGGCAGAGCGTAAATGTCTGACATATATTTGATGGTCATTCGGAAAATTGTGTATCGCCATGGTGACAGGTTGTCAGCCCATCGCCCATGTGAAATTCCCTTAGTCACCACTTACGACTCCCACGGAAAAGAAATGGGGTGATGCTATTGCAAGCCGGCATCACACGGCATAGTTTACAATACTATATTATTATTTTTTTAGAAAACCTGCCGCCTGTAAGTGGCTTTGTTATATAATTTTGGAGAAAACATTTCATTAGCGGGTTTCACAAAACTAACAGCGACATCTATGAAGTAATTTTAAACAAATTTTACTCTAACATTTTTGATTCTAACTAATGAAGGTATTTATATTTTTTTAGGTTCCGTACATCAAAAAGAAACGTACAAAAAAACGGAACCCTTATACGATCAGTTTGTTGTCCGTCCGTCCGTCCATCCATCTCGTAAGACGCTTTATCTCGGGAATGCGCAGAGATATCGAGTTAAAATAAAAACTATATTGGTAAATAGGTTTTAGGCTGCAATATGGAACCCTTATAGGTTCACTCACTTTGTTGTCCATTTGTCTGTCTTTCAAGACTCACTATCTCGGTTACACGTAGAGATGTCGAGTTAAAATTAAAAGTATTATAACCTTTAACTCAGGCCAACGGCCTCTTGTAGTGGTAAAAAAAATAACTAATTTTACCCAAATCATAATTTGTCTTCGCAATAAAACAATTTTCAACGGATTTAAGTTGTGTTTATTTTGGATTTCACAATTCCTACGTTTCCACAATAAACACAACTTAATTCCGTTTAAAATTGTTTTATTGTGATGAGTAATAGTTGTGCAAACTCAAGAAAATATCACAATTCATCTGTCTTCCATCACATACCTTGACCATGACCAAAGGTCAAAGTAAAAGTCCGAAACATTTCTGTAATAGTTAGAACGGCCCGCATATATGTCACACGTGGCGATAGCGATAAAATACTTACGGCCGTTGACGCTCAACCTACCCCGCAAGGATTAAATGTGTGATTGTTTGTTTTTTGTTTGGTTAGGTCGTTTCACGGGGTCGTTTAGAAGTTCAGATCGTATGTCAGTCAATACGTGGTCAATACCGCGTTTTACAAAACTAACAGCGACATCTATATTATTTTTTAGGAAAAAAATTCGGAACTCGCTTTGCAGAACCAGTTACTGTGTTTTACCATGGGAATGAAAGATTTTTTCGAGGTAAAAAGTATCCTAGATGTTGACCCGGGTAATAAGCTACCACAGTATACAATTTTGTAGAAATCTGTGCAGTAGTTTTTACGTGAAAGAATAACAAACATACCGACAGACAAACAGACAAACAGACAAACAGACAAAAATCAATTTTACTTCTGTTTTGATGTCTGTATCTTGAACACAATTAGAAGCAAAAACCCTTTTTTGAATCTATTTCATGTACAGAATTGGTTTCGTTTCTGTTTTATTATATGTAAGATTATAATTATCTGTGCATAATAAAAAACTTACAACTAGCAGCAATTGTAAGTAGGTTCCTACTAATGACGAAGATTTAATTCTTTCGCGCGCGACTATGATTGGTCATTGTAAAACATCATAATCATCATATCAAAATGTTGCAGTCAATTGTTTGCCGTGTGATTAGAATAGCGTCATCCCATTTCGTTCTCGAGGGAGTCGTAAGACGCGACTAAGGGACTCGAGGGTGTGTATTGCAATGTTAGGCGATGGGCTGACAAACTGTCACTATGGCAATACACAATTTTCTGTATGACCCTGAAATATTTGTCAGATGTGGCGCAAATGTGTGTTTTTTGCGGCCGTTTACGCTCTGCCTACCCCGAATGTGATTATATGCGTGATATGTGTATGTATGCAGTCAATTGTTTTGTGCACCGCAAAACACAACCTACTATTTTCTTTATCCAGCCACTTTCTCACTTGAATCTAGTTATGAGGCTCTGTAACACATTTTATGTAAAATTGTTTTTAATGTTACATCTCTATGCAAAACTGAACAGGTCTTAGCTAACTCGTTTCGAGTCTGGGTGACTCATAGATAGTCCGGAAATGTTGTTTCACAGTGACATCTCAAAGGACGACAATAAATATGATTATTTATTGAAACAATAATATTTGTTAAAGGGCGAGGTAGCATCTAAATGTATCTCTTGTTTATGAATATCGATAATGTATAAATTGCACTTTCCTCCTCATCGCCTTTGTGATCATTATATTTTATTTGTTTTCCTGTTATCTTTTATTTGGTCTCTTTGAAATGCATTTTAAAAGGAACTTTTTGGTTTATGTGGTTAATAATGCAATGTCCGTATTTTTTCAACACATAAAGCCTCATTGGATTATTATTCTTATCTGTGAAACTAAGAACTCATCTAGTCGGTGGAGTTGCAAAGAAACAACTTTTTGTCATACCCTGGTCTAAAACAAGACCAGAACCAACAAGCGGAATCAGTTTATCAATGAAAGCAGGATCCTACTTTAGCTTTCTATATTAGACCTTACCAACTCAGACCCAAAGCTAAATTTACCAAAAGCATCTAGTCTTTACTTTGTAAGGATGAAAGTAATTTTATTTTTGCTTTTATCCAGAGACACCATTAACTGAGATAGGCGTAAAATAACACTGTCAATAATAAATAAATAACTTATTCGCCGCTTGAGAGATAGTGTTTTGCTTTTATTGAAATTGTCCAGTTTTGCATCGTGACTGCGACATGGTGGGAAAGAGTGGTAAGATTTTGATAAAATTGTATCAGTATTATGCGCTTCTCTAGGGTTAGTCCTCAGTGTTTTCAAATAGGGTTTGCAGTGGGTATTATATTTTATTTGGCTTAGAATTGATTCGTAATATTGTCACTGCTGAAAAGAAATGGGGTGGTGCTATTCTAAGCCGACATTACTAGGCACTATTCTAAGCCGACAACACACGGCATTATTCTAAGCCGATATCACACTAAATACCTATCTTTGCGTTTTCCATTTACCTAAATGACAAATGACATAACAGAAGCAAACATACAATACAAATATTTACCTGAAGTAATGTACGGGTAATGACATAAAGGTACAGTCGGCCTCGCCTCGGCCTTAATACGGCCTTGTGTACCTTACACAGCGTATAATGGAGGTTTGACTGTCCATCTGTTGTTGTCGGGTGTAGGTGGGATTTCAATGGAAGCCACTTTATTACCTAACCCGATGGTGTAGTGGATAATTCCTGCTACGCTGAGGGTCCTGGGTTCGATACCCACACATCACAAGTATTTGTATGTTATATTTCAAATATTTGTGTTAAGTCTGGGCGTTATTACTATGTATTTATTTATTTACAAAAAAGTATTTAGCAGCTATCTAGTTTCCATAGTACAAGTTTTGCTTAGTTTGGGGCTAGAGGGCGGGAGAAATCTCAATATATGTTTTTACCTGCTACTACTACCTACTTACTATTAGTTATAAAAAAACATCTGATCTTCTTGTGATCTTCTTCATCTGGTGATCTTCTTGTGTATGTCACGCACTGCTGGGGCGAAGCCATCGAGAAAAACGGCGAAGCACTTGCCGTTTCACTCGATATCTCGAAGGCCTTTGTCAGGGTCTGGCATGCAAGTCTGCTCAGCAAGCTTCCGGCTTATGGCATCCCAGCTGATTTTTGTACTTGGATTTCAGACTTCCTTAGTGAACGATCCATCAGAGTAGTCGTTGACGGCTGCTCCTCTGACCTTATGGCCATTGATGCCGGAGTTCCTCAGGGGTCTGTTCTCTCTGCAACTCTTTTCCTGCTGCACATCAATGACCTCCTTCGGCATGGTATTGTTGGATACGCAGATGATAGTACCGTTTCAGAGAGATACTTGACAGGTGCAGGGACCAGCGGGGATGAAATACGTTCGTTAAGAAAGGCCATGGTAGAGCGAACAGATCTGACCTTAAGTCTTGTCTCCCAATGGGGCGACGACAATCTGGTCTCATTCAATGCCACCAAAATACAGGCGTGTGTTTTCACTGCAAAAAGGAGTCCTTTCGACTGGACACCTACTTTTCGGGGTACATCTGTCCCAGTCACTGACAGGCTTGAGCTTCTAGGCATGGAGTTGACATCAAATCTAAACTTCGGTGCGACCATCGAGTACAAGGCTCAGACGGCGGCTAATAAGCTGGGCGTCCTGAATAGAGTGAAGCGATACTTTACGCCTGGACAGCTTTTAACTCTTTACAAAGCACAACTCCGATCCTGCATGGAGTATTGCAGTCACCTTTGGGATGGCTCAGCCAAATACCAACTTGCCGCTCTTGACTCGGTGGAACGCAGGGCCAAGAGGCTCATAGGCGACATAAAACTGGTGGACACCAAGCTACATAGCCTGGCACATCGCCGCAAGGTTGCCTGCTTGTCGGTTTTTTATAGATTGTACTTCGGAGAGTGTGCTCAAGAGCTTCACGACCTTGTTCCACCAGCTCCCTTCTACCATCGGACATCCAGACGCACCGCCGGATACCATCCGTACCTGGTTGCCATTCCGCCAATTCGGACTAAGCGCTTCCAGTCATCATTTATAATGCGCACTGCTAAAGAGTGGAACTCACTTCCTGCGTCTGTGTTTCCAAACGCATACAACCCTAATGTCTTCAAAGTAAGAGTGAACAGGCTTCTTCTGGGTGAGCTCGCTCCATCTTAGACTCTGTCTCTGTCCTATGACCTAGACTAGAGTCAAGAGCAAACCCATCATTAATAAACAAAAAAAAAATTCATTAGGTTTATGCAGAATTTGACAATGGAACTGGCTTATGTTAAGTTATAGGAAAACTATAACAAAACAAAAATATAGATTATAGTGTCAAATTTATATGACAACCCTACGAAAAGACCCGGTAAGAGAAAAAAACAAACAAATTATATGACAAAAACTTAATTTAATACTCGTAGGACGGCTTATAGGTAGTTGGCGGAATTTTATCCTATTTAAACTTTATCTCAACAAATGATTAGGGAAATTAACACCACAAAAATGGATACGCCTTATAGGTACTCAAGTATACTATTTTTAGGAATTTTCACGGTCTTAAATCAAAAAAGTAAGACGTGGTGTAGGTTTTTTGACAGCGTTAAATCGTTTAGAAAATATTTGAAACACGGCCCAAAATTGCGTCTTACTTTTTGTTTTTCATCTTTAGCAAAAAATATTTCACTTTCACTAACTACTAAAAGATGCCACGAAATGTCTAATATGCTCATGAAGATAAGTATCTAAGTGTGTATTACAATTTCAGATGAGAGGCTGACAACCTGTCACTCTAGTGATAGGTACACGGCTTTTCTGACACGGCCCTCGAATATTTGTATTTTACAGTTGTTAACGCTCTGCCTACTCTGCAAGGGAGGCGTGATATGTGTATGTATGCAGACAGCAGGTAACCTTGCTTCTCCAAATAAGTATGAATGAGTGTATTGATCGATCATATGTTCAATAACATCTCAATAGATCGTGCGTGGGCGGATCCAAGGTACAAGTGTGATAATTTGTGCTAAATCAATAATTTGGAGCAAGGAATTTGTGTTCATGGTCAATAAAAATTGCTTTTGATGCTAGTTTATTAAAACCCAACATTTATTTATTTCGTAAACTCAACAGCACATGTTTTGTTAAAACAATTTGCCTTAATATCTTCAACAGCCAATAACAGAGTTAAACATATTACAAAGAGGTAGACAAAAAAGTAAAGTAACGGGAACCTAATAGGTATGTTGTTCATAGTGTGTGTAGGTATATCTTGCACTGTACTCGCCTATCCCAAAGGGAGATGGACATGTCCAACTGTTATGGATGGTAGTGGCTATTGATAGTGACGGAACTCAGCGAGCTGTTTTTAGAGATGGGCAAGTCAATAACCGTGTTATTACAAAACAACTTTGCTTTAGGCAATGTTTAAAATATTTTTCTATACGATTTGACGCTATCAAAAAGCTTAAACCACGTCTAGTTTTTTTGTAATAAGACCGTAAATGCCTCTAAAATTTTTAATGCCTATTTCATTTCTCGATACTAATTAAATTTTATTATATTTGCTTTCAGGTAATAATCTCTTAAATCTGGACAAACCCCCAACATAAAAGCGATAAAAGGTAATCATAACATACACATCATCATCGGAAAGCGCAGCGTGGGACGGCCATCTGCCAGGTGATCCAGCAACCTTGGTTGCAGGCGTTCGTTGGATGTAGGCGAAGAATCATAGTCTATGGAGGCGTCTGGAGAAGGCTGATGTCCAGTAGACCTCTCTTGGCTGAAGATGATAATTCACTAGCATCAACGAGAGAGCTTGAGCCGTTGTGGAAATCGCTCAACCGACTACGTACCCAGGTTGGCCGGTGCTTAAAAATATGTTAAAATGAAGTGTCGCTGACAACACGCAAATAAATTGCGACTGTGGAGCCCTATCTCAACCCTTGGCACATTTATTGACCTATCCTCTGTTACCCATGATCTGTAGTAAGGAAGACCAAAACTTGGCGACTGATAATGCCATTTCCGTTGCCGTCATTCCGGCAGTCAAGGGAAAATCTAACAGTTCCTCTTCCTCCTTTTTTCGTGTGGGACAAGAATCGTCGAACAACCCGACCACTTACTACAGCTGGTAGGCCTCTGTCATGATTGTTTAACGGCCTCCGTCTAAGTTATCATAGACTGCAACCGTGATCAACGGATTCCAAAGCACGGAACCATCTTTCGTACGGACAATCAGGTGGTTCAGGATGCAACGTCCTAACCAGACTGGAAACAAATTCACAAAGTGATAATATCAACTTTGGGAGTGCCCCGCCGGGAATCGAACGCGGAACATTTGCGCCGCAGGCAGTTGCACTACCCCTACATCACATTGGCCGTCACAGTTTTGAACCATTGACACGAAGAAGACCACCAACCAGATACCAGATCAGATAGCCAATTAAAGTGACAGCTGCCAGTCCCAACACTTCCCCACACGAAAGCCGTTTAAAGATGACAGATGCCCTTTCAAATAATGACTCGAGCATAAAGTAAAAGCGCCCTGATTTGGGCGAACGTTTTCGCGACCTCAAGGCCTAAGGTCCCAGGTCTCAGGAGCAGAATTCCTCTTAAAAGGCTTCCTAGCGATAAGTGGCGCCGTTATCATTTAAAAAAATGCATAGTTAATGAAAACATTATGTATGCGTTACTGCCTCCTTGGATAGTCTAAGCCTTGATATAAGGATTCAAAGTTCCCTGATTTGATTCTCAGGAAGGAATACTCAAACATTGTTCCCGTTTTGTGAGGACTTTGCAGCCTGAACTGCCTTATTTCCCTTAGAAATTGGTTCCGTGCTTTGGAGGCACATTAAGCCGTTGGTCCCGGCTGCTGCCTATGATAACTTAATAAGCAATCATCACGCAACCATGTCACAGGCTTTTTAGGTACTAGAATAGTAGGCGTGACAAAAACATTAACAAAAGGGTCCATTGCGGACGGTTTCGAATCAGTGTCCCATGCGACAAGTCGAAGATTGAGTTATACATTTTAGGCGATGGTGGCGCTAGTTTCGCTCGTGACCCCTTAAGTGTGGCAGTGACAGCGAGGATGGGAAAGAGGAAACTAATCTCACTTTCATCTCGCGACCTCACGACGCGACCCGAGGCGTAAAGTCAAACGATGGGTTTAACTGGAGGATGGGTGCTCCGAAATCGTGTAGGGTTTCGTGAGAAAGTGATGAGAACGGCTCAAAAAAGAGTTCAGGTTAATAATGCTTCTGGCCAATTTGATAATTTCTTTTTAGGCTGTACTTTGAGTAGCACCCTGAACTACCCACTTAGGGCCACCTACCGTCATAATAAGTTTGAGTGAGGTTCTTTTAATATTACATAGGTATATTATGTAGCGGTCTCTTTTGTTCTGTACAATTCGCCGCACTGAATATTTATGTTAAGGGCTCTGTACTCGTGTGACACTTTACATGGCTTGTCATTTATGATGCCAAGGCTGAAGATTGCATCATGGTGACATCATTAATGTGACAGGTGTTATTTTAAATTCGTCCTTTTATATGCAAGAGCAATTTGTTCAGTGACTATGATGTCATAGAAAACTCTGAGCCCAAGTTTCATCGGGTCGTTGGACAACTCGGTTGCCCACACGAAAAAAAGAAAGAGAAGATAGCTGATGTTTATTGAGCAGCAAATCTGAAAAATTATTTAAAGTATTTTTTCTGGACTAATAGAGTCTATGCAGAAAAAGCATCGGCGTGAGATTTGGGGGCACCTCTGTGCCTCAGTATGATAAATGTCATAGCAACCTATGAAAAAAATATTAGTTCACATTTTTCCCACGCCTTTTCTCTTTCCGAATATACTCTAAGTCTTCTCTTTATCCACAGACGGTTTTAAAATACGCCGCCGCAAGAGTATCCCTAGAGTGGATTCATTACGACAGTCTGTAGTAGCTGATAACCAGAGAAGTTCAGGTTTAAATTACGATGTCACATAAACCAGGTGCCCTTAAATACTCGGCGAAGTAGTTTATTTTATTTGAAGCTTTAAATAAACTACTGTTACTTTATTTAAAGGTATTATGGCATGTCAAATCGGAAGGTTCACATAAATGGTTTGAGCTGCGATATTAAGCTCAATTCCGGGTTATGGTAAGTTATAAAAAACATGCGAAAAATTATTTTTGGATCAATAATTTTTCAATAAAAGGAAGTTTCGCGGGCGTAGTGAGCAGTTTTTATGTATTTGCGTGACAAATTGTGTGTCAACAGGGTGCAGTTGATAGCAAACTACATTAATTTTCAATGCTTATGCCCCAAACATTTTTGGTGAGAATATGAAAATACCTCTTTTTTTCCAAAACCGGTTTATTGATTTTAAAGCTCTAAAAACCGGAATTGAAATATCGTATAAATCGTTCTGATATCGCTTTCGCAGGGAACGCTGGTGCTAAAATTCATCCAGGGAATGTCCTGGATGAATTTTATCCCTCAGTTGCTGTTCACAATGGGTAGTAATGCGATGATGCTATTCTAAGCCGTCATCACATAGCGTCAAATATAACATTAAAGGAAAAAGTACCTTGGTACTTAGCACAGACCAATGAACTCGGGGTGACAGCGCGCATGACGTTGCGGTGCCCTGTGGTACTTACTACCACTTACGTACTTAGTAACACATCATAACTTGCATCATAATATGCAAGTAGGAAACTAGTGCATTTTCCTGAGAACTAGCGTACCTAGTGCATACGCAATGAGCATGCGTTACATGCATACCTAATTATGCATATATTATAGGCGTATGTTATGAAATTTAGATTTTAAATACGATAAAATAGTATCAAACAAATCGAGAGACACATCCGTTACGCACCGTAGCCGTTTTCGTATGGGAATAAGATCGTAATTCGCAATTTTCCCTCGTCTGACAGACGCATGCGTTACGTATACAGTGTGTTAAAAAATACTCAGGGTCGGACGACAAGTGGGGGAACCGCCTTACCTTCTGTTTGGGAGTAATTTAACAAAAAATATTCTTGACGAATGTCCGCGGCGTGTGACACTACTACCTATTCTAGGAGTAGGTACCTTACTTGCGTATAATTAACCGGACCCCCTGAACAGGAAAAACCCCCCAGAAAACCTGCCCAGAAGTGCTCCATCTCTAAATTAACAATCTTACTAGCTCCTAAGCTACCCTAGCTATTTTGGAACTAAAAAAATATATGTATAGACCAAAAATGGCTACATAATTTGATGCCTGATGAACCTACCTAAGTACCTACAATGCTGAATTTATCAACTTATTTGATGGCTGATGTGGCGCAGTGGTATTGTAGAGCGACGCGACAACGACTTCACTGACCGATGCTCTGTCCAATCCGTTCTTCCTCAGCCCAATCCGTTCTTCCTCAGTCCAATCCATTCTTCCTCAGCCCAATCCGTTCTTCCGGCTTCAGTCTAATCCGTTCTTCTCAGAACAACTCGTAAGCCCAGTCGCGCGCCAAGGGCGGAAGGGCTGGTTGTTTGATCAACCACAAAAACTTCTCCAGGTGAGGTCCTGCTCCCTACCAAACAGTTAGTTGTAGATTTTAAGGCCCTAGGATTTGGATTAGACAATTTAAGAGTCCAGAACTAAAAAAAACTGATCGATGTACGGAAACTGTGTTAATAGCAGTTACAATATAGAATCATAAATATCGTATTATTTTTCTAGTTACTTGACCATACCATACTAAGGCTGATGTGGCGCAGTGGTAGCACATATGCCTGCAGCGCAAGAGTTCTGAGTTCTATTCTCGGTTTGGCACTTATTAAATTTATATATATCGCTTTAAGAATTTGTTCTTAGTCTAGATAGGACATTACAGGATGAACTACCTGATTGTCCAAAAATTAAGATAGTACCGTTCTTCGGAGGATCCCGGTTGCTGTCTATGATTACTAAGACGACAGTCGTTACACAATTACGGGTACCTATGTCAGAGGCCTATTCGAAAACAGTCTTCTTTCTTTTTCCCACACGAAAAAGAAAGAAGACTGTTTCTTCTTTCTTTTTCGTGTGGGACCGAATCGTCCAACGACCCGATGGACCCTGGTGTCAGAGTTTTTTAACCACCTATTACTAGCAATAGGCCTCTGACATAGGTAGGTCGGTTTGTTTATACCAAACCGACCAACGTAAGTACAAAATTGAACCAATACACTCAAAGCATTCCCCAGTCAACCGACTAACCGACTCAATAAATAACAAGTGGGTGCTGTTATCTGCGGACGCGATACCGTCGCGCGCGCAGTTTGGAAATCGAAAGTACTCTACATGTTGGTCGCAGGATCGATTTTAGTCTGTACTGGTGGGAAGAAAAATGGTACATTAGTTTTCTTGTTATTTACTTACTACGTTCTTTATTTGCCGTGTGGTGCCGACTGAGAATAGCATCACCCCAGATATTTGTGTGTGTCGTCAAAACCGACTACGCGATGAATCCAGGGAATGGGCAGCAGCATTCTCTGTGAATACAACCTGCACTGTGCTCGCCAATCCTCCTGCCAAGCGTGGAGAGTATAAATTCCTCACTAATAGTGGGCGGCCCATGTTTTGCAGAAGACTGTTGTGTTGGGTTATAGTAGTTGCTTTCGTCCGGCCTTTCCACCAGTTCTGTTATAGAGCAAATCGACTCATTTATCCCAGTTGTTTCATTAATGATAATAAAAAGTTCAATACCAAATTTTGAAACACTTCCCGTGTGAGGTATAAAAAAGAATGAAACATTGCAAAAAATAATTCAAGTGCGGTTTTGATTTGAACCTGCGACTTTCGTCATTACCAGTGACGACGCCTCTTCCATCTGGGCTACCGCAGCTCGTTCCTTGCCTGCCAATTTTGGAAGTATATTTAATGCCTAAAGTGTATTTAATCGCAGGTTCAAATCCTGCCCGAGCTTGAAAATTGCGCAAGTTTTCAAAGAAAATGATAATAAAAGACTCCCCCGGACTCCTACACTGTAGTCTACCCCTAGACATAATGAACTTAAGACGTAAAGAGTCAGAGAAACAAAATGTTAAGAAATCATAAATACGAAACAAAAAAGATGCAAAGTGTTAAAACTGAAAATGACAATAACGCAAATACTAAAGATTGAATTTGAGGTGGTAGGAGCTTACATTTTAATGACTGTTGAGGTCTAACTCCTATCGTTCAGCCTGGCTTTTCAATTTGGTGTAATTTTCGATATGAAGTAAAGAATATGTGTGATCCCAAATAATTACACTTTTCATAGCCACTGTCCAAGTGATCGTTTAAGGAATTCTCGCATAAGGCACAAGTCTTGTTAACTGTCGCTTTGCGTAGTCAGTCCGCTGTATTGCTAATAGTGATTTAGAAAGTCTAGCCACTAAAGTCTCTAATGGAGTTTATGTCTTGACGCAACTCTTTGGTGACAGTATCTTAAAATAAAGAGGTTCACAGAAAGTTGACTCTCGCTATTCTATTTTTGAATTAACAACCAAAATTTCATGGCCCGAAGTCTGCTTAATAAAAATCGTTTCATTTGCGTGTCAATGGCCTGTCAGTGGGACAGTTTTGGTAATTTCATATTCTGCTAACAGTTTGAAGTATAGAATATCGGAGTGGCTTTAAGTGTGGCATTGCAAGGGTCAAATCAAAAGGATAAAAAAGGAAAAGGCCCTGCGTTGGTGATGTCGTCATTGCAAACATATAAGGTAAGGTAATACAATTTAAAAAATTACTACCTTAAAATAATAAAAATAATTACCTAATCTCTCAATGCGCAGAACTTTCGCTTCTTCTGAGACCACCTCTAGACGTAGATAGAAGGTGGTGTAACTTACAAAATGAGCCATCTGTATCTTCAGGCTTTTTCTATGACAGAATTTTGTAGACGGTTATAATAAGTCATAGTCTTGATGATGTAATGATGATATTCAATTCAGTGAAGTGTAATGAATGTGTATTGAGGTAATGATACAGAATTAACAATAGCTTAAGGTTATAGAGGGTGAAATATTACAGGTGACCAAATAGGGAAAACTCAAGACGGGCTGGTGAATTTTTTCTTACATAAATTTCTCAAATAAATATGTAATCAAAAGACTGTACGACAAGAATCTAGTAATGTAGGTACAAGACGTATCGTATTCGCAAAAATAATTTGTTATCTTCATAAGATTGCTATACACTACGCAACAAAGTGTAAAAATAGACAAAACTTTAAAAAATAAATCTATTGAACAAGCTTTCCTTAATCGTGTTTTCCTGCCACCAGAATCTAGATAATATAAGGTGTAAAAAAATTAGCGGAGAATATTTTAAGGGGTGAACCAGTACGTGAAACTGAACAACTTTCCCCAAGGAACATAGGTCGAAATATGAAAAAATAATTTGACCCTCCCATACTGAGTGTGTTACCCGGCCGGGATAATTTGTATGGGAGGGCCATTTCTTATATATTTCGACCTATGTTCCCTGGGGAAAGTTGTTCAGCTTCACGTACTGGTTCACCCCTTAAAATATTCAAAGCAAATTTTTTTACACTATGTATTCTAAAAAATCATTATACATAAAAATAAGGTGTTTATAGTATTCACCAACGAAATTGCGTGCATCAAAAATACAATTTTTTCTCACGGCGCGCCCTTAAGGCCCTGATTCACCCGAAAATTTTGTCCCTTTCATTCGCGCTGCGCCATTTTTTATTTATTTAACTTTATGCACAAAAATGTACACGGGCGGACTTAACGCCAAAGGCGTTATCTCCCAGTCTACCTTAGGGCATGTGGAAAGGGTCAAAGCAGGTGCATTAACCAAAAAAAAATTAAAGAAAGGCTTGAATATATATATCATATGGCCATAATGGCCATATCGCGCCAGAGAGAAACAGACACTCATTTCGCGATCAAATTTTCACGAATTTTTACGGTTTTTTTACAATAGAATCTACATAAATACCGTTGGAATGTCTCATTTAGGTATTCGTACTAGAAAAGGTACTTATCAACATTATTGCATATTAAATTTTTTTGCAACTTGAAACTGTAGACATAATATTAAAAAATGTTTTAAATAGAGGTTGCTTTGTGTTTTTTTATCTAGTTAATTTTGTCAAATTGTGTAACTGATATATTATATCTGTTAGATCCTCGACAATAACAATATTTATTGTTTTCAGAATTGTGTCTGTAATTGTTTAAATAAAACTGGTTTAAAAATCTTGCTGGCACTATAATAAACTTGAACACTTGTTTAAGCACATCAAAAGTGGTCCAATTGACCCGCTTAATATAAGTGAAGTGAAAAAACAATGGTTACATTTAGCAATGGTAATGTGCGCATGAGCATGTACAGATACAGATCTAAATCACTTTCACTCACCAGCTATATTGTTATGACTGCTCTTTGTTTGCTTTGGGTTTGGTGGTTTACACATGCACCGCACGATTTTGCGGTATTTTTTCACACACAGCTGCCATAGGGCACGTGCTCCCGTTTTGCCTTCCAGTCACTACAAGCCTCCCTCTTTAAGTCATCGGTCCATCTGGCCGGTGAACTGGACGCTACGCATGCTGCGGTGTAACCTCCACTCGAGAACCTGCCTACTCCACCGTCCATCGGTTCTACGACAGATATGACCAGCCTACTGCTACTTCACTTTGCTACACTTCCAGACTATGTTCATTAGTTTCGGAATCAGATACTATAGTTGAAATTTTCCATACAAAATATTTTATGCCCGTTACTTTTATTTGGTCTTCCACTTCAGAACCCGCCCACACCACTGAATTCTATTCAACCAGTGTCATTGACGAAAGAAGGTGTATGAAACCGCAAGTGGAAGCATACTGCCTTACGGCTGTCACAGGACGTCATTTTGTATGTGTGTCAATACCGCAAAATCTTGCGGAACGTATGCAAATTGCTTGAGGATCGTCTGAGTGAAAGTCTTGTTAATGTTGAATTCGAGGAGGTAGCGAGCTGATTGTTTTTCTTATTGTAATTGATGATTCTTTGTCACAAATCCTAGCAACTAGTTGCAAAGGTTAAATAACAGTTTTGCCAGGGGGGTCTCACTCCACGGTTTAGGTATGTTCCGCCGGCGGGTCCCCTACGGGGACTAATCTCCGCGGGTTGTCACTTGTCGTCGCCAGACCGCCAGTGTGCCGCTAGCCGCCGCACTGTTAGCACGCACGTGCTGCTCGCGCGCACACTTACTTGATTTTTTTCTGTGTTTTAGTACGTTTATTCGTTAAAAAATCGATCGAGTCGTCGACTCGGTGTCCCACTCGATACAAAGAACAGTAAGACACAAGAATAATTAATTGTTTTTCTATATAAACAGTAGTCATTAATAATTTCGATTAGGTTTATAAATATTTACAAATCTTACAATTCCTTTCGTAGATTAAGTGAACAAATAAGATATTATAGCAAAATCAATAACAAAAAATCTTCGTGCACGAATAACATGATGACAAGTTACAACTCTTGGAGTTCGCCGGCGGCTCAGTCATAAAACTGCGATGCGCAAGGGAGATTGAGCGTTCGCGCGCGTTCATAAGTTTCAATTTTGTTTGTGAGTGGTTGGGTACACCGAGCGTAGGTATTAATTTATACCTAAACATGTAATTTCTTAGGGAGTGATTCTTCTGTACGTTAGTACTATTATATATTCTGTGGTTTTGCTATGAGTAAGATTACTTTACTTACCTAGGGTTCAATTTTACTAGTGACCGAAAGCGAAATTTAACGACGGGCAAGGAATAACTTTTCCCAAGGAATATAGGTTGAAATATAACAAAAATATTTTTAGTTTCCATAGAAACTCAAATCAGGTGATCGGCAATTTGGTTTGGGAGGTCTTTATTTTTTCGTTTCGACTTTATGTTCCTTGGGTGAAAACATTCCTGATCACCAGCCCGTCATGAGTTTTCGGTATCGGTCACTAGTAAAAATTCACCCTTTAAATAAAAGAATTATTCACTGTACAAGAGGTGACAATTCCTTTGTTATTGTTTTCATGAAGAGATATGATTTTTTTCGCGAAGTAACGCCAGTTTTGCAATACTCGCCTTAAGCAGTCGGTCTCATTTGCTGTCTTATCTACACTAATATTATAAAGAGGAAAGATTTGATTGTTTGTTTGTTTGTTTGTTTGTTTGCATTGAATAGGCTCCGAAACTACTGGACCGATTTTAAAAATTCTTTCACTATTAGAATCCTACATTATTCCTGATGAACATAGGCTATATTTTATACGAGAAAAAAATAGGGATCCGCGTGAAATTTTCGATAATGTAACCCAACGTGTGAAAAATTTACAAAAAAAATATCTTATATCGCGTACGCTGTGGAAATTATTGACAATAGAGCAAAGTGATGTACTACAGTTTTATAGAGGACATCAATATCTACAATAATGTCCGCGATACCATATGTCTAACTATTACAGTTATGCCACAATAACTACTTTTTCATTTAAAAATGTACCAACAACGCCACATTATTCGTACCAGTGTAATGATTACATTTAATCATTACTGTCATCATCATCACTAATATTATAAAGAGGAAAGATTTGATTGTTTGTTTGTTTGTTTGTTTGTTTGTTTGTTTGCATCGAATAGGCTCCGAAACTACTGGACCGATTTTAAAAATTCTTTCACTATTAGAATCCTACATTATTCCTGATGAACATAGGCTATATTTTATACGAGAAAAAAATAGGGATCCGCGTGAAATTTTCGATAATGTAACCCAACGTGTGAAAAATTTACCAAAAAAATATCTTATATCGCGTACGCTGTGGAAATTATTGACAATAGAGCAAAGTGATGTACTACAGTTTTATAGAGGACATCAATATCTACAATAATGTCCGCGATACCATATGTCTAACTATTACAGTTATGCCACAATAACTACTTTTTCATTTAAAAATGTACCAACAACGCCACATTATTCGTACCAGTGTAATGATTACATTTAATCATTACTGTATTAAAGGGTGTCAGGGATAGCCCTCAGAATACTAATAGGGTACATGCAGAACATGAAACTGAACAACTTTCCCCTAGGAACATATTTCAGGAAACGTAAAAAACTGACTTCTCATAGTGAATGCAGTCAGCTGATTGTGATTTTGTATGGAAGGTCATTTTTTTGGCGATTCCTGACATATGTTTCTAGGGGAAAGTTGTCCAGTTTTATGTTTCATGCACCATATCAGTATTATCCCTTGCGGGGTAGGCAGAGCGTAAACAGCCGCAAAAACGGAAATTTACGCCACGTCTGACATTATGTGTGAGGGTAATTCGGAAAATTGTGCATCGCCATAGTGACAGGTTGTCAGCCCATCGCCTAAAATTGCAATACACACCCTCAAGTCCCTTAGTCGCCTCCTACGACTCCCACGGGAAAGAAATTGGGTGATGCTATTCTAAGCCGGCATCACACTAAAATAATAATATTATAATCTACACTAATATTAGAAACAGGATTTTATTTATTGTTTGTTTGAATTGAATATGCTCCGAAACTACTGGACCGATTTAAAAAATTCTTTTACCTTTAATTGAAATTGAAATTCTTTATTCAATGAAGGATAGTATTAGCACTTATTGACGTAATGAACCGTCATTCTAAAAAAAGAAATTTGTATCACACAATTTTCTTTTTTTTTTGTTACAATTTTGTTATGACCTAATAGAAAACCAGCTCGGGCGGGATAAAAATAAATAAAAATATAGGCACTGCCATAGGGCTGGCCAGGTTAATCACACGGCATGTAACTTTACGCCACCACCATCTGAAAACGATATTTGTTTCAAATTGAAGTCAAGATTTTTAGAATCCCACATTATCCCTGATGAACATAGGCTATATTAAACTGTCTTATTCCCGGGGGGAAATTGTTAGCGGCGGGTGAAACCGCTGGGCGGGCTGCTAGTATCTACATATTTTATAGACGAAAATTTCAAAGGCCCACTCTGATAGGCAACTTAGTAAGTTGTTTAAAAACTCTATCACCAGGGTATCGGAGTATGAATGAATCAACAAGTGGGACAGCCCCACGAGAAATACTGACTAAATGAGTTGTGTAGAAACTAGAAACAGAAAGCATTTGATATTTCAACAGTACATACATCTTCAATTTCTCTTACCTAACAACAATTAGGTTCCCATCCCATAACATTACACCACACACTTTGTCCCCAACTTTTGTCTGTCAGTCACTGAGTCACGATGCGTAAAAGAAAAATGTCCCCAATTTGTCCCTCAGTTGTTTATGCCGTGTGTAAACATGTCTGTATTGCACATTTTTTAACCAACTTGAAAAAAAGAGTAGGTTCTAAATTTTTCAGGATGTTTGCTTTTTATTATTAAGTACATACTATGTTTATCACCGTTTGCTTTTATATTATTATGTTTGATCACCGCTTGTTCAAATGCTTCTGGACTCATTTGAAATAAATATTTTCAGTAGACCTCGAAAAAACGAAAGTAAGCAAGCAAAAAAGTTCAACTCTTCATTTGATTATAATATCTCATTGTGTTTTGGTAAGTGAAGTGCAATATTTATGATCTGCGTTTGTTCCTTATTATCTCAACAACAACGGAAACTATTTCGTAATTTATTTGCTTCCGTGTTTTATTTACATACATACATAAATCACGCCTATATCCTTAACGGGGTAGGCAGAGCGTTAACGGCAGTAAAACGGATATTAACACCACGTCTGACAAAAGTTTGAGGGTCAACCAGATAGCTGTGTATCACCATAGTGACAAGTTATCAGCCCATCGCCTAAAATTGCAATACACATCCAACCCTCGAGTCCCTTAGTCGCCTCTTACGACACCCATGAGTAAGAAATGGGGTGATGCTATTCTAAGCCGGCATCACACAGCACACGCACGTGTTTTATTTAAGATTTTCTTATTTAGGATCCACAACACAACACATTTTTATTTTATTCGGTTAAATAGTTTTCTAGATACAGACGTGTTTCTCCACTGTGAAGTCGGTTGATTTTTCCTACATACGACATATTCGTTGCTTAATTTAAGATTGTTTATTGGTTGTTTCGAAACTGCTGGTACATATTTGTATTGGGGTTGATGTCATCAAGATGAGAAAGTTGCGTCATTTCATTATGCATCTTGAAATACGATCGTTTTTTTTAGAGCGAAATGTTTTATGGAGCTAATATGCTTTGACAAAGTCGGTTTAAATGTGTGTCAAGTTATAATTTTGTTGCATTTAATGTAGAAGTCAGCAGTGATGAACTGACACTTTGCATTTTTTTGCGGAATTCTGTTTCTTTTTTAAAGGTAGGCCTTCCTACATTTAATTCGCAGGTGATTAGTAAGTTACGACCTTTAAGAGTGGCAACATTATTATGCTCCCAAAAAAAGTTGATAGTTGTTGTTGTTGCCTTAAAGCCGTCAATCTTTATTTACATACACATATCACGACTATAATCCCTTGCGCGGTAGGCAGAGCGTTTACGCCACGTTTGACATATATTTGAGGGACATTCGGAAAATTGTGTGTCGCCATAGTGACAGGTTGTCAGCCCATTGCCTAAAATTGCAATACACACCCTCGAGTCCCTAAGTCGTCTCTTACGACTCCTACGGGGAAGAAATGGGTTGATGCTATTCTAAGCCGGCATTACACATATTTATATATTTTTATAGTTAATATAATTTATTAGTCAGAAAACTGATTTTTTAAAGATCACATTCCACTTCCTTTGTTTTTCTCGACACAATGAAAACACACGGGAAGCAACAATTACGCCATATTGGAATTGTTGAATAATGGCGGCATAACAGCAAAACCTGCGAAATGAGCGGAGACAGACTGACAAGAGAGACGACTTGATACGGTTAAGAACATGCACGATGTTATATGGTGCGCCTTTTTGTTGGTTAGGTCGAAACTTTACTGAACAAAACATAGGAACCGTTACAGGGAGCAATGCCGTGTGTTGTCGGCTAAAAATATCATCACCCTATTTCTTCACCCTGGGTGGCGACTACGGGTTTTATATGTTATACAATTTTAGGCGACAGGCTGACAACACTGATACACATTTTTTTTAAATGCCATCGCATCAGTAATCGCGTCGCGAGTGCTTAAAAAGTTACAAATACAAATCATTCACAAGGGAACCCTAAAATGATCGGTTATACATACGGAAGAAAAATGGCCATATCAACGACCGCTACGCCTCGTCCAAACAAAACTATTTGAAGGTCGTTTCAAAAATGTGTGAACTAAAAGTGACAGGTTGTCAGTCCATCGCCTAAAATTGTACATAAATCCCTCGACTTCTTAAGTGACCTTTTACGACACAAGGGGGAAGGTTTGAAGTGAAAGAAGATTTATGTAAAATACAATCAATTATAATCAATAATTCGCTACAATGGTGCAATCTAATTAATTTACACAACGGGAATAATAAAGTACTACTCTACATCTTTATAATAACTTTTTTGAGAAGTTTCATCAAAAAAAATCTTGACTTTAAGGAGCTTAAAATATTGCACCCTTGTTATTAGATCGTACTATGTGACACACCGTCGCACGCGCACAAATCCGTCATTTCCCGCTTTGTTCGAGTTACGTCACTTTGCCACATTACCGCGGCATATTATTTACTTATTTACAAAGCTATGTATTGTAATATAGTTTGTGAATAGAGGAAAACATAGCTTACATTATGTAAGCTGTGTAACGGATGAAGAGTTAGAGTCCATTCATAAATCTTTTTAGTTTGATGCTTGTTAGAAAAAACATTAAATTCTCCAACAGAAATGGCATTTATTTGGCATCATCGAATAAGGGCTGTAAAAAAATTAAAAATATATTTCAAGGGCTAAACTAGCCCCTTAAACTGAACAACTTTTTCTGGAATATAGGTCAACATATGAAACAAAATTCGAATTCCTATAGAAAATATTTTCTGAAAGAAAACAAATAATATTATGTCTGAAAATAGCACCAAATAAAAAACTCAGTTTGAAACAATACGGTTAGGGGTAAGTAGGTAAATAAATAAATGCTTAATTAACGTATTCCTTATTAAAACCATACTAAGTGTTATACTTAAACTAATTAACTAAGATTACCACCATAAAGGGTGCTAATGTACATAATTTTTCTGCTGCTATTTGCACAAAAAACCTTAAGAGCACATATTCTTCATTCATAAAAATACTTCTTCATAAAAAAACCGGTCGGTTTGAATGGCCTCTCAACTTATGTGGAGATGTGGAAGATTTGTTGTATGGACATTAAAATATTTTTCTGCAATTTAAGGGCAACATCAGCGAAACTAGCGCCGACAATGAAATAAATATGCCAATGTGTACAATAGGTTAACTTTCGCGTTTGTGACACGCGCATTGTATGCACCCGGTACGCTGTTTTAAAACATAATTCATCAGGAAACCAAAATGTGATAAATTGTCCCAAACCCCTAACAACAAATAAATCTTGTTAAAATTGTACGCATGCCAGAATTGTTAAAAAAAATCACTGAGCAAGTAGTCATTTAGCTACCTCTATATTTCTTTTTACATCCCGCCTGAGCCGGTTTTCTATTAGGACAATACAAAATTATTATTTAAAAAAAAGATAATTCTGTTATACAATTTTTTTTTTACAATCACGGATCATGACGTCAATAAGTAATAATACTATCTTACATTGAATAAAGTAATTCATCATTTTCATTCGGTAACTTCATTTTCATTTTCACTTAGATAAGTCATTTGTTTGCGGTTGGTTATTGCCGCCGATAGATACTATGCGTCCTGGTGACCATCTTTTAAAGCCAAAGTTTTTTTTGTTTAGGGGCGCCACTTAGTCTGACACTTAACCTTAAAACATTTTTCTGCAGATTAAGTGGGAGATAAAAAGGCTAGATCTAGGAGCATGTCATACGTGACTTCCTACTTCATTAGGATACCAACATGAACAGATGTTTAGATGTAAGTACTCTGTTCTGCTTGGTAGAAGTAGATTTATCTTTATTATTAGCGAGGTTAGAGGACCAAGTTCGAGGGTCACCCTTATAAAATTTTGCTAATAGTCGATACAATCTTAACAAAGTACAGACATATTCCTTTACTAGATAACATTTTGAACAACCTCATGCTAGATCGTGGATATTATATCTTTAAGTGTAAAAATATGCATGTTATGTAGACAAAAACCACCTACTTAAGATTCAGGCAACTAAAACACTACAATTTAATCATTATGTTTTTTTGTGATGCCGCTTTAGAATAGCATTAATTACTCCATTTCTTTCCCGCGGGTGTCGTAAGCGGTTTGTGTATAACAGGCTGACAAACTTTTAATATAATGATACATGATTTTTTTTTTTTTTATAAAGATGGGTTTGCTCTTGACTCTAGTCTAGGTCATAGGACAGAGACAGAGTCTAAGATGGAGCGAGCTCACCCAGAAGAAGCCTGTTCACTCTTACTTTGAAGAGATTAGGGTTGTATGCTTTTGGAAACACAGACGCAGGTAGTAAATTCCACTCTTTAGCAGTGCGCATTATAAATGATGACTGGAAGCGCTTAGTCCGAATTGGTGGAATGGCTACCAGGTACGGATGGTATCCGGCGGTGCGTCTGGATGTCCGATGGTAGAAGGGAGCTGGTGGAACAAGGTCGTGAAGCTCTTGAGCACACTCTCCGAAGTACAATCTATAAAATACCGACAAGCAGGCAACCTTGCGGCGATGAACCAGGCTATGTAGCTTGGTGTCCACCAGTTTTATGTCGCCTATGAGCCTCTTGGCCCTGAGTTCCACCGAGTCAAGAGCGGCAAGTTGGTATTTGGCTGAGCCATCCCAAAGGTGACTGCAATACTCCATGCAGGATCGGACTTGTGCTTTGTAAAGAGTTAAAAGCTGTCCAGGCGTAAAGTATCGCTTCACTCTATTCAGGACTATTCAGACTATTCAGATTGATTTTTTTGAAACAGCCCCTAAATATTTGACAGTCGTGGCGATAGCGATCGTGTTTTACGTCTGATAACGCTCTGCCTACCCGGCAAGATATAAAGGCGTCATATTTGTATGTATGTTTTCATAACGCTATGAGCTTGCAATTTCATTTTATTTCATTGTACAAACAAAATTCAACTAAAGAAAATATTAAATCATCTTTCTATTCAAGGTTCGGTATTATAAATTTTATTCAAATTGCAAATTTTCACATTTATTTCCTTGCGTTAATGTTTCTTACAGGTTATAATATAGGTATCAAATCTGACACTTTCATTTTCGTAGCAATTTCACTTTCTGCTTCTTTGTTATATGACACCGTATCATGTCTCGGAATCGATTTACTTATTTCTTACACTAACGGAGGCAGTGGATTTTTGGGGTTCCGTGTATAAATTTACATGAATACCTATGTTTTATGGGTCAAAGCCCAGATATATAGGTCAGTTATAAATACAGAATGAGTTATTACAAATATTTTCATTTTTCAACTTATTTTATGTTCCATTTGTTTTATGTCTAATTGTACTTTTTTTAACTCTTTCTCTTCTAATGTTATCCTCATTTTTTGCAGGTAACTGTCTATTGATTAGTTGACGAAAGGTGCACTAGTTGAATATTAAGGTAAAATCTTCTTCTTCTTTTCGAGTGGGACACAGAGTCGTTCAACAACCCGATAAACCCTGGATAAAATAACATTTATAAACATTATCACGCCAATATCCAGGCAGAGCGGGCATTTACGCTACGTCTGACCATAGTGACCGATTATCAGCCCATCGCCTAAAATTGCAATTATACACATCTTACCCTCGAGTCTCTTAGTCGCATTTTACGACACCCACGGTAAATAAATGGGTTGATGCTTTTCTAAGCCCGCATCACACGGCAAAGGTAAAATACTTATAATAATAATAATAAATCAGATTCAATAAGATATGACAAGACAACCAGCGTGAAAAATCTTTGATGTGAATTCAAACAATCAAAAATTTGAATTGTAGAAAATCTACGGAACCATCAAACATTATGTCACGCTCGCGCACAGCTTCTTGTTTTTGCGTCTCTCGGACGTTGATGGCTCCAATGAAGGTTGTACGTGTTTTGGGTCATGCGCCATGGTGTATCGGAATACAGGGAAAGTATTTTTTTTTAATGACTATACCTATTAAGTATGAACTTTCCTTTAAAAGTGATTGCGAGTAAGTTTTCATCAAATGGTCGAAACTCAAATTAATATTTTAAGATCTATGTAATTATACGTGAATGTTCATCATTGATTGTGATACGCATTAAAGATTATGATTATCAAATGCGTAGTTAGTAATAATTAATTAAAATTGTTGAGCGAAGCATTTAAAAAAAGTATTTGTTAAGTAGCTTGTCAAATGATAATTACTTTATATTGTACCTAACATAGCTAGATATTGATTAGAATACCTAGTATACAATAATTTTATTAAGACTCGATGATCCCACAGACAAACCTCGAATAGTGGTTAGTAAATAAATTCATTCATTCTTTTTCTAAATTTTTCGTGTTTATGTTTCAGAACATGTTTTTAAGTTTCTTTTGTTTATAGCCACATTCTATTTGATTTCATTAGTCCTTATTATAGTCCGGTACGGCTGGCATTTTTTGAGGGTGTAACTTACAAAAATTCTAAAGTCGTTTATTCTTTGTACGATTGTATTGTGTCATATTTTACCAAGAACCATAGACCTTGCAATCTGGAATTTTATAAATTTCACTTTAGCAAGTTGTAAAGATTGTATTTTTTATTTTGCTTATTTTAGAAACAATCAGAAATTAGCTAAGTAAACGATTGTGCGAATCGAATCGAGAGCAGAAACATTGATAAATAATTTGTTGGAACATATCCAACAGATAAGGGGATTCCGGAGCGTAACTAGCGTCCTCATCACTTAACAATTCATAACTCGAGGAAAACGTAATTTATCGATAATCTGATTCTGTCACATTTAAAAACAGATGCTGAAGCTTATTTTATGTTGATATAGTTACAGATAGAGAAATTGATAAAACTAGTCACTTTTAGCATTTTTAATATTTGTTTTTTTACTAATAGCTTGAACAATTTTTACTAATACAACATAATATAAATATTCTCAAGTACTTGTATTTCAATCTGACAGAAGCGGACGGAAGCATCAGAATATATTTTTATTTTATTAATTGTGCTATGCTTGTTTTATGAGCCTAAATTTAAGTAAGTTGTACACGTCAACTGCCTCACTTTATACCATCTCACTACCCTAAATCTGCTGCAAGAGATTTATTTTCAAAAATAAGCTGACCTGTTGTGTCTCATTCTATATGTTATGTCCTTTATGTTATATTATGTACAAAAACCGGTTAAATACGGAAGCGGATTATCGATAAATTACGTTTCATTTGAGTTACATACATACATACATACATATTATATTACGCCTATAATCCCTTGCGGTGTAGGCAGAGCGTAAATGGCCGCAAAAACGGACATTTACGCCACGTCTGACAAAATATTTGAGGGACATTCTGAAAACTGTGTATCACCATAGTGACAGGTTGTCAGCCCATCGCCTAAAATTGCAATACACACCCTCAAGTCCCTTAGTCGCCTCTTACGACTCCCACGGGTAAGAAATGGGGTGATGCTATTCTAAGCCGGCATCACACTTTTTAAATGATCAGGGCGCTAGTTACGCTCCAGAATCCCCATAACAATTTCACCTCTGATATAATCACTATAGCAGTTCCCATCACCACAACATCTGTTCCAGGATATTGCAATAACGGTGTTTCTCATGTGAAACGGCCAAACAAACTGACAGCCGCGTAAAATGTTTGCATACAAATTATGATACACGCGGTTCTTCTATTAGCAGTTGGATGGAATAGAGTTACACACATACATACACACATATCACGCCTAAAATCCCTTGCGGGGTAGGCAGAGCGTAAACGGCCGCAAAAAACGGACATTTATGCCACGTCTGACAAATGATTAAGGGTTATCCGGAAAATTGTGCATCGCCATAGCGACAGGTTGTCAGCCCATCGTCTAAAATTGCAATACACACCCTCGAGTCCCTCAGTCGCCTCTTACGACTCCCACGGGAAAGAAATGGGGTGATGCTATTCTAAGCCGGCATCACACGGCAAGGAATAGAGTTAATCGAATAAAAACTGGTTCGGTGATAATTTCTGAATTAGAATTTAAAACAAACTTAAAAGCGATTGAAGCGTATAACCTATTTTCTGTATGAAGTAGTTATTGAAAGCTATATTGTCGCAAAGCATCATATTTATTTATTTATATATTTGAATGCACAACGTACAAAAAGCGACAATGCCACGTGGCATTATCTACCAGCCAACCAGATACTTAATTTTTAAAAGTACCGTTTGAACCTCGTTATGCCATTTTCCTAAACAACTGTAGGAATTCGGCCGAAAGTCCTAGATCCTAGATTTCCTAGAATTCGACCGCAGTCCTAGATCTGGTAAGGTCAATGTTCTAGGTATTAGGACAATACAAAATTGTTATAAAAAAAAGAAAATTGCGTTATGCAAATTTCTTTTTTTACAATGAAGTAGCGTTGTCGAAGTTCAGTTTTCGGGCCCCAATCATGACGTCAATAAGTGAGATTACTATCCTACATTGAAAAAAGTTATTTCATTTTTAATGGCAGAATGCAATCACTTTAACATCGCCGCCGGTGCGAAAGTTTGGTAAAGTCTACGAAGATATTTTTTAGAGCTTTATAATTAGACCTTATATGACAGTTGCATAAACTACTACTACTACAACTTTTGAATTCAATCTCTTGCCTAATAGTAGCCAGAAGCCGTCATAATTACATCTAACCTCTCTAACCTCTGAACCATTAGAAACACTTACATCATTTTGGTTTAGTGGTTACAAGTCATAGTGCTTTTGAACAATTTGACAATAATTGCCACCACAAACCATAAATTATTTCAAATTCTATGAAATATTCTGAAAT
This sequence comes from Tuta absoluta, assembly GCA_027580185.1. NCBI lineage: Eukaryota > Metazoa > Arthropoda > Insecta > Lepidoptera > Gelechiidae > Tuta > Tuta absoluta. Next base: position 4,292,911 of record JAQAHW010000023.1, on the reverse strand, counting down.
CTTCCCTGAATTCTAAAAGCAATATGCAACAGACACATTGATTTCGATTCTGATTAACATTGGCCTCAATTCGGGAAATAAATTCTCTTAGCTAAAATTGGGTTAAAAAGGGTAGGAGACATCTAATTCATGTCATGTTTTATAATTTGACGCAAAATACGCGTTATCTGTCAAAGTAAGGCAACAATGAAATCAATGGCGACTAAATTGACTAGAAATAGCGAAGAACCCAGTGACATTTTTAAACAACACGGGACATAGAATTCCCCTATAGTTTTCTAAATCTATTTGATTAAGTCAATTTATTTAGTTAAGACAATTTTTTTCCCAAATTGAGTTCATTACTTTACTGTGGCTTCTTTCTTTTTATTTATCGTGTGTGACACCGATAAGTCCAACAACACAATTACTTTGGCTGATTCTGACTTTCTGAGCAACCTTCTATTAGAAAAGAAAATAGAAGAAAGTCTTCAACTATCAATTGCCTGATAAAGTGACACTTGATTTTCCCAGAGTAACAACTAATTTGTTTCTCAATATCGAACCTGTCAGTGGTTTCATTGGCTATCCGTTTTCCCGTGGGGTAAGGCGTTTTTCCGCAGCAAAAATGTCACTTAGGGAAAATGCAGGTTTCAGTGCAATATCCTTGGAATCAATTAGAAAGTTTTGAATACTTTCGAAACATACAAAACGATCATCTTTATAGTAGAAGTTTGACAGCTGACATGGTGCAGTAGTAGTGCAACTGCCTGCGGCGCAAAGGCTCCGAGTTCAATTTCCGGTGAGACACTTACGTGGATATTATCACTTTGTTAATTTGTTCCTAGTCTGGTTAGGACATTGCAGGCTGAAACACCAGATTTTCCGTAAGAAAGATAGATGTGGCGTGAATGTCCTTTTTCTACGGCCGTTTACGCTCTGCCTACCCTGTAAGGGATATAGGGGTGATATAGGAATGTAAGTATTGTTTTTTTTTATTGCGTTGGCACTTGGCATGCTACATGCCTGCTGTCTTACTGTTAGTTTTTAGTAATATCCAAGTTAGCGAATTATGACACAAGTCACGAAGTCACGAGGTGTGACTGACGGACACACTGACAAGCTGTCAGCGATTTAGTGCATGTTATTATAGTTTTTTTAAGCGTGTAACATTAGCAGCACCTTGAGTTACTATTGAGAAAGTCAACTTATACTGTTTATCCTTAGAGACTTTATGTAAAACCAGTAAAATAAGGTCTCAAGTAGTTGTAAGTCGGAGTGCTTCTGATAATATTTAAAATTCAAACTACAGTACGGCCATCCCATTAAGCCATATTTGATAGCTGTCAGATCCATACTTAACGAGATGTCAACAAAGGAAAAGGGACCCTCTGCCATAGCATTAGCACGCATCCGACAGCTGTCAAATATAGCTTATTGGGGTGGCTGCACTTTAGGTATATTAGTGCTAATCGTATCCGTGTTATTACAATGCAAATTTTTGACAGTGATACGAGATAAAATCGGTTCAAAGTCAAAGTTCAATAGAGTAGGTTACTTAGATGTTTTTAGACTCAGATATAGGAAGGCATAATGACAGCCGCACAATAGCCATAAATATGATTAGTACCAATTCTTTCCTTATTTAAGTAGAGTGTCTATGTCTAAAATATTCGCTGTAATAAAAGTTATGGAAATTAATACCAAAAGTGGCCGTTTTTAGGCACTTTTATCCATAACTTTAATTGCAGCGAATATTACATTGTGTTTGCAGTTTCAAATAATTTTACTTTAGGATAACACAAAAAACTTGGGCATCAGGCATTCTGATTTATCGTTTGTATAAAGAGAAAACTTTATTATTGTAAAGTGGCGCCACCGTCGAGGTCGTTGACGGCTATACTCGCCTTAATACGAACTGATCTGTCACGTCATGATTTAATAGAAACAAACACACACAACACAAATAGTCAAAAATGACTTATCAAATATTTGTATCTTGTAGGGATCGAACCCACGACCATCGGCGTAGCATGCAGCGGTACTATCCGCTACGCCATCGGGCCAGTTGACATATTAAACAGGTTTTTTTACAATAGATTGATTCCTTGATCCAACTTATTAATTTGTTACTATGGTGACAGTATAGTATGGTCAAGTAACGTACAAAAAAAACGTTAAACGAAGAAAGATATAAAACGATATATGATCCTACGTATATTGTCACGTCTACGTATAGCATCAACCCATTTATTTCCCGTCGGTGTCGTAAGAGGCGACTAAGGAACTAGAGGGTTACATGTGTATTGCAATTTTCGGCGATGGGCTGACAACCTGTGACTATGGCGATACAAATTTTATGAATGAATCTCAATTTTGTCAGACTTAGTATAAATGTTGGTTTTTTACGGCCGTGTACGCTCTGCCTACCCTGCAAGAATATAGGCTTGATGCGAGATTGCATGTGTGTAATAAACTACAGTTTCCGTGCATCGATTAGTGACGTTCTTGTCATTGCTATGATAATTCATAGTTGGTTTACTTAGATGGTTTGTTGGGTGTGTCGGACAAACATAGGAAGTTTGAACTAACGGGAACATAGTTTGAAGGTCTTTATTAAATGCCCAGGTACACATCACGTTTGATACCAAGTCTGTTATTTTTTTTTATTAGGGACGTATAGTGAACCCTTGACTATAAAATTCAGTGACAAAGTGAGCCCCAACCTTCAAACTTCAAAACTTTTAGTTTCAAGTTGATTCAAAGAAATAAATCTAAGCAAAGTACATTAGTATGCATATGAATTTTGGCGCTAAGCCAAACGAAAAATAGTTTTTTTGCAAGGAAATATTTGAAAATAGATGAAATGTACGTTTTGGAAAGTGACAGTGCTATATTTAATTAGCCGTTTTAGTAACTTGAAATCGAGACCGGAGGTTTTATTTTTAAGAATTAAAAAATATATGTTATTCCAAGAACTTTGTAGATAGCGTTGAACTGACTTACATGCTCAATGCCAAAATGCATGAAAAAAAGTTATTGTTATATTCGAATCTATCTATTTCTATGGACGTTATTTTCGTTGTGGTTTTCGTTAATATGCAGGGAAACCCATGAATGTAAATATTTTTGCGATGCGAGTGATGTAACAAAGATTCATACATTTCGTTTTACGATCTCATACATCCAATACATTGAAAAAATCGAATAAATAAGTGACGTTCCGTTCATTAAAGTACCAAGTAGATACAGCGTCATCTATCCAGCGACTAGGTAAGGGTTTAAAAAAAAAAGTAATAAAAGTAATTACTTATCAGTCTCAATTTGATGTTACCGACTAATATTTCTCGTACCGTCACTTTTAGGTAAATAGGCTTAGACAAGGGTAAAAGATGATCGCATCTTAAATTGGCTATAATTTTACGCATTTTACGCGGTATATGAACATTAAACGAAAATTCAAATATGGCGGCAAAAAATTAAAGAAAGTCTGTGCATTGGCGCGGAAATCATACACTATTTAAGAGATGACATGACTAAAATAGTCTATGACATCTTCTATCCTTTTCTTAATTAGCGGAAAGTGACAGTGCTATTTTCAATTAAGACAATTAATTACATTCTAGTAAGTCAGTCATGTCCCGAAGCTTTACAAATGGCAACCTTTACCCTTACCCTTCATAGAAATTGATACTATTAATAATCGGTTTACGGAAACTTCGGTTCACGTAAATAGACACTTACCACACGCACGCTTAGACCTCTTCCTTCCCGTAATATGAGTCTAATTATTAGACCGAGCTAATATTCTAAGGGCTTGGAATAGTATCACCCAAAGTCTACCCGTGGTTGGCGAAAAAGCGACTAATGTATAATGATTCTGGGAATGGGCAGAAGCGTTCACCGTGAATGCAACGTCTTGCTCTGCGCTCGCCATTCCGCCTGCCAAGCGTAGTGAGTATGGCAACACCGATACGGGGAGGCCCATGTGTACAACAGCAGTGGAATTTTGTGGTTGTCAATGTTATTGTTTAAGACCTATAGATTACTGATACTTTTCAATAATTGTATAACACGGGAAGTGTTTTAAAATTTGGTATTCAATTTATCGCGGGTTTTCATCGCTTACACTACATTCAATCTGTAAAGATAGAATTAGTCGCCGGGTATTAGTTGCAAAACTAACTTGGTAGATGGAGCCGTGCCACGCGTTACTGGCATCAAAATTCTACTTTAACTGATTTAAAACTCATTACTATACAAAAATACATTTAAAACTGCTTGGATAACATAAACTCAAGAGCGTAACTAATAAGATGTCGTATTACTTAGTTCTTAGCAATTAACAGTATTTTAAACTCTAAACCAAAGTTAATTCAAATGAAGGCCTCGCCGTTATTTCTTACGGGGACGGAATGGAACTCCATGAGAAAACTTTATTCCTACACTCTCATTAGGTACCTTCTCAGCAATAAAACATGAATCAGAGTCCTACCTCAGAGCAATGAAACCTTTCAGAGGAAATCAAGAACAAATAGAATGAAGCCACGAAAAACTCATCGCAAGTTAGGCGCGTGGTAATACACACCTAAATGCCTAACAACACAACACGCTAAACTCTGTGTACAAATTTTAAAAGCGTCACTATAAGAATGCCGTGTGATGCCGGCTGAAAAAGTATCACCTCATTGTGTGTTTCGAAAGAAGCGACTAAGGGACTCGAGAGTGTGTATTGCAAACATAAGCGATAGGCTAACAACTCAAACCTTTGTTGTGTACGCCACGTTTGGCGTAAATGTCCGTTTTTTATGGCCGTTTACGCTCTAAATACTCCATAAGGGATTATAGGCGTGATATACGTATGTACTACAAGAAACCATGAAAAACCAGAAACAGCACGCGCTAAAATACTACTAAATGCACATATATTATTCACATAATACAGATTCAAAAAGCATAAAAATAATTTCTCATTCCATGTTGTTTTATAACCTTCATTTGTCATGTCTTTGCGATCAGTTTTTTATGGCTTCATTTTGGATTTTCGTAGGGTTTCCTCTCAAATATTTGCTTGCTCTGAGAGTCCTACATACTAAGCTTAGTACTTGCAATGCATGCATAGCGAACTTTCACTTGACTGGAATCGAACCCAGGACCACACTGACAAATTAACCGATGAATCGTCTAATATCGATAAAATTTGATTGCGAATCGGTATCGCAATACTGGTTAACGATATAAAGCAGAGACCTATTTGTATTGGTAGTAAACTAAGCATTGAGTTTAATTCTCACGCTACATACCATAAAAATTACAATGGATCATCAAAACTAGTTAGCTGTTGAAAATGTTATGTGACAGAGATAGAAAAAAAAACGATTAACAAGATAAAAAAAAAATGGTTTATTTTCCAAGGGTGAAGTTGATCTTGGAAAATATGTTAATTTTTGAAGTGAGAAGGTTGGAGCTTAATAACTGAGCCTCCCACATTTTGATACAAAATTATATTTTCATGCTAACGTTTTGTACTCTACAGAGATTTTATGTACAATAAAGGATTTTTTTTATTATTATTAAATAAAACAAACTGGTCCAGTGTTTTCCTCAAACATTTCTTAGAATCACATTTATATTGATGCCGCAAAAAGCTTATTATATCAGAATGCGTACAACTTTGTCTTATTGAGAGCCTGCGAACTTATTTTGCTCCCGCTCCCGGCTCCCCTAGTATGGACGAAACCCCCTCTAGATTAAGTAACGTAATATGTGGACGACCTCTCAAGGTCATATTGTGACAAAAGTGACAATAGCCACGAAACACGAGCTACATACGGACGCGGGCTGAGCTGGCCATTATGGGCGGTGCACACCGCTGCGTATACGTGAACACGCGCGTGACCACGCGCGTACCGTGACGTTGTAATGTATTGGACTGTATAAGATAGGGAGTCCACTGCTGGACATGGGCCTCCCCCGTTCGGGAAGTATTTGCCATGCTCACCACGCTTGGCAGGCGGATTGGCGAGCGCAGTCCAAGATGTTGTCACAGGGAACGCTGCTGCCCATTCCCATGATTCATCCCTTAGTCGCCTTTTACGACACCCACGGGTGGACATGGGGTGATGCTATTCTAAGCCGGCACCACACGTGTGGTGACCACCAGGCAAGTGATCGAAAGATGTCTAAAAAGAGGTTTTTGTGAATGACAGAACAGAAATCTGATTGAAAATAAATAACGCTGTTCTTTTTTGTGTCATTTATGCCCCGATCACACACGTAAAAAGCCACGTTGTCATGACGTGCCGATTACTTTTTCTTTTTACTACAACTGCAGGTTTGCTCTTCCCTTTGCTGCTATATCATTTTTATTGAAGCTCGTTGCATTATGATTCATGTAAATTACAAGGGTTTACATGATTTTGGTTATCTATTATTTGAATAGCCCGATGGTGTAGCGGATTGTACCCCTGTCTGCTATGCCATACGATCGCTAGATAAGTAAATTTTTAGTTATATAACTTTTTAAACACTCGCGATCACTTTGACTCATTTTAAGTATTAGACTGGGTCTATCGCGATAGTATTTAGGCAAATATTAGTAATTTACCTGTGTCCCGACGACGACTGTACTCATTTTAAGTATTCATTTAATTTTATCATTGACAGTCAACCCGCGACCACAATACATGAAACTGTGTTGAAACGTCGGGACACAGGTAAATTACTAATATTTACCTAAATACTATCGCGATAGACCCAGTCTAATACTTAAAATGAGTAAATTTTTAGTTATTTTTACTTAGTCTGGGTGTTTTCTATCCGTTCTAATATTATAAATTTGAGAGTTTGTGTGTGTATGTAGGTATGTATGTTTGTTACCTCTTCACGCTCAAACGGCTTCACCGATTTGGATGAAACTTGGAACTCAGGTAGAGTATAACCTGGAATAACGCATCACTTTTTACCGCGGGAAAACAACTATTACTACGGGGAAATGAGTGGCAGCGGGTGAAACAGCTGGGCGGATATCTAGTGTATAATATGTATCTATTAAAAAAGTATATGAGTATTGATAGAAACCATGTAGTTCCCATAGTACAAGCTTTGCTTAATTTGGGCCTCTGGATTATGTATATACTGTGTGAATTTAAAATTATATTTATTTATTTATTAACATAAAATTGACCCAGGCACTTAAAATTTATGAATCGTACCACCGTCACTTAAGAAACAACTACCAACGCTGCTGGTCTAGTTATAAAACGGTAATATTATAAAAAAGAAGGAAACGGTACCCGGTTTCGAAACTCCAATTAAACTAAGCAATTAATACTAAGATTCGAGTGGAATATTACTAAGTATTGGGAAACGAAGTGGTACCATGGGTTTTCGCCACGTCTGACAAATATTTGAGGAACAGGAAGAAAAATGTATACATTAATCATGGTATACATTAAAAAGTTGTATTGACCAGCTGGCATAAGACCATATCGCACACACACATATTCGTGACAGCCTATGGCAGTCGCAATTTGATCTAAAAACGGCCACTTTTGCAGGCAAGCCTGTTTTGCCGTTGCCCGGGGTGGACCGCTAGGAGGTAGATCCCATACCACCCCAAAAACTAGTAAAATTGATTCGCTTTTTACACGACTGCTCATCCAAAAAAGAAGTCTAATGATTTTGGAGTTCATGTATGTATGTTTATTTAAAACTCGTTAACCACTGAATTGATTCGAATGGGAATTGTATCGGAAGAATCCTTACACTATCCCGAATGTCATAGGCTAGGCTTTATCTCAGAAAGCTGTCGAGTGTTTAATTTTTTAATTTATTATGCTTGTTCTTATTAGTTACAATAGTACCACTTTATGCGTAGGCGCAAGCTCAACTTAGGCGTATATAAAACTAGCGGCCTGCCCAGCGGTTTTACCCGCTGTTATCCGTTTTCCCACGTGAATAAGGCATTTTAATATAGCCTATTTTCATCAGGAATAATGTAGTTAGTTTAATGGTAAAAGATTTTTTTAAATCAGTTCAGTAGTTTCGGAGCCTGTTCCATTCAAACAAACAAACAATCAAATCTTTCCTCTTCATAATAGTGTAGTTAAGTCGTTAATTTCCGTCAGTTTGTTAAGGTATTAGAGGGTGTTATTAATTATTAATGAAAATAACGGATAGAATAACAATTTAATTTCAGTTAAGCATACTTCGTAACCTAACTCCATAGTTTTAATATTATTTGAGATCGGCAACTGTGGTTTCCTGGTAGAGAATGCTACCTAGCATTAAGACCGCCGTGTTGTACTGTTTCTTTTATCTGTGTTTATTTATTGTTGTTTTATTTATTTAATGTGCGATAAAGAGTCTTGCTGTGTTATAGTATTGGCTGACTAGCCAGCCGACTAAAATAAAAACTAACTTAACTAAAATGACTAAACCGATCTTTACTTTGGTGATATTTGGGAGAAGAAATTGCGTGTTTACTCGTTATTGAAGCCTTGTCTACCAATTAACAGTTGTGGTTTCTGATTGGAACATATTAAAAAGATAATTTTTCAAATTATTATATTAAAATTCAATGTCGTTATAACAGCCGACTAAACGGCTATTCAGCCGACTAGTCGCTGACTACTTTCCGACTATAAAATTGGCCTAATAGTCGGATTTCCCCACTGCAATATTAACGGCTGCAATATTTTATAAAATTGCTATAGTATAATTGTGAATGCAGGCCCTAACACACACAGAATTTACCTGAATAAAATGTGAAACAAATAATAATTAAACGTAAAATTAATAACTACATAAACCCATTAAGTCTAAACGAAGTTTAAGTAAGTAAATTTACGTAAATTTATTAGAATAGTTAAACCGTCCTACAGAACACACGTTTAGGATTACCTACCTACATTTGATTTAATCTCTTCTCTCTTTTCGTGTGGGACACCGAGTCGTTCAATGACCCGATGAACTCTGGTGTCAGAGTTTTTTCAACCGCCTACTACCACTAGTAGGCCTCTGACATGGTTGTGTTACGACCGCCGTCTAAGTAATCATAGACAGCAACCGGGACCGACGGCTTAACGTGCCCTCCGAAGCACGGAACCATTTATTTTAGGACAATCAGTTGGTTCACCCTGCAATGTCCTAACCAGACCGGGAACAAATTCACTAAGTGATAAATATCAACTTTGTGAGTGTCCCACCGAGAATCGAACCCGGAACCTTTGCGTCGCAGGCAGTCGCACTTCCACTGCACCACATCGGCCGTCAATTTGATTGGATTGTCGTAATCGTTGCTAAACTATTAATATTTTATTGAACATGCATCTGAAGTTTATTAGTTTAATCAATATTCAAATATACTGAATGGAACAAATTGTTAAATATCAGTAGGAAGCCATTTCAATAAAAAAAATTACCTTCTATAAAAATATAGTTTACCAAAATTTCCGTACTTTATCTTTATACAATAATATCAAATATTTAATCTTCACGAATTTGTCAAAATAAATTAAAATTGAAATAAAATTTACAATTCGTACGCATTTCATTTAGTACAATTTTTTAAATCGCATCGGTTTTCCAAATATTTATGCCAAACGTTACTCTATCATACAATTTGAAATATTTCCTTGCATTTTATCAATAAAAAATTCTCACGAGAAAATCAGCTGCAGTAACGGTATAACGAAACCCACATGGCGTTTGGAGATAATCTGATAGTGGGTTATCATTTTCATCTGTAGGTCAGTATCTCAGAAGCTTTTTTTGAGATGATTCAAATTGCCATGTGATGCCGGCTTAGAATAGCATCACTCCATTTCTCTCACATGGGGACGTGAAAGGCGACGAAGGGACTCGAGGGTGTGTATTGTGATTTTAGCCGACGGTGATAACCTATGTCACTATGGCGATACACAATTTTCCGAATGACTCTCAAATGTTTGTCAGACGTGGCGTAATTGTCCGTATTTTGAGGCCGTTTACGCTCTGCCTACCCCGAAAGGGATATAGGCATGATATATGTATGTATTCAAATGATATTTAGATTGATGATAGATTTTATGAACGGCTGTTTGATAGTATGGATTACATAATCACCACTACTACACTACACTACTTGTTTTTATTGTTAATACTTGCAAAAACTTTAATAATTGTATTATTATACTTTATGGCTATATTTAATTTGGTGTTGTTGGTTTTCCGAATAAAATATATATTTTTTGGTAAATTTCAATTTGTATTTAAGTACTTAACTACGTCTTATTAATTTGTACAGTTATAGTTTTAACTCATGCCAGTCATCAATAATCAATAATCATACATACACTCATCGCTTACAGTAAATATGACATTAAAGGTTTTACGATCTACGCCGTGTGATGCCGGCTTAGAATAGCATCACCCCATTTCTTGCCCGTGGGTGTCGTAAAAGGCGACAAAGGAACTCGAGGGTGTGTATTGCAATTTTGGGCGGTGGGCTGACAACCTGTCACTATGGCGATACACAATTTTCCGAATGACCTAAGGGATAAAGGCGTGATATATGTATTTATGTATGTAGGTTTTACGATCAAGTTATTATTTCTTTTTTTTTTATTAATGATGGGTTTGCTCTTGACTCTAGTCTAGGTCATAGGACAGAGACAGAGTCTAAGATGGAGCGAGCTCACCTAGAAGAAGCCTGTTCACTCTTACTTTGAAGAGATTAGGGTTGCATGCTTTTGGAAACACAGACGCAGGTAGTAAATTCCACTCTTTAACAGTGCGCATTATAAATGATGACTGGAAGCGCTTAGTCCGAATTGGTGGAATGGCTACCAGGTACGGATGGTATCCGGCGGTGCGTCTGGATGTCCGATGGTAGAAGGGAGCTGGTGGAACAAGGTCGTGAAGCTCTTGAGCACACTCTCCGAAGTACAATCTATAAAATACCGACAAGCAGGCAACCTTGCGGCGATGTGCCAGGCATGTAGCTTGGTGTCCACCAGTTTTATGTCGCCTATGAGCCTCTTGGCCCTGCGTTCCACCGAGTCAAGAGCGGCAAGTTGGTATTTGGCTGAGCCATCCCAAAGGTGACTGCAATACTCCATGCAGGATCGGACTTGTGCTTTGTAAAGAGTTAAAAGCTGTCCAGGCGTAAAGTATTTCAATACAAGTCAAAATTCTGGGACTTTACTTTCCTCGGGTGAATTTTAACTCTACCATCTCCAAAATTTCAAAACCATAAACTAAGTATCCCACACAAACACAGTATAAGAGTTTTATAGGAACAAACTCTCACGCACATTCAAGTTTTACAAATTTCAACTTTAAATATTCCCCAACCAAGTAAATATTTGATAATTTCATTTTTCTAACTAAAAATACTCCCGCACGCTCGAGCTTTCCAAAATTCGTCTTCAAATACTTCCTAATAAAGTAAATATTCAAAAACACATTGTTCTAAGAAATGTTTTGTTTCATTACCGTCGCATGCGCAGGTGGATCGTGCAAAAACGCTATGAGATCATCAACAGTGTCATTTAGATAGAGGCCTTGAGATCAGCGGATAGCGATCGTTATCATAGGCAGGTAGCGAATAATTAAATGTATGCAACCATTATACTAGGCAGGATCCCACATTCATAATTCTTCGTGTTATGAATGAGTTGATTATAACGTAGAGATAATTGAAGCATGATGGCCTTCTGTAGCTGTCAAAAGCAAGCATCCTACTTTAAAGCCTTTTAAACCTCCTTGATGAATCCGACAAATCTTTCATGGCATGGAATATTTAGTAAATTTTCTAGCCAATCTTCATACTTGGATGCACTTTGGATGGCACTTAGCCAGTCTACATAAAGTCATTTTGTGACAGCCATCACTGAGCTAATCTGAAAAAGTTTCTTTGAAAAGAAGGTTATATGACAGAAATGTCAAGTGTCAACTTAGCATAGCAACTTTGCTTACTTCTTTTAATAAAATTTGTCATGTGATTTAACCTCTAGTGAATCCACTGTTGTTGTATAGGTTTTTAACTTTAAGTGAGAAAGTAAGGTTCAAAATGACGAGGTAGTTAAGATGCTGTTCCGCTTTAGATGAGGCCATAACCGATTTGGACAAAGGACTCACCGATAAAACACATCAAGAGACGCTGAAGCGTGTCCAACCAAGTGCAAGCTAAGAACAGGGCCTCGATTCTTTTTTTTCCATTGTAGTGCCATCGAAACTCAACTGGCTTCCTATTGACATTGTGTTTTACTTCAAACTGTTAGAGGAATACGAAACGGCCAAAAACATCCAACTGACACTCTATTAAAACACAACTGACTATTTTCAAATAGCGGAATACATCCCTGGCAATCCGCACTGTGTGTAATGTTACATACATAAATTCCTTTCAGTAAACAGCAAATTCCTTTGAAAAAACATAAAAAACATTGAACGTGAATAAAATCGCTTAGCGGAAAGTACTCTCGTATATACTATCTCGTATAATTCTCGCTGGTTTCCAAGCCACACAAACGTGACACATGCAGATCTAAGGCTTCCATCAGATCCTCGGCCATGATACAACGGGGACTGAGGAACATTCCTCAAGGCATTGAGGGAATTGACATGCCTGTATTGATGGTTCAGAGAGATTGATCGTGGAATGGTATTAGGATCGGTATTTCCTGCGTGTTGAAGATAGCGTTTGGTCAACTATGTAGCGGTTTTATTTGGAATAACATCTACCTATAGGTAGATGTTTTTCGCTTGACTTGATAAACTTGTACTTGGAGTAATAGCTCGGTTTGCCAAATTAAGTGATCAATTTATACTGGTGTGGTGATAAAGCTACATACATAATTAAGCCTAAATCCCTGCCGGGGTAGGTAGAGCGTAAAATGGCCATAAAAAGCGATAATTTACGCCGTCTGTCAAAAATCTTAAGGTTCATTTAGAAAATTGTGTATCGCCATTGCAACAGGTAGTCTGCCCATCGCCTGAAATTGTAATACACATGTAACCCTTGAATCCCTTAGTCGCCTCTTACCACACCCACGGGGTGATGCTATGCCGACATCACACGGAAAACCGAAACCTTATAGTCTTTAAGGCAAGTGTGCTCGTGAACGACCTCAACAGTGGCTACACTCGCCTTAAATCAGCTCTTACGACACACATGGACAGAAATGGGATAGTATCTATTCCAAACCGGATATTTACACGGAAAGTCGACTTTTTATCAACAACTTTATAGGTTAGAAACAATTCACCTCCACAAGCCGTGAGAAAATCCTTTATTATCAAACTGTTACTCAGTTTAGCCTTATTATTGAAACGTCCAAGTCTGTCAGAGCTATACATACCAACGCCCCGCGGCTGCGCTTGCGTTTTCCGCTTCAATGTCAGAAGCTACTTCTATGGGTACTTCCGCGTCGAGAATCGAACCCACACCTGCCCTTACAATTCGCCTTAAATGGCATGTGAGAATCACAGCTGAGTCACATTGTCCGGTGTTTGAAGGTTTTTAATAAGTTAGCTGGAGCAAAGCGATTATGCAGTTTTTGACAGTCAGCAACAAATTCCAGCCTGTGACAGCTACTGCAATGCGGTGTCAAGTCATGTAATTCCTTTTGTCAATAAGGCTGAAACCAAGACAGCTTGAATTTTACGCCTATAATCCCTTATAGGGTAGGCAGAACGTAAACGGTCGCAAAAAATAGACATTTATTTATCATATTGTTGTTTTATTTTTTTTATTTTTATTTTTACTTTGTGTGCAATCTTGTCCCCGCACGTATTTATTTCGTACTTAGTTTTATAGGTTGGCTGGAAGAGATCTCTTTATAGAGATAAGCTCGCCTTTGTGAACTACTTTTTTAAACAAATATTATTGTATTGTTAATGCACAATAAAGAAGGATGGTATTTAACTGTACCTCAATTAATTCTCAGTTTTCCCATCAATTTTTACATTTGTTCCATCACAAATACTGATTGTGCACAAAAATATGCTCACATATATATTTCTTAATGAACTCCAATTTAATGACTGTTGCAAATATGTAAAACTAATAATACACCTAATAATTAAAGATTTTTTTTTTATTAAAGTTTTACTTCAAACAATGTACTGTAAAATATAATTAAATCAAACAAAAATTAAATCACAATGCAGTATTATTTATCACCAATTATTACATAATAAAATGTGATGCTCATCTAATTAAAAGCTATTCTACAAATCGAAATAAAGCAAAATGATAAAAAAAACTCTGCAATTACTGTGTTTAATTTGTCATTTCATTACATATCACTTCAGTAATTTTTATTATTGCACTAATAAAGCGCGTTTTGTTTTTGATAACGCTCCCGTTTGCTTTTTCGCCGATGCATATATTTTTGGCTTCCACTGTTGATGCTACATATTTCAGTCTTTTATTAATTATCAAAGAACTGGGGCCAGTAGTACCTGAAACTGTCCCAAAAAGGGTTGAACGATGTAGTCATCCTTATATTTATATAAAAACAAATGTTGTATTTTCGTAAAAACGAAGTAAATTTTTCAGGCAATTGCTTGATGAACGAGTATTAACCACATTAAGATTGAAAACTTATATTTGATTAGTAATTTTAAATTGGATTTGCAAAGACTTCGGACTCAGCTTTTTAGGGGTGCAATACATTGTTAGGAAACATTTCATCCCTTATTTCTCAACTTCAGTTGAGTCTCATAACATAGCTTTTGAATGTGCTTGTAGTTGTCACATGTCGCGCCACACATTGTTTTGGCAGATTTATAATTTTGGCGCATTGAGCCGTTAACATTTCTCTCAAATTCTAACTTTCTATTCTAAAAATTTAAAAGCGAATAGGTAGCTGTAGTTAGATGTACTATGGTTTTATTTTGCACTCACAGTGCTATATTACTTTCATAAATGAAAATAAGAAATTGAAAAAATGTCAGCGCCCGCCGGGACTTGAACCCGGGCGCTGACATTTTTTCAATTTCTTATTTTCATTTATGAAAGCTGTAGTTAGGTTTAAGTGTATTTTCCTGTAATTTATATTGATGAGATAAATAAAGACTTATATTCTCCACGCCAGTGAGTATAGTATTCTTTGCTTATGTTCCTTGTATTTATCACAAAAATCTTTTTATATTTCTAAAAATAATTGTAACATGGGTGTGCCCCATGTTTTCACATAGATATATCTCAGTCTAGCTAGATAGTGTCACATTGAAAACCTGTCTTGAAATAAGAGTTCATCTAGACACCATCACGCCACTCCGGTTTGAAAAAGTATATACTCGTACTTCGGGGTGCACACGACGACGTACGAAAGGCATTATTAGTTCTTCAATAAAAAAAATCAAGTAACATAAACGTTGTACAAAACTGTTATAAATATCAGTACGGTTCTAGGATGCGTATTAAATATTTTGTGTATCAATTAAATAAAAATGTGCAACATTAGTATTTTTTGTGCAAGAATTATATAAGGACTGTCATAATAGAATATTTGCTGCGCGGTAGATTAAAAAAGTGTTATATTTTGGTAAAAAATTTGAACTTGTTTGGCGTAACAAATTTTGTTGATGAGTAGTTTAAATGTAGCAAATAAAATTTAAAGGAATTGAAAGTAATATTTTAGAGGGAAGTACAAATGCGTACGATAAGATTTTTGATGGATGGTAAAATATTATCCAATAAAGAATATATATTTACGCCACGTCTGACAAATATTTGAGGGTCATTCGGAAAATTGTTGACAGGTTGTCAGCATTTCGCCTAGAATTGCAATACATACCCTCGAGCCCCTTAGTCGCCTCCTACGACTCCCACGGGAAAGAAATGGGGTGATGCTATTCTAAGCCGGTATCACACGGCATATCATTACCTAATGTCACGGTGATGAATTTCCATATTTTCCACACAATAATCTATGCAAGAGTTACCCTCAATTGCAAAATCAATACGTTAATAAACAAAGCCGTGTGATGCCGCCATATAGCATCACCCCATTTTTTTCTATGGGTGTCGTAAGAGGCGACTTAGGGACTCGAGGGTAACATGTGGTATTGCAATTTTAGGCGGTGGGCTGACCTGTCACTATGACGATACACAATTTTCTGAATGACCCTTAAAATGTTTGTCAGAAGTGGCGTAAATGTTCGTTTTTAGGGTTCCGTACCCAAAGGGTAATAACGGAAACCCTATTACTGAGGCTCGGCTGTTCGTCTGTCTGTCTGTCCGTCCGTCCTACAGTTACGAGGCTGTATTGTATCCCCTGAACCGTTATACCTAGACAGTTGAAATTTTCACAGATGATGTATTTCTGTAGCCGCTATATCAACAAATACTAAAAATTATAATTAAGTAAACATTAAGGGGGCTCCCATACAAAAAAACTTTTTTACGGCCATTTACGCTCTGACTACCCCGCAAGCGATACAGGTGTGAAATGTATGTATGCGTATAAATAAACGTTTGTTCGTCCGTCAGTGCGACGCGGAAGCGATGCAGTTAACAATTGACAGCTGCTATTGATTGAGTACTCGATACCACGAACTGTGTTAATATACAGGGTGTTACCCGTAACAGGGCCAACTATTTTCCTAGGCGCAATTACGCATGAAACTGTACAACTTTTGCCCGAGAAACATTGATCCAAATCCGTACATACATACATACATACATACATACATACATCACGCCTTTATCCCTTGCGGGGTAGGCAGAGCATAAACGGCCTATAAAACGTACTAATATTATAAATCTGAGAGTTTGTGTGTGTATGTTTGTTACCTCTTCACGCTCAAACGGCTTTACACGCCCTCTTTCCATTACACCCTGTATAAAAGTATTTATATCAGCATCGCAAACCTTTGTGTCGCGAGCTTTTGTTAAAGCTCTGACGTGTAGGGTCTCCTCTGCTGTGGTTTCCTTCAACGCTGTCACTTTGAATACGTCTATTAAGGGCTTGACCACAAAAGTGTCTGGTTGCTTCCTGGTTCTGTGGGTTTCAGAGTTCATAGGGTCTGGTGGTTTTTCGTGGGACGCCACTTCCTGATTCACATCATATAGCAAGTATATAGCACTTTACTGCTGGACGTAGGTGTTCCTCAGGGTACGTCACTAGGCACGATCTCCCGTTTGCCATCCAGTCGCTACCAGCCGTCTTTAAGTCATCGGTCCATCTAACCGGAGGGCGTTCAACGCTACGCTTGCCGAGGCTCGTCACTCGAAAACTCGCTTACTCCACCGTTCATTAGTTCTACGACAGATGTGACCAGCCCACTGCTACTTCAACTTGCTACAATTCCAGACTAGACTTTTTGATTAGTTCACCGAAACAATAAAAACATACTTTATAAACTGCAACTGTAACCGTGGTGTAGCGGTAGTCTCAAGATACAAAAGTCCCGGGTTTGAAAAGAGGATACGAAAGCACACCTCGGACACTGTCATTTCTACATGTGCATGTGTGGGTGATCACAGATGTGTAAGTGCAGGGTTGGCATGCCTAACCTGATGAATCCATGCAGGAACTACCAAAGAGGATTTAACAAGCCTAGCGCTAGTTTCTACTTAATTCTACCCTGGTATTTTGACATTTCTCGGGTGAGGGCGGGTCGGGGGCTGGGGTGCGGGGAGGTGAGTGTCCGTTCTGTATGTATAATAATATACTACATACTATTACTTATTCTGTGACGAAAGTTAAAAATTTACATTTATCGCTGTATGACCTTATTTCCAGTTTGGTTAAAACATTGCAGAGTAAACCAACTGGTTGACACTAAGAAAAGTAGTTCCGTGCTTCAGATGACACGCTATACCATCGGTTAGTCGTTATCACAACAAGAATGGTCCAAAAATTTTGGTACATAATGTTTAATTTCCAAAATGTCAAATGTATAATTTCCAGCCTTCGCTTCATAAAAGCTTTTACTACATGGTTCATTAGTTAGGGCGTTTGTTGACTCACTGTCCCAATCGATATGTATGAATGACTCGATCGGAAAACTATTATCAATTTTATCAACCCAATAAACATCAATTGCTCTAATTACCCTATCATCGTGCTTAATTTAGCTTACATAACTGACAATGTTGGACAAGGAATCGACAGACCACGGTCACAGACAGCGATGTATACAGTTCCTTATATATCATAGAATTGTGTTATCGAGTGTTATGCTCTAGGTATTTGTTTATTTTCATACCTTATGTTATGGCACAACATATAAAAGACGGACTTAATGCCACCCGGAATTCTCTACTCTCTCTCTTTTCGTGTGGGACAACGAGTCGTTCAACGATTCTCTACTGACAAACCAATACCTAGTGGCGCCTTCTTTTCGTGACGTACGCCCCGAAAAACCACCACAATCTATCTAGTAGATTATACAAGAAAAGAAGCATTATAATATAAAAAATTAAAGAACACGACTGTTTCTGAGATAAAACCTAGCCTTTGACACTCGGGATAATATAAGGATTCTTCCGATACAATTCGCATTTGAATCTGTTCAGTAGTTAACGAGTTGCAGTAATTTAAACAATCGCACATATAAACACATACTCTAAAAACATTACACTGCTTTTGGTTGGGCAGTCTGTTTATTTTTTTAATATATCATTAATACGAGTAGTTTTAATGGACGTAGCAATTACCCTATTCTAACAATGCCTCGTTATTTAAAAAATATAGGAAATAATATATATAATATTTTCGTGATAAACTGAAAGATGTGTATGTCAAATGCAAAGCTAAGAACAAAATGTCAACTTCATGCCCGATAATCGAACCGACACTTATCATACTACACCTGAGCGGATTTGATGTAGCTGTATTCTCCGCTAACATTACATACAGCTCTGCTTATTAACAGGGCAAACTCTATTCCTATCATACGTTTCAAATCTCCGCCCACCCGGCGCAATTTCCATACACCTAACAAGGCCTTCAAAACAATGTGTTTGGCCCTAGGAAGGCCCGGCAACTTAGGTATTCTATAGGTAACCTAGATTTGATGGCCAGATTAGCCTGCAGCGATGAGACCTAGTTGTCTGAAACTGGACTAACTATACCTTATATACCTTATATTTCAATGCTGCGGTATTACTATAAGCTTTAAAGAAGCAGGGAGGTATTTAGGTAAAGAAAAAGGTGGTCACATCACCCTTCAACACTGCATATTTTATTCGGTAATATGGCCATCTTATGTAATTATTAACTGACTTTAAATAATCGGATTGACCTGTATTTAAAATTTTCAGAACTGTAAAATATTTTGAAATCTTGATCTTTGATGGCTTTCGAGCATGTGCGAAATTTGTTTTATTTAGGGGATTGTCTAATCTAGAATTTGCGATAAATTTGATTAAAATTGGTTTAGTATTTTCAACATACAGACTATCGGTATCAGGTTAGTGAAATTATGCAGGTATATATTTATAACGATATTTATATATATTTAATTGTAGTAGGCGGTTAAAAAACTCATGGTCCATCGGATCGGGTCGGCTCGGTGTCCCGCACGAAAATAAGAAGAAGAATAACGACTCGTTCCTGCATGTATTGACAACAGATGAACCAGAGGTATCCAACAAAGTGTAACTTTAAAAGCACTAGAAAAAACATAGGATATATGGATACTAGCATTTTGTAATTTTTAAGCTATTGTATAGAATTTTTCTTGTCTACCCTCCGCCCAAATCCGCCTCTGTACCACCACAAGGCTACTAACGGTGCAAACGTATTTAGGTTATGATGATCTACATTTTCGCCTCATTACCAGAGGCTCCAGGGCCGTATTTAGTCCAGTTCAGCTCACTGAATCCCACCCTGCGTTGTTAGGCCAGGTTATGGGATCGTAAAATGTGACCCAGATAAATAGAACTAAGATAACTATTGGTAAACCAAGGAATTTAGTACTAATTTAGGGAAATTTTGCCTTCAGGGTGGTCACTGGATGACAGTGCTGCAGTGGTAGTGCAGGAATGCCTCTGTCCGCTACGAAAAGGTCCCGAGTTTGATTCCCGGCTGCGGGTAGATATTTTTGTGTCTCATTCTTCCATAGCATATCTTTATTGTTATTCTGAAATATGCAAAAATATACTAGTAAGTTAAATGTATTTGTTCTTAAAGTATCTCTTACAAAAACTGGCTTTTAACTGTTTTTTATTTTTATTTTATTAATAACAATGTTTTCTTTCTTTCAGAAACCAACCCAGCCTACATCATCATTTATCAACACCTAAGGTAAAATAAATAAAATACTTATGTTAATACTAAGTATGCAGTTAATAGCTGGCAACATTATAAAGTTAAGTAGGTATAGGTTTCCTTAACTTAAGGGGCTCACTGGCAAAAGGTGGCGCCCTCGTCACTTGAAAAAATACAATTCGATGACAATGTCATAAATGTAATATCTTTATCGCACAAAAATATAGAATTTTTGGCGCAAACGCAAATTCAGGATGGAAATTTATAAGCTGCAAATATTTTAAGGGTGGAACCAGTCCGTGAAACTGAACTTTTGACGAAAACGGACGGAAAACGGAAAGTTGCTCAGTTCAATCGGCTGGTTTACCCCTTAAAATATTTGCAGCCAATATTTTCAAGCATGTAATTTATGTGATAAATATTTCGATATATCTAAGTAGAGATAGAAAAGTACTAAAAGTATTCGACTTTTGCATATTCGGTATCTCCAGTAAAACGTTTATAGTTAAACTCAAATTCAGTGTCACTCTTGGCAGAATGATAAATAAAATACCGTTTTATCAATAAGTGAGTTTTTAGATAACAGTGCAGCTAGTTTCGTTCGGGATACCCTTAACTTGAAATGGCGCGTTTAATCGTTGAAGGTATGCCACAAGGTCGCCTGGTTAGGTTACAAGGATCAAGATCTGTGACACTGAAGTATTCTTAGAATTAGCTATCATCGACTTCATAGTTTATGCCCATATTATTTTGTTGTCCGATACGGCTGACATTATTTGAGGGCATAACTTAAAAAAATTTCTAAAGTCGTTTATTTTTTTTACGATTGCTTTATGTGTGTCTGTGAGGCACATTCGAATTTTATGTATTTTTAATGCTTGCGAAAAATTTCGATTCATGTAGCTCATTTATTAAATCAAATATTTTGGTGACTTAAATTAAATTATTATTATAAAATACATCAGTATTGTCTATGTGTCAGTTAACACAGTGTAAAACACAGTTTTAGTAATTTTTATCGTATACCTTAAATCACACAAAATAATGAATTGGGATCGGCCATTAGTCCAGAAACTACAAGCCAAAAATAAACGGCATTTAATATTTTTGAACATGAATATTGCTAGCCATACTGGGCTATTGTTCCTATATGTTATATTGGAGTTTCGATCGGAATTTTATAGCAAATCAAGCGATTTGATTATATTGGTACGGGCTTTTTTGGTATCTTTTGGAATTAATTAATTGATTGATTGCGATAAACAACATCAGATAAATACTTTAAGCGTGTCAAAATTGACTATGTTATATGTTGTGAGAGTACCTATGTTTTGAAGTGAAAAATTATAGGTATTTATTTACTATAACCCAAAAGTAAAAAAGTATTTGACACAAAATATCAATAACAAGCAAAATTGGTTTAAGACGGGTATGTGCCTAGTGTAGGACCGGTACGCCTATTCTAGCTACCTACCGATTTCGTCAAAAATATTGTGTCAATAATAAAATGTTTAGAAAACTTGCAAAATTTTCTCCCGTGGGAAGGATTTGAACCTACGATTTTCGCCATCTCTAGTGACGACGCCTCTTCAATCTGGGCTACCGCAGCTCATTCATTGCCCGCAAATTTTGCAAGTGTATCTTCTCCATCTACCGGTTAAGTTATCCATCTAATACCGGAAAACATAAAATACAATTTAGGTTAGTGACTAGGAACTTTATTTAATTTTAGTCTTTAAATAAACTTATTCCTACTTCACAACATAAAAATAAGTTATTTTATTAGGCCCCGTAGAAAGTTCCGTGCGGTAGGTCCAGAACTGAGAATGAATTAGGGAAATCACCGGAATTATAATATTAACGGTCTCATTTGTAACCGATTACACAAATTAGGTAACCGGTACGGTCAGTCACACCACTCACACCTTATCCCTGAGTTGCTTTTTACGACAGCATCACACGGCGTGATGTACCGACTATTATATCTTACTAGATTTCCGCCCAGCGGTTTCACCCGCTGCCACTCCTTTGAGCGTGAAGAGGTAATAAACATACATACATACACACACACACAAACTCTCAGATTTATAATATTAGTACGGATAATATGGTGCAAACCGTACAAAGCTTTGTTGACGGCGTAATGGGGTGAAATAATGAAGGGCATGTTGCGTTAAAAATGACGTTGCGTGTGTAAGGTGCCTTTTTGGATACACTTTTTTTTTCTGTGTTGTATGGACTACCTGATCACCTCCAAAGTCTACTATTGGACATGAGCTGTCAAGGGATGTTCCATGCAATTCTTGTCAGAGGGATAGGCGAACCCATTGCACGATTTTCAAATCAAATCAATATAAATAAGAGTTTTTTTTTCAGTTTATGGAAAGAACTAAAATTAAGGACAAAGCAACCTACCTATTTGTTATTAAGTTAATTAATAAAGAATTATCTTATATTAACCGTGCCTAAATTATATGCACCCAGTAGCCCCCGAAACTTCAAAAATATTAGTTCTTCTACTTTTTATGATGTTAAACAACTCAACAAAATAATTTTATTTTATTTTAATAATGTCTACCACCCGCGCGATATAGATCTCAGCGGCACTGTAAAGCCTTAGTCCTTTTTTATTCTTTTTCTTTTCCTTTCAATTTCTTTTATCGAGATAGTGTTGTTACTTCTCTCTTTTGTCTGTGATAATTATCGATGGAATAACTCTTTGTAGAGTGCTTTGAATGAGTGTTCAATTAGTTTTTAATGAATGCGTTTTGTTAGTTTATTAGCTGTCCGCTGTGATGTGAGGTTGTATGGGAGAGGTTTTTTTGTGGGTTTTGTATGGCAGCTATGTGGGAGTTCGAAGTTATAGTCTTTAAAAGGAGTATAAAGGAAGTGTGTTTTTGAAATTGCTTGTATGAATAGTGTAGTTCTTCCGGTTCTTAAATTTATTGTTTCCAAATAAACTGTAGGTACTATCAGTAGCATAAAAGTTACACATTTTAGGAATTATAAGATACAGGTTCTTGAAAAAAATCTCTTTGAAGGACTGCAAGTTGTAATAACGCAGTAATTAAAAGGTTTTAGAATCAATAAATCATTACAGGCGGTTTTCCCACTAGTCGTTCGTCGCTGCGTATTTTTAACGCATGCGTTTGTCAGAAAAAAGGAAATTGCGATTCCGATCTTATTCTCATACAAAAACGGCTACGATGCGTTACGGTGCGTAACGGATGCATGCATATGTCTAGTCGTTTGACAGACACATGCCTGAGATACATGCTATTAGACAGGATTTAAATATCCAAGCGATTTTGAAATAATCGTTATCTACACTAATATTAAGTATAAAGAGGAAAGATTTGATTGTTTGTTTGAATTGAATAGGCTCCGAAACTACTGGACCGATTAAAAAAAACTTTTACCATTACAATTCTACATTATCCCTAATGATTATAGGCTTTATTTTATACGAGAAAATGTCGTATTCCCGCAGGAAAACGGTAAGCAGCGGGTGTAACCGCTGGGCGGGCCGCTAGTCATAAAATAAGTATGAAGGTATAAATACTCATACATTAACAGCCACAACAGTCCACTGATGGACAAGAGCCGCGCAATACAAGATATTACAGTGAAGGTATTGCGGTTTATTTATCAAAGGTTCAGCTAGAGTAACAAGCCAACCGGATGTCTCATAGTATACATACATACATAAATCACGCCTATATCCCTTACGGGGTAGGCAGAGTGTTAACGGCCGTAAAACAGACATTAACACCACGTCTGACAAAAGTTTGAGGGTCAATCAGATAAACTGCGTATCACTATAGTGACAGGTTGTAAGCCCATCGCATATAATTGCAAAACACACACCCTCGAGTCCCTTAGTCGCCTTTTACGACACCCATGGGTAAGAAATGGGGTGATGCCATTCTAAGCCGGCTCATAGTATATAATGAATCAATATGCGCTGGTGTTCCATTGAACTGAGCGGATGACAAGGCCACTTCGCAGAATCTATGATTATGATTACTTAGACGGCGGTCGTTGTATAACCATGTTAGAGGCCTACTACTAGTATTAGGCTGTTGAAAAACTCTGACACCTGGGTTCATCGGGACGACTCTGTGTAGACACTAGACGGCGGTCGTTATACAACCATGTTAGAGCTACAAGTAGCAGGCGGTTTAAAAACTCTGACACCATCCATCAGGTCATTGGACGACTTTGTGTCCCAATCGAAAACAAGATGCAGAATCTGTTGATACGAGTAGATATTAGACTGGCACCGACTATGGTCTTAGCCAAATAGCCGACTACCGACTAATCGTCTTAAAATCAGCCGACTACAAAAATAGTCTATTCGACTGAGCCGATCATTAGTTTGGTGACGTTTAGAATAAGTAATCGCGTCTGTGAACGTTTTTTGAGCATTACTACCAATACCATTTAAAACAGTTATTTTCGAATGTTCCTTAGGGATAGTACAGCAATTCTTGAGATTTCGCTTTATAAATTTGATACAAACATTCTGATTATAGAAAAGTATTATTTGGTAATAGTGTCTGGTTTGGCTATTAATGGAGGATATCCACCAATTAACTAAATATATTCATTCAAGAAACACTATTCATATGAAATATCTAAAGAATTCAACACCACGACACTAATAAACTTTATCAATGTCTGAAGACACATTCTTTTTTATTGAAAATACACGGCACATAACGTGAAAATTAAAGAATTTGACCTTAACATAATGTCAGAGGTCCGATGCATTAGCGTGAACTGTGAATTATGCTCATAATGCCACACTAAAGTAAAGTATACAGGGTGTAAGGGACAGCCCTCCGAATACTGATAGGGTGCAATAAGACCATGAAACTGAACAACTTCCCATAAAAAAAATCGGGAAGCGGTAAAAATATTTTGACTTCCCATAGTAAATGCAGTCTGCTGATTGTGATTTCGTATGGGAGGTTGAATATTTTTTTTCGTTTTCTGACATATGTTTTTAGGGTAAAGTTGTTCAGTTTCATGGTCTGAATGCACACTATCAGTATTCGGAGGGCTGTCCCTTACATCGCGTATATAGCTTTGCAGATCATATATCAACTTGTCAGATTATAGTTACGAATTGGACAATCTTAACGAAATCTGTTTATTGCACTTTTTATTAATAAAAAGTATTCTGAAATACATAGGTTTAAGTCCAGTTTCTAAAGAAGGGAAAATGTTAAAAAGAGCTGTCTTAATTAAAGCTTAGCTATAGCAATAAAATTAAAAACTATTGGCGTACAACCTTAATACTATTCTAAAATTGCATATACTCGTATTTATCGAAACATTATAAACAGTTGGTAAGGGATTGCCCTTCGAATATAAATAGAGTGCATGACACTGAACAACTTTTGCTCAGGAACATGTTTAACGAAATGTCATAATGAAATTAAATTTCCGTCGTAACGACCTGACCGTAATTTTGTATTTGAGGCCGTGTTTCTCGCCGCGTCCTGACATAATATGTTTCCAGGGGAAAGTTGTTCAGTAGCATGTTGTGCTTGCACTCTATCAGTTTCGGAAGGCTGTCCCTTACAGATATTAATAGAAATTGGTATAAATGACTGGTGCCTGGTTTTCATATCCGATTTTGCTATCATAATAACTAAATAAGGTCTAATATCGTGTGATTATCTTTTAATTTTGCTGGTTTTTGATTGTATGTTTTTGTGTTTGTTTATGTCATTGTAATTGATAATTAATTTGATATTTTGTGACATATTGTATTATTTTAAATTTGCATGTTACTATTTACGTGACTGAAAATGTAGAACTTTAATTTCAAGCCTCTGCAGTACTGTACCATTTTCTTGGCAAATAAACTTCTAAATCTGAACCTGGATCTGATGTAACTAAAATAATATCTGGGTCGCACACACACATACTCACATCTTCCGTTAATGGCTATTCGTTAGATGTGATTTATTTATACGTTAAATCGTATAAATTGGATGTCTATGACGTGTTGTAACTTTGTGGTATGAGTTGTAGGCGTTCGCGTTTAGTTATGGGTCGGAACTTATTTTGTCTATGTATAATCTAATGTACATGGTTCATCGGGTCGTTTGTCCTACATGACGAAAAGGAGAAGACGTCGCGAATATTTAGTTTCTTGTTGTGTGGTACCGGCTTAGAATAGCATCATCCCATTTCTTTCCTGCGGGTGTCGCAAGAGGCAACTAAGAGGGACTCGAGGGTTTCATGCGTGTTACATTTTTAAGCAAAAGGCTGACAACATGTCACTATAGTGACACACGTTTTATCTGAAACGGGCCTCATATATTTGTCAGTCGTGGCGATAGCAACCGTATTTTACGGACGTTAATGCTCTGTTCCCCGCAAGGGATAAAGGCGTGATATGTCTAAAACGCCGTATTATGAGAATAGGCAGTAAGGGTTGATTAGTGAAACTAGAAATAAAACAATATGCCTTTGGAGGGTTGAGGTTCATGCCTCGTTATCGTAACATATCTCTTTTGAGATAAATATCATTTATCTATAAAAACTGCATATACACTTCCCTTGTTACCCGGTTATTAACCCGGTAGATGGAGCCATGCGACGCGTAATTGGCATTAACATACGTACTTGCATAATTTCGCTTGCAATAGATGAGCCGCAGAGGTCGCTTTTAATGATACCGAAGTAACAGGATCAAAACGTGCCCGCGGTATAAAATATTGCAAGTTTTCTAAACCTAATAGTATAAAAAATTACAATCTCAATAATATCGCTTATTTTATAATATATTTTTCCTGGACCCTATTATTTTAGCCCCGGGGCTATTCAAATCTACACCTGACTGTATGGTGGGGAGCAGGAGCTCACCCGGAGAAGTATATCGCCTGAAGTTTATATCTTACACCAGCACCAAAAAGACAGTTCCCACGTTGGCATGCAGAGGCGTTTTCACACACCGCTAGTAATTGATGTAATGAATTATGCTGCTCTTGGTGTGACCCTGGCCGTGGCCGAGGTATTAAAAAGGTTTTCGGTCAGTTTTCTTTAGACGTTTGCGTGCCTAGTTGTATTGTTACAAAAATTACACTATCAACGAATTTATGAACGACAAATCGACTTAATTTAATGTGTCTATGGAGTGACTATAAAGATAGTAATTTAGGTATTTAGTGAAAAAGTATGTTATTTAAATTATGACAAGCATGATTTTTTACAGCTTATTTTATATTTTATTGTAATGACGTAAATATTTAATAAATAAAATTATTACTGCACTGCATGTTGCTATGCCCTTAAGCAGGGTTATTGTACGATACTTTATAACTACTACTTAAGACCTCATGTATATGTGTACAAAAATGCAATAAATAAATTGAATTGAATTGAATATTTCATACCACAACAGCCACAACAGTCCACTGCTGGACATGGGCCAGCCCCTATTGGGAACGCTTGGCAGGCGGATTGGCGAATGCAATGCAAGGTATTATAGATGTTCACAGTGAACGCCTCTGCCCATTCCCCGGATTCATTCCCTAGTCGCCTCTTACGACACCCACGGGAAGAAAGTGGGTGATGCTATTCTAAGAGCGCACGGTTTCATACAATAGATATGGATTTAGATATTTAATTTCATTTTATCAATGTCACATTATTGTTGCTAAACACGTGAATGAAGGTGGTCTGTTATATATATTTTTTTAAATATTTTATGGGACGAGCCCATGAAACTAAACAACTTTTTGACTGATTGAAATTAAAATGCCTCGAAGAGTTAATTGTTGTTAACGAATTTAAGTGAAAAAAAATGACGTTAACTGAACAAGTCTTACATGAGGCTTAGATACTTATGTAATGTCATGAAGATAACATCTAAAACAAACTATTTTATGCTGTTAAAATTGTTCAATTTTAAAACAGAAAATATAGCAAAAACAAAAGCCCAGTTATTTATTGAAGGGCGTAACTCCAATCCGAAGGGCTACCAACTTACCTAGATACGAAACACCTGCACGGACTCAACCAACCACAGCATAAGAAAGAGGCAGTAGTATCAGTAAGCCCCCTAAAAATGCCCCCTCGGCAGGAATTCATTTAATTCAATTCTTTAACTCCGTATTCAGAACAACTCGTAAGACCAGTTGCGCCCCAAAGGCGTGATTGGGATGGTTGTTTGAACAACCACAAAACTTCTCTGGGTGAGCTCCTGCTCCCCACAATACAGTCAGGTGTAGATTTCATAGCCCTGCGGCTAAATTTGTAGAGACCAGAACTAAAAAAAAACTACTATAAATTTCCTGCATGTAGGCTCCCCTTTATGTATTAAAAGTTAGTAGCCTCTTTTAACTTGATGCTATGCAATATATAGCACATAGTTTTCCTAGTTTAGGTACCAGCCTCTGCAAACAATATTTGTACACTTTGTTCTGTATTCTTGCCTGTATTGTATCTTGTTTGTTGGGGAAATGAATAAATAATAAAAATTATTATTATTACTTTTAAAGGACAGCATAGAGCGCAGTGTGAGACTGACAACCTTGTAAGTATGTGCGCAGACGTTGGATAAAGTCAGCACAAAATGCAGCAGTGGATGTATCATATTACTCCCTCTGTGATGTGACACTAATGGGAAATTTTCTAACCAATCTGTAAGTGTACTTAGATAACGCTGAATTAAGCTGCAAAAGTTTATTTCCATAGAAAGAGACGTATGTAAATAGATGATATGTATTTATGACTCCAATGTGTAGATTCAACTTATCACCACGCCATTATGACAAAAAGCTCGAGAGCTGTCAGGCTCCTACATATCCCTGTTTTATTGAGATGGTAAACTGTTTCTGACTTACACTGTGGCACTTCGAAACGAAACGGAGCGAATCGCAGTTCGCAGTTTGCAGCGAGATAACGGGCCGAGATGATAAACTGCCTCCATTTTATGAACGCCTGGTACAATAGTAGTACCTAATACTACACAGCACGATTAGAAATATTATATATTAAGGTCATGGATAATGAAGCGGCATATACAGAGAACTGTTCCCTGTGAATGTGAATATTCGAACTGCACTCGCCAATTCATCTGCTCAACGTGGTAAGAAGGGCAATAAAAAGGGAAAGCCCGTTTTTATACTGCGATGACTAAGTGAGTGTCATAAAAAGCGACTGAGTGATAAATTCATACTGGGAATGGGCAGCAGCGTTTTCTGTATTTAAATAACTTCTTGCACTGAGCTCGCCAATCCAAATTGCCCAAAAAAATATTAAATTTTCAAAATTATCTGCATATAATTAGGCATTAGAAATGGTAAACTATTATCACAGTCGGCTGCGCTTCGTGTGATTAACAGACACGCCCCCCATTTTGACAGTTGCATAAACAACTATCGCAATTCAAGCGATGCGTTACTTTCTTCATGCAAAAGACATCAACGCAAGATATCATTAGATATTCTTAATGTATTGGAAGTGAAGGGATATGCGTCCAGGGAATGGGCAGCAACGTTCCCTGTGAATGCAATCTGACAGCCGAGTCCCCAATAAGGGAAGCTCAAAGGTAATCAGCAGAGGGCTGATGTCTATATATAGTCCTTATTGTGCATTAACAATACAATAGTTTTTGTTTTAAAAGTAGTTCACAAAGTTGAGCTTATCTCTATAAAGAGATCTCTTCCAGCCAACCTGTAAAACTAAGTAAGAAATAAATACGATAATTATGTCTGTTCATGATGAGGTCGAAAACTGAAATTTCGATTCTGTCAACGGAGTCCAAGGTTTATAGCCCAGTATGGCTAGCTTTTTAAAAAATATTGAAGTCGTTTATTTTTGGCTTATAGTTTCTGGTCCATTGGCTGAATCCAATTTATTATTTTGGGCCATTTTAAGTGTATGCTTACATATTTGCGTTTGCAGTGGATAAAATCGCCCAAACTGGGTTTGTATACTGTATTAACTGTCACATTGACATAACTGGTACATTTTATAGTGTTAATCTAATTATAGATACATTCAATCGACAATTTACGCAAGCGTTGAAAATGACACAAAATGTAATGTGCTTTGCAGACACACATTACCTACGCAATTGTACAAAAAGTAAGCGACCTTAGAATTGCAAACACAATTGTTATGCCCTCAAATAATGCCAGCCGTACTGGACTATTTACCAGAGTAACAATTACAGACTTAGATTATTCGCTAAAGTAACTACTACCTAAAGAGCAGTGTATAGCTACATACCTTCGCTGGTCAAGTGGTGGTCGACAAGGTACTAAAACCATTACAGTTTTATGGTGTACACCAACCTGTTATTCTATTGTGTACCTGCTTAGCTTTTAGCTGTTTAAAGTACAACTAAAACACTTATTACACGATCCCACCAGCAGAGAACAATTCGCCTTACATTGACGACTGAGTTGGCTCAGTGGTAGTGCGAATGCCTCCGGCGTTAAGGTTCCGGGATCGATTCCCGGTGGGGCAATCATAAAGTTAGTATTTATCACTTTGTGAATTAGTTCCCAATCTGGTTAGGGCACAGGTTAAGAAACCTGATTTTCTGTAAGAAAGATGGTTCCGTGGTTACGTTAAGCCGTCGGTCCCGGTTGCTTTCTATGATAACTTAGACGGCGGTCGGTACACAACCATATCAGAGGCCTACCAGTAGTTATAGGCGGTTGAAAAACTCTGACACCAGGGTTCTTTGAATCGTTCATCGACTCTGTGGCCCACATGAAAAATAAATCTTTACTATAAATCTTATTTACTTATTTATTATTATACTCAAGACAACAAGCAATGCACAATTGGGTTTTCCTAGTAGAGTTGTGTAATAGTAGTCTTAGCTACAACTTAAATGCAGTTTAAACTACAACTAAAGGCCGCGTTACTGACACAATTGTACTAGGCGTTCATGAAATACCTAGAGGTTGTTTATGTGTAACCGTTATCAGCCTTTACGATGGTTGGACCATTCAAAAGTCTACTATACTTACAGACAGTTTTCATACCTTTAAAACGGAAATTTTAAAACACTTTCCGTGTTAGATATACAATTTTCGAAAACTTGCAAAATAAAAAATAAAAAAATTTACAAGTAAAAAAAATCATACCTTATTACTATTCCATTGATCAGTTTTAACCGTAACTTTTAAATTACTTTAATAATTATGATGCGATTTGAAAATCCAAATGGGCAGCCGTTTAACATAGCATGGTAAATAATGAAAAATAAGTGTAAAATAATACATACATACATACATAAATCACGCTTATATCCCTTACGGGGTAGGCAGAGCATTAACGACCGGTAAACGGATAATTAACACCACGTCTGACAAAAGTTTGAGGATCAAACAGATAACTGTGTATCACTATAGTGACAGGTAGTCAGCCCATCGCCTAAAATTGCAATATACATCTAACCCTCGAGTCCCTTTGTCGCCCCTGACGATACCCATGGGTAAGAAATGGGGTGATGCTATTCTAAGCCAGCATCACACGGTTGTGTAAAATAATGTCTCAAAAATATTAAATAAGGCATTACTAGTCACTCTTTCACGAAGAACAAGCAGAATAAGGTACAAACCTACCTTCTTAATGATTGATGATAATACATAATATATTTAAACTCACATAGTTAAAATAAAATCTTAGATTACGTCTAATAATTATTCGTGTTAATCTTGAGGTTGTAATAATTACAATCAGTATAATATTTAACTGCCATTGATAAAGTTTATGACCATCATCAACCAATTGCCTGAGAATTGGTAGAATACCTACTAACCTTTATTAGTCATTAGGTAGCCGTGTGATGCCGGCTTAGAATAGCATCACCCCATTTCTTTCCCGTGGGAGTCGTAAGAGGCGACTGAGGGACTCAAGGGTGTGAATTGCAATTTTAGGCAATAGGCTGACAACCTGTCACTATGGCGATATTCAATTTCCGAATGACCCTAAAATGGTTGTCAGACGAGGCGTAAATGTCCGTTTTTACGGCCGTCTACGCTCTGCCCACCCCGAAAGGGATGAACGCGTGATATACGTATGTATGTTTTTATTATAGAAAATAGATAAGTATCCTATAGGGAATCATAACTGTCCAAATAAGGTCATTTACCTTTAATTACTAACTAATCATGACAAATCCGACCTACTTTTCTTGATCAACTGTTTTTTTTCTATTCTAAGGCGGTTCTCACAGTTGTCGTACGTCGCTGCGTTTTTTTTAACGTTACGCACCGTAGCCATATTTGTATGGGGATAAGATCGGAAATCGCAATTTCCTTTTGTTTCACAGACGCATATGTTACGGCGCGTTAAAAATTCGCATCGACGGGCGTCAACTGTGAGAACCGCCTAAGATATTCAGTTTTAATAATAGGTAGATCGCAATTATTTTTATTCTTCGATTATATGTATTTTTTTGTATAAATAACAGTTCAAAATAACCAATAGGCGGTTTTTGCATCGATTGTAGAATATTGCGTTTAATTCGCTCAAATGTAACCACTAATCAAACCGATCTGTATTATCGAGAGCAGAAGTGGCTCGTTTAGACTAGGACAGTGGATAGGTCAGTTACTGATACTAATTGCTTTAGAAATTTAACTTAACAAACCAAAATACTCTTCATAGCCCCTACACTTATTAATAATAACTTAGGTGTCCATTCGATAATTTCCGTCAAATAGGTTTACAAAAGGATAGTAGAAATTAAGTCATAATAATATTTAAAAATGACTTTGATTTCTTCGCTTTTTCTAGTGATTTAGTCGACATCTTCTGAACCTATTTGACAGAAAGTACTTATTTAATTGAAATATATTATCAAATCGACACCATCGATAAATACTAAACGATCTCTTATAGATAGACCACGCTGTTTTAAAACTGCAGCTAGAATACTTTTGTGCTAATATTTTCAAGGTATATAGCTATTATATGTATATATCTATATTATTGGTTAGGTATATATATATATTATCGACTCAAATTGTGACTTTAATAATTGCGATTTTGTTGATTTTTAAACATTTTAGCATGTAGGCAATGAAAAAAACAACCCGACAGCATTAGGAAGAGATGCTCAACTCAAAGTTTCATACAGACGAACTGTTAAAAAATACAAAACTAGTTTGGATAGAGTACAACCAATGGACTGGACAACGCTTCGGCGAGGATAGCGTAAGACGCCCTCCGGCCAAATACCGATGTGAGCGGCTGGTAGCGAATGGTTTGCGAAAACAGAAGATCATGCAATGTAGGAGGCCTACCTCAGCAGTCCAGCAGTGGCCTGTTTTAGGCTGATATGATGCTGTGTGACAACAATGGACAATCAACTTGACCACTACAAACGCAGCACAGGATAATAAACGTCTATAATCCGACTACTCAATACTGATGACTTAACTATCGGTAGTCGGTAAAAAAACGCACAAGGCATTGCGCAGACTAGACGCAACCATCGTAATCTGTAGCTATTTATGGAATGATACGTAATCATCAGTCCCCACGATAAATATAGGAACGGTAATCACTACTACTTAAAGGGATCCCCAATGAAACTAGCGCCACCATTTGTTTAAGTTTTTTGCACTTTGTAGAGGTATATCATTACTTAATTATTAGGTTTTTGAGTCACACGAACCGTCCGAAACTTTGAGGTAGGTAAATATTAGGTATCTTATTTACTTACTAAAAATAATTCTATGCTTAGACTTGATGTAAACATACCTCAATTATAGCGCTACCTTCACCTGTAACTTAACTTCTCGATGTAAACTACTCGTAGTTAAGCTTCGTTTAATTTTGATCTGTTCCCTAAAGTTACAAAACCTTATAGTTATGCGTGAAAAGGCTACTTTTGGCAGTTTTGCTATCTCTAGGCCACTAATTAAATTCAACCATTTATACTTATACGACATGCTTTGAATAAGCTTTCACACTTGTACCTAATTAATTTTTACTTAGGGACCACTGGATAGCGAAAACGGGAGATCGTGTATTATAGCGTAGCCTTAGGGAGGCCTACGCCCAGTGGACTGCTTAACGCTAATGTGATGTGATAAGCGTGATAATTTTTTAGGTTATGACGGCACCACGTATCGTCAGGGAGTATCTTAAACCTCAATGGAACTTACTTGCCTAGTGTAGAATGTTTTGCGTTCACTTCTCGTTTGTCGGCAAAGGTAACATAAAGCAGGTTTCAGAAAAAGCAATGGAATTTTAAGTACTGAAATTATGCGATAATACGAGTATACTGTGTCTGACCGTAGGGTATTTTAAAACTATGTCTTTATTGACAGTTCCTACTACTTGATGCTTTGCCTAGAGCTATTGAAGTAGTAAAAAGCTTAGATTTTCTTTTTATTAAATTGCGTTATATTTACTTTGATTATAAGGGAATCCCGTTGGTCTGTACGTGCTCGAGTACATTAAGCTTTGTAAACTTAGTAATATACTTTATTTCCAAACGTCCGCACCGGCGATTGTCCAAAACAAGGTCAAATTCAATACGAAAACGTAAGTAATGAGAACGTAATATAGATATAGAAGTGCTTTTTTGGAAATTTAATATTTCAGCAGTTGTTCAGATGTTGAGTCAACAACTGAACAACATCTGAACAGCACTAAACAACATCTAAACAACAACTGATCAGCTGCTGAACAACAACTGAAAAACAATTGAACAACAAACGAACATTAACCGAATAACAACCATACAACAACATCTGACAGGTGCGGCGGAAAATGGCGGCAAATTTGAGTATTGGCACAAAACTCTTCGTTTCATTTCTCCATTTTATTGAAAGGCATACCGTCTCATTATGCTTCAAAATTTGAGAAGAAACTGTAATTTCTGCAGCCAGAATACATAAAGCCGGTATTTATACAACTGTATTCGTGTCTGTAATCCGAACATTATGAGACGAGTGCATATATAAAACCAGTTTACTAGTAAAGTAACTGTCAAATAAAAACTGTATACACTAAAAGTAAATAAAAAAAAAAAGTTCACCAAAAAAGAACATGAGTTAATCTCTTGTATCGAATCTGCGACCTCCTTATCGACAGCTCAAGATAATAACTACCAGGCTTCCGGTCAAAGCGGTACTGTTTGAGCACAGAATAACCAATAGTATGTAGTATATTATTATACATATAGAACGGACACTCACCTCCCCGCACCCCAGCCCCCGACCCGCCCTCACCCGAGAAATGTCAAATACCAGTGGAGAATTAAGTAGAAACTAGCGCTAGGCATGTTTCATCCTCTTTGGTAGTAATTACTGTATGTATTCATCAGGTTAGGTATAAAAATCAACCTGCATGCCAACCCTGCACTCACACATCTGTGATCACACACACATGCACATGTACAAATGACAGTTGTCTATGAAGAGTCCGCTGTATGGAGTGTCCGAGGTGTGGTTTGAGCTCATTTATTATTTTAGTCGGACTAAAGCTTGTCGATCAGAAGATAGTCGACTGAACTTGCAAATTATAACGGTAGTCAATGCAAATTTTACGTGTACACATACAAACTTATATCACGGAACCCTGGCGGGGTAGGCAGTGCGTACATGGCTATTAAACGAACATTTGAGGGTTATTCAAAGAACTATGTATCGCCATAGTGACAGGTTGTAAGCCCATCGCCTAAATTGCAATACACATGTAACCCCAACCAGTGCCGTGTGGTGTATATCTGCCTATCCCTTGCGGGGTAGGCAGGGCGTAAACGGCCGTAAAAACGAACAGATACGCCTCGTCTAACAAACATTTGAGGGTCATTTAGAAAATTGTGTATCGCTATAGTGACAGGTTGTCAGCCCATCGCCTAAAATTGCAATACATATGTAACCCTCAAGCCCCTTAGTAGCCTCTTACGACACCCACGGGAAAGAAATGGGGTGATGTTATTCTAAGCCGACACGGCATAACTTATCTTATGGTACCTGTATTTATTGAATAGGAGGGCCCAATACAATCAATATCAACGATTAGTTCTACCAGTGAGGAGGAAATTAATATATGGTTCCTCTACCAATATTGTCGGCAGAATTAATCACGGTATTGCCACCCAGGAGGCTTTGGGGGCGGTACAGGGAAATTAAACAAGCTAACTTCGGTACATCCACTTAAATAAACAAACACGGATAGACAGAAAGGATTTGTCAAAGGATTTTGTTATTATATTACATATTTATTAAAACCACTACAAAACCTATTACTAGCGATAGCTGCAAACGAAGGAATAAGACTTTTATATTTAATAATATTGTATATATAATATATTATATTTAATAATATTATATATTATTATATTTAATGATATTTAATAATATTTTAAATAAATGATATTTTGGAGGGTCAAATAAATGCTATATTATACTTAAATATGGACTGTTTTATGCCTTTCACTTAAAACAGTCCGTCAGTTTATAAAAAACTGCATTAAAATCCGTTGCGTTGCGTAGCTACCCGCCCGGGATACCACCGGGACACGGAAAACAACTTTATTTTATGTATTATTAGCATTAGATTCGGATATTGATTTAAATAATAACGGATAACAGTTTTTTCGACACAGAACCTACAGAAATACTTTTACAATGTCTAATGTTTAGCCATTCTTACTAGAAAAAGTAAGTAACTAAATAATAATTACAGTGCTTTTTATAACTTTAAAACTATAGACAAAATATTGGAAAATTATGAGTATTGATGAGGTTACTTTTTTTTCTATGAACCAAAGTTTGTCAAATCGTGTTACTGATAGGTATCTGTTATGTATTAGATTCTTAATAATAAAATAAATTAAACCAGTTAAAAATATTGCTCACGCGCTATGTCCGCCTTAGATGTATTTCCCAATATTCTCCTGAGGAACTGTGCACCCGGAAAAAGGAAGTGCATTCCCTTAGGGTTTACACCAATCAGATGCACCGTGAAGAGCTACCAACACTAATCAGGCGAAAGTCGAGTAAAAGTCGAGTAAGCCATTAGTCGAGTAGTAGCGCTGGTGTGTCGGAATATTTTAATTGGACCCGTGTCCCGTATCTATCTGTCCCCTATCGACGACAGTAAAGAACGCGAGCCACAGACTGCTGGTGGTATAGACTGAAATTTTAAGATTCAAGGTGGTATTGCATTGAATGTGGTATACGAAGGTGTTTGGCTGAAATTTGCTAATACAACGTTTCTTAGCTAGTAATATCTAAAATGCAATGATTTGACTATGTCAAATAGAATCTTCTATACAAAAGTCAATCAGCATTAATCAAAAAGATTACTAAAATCATTAAAAATATTTGCATATTTTTCTGAAATTTTCGATAATAATACAAGTCTTTCAGGTTATTTGGCACATTGTTATAAACTCTTACACTCATCTTCTTTTTCTTCTTTTCGTAATTTGATTGATCAGTGTCACGTCCCGGCCACATAAAAGGTGGTAGGCTCCATAAGAGGCCACCTAGACAGACAGACAGACAGAAACACTTTATTGCTCACATTAATAATCATAACATATACATGAACAAAAACAAACAACACAATATAAGCAAAGGCGGCCTTATCGCTTTAAGCGATCTCTTCCAGGCAACCCTGCACACTAAGAGGAAACATTGAAAAACACACTGTAAATAGCAGCAAACTAGCTTACCAGCAAAACCGCAGTGATGGTCCTCCATCTGCATCCAATGGCTACCCACAACCCTTGCAAGGTGGTTGATCCACCTGACAGGAAGCAGTCCCAGCCTGCGCTTTACGACGCGTGCCCTACACTTATGATACTTTCGAACCTATCTAGTCAGTTTTACAAGCTATGTACCTACCCCGCACATCGCCAATTCAGGTTGCTGATCCTTTATGCACTGTCGGTTACTTTCGTTCACCTTCCCATTTTCTTCTTCTTCTTTTTATGTGGGACACTGAGTCGACGAACGACCCGATGAATCCTGGTGTCAGAGTTTTTCAACCGTCTACTACTACTAGTAGGCCTCTGACATGATTGAGCGACGACCACCGTCTAAGTAATCATAGACAGCAACCGGGATCGACGGCTCAACGTGTCCTCCGAAGCATGGAACCAATTTACAAAGTGACAATATCAACTTTGTGAGTGCTCTACCGGGAAAACAACCCGGAACCTTGGCGCCCCAGGCAGTTTCACTCCCACTGCGCCACATCAGCCGTCATCTTATCATCTGCTGTCTTTAAGCCTTCTGGTTGAACTACCCTCGCTCCATCATAGACTCCAGTTTATCTGGCATATCTGCAGACTACATTAAAGGCAATTTTTTATAGCGATCACAATCACACACACGGCGTCTATACCAGATTTAGTCTGTGGTTTAACAGTATCCTTACTGTAACTAAAACTTAAATAACTCGTAACGACTGTTTAGAACTAAGTGGCTGGAACCCCCAGCAATAAACCTAGGTCTTTAATAGGCGTTAATGAGGGCTAGATTACCCAGCAGTTAGAATTAGATAAGACTTTTTAGTATTTCCTAGGCCACCTAAGTTACGGTGGGAGATAGGGGAGGCAAAGGTCTTTCTGGATATTCCTTTCTGATACATATGGGTTTTTAATATCTTTTGCATGTAAAAAATACACCTTTTTTGTAAATGTATTTGGTACCTATTATAATATTATATAATCTAAATATCATATAATTCAGCGTCCAACCCACGGGTCACTGAAATTCTGAAGTATGACCAAGTTATATGGGGTGAAATTTTACTAGTGACCGATAGGCAAATCTCAAGACGGGCTGGTGATAAGGAACAACATAGGTCAAAATATACTGACTTAAATATGCTTAATACTTCATCCCTATAACAACAGACTAACATAATCTTACTTTAACTTTCTGGCTGTCCATAAAACCATAAGAGCTAACATTATTCCAGTATTAATACAGCTTTTAGTGCTAAAATAAATACTTATAAAGCCTTAAAGGGCGGATATAGAAAACTGCTAAACAATACCGCATACTTACGGTTATTCAATGTAAAACGGTCTACCTAAGTTGTAAGTTGTATACCTCTAGATAGATTAATAGGTTCTCCCGTTTGTCGTCAAGAATTTGTAACGCACCGTAACGCATGGGTCTGTCAGACGAAGGAAAATTGCAATATCCGATATTATTCCCATACAAATATGGCTACGGTGCGTTACGGCATTATACTGTGGTTACGGTGTGTAATAAATAGCGTTACGGGTACTTTAAAAAAACGCAGGGACGTAAGACAAGTGGGATAGCCGCCATAATGTCTCTTCTATTATAGTAAACCCTACCCTTGAATATTAAATCTTTTGTATTTATGTAATTCAAATATAATAATAAACTTCACAGTAACTGGGAATGCTTGTCAAATATTTTTCGTGCGAGTTGTCCTCTGGTTGGCCGGTAGCGAATGCCGCGTGGCATAAGGCCAGCCAGTATAATGTGTATAAAAGTATCTCATACGATCTAAAGCTTTATGAAATAATAGTTATGTTGGCTAGCTGTTTACCTAGGATACAGGAATTCCAATACTTAGTTTGGGAAATGGCTAAGCCTCATAATTATTTCATAATATAAGTGTACCTCTTTATAATTAAGTTTATTTTAATAAAGAATTATCTTATCTTAAAGATCTTAAAGAATTATCTTATCTCTGAAAATTATCAGCCTATAAATGCGATTTACCGTTCCTTTTAAGTGGCAAAGCCAGCATTTCTGATTTGGAGCACAAATAAAGCAAATGGTTTAGCTTTTTTGAAAAATTAACAAGAACAGCTCAAAATATAACTATTATTCGTGAAATTATATGGTCTAACTTTTTTCTTCTATTTAGTTGATTCCTTTATAACAGCCAAACCATTCCCTTACCGTGTGAACGAAACGTTTTATCAACAGGAAATTCTTTCCCCATATCAAAAAACCAAGGAATTCCATACGCCATTGCAATGGTATCGAAACATGAACACCTTCAATTTATTGCAGTGGTACCTTTCAATCTCGATCATATAAACTCATACGTTCTAGCTAATCTCAAGGATTCTTCCACATCGGTATTGAGAAGTATACAGGGTGTCAAGGACGGTGTACCGAAAACTTTGCAGGCATGATCCCATGAACTAAACAACTTTTTTTATTGGTAAACGAAAAAATAACGTCCTCCCACACAAAATTTCAGATCAGCTGACTTTGCATGGGAACTCAAAAAATTAATTTGTTTCCCAACATAGGCTCCATACTAAAAAATTGTTCAGTTTCATGGTCAGATTATGTTTGCAAAGTTTTCGGTACATTGTCTCTTATTCCCCGTATGTGCAAAACATCAACATTTTACGTTACATTTACAGCCACAACCGTTCACTGCTGGACATGGGCCTCCCTCTATTGCCATACTCACCACGCTTGGCAGGACTGGCGAGCGCAGTGCAAGATATTGCTTTCACAGGGAACGCTGTTGCCCATTCCCTGGATGAATGTATCCCTCAGTCACTTTTTACGACACCCACGGGTTCTATTGGGGTGATGCTTTTTCAAGCATCACTCTGATCAAGACTCTGTATATTCCGAAGATAAAAGGAGTCGATTTCACAAAGCGTAGTTAGTTAACCGCAGCATTTATTAGTAAGTAGTATTTCGTAACCGCCGTTTACGTATAGATTCCAAAAAGTACAAAACTAAACTTGTTGAAAACTAACTTCTAACCTTCTTCTAGTATTGTTTGTTGCATTAAACGTTTAAAATGAACCTAGTACTATCGGCAGATTCATGCAAATACTAAGAATGACGAGTATAAGTTGATTCTGACAGTACAACGGCAGAAACACCGTTTGCTCTACTCTACATATATCAAACCCATATTACTTGTGGGGTAGGCAGACCGTAAACGGCCGTAAAGACTGGAAGACTTTACTAGTGACCGATACTGTAAAGTTAGCACGGGCTGGTGATAAGGAACAACTTTCCCCAGGGAACATAGGGAAAAATATGGAAAAGAAAATTTGAACGTCTTATCTATGTACCAGCCGCCAAGTCAATTTGTATGGCAGGTCCAAATATTTTTTCATATTTCTACCTATGTTTCTTGGGGAAAGTTATTCCTTATCACCAGCCCATCCTGAGTTTTCTTTATCAGTCACTAGTATAATTTCACCCTATAGTTTAATATAGGCGAGCAAGTATATTAACTTAAGTATTTCATTTGTAAATACATAAAATACGAAACATAGGATGAAATTCTAACGTTCGAAGCATCATACGTTTAAAGCTCATCTTAATCCAGCATTTCCTGTAGTTCGCTTATGAGATTTATATCTCCTTTTTACAGCGATTTGGTGTTATAAGCTTGAGTACAACACGAGGGTATCTTTTTTGAACAATTGTTAAATGAAACAGTCACTTTGTTGATACAACATTTTTTCTGAATGACTCTTAAATGTTCGTCAGACGTGGCGTAAACGTCAAATATCTGCTCTGCTTACCCTGCAAGTAATATAGGCGTGATATATGTATGAACGTCCAGCAGTGGACTGTGGACAAGGACATGTGCATGCAAAATTTTGAGCAAAATACCTCTCATGCTTTATGATGTTACATCCTCATTTAAACGTTCAACAGTTATAATTTTTATTAGGCGTCTGTTATTCACATTGCTTGCCGCCATAATACCATAACCACAGAATATACCGGGTGTTACAAATACCTACCACTGCTTTCATTTTGATAAATGACGCGATTGTAAAATGCTGACGCCAGGGTTTATCGGGTTGTTCGACGCCTCGGTATCCCTGCGAGACTGAGAATGAGAAACCATGACATTAACAGCCACAACAGTCCACTGGTGGGACTGCCCTATTGGAGGGTATCACCATACCCACCACGCTTGGCAAACAGATTGGCGAGCGCAGTGCAAGATTTTGCATTCATAGGGAACGCCGCTGCCCATTCCCAGGATGAATCCTTAGTAGCTTTTGACGACCCCCTCGATTAGAATTGAGGTGATGCTGTTCTACACCGGCACCACATGGACACATGAACCTTGAAGAAAATCCTTTAAGTGTCGTGTATTTGTAATTTTGGATTGTTTTGTAAAATATGACAGCTGTATAGATTTTCCGCATGTATTTCATAAGAACAACCTGAAATTCCGCAACTGACCTTACACCCACATGAGTACTTAAATGGGCCGAAGTACTTTTCCGAACACCCTTTATAATAGTAGTTACTAGGTACACCATAACTAACAGTTTAAGAGCTTCACCGCGATGGTTCCGCGTTCGATACCGGCCGGTGGCTGCCTGAGTTATGTCCAAGGTTCGAATCCGGAAAAATAGGTGATTGCAATTTAGTATCCGATGAAACGTACCTCGTGATTAA
Source organism: Tuta absoluta (assembly GCA_027580185.1). Lineage (NCBI taxonomy): Eukaryota > Metazoa > Arthropoda > Insecta > Lepidoptera > Gelechiidae > Tuta > Tuta absoluta. The sequence goes on along the minus strand of JAQAHW010000023.1, from coordinate 4,250,316 downwards.
ACTTTATTGCAGCTCGGTTTTGTTGTAACTGGGGTTTTCTGGTTGGGTTATTAACTGGTTTTGTGGTGTAACTGTAAATGAATAAAATGATTTAAAATATGCCTCTAATTATTTCTAATACATGCCTGTTTGGCGTTTGAACGAAACGTACAATAAGTATCGGGATAATACATGTACAGTTTGTATGTAATGGGTGCTGTATTGTCTTGTAATGTGTCTTTTGTAAGTAATAAAACCAATTAATTATACTTATGTCATATTAATCAGTCAACAAAAAAAATTTTTCCAGATTTTCTTACCTTGACTAATCTTTTTTTTTTTTTTTATTAATGATGGGTTTGCTCTTGACTCTAGTCTAGGTCATAGGACAGAGACAGAGTCTAAGATGGAGCGAGCTCACCCAGAAGAAGCCTGTTCACTCTTACTTTGAAGAGATTAGGGTTGTATGCTTTTGGAAACACAGACGCAGGAAGTGAGTTCCACTCTTTAGCAGTGCGCATTATAAATGATGACTGGAAGCGCTTAGTCCGAATTGGTGGAATGGCTACCAGGTACGGATGGTATCCGGCGGTGCGTCTGGATGTCCGATGGTAGAAGGGAGCTGGTGGAACAAGGTCGTGAAGCTCTTGAGCACACTCTCCGAAGTACAATCTATAAAATACCGACAAGCAGGCAACCTTGCGGCGATGTGCCAGGCTATGTAGCTTGGTGTCCACCAGTTTTATGTCGCCTATGAGCCTCTTGGCCCTGCGTTCCACCGAGTCAAGAGCGGCAAGTTGGTATTTGGCTGAGCCATCCCAAAGGTGATTGCAATACTCCATGCAGGATCGGACTTGTGCTTTGTAAAGAGTTAAAAGCTGTCCAGGCGTAAAGTATCGCTTCACTCTATTCAGGACGCCCAGCTTTTTAGCCGCCGTCTGAGCCTTGTACTCGATGGTCGCGCCGAAGTTTAGATTTGATGTCAACTCCATGCCTAGAAGCTCAAGCCTGTCAGTGACTGGGACAGATGTACCCCGAAAAGTAGGTGTCCAGTCGAAAGGACTCCTTTTTGCAGTGAAAAGACACGCCTGTGTTTTGGTGGCATTGAATGAGACCAGATTGTCGTCGCCCCATTGGGAGACAAGACTTAAGGTCAGATCTGTTCGCTCTACCATGGCCTTTCTTAACGAACGTATTTCATCCCCACTGGTCCCTGCACCTGTCAAGTATCTCTCTGAAACGGTACTATCATCTGCGTATCCAACAATACCATGCCGAATGAGGTCATTGATGTGCAGCAGGAAAAGAGTTGCAGAGAGAACAGACCCCTGAGGAACTCCGGCATCAATGGCCATTAGGTCAGAGGAGCAGCCGTCAACGACTACTCTGATGGACCGTTCACTAAGGAAGTCTGAAATCCAAGTACAAAAATCAGCTGGGATGCCATAAGCAGGAAGCTTGCTGAGCAGACTTGCATGCCAGACCCTGTCAAAGGCCTTCGAGATATCGAGTGAAACGGCAAGTGCTTCGCCGTTTTTCTCGATGGCTTCGCCCCAGCAGTGCGTGACATACACAAGAAGATCACCAGTAGATCATCAGTATTCAAAATAAAGCAAATATTTATGAATTTAGTTTTACAGATAAACCACAAAAATATATTACTTTAATAAGTCCAATAAATGAACAAGGAACACGAGCGGAACCAACTCGCGCCCTTGCAGCACTCCCAATATCAGTTTCTTTAAAACGACAAGCCAGCAGCAAAATTGCACGGTTATTATGTAAGCCAACGATTTTCCAGCCGATCTGTCTGCCAGTTCGTGTATAATTAAATAAAAAGCTGGCATAAGTTGCTCTAATAACGTAATTGATGGTATCACAAGACTTTGATCGATCGCTTTGAGGCCGATAGATTGATAACGGCAGATTGTGACCTTGATTTTAAACTTGATTATAACAAGAGAAGAGACAGAGAAAATTATACTGCCTGCGTTCCTAAAACATGTTACGAAGCATATTTTTTAAAACAGGAAAATTTAGATTTTTATTATTCTCTTGTACTTAATTCACCTCGTTCCGCATACAGACAAAAAATTAAGATAGTTCATGTTGCTTAGTAGTATCTACTTTTACGTTAATTTTGTTTGTCGTGTCAAATATCTACATTACGAAGGCTTAAAAGCACAACATCACGGTTCATCGGGTCAGTTGGACAGCTCGCTGTTCCACACAAAATTAAAGAAATAAGTAGCAAGCAAAACTAGGTCATTTCAACAAAGTAAAGCTTCAAGTACAGTTAGCTAGTATCTTATTAAGAAAGTATTTAAAAGCCTTCATCTCATCACTGTAATAAGCGGTAGTACAATCTCTATATAAATCAGGGCATTCCTACCGCATTCTGAGATCACAGATTATATACAACTGTACTGATAAGTGGGTCTGCTGGATCAGGGCAGGTTTACGTACAAGGCCTGTCTTTAGGCTGTGGTTTCATGATGAATTGACCGCGCAAGGTATGTTTTACCGCGATAAGCTTTGTCTTGATACATTTTTATGATGATGTGTGTGATGTGATGTCAGGGTAGGTTGCTGAAACGGGTTATAAAGTAAATAAAGGCCTTGGTTATTGTCTGTATGTCAACCAGATATTCAGGATAACTACTGTAAGTTGATCCGTTACTTACGCGTCGCTCGCAGTATTTACGTGCCTTGAGCTTTGTTTGACACATACATACACATATCACGCCTATTATCCCTTGCGGGGTAGGCAGAGCATAAATGGCCGCATAAAACGGATGTTTACGCCACGTCTGACAAACATTTGAGGGTCATCCGGAAAATCGTGTATCGCCATACTGATTAGTCGCCTCTTACGACTCCCACGGGAAAGCAATGAGGTGATGCTATTCTAAGCCGGCATCACACGGCATTCTAAGCCGGCATCACACGGCTCTGTTTGAACCTAACTAGATTAAAAGTTCCGAACGTCAAATATATTTGACATATACATATATGACAACCCTAGGTTTTCAGCTTCATTTGTGCTAAGCTGGCGTGACATTGGCTGAAAAACAAAAAAAATATGTAGGGTGAAATTTTACTAATGACCGGTAGCGAAAACTCAAGACGGGCTAAGGAATAACTTTGTCCTTGTCACATAGGCCGAAATACGAAAAAAATATTGGTCGTCCCATACAAAATTGCCGATCAGCTGATTTGAGTTACCTAGTATGAAAACACATTTTATTGTCATATTTTAACCTGTTGTTCCATGGCAAAAGTTGTTCCTTTTCCTTCTTGAGATTTCTCTATTGGTCACTTATAGTTTAGGTAGGTAATTATTATTTATATATTGGAAATAGTTTAGGTAGGTAATTACTTGTACTCGTGATACATATCTACAGTTTAAAACGTCAAACAAAGCAATGTATTTAAATGCGCCCCGCAGACTTTATTCTCTAAATAGTTCCACATATTTCTCAGTCCACAACTTCTGTTTCACAATATTGCTACATTTGCTACCCTGTCCTAGCCTTTCCAAGTTTCCATGCCATGGTTTCAATACGATTTTATTTATACAAACATGTAGGTATTATAAAATGTCACTAGAACATTTGAATCAAAATGTATAGTAATATAGGGTGGTGAATTATAGTGCGATAAGAGGTGTGGATAATTATAGTTAAGTAGAGGTACTTTCAAAATATGTACAATTCAAACCGATCTGCGTATACCTAGTTTAGATGAAGTATTAGCAAATAATATACCTATGCAGATGTGTTAGATGTTGTGTTAAAACTAATATAGAACTAATATAAAACTAATATAGAACACAAAAACAAAAACAAGAAATGGTGCGAAGGCGGAAGGCGGCGGATGTATTTGACGCTAACCATAATATCTTCTGAAATTGCTTTTTTTTTATTTCTAGTTCAGGCTTAGGTTACTATTTTTAATATATTAGCACACCTTCATAAGATAGTCAAATATATAATTGACTTAATATTGGCTAACAATGTTATAATCTCAGCAAAGGCTTTTAAATGTCAGTGTTTGCATAAAAACCCGATTGAATATCGTCACATTTGTTACTGTTGCCATTAGGCCACGCCTTAATACCTCTCTGATTTACTATTTGCCATTCATATTATGCGATGTATCATTATTATTTACTTATGATTATCATATGACAAATACAATGTTGTGCTTACAGATTTTCTCACGATACCTAGTAGTTAGTTGGGCTAAAAAAACTGTTTATTCCAGCCGTTTGTCTATTTGTTTATCTGTTTTTGTTGCCGTCTTTGTCCACTTAGAATAGCATCACCCCATTTCTATCACGAGGGTGTCGTAGAAGTGACTAGGGACTCGAGGGTTATATGTGTATTGCAATTTTAGGCGATGGGATGACAAACATTACTATGGCGATACACAATTAGTTAAATGATCCTCAAATTATTGTCAGACGCGTGGCATCAATGTTCGTTTTTACGGCAATTTACGCTCTGCCTACCCCGCAAGGGATGGTAGTGTGATATACGTATGCATGTATGTAATTTTGGTTTACAAGTTGAGCCTTCTAAGCCTCCTAAGTGAGATAATTTTTAATACAAATTGTTAAATTTTGCAACTGATATAACTGTTATCTGTTAGACCTTTAACAATAATTTTTATTTAAGAATATTATGGCTGTATTTGTCTAAATAAAACCGTTTTAAAAATCATGCCACTATCCCCGCCTTCACGCACGATATAAACCTTCTATCCTGACTCTTAATTTCTTAGACGGCGGTCGTAACACAACCATGTCAGAGGCCTACTAGTTAGTGGTAGTAGGCGGTTCAAAAACTCCGACACCAGGGTTCATCGGGTCGTTGGACGACTCGGTATCCCACACGAAATGATGATGATGATGATGATTCCATGTGTTATAATACTTATAATTATAAACATTTCAATTTCTTTATTCTAATGCCAAGGGCCGAAATATCCTCACGTGTGTTTGGACCCTTTATTGCGCAAGCGCAGGCCTAATGTCAGCCTAAAGCTGGCTCTAATACGGCCATTGAGGTTCCAATCTCGACACGACGAAATTAGCATGGAATTGTGAGTTTAATGCACGTTTCGTCATATTTATTCCACCATTTCGGATTTTACTACAGACCATAAACGCCTTTATAGTATAGGCATGGCTCACTCAGGACTCTTACTAAGTATAGTATCTTGAGGAATGGCACTATAGTTTCTGAAATAGAGGCCGTTTTAAACATCACCGACATCACTTTAATATAACCTACCTACCTACACACACACACACACACACACTATATCACGCCTATAATACCTTACCGTAGCCAGAGCGTTAACGGCCGCTAAAAACGGAAACGCCGCGTCTGACAAACATTTGAGGAAATATCATACGGAAAATTATGTATCGCCATAGTGACAGGTTGTCAGCCCATAGCCTAAAATTGCAATACACACCTTCGAGTCTTCGCGGGAAAGAAATTGGGTAATGCTATTCTAAGCCAGCATCACACTGCTATTCTAAGCCGGCATCACACGGTACCTACATACACATAATCTTTGAAGTCCCAGTTTAAATCAGTTTAGCTGCAATATTAGGTGCTTCAAGCCCTATTATTCAAATGCCCGATTCGCCTCCCTTTCACTTCAGATCCTATTATACGCAAATCATTCTATTGTCGTCTAGTTTAGAGTGATCCTTCATGAACGTGCCTTAACCCTTCGTGAGGTGAACACCTTAAAATTATTATAATAAAATATAGTTACGCATAATACTTTGAAATACAGGGTGTAAGAAACGTTGTACCGAAGACTTTGCAGGCATTATCATGAACAACTTTAATTATGGAGCCTGTATTGGGAATCGAAAAATATTTTTTGAGTTGCCATAGAAAGTCAGTCAGCTGATCGGAAATTTTGTAAGGGAGGAGGATGTTTTCTCTCGTTTACCAACATAGCCTGCATATTATTAAAAGTTGATCAGTTTCATGGTATGATCATGCCTGCAAAGTTATCTATACATCGTCCCTTACATACACACATATCACGCCTATTGTCCCTTGCGGGGTAGGCAGAGCGTAAACGGCCATTTACGCCACATCTGACGAATATTTGAGGGTCATTCGCACAATTGTGTATCGCCATAGTGACAGCCCATCGCCTAAAATTGCAATACACACCCTTAAGTCCCTTAGTCGCCTCTTACGACACCCACGGGAAAAAAATGGGGTGATGCTATTCTAAGCCGGCATCACACACACGGCATTCATCGTCATCGTCCTTTACATCCTTTATATTATGGATATATTGTGCTAGAAGATTTTCTACAGTTACTCAGAAGAGTATGAAATACGCAGATAGGACTTGCTAAGAATTTGAAGCAGGTAGCTGAAACTGAGTTGTAATAAATTATCTGTGCTGAAGATATCGAAATATAAACTTAAGTTATGGTAGGTATTTTACGTGAAACTAAAAAAAGGTGATATTTATAGCGCTTTTGTACAATGGTCACTTTTCTATCTGATTGTTTTATTAATGACGGTATTGTATTACATGATATTATCATATACAATTGCATTTTCGAGATAAATAGGGTGAAAGGTAATTCGATACATTCCCTGGATGGGTGAGAGTGGAGATTATTTCGAACAAATAAAAAAAACAGGGTACGTATCGAATTTCCTTTCATCCTATATTTTACCCTAAAATTATGTGAAATAGTTTAAGTCATAAATCTGTTAGGTTCAAACACTTAATCAGATACTTACTCACTGTGGTATGACCATGTATCAATTTTATAAGCCCTTAGCCCTACACTGCCCATTGGAGTAAGGGTGCGGTTAGCAAGAAGTCTTGACCTCCAGACCCTAACCATAAGAATAGATAATAATACTGGCGTATAGAAACGAAACTCCTTTGTCTGGGCCCCAAAAGCCGCGCTTTAAATACCTACTTCCCCCCGCAGCCCGTAACGCCCCGCACTCTCCCGCGCTTTAAGTCGGGGCTGTCACGTGCCAATAATTTTATTCCAGACTAGCGCCCAGTCAAGCGGTTGCGACCGCTGCTAACAGTTTTCCCGTGGGAACAAAATATTTACCCATTTTAAAGTCTTACCTTACCATTTTATTGTTAATAGGTAGGTACAGAATTTTAAAATAGGTGCAAAACTTACCTACGATACGAATGTGCTTATTTATCATTATCAGCTAACAATGACTTAGCACCTAGGTAGTTTAAATCAGAAAATGGAAACTAGGTACCTACGTAAGTAAAAATAGGAGTACACACAACAATTACCTATAATAACGAATGGTAGGTATTTACTGTAAAATCATCACTTACCTTGGCTTATCTTTAGGCAAATTAAAAAAACTTAGATGCGGAGTCTTCCTCGCATCACTTTTGCAGCCATACATACCACAATAATTCGGCATTGCTAAACTTTTCACAAAAAATGAAAATTCGACCCGCATGACGAACGTTTCCGCGGCGAAGCGCACTCCCGACTGAATTGTTCTCTAAGAGACAGCCAGACGGATTGACCTTGAGCGCGTCTGGAGCGGGAGTGTCATCTCTATATGATTTCTACTCTATGCCCTAACCTGTGATAAATGCTATCATTAAAGTTAGTCTAAATATTTAAGGAGTGTCTATTTACTGACCTTTGAGGGGTGATTGTAAGTTACTTGTTAAAACTGTATCTATTAGCCATCATCATGACACATAAAGAACTTCAGTATTGTTTTGGGGAAAACGGGCCGAGTGCAGTTGGGGAAGGGGAAGTCAGGGGCAGTTGAAGGGGGGAATGCAGTTGAAGAGTGGCCTGCTAAAATATGTTTCCCCGCGGGAAATGTGATACATTATCTAACGGTAGCCACGTCTTTTACCACCTTATTTTCTAAAGTAAAATACTATTTATTCACATCCACATTCATTCACATATCACGCCTATAGTCCCTTGCAGGGTAGGCACAGCGTAAACGGCTGCAAAAAACGGACATTAACCCCCTCGTCTGACAAATGTTTGAGGGTTATTCGAAAAATTGTGTAAAAAATGTCCATCGTCTAAAATTAAATACACATCCTCGAGTCCCTTAGTCGCCTTTTATGACTCCCACAGGAAATAAATGGGGTGTTGCTATTCAAATCCGGCATCACACGGTACTATTGATACATTAAACTATTTATACATACACATAAATATTAACAGCTGGACGTGGGCATCCCCCTTTTGGGAGATATTGCTATACTCACCACTCTTGGCAGGCGGATTGGCAAGCGCAGTGCAAGATGTTGCATTGACAGGGAACGCTGCTGCCCATTCCCTGGATGAATGTAATCCTTAGTCGCATTTTAACACACACGGGTAAAATTAGGGTGATACTACTTATTCTAAGCCGGCACCACATACATTAACAACCACTATCAATATAACCTTATTATTAAGATTAGGTATACCTATTAACTTTATGCCCCTAGTAGTAGAATAGTTCTTTACATTGATAACTGCCTAATGGAGTTAAAATTGTAACTTAGGGTGTGTCTACAAAGAAGGAGTCTGAACATAATACATATATCACGCCTTTATCCCTTGTGGGGTAGGCAGAGCGTGAACAGCCGCAAAAACGGACATTCACGCCACGTCTGACAAATATTTGAGGGTCATTCGGTAAATTGTGTCTCGCAATAGTGACAGGTTGTCAGCCCATCGCGTAAAATTGCAATAGACACCCTCGAGTCTGAAGAACACTGAATTTGTCAGCCAATCTTTTTCTAACATTCTCTATGCGAGTAGCTAAGACTATTCAGAGCTTCAAAAATTAAGTACGTGCTTTCTACGCTCAAATAAGAAGAATTTGAGGTGTAATTTTGCCGTAGATAGTACATTTTTCTTTCATTTTATGTGTGTGGGTATACATATATGGTATGTACAGTCGGTTGTAGCACATAAGGTATCGGGGATACTTTAAAAGGATTAAATTATTTTTGTCCCCAGCAACTATTTTTTATTAATAGGTATATTTATTAGTAGAAAGTGACTTATTTTATGAGAATACTAGCGGCCCGCCCAGCGGTTTCACCCGCTGCTAACTGATTTCCACGGGAAACAGACCTTCTCCCGACATAAAACATACAAACATACATGAAAACCTTCCTCTTGAATCACTCTATCTTTTAAAAAAACTTCATCCAGATCCAGAGTTAAGTGGTTTTGAAGATTTAAGTATACAAACAAACAAACAGACAGGGACAGACGTGAGAAGCGACTTTACTTTAAATTCCGTTTTTTAATCCCCCAAGGGATGAAAAGGGGGTTAAAAGTTTGTATGAAAGTTCGTTGTCTTAAGTGTGATCCGTTTCAAAATTAGTGATAAGACTTATGACTTAAAATAATTAAACACGTGTTTCAGCATATTTTAAATTTTAACCCTTAATAGGGTCAAGCGGGGGTTTAAAGTTTGTATGAAAGTTCGTTTTTTTAAATGAATGTTATGTGTTTCAAAATTTGTGATTAAACTAATAACTTAAAATAATTAAACACGTGTTTCAGCATTTTTAAAATTTTAACCTTTAAATGGGTGAAAAGGAGGTTAAAAGTTTGTATGAAAGTTTTTTATCTTGAATGTGATCTGTTTCAAAATTTCTGATTAGACTCATAACTTAAAATAATTAAATACGTGTTTCAGCATTTTTGAAATTTTAATCCTTGAAGGTGTCAAAAGGGGGTCAAAAGTTTACTACCAGTTCGGCTACCTAATTTCCCATAGGAATTTGACAATTTTCCCGAATAAATTATACTTACAAACCTTCCTCTCAAGTTACTCTATCTAATAAAAAAAACCGCATCAAAATCCGTTGGGTAATTCTAAAGATATAAGGAGACACCAAACGGGAAGCGACTTCACGTTCGGCTACCCAATTTCCCATAGGAATTTGACAATTTTCCCGAATAAATTATACTTACAAACCTTCCTCTCAAGTTACTCTATCTAATAAAAAAAACCGCATCAAAATCCGTTGGGTAATTCTAAAGATATAAGGAGACACCAAACGGGAAGCGACTTAATTTTATACTATGTAGTGAAGTTTAAATTTTAGTTATGTATTAACTGGGGATTAAAATAATTCAGTTCTTTTGGAGTACCCCTGGTACCTTATGTGCTATAACTGACTGTACATGTAGTTTTATGTACCTATTTATTTATAATTGTTATGTTCTATATATTATTTGTCTATATTTTTATTGCAATATATAGGTATACTTTATTTGGATGTAGGTAATATATTTGTTGCACTATCCCGCATCAACTAATTTTTAAAAGCTTACTCCTTACTACCTGGTTGCCTGGAAGATATTGCTACCTGAGCAATAAGGCTGCCAATAGTACAATTTTTATTATTACTTATTTCACTTTTTGTTCTTATTTTTTTCTCTTGTGCATTAAGTATATTGTATTATATTGTATTGTAAGGAGTCGTGACCAGGCCTTTTATCTTTTTACCGCCGGTAATAGTCTGATTAGACAATTTACGTGAGTGGGGATTAAAAAGTTTTTTCATTTCAGTCACTTCTGTAAGGTTGGTGAACAGAAAATTTTCAGCTCTATTACATAAAGAAGGGCCTTAAACTACAAAAGCGATTATTCTGTCATTTACATACGCCTATATCCCTTACTGGGTAGGCAGAGCGTGAAAAAGAAAAAAAGCCTGCCAGTCGATTTTTTCCCATAGACACATCTTTAAAAGTTGAATAACTCGGAAATTACAAAAACGCGGAACATACATGGGGATGGTTAGGATACCCCTCGGGATAAGTATAAGGCAAATTTGAATGTAAGGCAAAATTTGAATGCCTTACATTCAAAGTCTAAAGACGACACTGTTCGGGCCACCCTGTATGAATGTAAGTACTATTATCAATTCTGTGTTTACGAACCGACTAAGTTGCCACATTGGGCCCACCAGCACGGACCACAGATAAGAGTGAAAATGTCAGTGGAGCAAACTGCTAATTTAGGCAAAATACTTATCTAGATTGTAAGGGTATTTTATAAGGTCGATAAAAATAAATAGAATAAAGTAAATTAAGCTGGTAGATGTACAGATTGTTTTTAAATTACTTCGCGCATTTTCTGATTGTTTGGATATGAGATCATATATTTTCCGCTCAATTTGTCATATCTCATCGCAGGCGGGTCTCCCGCTTGTCGTCTATCGCTGCGTATTTTTAACGCACCGCAAAGGTTACCGGTTCTCACTCACAAAGATAATATTATCACCTTGGGAATTTGTTTCCAGTCTGGTTAGGTCATTGTCGGTCCCGGTTGCTTTCTATGATTACTTAGACGGCAGTTGATACACAATCATGTCAGAGACCTACTAGCATTGGCAGTTGAAAAACTCTGACACCGTTTATCGTGTCGTTCGTCGACTTAGAGTCCCACACGAAAAAGCAGAACAAGACTGTAATATTGATATGCTGAGAAGCATGTCTAGGTCATTGGAACATTCAGTTATTGAGGCGATCTACATAAAGGAAGTAATCGTCATAAACGTTTATAGTTCGAGAAAATGATACCATCTTCACCAGTGCTGTTTGGAAATAGGAAGTCAACGAATGTTTTTTTTTTTATGAAGTCTTAATTTTTTATCTCAAAATGTAGGTATTGATTGATTGACATACATACATACATACATACATAAATCACGCCTATATCCCTTACGGGGTAGGCAGAGCGTTAACGGCCGTAAAACGGATATTAACACCACGTCTGACAAAAGTTTGAGGGTCAATCAGATAGCTGTGTATCACTATAGTGACAGGTTGTCAGCCCATCGCCTAAAATTGCAATACACACCCTCAAGTCCCTTAGTCGCCTCTTACGACACCCATGAGTAAGAAATGGGGTGATGCTATTCTAGGCCGGCATCACACGGTAAGATTGATTGACGGCATCAAATTATTACCATCCAAAACTTCGACACTGCGTAAGCAGGTGAGTTCCAACCACAGCAAAAATTACAGGCTTTAATAATGTAAGAGACTCGACGATTCCACAAACAAACCTCGAATGGTGGTTTTGTGTGGCTATGTATTAGTTATAAGAATACTTTACTGATTAATAAATAAATTCATTCATTCCAATCACAAATCGAATCATATCGACTGTGGCCGATCTCTTGGTGATTCTCTTAACTCAAAGCATCAATGTACCAAACACACGTCTTTCGTCGACTTGGTTCCCACAGGACAATAAAATGCAAAAAAGCTCACACTAGTGTGGATAGGGCCATTGAACATCTTCGAACCGTTTCCATCTATTGAGAATTCAATTTCATCTCAATGTTGAGATTGAATGGGGATTTGTATAGGCATCTTTAATGGAGCCATTAACCTGGCACTGAACTTGTAATTGTACGAAATATCATCTCAAGCGATCTGTATGCGAGGTTCCATTCGTTCATAGAAAACTGCGGTAGGTAATTTGCTTAGGTCACATCTAAGGTTTGAACCTATACCTAAATCAAAAAGTTAGTTTTAACCGACTTCGAATATGTAGCTTAGCAATTCGACCCGCATATGTATACAGGGTGCAAAGGACAGCCCTCAGAATACTGATACGGTGCATTCAGACCAGTTTGGGGTGGTATGGGATCTACCTCCTAGCGGTCCACCCCGGGCAACGGCAACACAGGCTTGCCTGTGGATAAGTCCGGCTGAACGATCCCACCAAGCGGTGGAAGGCTCCGTAAGGGGCCGCCTGGCTCGCGAACCATCCCACCGAAGTCTGGCGCCAAGTAGCTTGCTGCGTTCCGTCAGTGTGTGGGAGTGCCAGTGCCTTAACAGGCTTCGTCTGGGTGAGCTCGCTCCATCCTAGACTCTGTCTCTGTCCTATGACCTAGACTAGAGTCAAGAGCAAACCCATCATTAATAAAAAAAAATTAAAAAAAAAGACCATGGAAATGAACAACTTCCCATAAATAAACGAAACGTCAAAAAATCTTTGAATGCCCGTAGTAAATGCAATCAGCTGATTGTGATTTCGTATGGGAGATCTTTTATTTTTGCATTTCCTGACATATGTTTCTAGGGGAAAGTGGTTCAGTTTCATAGTCTGAATGCACCGTATCAGTATTCGGAGGGCTGTCACTTACAGCCCGTATGTATCATTCTCACAATTTCTTTTTGAGAATTAATAAAAAGTTAAGTATTTCAAGAACTCTGTAGATGGCGTTGAACTGAGTACGTTACTAGATAAGCACACATTGCCAAAGCAAAAAGGCATGAAAAGAGTATTATTTCTTTAAGGAGGATGAGATGTCGCTGCCGTCGCGTAAACATCAGCTAGAGATGGCTAGAGTATTTTAATTGTTAAAAAACATTATTATCACGTTTTCAGTAAATAATACTATTTAGATGTGTTAATGTATCTCCAATTCATGAGTGGAAACGTTTGTGACTATTTAACTTGAAAATTACGCGAGTTATAACAAAATCTAACGTTCAGTGTTATTCAATCAATTACATGCAGACTTAACGCGAAAAACACAGTTAATTATAAAAACAAGTGAAAACCAGTGCTAATATTGTGTATTGTTAACATTATCTTCAAAAGAAATTGACTTCTAATCATAAAAACTGCAAAAACCTTTATCCGAAGACCGTTTTTAAATTCAAACGTTTAAGTGAACTTTGGACTCGAGCGGTAAGCCAGCTGACGATCAGCTGACTAATCCCGCAACAAGTTCTCGATGACAAATAGAAACTGTCTTGTGACTGTTAATTTCAACCACGGTTGTATCTGATCTCGTGGTGTAGCGGTCAGGGTGGCCGAGTATTTTTGCACCCTGCGAACGTCCCGAGTTCAAATCCCAGCAAAACAAGCAAAAAGACGAAATTTCTTGTTCCGAATTTATTGTACAGATTTAAAAGCGAAGCGACATCTGTAGCAATTACATAGAAATAATATTAAAAGATCGTCAACATAAGTCAACAAAATCTTACAACATTAAATTATCAAGGAACCTCATCTACCAGAGGAACTTTAAAACACCACGAGGTGGCAGCAGAGTCATTGGTGCAGCAAACTTCTCCATCAAAATGTCTTCGAGTAAGAAGAAAATAATTTGCTCTAAGTGTAAGAACACAGTATCGAACAGCAGGTACTTAACATGTGCAACTTGTTCGCTTACATTTCACCTGGACTGCACAAAAATTGTGACTTTTGTAAGATTTCGAGCTATGGATAAAGAATCTAAACAAAATTGGAAATGTAATACTTGCATACAGAGTGTATATCGCAGAAAAATGGATTCTCACACAATTGGATGTTGTAACAGTCCTAAAGCTAAAACAACAACAACAACAACATTTCGACAGGAAATTCATTTAGTTCCCTAGAGGTGGATAGTGAATATGAAGATGAAGAAGTTGACAAAAACAACCGATACTTACCTATCAACCAGCTAAATAGAAGCTGCCCTGAAAGAGAAATATGTACCTCATCCGACCTGGAAGAATTGCAAGACAAGATATTGCTTCTTGAAGAAAAATTAATATCTGCTGATGAAGAAATTGCCAGTATGTTATCAGAAAATTTCAGTCTCAAGAAAGTTATAACTAAACTAGAACTACAAGTAAAACAACTCTCAAATATTTGCTCCTCTACTAAAAAAGTCGACAAGAGGTCGCTTACTTCCACAGGCAGGAGGAGAATGAAGAGCTGGAACAGGAGTTCACTTCGTTATTCCTCGATGGATGATACAAAATACACTGAACAAAACAATACCTTTGATTCTTCAATGCAGAAAGATGCAATAAAAACACCAAAACGGAACCCACAGATTATACAACAGGAAGAAGTTAATCTGGAGGATAGTGAATGCCTCGACCCTGGACAGAGAAGTAATACTCCCATTTCTGATGGTATGATAAAAGAAAAACGCAGAAACAAGATTATCGTACTAGCTGACCAGTTTGGTAGACATTTAAGACCTGTTTTAAATAGATTCTGTGGTGATGAGTTTGATGTTTTGTCAATTTTAAAGCCCTCTGCGAAGATTGGTCAAGTTCTTGAATGTAACCAGTCGGTAACAAAACACCTTACTAAATCCGACTATGTTGTCGTAATCGCTGGTTCAAATGACCAAAATCCACAGAACTTTGAAACGAGTCTTCACAATTTCATCGATTCGTTACAGAATACAAATGTCCTCATATGTAATATTGTAAAAAATAGACATCTAAAAGTATCGGCGCTTAATAAAATTATTAAATGTGTATGTTTGAAGTTTGACCATGCTACGAATTTTTCAATGAGTTTACGTGGCCAAAATACAGTCACAGACAAAGTAGACACATGTCGAACTATTGCCTTCCTTGTGATGCGTACTAGCTGCAACTTTAGATTTAAATATGCTGCCCAAAACACAAATGTACATCATCAGAATCATTTGGTACGTGCATCCTCTTCAAGTGGGACTAATGATACATTTTTTCGTGACTTCACCCTGTAAACCTAGTAAAACTATTAACTCTAAACCACATGTTAAGATTAACAGCCCAGTTATCATCAAAAATAGTACCGATAGTAGTATAAACCAAAGTTTTAGAATATTCCATCAAAACGTCCAGAGCCTTAGACCCAAAATTAACGACCTGGAAATTTTCTTCCAGGGTTATACTAACATTGATGTTCTCTGTTTTAGTGAAACTTTTCTTAAATCAGGTGATTATAATTGCATCAAAATTGAAGGGTATGAACATGCCGTACATTTTTCAAGAAAAGAAATGCGAAGGGGGGGGGTTTGTATATTTGTAAAAAAGTCTCTGTCTTATAATAGTCTAGACTGGATCGCGAACTGCTCGGTGGAGGATGATTTTGAGTGCTGTGGTATCAAAATCACAGATTTAAAATTAAATATCTTATGCGTTTATAGGTCGGGACAAGACTTTAAATTGTTTCTTGAGAGGTTGGATAGTGTACTTTATAAATTGACATGTAAGCAAAGAAAACTTAGGTATAAAACTATTATTCTTGGTGATTTTAATATAGACCAGCTAATAAATGAAAGCAAAACTAAACAATTTAATGAAATACTTAAAGTTTATAAAATTTATCCGACAATTTTTGAACCAACACGAATAACAAGTAAAACCAAAAAATGCATTGACAATATTTTGACAAACATTACTAAATATGACTCTAAAGTGTTGCATTTAGGCTTCTCTGATCATACAGCTCAGATAATTGAGCTTCCCTCCAAAATTAACTACCTACAGAGGTTTTGGTATATATATAAGAGAAAATTGGATTTCCATATGCCAATATTTGTGAAGTATATTTCCCAGCTCAGTTTTAGTGAAGTATTTGAACAAACAAATGTAAATGATGCTTATAATATTTTTATTGATTTATTTAAACTCATTTATGACCTTTGTTTTCCCGTAGAACGCTGTAAGGTTACATATAAAGTCAAACCAAATTGGAAAACAAAAGGTATTAGCAAGTCAAGTAAAAATAAACGCTATTTGCATCTTCAGGCACAGAAACATAAGGATGAAAACCACAAAGTTAAAAATCACTATAATAAGTACAAAAATCTTCTGAAAAGAGTTATCCGGCATTCAAAACAAAAAGTTAATAGCGAATATATAAATAAAAGTACGAATAAAAATAAAGCGACGTGGGGACTTATTAAATTACATACTACTAACACTAATGACATAAAAACTACAATAGATTGCTTAGAGACCTGATAGATATGTGCATAGAGGGTAGCTGCGCCTGCCCATATAAGTTATACTATTATACAATAAACGCCAGTGTGCTACGAGCAGCCGTTGTTTGTACTTGCCCCAGCGCCGCATACAAAACAGTGACGACGAGAATACCCACATGTGCAGAGAAAAATGGCTCAAATTGGGATTTTAACCATTTTTGATCACAATATACAATCGTGGCAGACGTATAAAGGACGTTTGTCGCAATGGTTTTTGGCAAACGACATAACGGAAACGAAAGATGCGACCGGGAGCAAAAGAAAAGCGGTTTTGCTTAGTGCACTCGCCGAGGGTACCTATCAATTGGCTGCCGATCTAGCGCAGCCTAAGGACATTCAGGAGGTGCCATATGCGGATATTTTATCACTTTTGGACGCTCATTTCACCCCCAAGCGTGTTGGATTCGTGGACCGTCATAATTTTTACACGGCGGTACAACAGCCAGGCGAGTCGTACCCACAGTGGGCAGCTCGGCTCCGCGGACTTACGACAAACTGCAGTTTCTTGAACGTAGAAGAAGCGTTGCGTGACCGGTTCGTAATGGGCATGCTGGCCAGCGCAGAAAAGGAGAAGCTGTATGCGCAGGAATTGTCGGAGTTGACCCTGGCAAGCGCCGTCGAGCTAGCTGAGAGCATCAGGTGCGCGCGAGCCAGCGCGGCGTCCGCCGTCACAGTTGCGCCCGGATCGTCAACTGAAAATCAGCTGTTTAAAATCCAGGGATCGAAGGAGCGTTGTCAAATTTGCGGTTATTATTCACACAAATCGTCAGAATGCCGTTTTTCAAACTACTCTTGTAAGCGTTGCTTCAAGAAAGGACACCTACGTAGGATGTGCAAGGATAACGCCAAGGATCGCAAGGATAAAGTGAACTACGTAAGTGTCGATGGTGAAAGCGATGATGACGGTGAGTTGTTATATGTTTACAGTATTCGTTCAGATCAGGGAAAGCCAATGGTCGAAACTGTAAAGGTGAATGGGTTAAAGTTACAATTCGAAGTCGATAGTGGTTCCGCAGTGACCGTATTATCAGAATACGTGTATAAAATGCATTTCAAAAATATACCATTGTCAAAAACATCGAAACGGTTAATGACCTATTCGGGCGAGAGGTTATGTTGTATAGGTACTGCCCGATTGACTATTGAATACGCAGGACAAACTAATGAGCTAAATGGTTACGTCATCCGACACGGCGGTCCACCTTTACTAGGTAGGGATTTCATATCCGCTTTCGATTTACAGTTAGTACAGGTAAATTATTGTAATGAGGCCGCCGAAACTGTGCCACAACTGCAAAAACGATTTTCAGTTTTGTTTTCAAATAAACTAGGCAAATTTAATAAATATAAAATCAAACTTATCTTGAAAGATGGTGTCAAACCAGTGTTTTTCAAGCCGCGGCCAATAGCGTTTGCATTGCGTGATGCCGTCGGCAAGGAAATAGATAGGCTGGTGCAGTTGGGAGTTCTCGAGCCTGTCGATTATGCTGATTATGCGTCACCAATTGTGCCAGTTTTAAAAAAGAATGGATCAGTTAGGCTTTGTGCGGATTACTCGGTTACCATTAATAAACAACTTTTGGTAGATCAATATCCGTTACCTACGGTCAATGAATTGTTCTCCAAGTTGCACGGCGGGCAGGAATTCACAAAACTGGATTTATCAATGGCTTATAATCAGTTTGTTCTAGATGATGAATCACAAAAAATAACCTGCATAAACACGCATCGTGGTCTTTTTAAATACACTAGACTTGTGTTCGGATTATCATGCGCGCCAGCTATTTTTCAGCGCGCAATGGAGTGTATACTTTCAGGGCTTGATGGGGTATTGTGTTTGCTTGATGATGTACTAGTCACAGGGAAAGATCGCAACGAACACACTGAAAGACTGAAAACTGTTTTACAAAGGTTGGAGGACGCGGGTTTGACTCTTCAGCGTGAAAAATGTGAGTTTTTCAAAAAGGAAATATGTTATTTAGGATATGTAATAAATAAACATGGTCTCAAAAAATCGCCTGAAAAAGTAAAAGCCGTGACGGAGGCACCGGCACCTACAAATGTGAGTCAATTACAATCTTTTTTAGGATTAGTTAATTATTACCGATGTTTCGTACCGAACGCCTCAGCAATTTTGAGCCCCTTATACGATTTGTTAAAAAAAGGAACAAAATGGGCGTGGACCGATGTTCATACAAAAGCATTTAGCAGTATTAAACAGATACTTACTTCCGATACAGTGTTGGCTCATTACAATGCGAACGCAAAATTAATTTTAACTGTTGATGCGTCCCCCAACGGTCTTGGCTCTATTTTATCACAGCCTGATGATAAAGGTATTGAGCGACCTATCTGTTTTGCATCACGCACTTTAAATGCCGCGGAAAAACGATATTCGCAAATTCAAAAAGAAGCGACCGCTATTATTTATGGGGTGCGGCGCTTCCATCAATATTTGTACGGTAGGTCGAAGCCGTTTATTTTAAGGACAGATCACAAACCATTAATATCGATATTTGGTCCTCATAAAGGCATCCCCGAAGTCTCGGCTAACCGCCTGCAAAGATACGCTATGTTCCTAAGTGCCTATAACTATAGCATAGAATATATCCGTAGCGCTGATAACAGCGCAGATTATCTATCACGCGCGAGTTTGCCGGAACCAGTTTCGGGGAGTGCGGGCAATGAGCAGGACAGCGCATACGGAGACTATACGGCTATCACCGATCGAGCGGCGTATGTTTGTTTCGTGTTAGACGACAGCTTGCCTATAACTAGTGAAGAGTTACGTAAAGAAACTAATAATGATTCGGTTTTGCAACAAGTTTCTAAGTTTATATTACAGGGATGGCAGAAAAATGTTACGGACGAAAAGTTAAAACCATACCACATGTGCAGGTCGCAATTAGCATTGGAAAACGGTTGTGTTATGAGAGGTCATAAGGTCGTTATCCCTGAAAAGTTACGCAAAAAAGTTTTACAAGAGTTGCATACGTCGCACTTGGGCATTGTAAAGACTAAAGCTGAGGCTCGGTCCAGGTTTTGGTTTCCCGGTATCGATGAACAAATAGAAACTATGATAGGTACGTGTGATGTTTGTTTACAACTACGGCCGTCACCCGCGCGCGCTCCCCCCGCCCCGTGGAACCCCCCCGCAAAAGTATTCGAACGTTTAAATCTCGATTTCTTGGGCCCTATTAACGGTCATACCTACTTAGTAATTGTGGACGCAAAGAGTAAATGGGTAGAAGTATATGATATGAATACCTCTACAAGCTCAAGTTCTGTTATCGGTAAGCTATGTGATTTTGTTTCTAAGTATGGGCTACCAAAGTACATAGTTAGTGACAATGGCACAAGTTTTTGTTCACGGGAGTTTGCTCAATTTTGTTTAGGTAATGGCATTACGCATATAACGTCACCGGTTTATCACCCAGCGAGCAACGGACAAGCTGAAAGCTTTGTTAAAATAGTAAAAAAAGGTATTAAATCGACTTTGTATGGGAAAAAGAATGAGTCAGAGAAACGTTTGGCACTTACGAGATATTTAATGGACTATAGAAATTCGGTTCATTCGACCACTGGCTTATCCCCGGCACAAAGTGTATTCGGAAGGAAATTAAGATGTAGGTTAGACTTAATTACCGAGAATGAAATGACGTCACAGTCGCATTCACCATCGACAAACGTGAGTAATAATAGTGGCGGTTCTCAGTCTTTGCCAGTGAATAAAAAATCGAGTGCTAAAGTAACGTACTTTACGGAAGGTGAATTAGTATTATATAAAAAATATGTGAACAAAAATCAATTTAGTTGGGTGAAGGGAATTGTAGTCAAAAGATTAGGAAAAGTGGTATATTTAATTAAAGATAGTAAAACTATGGAACAAGTTAAAAGACATAAAAATCAAATCATAAAAGACAAGGGTACGCAAAAAGACTTACCGCACTTACCGTCGCCACCGCCGCCGTCGCCGCCGCCACCGCCGCCGCCGTCGCCGCCGCAGTCGCCGCTGACACCGTCGACAACGCCGCAACTACCACTGTCGCCCTTAACACCGCCGTTGATGACATCGCCTCCACAGTCCTCGACACAACTACCACTCGTTCCATCAACATTTCCAACGGATTCGGAGAGCCAAAATCAAAGCTGTGCTGAGTTAGCTAGCTCAGCGTCAGAGACGGACGAGTCGCTGCAGGTTGCGGATGTTGCTAAGACGCACCGCCGACAGGCCATCTCACCGCAGCTGGATACTGAAGGAAGCGAGATGGAGCGGACTGTCACACCGGCCACAGACACCACAGATGATGATAGTGAGCCTGATTTTCAAGAAGCTCGCTCAGAAGTGGAAGAAAGGCCAAAAAGACGCACGGCTAACATAGACTTTAGAAGGTTTTTTAAGTAATAGGTATTTGTAAAATAGGGGGGGGAAATGATAGATATGTGCATAGAGGGTAGCTGCGCCTGCCCATATAAGTTATACTATTATACAATAAACGCCAGTGTGCTACGAGCAGCCGTTGTTTGTACTTGCCCCAGCGCCGCATACAAAACAAGACCGAACATGGAATTATAACTGATCCTACAGCTATAGCCAATTATATGAATGATTTATACATAAAACAAAATTTCAATAACTTTAGTGACCAGTACATACCATCTTACGACAAAGAGGCTTCATCAATTTATCTTGAACCTGTGATTGAATCGGAGGTACTTACTATCATTAGAACATTAAGAAACAAAAAAAGTTGTGGCAAGGATGGTATATCCATGCAGGTTATAAAAAATTGTATTGGTTTTATCACAAAACCGCTCGTACATATAATAAATATTATGCTGGAAACAGGATGTTTTCCTGATAGATTGAAAATATCCATAATTAAGCCCCTGCACAAGAAAGGTAAAAAATCCGACCCTAACAATTTCAGACCCATCGCTCTTTTAAATAGTTTTTCAAAAATATTTGAGAAGGTTATTATGCGTAGGTTTAATAGTTTTTTCAACAGTCGGAACACATTGCACCATAGTCAATATGGGTTTCGCAAAAATAGCTCAACCTCATTGGCTATCTATGCATATCTTACCAAGCTATGGGCTAGCTTAAACGCAAAAAAGGATTCTACTGGTATTTTTCTTGATATGTCCAAGGCATTTGATTGTGTGGTACATTCCATTGTTTTAAAGCAACTTGAGCAGCTCGGTATCCGCGGAGTAGCAAATGACTTAATAAAATCGTATTTAGAAGAAAGACAACAGTCACTTAAACTTTCCACTTTTGATACAACATCTAAATCAATAGTGGAAATTCAATCATCTTATAAAACTCTTCTTCTCGGGGTGCCACAGGGTAGCGTGTTAGGACCGCTTTTATTTTTAATCTACATCAATGAATTACCTGCAATCTCCAAACACTTGTGTGTCATGTTTGCGGATGACGCAAGCCTACTTTTTATTAATGAATCTCGTAACATAAAAATATATGAACAAGAAATAAATGACACACTATCTACACTAACTACATGGCTCCAATCTATAAATCTAAAGGTAAACATGACCAAAACAAAAATAATTCAGTTCGGCAATTACAAAAAAGCTAAAGTAGAACTCAAAATAAATTATAATAGTAACATGCTTGAGGAAGTACGTGATACAGATTTCCTTGGTGTCACATTAGATTCTCACTTGAATTGGAAGAACCATATAGAAAAGCTTAACAATAAACTTAGTAGCCGCTGCTATGCCCTGTCTGTACTTGTAGACTCGGCGTCGACTGAAGTTGCGGTTAGCGCGTACTATGGAAGTGTCTACCCACTACTTTTATATGGCATTATATTTTGGGGCAACTCTGTCGATGTTTCAAAAACATTTATACTGCAAAAACGATGTCTGCGCATTATATTCAGAAAGTCTGATGACACATCACTTAGGGACATTTTCAGAGACAGAGGCTTCCTGACATTAGCAAGCATGTTTATACTGGAGATATGTAGCTTTGTTCGCAGTCATAAGAATTTTTTCATGTGTGTATCTGACAAGCACTCACGAAATGTAAGAAATAAGGACCGTCTTGTGCTGCCATCCTCTATTAAAAGTATGATTTTCGATAAATGTACAACTGTGACTGCAGTTAGATTATACAATAGGATCCCTAGCGATATAAAAGCTTTAAATGACAATAAATTTAAACAGACTCTAAAAAGATGGTTAATAGATAATGTTTTTTATGATCTTAATGAATTTTATACATTCACGAATATGAAATAAATTGGATTATATACATTTCAATTTAAAAATTATGACATTCTTAAATTAAATTTAATAATATTATTTTATGTTTAAAATTGCATGCCTGATTAGGTAAGGACTGTTATTGTACTTTGTAATACTATTTAATTTTACCACCTGTATTAACCAGTTCTAGCAATAAATATTTCTGATTTCTGATTTCTGATTTCTGATAAGAATTTATCCTCGTTTTTCGCGCTATGTTATTAATTAATACTTAATACTCTGTTTTGTTTGTATGTTGTGGTTTTCGTTAATATAAAGGGAAACCCATGAAAGTAAATATTTTTGTGATGCTAGTGACGTAACAATGATAAGTTACGTTTCGTTTTACGATATCATACATCCAAGTGAAAAAATTGGAAAATTACGTGACGTTCCGTTCCTTAGGTTAAGGTTCCAAGAACAGCACCATCTATCCAGCGAAAAATTTAACTCCTCCCCAATGGACATACTAATTTATTTCTTATTTCGTCTTATGTCTTTTGAGGACGGTCGCCCCTCTAAATACTTAGACACAAGCTATTTTTAACGTATTGGAGATAATTATATTGATGACCTTTGACATTTTAACCTGGCATGGCAGAAAAATCCCATCAGATTCTAACCTTGACCGCCATAAATACCATAAAAATTGCTCTTTAATCTGATCAAACCATTATTTAGATATCTGTGTAAAGTTTTGACATATCATAGCAGAGGATTTAAAGATTACACGATTATTAACACGCGAGATTAGACCTTGACACGACGTTTCAAGATTGATATTTGCATGCGTTTATCGACAACATTATTCATGCATTAGTGAGGGGATCTTCGAGCTACGTAACAATTATTTTGTTTGGCATTTGATGGTTCAGTGAATATTTTTTAGGTATAGGTACTATGTGGAAACTTTCAGCAACACCTCAATTTGTCACGAAAATGTAGCGCAAGTGACTGTAATAAAAAATTGTAATAATTTTTAAATTTTATGTATCATTTTGTTTTTACGGCTTAAGAGGTCAATTTCCACTAAACAGTAATGAAACCACAATTACAAAGTTCTCTTATTTTGTACGTATGAAAAATAAAACCTAACTGCATCAATGTCAACCACCCGACCTAATGTCTTATTTGTGTTTTTTGTTGTTTCAGGTATGATATGATCAAATTTGCTTCAACAAAAGGTTACTAAATACCTAAGTACATAAATTAAATCGTCCATCATCTTGGGTATGTTTTTGGAAGATGAGCATTATTCGATACGTAGAGGCAGAGAGTTGGGACAGAGGGGATATATGATGGATCAAATGACTCTGGTTTTTCATACATTTGATAGAAATATCCAAACTAAAATAGGTACCTACGTCGACGAAATGCTGTTGATGACTTACAACGACTACATAAAGCACTTGATTCACACAGAGTTGGCCATACATAGTATTGTATAAACCAAGGCCGGCCAACCCCATGCCCGCGGGCCACCGAGTGACCCGCCAAGGCATTTGAATTGGCCTGCCAGTCACCAGCCGCCGGTCAGCGTTTGGGCAGTTGGGCCTAATTGGACGGTAAAAATAAAACGTGTTTTTTGATTCTCTCAAGAGAATCAAAATTCATACTTACGTCCCTTGGACCTAGCACACTACTGTTCATACAAAATTAATCATATCGATAATACGCATTGTGTCTAAAAATCGTGGCCCGGCGCCCGAGTAAACTTGGAGATTTGGCCCACCTAAAAAATCTGTTGGCCGGCCTTGGTATAAACTCTATATAGTGTAATGGGCAACCCCCGAGTACTGATAAGGTACATTTAGACCATGGAACTGAACTAATTACCCTGGGAACATATGCCAGGAAACGTCATCAAAATTACTTTATTTTGTATGAGAGGTCGATTTTTTGTCGTTTCCTGACATAATGTTCTTAGGAGAAAGTTGTTCATTTTCATGGTCTGCATGCACCCTATCAGTATTCGGAGGGATATACCATATACCCCGTATATGGTTCTCAAACTTCGATAACATTATACTTATAATTACACCACGCCCATTCATACAGGGTGTTAGTGAATCTATACGCCTCATGATGGAGAGATTAAGATCCTATCGTAATTTATTTAAATTGAAACCGCTTTGGTTTGGTCAAGTAGGTGTTTAGCTGGTGATTGAAAAGGTGTGGCAGTTTGTGAAATATAATGTACTGTAACTGATTGTGAGATACTAAAGCCTAAGGTAAGCTTTCGTCTGTATCTTACTAATGTCTCTAAGAGTATAACGAAAGAGCTCTCAAACGTAACGGATAACCAGAGGCATTCTTCAATTTCCAAAAAGGAAACAATCTCCTACAAAATGACGATACTAATCGTCTTCTTGAGATAGTTTATTTTTAGTATTTATAGAACTTTTAATAAAAATAAAATATCATTATTTCAGGTAGATAGACTTAATGGTACTACATTTAACATTAAGGTATCTGATATTAAATTCGTTTAAAATGGTTTTAGTTATTTTACTACATGTCTCACTTACTTAAGTTAATAAGTTTTTAGCAAGGAATTTATTTTTAAGAGTATAGTAGGTACCTACCAATTCAAATAACTTCTATGGCCGTACCAAATAAATGGAAGTACGTAACTAAATCAGATTTTATCAACTCATCCCGTCATTCTACGTAAAACAATAAATTCTTAATTCTAAGCTCGCCCAGTCCTATAAAAAATTACACGCGTGCTTGCCTTTCTCAAAAGGAAGCCGAAATCTAATTAGAGATAAAATTAGGCGTTTCAATATGGGTGTTGTAAATCTAACGACACTTCTACATCGTATCATCAAGTTTCACTTTATCTGAATCACAAAGTAATAAATAAAAGACCGCCTACTAAACCGAAAACATCGGAGTATTCCCGTTTAGTCCTTTTTTTACCTTCTTTAATGTTAGACAAATGAAAGGTAAAAAAACATCAATCAAAATAGAGTACAGTAACTAGTTATTTCTGCATTATCGTAAATATTCAGCTTTAGTTTTTTTTTTATTAACCAAATATCTCTATTTTTCCATTGCGAAGCTGTATGGTTATGTATGATCTACTCCACAAAAAAACAGCAGTAAGTGGTAGAACACAACTACATAGAGTCGCAGAAATTCACTTTGTTTAAATATGTTTTTTTTTTATTCATAAAAGCTGCTATATCCCATACAATCTTAAATTCCGCATCTGAACTACATGTAGCAGGTGCGTTCTGACCTTAATACCACATTCTCACTACGCCTCTATGGGCTGGGAAATAGTAAGGGAAGTGGGCAGCGCGAGCATGTAAACAGGTTACTCGTGCTGCTCCTCGTCATGCCGCTGCCACTTCCCGTTCTTCCGGTAGTGTCAGCTTTTCGTGCGCGAGTCAAAGGATTGGTAGCACGAGCGCGAGTGGAATGTATTGCTATCTCGCTCAGTCGAATTGCTTCGAGAAAGATATGGAAATTGAAATTTAAATTCTTTATTCAATGTAAGATAGTACTATCACATTATTGACGCCATGAACCGTCATTGTAAAAAAAAAAAATTGTATCGCACAATTTTCTTTTTTATAACAATTTTGTAATGTCCTAATAGAAAACCGGCTCGGGCGGGACAAAAAATAAATAAAAATAAAGGCACTGCCACGGGGCTGGCCAGGTTAATCACACGGCATGAAAGTTTACGCCACCACCATCTGAAAACGATATTTGTTTAAAATTGAAGTCAAGACTTTTAAAGCGTGTAGTTTACATGCATATAATTAACCGGACCTCCTGAACAGGAAAAACCCCCAAAAAAACCTGGCCAGAAGTGCTGCTACTCTAAATTAACAATCTTACTAGCCCCTAAGCTACCCTAGCTAATTTTGGAACAAAAAAGAATATGTATAGACCAAAAATGGCTACATAATTTATATGAAATGACAGCAGTGTGTGAACTCGCGTTGATACTTCAGCGGAAGTATTTCAAGCATGATTCGTGGCAGCGGTAGTAGCAGGAGCAGTAGCATATAATGTAGAGCCAAATAGGAATGACCTTAGATCTTCATCGCGTGAATGAATTTCCAAAGAAAGGGACTCAGCAGTAGAACGGTGTAATAAAGGGTTATGTCGTGTTGATATCGAAACCCGGTCGTAATAAGACCACGAAATTAGGTTAATCGGGTTTAGAGGGTTATAAAATTAGGCTGACCAATGTGTTGTTTTGAGGACGTGAGAATATTTTCATTTGTTATAAGTATGTACATAGGAGACTCGATGGTGTGTTTTGCAATTTTAGGCCATGGGCTTACAACCTGTCACTATGGCGATACACAATTTTCCAAATGACCCTCAAATATGTGTCAGACGGCGTAAATGTTTGTTTTTCCCGGCAATATGCACTTTGCTTAACCCGCAAGGGATTATAGGCGTGATATGTATATGTATGTATGTACCTACTTAGTGTATGACTATGGTCATACATAATAAATAATGTATACCACAGTTTTTATTTGTTATTTAAAAATTATATTTTGTTGAGTTGGTCTACAAAATATCAACTTTTTTAACAACTCTCTGTTATCAGTCTCTTTTCTCAATTGCGGCAACATTCTTTCAATTTATTTCCAGATTATTTACGAAATTAGTTTTTTGGAGCGATGCTGAAATAGTCCATTGAAAAAGAAATGGCAAACTTTGCTCCATAAGATACGTGGTGTTATCTAACCTATACACCATGATTCGAATGAAATGTTTTAAATTCGACAGGTTGTTTAGAACATCGTACTAAACAATTTTTCGGGACCAATGCTGGAAAACGAGAAAAAGAAAATTACCGTCCATACAAAATTCACGACCAGCTGACTGATATTTTTCGATGACTTCACTCTGCAATAGCCCCGGGGCTTTGAAATCTACACCTGACTATTTGTTAGGAAGCTAGTGCTAACTCGGAGAAGTTTGTATGGTTATCCAAACAACCAGCCCAATCGTGACCCTGGGAAAACGGAACTGACCTATCGATTGTTCAATTTAAATACTGTGCCCAACAAAAATTATGTTAACATTCTCTCTCTCTCTCTCTCCACCAAATCGTCAACGACCCGATGAACCCTGGTGTCAGAGTTTTTCGACCGTATATGGTTGTGTAACGACCGCCAGCTAAGTAATCATAGACAGCAACCGGGACCGACGGCAACGTGCCCTCCGAAGCACGGAACCATTTCTTTTCGGACAATCAGGTGGTTGACCCTGCAGTGTCCTAACCAGACCTGGGGGCCAAATCTGGGGCCATATATCGAACGAGATATAGCGGTTCTGGCTTCGGTTACGCTTTTGGCCTTATACATTACGGATTTTGTTACCAAAATCACACTGGGTTTCTTTAGAGCCAGCAATGTAGGATCATATTGTAAGCTATAAACCGCACATTTGAGCGACTAAATATCAATCAAAATCAGCTGATAATGTCAAAAACGAGATATGGCCCTATTCTGAGATTCTGGCCAGTATCTAAACCACATTGGTTACTCCATCCCCTTTAGTTTTTATGGCAACAGAAGAAACAGAAAACATTTTAGCCTAATGTTTGAAATATCGTTCATTCCGGTCATTCAATATGCCAAATGTAAATAAAATATCAAAACAAACAAAAGGAAAGTAATTTTCACAAATTATAATAATAAAGAAGAATCGAGTGAATGGCTGCTTTTTTCTGGAAAAACCGACTAGTTTTGGGCAAGCTAATCTTCCAGCCGGCCCGAGAAGACATCATATCATATTTTTTGCGGAAAAAGATGATAAACTGTACAAATGCATTTGGTTAAGGTACTACTAAATACTTTAGTCCTACTACGATTTTTACTATTTTCAGTCGCTAATAAAATCGCTCCTATGCTAGGTTTATTTATGCATTCGTTGCAGTTCCCAGAAATCTTGGCGTTTTTTTTAAAGTTTAGTGGCATAATGTCTGTGTTTGTTACTTAGCTAATATTGTCAAACCCACGGTTTACTATTACGATTTACGATACTTTATTTATTCTAGAACCTCAAACCTATTCCTCTGAATATGCTGTATCCTTAAACAGACATAGCGCCACCAGACGTCCGGTGAGAAGTAGCTTGTGCATTGGAGTAACAGAAGCAAGAAACAGACACTCGACACCCACTGGACAACTACTCAATGTCTCGCGCCCGTTTGAAAAGTCGAAAAAGCTTATGAGGAATACATCTGCTACAGACAATGCGCCGCAAGCCAGGGACCAATTGTGGTACTCCCGTTGGCCGGCTCCTGTGGGGTACATCAAACCAGCGGTCAAGTAAGCCACTGCAGGGTGAACACGGCAAATGAGGCTTCATGGATAAAACGCGGACCAATTGAGGCTGTGGAGCCTCATCTCAAACAATAGCAGGGAGGATCTGAATACGGCAACTAGGAGTGCTGTGGCCTTTACAAAATTTTATTTAAAAAATTATATAGAACTGAACACGAAGAAGAAGTTTTATTCTAGATACTTAAAATCTGAAAATGCAACCCAAAGGAGTTCTAAGCAGTAGATTTATATCATTATTAAGGATTATAAGTAAAAACAGAATGAGTCTATAATTGGTATGTTCTCTTTGAAAGAATAATCATAATTCAATAAATTATCATCGTTTTTAGAGAGCGTAGTCGTAGATTAGTTAAAAATATTGCACATATAAACTTCTTAACAGGAAAATTCCACTGTACAAACGTAAGAACTCATACTATTCAGTAGATACGTAAGAGGTGACCAAGGGACTGGCTTCACGTTCCTAGCTACGTATAACAAATTGAAGTCGATGGACCAACAATTTATCTACATCTCTACACAATTTTCTGAAAAAACCATAAAGTATTTAGCAGACGTGATGATGAAGGGGCATTTTTTACGGTCTTTAACGCTCTGCCTCCCTCGGAAGGAATTGACATGATTTGTGTGAATTTTGACTATCACAGTTCTATATTGTAACGTTTGACAGTCGGTTGCTTTACATACATACATATATCACGCCTATAATCCCTTGTGGGGTATGCAGAGCGTAAACGGCCGTAAAACAGACATTTACGCCACGTCTGACGAACATTTGAAAATTGAGTATCGCCATACTTATATTATACTTAGCGGTATTACTATATTAGAATAATAATAATATGAAACGTGATGGTAACTTGAAAAGATATACATTTTTATTATTAAAAGGTAGAAACAACCGTGAACGGAACTATTTTACCAAATTCTTTTTTGAAAAATCATGTCATGTACATGAATCACATACTTATATTACACATTATCTTATTCATCTGTGTATTACACTTAGCGGAATTACTATATTAGAATAATAATAATAGGAAACGTGATGGCAACTTGAAAAGAAATAAAATATTATTAAAAGTTAGAAACAACCGTGAACGGAACTATTTTACCAAATTCTTTTTGGTAAAATCATGTCATGTCAAAGAATCACAAAATGTCGTTGCTGTCGTTTATTCAGTTGTCATTTTACCTATTGACGTTGACATAGTCTACAATAACAAACGTGGAATAAAAATTTACGTGTTTCTCTTGCCTAAATAAACGTATATTGGCGAATAAACTGTAACAAGGCATCATAAGGGCTCTTAGTGAAAGCCTTGAAGCTTTCCCAATGCACAACATTCCAGCATTACCATCTTCTATTAGAAAAAAAAACTGGTAGCCAGAGCGATATATGTTTTTACTTTGATGATGATCACACACAATTTTAGTTCCTACAATGTTTAGCTTTAGGAGGATTGATTGTGTGTGTTGGCTCATTAAAACCCAGATTTTGCCTAAAATTCCGGCGGAGTATTGGTTCACTTGTTTGATGGTAAGCTTATGTTTACCAGATATTAACTACGTTATGTTTTCATTGCAGCGCAGCTGTCTCCAGGAAACCCTATAGTGGTGCAAAGTATTGCGATTTTCACACAATTTGCCAGCGTAATTCGTCCGAAAGTTTCGTTGCAAAAATTGTAGTGCATGCTGAGCAAGAAGAACACATCAGATGCGATTAAAACTCTCAGCCAAAACAGGATTTTCATACATTGACAAGTTATGATTTCTATTAGATGGATAGGTGTTATCAGCCGCACTTTAAGTTAACAAGTTAAACTATTGATCCTTTTGAAAAGTTATTTTCTAGGAAAATTTATCAAATACAATTAACTAATTTGAAATTCGAATTGTTTTACTTCAACTCCCACATGTTGCCACCGTAATAGATACACATAGTCAACCACAGTTTGATGATACCACTAGACTAGAACCACTGGTGGTTCTACACGGTGCAGGTGGTTCTCGTGGTCCTAGAGGAACTCATCGAGTACACTTTTTGTAAATGCCACTTGTTTTAGGTAGCACCAACACCGGATGTATGTAGCACTAACACTGCGAGGTTAAATAAATGAAAAAATAATAAAATTAATTTTAAGCAAGCGGTTTCTCGGTTGAGGCAACGCCTTGGCAAGCGTAGCGTTGGACACCCTCCGTCCAGATTTATCGAATAAAAGACGGCGGCTGGTAGCGACTCGTTCATTGGGTCGTTGGACGACTCGATGTCCCACACGAAAAGAGGAAAAAGAAGCGACTCAAGGGAAAAACGGGAAATCGCGACTTATGGCGTACCCTGGGGGAGGCCTATGCCCAGCAGTGGAATGCTGCCGTAGGCTGATGCGATGTGATGATGTGTAATATAATTTTAAATGTATGTATGTGATGTAAAGTAAAACATATGATTACAAAAACACGACTGTTTTAGAGGCAGAAGTCGATCTTAAAACATAAACTCAGTTTAGGTCTTAGGATTGTGTAACAAGTTACAAGCTACTTAGAATATCCTGATATACAAACTACAATGCATCTTTTTTATGTGTATTTAATAAATTTAGCATGTTTACAATTGCTATGCTTTAAATATTCTCTATACTTGGCCCAGAGACACTGTCGCCGTGCCTTCAATTTATAGTGAGCTCCATAGGTACTGAGGGCACATTTCATCCAAGCCAGCCGCAGATCCAGAGTGAAATGACCATAGATGGGTTATCACGTCATCAGGGAGACACAGCATGGTGAAGCGCGGTGGGGTTTGGCTTGTCTGGGATTGTAATTGGTCGTAGGTGGGTGCTTGTCTGAATGAATCTGCTGGAGCCACTCCGTAGTCCGACGTAAGGATTCTGACCGCTCCTCTCAAATCTCCGTCATACATTTTAGTTTCATTTCTTTTTTACACTGAAATGGGTCTTTGAAAAACTGGATTGACGAGGCCTCCAAGCAGAGAGGAGCACTGTCTACGTTGTGCTTCACATTGGTGGTTAAATAACCACTTATTCTAGCACACTGAATGATGTGTATGCGAAAAGCATGCATTTCTCTATTTTAGAGCTTCGTTTTTCATCAGCTAAACATCAAGCACCTCTTGATATGTGCTTAAACACAGGGACGATGGCCTTGGGACGTGCGAGGTCGTCAAAGAGTGAGGAAGCTGCAGGGAAAGAGCTGTGCTGGGATGGGACTGTGAATTCGCTGTAGGTGCTATTAATATCATCTTGAGCAGGGGGGCGGTGTATACGTCCAGTGTGGCCAGGCCAGGCAGTAGGATGGCCAGACCATGGCTTTTCGTAAGTTTTGTTCGAAGTATTGGGGCAAAGCAGGCAAGGTATTTGGGATGGATCAATTGGGTCCATATTGGCTGCTTGTGCTATACATCCTGAGGTTTGTTCCCACCAGAAGCTTGAAACACACACTGAAAAACACCTAAAACATTCTAATATCTTCGAAAAGTCCAAAAAAAACAAATAATTATAAAATATTCTGTGTTGTTTATGTTGTGATTTGTTATTTTATGTCAAAAAGCTATATCTCGTATTTGACATAAAATAGGTATGGAAAGCTATCCTATTTTGACAGATATTTGGGTCCGTATTCTGATATTTCATTCGAATTTGAATGAACTATTTGCATTTTTTGACTTATGATTTCTATCACTCACACATTTGCAAAATTATAATTTAGTATACATTGATTGTTATGAAGCATTTTGTTATTTTGTTCAGTACAAAATGTTCAATGTATTTCTATATTTGCGCGTTTTTTCGTCGTTGAGCCAGAAGCTTCCATATCTCGTGCTATATCTCGTCACTGACATTTCGTGAGCAACCCAGATTTGACGCCCTGAACAAATTCACAAAGTGATAAATATCAACTTTGTGAGATTCCTACCGAGAATCGAACCCGGAACCTTTGCGTCGCAGGCAGTCGCACTACCACTGCGCCACATCGGCCGTCGCCATACTCAATTAGTTCGCATCAAACTAATTCCACTTAGACAAGATTTGATTGGTCTACTCACTCACTATGCTTCACCCATCACTAGTTGCGCACCGTCAACCCTCAGGTTATGTAATTAAAGATTTATATCATTAATATCCTTTGTTATGTTATTATGAACATTGGTTTTCTGTTACACGGTCAATTTTGTTTGGGTGTGAATTTTGACATGTAATCTAATTGTGTAATAATGTAGACCATTGGTTCTCAAACTTTCATGCCATGACGGCTCCCTAGAGGTAGTACTAATTCGAGACTAGGAACTATTAAATTCGAACTATACCTACAGGGTGAAATTTTACAGGGTGATAGCGAAATCTCAAGACGGGTGGGTGATAAGGAACAACTTTTCTGATAGTACATAGGTTGAAATATGACGAAAATATTTTGAGTTTTCATACAGCCTGCCTTCAGTTTTGCGATCGGTTACTAGTAAGATTTCACCTTATATTGATGGCCCGCTAATCATATCACCCATTTCGCGAATTTTGATAATCGCATAAAATGGCAATTTTATATTTAGCAGTTTGTTTTTTTTTACTTTATTTGGGTTAATTAACAGTAACATAATAAAATATTGCTTAACTAAGTTATAATATAACAAGCTATAAGTAGGTAGTTACGTAACCAACTCCATTAACCACAGATTACAGGAAATATTAATACAGATCGAAGGTAGCAAATGTAGGTACTTACTTAAAATATACAAAATCTAATTAATAAATTACAGAATAACAAGTGCGTCAGGATCACTCACCATTTTCATGAGTGCTGATGGCTGATATTGATACATGACTACACAGAGTTAATGCACATTTCTGCCACGCACGTCGTGCGCTGCGATCGTTTGCTTTCAGTTGTCACCTTTTAGCGAAAAGTTCAGTCACAATAATTCGATGAGGCCATGTCAAAGGCCTCCTAGTAGTAGTTGGCGGTTCATCGGTTCGTTCGTTGACTCGGTGTCCCACACGAAAAGAAGAAGTAGTTAGATAATTCGGATCCTTTGAACATGATATCAAAATTCCGCAAGAATTGACAATTCATAAATGTCGCAACTAAACTAGATACAGGTGAATTCCGACCTCAACACTCATTGAAATATATTTAATACTTGCGATTGTTGGCGCTAGGTGAAACTCCATGTTTAATTAATTTTGACAAAAAACACTTGTACTCGTTTCACAGTTTTATTGCGGGGTAACCCGACCGGTTTCGCTCACATGAGCATTTTCAAGGAACAAATAAGTATGTTAATAATTATAATTTAGTGGATGTGATTATAATAATAATAATAATAATAAATCTTTATTAAAAGGCATAAATCCCAGTTAAAAAAATACATACAATGCAAATATAATATAGATGTAAATTAAATTAGGTACATTACATATCTATCATTTCCGATTAGCATCCCTGTGCAACGACTGCCAATGTGCATACAAGGGACTCGAAAGATGACCACTAACAGCTGATATAATACTGTTGGAGGAACAACGTACACGACTCCAAAAGGAACTAACTCTTGTCCTGATAACTGCAAAGAAATCAGGCACTCCCGCCTCGGCAAACATGCTCGATGCGCTACAGTAACGCGGCAACTTCATGAGGATGCGGAACGCATCATTGTACTGCACCCTCATGGTACTCATCGCTGCTCGAGTGAAGCTAGCCCACAGTTGACTAGTGTAAAAACACTGACAGTATGACCTAAAAAGTGTTATCTTCACCTCTATACTGCATTTAGCAAGCTTCATAGTCCCACGTCTGATCGGATTCTTTTTGTATATTTTAACCTATGTTCCTTGGGGAAAGTTGTTGTTTATCACCAGCTTGATCTAAGTTTTCGCTATCACTAATTAAATTTCACCCTATATAACCGAATAAATACTTATTTGAAAATATTCGACTTCCCGCTCGTTACAATGTAGTACTCTATGGCTACACCTGTCATCATCTCTACGACACACGTATCCCGCCTATTGCCATTTAAAGTACCGGTGTTCCAATAAGTCGTATTTGACAGATGTCATCACCGTACTTTAAAAAAAAACAACAAGGGAAATAGACCCTCTGCCATAGTATTATCACGAATCTGACAGCTGTCAATTACGACTTATTAGAACGGCGGTACGTTAAGTAGCTTAACTCTTATTGACAACGGTGACTATTCTCATGACTTACACCAAGTTTGGATTCGCGAAATACCGACAATAGCTCGTTGCTCTGTTTCCTGACTTCAGCATAAGATATGCTGACTATGTTACCGTTTTACAAACTGTGATACTTGGTATTTCATAAAGATAATGCTACTGCATATCTATGGACTGTATCTACTTACTTCTAAAGTGATACAGATGGCTCTTCACATGGTTATCATCTGCCTTTTTTTATGATGGGTTTGCTCTTGACTCTAGTCTAGGTCATAGGACAGAGACAGAGTCTAAGATGGAGCGAGCTCACCCAGAAGAAGCCTGTTAAGGCACTGGCACTCCCACACACTGACGGAACGTAAACGAAGAAGCTATTTGGCGCCATACTTCGGTGGGATGGTGGTCGCGAGCCAGGCGGCCCCTTACGGAGCCTTCCACCGCTTGGTGGGATCGTTCAGCCGGACTTATTCACAGGCAAGCCTGTGTTGCCGTTGCCCGGGCTCCACCGCTAGGAGGTAGATCCCATACCACCCCACACATTGGGGTTGGCGCAACATTGCTTTTTCTTCCATAGTCTTGTGTTACTAGTCAAACGCGCCTATTTGTAAAACGATATCCGACTAATATTATTAATGCGAAAGTTTCTATGTTTGTTTGTTACTTCTTCACACAATTACTACTGAACCGATTATAATTTACAATTTGGCACGCATGTAGAAGGTAACATGGATTAACACATAAGATAGTTTTTATCACCACTTATGCGGGCAACGCCGCGGGTAACAGCTAGTTATGTATACAAATCTGATGTTGTGACGATTTTAAGCGCCCAAATCTCGTTATATTATAAACTACATTTCCGCCCAGCGGTTTCATCCGGTGCCACTCATTTTCCCGTAGTAATAGTTGTTTTCCCGCAGTAAAAAGTAACCTATGTGTTATTCCGGGTTATACTCTACCTTTGTTCCAAATTTCATCCAAATCGGTCAAGCCGTTTGAGTGTGAAGAGGTAACCAACATACATACATACATACACACACACACAAACTCTCAGATTTTAATAATATTAAAGTACGGATTTGTCTTATTACCAAAGTTGTATTGCCTATTGCAAAGTGCCAATAGGTATACATTTTTACTAGAGGTTAATTCGAGTGCCACTAAGCACCTTTTTTTCTGGTTTATATTATAAACGTATTACACCGCAAATTTACTCACTAAATATAGTTTAAAAATAAAGTCGCTTTCTGTGTTCCGGTGTCTCGTTGTATGCTTAGATCTTTAAAATTGCGCCACGGATTTTGATGCAGTCTTTTAAATAGATGAAGTGTGTCCTGAGGAAGGTTTATATTTACAATACATGCCGGGAAGATGACTTATTCCGGCGGGAAAACGGTTGGCAGCGAGTGAGACCGCTGCTGGGCGCGCGGCTAGTTATGTATAAGTTTAAAACATATTGCGCCGACCCCTAATGAATTGGAATAAGGGCAGAGAAATGGTGATGAAATATCAAACCTAAAACTAACACACATACATACAGAAATCACGCCTATATCCCTTACGGGGTAGGCAGAGCGTTAACGGCCGTAAAACGGATATTGTCACCAAAGTCTGACAAAAGTTCGAGGGTCAATCAGATAACTGTGTATCACTATAGTGACAGGTTATTAGCCCATCGCCTTAAATTGCAATACACATCTTACCCTCGAGTCCCTTCGTCGCCTCTTACGACACCTATGGGTAATAAATGGGGTGATGCAATTCTAACCCGGCATCACACGGCAACATCTAAACTAAGCACCAAATAAAAAGGTATGTTTTGGCGCATTCATCCATCAAATGCGATCAGTGAGCCGATACAAAGGTATTGTGTTCGATTCCCGGCCGTGCACATTAATCGTGTTGAGTAAGATGTATACTAAAGTAGAGTGCACACTTGCCATCTTAAACGCATGGCCAGAATTCTGTATAAAATGAATTGCGATTGATTTTGTTTTTAACTTTTTCATGACGGCTTTTAAAATAGTGGAGAGCATAATTATAAAAAAAACTGTTGTGTGTTTCAACAGATATATATTAATTTGTATGGTATTTATGGATGATATTTAGGGACAGAAGATTGCGTAATAAAGGTATGTTAAAAAAAACACAACCTACTGCGACGAGTGCTTTATTTTGATTTTGCATGAAATGTTAATACCGTAAAATGCTGACATAACATCGCGCATTGCAACGGAATTACCAATTAATTATATAAAAATAAAAGATACTTGTACAGTTATCTGAACATAAACATAATTATAACTAAGATAAACCATAATTATAACTAAGAGTCAATTTTTAACTAACATACATACACACGTACACATTTCACACCTATAATTCCTTGCGGGGTAGGCAGAGCGTATACGGCCGAAAAAAACGACCATTTACACCACGTCTGACAAATTTTAATATTTGAGGGTCATTCGGAAAGTTGTGTATCGCTATAGTGACAGGTTGTCAGCCCATCGCCTAAAATTGCAATACACACCCTCGAGTCCCTTAGTCGCCTCTTACGACTCCCACGGGAAAGAAATGGGGTGATGCTATTCTAAGCCGGCATCACACGGCAAACACTTTAACTAACACGCAAACAATAACATTAAAAAAACTGAATACTATAATAAATACCATTCTATTCATATTTATTTCTACGTTTAAACAAAAACATACGCATGAGCACAATTAATTCAGTAGTATCATAATAAAGGCGTGGCTGTGGACTACCTATTTACCCAACCTAAACCGAAAGAGTAAGAGCATAGGTACCTACATAAACAAACAGATATCACGCCTTTATCCCTTACGGGGCAGGCAGAGCGTTAACGGCCGTAAAAATACGGTCGCTACCGCCACGTCTGACCATTATTTGAAGGCAGTTTCAGAAAAATTGAGTAATTATGAAACCCTCTACTTCTTTAGTCGCCTCTAACGACACCTGCGGAAAAGAAATTGGTCGATGCTATTCTACTCTAGCATCACACGGCACCGCACAGCATAGGTTCATACTTATTAGAAAAGCCATTGTAAGCTAAAATATCCAGCCAGTGTAAAGTCTTCCTAGCTGTTACAAAACATGCCG
The DNA here is from genome assembly GCA_027580185.1 of Tuta absoluta. NCBI lineage: Eukaryota > Metazoa > Arthropoda > Insecta > Lepidoptera > Gelechiidae > Tuta > Tuta absoluta. The sequence continues at coordinate 4,211,617 of JAQAHW010000023.1, read as the reverse complement.
ACACATGATTGAGACATGTCGCGAAGTGTAATAGTTTAATTAATTTATCTTTCAACAGCTCGTTACAGCAATTATTCATTCTTGTGGTGTTTCTTTTGAGTTGAAATTTTTATTGCATTAGCCAGTCTGAGATAAGTTTCTCACGCCTGCTGTGTGTAAGGGTCTTTAGTAATCGATGAATAGAAAAAAGTATAATCGTTTTGCATTTGTACAGAGTTAAGTTGTTTTTAATTCGCGTTTATAAGCTTTTAAACGATTTTATAGACCTAGAAAACTAGCAGGCTTTTGACTGACGTGTTTGAGAAAACATACATACATACATACATACACATATCACGCCTATAATCCCTTGCGGGGTAGGCAGAGCATACATGGCCGCATAAAACGGACATTTACGCCACGTCTGACAAACTTTGAGGGTCATCCGGAAAATTGAGAAAACATATTTATAATATAAAAACCTACCTTCCTTCCAATGGGATATTTTCTATTTCACCGTTACCGACTCTTTTTATACATAGTTTTAAACCAGATGGCGTAATATTTAGCTGAAATTTTTAACTTTTAGTCAGAAATACTAAAAATGTATCTAAGTATTTTTGATTTACTTACATATCCTTGGAAAGAAACTTTTCAGTTTAGCTTAGGGTATTTACGAGTATGTACCCTCGAAGTTTGCTTTCCCTTTAGGCAAATCTGAATGACTTTTTTATGCGTTATGGTTATCGTCAGTTCGACTTAACGACGTTATCTAGACACACGGTATCTCGACACTCAGTGTTACGACATGTGTCGTGTTACCGTGTGTCGAGATACCGTGTGTCTAAGAATAAATTAATCCAGGGAGTGGGCAGCAGCCTTGCATTGCGCTCGCCAATTCACTTGCCAAGAGTGGTGAGTATGGCAATACCCCCCCAATAAGGGAAAGCCCATGTCCAGCAGTGGACTGTTGTGTTGTGTTAGTAGAAAACAATGAATTTTATTTTTTCAATTTACAAATTCACTTTCAAACCGCTACAACAAGAAAACATGATTATCGAGGCGTACAAAATCGATGTAGCGAACACAGGTTGTGATACGAATCGATACTTGCGTCATTGTAATCGATACATTGTTGTACTGTTGTTGTTTATGATTCGATCGCTTAACGTTAAATTTTAGGGTTCAGTTATATTCGTATTTATAATAAAATTGAAACTAAATTCTTCTCAAAATTTCACCTTGTACTATGCAGCTACACCACCACGTTATAAAATTGTTTTTTTAATCTCGTATTGTACGTGTGACGTACATAATATACAATTAACACAGGGCACGTTAAGTATTTAGCGTATAATTTAATAATTTATGTGGTGCAGGTGTATTTATTATTAGTATTGAATACCAAATTTTAAAACACTTCCCGTGTTAGGTATACAATTTTTGAAAACTTGCAAAATTTTCAAGCGCGGGCAGTATTTGAACTTGCGACTTTCGTATTACTAGTGGCGACGCCTCTTCCATCCGGGCTACCGCAGCTCATTCCTTGCCCGCCAATTTTGCAAGTGTATTTTAATGCCAGTAACGCGTGGCACATCTTCATCTACCGGGTTAGTTCTGCAACTAATACCCGGCGACTAATTCTATCTTTACAGATTGTATGTAGTCTAAGCGATGAAAACCCGCGATAAATTGAATACCAAATTTTAAAACACTTCCCGTGTTAGGTATACAATTTTTGAAAACTTGCAAAATTTTCAAGCGCGGGCAAGATTTGAACCTGCGACTTTCGCATTACTAGTGGCGACGCCTCTTCCATCTGGGCTACCACAGCTCATTCCTTGCCCGCCAATTTTGCAAAATGATTAGTATTTTTCATAGTTTAACCTTCAAAATCTTTAAAATATTGCTAATACAAAAGACACACGAACAGTCCTGGCTGTAGCGCCCTGACCCCAGCCAGCTTCCAGCATTATGAGTATTCTGGTGTAAGTGACATTCTTACAGCTACTTATTTCTTTAAACTAAGCTAGCATTCTTAGTTTCCGAGTTTTTACAATTTTGCAAGTGACTCCAATTCATTGCTTTCGAGCGTAGATGGGCCTACTTAAATATTTTGGTACGGAACCCTTTGAACAAATACTTAACTCGCTCTGATTTACTATCTAAACAGTAAATGTACCATGATTGTAGCCAGTATTGGTAGCTGGAATGCCATTCAAGGTTGTTCAGAGTAACATAGTTTTCATTCTGTGTTTTTGAAACCTAATGCGAAATACTTGTCAGATTTACAGATAAGTATTGCAATTCGATCGAAGGCTAAATAGACCTCATTAGAACAAACAATTGGAACAAGTAGCTACTCAAGTTTAAGAATGCTGCTACGCGGTTGTCATACGATACATTTTTGGTGCTACTATGAAGGTTTATTGTAGAGGACGCGTTGGTTACAGGCGGTTTACCCACTTATCTTCCGTCGTGCGTATTTTTAACGCACTGTAACGCATGCGTCTGTCAGACAAAAGGAAAAAGCGATTTTGTATGGGAAAAAGATCGGAATTAGCAATTTTCTGACAGACGCATACGATACGGTGCGTTAAAAATACGCGGCGATGGACGACAAGTGGGAGAACCGCCTTAAACAATAACAAACTAACATTGGTGGCAGGTAAAACAAATTTACCTCCAAATAACATACGTTGTGGAAACATATTTTGACCTAGCATAGCAACTCAAATCAGAAGATCGCTAATATTGTGTTGCGATGAGAGTCAAGTTATTATTGTTTTTCTTAAATAATAATAATCCACACACACACACATATCACGCCTTTTATCCCTTGCGGGGTAGGCAGAGCATAGACGACCGCAAAAAACGGCCATTTACGCCACGTCTGACAAATATTTGAGGGTCATTCGAAAATTGTGTATCGCCATAGGGACAGGTTGTCAGCCCATCGCCTAAAATTGCGATACGCACCCTCGAGTCCCCTAGTCGCCTCTTACGAATCCCACGGGAAAGAAATGGGGTGAAGCTATTCTAAGCCGGCATCACACGGCATATTTATAATAATTGATTATTTATAATTGTAATTATATCAATATCGATTGTTTTTATTATCAATACCATATTAATAGCATAAACATCCTATAGATACCTAGGTACGAAGGTACATAATTGACTACCATATTCTTATTCTGATAAAACACGACAGAATTTTACGTGTAATTTTGAACTAAATAAGTTATTTTCTCCAATGCGGGATTCCAGATAAGTAAACCTAGTGGCTAACAGTACTTTGAAAAATAATAGCTTTCTTTACAAATAAATTCAATTCTAACACGAATGGGTAAGCTGTGACTAACGTTTCCTTTGCTGTCCCGTGCTTAATTACAGGCCAGTTACTGTCTTACACACTGGAAGCCAGTAAACTAGAAAGCGCATTAAACGAGCCCCACTTACGCATCACGACTAGCCTTTGTATGGCAATTTATGATGTCAGAGTTTTAGAGTAAGTAGTTGGAGAAATTACCTGTAAGTAAAAATTGTATGGAATATAATTTGCCCGTGAAAATTTATATAGAGACTGACTATCGATTAAGCACAGATTTTTTAGGAATCTTATCATTTTTATGTCCCAAAAATAGTGTAAAATTTTAGCTCATAATTTTTTTTACCAAATTATTGGAAACTTGCGAAATTTACAAGTGCGGGCAATAGTTTCGGATCTGCTTAGGAAAAAAAAGTAAACAATTATATACCTAACACGGGAAGTGCAAAAAAGGAGAAAATACTCCATGATTTCCTATAAAAATATATTCTTAAGCTTGGTATTGGACGGGTTACGAATACGCAGAATACAGGGTGTAAGGGACGGTGTAACGAAAACTGAAAGCATAAACCCATACATTTGGGCTTAATCTGGTGCGAGCATCATTGGTGATGGGAAACGTAAGGTTAACTTTTTATGACACATTTTATGAATTAGTTCGTTGCAACGTATTCATTTAATGCGATATTGTCGTAATTATATCGCTTGGATGGTGGTACAGAGGCAGTTAGTATCCCTGTCAAACTCCCCGCACACTTACGTAGGTAAAACGTGTAGCGCAACGTAGCGCTTACGCACACGACCGTTTTTCCTGTTGACCTCTCTTTCGCTCTCATACGAAAAAAAGAGACGTAAATGGAAAAGAAGTGGTGTGGGTAAGGGCGTCTGTAGATGATCGCTCCGACAGTCGGATCAAGTATTGGACGTTTTTTTTTCATCGTGTGCACTCAACCAACTTTTTCGTTCGTCTTTTGTAGGAGAAACCATCAAACCTTTTTCACTCTAATAGTAAAAGAGATGTTATTGAAAAGTTTTTATGTTTTGTGGCTTAACTCTTTCATTTTTGTCGGGCCGTCCTTTTCGCGGCCGTCTGCGTTATTTCATAGGTACCTACTTTTAATTGTTCCATCAACATGAAGCAACGCACACAGCCGCGAAATAGTCGATCCGATAAAACTGAAGAGTGACGCCCAACGTTCCGTTATGCGGGCTCGCACCCGCGCGTCTTGACAGTAAGTAGGTATTATCCGTCCGAATTTAAAAGACGCATCGGCCTAAGTAGCTTAATACGGCGAGGTGTCCCCGTGTTCGGATGGGTTGCGCTCGCGCCGCGCGTAGGCGGCCTGCGGCAGCGGTGCGGCGCGGGCTGGGTACCCCGCGTCGCGCACGACGACCCCCGCCTGACTTTCTTATCAATTCTTACATACAAATGCAAAAAAGCACACACGATGCCGAACCGCTGAGCGGCAAATGGCAGCCGTGCGGCGGTGCAGCTTTGTACGTGCTTTCGCGGACCGACAAAATACCGCAACATCTTACGGCACGTGTGAAGACCGCCTTAGGATTCTTTACTTTCACGTCCGTAAACCCGTGACCTCACCTATCCTAAACTATCATAAACATAAACTTAAAAAGAAATGGAATAGGTTCCTACCTAGGTACCTACCTACTTTCAAGGAAGATTTACGAAAAAAACAATAATTTCTTTAGGTGTGATATCAATCCGTCCGTAGATAGATACCTACTTTAGTTAGGTACCTAATTAACTACACTTTACTTCCTTCTTTACCTGCTTTGTAAATTAGACCCACTGTGATTAGACCCAGTAGGTCTAATTAGAGGCTTTGATTTTTACCTACACTGAAACTGTCACCAATTAGAGCCACAATAAAATCACGTGAAATTTGGTACGAAGTACAGTCCGCATGTCAACGGGTTGAAACAAAACAAGTATTAAATACGCAAAAAAAAATTAACCTAACTTTTTTACGGCTGATGTGGCGCAGTGGTAGTACGATTGCCTGCGGTGGCGTTAAGGTTCCGGGTCCAAATTGGGTCACTCTCAAGGTCTCGTAGGCGGTGTGCACCGCCCAAAATTTGATATCTTTACCTACTTTGTAAATTTGTTCCCGGTCTGGTAAGGACATTGCAGGATGAACCACCTGATTGTTCGTTAAAAAGATGGTTCCGTGCTTCGGAGGGCACGTTAATCCGTCGGTCTCGGTTGCTGTATGATTACTTAGACGGCGGTCGTTGCACAGCCATGTCCGGGGCCTACTAGTGGTAAAAGGCGGTTAATAATCTCTGACACTAGCGTTCATCGGGTCGTTCGTCGACTGGGTGGCCCACACGAAAGAAGAAGAACGTAACTTTTCTTGCTAGCTGTACCAAACTTCACCTGATTCGTCAGTAGGTCTAAATGATGACAGGTTGAGTAGTACAAAATCAAAGTCACTAATTTAACCCACTGGGTCTTAATCGCAGTGGGTCCAATTGGTAAACAACTCGGATTACCAACACATTGCAGACAGTTTTTACTTGTAATACTTAAATTACGTTAGCACGTAGTGTAGATAGGTAGGTACCTACCTACTTTCAGCCATCACATCAACTTACCTACTCATTTAAGGGATTTTTACACAGATTTTTAATACATTCACTAAGCATAACTGGCATAAGTTGGTGCCTTAAATGGTGGTAGGTTGATGTTGCTGATAGTATACCTACTACCCTACCTATCTAAAAATTTAATGTAGGTAGCTAAGTAATAAACTTACCTTCTCTACGATCTTATAAGGATCAAACTGGGCATAAGACGTTCGAAGACGCGTGCGCAGCGAATTTTTTTCTGCGAATTTCTGCGTGCAACCTCGGCATCAAGGTTGGGTCCTCCTCGATGTCCCTTCGTTCGTAGTTGGTTGAATGCAGCTGTAATTCCCCAACGCAATTACGCTTGTCTTCTTCAGAATTATTCTGTTGCGCCCTACTCCTGGTGGGCCTTCCGTCACCCTCTTGAATGGGTACCTGCTATGAGCTGGTGTTCCAAGTTCCTCTGAGCGGCCCGGGCCCGAATGATGACGCGACTCGGGTCGGATCCCTCGGGTGGTTCGCATCAGGATATCGCGCGATGTAGGTAAATCCTGAGCACTCTCGAGGCATTTCCGTGGGCTTCACCATAGCACATGATCATCCGCCAATATTCAAGGGCTGAAAGCCTTTCAACAATCACAAAAACAACAATAAACACCACTGAAACACATGAACACTCATACGACGAACACACTGTGATACTAATTAAGTAATTATGCAATGTCACACTCGCGCGCGACCTGGGTTCAACTGATTTGATTACTGCCCAGTTTCGAAAAATTGCGCCAATCGATTATTAGCTGCCTGCATCCCGACACGACACGCCCCGCCCCCCGCTTTAAGCGCGTGCCGACAAAGACACCGCTAAAGCCGCCGCTAGCCGCGCCCGCGCCGCGCTGTCTTCCGCGCTCATCCTCGACATAGCCCTTCTAAAGAACGTAAACCTTCGTTTAAGTTCTATAGAAGTACGCCAGGAGCTCTGCGACTCTGACCACAGACCAGTTTTACTAAAACTTGACCCGCGAACCGACATCCCCGGCCCCTCAGGTCTGTGCGGCCCGACCAAAACTATAGTAGACTGGCCGAAACTAGGCCAAGCCTTGAACGCTCCCAGCTCTACTCACCTGGACCAAATACCGACTAGACTGACTACCGAAACCGACATCAACCTAGCCGTCTCTTCCATCACAAATCACGTTAGCAGCGTCGTGAACAGCTGTTCACGGACGGTTAAAATCACTGAAGACAATAAATACAAACCTCCAAATGACCTTCTTGAAATGATAACAGAGAAGAACGCCGCGATCCGCGCTTACAAATCCTTCCCAATCGAATCTAACAGACTGTTCATGCGCGCCCTACAGAGGGAAGTAAGGCAGCGTGCAGCTGAATGGCGTGACGCCGGATGGGATCAGCACCTTGAGGAGCTGAACCCATCCCATCTCGCATTTTACAAGCTGCAACGCTCGCTGAAATCTGACACCATCTCTGTGATGCCGGTACTTAACAGGCCTGACCAGACCAAAGCCTTTGACGACGACGAAAAGGCTGAATGCCTAGCTGACAGTCTCGCAGCCCAATGCACCCCCAGCACACTCCCTTACGACTTGACCTTCGTCTCAACGGTCGACTCCGAAGTCGAACGTCTCATTTCACTACCTCCATCGGGCCCTCCACTCAGAGTCATCACTGAGATGGAAGTGCGCAACGCCCTTAAGGCACTCAAGCCCAGAAAGGCTCCAGGACCGGACGGCATCACCAACCGTGTCCTGAAGATTCTCCCCGATCACCTGATCAATCGCCTCACCCTGATTTTGAATGCCGCCATGGCTAGTTGCACCTTTCCAGCTTGCTGGAAGGAAGCAATAGTCATAGGCATTCACAAACCGGGTAAACCGGCGAATGAGCCCACTTCCTACCGCCCGATCAGCTTACTGAACCCTCTCGCCAAACTTTACGAACGCATGATCTATGCCCGACTCCGTGACCACGCAGAGACCAACAATCTCATACCTGACGAGCAATTTGGCTTTCGACAACAGCACTCTTGTACCCAACAAGTACACCGCATTGTCGAACACATCGCTCTTAAGCTAAATGTCTCGTCCAAACCGACCCCGACAGGAGCAGTCTTTCTCGACGTGGCGAAAGCCTTCGACAAGGTCTGGCACAACGGGCTGGTGTACAAGCTACACCAGCTCGCTGTGCCTGATCGTCTCGTGCTTTTAGTACGTAACTTTCTGTCGGATCGAAGCTTTCGCTACAGGGTGGAAGGCACTCTGTCTTCACCCCACACCATACAGGCAGGAGTCCCTCAGGGCTCCGTCCTATCCCCATTACTTTTCACGCTATACACTAGCGACATCCCCAAATCGCCCATGTCACAGCTGGCTATGTTCGCCGACGACACTGCCATCTACGCGTCCCACCGTAACCACTTAAAATTAGTTCAGATTCTCCAGAACGCTCTAGACTCCCTCGGGAGCTGGTTCCGTAAATGGAGAATCGAGGTAAACCCGGAAAAAAGTGCAGCCGTGCACTTTCGTAGAGGTTCGCACCGATTAAACGTCCCCGCTGTAAAGCTTTTCGGCCGACCCATCCCGTGGGTCAACGAGACCAAATATCTAGGAGTCACCCTCGACTCAAGACTCAGCTTCCGTAGCCACATTATGAGAGTCCGCGACCGCGCCGCGTTCGTTTTGGGCAGATTACATCCGATGTTGAACAAAAAGAGCAAACTCTCCCTTAGAAATAAGGTGAGAATTTACACCACCTGCGTAAGGCCTATTATGACCTACGCCAGCGTAGCCTTTGCTCACACCTTCGATTCACATCTGAAAATGCTGCAGGTCATCCAAAACCGTTTCATGCGCAAAGCTACCGGGGCGCCCTGGTACATGCGTAACGCCAACCTCCACATTGACTTAGGCCTCCCTACCATTAAAGCGTATATGAAAGAAGCGTCTCGTCGCTTCTTTGATAATGCTCCCCATCATAAAAACCCCTTGATAGTTGCCGCGTCCAACTACTTCCCTCATCCAACCTCGCGTTTTAAACACCGTCCGAGACACATCCTTACGGAAGAAGATGATGAAATCACAGTAGCCACTGCTGCAGCCATTGCGAGTAGATCACACTCCACAAGCTCTTCAAGCAACCGACGCCCCCGCCGGCGGGGGCGCGGAGGTCCCTCATTTGCTCCCCACTTTGGGAACTACCGGCACGTGCCGGGTAGATTCAGTCCAATACGTTCTCCCCAGAACAACTCGTAAGCCCAATCGCGCCCCAAGGGCGCGATTGAGCTGGTTGTTTGAACAACCACAAGCTTTTCCGGGTGAGCTCCTGCTCCCCACCATACAGTCAGGTGTAGATTGAAAGCCCCGGGGCTAAAAATCGTAGGGTCCAATAAAAAAAAAAAAAAAAAAAAAAAGTCTTCCGCGCTCGTTCACACACACATACACACACACACCACAAATAAATGTATTTTCAAGAGCGACAAGACATGTCCCGGTTTAAGAAAATGGGGCACAACCGCACAAATGAGACACGCGAGTAGGTACGAGTAGTCGAGTGTTGACAGCGATCGGAGCTTCCGTGATCTAGTGGTCTTAGCGTTTGCCTCAGGATCCGGAGGTCCCAAGTTCGATTCCCGCGAGGCAGCCCTTTGTTGATTTGTTTCCAGTTTGGTTAGAACATTGCAGGCTGAACTAAACCACCTGACTGTCCTTAAGAAAGATTGGTTTTGTTTCGTGATTTGGAGAGCACGTTAACAAACAAACAAACAATGAAAAAGAATGTATCCTACTCTTATCAATAAATTGTGATGATAAAAAAATCGATGTAACTACTTATTGCGCTACCTACTTAGAATTGTAACTAAACCAAAGGTTGCACTGCATTCCAATTTCCAGTATCTGGTCTAGGTACCTACCTACCTACCTACATTAGCAGTTTAGGTACAAATTAGTAAAAGTTGAAGTAGGTTTAATTGAAATTGCATTGTGGTGCCCACCGGGGCTTAGAATGGCATCACCCCAATTCCACCCGTAGTAGTCGTAAAAAGTAAAGGATAAATCATACAGGGAATGGGCAGAAGCGTTTCCTGTGAATACCTACACCACCGCTTGCACTGCGCTCGCCAATCCGTCTGCCAAGCGTGATGATGACTATGAAACTTTCGGAGCGGCCCGTTGTCGGCGCAGCGGCGGGGCGGGGCAATATTTTACACTGCGCTCGCCAATCCGACAGCCAAGCCCGGTGAGTATTGCGAGGGAAAGCTCATGTCTAGCAGAGGACTGTTCTGGCAGTTAATAATGTATGGTTGAAATGTTGTGTGTTAGTTTTTTGTATGGAACGTGTATGTAATGGACTGTACGGCGCCCCGCCCCGCCGCCGCTGCGCCGACAACGAGCCGCTCTGAAAGTTTCATAGTCATCATCACGCTTGGCAGACGGATTGGCGAGCGCAGTGCAAGATATTGCCCCGCCCCGCCGCCGCTGCGCCGACAACGAGCCGCTCTGAAAGTTTCATAGTCATCATCACGCTTGGCAGACGGATTGGCGAGCGCAGTGCAAGATATTGCCCCGCCCCGCCGCCGCTGCGCCGACAACGAGCCGCTCTGAAAGTTTCATAGTCATCATCACGCTTGGCAGACGGATTGGCGAGCGCAGTGCAAGATATTGCCCCGCCCCGCCGCCGCTGCGCCGACAACGAGCCGCTCTGAAAGTTTCATAGTCATCATCACGCTTGGCAGACGGATTGGCGAGCGCAGTGCAAGATATTGCCCCGCCCCGCCGCCGCTGCGCCGACAACGAGCCGCTCTGAAAGTTTCATAGTCATCATCACGCTTGGCAGACGGATTGGCGAGCGCAGTGCAAGATATTGCCCCGCCCCGCCGCCGCTGCGCCGACAACGAGCCGCTCTGAAAGTTTCATAGTCATCATCACGCTTGGCGGTCGGATTGGCGAGCGCAGTGCAAGATATTGCCCCGCCCCGCCGCCGCTGCGCCGACAACGAGCCGCTCTGAAAGTTTCATAGTCATCATCACGCTTGGCAGACGGATTGGCGAGTGTATTCACAGGGAATGATGCTGCCCATTTCCCGAATTCATCCTCCATCAGCTACAGGCAGAAATAGGGTAATGCAATTCTAAACCAGCACCACACGGCAAATACCCAGGGTCGTTACCTACGGTAGGTACCTAGGTACGACCCAAATCGGAATGCTTACTCTACACGAAGAGACACAAACTCACATAGGTACCTACCTACCTACAACATTTAATTTTTATCGTCAATAACTTAAGTAGGTAAAGTAGGTAGTTAGGCCAGTAAGGGTGATAGAGTGTATCCCATTGTATTGCATTGTAAACTTATCTAACATCGGCGGTAGATTAAGCACAAAATAAAAAAGTTTAGTAGTTGCGCTCCACCAAAAGGAGTCTGGCGAATAAAACAAATTCTGAAAGTAGACGTGTTTCAAGCGCCATAAAGTGTGAACTAGTGGAATGAACGCGTCTCGTACCTAGTCGTAGGTTTGGATGACAGCGTCGTGGCGTCGTCGCATCTGCGGAACTTCTTTCGTGGCGCGGTGTCTAGTTTCTCGGCAACAACGCCACCATTACGGTGATAACTAGGAAGAAAATAGGACGTAATTTGTGTAGGTAGGTCAGCGTCGTCGCGAACTCGCGAATGCGTATGAGAGGAGCATCGCTTTCTGACGTGTGTGATGAGTGATGCTGATGACTGATGAGTTGATAACCGTGACGTGACTCATGAAATGAAGAAAAAGTTACCTACCTAGGTAAGTTGGTTGTCGGAGTGTACTGTGTGAAATCTTGTACTTACCTATTTCTTTCTGTGTTTGCGCATTAAATAATAATTTTAGGTTGTTTGTTATGTAGGTAATGTTTGTGCAATTGCGTAATCTTTATGTTCGTTTATCGGAATGAAATACCTACGTAACTACCTTCTCCTAGGTAGGTAGATAGGGATTACATACCAACCTTATGAGATTTTGCAATGCAAGCTATGCCTACCTTTTTACATACCTACCTGCCAACTTGAACTTGTTGATATTTTTTTATAAGTTTTAAAGCGAATGGTAAGTACGTAAACTACGCTGTAAGTAGGTAGATAGGTAGGTATGTTTTGTATTTTAAGATAGGACACGAGGCAGATAGGTAGGTAAATACTTACATACCTACTGATACTGATAGGATACTAGGTAGGTAGGTATAAGGGACGGAGGTCGGCGAGATTTGCCCATCGAAAGCCATCCTTAACACAGTTGAGATTCAATTGCATCGTGTAGGTAGGTACCTCTTGAGTTGCTGTCAAGCACAGCACTTAGCACAGCTGTCAAATTCGGTTTATTAGTAGGATAGGACGGCTTCACTTCAGCTAAAGAGCAAACAGCTGGTTAGTACAAATTAGACGTCATAAAATGCCTAAATGACGAAGTTGCGGACTGACCTGAAAATAAGGTCAGTAATCTTAACAAGCTCCATTTGGCAGAGCTGCCAGATCTGATCCATACTAAAACATTTGTCAGCAAGGGAAAATGAACATTGCGCCAGAGTGTTACAAAAGACCTGACAGCTGTCAAATCGGCTTTGATAGGGTGGCCCCACTGTTGGTACTAGTACTATCACTGTGTGTCGCCGCTGCGCCGCGCTTTTCGCACGCGCCGTACCGCTGTCGGTCGGCCGCTGTTGCCGGCGGCGGCGGCGGCGCGCCGCGCACACACATTTATCTGGCAAGGTCGCGCTCGCGTCGCGCTGCACACATAGCAACGAACATCGCGACATCAGCTGAGCGCGCTCGGGCGTTGAACTCGGCCGGCCCGGTTAGGTTGATTTACATTGCAGTTCTTTTTACTTTTCTCACTTCCCGTGTTGGAATTATTATTTTTTTGATTGGGGTTAGTAGAAAATAAGATTTTATACTAAATTCAATTAAAAAATCGACAATTTTTTCAAAAAATTTACCACGAAAAATTCCAGTGGAATCCGACTAGGAATCATGGTCTGAAGCTGTGGTTTTCGTTTTCGGTACACCGTCCCTTACACCCTGTATAAAAAACCATCTGGCTTTATACACCAGCCGATGTGGCGCAGTGGTAGTGCGACTGCCTGCGACGCAAAGGTTCCGGGTTCGATTTTCGGCGGGATACTCATAAAGTTGATATTAATTTATCACTTTGTAAATTTGTTCCCGGTCTGGTTAGGACATTGCAGGCTGGACCACCTGACTGTCCGAAGAGAAAGATGGTTCCGTGCTTCGAAGGGCACGTTAAGCCGTCGGTCCCGGTTGCTGTCTATGATTACTTAGACGGCGGTCGTTACACAACCATGTCAGAAGCCTACTTCTAGTAGTCGGCGGTTGAAAAACTCTGACACCAGGGTTCATCGGGTCGTTGACGATTCGGTGTATAACACGAAAAGAAGAAAAAGTACACCTATCTTATACTTTGAATATGCATACGCTTGGCTGCGGTACGGAATTATTTTATTAGGAAACAACACTGGCGTGAATCCATTCTGATTTGTATGTTTTCTCTTCACGTTCAAATGCCTTGACGGATTTGAATGAAATTTGGTACACAGGTTGAATGTGACCTAGAATATCACAAGGATTACTTTTTACTACGAGAAAACATGCCATTCTCAGGGGAAAATTGAGAAACAGTTGAGGGTGAAACCGTGAGATAGAAATCTTTATCTGTAAGTTTTTATACAATAAAACGTATTTTTTTACATATATCACGCCTATGTCTATTGCAGGGTAGGCAGATGATATGAATAATGGGACATATAAACCCACAAATGCTTTCAAACATGAGAACAATACACAGAAACCAACTTCAGCTTATGAGGTACCTGTATCTCAAACACATCTAAGACCTATAAATTATAATTGCAAGCAGTAAGGTTCCACATTTACATTTGTACCGATTTAGGCGATTCACACACACACCGTATGATACTGCGGAGATTATCCGCATCCGGTTTTTTTAACGTATGGAGTTTACAAAATCTCATCCGAAACCGGATGTCATGATACAGGTCGCCGCATCAAATAGCGGCTGTCACAGGTTGGCTGCCAGGAACCGCAATAACGTCCGGTGCGTGTGCGAATCACCTAAGGTTCCCCATTTACATTTGTACTGATTTATAGCAAGACGGCTATGGGGTCTAGCGCCATGAACGCCATGGGGACGGGAAAGGAATTCGTAACCCAATTTTCTGAGCGTGTATGTAAATTTGGTACAGCTATTAGTATACAGGGTGTTTATGGTTAAAAAAAATAGATATAACCGAGGCCATGAAACTGAACTGACACTAAATGTGTTATCTTTGCCTGCTTCTGTCTGGGGTCGTGGGCTCGATCCCCACAAGACACAAATGTTTGTTCAGTTTGTCAAATTTTAAACATAGTTTTAATCTGTAGCTTCTGGTTGGAAAGTGCTACATCCTTACTCCTTATAAAGGTGTATACCCACTAAGTGCGCTACAGCCCTACTCTCTACACATTAGCATACAGTGATTTATTGCCAGAGCAGTAGGCGATTGCAACGGATTTAACATACCTACTGCTGCTACCCTTTCATGCCACCAAAGAAATGTATAACTGCAATTCAAAGTTTTTATGTCAAATGAGAGAAAACAGTTAGAATTTCGATGAAGAAAGTTATATAAGATTGGTATAGGCCTTCTTCTTCTTTTCGTGTGGGACATAACGACTACGAAACGCTTACTACTAGTAGTAGGGCTCTGACATAGTTGTGTAACGACCGCCGTCTAAGTAATCATGGACAGCTACCGAGACCGACGGCTTAGCGTGCCCTCCGAAGCACGGAAACATTATTCTTTTCGGACAATCAGGTGGTTCAGTCTGCAATGTCTTACCCAGATTGGGAACAAATTCAAAAGTGATAAATATCAACTTAGTGAGTGCCCATCGAGAATCGAAACCGGAACCTTTGCGTCGCAGGCAATCGCACTACCACTGCGCCACATCGGCCGTCATTGGTATAGGTAGGTACGGGATTATAGAAAAAATAAGTTAAACTACGCGAGAAACTGAAAAACTCTCGCGAAGGAAAATAGGTATCAATATGGAAAATATCTTAAACTAAGAAAATATTGAGCGCAGATAACTAGTTAAATGTCACAGCAGGTACCTACATTTAACTTTACAATAGATTATAAGCATTGAAGATGGTGCGAGTGAAAATTATTCAGAATGTGACTGTGACAATGCTAAATGAAATTATTGTACTATGATAAATTAGCAGTTTAATATGTTATCCGTTACCCTAATGGAATGGGGACATTTCTATCTGACAGGTTGTCGACCATGTTTACAATTTAAAACAGTTGGCGTTATGTTATACAAAAAATTTGACATTTTAGTCCGCCATTAAATCAAGAAATTGAATTGAATTGACATTTGAGTCATAAATACATTTTATCTATTTACTCACATTTTCTGATTTTAATTATTACTATGTAAGCAAGGGTAATACCTCTATAAAGGGACAAATTACAATATTAATACAAAGCTAAACTAGACTTTTCTTAGTAAGAAACCTTTTCAATTTAGTTCAGCGCCATCTATGTACACTTGAAGATTTGCTACAAAATTTCCCTCCCTTGTTGAGTTACAGAAAGAAATATTCCTAATCGTTTCCCGAACATTTAGTAGGTTAGTCTATGCGTGTGAGATAGATTTGGTTATAAAACTTACACACACACACACACACGCATGTCACGCCTATAATCCCTTGCGGGGTAGGCAGAGAGAGCGTAAACGGCCGCAAAAAACGGACATTTACGCCACCTCTTACAAACACTTGAGGGTCATTCGCAAAATTGTGTATCGCAATAGGTTGTCAGCCCGTCGCCAAAAATTGCAATTATTTGCAAAACACACCCTCGAGTCCCAAAGTCGCCTTTTACGACTCCCACGGGAAAGAAATGTGGTGATGCTATTCTAAGCCGGCATCACGCGGCACCTTAAAAACTCACAGATAATAATTAATGCATTCTTCGAGAGCTGGGAATAGAAATAGTAGTAGCTTTCAATGTTCATTGGGTACAACAATCAAAATTAATTTACCATAGAAAACCCATAACCTTGATTATATGAAAGTAAATGCCATAGTTTTGAAAGAACAAAGCACCAGTTTTCAAATCAATTCACCTGCCAAAATCCAACGAATTATGAATCAATTTACCTAGTTCAAAAAACAATCAGAACGGTATTGCCAGATTGAGTTCCCATTATTGTTGCTGAGATGGCAACCCTGAAACGTCAGTCAGTCAAGTTTTTGTCGGATTGCCCCAATTCGAGACAATTAATCGAAAGTCGATGATTACGATCAAAATTAAGCTCTAATCGAAAAAATATTATCGGAATAACGTTTTGTAAGGTTTTAGTACTACGTAAGTAGGTACGAGTACTTTTTCTTGGTAACGGCCGATGTGGCGCAGTGGTAGTGCGACTGCCTGCGACGCAAAAGTTCCGGGTTCGATTCTTGGTGGGGCACTCACAAAGTTGATATTTCTCACTTCGAGAATTTGTTCCCAATCAAATGTTCAAATGCCCAAACGTCAAAATGTGCGAACTTTATAGTCTGGTAATATTCCCTAGGTATTGTAGATAGTCATTCCGCCATTAGGCTCTTTAAGAAGTAGACCTCACACGCAGGAATATTTTCCCTGAATAAACCAGCCTTACTTACGTGTTGGCTACGCGCCTTCACATAAGAAGGTGTCTGTATGTTTATACCTATAATAACAACATAATACCCAAGTAGGTACCAAAAATGTAGCCAAAACTCAGCGTGAATCAAACAATATTGGTTTCACGATTCCAATCACGAAGACGATAGTTTCATATACATAACCTGTTGCATTATAGAAAATCCATCAATCTGCACCAATCAAAACAATGACTCAACCATGCCCAATAGGTCACTAAACCACAAAATTACAACCTCAAGGTTGACCGGAAAAAGGTCAAAAGCAACCCTATTAAAAACCTATTTCCATTGTTACAGATCTGTGCCGCTGACCGAGAAACAACCCAGATACGAAAATCAAGATTCAAGATTGGATCACGATGACTTACTAAAATAATAACAAAATAGGCCGAACGATCGAATCACGAGTCAATTAAAAAGTATAAAATTAAAAAATAGTATGTCACGGACGATCGCGCGCTGAAGTTTCGAATATTCGAATATCGAACGCGCGTTTCGGGATTTAAAATGTGTGTGACGTAGTGGTCAAAGAGTAAGCAATGGCGCACAAAGTAAAGAACAACCATTATGTGGCTACGCACCGGTCCGGCGTAGATTCGCCTTCGTCTGGAGCGTACCTGCACAGGGCGTCCTCGAGGGACGAGAATGACAGTCACAGAGCACCTTCTGAAAGGACATTGTCGGAATATACGGTAAGTTTTTTACAAAAATCAATCATCAACCGCCACAGCATACAGACGATGATTAAACCAAGATGTTTTCACAAATGAAATTTCACGATCCCAAATATTCCTGCAAAATAGAAAAGTGAGTAATTCGCTCGTGTAAAATTAAGACATTTAATGCAGGAAATACTAAAGTGGATATGGAGGTATTAGTGTATTTAATAGAGGAAAACACGAAAAACAATTTGCGCAGCGCATGGTTTTCAATAAACTATTCCTAGGAAGTGTTTTGATGTAGATCTGGCCACCAGATGGGCCATTTGAAATGAAAACCAGTCAAATATTTACACACGCGTCGTACTAATGTAAACAAACTGCGGATTTATTTCAGCAAACATCATAGGATAGAGCTATTACTTTATGCTGATAGTGTTATGCTACTAGATTAAAAATAATGAAATTATTTCATAGTCTTGAGATAATGTAACTTGTCCGTTGATAATGTCAAATCTAGCTTGACACTCAGAATGCCTATTTATTACCTAGCGTTCTAAATAAAAATAATTTTGACACACTTTATATCATCTTTATACTATAATGTTGTCTTTGATTTGATTGTGAATTAATATCAGTTTTATGCGACATATGAATAACTTTCATTATTTCGAACTAATGTTTAGTTCGAACTAACTTTTAGAAATATTGAGAAAGGAAAAAGTATTCTATGTAGCGATAGCAAATAACTGATACCAACGAGATGAGCTCAAAACATTAATAGTCCCATTTTAGTATTAACCTCTAGGTGCCTATGTTATGAAACAACAGGCTACAAGTCTACAGGTGTATTTTTTGTCCATTGCGAAGCCGGTTCATATTCCTGGTGTCATAATGGCTAACTGACTACGCAATGAACATCGAATTTCACCTATAAAATTGTAGCCTGTAGTTTGATAATATCGGGTACTGGTGGAACAAGAGATACAAACTCTAGTTTAAATTTATTCTGTTGCTATCAAAACAATAACAACTTTACTAACTTTCTTGAAAGACTAGAGTTACTGTTGCAGCGTTATTTCAATAAGAAGTGCTTAATTTGCGGAGATTTCAATGTGAATATGTTATTAGATGACTCCGACAAGAATAAATATGAGTTTTTGAGCTTGCTACGTTCTTATAACTTAAGACATCTTGTTAACTCTCCAACCTTCTTTAGACATAATCGGGAATCCTGCATTGATAACATTCTTACAAACCTTCCGGATGAAATTCTGGAGGATATCGAAGTCGATCCTAATGGTCACTCTGACGGGCATGCCGCACTTCTGTCACGCATTGAAGTGGAAGACAGCCTTAGTAACAAGTCAGTTGAGGACGTTATATTTTTACTTAAAAGGAATTATAGCAAAAAGAACAAGTCGAGGTTCCGTTCTAAAATATTTGATACAGACTGGTTTGCTTTAGGAATAAACACATTTCTAAAAAAAATCAACAGTATTTTCACTCAAAGTTTTAAAAAAATCAGAAAAAAGGTCAGAGTAAAAAAATGCAATAAATTAAACTGGGTAACTAGAGGAATTAAGGTTTGTAGCAAATTTAAACGTGTTCTTTGCAATATTGACAAAGATTATTGTCATCCCTCTATCATAGAGTTCAGAAAAAAATATTTCCTTATATATAGGCAAGTTTTATCACGCGCTAGGGCTTTAGCGGCTCAGTCTGAAATAAAGGAAGTTGAGAACGCAACGCGAGGGATTTGGAAAGTAGTAAATAGACTGACTAACAATAAAATTGCCAAGAGGCGTGAAAATCTATTATTAAAATTAGACAAAAATATTATCTCCGACCCTAATATGATAGCAACCACTTTCAGTATTCAATTTAGTCGCTTTAACAATCACAATAATAGTCAAACTGCATCAGCTTCAGAACTTTTAACCCAAAACACTAAATCGGTTTTAAAAAGTTTAACGCTTCGCCAAACAAATGCCATAGAGGTTTCTAAAATAGTCAAAGAAATGAAAAATAAGAAGTCTTGCGGATACGATGACATTTCAGTAAGCATCATCAAAGAAAATATCGATGTACTGGCTGAAATACTAGCTTATTTTTTTAATTTGTGTCTTACAAATAACGTTTTCCCGGATCAATTTAAGATTTCAAAAGTTATACCTCTATTTAAGAAAGGTTGCGTCACGGACCCCAAAAACTACAGACCGATTTCTCTTCTGCCAACTCTCTCAAAAATATTTGAAAGGATTCTTAAATCTCGCCTTTTGTCGCACCTAAATATCCATCAGGCACTACATCCGATGCAGTTTGGTTTTCAGAAGGGTGTAGGAACGAGTGACGCTTTGGATGCATTGATACAAGGTGTCACTGAAAATATGAAAAAGCGATTAAAAGTAGCTGCAATTTTTCTGGACCTAAGTGCCGCTTTTGACACCGTTGACCACAATATATTGATTACTAAATTAGAGCATTATGGAGTTAGGCACGGTGCATTAGACTTATTCAAATCATATTTTAATAATAGAAAACAATTCGTAGAAATAAAGGACTTAACAGATGAAAACGAGGAGTTGGCACGAAAATCTAGTCTAGTAACGATGAATGTAGGAGTCCCGCAGGGATCTGTTTTGGGTCCACTTTTCTTCTTAATATTTATAAACGACTTGTTGTACCATATGTACAAAACAAATGACGAAAACTTAGAAATTATAAACTTTGCGGACGACACAAATGCCGTTGTTTCAGGGTGTAATATTGACGAATTAAATTCTAGAGTAGGCAATGTTCTGACAGATTTTGAAACTTGGTTTAGTGCAAACCACTTAGTTATTAATCCAACCAAAACAAACTTGATATTATTTAAGACTACCTCAAGAAATAATGACAATTTAGTAGTTAGGCTGGGAGAAAATTACATTCAAACTGTAAACGAAACAAAATTCTTGGGCGTTTATATAGATAGTTTACTGAATTGGAAAACCGAATTATTGCATTTAGAAAATTCTATAAGCTCTTCCTGTTTCGCGCTACGCAGTTTAAGGGATGTTCTATCTGGGGTACAACTGAAACAGGTTTACCATGCTCTTGTGGAGTCTAAACTGCGCTATAGTGTATCTTTATGGGGTAATAGTTACCAATATAATATGGATCGAGCTTTTATTGCTCAAAAAAGAGCCATAAGAGCAATGGTTAGGATATCCCCCCAAGAATCATGCAAAGAGCACTTCATTAGCCTTGGTATTCTTACCGTGCCAAGTCTCTACATTTTAGTTCTGCTCACAGGTTTAGTAAAAAATCGCCATAATTTTAAGACAGATATTGAAATGGAACAAAGAGAAAAGACCAGAAGAAAAGATATTAAATGCAAGATAAAACCAAACCTTAACGTAGTAAAACATTGCCCACGCGTGCAAGCCGTTGGATTATTTAACAAGATGCCTACTGAACTAAAAAGTATTCGTAGCCTAAATATTTTTAAAACTAAACTTAAGGCACTTCTATTGGAAAGATGCATATACAGTACTGACGAATTTTAATAAATTGCTTTTTATTGTAAAAAAATTCTGACATTCATTATATTTATATTTTATTTGCTATGTTGTAATGTTGATTGTATTCCTTTTCACATAATTTACCTTTAATTAATTCATTGACTTAATTTTAATTTTTTGTAAATTTGATTGTTTTTAAAATTTTGACATTTAAACAGAATAATTTTGACATTACCTACTTATTTAATTTATAATTTATTGTGTAGTTTTCATGTACCTATTGTATTTTTTTTTTTTCATGTGAACATTCGAACACAATAATTGTATTGTTATACGAATAAAATTATCATCATCATCATCAACATAGCTCTAACACAGATTTTACTGTACCCAATGAGCACATTTTATTGTCGTGTCTAGTGTTGAAATAGCCGCTTCTCCAGCACAAGGGATTGATTGATGAGCATGTGTTTTATATCACCTTAAACGTTTTAACTATAGGCATAAAACCTAGAATATCTTTAACTGTTGACTCCTCTGTTTACTTTAGAATCTTCGTACCTACGTATGAGTACGTTAGTACTATTATATATTCTGTGGTATGAGTTCTTTTCCAACTCGTATTACTTGTTTATTGATGTATCCTTTACAACATTGTAATATTATCATATTTTATTGTATTTAATGTACTTAAGGAATAAACCATTTATTGTACATAAGAAAAATGAATTAATTACAAATTTATTTGTATTTAATTACATAAAGCTTTAATGTAAGTTTATGAATTGTTTACTTTCCCTACTTTTAAAAAAAAACAACTTCACACTAGCACAAAGTTAAAACTAGTGCCAAAAAAAAAACATGAGCAAATATGTATGTAACTTGGTTCAAAGAAAAGCTCATCACGAAAAATCTGTTTTTTATCCATTAGCAAGAATGATGGATACGCTTGCCTACATCTAATTGATATAACGCATTGATTAAATTCTGTCTAGTTTACCTACCAAACTGTCAGCAACACCTTAACTTAGGTACCTACTTATTCACTCGTCTGTCGCTTCATACTATAACAATTTCATTGGTTATGAATTTTATTGTGGGTAGTTAAGGTTCAAAATTGTTGTCCGGCTCCCGGTACGTGACAGACAAGCGGTTAAGGGATCACAAATTCTGTTCAATTATACAGGTAGATAAATGTGGCGCAGTGGTAGTGCGACTGCCTGCTACGCAAAGGTTCCGGGTTCGATTCTCGGTGGGTCACTCACAAAGTCGGTATTTATCACTTTGTGAATTTGTTCCCGGTCTGGTTAGGACATTTCAGGGTGAACCAACTGATTGTCCGAAAAGAAATGGTTCCGTGCTTCGGAGGGCACGTTAAGTCGTCGGTCCCGGGTGCTGTCTATGATTTCTTAGACGGCGGTCGTAACACAACCATGTCAGAGGCCTACTAGTGGTAGTAGGCGGTTGAAAAACTCTGACACCAGGGTTCATCGGGTCGTTTGACGACTCGGTGTCCCACACGACAAGAGAGATCAGAACAACCAGCATAAGTTGATCCTTTAAATGGGTAGATTGAGGTGCTGCTGAAAGTATCTACACACTAATTAATTTGTCATTCGTATTAGCAGTGGTTATTTTGAACTATTGCGCTCAATCACAAAACAATTTTATGGGAAATTGAGCGGTACTTGTTCGCTACTGGAATGCTGGTAAACCACTGGCATGCAAATACAGTGGGAGTAATTAAACGGGATATTTTGGGAATATTTATTGGAGTTTTATGATTGCTCCGTTTGGGGAGGCCGTGGTTTTAAAGATTGTTTTGATATAATCATTGAGCTATTGCAATTTTAAGGTCCGTCTCTTATGTTCCCATGTCCACATACTTACATACATATATCACGCCTATAATCCCTTGCGGGGTAGGCAGAGCGTAAATGGCCGCAAAACGGTAATTTACGCCACGTTTGACAAATATTTGAGGGCCATTCGGAAAATTGTGTATGGTTATAGTGACAGGTTGTCAGCCCATCGCCTAAAATTGCAATACACACCCTCGATGTGGACATATACTTCCCTATATGTCCACATATAGGAAAGTATATACAAAATATAGAGAAACCAAACATTTAACACGAGCGGGATTCGAGCACACGACTTTCGGCGTAATGTTACAGACTGACGCTTTAACCACTGCGCCATTGCGTGCTCTATCTAGTAAGTATTTGTAAAATCTAAATTAGAACAACCTATTTTTTTTTTCAGACAATGGACGAACGAACGCGCTCGCCGTCCGGCGGTGGCGAGAGGAACGGTGACCACCGAAATGGTGACCACCGAAACGGAGAATACCGGAACGGTGACCACCGAAACGGCAAACGGCACCACTCCAACGGCTCACCCAAAGCTGACTCTGGCTCTGATGTGTATGTCACCAGCGCCGCCTACAGACCTCCTTCTGAAATTAGGTAGGTAGAATTTGCCATGTGATGCCGGCTTAGAATTTGTCATGTGGGAGTCGTAAGAGGCGACTAAGGGACTCAAGGGTGTGTATTGCAATTTTAGGCGATAGGCTGACAACCTGTCACTATAGCTATACACAATATTCCAAATAACCCTCAAACATTTGTTAGACGTGGTGTAAATGGCCGTTTTTTGCGGCTGTTTACGCTCTGCCTACCCCGCAAGGGATTATAGGCGTGATATGTGTATGTTTGTATGTATGATGTGATGTGATGATGTCCATCCTAGCCGATTTCTGCTACAGCTACTGCATCAGGAGCGGGGCTCTGCTGGTTTGCCCGCTCGTGTGCCCTCATGTGACTGCAGTAGCCAATCTTGTTTATCAGTGCACGTGAACATATAGGGCATGTCAGGATTCCCGCTACATAGTTGTATGTGTGGGCTATACGTGGTCTAGCCTTTAGAAGATCTCGTTTCGAGTCGAGGTCAGTTTTTCGCTGGTCAGTTTTTTTTTGGTCGTCTTCAATTTTTAGTTAAATAAGTCGTCTCCATTCAGACCGTTTCTCAGCATGTACTTCCCATTTGGTGGGCTCAATATTTCATTGTTTCATATGTCTCTTCTGAACGTCTTTGTAACGGGTAACGTGTCACTAAAATGGTAGTCATGGTCACTAAAATTATGTCCACCGAAATGATGACCTTGGTCTACTACAACAGGTACAACGGTCCACTGCTGGATAGGTATGCCTATTGGGGTGTATTCAGAATGCTGCTTCCCATTCCACGGATTCGTCTTTTACGACACCCACTGGTAGAAATAGGGTGATGCTACTAATGCCATTCTCAAAAAACACCAAATTATCTGCATTTTTATCCGTACCCGGTTTTAACGAATTTCAAGCTCTGAAAACCGAAATTGAAAATAATAAAAAACCGTTCCGATATTTCGGATTTTTCGTATTTCCAGAGTTTCGGTTTTCAGCTCCTAATTTCCAGTTGGGGACGTCTCATGGCTGCCTAAGATCATGATGTCATTCTGTTCAAGTCATCACAATAATAAATAAGCAGTATAGTTTTTTTCCCCTATTGTCCTCTCTATTCATTAAATTCCCATAAAAACTCAAAAAAATACCTGATCACGACCAAATTACAACACGTAATTCGGGAAACGCCGGCGGTACTTTATAAAGGACTATTAAAACGTCATGCTCGAAAATTGAGCTGCCAGGGAATCGAATCCCCGACCCAAATTACCCGTGGCGAGTCACCATTTAAGAGATCAACTTTTACTGGTTTTTCTAGGTCACTGTATGGAGAAACCACTGTAAGTTGATCCCATGAATGTAGCTTGAAGTGTTGACGATTGTACCATTATTCAAGGACGAGAAAGCAAACCGAATTGGTCATGGTACTCTACTCATGGTGCAACTAACGCTATGATTAGTTCATGGTGTTAGTACCTAATGTCAGTTTTTGTCTCCCTTTTAATAATGGGGAGAAAAAAAGATGGATTCCGTAACTTTACGTTTCACACGATCGGTATTAACTCAATAAACATTCTTTGTAAAAGGAATAATACCAAACGTGATCTCTGATAAAAAGATAAAAGGATTTTCTAAAGGATGATAGTCGTTTCTCGAACGGTGAATAAAAAAATAATAAGTTGTTTATTTTGTTTGTGTTCAATGTAGGTATGGGAAATAGAAACACAGTCAGGTCATCCCAATAAGCTATATTTGACAGCTGTCAGTTCCATACTAAAAGAGATGTCAGCAAAGGAAAATTGACTCACCCAGAGCATTAGCACGAATCCGACAGCTGTCAAATATATTATGACTGTCAAATATACTGCCTTATGATAGATACATAGGTACTTAGGTAAAATACACAACCATCAAAATATTCTATCATAATTATCCTCATAAGGCTGTAATTAAATTTACACGAATATTATAAAGAGGAAAGATTTGATTGTTTGTTTGAATTGAATAGGCTCCAAATCTACTGGACTGATTTAAAAAAATCTTTTAATATTAGAATCCTACCTTATGATATGAACATAGGCTTTATTCCTGCCTATATGTATACAGGGTTTAAGGGACAGCCCTCCGAATACTGATAGGGTGCATTCAGACCATGAAACTGAACAACTTTGCATATAAAATGTTCAGGAAACGTAGAAAATTTTTGAACTTCCCATAGTAAATTCAGTCTGGTGATCGTAATTTTGTATGGGAGGTCAAATTTTTTTTGTGGGTTCCTGACATATTTTCCTAGGGAAAAGTTGTTCACTTTCATGGCCTGCATGCACCCTATCAGTATTCGAAGGGCTGTCCCATACACCCTGTATGTGTATTTTACTGCGTTTTTTAAACACCCGCCCTACGATTCATGTTGCAGTTCAGTCGCAAATTCAGTGGTATTCAGTGATTCTGTTACCAGAACTGTACTCAGGTAAGCTATCAATCTTCCTGCACTTGTTACTCCGGTTCGTGCCACTCAGAAACAATAAGTCCGCCATTATTGCATTCCGACTGCACTGACAATCCAACAAACATTCAATTTGAATATACAGAGTCTGTATCGATTATAGGTACGTTCTTCTTGGTACTCGTAAATTGGGTTCATAAAAGCACCCGGGCTAAACTCTAGATAGTTGTCAACCTTGTGTTACAAAAAAATCAGGACGGATCATAATAAATTAAGTAACCTCAAGTAACCTATGACCTAGACTAGAGTTAAGAGCAAACCTATCATAAAAAATAAAATAAAATAAAAATATTTGACGATATTATTTTGGAAATCGCTTGTGCTTTACAAAGGGGTGGTATGGGATCTACCTCCTAGCGGTCCACCCCGGGCAACGGCAACACAGGCTTGCCTGTGGATAAGTCCGGCTGAACGATCCCACGTGCGCGGTGGAAGGCTCCGTAAGGAGCCGCCTGGCTCGCGACCACCATCCCACCGAAGTCTGGCGCCAAGTAGCTTGCTGCGTTCCGTCAGTGTGTGGGAGTGCCAGTGCCTTAACAGGCTTCTTCTGGGTGAGCTCGCTCCATCTTAGACTCTGTCTCTGTCCTATGACCTAGACTAGAGTCAAGAGCAAACCCATCATTAATAAAATAATAAAAAAAAAGCACGGAACCATGTTACTTGCAAACAATCAGTCAGTGCAGTATGATATGAAACTACAGGCTACAAGTCTACAGGTGAAATTCTTAGTACATTGCGTAGCCGGTTAATATTCCTGGTATCATCATAGTCAATCGACTACGCAATAAACATCGTTTTTCACCTGTAGTATGATAATATCGGAAACAGGTGGTTCAGGTAGCCTGCAATGTCCTTCCTGGGCAAATTAGGAACCATGCTACAAAGTGTCAAATGTCAAATTTCAACTTTGTGCTCAACTTGGGGGATTTTAACCAGGAATCTCTAGATGGTTATTGCCGAATAAACTAGACAAACTCAGTAGACTTGGTCCGGTGAATGGCTAGGCTAGGCTAATATGTAAGAAACAGAAATAAGGCTATGCGCCACTATGTTCGCTACAATTTGTAGGGAATCTAAGACCCTATATCTGCATAAAGACGAGTCGACGGGATGTCTGAGTCATACAACGGTGCTCCTATGGCCAATTTTCCATCAATCTGACGCGTTTAATTCAAGGGTTTTGTTTTGATTCTGTCCTGAGCAGACGAGCGGAGGTAGGTACAATATAAGTTCCGCATCATCATTACATCACTTTCCCTAAATATTATAAAATGAAGTGGCTTCTCGTGTCCCTATGTCCCTATGTATTTAGATCTTAAAAGTACACAACGGACTTTGATGTGGTTTTAATAGATAGCTGATTCAAAAGAGAAAAGTTTTTTTTTCCCGCTGGAAAACGATTAGTAGATGAAAACGGGTATAAATAGCAATAATTAAAAAGAATCATTTTTTAGTCCTACACTGATGCAGAATCTTAGTTAAGTGCCTGCTTTTTATGCGAGAAATGTTAGTGTAGTACCTAGATCCTGAAGTAAAATTCATTTTAAACATAAAGTAATAAGGTGTTTACATAATCACAATAAAACAATTTTATTGTGATGAGTAATAGTTGTGCAAACTCAAGAAAGTATTTACATAATTATAACCGCGGGAAAACCCCTTAGTCCTACGGTATGGAAAAACGCGGAGCAGGCGAGCAGCGGGGCAACCACTGAGCGGTTCTTTAGTTTGATGTACGCGTTAAAACCGCCGCGTTCCAACCGCCCGTCTGCCGCGGTTTATGGGACGCAGGGCAGGTAATTCGACACGTTCCGAACCCCGTTGGTCGGGATTAGGCAGGACTTAGCGTCTTAGCTGTGTAAAGGCTGTATTACTGATCTATAACTGCCGCTCTGTAGGTTGCCATCATGGGTCCATCGAGTTGTGTGGGCGAAGATTACTTTCCCAGAACATAGCGGCTATGCAGATTTTGATGAAGCGGTTTAAAATGGTTATGAGGAATTTAGTGGGGTTTCAAAGTGGTTTGAACACGCAATAAACATACGCCTTTTTTGTATCGATTGTTTGAACCACCTTTTAGAGTCAACTCTACGAGAAGATACAGTTTATTTTTTTATCACTGAATACTATAAAATAAAGTCGCTTCCCGTGTCCCTATATCCCTATGTTGGCTTAGATCTTCGAAATAACGCAACGGATTTTGATGCAGTTTTCTTTAGTAGGTAGGTAGCTAGAGTAATTTAAGAGGAAGGTTCTTATGTATAATAATTCATGCATACATTCATGGAGTTAATTTTAGAATAACTTAATTTGAATTGTTTCCATACCTTACCTATGACATCAAATATTTTTTACTTAAGTTGTCTTATCTGATATATACATACATACATACATAAATCACGCCTATATCCCTTACGGGGTAGGCAGAGCGTTAACGGCCGTAAACGGATATTAAAACCACGTCTGAGGGTCAATCGGATAACTGTGTATCAATATACTTTCTGCTATTATGCTATTCTAAGCCGGCATCACACGGCGCCATATATGATACATTGTAAAATTCCACTGAACTACATGGTGCTTTTGCGCTGGTGACTTTTTACCTATTTTTGAGTTAGAATCACCATGTAGCTACTTCCTCATTATTGTGACTGCACCCAAACTAGTTGCTTAGATTACCAGCTTGTCCAGATGTGCCACAGATGCAATTTATTGGCATAATTTATCATATGCGATGCCAGTGCGGGGGGGCTGCGACCGAGTGCCCTGCGTATCTGGATTCAATAAACTGGACGCCGCTGGTATCATTAATATTATGTGACATTTCTATAAGCAGGAAGTGGGACGATGTTTGAGACTTTGAAGAGATTTTTTGTGAATTTTATTCGTAAGCAGGCTGAAGTATACCTACCACAGTTTTTTTTTGTTTAGCAAGTTTATTTAAAAACATTTTTTCGTCACAATCAGCACATCAACCTACCCCTTTATGTTCGCTTTTTGAACTTCACTGCATAAAAAACATAACAATAGTGGGTACACTAGAGGTTAAGGGATCAATCAATACTTGCTTTTCTTACAAACTGTATCAAAAAACTGGATTATGTTCCTTCCCTTCCATCCCTTAAAAGATTAGGTTGACTTGCTGCTGATAAGATGGTGTGATAGGTAGGTACGTGATGACAGCAAAGCAATGATAACAATGATTGAGAAAAGTACTAGAGGTTTTCAGTCAACGTAAGTATGTACTTGCTACTAAGTACACCCCATCGGTCGTCAAATCAAACAAGATTGTTTAACTAAAAACGAATTCGAAAAAATGTCACGTTTGTCTGTCACGGCTCTGATTTTAAACGTTTCTATGAAACAAAAAAAACTATCGAATCCTTCTAGCCTGAACTCACGCAGTTACATCTTTATTAACGGCTGTCGGTTGTTAATGAAGATGTGGTTACTAAGGGAACTCATTTCATTCTCACAGTCACCGTTCTGGCTCTTGATATCGCTTCAGATTTTTCGATCCTAAATGAAATAATTTTGATAAACACGAAAATAGCGATTCCTAAAGGCGACGTAAGTTATGCAGTTTTATGGGCTGATTAAACCCAAAAAAGAAAATATTTGCCGTGCTTGATCCGTTTTCTCTAAACAGAGCCTCACCAAAAAAAGGTCTGGTTGGGCTTGTAGTTTGAACAACCAGAAAACGTCTGGGCTCCGATTCTCTAATTTTTTGGCCACTGTGATTTTCTATACCTCCAACTGTAAGCGGAATATGAAACGACCAAACCATCCAATTTAAACACAGCTGACACTTTTTCACCAACTGTAAGCGGAATATGAAGCGACCAAACCATCCAATTTAAACACAGCTGACACTTTTTCAAATAGTGGATACGGCCCCTGGGTAAACCCTATCAATATTAGCTAAGATATCCCCCAACGTTTTTTAGCCTTAATAATCCTTGTCATTGCGAGTATCGACTGACTTTTCAAACCTTGGTAGCGCTTCAAAACCAAACATCGTTTATACAAAACAGTTTTGTACTTATTAACTTTTTCCTCTCTAGGAGCTTTGACATCTTATTTATAAGTAAATATTTGTTCAGATTACAATGACGAATAGGATTTGTGCCTCGTTAGGTTTTTTATTGTATTTTTTCAATGATTAGAAAGTTTTCGTTCGGCTGCCAGCTAAATAGGATGTTTATTGAATAGTGAATGGATTATATTTTTATGGAAGGGTTTAGAAAGGTTAAGTGTGTGTCGATGTTTCATTCTGGTTTTTATTTTCTTTTAAGAATTGTAGAGTATTTACGTTTTGGTCTTTTAATTATTTTATCTATGACATTTAGATTCTTATAATTCTATATTCTTAAATGAAAGATTAGTCTCGCTGCGCAATGTTTCTTCTAATTATATGATTTCTTTAAAGCAGCGACGAAGGTACACGAGGGTTTCTAGTGTACAACAATTTTAGCCGACAGGCTGACAACCTGTCACTATAGAGAAACATGATTTTTCTGAAACCGCCCTCAAATATTTGTCAGACGTGGCGATTGCGACTGTGTTAACGCTGTGCCTACCCCGCAAGGGATAAAGACGTGATATGTGTATGAGTATATATGTTTAAAGCAGGACCTATCGATTATCCGCAATAAGTAAGTATTGGTCCAAACAAATTTAGACATCGCCAGAATCGATTCGCTAAGAAGAAGTAAACACCTACAATTTTGGATATAATGATGTTGATTCTATTAGTTTCCTGTGGCTTTGCTTGCCTGCTTGAATTATGTGGTTTTGGCTTCACGCAAATTTTGTAGGCCTACTGGCCTCCTTAAAGCCCACGCCACGAAATAGCCAGCTTTTTCATCAAATAAGAAAATTAGAGAGAGTCACAAGAAGATGAACTGATGACTTAAAGGCGGCGGCCGGTAGCGGAAACTGGGTATCCTGCCTTCTTATGGCTTACCCTGGGGGAGGCCTACGTCCAGCAGTGGACTACTATAGGCTGATGTGATCTTCTATTTTTCGTGTGGGACACTGAGTCGTCCAACGACCCGATGAACCCTGGTGTCGACAGTTTTCAACCGCCTACTACTAGTAGGCCTTAGACATGGTTATGTAACGACAGCCGTCTAAGTAATCATAGACAGCAACCGGGACCGACGGCTTCGTGCCCTCCGAAACACGGACCCATATCTCTTTTCGGACAATTAGGTGGTCTGCAATGTCCTTGCCAGACTGGTAACAAATTTACAAAGAGATAAATATCAAAATTTGTGAGTGTCCCACCGAAAATTGAACCCGGATCCTTTGCGTCACAGGCAGTCGCACTACCACTGCGCCACATCGGCCGTCAGCTGATGTGATGATGATGATGATAACGTGATTGTGAACCCACAAAAAATTGCGAAATGAACCATTATTAAACACGATATGTCTAAATCAAGTATAAAAATACTATTTATCACAGCAAAAGCTAATGATGCTCCATTTAAATCACGATCTGACACAATCGCATATTTCATCGACTGAATCGATTCTTAAGTCAAGGTCGTCTCGTGATCGATTCGAGATTTCGATTGAATAACAATTGACAAGCGCTCAAATTTCATAATATGCACTTTTTCTATGACCATTTCGGAGATTTCTGATTGCAGATTCATAGTGAAAAAGTTTCAAATTTTTCTGTTGAAAATCTAGGAAAAAATAATCAATTTTCTGAAATCGTGCTTGTGACGTCACAATACGATGATTATCCTGCAAAAAAAACACATCCGCTTGTAGACGTAAATTTACAAAAAAAAGCGCATCATGAGCGCCAAAACTGTCAATAACGTCAAAGTCAGAGTTGGCTGGGTTGCCAACTGGGATTTTTTTTCGTACTGAAGCACTTAAGGCTAGCGCAGACTGTGGCTTGTACGTCTACGCAAATGAAGCACGCGCGTCGACGCACCGGTTGTAATCTATGGAACCAATATGGAACTGGAAGCTTAAGAAACATGCCATGAACATGCCACACCAGATGCGGGCCGTGTTGACATGTCACACGCCAACAAGTAGGTAACTACCGAAGAGTACCAACTGACTAAGTTACTAGATTAGATGCCAAAGGCAAAACAAAATGCTTATCAATATCATATCTACCCGGGTGTCGTAAAAGCCGACAAAGGGATGACTCCAGGAAATGGGCAGCAGCGTTGTCAGTGAATACAACACCTTACACTGTGCTCGCCATTCCACCTGCTAAGCGTGGTGAGTATGGCATCAGCCGCGTCCGTCAGCCGTGACTTATTTGAATCTGTGTAGTAATTTATGTGAAACTGCAAACTATCTAAGTCGCTCACAGTCTGAGAGAGATATCTAGCCGGTCGGATTCCAAAGACAATGTGCACTGGCCTTTAGACTCTGGAGTCGCTTTTAATTTATTTCGTGGACGTAAACACGTAAACGCTTCTTTTTATCTAATTTCTTGGTAGACAATACAATGTGGCCACAGTTAAATAAAAAATTTCGTCCTACTCGACGTCATCATCGCGACCGCGACCATAGACGAATTTCGTCCGCGGACACTCCGTGCACACTGTCTTAAGCCGCGGCTGATGGATGCGTCAGATAGTATGTTTCCGCCTTTAGAGTTCTTTAACATCCAATTTAATCAAAAAATGTTAATACGTAAAATCGTTTGCAATCAGCATTTGCAAGCAAAATTATGAAAAATTCCAAAACCTCGTACAGAAGTGAATACTTGTCCTCGCGTGTCGTACGGGAGACCATAGTTTCGTATTCGTACGAGGAACCTTGTATTGTACGGTTGGCAACCCTGGAAATGTATGGTAATGTCGCTGTCAATCATCTTTCAATCATCAGTATTGCCATTATATTTTATTATTTTCAAGAATTG
The DNA here is from genome assembly GCA_027580185.1 of Tuta absoluta. Taxonomy (NCBI): domain Eukaryota; kingdom Metazoa; phylum Arthropoda; class Insecta; order Lepidoptera; family Gelechiidae; genus Tuta; species Tuta absoluta. The sequence continues at coordinate 4,178,932 of JAQAHW010000023.1, read as the reverse complement.
TAGTGATACCATTTTAATAATCGTATTCTGACGTCATCATGCACTTACGACCTTTTAGAATAAGCAGATTAAAATTATTCAAATAAAAAGGGATAAAAGTGTTGTTTTTTCTAAAATGTTACTCGGGGGCTCCACTTGTTCACTAAAGTTTAATTTAAGCTAATAATATCGGTAGGTTTACGAAATGAGCGGTCATCATTCATCGTCATTTTGGCGGTCCGTTTGCATTCATTTCGGAAATGCGCTAATTTATCATGTCAGATGTTATTTTGTAATGTTATTTATAACATGGCCATCCAGTTAACATGTAAAGTAGGGTAGACTGGGTACGGTTGTAACAAATTTGCTTTGATTGCCCATTGCTGATCCACCTTGCGAATAAACTACGAGTAAACCACTTAATATGAAAGCTTGGACATTCTTTTATAAATTCTGATCATATCCAGATGCCTAAGTAATACAGTTTTGCCACAATAAGACGATATCATGACAGGGTGCATCTGTTACAACCGTACCCATACCAGGGTCGGTTGTAACAGTGATTGGGGACAGTTGTAACAATAAAAATTTAACGTTATTTAGGTATGTTAACAATTTTTATTTATAATCTTTTAAACATTATTAACATTTTCAGTCACTGTTCACTGACAAATATAATTAAATTAACAAAAATCCCTCGAAATTTAACAAAACTCACTGAAAATTTAACAAAACCTAGATTTACAAGGTTTTTCTTGAAAATTGATAGCAAAATCATTTTTTGTATGCCTAAACAGCCTCTTAATGTAAAAATAACGAAACAACAATAAAATAATAGTAATTATCACCCTTAAAATTAAATAAGTATTTTTTTTCTAACTTAGTTAGGCCCATCTCCATAACTCGTCAAAAAAATAACTTTAAGTTACCTACAACTCGTCGACGCGTGCTCGTTCATCTACATGTCACTTTACCTTTTCCAGTAGATATTGTGCGTTTTCTAGGCACCTGTGAATAAAAAAACATTAAAACTATTGTTACAACCGTCCCCACAAAAAGTGTTACAACCGTACCCACCCCCCCATTTCTGAAATAAAAAGGTCTCAGTCAGATGGCTTTAAACCCTAAGCGAAAAATAATGAGTCTATTATAATACCGAAACACCACAAAAATATATGTTAGAACTTCAATTCGGCAATTACACTAAAAATCAAATAATTGTACAAAGAAATTTGTAAAAAATACTTACTTTTCGTTGCCAAAACACAATAGGCTTATTTTTAAACGTTTAAAGCATGCGAAGTGCGATGAAACACTGTGAATCATGGCGGGACTGTCAGCGCGCGTAACTCTCCCCTTGTACCCCTAACCCTATTGCGTATAGTTTCGGAAATAATCGAGTTGTTACAACCGTACCGCCGCCGTGTGCCGCGTGATGCCGGCCTAGAATAGCACCACCCCATTTCTTAAGTCGTAAGAGGCGACTAAGGGACTCGAGGGTGTGTATTGCAATTTTAGGCGATGGGCTGACAACCTGTCACTAAAGTGATACACAGCTATCTGATTGATCCTCAAACTTTTGTCAGACGTGGTGTTAATATCCGTTTTACGGCCGTTAACGCTCTGCCTACCCCGTAAGGGATATAGGCGTGATTTATGTATGTATGTATGTATGTATGTACAACCGTACCCTGTTACAACCGTACCCAGTCTACCCTACCAATAAGCTCTGAGAAATAGGTATTAACTTTAAGTGATAGGAGTTTTTTTAGGGCTTGACTATGCAATTTTATCCCGGGGGCTTTGAAATCTACACCGGGAGCTAAGGCTCACACGGAGATGTTTCTGTAGTTGTTTAAATAACAAGCCTAATCGCGCTCAGGCGTACGAGTTGTTCTAGGAATAACTGATTAGACTGAATCTACCTGGCACGTGCCGGTAGTTCCCAAAATGGGGAACAAATGAGGGACCTCCGCGCCCCCGCCGCCGGGCGGCTGGGGCGTCAGTTGTTTGAAGAGCTTGTGGAGTGTGCTTATTGCAAGTAATATGAGTTAAAACCATTCTCGTCCATGGTAGGTTTTGGCAGAATTTTACATTTAACAGCTTCATAGCCAAACTCTAAAATGCTTCGCGGGTAGCTATCACTAGGCTAGTGATACAACAAAATGAATATAATATTCACAACCGATAACGCCTTTCCCATATAAAATACGCCTATGATATCTCACGCGGCACCGGTACCTTTGTCCCATTAAACGGCATTACAATGTCGGTACACGCGAAATTCACGACGAGTCATCTTTATGTTGATCGTGACGTGCCGTTCCGAGACGGTCACACGTGACGCCGGATTTGGTACGCTCGTGGTCAGAAGTGGATGGCGAGGGTAATGGAGTGGAGAAAAATGTAAAGCCTATTTAACAAGCATGGCGGAGAAAATAAAGGTAGAGAGGTCACTTGATTTCAACATGTCAAAATAGAAGGAGTTAATGCATGGTGTAAATTTTTTTTTTTTTTCGTGTAGGACACCTAGTTGTCTAGCGACGTCCTCCTATGAAATTAAACATACACATACATACATACACATATCACGCCTGTAATCCCTTGCGGAGTAGGCAGAGCGCAAAAAACGGACATTTACGCCTCGTCAGACAAAATATCTGAGGGCCATTCGGAAAATTGTGAATAATAAAATTATGTAAAAAAAACTTTTAAAACAAGCTTTTATTTAAGTGCTCTGAAAAGATGAAAATAAAATTTTGAATGACATTAACCACATTCATTTATGACTTTACAGAAATGAAAATATAATAAAAGCTTGTCGCGAAACTTTCAATTTGTGATTGAAATTTTGTAATAAGGTACGCACCTAACTGTAATTAGGTAGTTTCTTCTAGGCATCGCGACAAGCTTTTATTATATTTTCATTTCTGTAAAGTCATAAATGAATGTGGTTAATGTCATTCAAAATTTTATTTTCATCTTTTCAGAGCACTTAAATAAAAGCTTGTTTTAAAAGTTTTTTTTACATAATTTTATATATTCTATAGAAGTAGGTTGGTACCTACTCCTCCGGCATCCCTAATAGAAGAATTAGCTTGTAATATGTCTTAGTCTTTTCATTTCATTGATGGCGTCATTATTACATGGCCGAGTCCCAGTTAATTTCGAACAGTCTAATTCTTCTATCAGGAGGCCTTCTATTGACGTGACCCTAATTCATGGTGGGCCTACCAACTGCCTATCATGAACGAATTCGTATACAAAATTTCAAGTCCCAGCAGTTGAATATTGAGGAGTTCCATAGTTCGAAGACAACCCTGGATGTAGCGTCTAATTCATGGTGGGCCTACCAACTGCCTATCATGAACGAATTCGTATACAAAATTGCAAGTCCCAGCAGTTGAATATTGAGGAGTTCCATAGTTCGAAGACAACTCTGGATGTAGCGTCTAATTCATGGTGGGCCTACCAACTGCCTATAATAAACGAATTCGTATACAAAATTGCAAGTCCCAGCAGTTGAATATTGAGGAGTTCCATAGTTCGAAGACAACCCTGGATGTAGCGTCTAATTCATGGTGAGCCTACCAACTGCCTATAATAAACGAATTCGTATACAAAATTGCAAGTCCCAGCAATTGAATATTGAGGAGTTTCATAGTTCGAAGACAACCCTGGAAGTAGCATCTAATTCATGGTAGGCCTACCAACTGCCTATAATAAACGAATTCGTATACAAAATTGCAAGTCCCAGCAGTTGAATATTGAGGAGTTCCATATTTCGAAGACAACCCTGGATGTAGCGTCTAATTCATGGTGGGCCTACCAACTGCCTATAATAAACGAATTCGTATACAAAATTGCAAGTCCCAGCAGTTGAATATTGAGGAGTTCCATAGTTCGAAGACAACCCTGGATGTAGCGTCTAATTCATGGTGGGCCTACCAACTGCCTATAATAAACGAATTCGTATACAAAATTGCAAGTCCCAGCAGTTGAATATTGAGGAGTTCCATAGTTCGAAGACAACCCTGGATGTAGCGTCTAATTTATGGTAGGCCTACCAACTGCCTATAATAAACGAATTCGTATACAAAATTGCAAGTCCCAGCAGTTGAATATTGAGGAGTTCCATAGTTCGAAGACAACTCTGGATGTAGCGCCTAATTCATGGTGGGCCTACCAACTGCCTATAATAAACGAATTCGTATACAAAATTTTGTGTCCCAGCTATAAACCGCTGAGGAGATCTCTCGTACGGAGCCGATCCTGGCAGCAGCATCAGGTCAAATTTATGATTAACATGCATTGTCATCGGTTCTGGACCAACATGCAAAATTTCAACTCAATCGGATACCGAGAAGTGGTTCAAATTAAACTTGCAAGATTTGCACCGAACAAACATTGTTACTTACTTACATACACTGCAAGTTAAATAAAAGCTTTTAATAAAATGAACAACTTTTCCAAAAAACATGAAAATCATCACTTTCAAGGACTGGTTTAGGTATCTCTTGAAATACCTACGTGCCTTTAATTTTTGTATTCTTACAATAAAATTGCGAACGAGCTTAAACTTATAAAAAAACGACAACGAGACGACAGAATCATCTTTCCTTTTTTCTTGCTCTAGTTTTTTCTTGGCGACTGTACTAACTGCTCCGAACATTACTGTTTCGAATTCGTCATGAATTCGTACTCGAACGTCACGGTTGAAGTGAAATTGGGAAAAAGTCAGGTGGAGTCAGGTGCACGAGTCTAGTGTAGCTGATTCATGCTGAGGTCTTGTTTGACTTTGATTTGGCACGACACAACAGACGCAGATCACGAAGCATTTATTTTGTGATTGTGAGTGCTCGTGAATGGCCTCGACAGTGGCGCCAATTCACAAAAAAAAAAAAACTTTATACAAATAATCTATCAGAATGACTATTGCTCAAGTTATTAGTAATATCCTTAAGTAAAATTAGAAACGGCAAATTCAATTAAATATTTGCTGTTATTAAAGTTATGACAATTTATACCAAAAGTGGCCGTTTTTAGGTACTTTTTCCATAACTTTAATTGCAGCGAATATTTCATTGAGTTTGCCGGTTCTAATTTTAATTAAGGATAATACTAAGAATAGCATCACCCCAATCTACTTGTGGGTGTCGTTAAAGCAGCGTTCCCTGTGAACGCAAGATCTTGCACTGCGCTCGCCAATCCGCCTGCCAAGTGGAGCGTATGACAATACCCTCCAATAGGGATAGGCCCATGTCTAGCAGTGGACTGATGTGGCTGTTAATTGAAAAGAATTAGAAGAAGGGGTGAACCAACTTATAAATCTGAAAAACTGTCCCCAAGATCAAAAACAAAAATATAGGACAAAATATGAAGAAAAAAAATCTTTATGCCTTGAAACATTTTTAGCAATTTTTACACATTTACCTAGTATATCTTTGGTCTAACATTATGTTTTCTATTCTTGTTCCAGTCGACAATCTCGAGCGCCCCGTAGCGTGTACTCGTACAGAAGCGCAGTGGCGCCCTCTGTCGCCTCCACACACCGATCCAAAGTCTCTAGGAAGGTAAGTATCTACCACAAGTATCACACATTACATACTCAAAAATCACGCCTACATTCCTTGAAGCAGAGCGTAAACGGCCATAAAAAACGGCAGTGATCGCCAGTCAAGCTGGGCTCCATTCTTCCCAGAACAACTCGTATGCCCAGTCGCGCCCAACAAGGGGCCAGCAGGGCAGGAACCCCAAAAACTTCTCCGGATGAGCTACAGCTCCCCACCGTAACCCCACCAATAGTCAGGTGCAGATTTTCAGGCCACGGGGCTAGAAAATTTAAGAATCCAGAACTTAAAAAAAAGTCAAGCTGGGCGAAAAAGCGCGATATGGTTATATTTACATTTCCTACACAAAATTTACGGTACGCATGCTAGAAGTAGACTAGTTAATTTTAAACAATTAGTACAAAATGTTTAAGGAATTCCGAAGATATTAGAGAATTAATTTCTAAACCACACGGAAGGAGAAGGATGTTTCTTGTATGCGATAAATAGGTAATAATATCAAGGAGGCCAGAGGCGGAATATGTCGTGTTAAGAGCAATAAAGTGAAATCAGAAAATATTTATTGTTAACTGTGTACAAGGATCTTACAGTAATAGATGGTTTCAACAGTTTACCTAATGTAGGTGTACAATATTTTGGTGATATAATTAGTTAAAATCAAGTCACTATAATAATTTAGTAAAAGTATATAATTATTGTTATGCTATTAAAACGATTTGTTAAAAAAGTCATTCAATTCATAAAATTCTTCATTAATTAAAAAAATTTTTAGTCTTATTTTAAACAGATTGCCGTCCAACGATTTTATAAGAATAGTTTAATGATTGTAAACCTTCATTCCAGTTACCAATATACTTTTATACATAATAGCACTTCGAGCCCTAGGAATGCGAAGGTCATGAAGATACCGTGAAAAACTGTGAAAAACAGGGAGTCTCCACACAGTAGCTGATTTCTCTGTGGGCTAAATTCCAAGGACTTAACTAGAACTTAGACGGCGGTCGTTACACAACCATGTCAGAGGCCTATTACTGGTATTAGGCGGTTGAAAAACTCAGACACCAGGGTTCATCGAGTCGTTGTACGACTCGGTGTCCCACTCGAAAAGAGGAAGAAGACTAGAACTAAACTGTATCTATTGTTTTTTCCAGGCTGGAGTGAAAGTGGACGCGATGGCAGCCCCCAACCCTTTCTGCCCTAACGTCAAGGGCATGTGCTGTCTGATGCTGCTCCTCAATCTGGGGCTGATATTGGTCACGTTGGGCTTCGTCATCGTGCTGCAGTTCTTTGAGCCACTTTTTGTATGGTAGGTATTTGTATATTGCAGTTGATTCTCACACAAAGACTCGACTAAGTTTCCCCGTTTTAGGTGCCATGGACATACTCAGAAATAGGCACAAAGAACACCTAGATTTCAGAAAAACCGGCCAAGTGCGAATCGGACTCGCGCACGAAGGGTTCCGTACCATTATTTACTTGCAAAAAAAAAACACGTGTTTTGTATGGCAGTCCCCATACATATTGTTTTGTATTTGTTGGTATAGCAGCTTTACAAAGCAACAGAAATACAACATCTGTAAAAATTTCAACTGTATAACTTTCGCGGTTCATGAGATACAGCCTCAAAGTAAATATTTAAGGGGGCTCCCATACAAAAAACTAGTTTTTTTGTATGGGAGCCCCCTTAAATATTTACTTTATTCAAATTTTTTGTATTTGTTGTAAAAGCGGCAATAGAAATACATTATCTGTGAAAATTTCAACTGTCTAGGTATAGCGGTTCAGGAGATACAGCCTCGTAATCGTAACTGAAGGACGGACGGACGGACGGACGGACAGACGGACAGCCGAGCCTCAGTAATAGGGTTTCCGTTATTACCCTTTGGGTACGGAACCCTAAAAAACACCTGGCCAGGAATAGAAACCAGTGCCATTTCATAGCAGGAGGACAAACTTAGTCTAATTTTTGTGTCAGTTCCTTCAGGAAAATTGATTAATTTCTTTGACTGAACCCTTGAAATTTTTTCAGCAAATGTTTTACACACTAACCCATGAAAAAAAAAATAATAGCGCCATCTATTGCCGAATAGTTAAACTTAAGACCCACTGCTACTCATTTATTAAAATGTTTGAAATCTCTGCAAGCTTGAAACCCTTATTATTCATGTCCATGTCGCTGGCTCCCCAAAGTATATATTTTTCAAAGCTGAGAGGCTCAAACGTTTGTGACCAATGGATGGACTCTTATTTTAAGACTGGTTTTCAATGTGACGCTACCTAGGCTGAGATCTCAGGTCAAAAAATTGGGGAGCCAGCGACATGCTTTTAGGTTAGAATTTCGGAGAAATCATCAGATTACCTGTTCACGGCGCAATGTGCCAAAATGATGGCTATGCCAAAGAAATGTGACGGAATATGTGACAGCTACAAGCACATTCAATAGCTATGTGACTCAACTGGAGCTGAGAAATAAGCCATGGAATGTTTCCAACCCATGTCGCTGGCTCCCCAAAAAACCGGCATCCGAAATCTCTGCAAGTATCACCTAAAACTACTAACCAAAGAGGAATTCTCGATCTTAATGTAGTAAAGACTCGTTCTTCAAACAATCTCCTCTAGAATCAGCTTCGTTTTTGAGAAAACACAACATTTGTTTTTGTATGAATATAAGGGTGACTACATCGTTCAACCCTTTTTGGGACAGTTTCAGGAACTTAAAGCTTTTGATTTCCGTACAGGTTTTACTATAAATGACCTTAAATCATGTTAAGAAAGTGCTCCGCTTGAATTGATTCCTATAATTAATAAATAAATATCGTTTATTCTCATAAAACTGTAGCGTTGTTACATTTTCACAGTCTGTACAACATGTATGTAGGTATAGTCACTTGTAGCACATAAGGTAACAGGGATACTCCAAAAGAACTAAATTATTTTTATCCCCAGTTGATACATAATCAAAATTTAAACTTATTCAACATCATAAAATAAATAAATTATCTACTAAAACATATTCATGTCAAGAAAAAAATATTGCTAAGGACAAAAATGATTCAGCTCTTTTGGAGTACCCCTTTTACCTTATATGCTATAACCGAGTGTACATTCCATTTTTTTTATATTGGACCTGTGTTCCATGGGAAATGTTTTTCAGTTTCATCAATACTTGACTAGACTTGTATAAATATACTCTACACGCATTATTTCAATTTAATAGTTTTATACATGAGAATAATAAAGCACTGTTAGTGCATAAAACTCTAAAACATTAATACCTAAACACAGCCTTATACGCGCTAGCGCTCACGTGCAACTTTATTGCCGGGTGACATTCGGACCTATCCATGAAGATCTCTTTTCGACGAAAATGAAAGGGACTTCCGATGTGCTCCTGATAAGTCGCCGGCCGCGCCGGTGACGATTTCTCCCGAACGACAACAACGAGATCGTGTATACTACAATGAATTTGTACTATAAATGTTATAATAATAAACCGTGGAAAATACCGTCAAAAATCAAAGTACCTTTAATAGGTAAGTTGATGTGCTGCTAATAGTACCAGCACAATTTAAACACTAAGAGCCCTTCGCGGACATTGTTCGAGGTAATATTTATTATAATTTGTACGGAAATCATTAAACCATAAGTTCCTGAATCTGTCCCAAAAAGGGTTGAATGATGTAGTCACCCTTATATTCACACAAAAACAAATGTTGTGTTTTCTCAAAAACGAAGCTGATTCTAGAGGAGATTGTTTGAATAACGTGTATTTACTACATTACGATCGAGAATTCCTCTTTGGTTAGTAGTTTTAGGTGATACTTGCAGAGATTTCGGATGCCGGTTTTTTGGGGAGCCAGCGACATGGGTTGGAAACATTCCATGGCTTATTTCTCAGCTCCAGTTGAATCACATAGCTATTGAATGTGCTTGTAGCTGTCACATATTCCGTCACATTTCTTTGGCATAGTCATCATTGTGGCACATTGCGCCGTTAACAAGTAATATGATGATTTCTCTGAAATTCTAACCTAAAAGCATGTCGCTGGCTCCCCAATTTTTTGACCTGAGATCTCAGTCTAGGTAGCGTCACATTGAAAACCAGTCTTAAAATAAGAGTCCATCCATTGGTCACAAACGTTTGAGCCTCTCAGCTTTGAAAAATATATACTTTGGGGAGCCAGCGACATGGACATTATTATTCGGATATCTAAAATATTCTATAGACAAAGTGGTTTGTTTGGGACAGTGCCGTTTCTGCTCTTCTTTTTAGATCATATCTTTACACGTATTTCCGTAACGACTTAGGTACTTACTTTCCAAAGAAAATACTCACAAAAGCAGCTCAAATACCGTCAAATCCTAAATGATACATACCGTTACGCATTTCTCTCTTATTCTGAAATCCAAAGTGTTTTTTAATGTCAGTAGGTACTTGTGGTACGTTCGTCTGTCTCTGAGCAGTAATTGTTCCAAAGTAAACTCTACGAATAAGTACAGTGAAGCAATGAAAAACTCATCGCAATCAGATTTGGTACGCGTTATAACCAATGAGGAAACCTGGGAACTTAATGGCGCCAAAGGAGAACAGGTTTATCACAAGGCTTCTATCTGTGATCGGACGAAAATGTGTCTGACAAAGTAGAGCTACTTCTCATTGGTGCAAATACGCACAGTCGCGCCTGGCGCTATCTGCAACAAGCTTTAAATTTTTCCCTCCAAATTAAAGTCACAGAAAGTCACAAAATACGACTCTAAATAAATATAAGAAACATACAAAATATGTGTAAAATTTAAAAAAATATTTTTAAAATTAATTTATTTAAAAAATTAAAGACTCGACCTCCCACGCAAAGTGGAATAGCTATGTTTGCACCTTTTTGTACGGGAGGTCCATTAATGACATATTTCGTAAAAAGGTTTCTACAGAAATTTCTTCAGTTTCACGAGAACTTACTCTTAAAATATTTGTACCTCATTAAATGTCACCTTGAATATATAATTTAGCGCGATTATGTATTTTTTTATTGTATTTCGCAAACCCTAATTCCGACTTGCGACGAGTTTTTCATGGCTTCATTCTTGCTGCCCGTAGGTTCTCTCTGAATAATTTTCTTGTTCTCAGATAGATGAGTGCGGTAATTCAATAGGATTTTGTTGCGTTTAGCTTTTGCGACCGCAGACGTTCTGGTTTCCTAAACTATTGAACGTGTGGGAAAAAAGAAGCATCATTCGTGTGCATAAGGGTCAAAATATTGAATTAACCAAGGAATTCGGGGCCAGCTTTGACAATTTAGAAACCAGGCTAACGGAGTAACCACAAAATAAATACGGTGTGGTCTACTCGACACGATGAAGCATAGAAATCTGGCATAAACCTTCAGTTTGCGAGTTAAACTAGCATCACCCCCATCCAGGAGTATTACCCGCTGGGTAGTTGACCCCCTACAATCCAGTAATAGAAATGGATAGGGATAGCCCCTGTAATTTTGCACTGCGCTCGCCAAATGGTCAAAATTCCCCAATTTAGGAAGGTCATTGTCCAGCAGTGGACTGTTGTGATTGACAGAAAAATGTAAGAGGGAAGAATTATATTAAATTATCTACCCTTAAATTACATAAATGCCTTCCCTTCAATCCTAGCCTACTCAGAAGAAGACGGAAGGATATGGTGGTACAGGTACCTAGAACAAAAACTAAATTTGCTAGTAGGCAGTATCAGGCCATCTCAGGGTATTTATATAATAAAATAAATAAATATGTATACATTTACGATAAAAACTATCAGGAGTGTAAAAAACTACTATTAAATTATTTAGAACATAAATGTTATGATGAGATTGAGTTATTGTTGGAACGTGTTACCTAATCCAGGTAATCCACCTTATGCATTACATACATATATATACACACTCACGCACCCACACACGCGCACACACACACACACACACACACACACACACACACACACACACACACACACACACACACACACACACACACACGTAGTTACTTAGATATTACATATAGTATTACTCACCTACCTTTTATTAGTATTATTACCATGCCTTGCCTATAGATATTGATAAGTGTTATTTAAGGAAGAGTGGTTCCTCCAAACACAGGCTTTTTAGCTTAAATGGAGGCTCCGTATAATGTTTAATTTAAGGCTCTTTTGTAAAGAACAATAAACATTTTATTTTATTTATTTTTATTTTTTTAAGAATACCATCGCCATTTCAAAAAATTTGGTATTTTAGAAAACTCATACTGTCGCTCGCGCGCTCAAGTCCCCCCAACGCTGCGATAGAGAGCGTTGCCGCTCGCGACTGATTGTAGGTATTTTAAGGTGAAATTTGCGTCTCGGGAGAAAACGTTTCCCACATACTAAATCACAACCAATAGTTTTGATTTTGGTGTCCATCGTTTCAGCATAATATATTCTAGGTTTATAGCTTTTTATTTTTTCTTATAACAACTTTGTTTTTTAAATACAAACGTTTTACTACAAGGAAGATTTTGTAATAAAAAAAGTGACTTTTAGACGCCTATAATTTTCAATCAATTGAAAAATTCGAAAAAAGGAAAAACTATAAACCTAGTTTTTTACTGTGTCAACAACATCCTAAAAAATCATTGAGATCGGATTACATTTAGGGGTAGGAAAACGTTTTCTCTTTTTGTATGGACGAGAGCTCGGTAGTCGATTCTCTTAAGCCATTGTCAATATAATATTAAAAATGCGTTTTCTTTTCAGGATCCTAGGAATAGTTTTCCTAATATTCGGCTTCATCACGCTCCTGGGCAGCTTAATCTACTGCGTGGTTTTATGCCGAGAGAACCCTTACCCACGGTACCCTGATGACTTCTACTGGACCCACCATTGGTCCAAGACCATTGGCCCTTCAGAGATACACTACAGTGCCTCAGAAAAGCCCTATAGGCAAAACGGCCACAGTGATAGGTATTATAATAAAAATAATGGAAAATTCTCTGATAGAGAAAGTGCTAAAGGGTATTCGGACAGGGAAAGTAAATTGAGTAGGTACTGAAACCTTTTTGTAAGGTATTTATGTTACTGAAGATTGTAAATAATGTGAAATTTTTTAGAGGTTTCTCTATGTATTGTAAACTTCCAGTCTAATATAGGTACCTTCCAAGTGTAAACTTATATTTTGTCAACAAGATCTACTAAATATTGTTTCACACTATTTCAAAGTCATGCTAAAAGATTTTAAAGAGCATTTAATAAAACAATCTGAAGGTATATAGACAAGTATCTTAAAGTCATACAAGCGTGACATCAGAAATAATTAATTGAATAAATTAATAAATATCTTGAACAATTCAATTCACACAACCATCAAGTATGGTGGAAGATTTAACCAATGCAATGTTAAACTAAATATTGAGACATTAATGAACCATTTTGAACGATTCAACAAAATGATAAGTTTAAATGTAGCTAATTTGTATCTTAGTGAAAGAAAATAACCATCTAATAGATGTGACCTCAGATCTGTATATTCATAAGTTTTATACCTTGTGTAGTTAACTTAGTAAATATAACTTTATTTGTAAATAAAACAATTAACTTTAGACACTCTGAATGCCATATTAATTTTTACCTGATATTTATAAAGAGTGTTAAAGAATTTATGTTTTTACTATATTTTTATAATTCTATTTCAGTAGGCAATTTTTGGATCAATGTTTTTTGTGAAAAGTAAATAACCTAATACTTCAAATAAGTAGAGTAATTATAAGAGTTAAAATTATAAAAGATACTTATTTTTAATAATAAATAATATTACCACATTATACTGTGTTTTGTTTTTGCACATTTGGAAATAGAAATAGAAATATATTTATTTGCCAGAACATAGTAAATAACATACACACAAAGCACATGTTTAGATGTTATAAAATGTATAAGTACTAGTATCATATGTCCTACCGATAACAGCATGCAAATATTATTTATTTGTTACAATCATTAAAATATTCAGTGAGAGAGTAGTAACATTTTTCTAGAAGCCAGTCATCAATTTTACTTTTAAAATCAGGAAGTTGAACGTTTTTGATGTGGCACGGTAGAGAATTATAAACACGTATTGCCATGCTGTAAGAATTTCTTCTGAATAAACCAAGTCTAGCTCGTGGTTGGTACAGATTATCTCTATATCTTGTAGACCTAAGGTAGACTGCATTGTTTGCTGTAAAATAATTAGGATGTTCCTTAACAAAAATACATATCTGTTTAATATACATACAGAAAAGAGGTAAAACTTTGGTGACTTTAAATAAGGGTCTGCATGAGTCCAAAAAGTGGGCTCTACAAATCGCACGTATACATTTCTTTTGAACAATAAAAGCCTTTTCGGCATCCACTGAATTTCCCCACAAAATAAGTCCATAACCCAAAACAGATGACACATAGCCGTGGTATGCTGAAAGGCTTACTTCTCTTGACGCTATTCTACTAAGTCTTCTCAAGGCAAATACAAATCTATCAACTCTTTGGCATACATTATTAACGTGTTCTTTCCAGTCGCAAAATTTGTCCAAATAAAAACCTAAGAACTTGGTAATGTGTACATCATCAATATTTATATTATTATAATTTACATTTAATGGTATGTCACGTGTTTTATATGTCCCAAATTGCATAAAATTTGTTTTATTTATATTAATATTCAAATTATTAAATTTTAACCATTCTATTATTTTATACAAGGCAATATTAATGTCATCATTAAAAGTAAAAGGGTCATTACATTTAATAGTTACTGTTGTATCATCAGCAAACATAATGCAATTATGGCTTACACAATTTGGAAGATCGTTAATGTAGATTAAGAATAAGAGTGGGCCCAAAATACTTCCTTGAGGCACTCCGAACTTATTATGTTTGGCAGTTGATTTGTACATTGCTTAGAACTATTTTGATCAACTTTTTGTATTTCTGTGTACTGTTGACGAAGGCAGTGTGGTAGAAATCAAAGAAATGTTTAATTTTAAAAATGTCCGTTTATTTACAAAATGTAACTAACAAAATATTCGACATATTACAGAAAGAAAATAATAAAGAAGTCAATAGATCAACGCATGGAAATTTACATTTGAAGATTAATTATTAATTCATAGAAATTAATGGAATGGGAGAAAATGATAACAATTTATTTTTCTCTAGTCTCAGCAGTCCTCTGATTAGTCTGTTCAACCGCTATTGAACTTTTAATCCAAAGATCTTAGTAATTCAATCCATCTTTGGTAATTATTATTTTTTATTCCTTCTGCCCGTTTTGACAGCGGTCGTTCAGATGTTGTTTATATTTTATTTATGAATACATTTACAAAAAAGAAAAACGACACCTCCATGCAATGTTTGTCTGTGCGCTCTGATTTGCCGGCGTCAAGTTCGGGGAAGAAGGGCCAACGCTGCGTCCAGCGGGCTGCACGCGCGGGATAGATTCGGCAAAATACTAGAGCTGAACGGGCTGGGCGACCCGCGTCACGCAGCGCAGCTCTTGTATTTTCCCCGCGCGTGCAGCCCGCTCGACGCAACGTTTGCGCTAAGGGAAACCTAGAGTTGCCAAATAGCTGGTCTTCAAATACATAATCAGAATGAGGAGGAATTAGACTTAAGAGAAAGCAAGAAATTATAAGACTACAGCTTTACGTAGAACTTTAAATTATCCAACTCTTGGCATTTGGCTTTTGTCGTTTCGCCACCCTTGACATTTATCTATTTCGGCATTTTGCCACTGAATAACATTTAACAGCATTAATCACCGGACTACTGAAACCAGACTGTATTGTGATTAAAAGTAACTACAAAACATATAATACCGCAATAAATATCTTACTAAACTGGTAGTAAGTAGCCTAGTTTCCAATCAACAACATTATAAACATTCAAAACAAAATACTGAATCAAAGTAATTGTTATAGAAAAGTCAAAAGTTCAAATAATTTTATTAGAGAGAAGAACCGATTTATGTACAAAATTGTAATTAGAAAATGTCTGTATTTTTTCTGCATACGATTGATTGTATTATAAATTTCAAAAATTCAAATTCACTGGTAATTTTGAGCTGGATCTACCAGATCTTAATCTAAGTAATAACTATAAGTTAGGTACTAAGTCACATATATATATTACTTAAACGTAATTGTGCCTAAGTAAAATGCAGGTATATATAGGCTAATCTCTTTCAAATTATAACGAATCTATTTAAAGTTTTTGTCAATTTCGCTAAGAAATTAAAATTCAAGGTATCAGTCCACAAACACCAAAATAAAAGAAAAAATTAATGTTATCAGACTACTAATTTGCCTTTTATAACAAATAAAAACAAGCGTAATGAAAACGGTTATTTTAATACATTCATCCAAAAGAGATTAAACCTATTCATACCCAATAAAACTAAGAGATTTCAAACATTGTCTGTCCAACCAGGTCGGGTCAAAATGTAAAAAGTATAAAAAAATAAATTTCAATAGTTGACAGATTGTAGATAATAATTGTAATGTAGAATAACCCGACGTCAGTAAACAGTACAAATACATCACGAATGTTTTTGCCTCCACGTGCTTCCATTTACACACACGTCACTCTGACACTTCCCGAATTTACAACTGGATCTGCAACAAACAAACAAACAGGATGGTAGATTCAACCAGAGAATTAATTACTAATTGATTATCAAATTTTTAAACACTTCCCGTGTGAGGTATACAGTTTTAGAAAACATGCTCAAGCGCGGGCAGGATTTGCAAAACTAACCCGGTAGATGGAGCCGTGCCACGTGCAAAATTGGCGGGCAAGGAACGAGCTGCGGTAGCGCAGATGGAAGAGGCGTCGTCACTAGTAATAACGAAAGTCGAAGGTTCAAATCCTACCCGCGCTTGAAAATTTTGCAAGTTTAAAAAATATATATTACAATTTCTAATAATATTATTATTAAATGTTAACGGCGTATAACAGCAGCCAATGTGGCGCAGTGGGAGTGCGACTGTCTGCGACGCAAAGGTTCCGCATTCGAATCACGTTGGGGCGCTCACATTGATGTTTAGCACTTTGTCAATTTGTTCCCAGTCTAGTTAGGACATTGCAGACTGAACCACCTGATTCTCCCAAAAGAAAGATGGTTCCGTGCTTCGGAGGGCACGTTAAGCCGTCGGTCCCGGTTGCTGTCTATGATTACTTAGACGGCGATCGTTAGACAACCATATGATCGTGAGGCCTTCTATTGGTAATAATAGGCGGTTGAAAAACTCTTGACACCAGGGTTCATTAGACCGTTAGACGACTCGGTGTCCCACACGAAAAGCTTTAAATAAAAAAAACCGTGCTGTTGGATTTAAGTTCTACACATGCCGATAGGCGGAGCGTAGGTATTTTGTTGCGTTCAATCGTACGTTATTATTTAAAAAATCTTAAAACAAATTAAAATTAATTTTAACAAGTTTCTAAATCCATTCTTACTCATTTCCATTTTTTTCAAGGTTTTTTTTGTTCCTTTATTGATACTGAAACTGCCCTGAAGCAATAGCACGCATTTAAATTAACACCCTGTATAACTAAGAATGAGTTGATGTACGAAAATTTGATAGAAAATAATAACTTACCCAATAATATAGTATTTATTATTCTAATCGCATTCTATGAAAATTAGATAAAAGCTATTAACTTACCCAATAATGTGGTATTTATTATTCTAATCGCTGTCGGATTCATCGCTGAATGTGTACTTCTTGGCAGCCTTGGCGCGAGCTACGGTCCGCGCGGGGGGCGGACTCGCGCGGAAACTCGCGTCTGATTCCTCGTCGCTTGAGTTCTTCTTCTTTGCCTTCTTTTTAGGGTTGGCCTTCTTTTTGTCCTGGGAAATATGTATTTGTTAAATTGGAATAAATTTTCATTCACAGTACTATATTACTGTGTTTTCGAATACACACATATTCTCAAAGCTAGCTACATCAATGACTGAAACCTGTGAATTTGAAAATTAGATGGTTATTCCAAAGTACATCGTTAGTCCAGCATACACAAGCAGAGTAGGCAGAGCGTAAACCGTCGGGAAAAACGAACATTTATGCCACGTCTGACCAAAATTTGAGGATCAATCAGAATTTAGTGTATCGCCATAGTAACAGGCTGTCAGCCCATCACCTAAAACTGCAATACACATGTAGCCAAATCAAAATAAATTGCAATACGGTGCGCAGCCCACATACAGCAGCAGTACTATTCAAGGCGAACCAACGAATGAATCTAGGAAGTAGGCAGCAGGATTCCTTGTGAAACCTTACATTGGACTCCATTCGGGAAATAAATTATCCTAACTCACCTTAGATTAGTGCTTTAACATTCCGTCAAATAACTTTTATAAAAGTGTAGAGGATATCTTAGACATGTCATGAACGATAATTTAAAATTAATAAGGTGGCGATCAAAACAATGGCGACTAAATTGATAAGAAAATTTTCGGACTTTGTCTCCTATACATTTCTAAACCTATTTGACGTAAAGTGACAGCGCTAATTTATGGTAATTTAAGTAATTTATTTTCCATATTAAGGCCATTTTCAGACATCATTACCATTATTTAATAGCAAAGGCTATACGACTTGAGGCCTCCTTATCATTTATTCATAGATACAGCCGCCATTCTTAAAAATAAAAAACGCATCTCACCTTTTTACTATCAAATATGCTGTCATCCTCATCGCTATCCAGGCTGGCGATCTTCGCGGGCCGTTTCTTCGGTTTCTCCGCTTTCTCCTTCACCACTTTCTCCTTCTTCGCTGCGAGCTTCTTCTTGGGGGGCGGGGTGGGGGGAGGTGAGGGGGAATTGGCGGGGGAGGGGGCGTCGTCGTCTGAAGACACGTTGTTGTGGTTGTTGTTGGGGGGTGCTTTGGGTTTCACAGGGGAATCCTTTACGTCCTCGATTAGTGAGTCGAATAGGCAATCTGGAACAGAAAATGTTTGTGTTTACAAAAAGTCATGTGATTTTGTAGCTGTTAAGGAATGAAATGAATCTAAGAGACAGCTATTAGGTAATCTGAGAGACCTGTTGCTTTGTATCGCGGTCTTAACGCATATCAGATTCCGTACTGCTAGAAAATCTTGAAATGCTCAAACTTTTCATGAATTGTCGTCATCGTTCGTCTAAACTTCGTCACTAAACTACTAAAAATCGTCAAATTCTAATCGCTAAAAAACTTGCAACGTTAAAAAATTGTAGCCCATGGATAACATGAGCTACTTCAACCGCGGGAAAATGTCTTATTAGTACGCTGTTTCATTGGCCGTGTGGTGCCGACTTAGAATAGAATCACCCCATTTCTACCCATGGATGTCATAATACGGAAGTGGGCAGCAGCGTTCCCTGTGAATATTCACAACACCTTTGAATCCTCCTTCTAAGCGCGGTGAGTATGGCAAATACCCACCGATAGGGTATACAGGTGTATATGACGAGTGTGGATGGGAATGTCGGAAGGGGAAGACCTCGACGAACGTACCTCGATCAAATCGGGGACGTGCTAAAGAAAGGTCAGGTCAAGAATACCCTAAACCGACGAGCGTGCATGAAGAGATTGATGAACGTAGTAAGTCGGAGGAAGTAGTCTCTGCCTACCCCTACGGGAAAGAGGCGTGATTTATGTATGTATGACGTGTGAAAGATAAAGAGACGTATCAAAGGGAGAGTAGATAGACTATATCAATATGGATGAACGTAAGAAGTTGTGTTGTGTTAAAGATTGTAAAGACGGAATAAAATAATTAAATTACAAGAATATGATAGTTTTACTTCGCCGCTCGCCGCCGCTTCTACATGTATGTATGTAGGGGGAGGGAGGTGTCCAGCAGTGGGCTGTTGGCTGGTACAGACCTGAGTCCATCTCGGCGGGTTTCTTGTTGGCATGCTTGTCGATGTGGAAGTCGTCGTCGCTGAGGGAGAGTGCGCGCGGGAGGTGTCCAGCAGTGGGCTGTTGGCTGGTACAGACCTGAGTCCATCTCGGCGGGTTTCTTGTTGGCATGCTTGTCGATGTGGAAGTCGTCGTCGCTGAGGGAGAGTGCGCGCGGGAGGTGTCCAGCAGTGGGCTGTTGGCTGGTACAGACCTGAGTCCATCTCGGCGGGTTTCTTGTTGGCATGCTTGTCGATGTGGAAGTCGTCGTCGCTGAGGGAGAGTGCGCGCGGGAGGTGTCCAGCAGTGGGCTGTTGGCTGGTACAGACCTGAGTCCATCTCGGCGGGTTTCTTGTTGGCATGCTTGTCGATGTGGAAGTCGTCGTCGCTGAGGGAGAGTGCGCGCGGGAGGTGTCCAGCAGTGGGCTGTTGGCTGGTACAGACCTGAGTCCATCTCGGCGGGTTTCTTGTTGGCATGCTTGTCGATGTGGAAGTCGTCGTCGCTGAGGGAGAGTGCGCGCGGGAGGTGTCCAGCAGTGGGCTGTTGGCTGGTACAGACCTGAGTCCATCTCGGCGGGTTTCTTGTTGGCATGCTTGTCGATGTGGAAGTCGTCGTCGCTGAGGGAGAGTGCGCGCGGGAGGTGTCCAGCAGTGGGCTGTTGGCTGGTACAGACCTGAGTCCATCTCGGCGGGTTTCTTGTTGGCATGCTTGTCGATGTGGAAGTCGTCGTCGCTGAGGGAGAGTGCGCGCGGGAGGTGTCCAGCAGTGGGCTGTTGGCTGGTACAGACCTGAGTCCATCTCGGCGGGTTTCTTGTTGGCATGCTTGTCGATGTGGAAGTCGTCGTCGCTGAGGGAGAGTGCGCGCGGGAGGTGTCCAGCAGTGGGCTGTTGGCTGGTACAGACCTGAGTCCATCTCGGCGGGTTTCTTGTTGGCATGCTTGTCGATGTGGAAGTCGTCGTCGCTGAGGGAGAGTGCGCGCGGGAGGTGTCCAGCAGTGGGCTGTTGGCTGGTACAGACCTGAGTCCATCTCGGCGGGTTTCTTGTTGGCATGCTTGTCGATGTGGAAGTCGTCGTCGCTGAGGGAGAGTGCGCGCGGGAGGTGTCCAGCAGTGGGCTGTTGGCTGGTACAGACCTGAGTCCATCTCGGCGGGTTTCTTGTTGGCATGCTTGTCGATGTGGAAGTCGTCGTCGCTGAGGGAGAGTGCGCGCGGGAGGTGTCCAGCAGTGGGCTGTTGGCTGGTACAGACCTGAGTCCATCTCGGCGGGTTTCTTGTTGGCATGCTTGTCGATGTGGAAGTCGTCGTCGCTGAGGGAGAGTGCGCGCGGTCGCTCCTCGTCTGACGGCGGCTTGTTATCGAGCAGTTCCACGTCGGAGCCCGACTCTGATGATTCCTCGCCGTCTTTGTACTTTTGTACCTAGAAAAAAAAATATGGTTCCTTAAAAGACAATAAAAGTTACAGTATATCATTTTTTATTTCAAGACTTTCGTTTAGAGATTTCATTGAATAAAAATGTTGTCTATGATTCATAGGTTCACCCAACTGAGATTCATCCGTAGTGTTAATGACGTTCGATACTTTAAAATCGTATTTGAAGAAGAGATTTAGGCTATCGAGAAGTAACTACTACAATTCTACGCAATTCTAGCAAATAAAAATTTATCATTATCATCATTATCATTACGTCATTAATAGCTCCTTTTGTTGTCACCTCGAAGCTGCCTACACAAAAATGCGATCGCCATGCGTCAAAGAATAAATGAGATATTTGTCATTAATCTCATTTATTTTTTGACATTAGGATTTATGTGTGGGCGGATTAAAGTACAAGATATTCTTACCTCCTCCATTTACTGTTAAACAAATCAAATGTGACTACTCTCTATTGTGAACGGATTTGTTACTTTCGTACTACCCCAATTCTACCCGTGGTGGGTGTAGTTGTAGCGACCTCTGGGAATTACTACAAGAAGCTCACTCACGTGGTTCACAAGCAAGCTAGACGCAACAGAAGTTCTCTACATATTGGCAACATGGCGCCAAGTGACAGGACATAAACGCGGTATCGAAGTGTCCATTTTAATTTAATTTTACGAAATTATTTAATTGTAATTTAATGTAGCGTCTGACTCATCTTTGCATACCAAAGTGTATATTGGTTGAATATGTGATACTAAAAAATATTTACCTACCATCATTGTGAACCATATTTACTGCAAATAAAATTCATCATTCATTCATTCACCGCGCACTTCATATACAGGGTAAAATTTTACTAGTAAATAAGTAACAAAAATCATTTTGAGTTTCCATAGTAACCCCTCAGCTGATCGGCAATTTTGTATAGGAGGTCCAAATTTTTTTTTCATATTTCGACCATGTTCCATGGAGTAAGTTGTTGCTTATCACCAGCCAGTCTTGAGATTTCGCTTTCGGTCACTTTGACCCTGTGTAGGCTGACATTCTACTAGTGTAGTGACCGATAACGAAAACTCAAGACGGGTTTGTGATAAGGAGAAACTGCCTCCAAAGAACATAGGTCGAAATATGAAAAAAAAATGGATTTTCCACACAAAATTTCTGATCATTCGGGTTATGACGATTATATGTTCCTTGGGGAAACTTTTTCAGTATCGATCACTAATTAAAATTTCCTCCGATATACAACATCCAATCTTATCCAGGTGGACCAGTCGGTCCCCTGGCCACAACACCCGGCCGGGCAGGGTAGCTACCCTCATAACTCCTTTTATACTATCATAAAAATAATAATAGTATAAAAGCGACATTAATCCATCTTGGGGGTAGAAAACAGGCTTTGAATTCGATTACAGCTACAACCGCCATTGCAACGTGATGAGTACACAATCATAGAAAAGAGTATGAGTAGAGCATGTCCAGTATCAGAATGTTATAGCTGTATAGCAAGGCCTTCTCACCCGGGCTGCCCGGCTGGGCGGTGCCGCAGCCCGGAAGGTATTATGGCTGTTAATATTATATTAAGATAAGTTAGTTAGTAAAAGCCGTGTGATGCCGGCTTAGAATAGCGTCACCCCATATCTTACCCATGGGTGTCGTAAGAGGCGACTAAGGGACTCGAGGGTGTGTATTGCGATTTTAGGCGACGGGCTGACAACCTGTCACTGTAGTGATACACTGTTATCTGATTGACCCTCAAACTTTTGTCAGACGTGGTGTTAATATCCGTTGAACGGCCGTTAACACTCTGCCTACCCCGTAAGGGATATAGGCGTGATTTATGTATGTATGTATGTATGTAGTTAGTAAAAGTAAGGCCATCCCAATAAGCCATATTTGACAGCTGTCATATCCTTACTAAAAGATATGCCAACAAAGGGAAATGGATCATCTGCCATAGCATTAGCAGGATTCTGTCAGCTGTCAGATATGGCTTATCAGGTTGTTGGTGTACTATACAGTGGCTTACTTTAGTGGCAGCCCTGCGTGGCCCGGCGGCTCGTTCGCGCGGCGCGGGCGCGGTCGCGGGGAGCATCTCCGCGTCGGAGTTCGATTCCGAGCCCGAGTCGCTGCCACTGAACGTCATGCGTTTCTGGAAATCATCAATAATCACTCGTCTGTCGCTTCATACTATAACAATTTCATTGGTTTTGAATTTTATTGTGGGTAGTTAAGGTTCAAAATTGTTGTCCGGCTCCCGGTACGTGACAGACAAGCGGTTAACTGTTTATTAGTGGACTGCAATAGGCTGATGTATGTATACAAGGTGTAAGGGACAGCCCTCCGAATACTGATAGGGTGCATTCAGACCATGAAACTGAACAACTTCCCATAAATCAATATTTTAGGAAACTACAAAAATCTTTTGACTTCCCATAGTACATGCAGTCAGCTGATTGTGGTTTTGTATGAGAGGTTGATTTTTCTTTGTCGTTTCCTGACATATGTTTCTAGAGGAAAGTTGTTCAGTGTCACGGTCTCTGTCAGTATTCGGAGGACTGCTCCTTACACCCCATATAGGATGAAATTTTACTAGTGACCGATATCGTAATCTCAAGACAGGCTGACAAGAAAAAACTTTCCCCAAGAAACATAGGTTGAAACATGACAACAATAATTTCAGCTTTTACAATTTAAATTAGCTAAGATTTCTCATGTTATCTTGTGATAGGATAAGTTTAAGTAATGGTACCTTCTTAGGCTCTTTCTTGAAGACGAGTTTGCTCTGCTTGAGTCCGTCTCCCTTCTCTTTCTCAGCGGATTTGTTTGCCTTTTCTGGTTTATCTGCCTTCTCTTTCTTCACGCGCCCTTTTGGTTTTTTCTCCTGGCTCGAGGGACTGATGCCAGCTGGGTCATCCTGGAGACAAAAATCAAAAATTTAAAAATTATCAGCAAAACTTGTGACTGACAGTATTTGTGATTATATAAGTAAGCTTAGTCTTAATACAAGCAATAGTTGAGATAAAAACGAAACTATTTTTGTGTTTACTAAGTCAAATTTGTGACCACAAATCATAACTTTTGATAATAAAGTCAAAACTTTTGACGTTCAGTATTTATTTTTTCCATGTAGTTTGAATTAGTTATACAAAGTCAGAATTTGTGATCAGTCAAACATCTGATCACAACACAAGGTCAAATTATGTGACCACAAAGTCAGAATTTAAAAGTTAAAGAATTAAAATTTGTGATTTCACAAGCAGGGATTGTATAACCGAATTTTTTTCGGTTGAAACGGTAAACGGTATGACGTCATACCGAAATGTTACGATACCATAAAGTTTCGGAACCGGAAAATTGTTGCTACCGCAAATTTACCGGTACCGGTATTTTTATGGTACCTAAACCGCTATCAAAAGGGTTTTGCAAGGTCATCTCCGACAATTCGGCCACCGTAGCCTACGCTGCGTTGCCGTTCCGTGCATGCGGTCTAAGGGCGAATGCCGCATCAAGCAGATTGCCCGCGCGTGTTGACTTGACAGAGCCGCCATTCGTCTAACCCTATTGAATTAAAAAGGCGCATCGGGCCTAGGTAGCTTGGTAGGGGAAGAAGTCGTCGTGTTCGTTTCGTACGGGTTGTACTGCTTTAATTAAGCGTACGTACGGTTGTGTGCATCAAAACTTGTCATCGATCAACGTATATTACTTGTCTGATTTTCGGTCGGATCAAATAGTAAATAAGTGGGATCATTTGAGGCTCAGGTTTCTAAGGTTCTAAAGTGGCACTAGGTCGGAAGATTTAGATTGGCTGTAAATTGAAAGGTTCTATTTTGACTGAAGTGCCACCAAATGAATGTCAATAAAGTTAAAAATCGTTTGTAATAGTTAATTGGGAAAGGTTGAATCTGTTTAATATTATGTCGTCATAATTTGATGAGGTAAGCCAGGGTCAAATGATGACTTCAAAATATAGCATGCGTTGTATAGAGCAATGTATTCCCCTTCTAAGGATCCCTATTTGAGGACCAAATATTCCAAGATTTTGCAGATGGAAATGGGTTTAAAATCTTAGTCGAACAGGCAAGCCTTTAAAATCTTCTTGATTTTGATATTTTCTCATTCAGGTATCACCGAAAATACCATACTATACATGAAATGTGTAGTTTGATAATATTCAGGCGTTAAAAATTTTCCATGTCCTTTCTTACTGTCTAACCTATGTTTCTGCCAAATGACATTTAAATCGCTGCCACTCTTAAGGGTCGCGAGTTTACAGGGAAATATATGCAAGGAAATATGTTGCGCGCAACGCGGTCGAAATTTCCAAGCGGCTGAGGCGGCGGCAGCCGCGACCGCGCCGCGCGTGAAGTCACTGTGCAGAAGTAAATGTATGCAACGAATTATTTCGAGCGGCTGGGTCGAACTCCGGTGGCTCTGTGGTGTATGGTGACAAATCTTTCAGTATGTTTGGTATGGTATAGAGCGTAGGTTATAATTATAATGAATGGACTGGACTAAGGATATTAATAATGTCACAGAAAAATTGCTATTTTCAATACTACGTGCATACAAATATTACGCCTTTATCCTTTGCGGGCTAGGCAAAGTGTTAACGGCTGTAAAATACGGTCGCTATCGCCACGTCTGACACATATTTGTGTGCCGTTTCAGAAAAAAACGTGTATCACAATAGTGACAGGTTGTCAGTCTGTCGCTAAAATTGTATTACAGTCCCTTACTCGCCTCTTATGACACCCGTGAGAAAGAAATGAGGTAATTCTATTCTAAACTGGCATCATACAGCCGATTTTCAATACAAGGTGGTAGTAAAATAAACAACAAAATAAAGGTACGTGCAATTATCTCGAAAACAGTACGTCTCAGCGAAAAAATAACAAGATTTTCAAAACCCCTTTAAAATCCCTCAAATTACTAATAAACTTAAATGTCATGACCTTAGGTTGACCTTGACCTTAAAATGATCGAAGTTATCATACATATTTTTTACTTTCATTGCTCCCACGTTGCTCACCGTTCTCCCTGCTTCGCTCGTTCCCCAAATAAACCGCTCCGCCTTTCTATATCCTTTCCCTACCTGCCCCCCCACCCACAAAGTTTAAAATCACTTGCATCAGGTAAATAACTGCATTATTGAACTAATATGGTATATTTCGGCGATACCTTTCAACTTGACTCAGAGAATTTCAAAATCAAGAGCACTATTTAAAGCTTGCCTCTTAGATTAAGGTTCTTAAATCCATTTCCATCTGTAAAATCCTGTAATTTTTGGTCTTCAAACAGGGATATTTAGAAGGGAAATTTATTGCTCTATACAACACATGCGATATTTCGGAGTTACCATTTGATCCTGGCCTACCTTAACCTCATCAAATAATGACAACATAATACTTAACAGTGTTGACCTTTCCCAACTAACTATTACAAACGATTTTAAACTCTATTGGGTCTGTAGGCTTCGGATCAGATGGGGGCTTGCCGTTTCCTTTGGGAAGAACAACAAGTTGGCTGATCTTCCATGCGTCTGGGAAGAACCAACCTGCAAGCAACTCGTGTACATGAGCAGCATCTCACTGCTACTAACCTTCCAGGCGTGCTTGATGATTCGGGCTGTATGAACTGTCGGGCGTCCGTACCAGGTGCAGTGTTGGGAGTTCCTTGATGATGTTCTCGAGCGTCTCGAGATTTGACGTTCTGGAGTCGTCACACGCGGTGGCGACGCGGATCGCGCGATGATGGGCCGTGTCCCTAGAGGGATCGTCATCCGGGCAGTGTGCCGTCAACAATCCAGACATTGTTCCGTCCGTAGTAGTGGTGTAGGCCTGAACCAGGTCTACACAATGGGGCACAATCATGGGTGGACGCGACCTTCCGGAGTCCGCCTAATACGCTAGCCCCCATGTGTCTTCATTCCCAGAATTTGCCACCGAGCGGAAATTGTTGATTTCAGCGAGCCTCATTGCATTTTTGTACTGCCCCACTTTTAGCCCACAGAATGGTGAGTAAATGTCCCATGATTAGGGCTGCGTCGCTTTCTTGCACTCTGCCAGTTACGGCGCGCTGCCGCGACTCCCCTACGCACGTGGTCTAACGCAGGGTTCCACCACTTATAGCCGTTAGCACCGCCGTTTTCTCGGATACCGAGACATTTGTAAGAAGACGGGCTGCTTGCAGCCATCTCCTGCAGCAACTGCAGCTCATCCTCCTTCTGGCAAAAACCTCTGTTATGGCCCTGCTTTCAGCATCTACGTCATCTGACATGGCTAAGCGGTCCGAGCCGAGGCGCTAGACCGATAACTTAGTCGTAATAGGTGCTGATTAACAACCCTGCACGCTTTTCGTACGTGAAAAATCCGGAAAAGTAGAAAATTTATGGGAGAAGAGTGCGATTTGAGGCGTCTATATATGACTGGGTATCCTGTTCAAAACTGGGATGTAAACCGTTGGTCTGTATGCCTCTACGATCCCGAGAAAACGCTTCTAATGTTTGGTGCCAAAAAAGGGGTTTTTGGGACGCGGCAGCAAGAAGGGGGGCAGGGTGGTTTGTGAGTTCTTCTTGTTTTGGCGCAGCCGTTGATGAAAACGCGGTGCGAATCGGACCAGCCGTTCCCAAGAACTTAGGGGTCAAAAAATCGGCAGGGGGAACGGGAGGGCAAGGAGGAGGGGTTCGACGCACACATTTTTTTTAAGAGTTTGAGTGACAGCCCCATGTCACAATTGCCAGGTATCAGTGACACCTGCCAAACAGCACATTTTACATCAAGTCACTTTGACATGCGAAGCACGTGGGGCCAACGCCCAAAGTGAAAGCGAACACGACAACATAGAAACAAAGAAAACGTTAAAACCGCGTGGAAGGTAGGTCTGACAACGTC
The DNA here is from genome assembly GCA_027580185.1 of Tuta absoluta. NCBI lineage: Eukaryota > Metazoa > Arthropoda > Insecta > Lepidoptera > Gelechiidae > Tuta > Tuta absoluta. The sequence goes on along the minus strand of JAQAHW010000023.1, from coordinate 4,151,152 downwards.
GCTAAATACATCGCGCGCACTCCTTTTTTCGATATCAAAATTAATACCGGTTAATAAAGGTTAAATTAATTTATAACGCTACAGGTATAAAATAATGGTACCGTAATTTTTTACCGGTACCATAACCTTTATCATAACCTTTATCCGTCTACCTTTAAAAAGTATACCGGTACCGTTATTATACCGGTAGCTTAACCCTGTACCTTAACCTAAAACGATCCCTGTTCACAAGTATTCACATCACAGTATTGTATTGCGAAAGAAGTATGCCAGGATCGTAGTAAGTGGTGATATATGTATGTATATTTTAGGTATAACTTACCGGATCGTATTCTTTCTTGGTCTCCTTCTTGATCTTGGCCTTCTCAGCGGCTTGTATCCTCTTGATGAGATCTTCAGATATTTTAGGCTCGACGCGGCGCCCGTGGTCCGACGGCGCTATCTCCATTAGAGATTTACGCCCCTTCTTGTTGGCAGCCTGTAGGAACAAAGAAGTTTATATTAATAAAGTTTAGATTATGTCCCACTGTAGAGCAAAGGCCTCCCTCTTCTTCTTCCACTTTCCCATATCTACTGGGACGAGCACGTTTTCGAAGATTACTATTGCATACATACATATATATATCACGCCTATAATCCCTTACGGGGTAGGCAGAGCGTAAATGGCCGCAAATAACGGACATTTACGCCAAGTCTGACTAATATTTGAGGGACATTCTGAAAATTATGTATAGCCATAGTGACAGGTTGTCAGCCCATCGCCTAAAATTGCAATACACACCATCGAGTCCTTTAGTCGCCTCTTACGATTTCCACGGGTAAGAAATTGGGTGATGCTATTCTAAGCCGGCATCACACGGCGCTTACTATATTACTATTGCATCTGGATATTATTTCATGAAATTTAACAATATTAGTAAAAACGACAGTACCTTAAACCTCTCCATCTTTTGTAAGCATTTGAACAAAGAAATGCAGTTGAATAATAAATACAGTTTATGGCATAACTTGTTGTACGAATGACATCATATATTTTTTTTGTAGATAATATTTACAAAATCGCCTTAAAAGTACAAAAACCCAAAAGACAAAGGTGTATCTCTACGAGTAGTCACATACTCACATTAACATTCTGTCAGAAGAGAAAAAATGGTTGTGCAGATTTGGTCATTCCGCGACGAGGATATTTTGCTACAGTGAACATTTTGAGACATACATTTTGGATGGTATCATACCTGAGCATGTATGAAAAGATTGATGCATGTTGAAGAAGCGAAAGAGGTGTGTCAGGATCGTAGCAAGTGGAAAGATGTAGTCTCTGCCTACCCCTATGGGAAAGAGGCGTGATTATATGTATGTATGTATGTATCATACCTGAGCCTTGGAGGTCTTCTTGTTGCTGGTGGCTTCTTCTTGCCTCTCCTTCTCTTCCACATCCTCCAGCTTCAGCAGTAGAGCATCCAAGTCCTCGCGCCAGAGCATGGATGGGGTCTTCGCTCTAGAACAGGCAGTAGAAACATGTGAACAATGGCACGAGAAAACGATTAACTTGGTGTCAGTATAAGAATGAGTCGGGCCATTCCTTGACTCGGTGTCGAACCAAGATAGTTTGCCGTGTGATGCCGGCCTAGAAAAGCATCACTCCTCTTCCAATATACTACCCGTGGATGTCGTAAAAGGCGAATGAGGGATAAATTCACCCAGGAAATGGGCAACAGCATTCCCAATCAATCATATGCTTGCCAAGCGCGATGAGCATGGCAATAGCCTCCCCAACAGGGAAAGGCCCAGGTCCAGCTTTGAACTGTTGTGGTTGTCAAGTTTACATCCCGCACGATTACTGTCGTCGATCGATAGGTGACCCGATTCCTAGAAACGTATTTTATTGTATTGTTTTGAGTTATCAAAACTATCGATTAGTTGTGGATGGGATTTTGAAGCTGAAAAGTATCGATGTTTCGCCAACTCTACATACGCTAGGATATAATACAATTTTTTCTTCGATTTTAGCTCCGGGTCTTTTAAACCTACACCTGACTGGTTGGTGGGCCCGGCTTAGGCTAACGCGTTGTTCTGGGAAGAACGTATTGAACTGAATTTACCCGGCACGTGCCGGTAGTTTCCAAAATGGGGAACAAATGAGGGACCTCCGCGTTATTCCACATAGGTTTTAATGGTAGGGAGACCTAAGTGGATATGGAGGTTGTCATACTGACTTGAGGGTCTGCAGTTCGGAGAGTTTCTGGTCCCTCTGTTTGAGCAGTTCGTCTTTCTTCTCCTTGGTGAGCATCCACATGGACATGCCCAGCAGGTAGTTGAACTTCTTCACTTCCTTCAACTGCTGGAACGCTTTCTCTGTAAAACAATTTAAATTCGAACGTAAGTTGTTCGTAAGTACTAATGAAATGAAATAAAAATGTAGACCATGCAACGGCAGATTATGACGTGTGATGTCGGCTGAGAATAGCATCACCCCAATTTCTTTCCCGTGGGTGTCATCAGTGGGGACTAATTGACATAAGGGTTAAATAAATATATTAAAATTTCAAGCGATGGGCGAAAACCTGTCACTATGGCGATATACGCCAATTTTCTAAATGACCATCAATTAGTTTTTTCCGGCTGTCGCTCAGCCTACCCCGCAAGGAATATAGGCATGAATCTGTTTGTACGTCATTTTCGTAAATGTCGAATGAGCCTAATGTGTTTTCTTTCTTTCTTTCTTTTTTTTCTTTCCTATTTTAAAAATTCCATCCACCATCATAGATTATAATTGTCTACATCAAGTTGACAACCTATCAATATGGTGATAAGCAAATTTTCTGAACGACCCTCAATTTGTTTTTTCTGGCTGTTTGCGCTCTGCATACCCCACAAAGGATATATGCATGATTATGTTTGTACGCTATTTTCGAAAATGTCGAATGAACCTGTTGTAAAAATTCCATCTACCATCATAGATTATAATTCTATAGTTACATAGAGATGCGATATGACATGTTACCTGGATCAACAGGTTTCCCCTTCTCCGTTTCAGGTTCTGGCTCCTCATCAGACTCCTCAGGCTCGTCTTCCAGAGCGGTGAGACCTTGCATCTTAGACGCTCGCTTTTTCCACTCGGCAATGGGGTCCGGAGCGTAGCCTGAAAACAATATACAATTAGTCAAAGATATAGTTAAAGAGATGCCGTGTGATGCCGGCTTAGAATAGCATCACCCTATTTCTTACCCATAGGTGTCGTAAGAGGCGACTAAGGGACTCGAGGGTTAGATGTATATTGCAATTTTAGGCGATGGGCTGACAAACTGACACTATAGTGATACACAGTTATCTGATTGACCCTCAAACTTTTGTCAGACGTGGTGTTAACGCTCTACCTACCCCGTAGGGATATAGGCGTGATTTATGTATGTATGTATGTATGTATAGTAAAAGAGAACTTGTCAAAGGGTCCATAGGGATCACACGCATTGCTTTCACTATGGTTTATCGGTTGGTATAGTTAACCCGATTGACTTTAAAGAGTACTTAGTTCCCAGTACATATGCAAACGTTGATTAGATCATTGGAAAACTTGAACATCGCTTATCAATTCGTTCATATCAGGGACCGTACAGGTGTTAATGATTGGGTTTAATGTATGGGTTTACTCTCTGTAGTGTTTACATCGAACATTCGCACACATTCAGTTCGCTAGTAGCTGTCACTACGATTGGACGTAAGTTGTAAGTGCCTTATATCTACCAATACTAATGCGTGTTTGATCTTTAACCCTTACATGAAGCCCACGACATTACTCTCCATATTCGTATCTCGTCAAAACCCGTTTAAAAGGATTTTTAAAGCGTTATCTTAAACAATTTCAAAACCCCTTCAAACCACTATTCTTATAGAAAGGGTTACCTTTCGGCTTTCAAATAAATTTGATCCCTGCATGTCACATATACGGACTACTATTGTCCGCGCAATACATGGCGACGAGCCGGTTGGGTAGCAAATGATTAATTGCAGTGCGATATATAATAAGAGTGAACAGGCTTCTTCTGGGTGAGCTCGCTCCATCTTAGACTCTGTCTCTGTCCTATGACCTAGACTGGAGTCAAGAGCAAACCCATCATTAATAAAAAATGAAAATAAGTATGTGAGTTTTAGAAAAGGGTTCCCTTGCAGATTAACTTGAAACAAATGAAACAGTAACCAGTAGAAGTAGGAAGTCATTTTACTTGTGATATTCAGATATGGGGTTGGAAAATTAAGCCCTTAACGAGTCCCCGGTTCACACATCGCAAAGAAGATCGTGTCGTTCGTCGACTGAGCGTTAGTAGACTCGCGACAGCACACATGTGCGCTTAACTGTGTAAGTATTTACCCTATTTTATTCTCTTTCTTTCTTTTCGTGTGGGACACCGAGTCATCCAACGACCCGAAGAACCCTGGTGTCAGAGTTGTTCAACCGCCTTCTTCTAGTAGTAGGCCTCTGACATGGTAGTGTAACGACCGCCGTCTAAGTAATCATAGACAGCAACCGGGACCGACGGCTTAACGTGCCCTCCGAAGCACGGAACCATTTATTTTTCAGACAATCAGGTGGTTCACCCTGCAATGTCCTAACCAGACCGGGAACAAATTCACAAAGTGATAAATATCAACTTTGTGAGTGTCCCACCGAGAATCGAACCCGGAAACTTTGCGTCGCAGGCAGTCGCACTACCACTGCGCCACATCGGTCGTCTATTTTATTCTAAAATGTATTTACGCTTTTTTTTTCTTTTATTGTTGAATGTGTGTGTGTTGTTAATTATGCAATAAACGTTTAATCAATCTATATATCTAATCCATTTTCATTTCATCAGATTGACTCGCACGACTCACCTCTCTTGATGAGTTCCTCAACCATGGCTTTCCGCTTCTTGTTCTCAACCACTAGCCCCTTGTCGCACTTCTCCAGTATGAACCTGGCCTGGTTTGACAGCTTGTCAGCCTCGGCTTGCAGCTGCCCCTCCAGGTAGTCCTTCCTGCGTCCGTAGTATTTGACGCGCAGCTCGTAGAATGTGCGCAGGATCTCTTCTACTTTGTCGTATCTGTAAAGAAAACAAAATATTAGATTACATTACATTTTGCATTTACATACATACATCACGCATATATTATATTTTTTTTATATTATTTGCTTGACATACCTATTGTGATTGTTATTTTACGAATGCTATTATTATGAATTGCCTACTACTTTTATTTTCTATTTTTTCTTTGACTTGTTACCAAATTATTATTATTTTTAAAATTAACTACTTTTAATTTATTTTATATAATGTATAAATTTTCGCATGCCATAATTTGCAATGCCCTATGCAAACAGGGTTCATGTACTCATGCTATGTTTATAATTTATAAGATCTTTTATATTGTACATGTAAGCAATAAATAAATTGAATTGAAATATATCCCTTGCGCCTTACGGGGTAGGCAGAGCGTAAACAGCCGTAAAACAACGGACATTTACGCCGCGTCTGACAAACATTTGAGGATCATTCGCAAAATTGTGTATAGTGACAGGTTTGCATTTATGTATATCTTTTTGTGTAATTTTATACAAAGGAGAAAAATTCCGTGAATCTGAACTGTTAAGAAATAGTTCCAGTACCTACATAGCTCTTACGATGAATTTCACCGATCGAGAATACACGATAGCTCAGTGGTTAAAACATCGGCTCATTGGAGTTCGTCGGGTTCGAACCCATTCATATTAAAACTTCAGATCCATTTATTCGTAAGTGACAGCCAACGAAAAGAGACTGCTACATAAGCTGTCATGTTCAACTTAAAGATCATGAAATTAACATTGACCGCAGAGATCAGAAAAGAATCCTACGAAAACATTTGACCTTGACCTTGGCCTACAAAGAAGGTCGATCAAAGTTCAAGATCAAATATAAAAGGTCAAATACGCTTACTTATTCAACAGCAGTTGTGATCAAAAGCATTCATCGTCATTTGTAGCTTGAAGGTGTTTGCCCAATGATTCGGCGATGAAATTGGCGGTTCGTGTGTCTTGCCAGAAGTGAACTTGACTGTACCATACAGGGCGATATTTGACCTTGACCTTCAAAGATCCTTCAAATATATAACTTAATTCAAAGCACTTACTTGTTGAGGCAGCAGTTGTGGTCAAAAGCGTTCATGCAGGTCATGGAAATTGTGGTCTGAAGCTTGAAGACTTTGTGTATGCCTTCCGCTTCCACTTCAGCTAGCTTGCCGGGGAGTAGAGACACCACGAAGCGTACTGTCGTGTCTGTGTTGTATTCCTAGATAACAAATGGAATATTGTGAAAATATTGTCTCTAAGATCAAATGCAGTTTTTAGGGGTAGTGTAATTGAAAAGTTAAAAGCCATTTTCATGATATTTCATTGAATTAACATAACCCTAATCTCTTCAAAGTAAGTGTGAACAGGCTTCAAGACTCTGTCTCTGTCCTATGACCTAGACTAGAGTCAAGAGCAAACACATACAACAAAAAAAAAACATACATATCTGACGCCTAGGTAAGCAGAGCGTAAACAGCCGTAAAAACGAACATTTGACGTAAATATTCTGACAAACATTCGGAAAAATTTAATATTAAATTAAATATTCAATAAATATATCCAGAACCAAGGTTTTCGACGATGGCTAGATCTGACAAAAGGACGTTACGGCCACGCCGCCTTATGCTCTGGTCGACTTGCTGCTAACTGTGCTCTAAGATGTGATTGATTTTAACATTTTTTAATTCACAATACCATTCTACTTACTCTATATTCCGATATGACTGGCTTCACTTTATCCGTCCCCAGCATGGGTTCCAAGACGTTTTCTTTGTAATTCTGCGTCCACACTCCGACCGGAAGTTCAGTGATCTCGATCTTGTCGCCCGGCAAGATGGCCGCCTCGCCGGAAATGACGTACTTGTCCCCGAAGCCTTCGATGGTGCCGCGGAAGTTTTTGTACCACGGGTGCATTGGCACCGGGTCTTCACCGTCTAGCATGCGGCTGGAAAGAAATAATCAATAGCTAGAAAACGACTGAGTCATGTTTGATGACGGCTTAGAAAAGCATCACCCCATTTTTAACTGTTGGTAGATGTACTATGGATTATTTTTCACTCACAGTGCTATATTATTTTATAAATAAAATAAGAAATTGAAATTCGTAGATAGATATCGTAAATGGCGACTATTGTATGGCCGTTCCAATAAGTCGTATTTGACAGCTGTCAATTTGTGATAATACTATGCCAGTTTCCTTTGTTGACATCTCTTTTAGTATGGAGATGACAGCTATCAAATACGACTTATTGAAACGGCAGTACTTTAACGGATCAATGCATACAGGGAATAGTTGGCAGCGTTTTTTGTGAACACAGCATTTTGCACTGCGCTCTCTAATCTGTCTACCTAGTAAGTATGGCAATTCCGCCTAATAGGGAGAGACTAGTAGGGATAATGCTTCTAACCAAAGTAAACTTCGCTATCAATCTGGCAATTTTTATTGAGAGATCTGATCTGAGAATAAATTTTTACACACACATAGCACGCCTATAATCCCTTGCGGGGTAGGCAGAGAGTAAAAGGCCGAAAAAAACGGACATTTACGCCACGTCTGACAAATATTTGAGGGTTATTCGGAAAATTGTGTATCGCCTAAAATTGCAATACACACCCTCGAGTCCCTTAGTCGCCTCCTACGACATACAACTACGACAGTTTTTAACCGAGGGTAAATAGTTTCAAAAAAAATTCTTACCGAAGGTTGTGTACAATATCCCTTGGACTATAGTTGGGTATCTTCGTGGACCAGCCAGTACCGATACCCTCGGCGCCATTCACCAACACCATGGGAATAATCGGTAAGTAGTAGACAGGTTCAATCTTCTGGTTGTCTTCGAATTCGTGCTGTAGATAAATAAACAAGACTCATTTTAAAACCGAAACAATATGATGAAAGATTTGTAGGATATTCTTCCGACACTCTCAATAAGCCATATATGACAGTTGTCAGTTTCATACTAAAAGAGATGTCAACAAAGGAAAATGAACCCTCTGCTATAGCATTAGCACGAATCTGACAGTTGTTAAATATGGCTTATTGATAAGACAACTTAGCTGAAATAAACTTATTTTGTTTTATTCTTGCTGGTTGATTTAAATACAATGCAGAAATTTTATATGTTAAGCAGTGGTGAGATAGAACTGTGAAAATCAAGGTTAACATTGAAAAGACAATGCCAACAGTGATTTAAACATTGGAGACGAAACGAATATCGTAGACTTTTTCTTTGCATTTATGAAGATCAACCTCGTAAATGGTAACAAGGTGAAAATATTACGCGGACTGTCCGAATCCTTGCCTTCACACAGCCTGATACCGATCAAATTTTACTGTAATGACCTTTTGGGGTCAAAGTTAACTTACCACAAGCAGATGAACATCATGGGGGTGAAAGATCAGCCTCGTTAAAGTTATATAACGGGGACTGGCCGAATCTTTACTTATACTAGGTCTGCTATTTCTTTTTAGAAATAAGCTGACCTATTGTGTATTGTTCTTTATGTAATGTCTTGTGTTATATTGTGTACAATAAACGTTTAAATAAATAAATAAATTAGAAATTAGTATCAAACTTACTAAATTATTTGACCTTTTAAGTTCAAGGTCAAGGTCAACTCACCACAAGCAGAGGGTCATCATGGGGATGGAAGATCAGCCTTGTCAACGGAGACATCAGAGTGAAGATATAACGGGGACTGGCCGAATCCTTGCCTCCACAAAGTCTGGTACCGAATTGACCGCGTGGCTCTAGGAGATTAATGTTGTTTGAACCGACGTAGTTTTGAGCCAAGTTCACGATTGTCATGGCTAGTGACTGTTCACCTGTGGACGACAAAAAGATAAACATTTCAATATTTTGAGGTTGAGAGAATTTTGTATGCTAGTAATTACTGATATGTATCTCTTAAATATGATATATTAATTGAAAAAGCATTGAGCTGTCCATTGCTGGACATTGGCCTCCTCCAGTCACTTCCGTAGACCACAATTTGGTCCGACTGCTTGAAACTTAACTAACGTTCGTTATCCCGTTCGTAACTTTTAGTGGGTCATCGGTCCATCTAAGCGCTTTCCAACTCATGGCTCACCACTTTGTAACTTATAATCCCAATTGACATGACATGAAATAACGGTGCCAAAGCGTAATTTTTAGCACCTTTACAATTTCACAAGTACATAATTTCATAAATGATACGTACCGTGATGGTAAGCGGAGTGTTCTGCAACTGAACCAGCCAGTTGCGCAACTTTGACCTCTCGCTTGTCGTTACGCTTTATGCAGGTGAAGATCACCTTACGTTGGCCGGGCTTCAGACCGTCTATCATTGATGGGATTGACCTAGAGGGAAAAATATTGATTTAAATTGTTGTATAACATTTGTATTTATTCAATGTAATCGATACTCTATGAAAGTTTTTATATGACAAAGTAATTAACGCAATTTTCCGCAAAGAAACTCATAACATCAAAGAAAAAGGTGGGTGGAAAATCAGTTACTAAGAAAAAATAATACATATTGACTAATTCTGATTGGCAAAAAGACTTAATGTAAGAACATTCTTTGGTAACTTGTAGGTAATTCCTTACCTAACATTATCGCCGTTTGAGAAGAGAACCAGCTCCAAATTGACGAAGTCGGAATACGTCACAGCCTTAGTTTCCTTCGTGTACAGATATCTCTCCGGCAGACCAATCTCCTTTCGTCTTTTAACTTCGTCCATATGGCTCGTCAGCCATTCCTTACGTTGATCCGCACCTTTCTTGGAAAAGGCCAGTTCAATATGGTGATCGTCTGTAGGGCCGGCGTACTTGAAGCGAATCCTGTGTCGCTCCATAGCTTGAAAGTATTCCTTAGCCTCCTTAGATGTGGAAGTACCCAAACCCTTGTAGTATTTGATGTTGTACGTGTGATGGTTTTCCGTATCGCGCTTCCATTCCTCGAATTCCGGTAGCGAATAGAAAGAGATTTCTTTGTCCTTCTTCGTGGCTTTCACGATGGGCGTAATAAACTCCTCTAAGAATGGGAGTTTAAGTAGTTCAGGCCAGTTGTGGTGGATGAAATTGATGATTAAACCTTTGATGTGGGATCCGTCTTGATCCTGATCGGCCATTATCATGCACTTGCCGTATCGCAAAGACTTTAAATCATCCACAGTGTTGTATTTCTTCTTGTATTGAAGACCGAGGATTTTGATCAAGTTGTTGATTTCGACGTTCTCAAGTACTTGTTTGTGTGAAGCGTCGCGAACGTTTAGAGGTTTACCCTTGAGCGGGAACACGCCGAAATGATCTCTGCCTACTACACTGAGTCCTGACACAGCTAAAGTCTTGGCTGAGTCTCCCTCAGTGAGAATCAAAGTGCAAAGATGAGCATTCTTCGTTCCTGCTTCGTTTGCGTCTTCCAATTTCGGTATACCCTTCAGTTTACTCTGTTTTTTCCCTGAAGTCTTCACCAATTCAGCTTGAGCCTTGAATTTAGCCCAGGTCAATACAGATTCGACTAAACCACATTTGGCCACGGCGGCCACGAATTTCTCGGAATAGTTGCATTTGGAACCGAAGCTTTTAGCTTGGAGCGTCATGTTTTCTTTAGTTTGCGAGTCAAAGGTCGGGTTTACTATCAAACAGTTGATAAACAACCACATGTGATTCTTCACTTGGAAAGGCTTGATGTTTACTCCACCCTTATTTTTCTTTTTAATATTTTCAAGGACGTTTTTGACAATGCTATCGGCCACATTATCAACGTGTTTTCCACCTTTTGTCGTAGCGATAGAGTTTACGAACGAAACCTGTTGGAATCCTCTGTCGGAAAGCGTTAAAGCGATCTCCCATCTGTCGTTTACTTTTTCGTATACGACTTTCAACGGCGAACCATTTTCGTCCTCTTTCCCCTTTATGTACAGATCTACATAGTCTTTGAATTTGTTGATTTTTATTCTTTCGCCGTTAAGGTATACTTTGACGCCGGCGGTGGACGCGGCGACGTCGTACGCACGACGCGACATCAACGCGACAATGTCGTCTTCTAACTTCTCCATTTTAAATTTAGCCAAATCGGGGCTAAAAGTCACTTTTGTGAAATCGTCATCTTTTCCGGCTTCCTTAACCTTCGGTTCTGAAGCTTTCGTCATATTTGCTCCCCAAGTTTGTTTGAAGTGCTTTTTGTATTGTTTGGAGGCGGTTTCAACTGTGAACTTTGTTGAGAATATGTTGCAAAGTTTGGCACCATAACCGTTTCTACCTCCCGTTACTTTCTCTTCTTCGTCATTGTAGTTGGATGATGTCAGTAGGTGTCCGAAGATCATGGTGGGGACGTACATTTTTTCTTCCTTATGCATTACGACAGGGATACCACAACCATTGTTGTATACGGATATAACGTTTTGTTCTTGGTTGATTTCAATTCTCATTACGTCCATCTTGGGGTCTCTCTGCTTGTTGTCAGCTGCGTTCACTAAGATTTCGTCGTATATTTTGTACAGACCTGTGGCAATAAATAAGGGAGTAATTTAGTAAGATTTACTTTCTAGGATAAGGATTTTAATCTAAGTTGCGGTACAAAAGCTCATAGAATTAGCCTACGCTAAATAGATCTTCGCAGGTCGTCTCTTAAAGACCAACCCTAGTTGACTAAATTATATTAACATTCACTTTTCTTTATAAGCCTATGGATGGTAAATGGGTTAGAAAGCGTAGTGAGAAGTAATTAGATAATCCACACTAATATTATAAATGCGAAAGTAACTCTGTCTGTCTGTCTGTCTGTCTGCTACGCTTTCACGGCCAAACCGCTGAACCGATCTTCATGAAACTTGGCACAGAGATTGCTAGCATACCGAGAACGGACATAGGCTACTTTTTATCACCATTCGAGGGTCTGGAGTACAGATGTAGACCACCAGGTGTACCACCAGGAGCCCAGCTGAACTATTAGAGATACAGGCATGGTTCCAAAACAAAAGTTGTTCAGTATGATGGGCCGCTTCTTTTCACAAGGACATTGAGGATCTGGAGTACCTTATGTAGACTACCAGGTGTACCACCAGGAGCCCAGCTAAACTATTAGAGATACAGGCATGGTTCCAAAACAAAAGTTGTTCAGTATGATGGGCCGCTTCTTTTCACAAGGACATTGAGGATCTGGAGTACATTATGTAGACCACCAGATGTACCATCAGGAGCCCAGCTAAACTATTAGAGATACAGGCATGGTTTTGAAACAAAAGTTGTTCAGTATGATGTGCCGCTTCTTTTCACAAGGACATTGAGGATCTGGAGTACCTGATGTAGACCACCAGGTGTACCATCAGGAGCCCACCTAAACCTGAACCTGTTTCTAAAAAAACTATCTAACGCGGACGAAGTCGTGGGTAAAAGCTAGTTAGTAATAACTTTGTCTTAGTCAGCATTTAAACACCGCGCACCCAATGTAATTTGTAACTAGAGGGTAGACATGAGAGTGATGCATGTAACTTGACAATAAGGATATTATTTATATTGGGTGAAATTTTACTAGTGACCGCTATTGAAAACAAAAGACGGCCTGGTAATAAGGAACAACTTTCTCCAAAGATTATAGGTTGACGAAAATATTTTGAGCTTCTATAGTAACCCAAATCAGCTGATCGGCAATTTTGTATGGAAAGTAATTTTTTCCTTTTTGGAGTTTTGTTCCTTGGGGAAAGTTGTTCCTTATCATCAGCCTGTCTGAGTTCACTAGTAAAATTTCAACCTGTATAAAAGCTAGCTTACCAGGCACATAAGTCAACTCTTTCTGCACCATAGATTCCTTGGTCTTGTCATACACCCACATAGTCTCTGTTGCTCGCTCAACAGACCCAATGTATGTGTCAGGCCGGAGCAGAATGTGCTCCAACTGGGACTTCTTCTGGTAAATCTTCTCGATGGTGCCCTTCTCGCCCCCCTTTTTGGGGGCTGGAGCGTCCGCGTTGCCATTGGTGGCTGCGGAGCTCATCTTGCTGAACATGGACTGGAGACAATAGAAGAGAAATAACAAAAGACATAAATCAAATAATCTAAGTAACGAAAAATATTATAACTTGTAGTAAAACTTATAAAATATGGCAATTTTTTCATCACCTTGGAATTATTTGCGTAAAAGGCTCGGCAAAGGTAGAGGGGGCAAGTACAGTACAAAGAACATTAAAAAAGTTACAAATTGGCTACACATTCGCCACGACTCCACCAATGCTCATAATCATAAACCACGGTGTTGTAAATTCAGTCTACCAAATGCAATGTAGCGAAAACTTTGCAGGTATGATCAGACCACGAAACTGAACAACTTTTAGTATGGAGCACAGTACAATGTCCTTTACACCCCATATTTTGTAATATATTTCTACTTCCTACTAAGGAAGAGTAAAAAAATTATGTAAATAAAACTAAGGGTAGGTTACAACAGATTTATTTTGTACCTTTGTTGGTCTTGTGAAACAAACCTAGGACTGAAATTGAACATTGCTTGATTGGAGCAAAGTTTCATTTTTCCATAGGTAATTTGTTTTTACCCTTGTATTTTTTTTATCATACTATGTTTGAACAGCTGTCTTTTTTTTATCTATATTTCCTGCAACATGGCACTGCTTCGAAAACAATGAGCCACTTGTTTGTTCGATATCTATTCTACCTGTGTAATTTTTAGAGAAAATCCATTGATCCATTCCTCTATCCACTGTCAAATCCATGGGTCAGGTTTGATATATATATTTTTTTTTATTATTGAGAAACAAACAGCATTGTTATTACATGACAATAAACAAACTTAAATAACACATTTGCCAGCAAAGTTTCCACTACCTAAATAATACAAAATCGTCGATTTTGACAACTTTCGTTAAAAATTTATAAATTTTGAATAAAAATGAAAATTTATATGAATGGAATGATGACTATACTATAAATACTTAAGAAAAGCCGAAAAAACCATAACAAATTAATTTAAAATACATATATATATAACTAACTATTTATCATTAAAGGACAATGCTCACAATGTATGGAAAAAAAACCCAGGCCCGGCGCAAATGAAATGTATCTCAGATTTTAGGTATTCATATGTGACAAAATATTCGGTAGGGGGCGTTGTCGAAATCTTTTTTTAAATGCCATTAATTGCTAGTTGTTTTTTGTAAGGAGATATATTTATACTTAGAAAATGGGAAATTCTTTTTTCTTTCTTTACTTTTGTGCTAAATATGACATTTATGCATCTATTTTGGCAACGACGCCTTATACCTAATCTGCAATATACACTCACAGGCACATTTAACCGGCCACTTGCATTAGCATGGAATACTCTGGATTCTTTTGATTATTGTTAATTACAGTGAAAGTAAATTAAAAAGCAGTTAATTAAAGAATTGGTAGCTTAACTACAGTAGGCCTTAAATATAAAAAAAAACATGAAGTAAAAAAGTATCATTTTTCAGAAAGTAGGTGAATGTTAACAAAATGTTAAAAAAATGAAAATGAGGACAATCTTAATAGTGAGTATTGCCTCCACGAGCTCTTATGACTTCACACATACGGTCAGCCATCCCGTCTATGACGTCTTGGATATCTGACTGCGGGATATTGTGCCACTCTTCTAAAACCGCACTTGTTAGGTCACGGAGTGTGGTTGGCACTGGATTACGGCTTCTGACTCGTCTTTTTAAGTTGTCCCAAATGTGTTCAATCGGATTAAGGTCCGGACTGCAGGCTGGCCAGGGTAATCTGCGTATACCAACAGCATCGAGGTAATCATTTACTTGGCCGGCAACGTGTGCTCGGGCATTATCGTGCATAAGCACAAAATTTTCTCCAAAGTCCTTTTTCACACTTCCTCCACGTATCTTTGAGCGGTCATACTTCCTCTGGAAACGACGACTAGGTCCGTGCGTGCTTCATAAGAAATTGCTCCCCACACCATTATTGAGCCCCCCTGGTAACCAATGGTTATCTAAATCTAAGATTCCTTCAATGGTTATCTAAATCTAAGATGACATCTTCCAACGTATTGCCGGGATGATTGAAATTATCTTGGTATCTGGGCCAACCCAAGTAATATAGAACACTCATAATATGGGCGCAGCTACCCAAAGTCCTTTTTCCATGTAACACAACCTAAAATGAACAACCTGTAAAAATACTTTTAAAATTGATTCTGTTTAAAAATTATTCCTGCGAAAAAAGAATTAGCGAAATATTACTTAAAAAAAATGAATTGTCACTATATTTTATTTTTAGTATGTAATTACCATATTAACGAAAAATTTGAGATATGTACCGTTTATGCCGGGTCTGGGTTTTTTTTGAGCATTGTCCTTTGTTTTTGATTGCACTAGCATATTTATGGAAATTTTTCATAGAATATGTCGATATGACTAAAAGATGCGTTATATTTTCTGCATGACCTAACAAGAAAACGGTTCTGTGCATAATTGGTTTTGCAAAATTGTGGAGCAAATACATGTTTAGAGCGACTATTAATTCTAGAGCACTTTATGGATATATTACTCAATAAATTAGGAGAATCAACTTTATTATTAATAATTTTATACAAAAGTATTTGATCTCTTTGTTCTCGGCGATCTTCTAAAGACTGTATACGGTCGAGATTACAACCTGGGTATTTAAATTTTAATGTACGTTTTCAGTCCGGAGGAGCATATAAGTACTGCCTGTCCCCGCCAGCTTTGAGGCTAGTGCATTTAAATAATAAAATAAAGCCTTTAGTGCTTTCTAACATTTTTAAAGTAAAACATACAAACAAATTTCAAAAAAAAAAATAATAATAATAATAGTTGCCCATTATTCTTCTATTTTTTGTGACTTATTCATTTTAGTTTAAATATTTAGTTATTATCTCTTTCCACAAAGACCTACTCTAATGACTACCATTTTGACCTGTCAATATTGTGTGACATATTGAGTGTTAATACCCACCACCTACCTACCAAGTCCATTTGTATTTAGTTGTTGTATGTTGAATATTATCAATACCTTAAGTTTGTTTTGGAATCTTCCTAAGATTTCTAGGATACTAGTTGCTGTACCCCACAATTGAATACCATAAGTCCATATTGACTTGAAGATATAAAATAAAATAAAATAAGCCTTTATTACTGTTTTGTTATAATATAATTAAAAAAGAAGGAAAAAAAATGGACATGAATAATCACAGAATGGTACCCCAGAGAAAACAAGAGAAGTAAAGGGCTTGAAGATAGCTTTGTTTATTATATAATTTTTGTTTTATTTCTGTTTGGAGTTTTTTCTCAATTCATGTCAAGCTGTTTTCGTTTAATATGTAAATGACACATTACTCCTCTATCTAGGTGGATACCAAGGTACTTGGCTTATCAGTTTAGGGTCTCAATTTTTCTATTTGATTGATGGACATGTATCATTTATTGATTAAATGTACATGTAACATTTGACTTGCTTTGTTTCCTTTTTTTCTCCAGGGATGCCTGGATTTTCTCTATTTCCTGCAAATGGCTCTGCAGATTTTCGGAAGCTGTGACAGGGTTTGTTGTCGTCAGCATAGGTTGCTGTTGTCGGTGGCAGGTCGGCGGTGTATATCAGGTAGAGGATTGGCCCCAGTATATTTCCCTGTGGAAATCCTGGTAAGATATATATTTTTTTGCAAGGTACGATTTTATGATGGGAAAAAATGAATAAAGCAATGTGTTTTTAATCTTGTAGACTTTTATGCCACACTTTATCAAAGTGCCTGTGCAATGTCTAAGAGTGCTGAGCAGTAGTGCATGTTTTTAAAGGCTCTGTTGATATTGACTACTAGGCCATGAACCCCTCGATCACAAATGCTAATAATTTAATACTTATTTATAGTTGGGATCTCAGAAATGGCTCCAACAACTTTCACAATATATTGTAAGATATGTAGGTTGTTTAGGGGACGATAAATTTATTTAGTTAGGTTTTAATTTCCAAAAACCAAGCCAACCAACCAAAAACCAATTACCAAGAAAAAAAACAAGCATGCTTCATATTCAACTCATATCCACCTGTTGCTACCCATTTATAACTTCCAACAGACCTTATCTACAATCTGTTGAGTGGATTGAATTTCCAGTGAATAATGGCCTCAATTTGGGATACAAATTCTCTTAACTTACCTTAAATTAGTGCTGTCACTTTCAATCAAATAGGTTTAGAAAACGATAGTAGATATTTTAGTTATGTTGGCCTCATAATTTGATGCAAAATACGTGTTATATGTCAAAATAAGGCGACGATGGAAACAATGGCGACTAAATTAACTAGAAAGTTCCAGCACCAAATTAAAGGTAAGTTAAGAGAATTTATATCCCAAATAGACGGAAATGTCTTACAGATGTGCATTTTATGATTGGCAAAAAGTGTGTTCTGGCCAATTTTCATAGGCAGTTGAGAGTGTGACAACAATGCATGAGCCAAGTGAATCTGCTGTGGCCTGGTTAGTGGCAGAACCTAAGGTTTGATGCCCCAAATCATTCACCATGCAGCCGCATCTTATACAGACACCACACATTGTACACACAAACATATATCAGGCCTTTATCCCTTGCGGGGTAGGCAGAGCATTAATGGCTGTAAAAATATTGTCATTATCGCTACATGCCTGCAAGGTTGCCTGGAAGAGAATGCTGCTTTAGCATTAAGGCTGCCTTATTGTACTGTGTTTTGTCTTTGTTTTTTTTTCTCTCAATGTTATTTTTTTTTGCAATAAAGTATTTTATAATTATTACATCTGACAAATAATTGAGGTGTGGGAAAAATTGTCTTGGTGGTTCTTTTTCTCTCTAGTTTACCCTCTGGTTAGCCAGCAGAGAGTGCCGCGTGGAGTTTGACCCGCCTTTTGTATGATGCTCAATTAAGTATTTAAATAAATAAAAATGGTGTATTACTATTGTTATAGGATGTCAGCTTGTCGCCTAAAATTGTTATAGGTACAAATGTAACTCTGGAGTCACTTAGTTCACTCTTATGACACCCACAGGATAAAAATACCATGAGCTTGGATTAAAAACAATACAATGACCCTTTTGTGGGTCACAAACCAAAAATTATCATAATATCTATGACGAACTAATATTTTTCAGTTGTGTGTTACCCAGAATTGACAAACAACTTGATGAACAGAGTGTCAGATTTTCAACCACCTATGGGTTACTAACACTGACTGTGTGATCAAAATAATTGAAAGCTTCTAGACTTTGGCCAAATTGATTTGGTAAGTAACACCAGTTATTTCGATACACCGCAATTTCTCTTCTATTCTGTACTTTTCCATATACCAAGATGGATGAAGGTAGACATGGATTATAAAACCGTTACATGAAATTTACATGGTAGCATCGAAATAAATAAAAGGGTTTGCGAGTGGAAAATAACAACACAAAGGTTGCCGCCAACCTAAAGATCATAAATAATTATACATCTGGAAACCAACCTTGACTAAACATGAGAAATCGTTAACGATAAGCTTGTAGCCTGCGTAAGAAAGAGTTTGGGACAATATAGACCAAAAGAAAGCAGTACTTTTGGTAATATATCTTGCATATTCAGTGAAAGCAAACAACAAATACAATTTTTGACCGTTAGCAATCAAAATGCCGCCAAAGGGCCCTTACCTTTATATCAGCCATCTTGACCGTGTTACTTGAAAATCGCCTGCGATCAACGCGCAGCACAGCCGCGCTCCTCGAAATAAAAGCAATTCGCAATCTAAATACTCCTGCTTTCACAAAACGACATGTTCTACAATAAAATTCTCAATAAACACGAGCACAACGAAATGCGAGAGACGCCAAGTTTGACCATAGACATACAGTTTTTTTTATTACGTTTGCCAGTCAGTTTCGCGATTCCGATTTGTATGTTCGTTTTAAAAGCTCGTGATTTGATAAGGGGTATCACACGCACGACATTACTGCTTCATGCCCAAAATGTTCCAAATCCTCGCACAATATTTAAATAAAACCATATTATTCAGGAAAATAAATTAAATTTGTGCTCCAAATGGGTGTGCCCAATTCTTTAAATTCCTTAAATTCGGGGGATCTCTTCTAATCTGGCATTACTGATACCACGAGCACAGACTATAAAATAAGATTTTTCGAAGAGGGTATAGTTATTTGTTATTTTCTTTATATGTAGTGTGGATTCTTGCTCTTACGTTTTGCGGATATAGCTATATTCTAAAATTTCGATGTTATAAAATTCATATATTTAAAATTCTAAAATCGTTGTGAACAGATAATTCTGGTTATAATAACTGAGGCATTTTTTTAAAGCTGTTGAAAAGAGAAAAGAGTTCTAAATATCATCAGCTATGGGTATCTTTGCTGAAGACGGATTCTTCTGCTTTACGTGTGGTACATCGAGTTGTTAATTAGAGTTGTGAACTTTCAATCGAACTCCAAATCTGTTACGAATTAATTTTCAAGGAAGATCATTGGGTCGTCGGGGACTCGACGTTTGACACGAAAAAACAGGAGAATCCATTGAGTGTGGTGTAAGTGCATGTTTTTTTATTGTTGTAAGAAATATAATTAAGAAGCAACCATCCACCTTCGCCTTTAAAAAAAAGTGTGTGTGTGAATGTCCTCGTCTGTCTGAGATACAGGGTAATCCCACAAAAGTTGAAAAAGTCTCGAAATAAGTCAAGCAAGTCTTGAAAATAAGAGTTCATCCATCCGTCACAAACGTTTGAGTTGAGCCTCTCAGCTTTGTAAAATATATACTTTGGGGTGCCAATGACATGGACACTATGAATTAACTTTTTGTTAATGGTAGTAAATTTTCAAAAGGAAGTCTTTTTTCTCTGTTCTCTAGTTGCTGGATAGATGGCGCTGTACTTTGTACGTTAACGTAAGGAACGGAACGTCACAAAAATTTTCAACTTTTTCACTTGGATTGTATGAGACCGTAGAACGAAACGTCATCACTCGCATCACAAAAGTATTTACTTTCAGGGTTTCCCTGCATAATAAAGAAAACAACATACGAACAAACTAGGGTATTAACTAATAACAAAGGGCGAAATACGAGGATTGATTCAAGAATAATTACTTTTTTCTTCATGTTTTTTGGCGTTAGCATCTGTAATGTAATCAATTCAACGCCGTCGACAGAGTTCTTGGAATACTCAATTTTTTTATCTTAAATAGAAACAAGAACTTACTATTATATAATGACACCGTTTTCATATGTCCATGTCGCTGGCTCCCCAAAGTATATATTTTTCAAAGCTGAGAGGCTCAAACGTTTGTGACGAATGGATGGACTCTTATTTTAAGACTGGTTTTCAATGTGACGCTACCTAGACTGAGATCTCAGGTCCAAAAATTTGGGGAGCCAGCGACATGCTTTTAGGTTAGAATTTCGGAGAAATTATCAGATTACTTGTTAACGGCACAATGTGCCAAAACGATGGCTATGCCAAAGAAATGTGACGGAATATGTGACAGCTACAAGCACATTCAATAGCTATGTGACTCAACTGGAGCTGAGAAATAAGCCATGGAATGTTTCCAACCCATGTCGCTGGCTCCCCAAAAAACCGGCATCTGAAATCTCTGCAAGTATCACCTAAACCTACTAACCAAAGAGGAATTCTCGATCGTAATGTAGTAAATACTCGTTCTTCAAACAATCTCTTCTAGAATCAGCTTCGTTTTAGAGAAAACACAACATTTGTTTTTGTATGAATATAAGGGTGACTACATCGTTCAACCCTTTTTGGGACAGTTTCAGGAACTTATGGCTTTTGATTTCAGTGCAGATTTTACTATAAATGACCCTAAATAATGTTAAGAAAGTGCTCCGCTTGAATTGATTCCTATAATTAATAAATAAATATCGTTTATTCTCATAAAACTGTAGCGTTGTTACATTTTCACAGTCTGTACAACATGTATGTAGGTACAGTCGGTTTTAGCACATAAGGTAACAGGGATACTCAAAAAGAACTGAATTATTTTTATCCCCAGTTAATACATAATCTAAATTTAAACTTATTCTCATAAATGAAGTTATTTTCTACTAAAACATATTCATGTCGAGAAAAAAAAATTGCTAAGGACAAAAATGATTCAGCTATTTTGGGTACTGTGCTATAACCGACTGTACATTCAATTTTTTGTAAATATTGGACCTGTGTTCCATGGAAAAGGTTTTTCAGTTTCATCAATACTTGACTAGACTTGTATAAATATACCTACTCTACACACATTATTTCAATTTAATAGTTTTATACATGAGAATAATACAGCACTGTTAGTGCATAAAACTCTTAAACATTAATACCTAAACTCAGCCTTATACGCGCTAGCGCTCACGTGCAACTTTATTGCCGGGTGACATTCGGACCTATCCATGAAGATCTCTTTTCGACGAAAATGAAAGAGACTTCCGATGTGCTCCTGATTAGTCGCCGGCCGCGCCGGTAACGATTTCTCCCGAACGACAACAACGAGATTGTGTATACAAGCATATTGGCATACTACAATGATTTTGTACTATAAATGTTATAATAATAAACCGTGGTAAATATTGTTTTTTTTTTCATATCTTGTATTTTAATTGCTGATTATAATTAGTAGTTGTATGAAATACCGTCAAAATCTAAGTACCTTAAATAGGTAAGTTGATGTGCTGCTTGCTAATAGTACCAGCACAATATAAACACTAAGAGCCCTTCGCAGACATTGTTCATGGTAATGTTTAGTATAATCTGCACGGAAATCATGAAACCATAAGTTCCTGAAACTGTCCCAAAAAGGGTTGAACGATGTAGTCACCCTTATATTCATACAAAAACAAATGTTGTGTTTTCTCAAAAACAAAGCTGATTCTAGAAGAGATTGTTTGAAGAACGAGTATTTACTACATTACGATCGAGAATTCCTCTTTGGTTAGTAGGTTTAGGTGATACTTGCAGAGATTTCAGATGCCGGTTTTTTGGGGAGCCAGCGACATGGGTTGGAAACATTCCATGGCTTATTTCTCAGCTCCAGTTGAGTCACATAGCTATTGAATGTGCTTGTAGCTGTCACATATTCCGTCACATTTCTTTGGCATAGCCATCGTTTTGGCACATTGTGCCGTTAACAAGTAATCTGATAATTTCTCCGAAATTCTAACCTAAAAGCATGTCGCTGGCTCCCCAAATTTTTGGACCTGAGATCTCAGTCTAGGTAGCGTCACATTGAAAACCAGTCTTAAAATAAGAGTCCATCCATTCGTCACAAACGTTTGAGCCTCTCAGCTTTGAAAAATATATACTTTGGGGAGCCAGCGACATGGACATGTTTTCATAACTTCATAACTAGACTTCGGGTCGTTGGACGACTCGGTGTCCCACACGAAAAGAGAGAGAGCTAGAATATTATATAATATTCATTTTTTGAATGGTCAACACATAGAAGTCTCTCAGTGAACTTATTTTTATCTGTGGTTCTTGACAGACAATAACAAGTGAGTGAGTGATGAGTGACGTAAACACCTAGGTACTCGCGCAGAAAGTTCCCTCAGTTTTGTGTATTTGTTTAGAAATTGTAAAAATCCTTGTATACAATCTTATCATAATCTTTATAAAGGCTGACTAAGGTTTTCAGTGGGTTCATTTTTAAAAACGGCAGACAACTTACTGACGAGCGCAGATTCCAGTGAAATCGACATAGTAAAAACCTAACGGGGTCCCAGTTACTTTTTCCCAAAGAACTTATTATGCCTCATGATTTTAAGGACCTGGGTGTGAGGAAAGCACTAATGGTGAGTCTAGAATTAAGAAAACTCACTGTGAGTTGGTAAATTTGTTGAAAATTTGCCTGTTTTGTGGTTAGAATTGTCTAGAACTACGACGCAGCATGACTTGCAGTTTTAGCCCTCGGCGTCCGTTTTAGAGCCTTTCAAAGGCGTGGTGGTAGCCTTATTGATCTGCAGTCCATGTTGTACCGTTAGACGAGTGTATTTTGTGTTTGAAAGTGTAGTTTTCACTCAAATCTGGGTTATGGAATGAAGTTTGTTTACAAGTTTACGGAAGGTAAGCTTTACTAATATTTAGTTTTCTTAGTATTATAAATAGATGCCCAAGTCTGCTTTATATACTAAAAACAAAAGATTCTCAATAAAAAAAAAATAAAAAAAAAATCTTTTATTCAGGCAAATAAACCCAACAATAAAACTACGTATATTATATTGTTTGTACAGGTTTTTCTCTACAAACTTTTTTGTTTATATACCCTTTATTTACAGACAGAGTAATAAATATTTACAATATTCAGAATAATTTGTCATTCCAGGCTCCACTATCCCCGACCCCGTGTGCTGAGATTAGTGACGACGAGCTGGTCTCCATCTCAGTGCGAGACCTCAACCGGCAGCTCAAGATGAGAGGACTCACAAGGGACCAGATTGTCAGGTTGGTTGGTTCTTTTAATAAGGCTAAAAAAATAAATTTTTATTTATTTTAATTCCTTTTATCTTGCAACTGTTGCTGTTCCACCATTTAGCAACTTGTGTGGGTAGTTGGATTGTGTATTGCAAACTTCCTTTGATGTTCATAAGCTAGAGATCACTGGGCCTCTTACGCTTTAGTCTGCATTCTGTTTTTTTTTTTTTTTTTCGTCTACCCGTGTTCGAAAAGTGCACTTGTGCCTTTGTTCTATCTTTCAATAATTCCGAATTTAATTAGTTTAAAAGTATTTTTTTGCCCTAAAAATAGTCAGATTGTGTTTATTTCTGCCTAAATCACTAGTGGAAGTGTTTCCAGAGCGTATATTAACAACCTTAAAAAACAGTGACTGTGCAAATAAAAAAAACAGTTAACCTCTTATGCGAAATATGGCTATTTGTCTAAAATGCAACAAAGAAATATCAAAAATCGATGATAAAAATCCAAAAATAAAGTGTCACGGTTGTGAAAGGCATATATGTGTGAAGTGTAGTGGGTTGCTAGCCACGGAATTGAGAGTAGTTGTGCTTCAATCTCCTACCCTGAAATATCTGTGTCCAGAATGCGAATTAGGTGTTCGCCAGCTTCCTGCGCTGAGAAACACAGTTGAGCAGTTAAAAGCTGAAATTGAGATCTTGAAATCCAAACAAAACAATACCACTAGCATGGAGTGCATTTTGAGTGAGTTAGCTGAAAGGAAGAAAAGAAGTGTCAATGTGATCATGTTTGGTATTGGTGAGTGTAGCAGACAGACCGGTGACGCCGCGCGGGATAAGGAGGTACGTGTTGAACATGATAAAACACAGGTTCGTCAAGCCCTTGCTGAGATACCAGACGTTGCGTCACCAGTGGCTGTGATCCGTCTCGGCAAACCGAGGCAGGATTCCACCCCAAGGCCTCTTAAAGTGATATTTTCCAATAAAAAAGCAGCTACAAATGTTCTGAAAAACAACAAAAAGCTTCCAGCAAGTGTATTAGCTAAAAACGATTTGACTCCTTACCAGCAGGAGTATTTGAAGGGCCTGCGTGAAGAGTTAAACAAGAGAACTGAAAATGGTGAAGCGGACCTAACTATCAAGTATATAAACAATACCCCTAAGATCATTAGTACAAAAAAGTCTTAGTTACTAATGATGGGCTAACCGAGATAACATTTTTATACACAAACCTGGCATCGATTATGGCTAAACGTGATTTATTTTTAATTGAGATTAATAAATTTAAACCAACCTGTATTATTGTAACAGAAACACATTTAAAACCGAGTATAAAAAACTCTTTGATCAATATTAGTGGCTATCAACTATTTAGACATGACAGAATAAATGGCACTGGCTGGGGAGGAGTTGCAATCTATGTATCTCAGAAACTTAATGACATACCAATACAAGTAATACCACACCCATTATACAACAAGTATCCTCAAGTTGAATCCTTATGGCTGAATGTTATAATTGAGAAATTTAATTTGCTTATTGCTGGTGTGTATAGGCCAACACATTACACCCTTGAAGAAACTGATAAACTATTATTTGAAACTATTAGATTAGCATCGGAAGGTACTGACCCTTTACTAATAATGGGGGATTTTAATCTCCCAGATATAAAATGGCCCTTACAAGAGGTTGATATTGATTCATATAATACACTGCATGGGGAGTTCCTAGATATGTATATGAACAGTAACTTGAACCAGCTCGTAACTAAACCTACACGTAAGCGAAATGACCAAGAATCTTTATTGGATCTTATATTATGCAATGAAGAAAATCTATGCACAATAATACATCACTACCCAAATATAGGAAAGAGCGACCATCAGGTGCTTTTGGCCACTTTACAAGTAATGATACACCCAAAACCTAAAACCAATCAACAACCACGACTTAATTTCTTTAAAGCTGATTATGGGGAAATAAATAAAACTCTTATTGCAAATCAGGTCACAAATAGCCACAAAGATGATGTTAATGATGCTTGGAACAGTTTTAGAGCATATACAGCAAATGCCATACATACACATGTGCCATTTAAAAGAAAAAATAAGAAACTCAACTTAAATAAGCCCTGGATTAATCAACAGGTACTTGATATGGCTGAGCATAAAATACAATTATGGAAGTTGTACATACTTGATGGCTCCAATGACTCTTACCAAAAATACAGGCAAATTAATAACCAACTATTAAGGAAAGTAAGAAACCTTCGAAAGGAATATGAAAAGGGTATAGTACAGCGTGGACCTAAATCATTTCACTCCTATGTGAGGCAACAGCTATCTTCTACTGTAGCTGTGCCGCCATCACTCAAGGATAGTCAAGGTGTCATTACTAGAGAGCAGAAGGAAGTGGCCAATTTATTTGCTGAACAGTTTGAAAAGTCTTATTTAACAGAACCTGCTAACATACCTATCCCTGAAATAAAGATGCCACGTATCATGAACTCAATAGAAGACATAACTATTACACCTGATAAAGTAGAAAAAGCTTTAAAATCCTTCAACGATACCACTGCAATGGGACCGGACGAATTACCTGCCATATTGTTAAAGGAATGTAGTACAGTCATAAGTCATCATTTGGCACATATAATGAACCTGTCACTTCAAAAAGGACTACTGCCACTGGACTGGAAAGAAGCATATGTAACTCCTATATATAAAAAAGGCGACAAACAGCTGGCCGTCAACTACCGTCCTATCAGCCTTACAAGTATTGCTTGCAAAACAATGGAAAAAATTATTGCAACCGAACTCAGAACCTTCATTAATAGGGAAAATATCATCATAGATGAGCAACATGGATTTGTACCAAAAAGATCTACAGTCACTAATTTACTGATTTGCCTAGACAAATGGACCCAAAATTTCAATGCTGGTCACCCAACAGATGTTGTGTACTTGGATTATGAGAAAGCATTTGATAGAGTCCCCACCAGAAGACTTCTAGTCAAACTTGAGCACTTTGGAATCCGAGGTCAACTTCTAAAATGGATAACAGACTTTCTGACTCAAAGAAAATTCAGAGTAAGAGTTGGAGAAACATTATCTGAGGTTCATGATGTTCACAGTGGGGTGCCTCAGGGGTCCGTGCTTGGTCCAATTCTGTTTGGTATATTTATCACAGACTTGAAATGTGCAATTCAATCTGAAATGTCAATCTTTGCTGATGACACAAAGATAATGGGAAACCCTCTAATCTCTCATGGTATCATCCAAGAAGATTTAAATCGAATAATGTCATGGACCAAAGACTGGCTAATCTCACTCAATGCTGCAAAATGTACTGTCCTACACATAGGAAACAAGAATCCAAAACTGCAATATTTAATAGATTCAGTGCCACTTCAACAGGTCAATACCCAGAGAGATCTTGGTGTAACAATATCACATGACCTCAAGTGGGATGTACATATAACTGGTTTAACCAAAAAAGCCAATTCAATTTTGTACATGATCAGAAAAGCGTTTTACCTAATTACAAAAGACTTGTTTGTGAAAATTTACAAAACATATGTGCGTCCACTCCTAGAATATGCCTTTCAAATATGGAGCCCATACTTCAAGAAGGATATAATCATACTTGAAAAGGTACAGAGAAGAGCAACAAAAATGGTATTTTCAATAAAAGATAAGTCATATGAAGAACGGCTTAAAGCATTGCATTTGACAACATTGGAAGAAAGGCGGAAAAGGGGTGACCTGATTGAATCGTACAAAATATTAAATGGCTATTATAATGTTCCTAGCATCCAACACATGTATACTTTGCACAATAACAAACGTGTAAGAGGGCACTCTATGAAGTTATGGAAGACCAAAACTGCTAGCAATCCAAGGAAACACTTCTTGCCTAATCGTGTTGTGGATCTCTGGAACACTCTCCCAGAGACAGTTATCAGTGCACCAAGTGTGAACAGTTTCAAAAATAGACTTGACAATCATTTAAAAACTATACAATCAAAAAATTAAGACACAAGTGCAGTGATATACACGCATCAGCTCAATGAGCTGCTAGTGTATTAAAAATATAATAATAATAATTTGCCTGACATTGGGATCATCAGATTTGTTGCCAGTAGGTTCGGATGATGAATAGGCTTTGTGTGGTATTTTGCAAAAACTGTCTGTGAAAAAACTGTGTTTTGTCACTAATAAAAATATAATAATTGTTATTAGTGACAATAACTTCTCGTAGAGATTACTTTGAGACACACATAGAAATCTTATTAGTTTGGCCTTTTATATTGATGAATGGGACTAATTCAATTTAATTAAAAATTTTAAAGTTTTCTGAAATATTTTTTCATAGGAAGCAGTTTCATGGTCTGAATGCACCGTTTAAGTATTCGGAAGGCTGTCACTTCTTCTTCTTCCTGGGGTTGGGACGTCTGCGGAGCTTGCAGACGGGTGATCAGCTCCACTAGGCGGGAACCATTTCACCCAATTCCCAGGCAGGAGGCTGTCACTTACAGCCTGTATATTCTATTAATTGTTGGCTTGTTTTATCTATTCCAGGATGAAACAGCGTCGCAGGACTTTAAAGAACCGGGGCTACGCTGCCTCGTGTCGCATCAAACGCATTGAGCAGAAGGACGAGTTAGAGACTGAAAAGAGCCAGGTTAGTACTTGATAAGAACTCACACAGTTTTTCTCCACGGGAATTATTTTGTGGCACTGCATCTATTGTAGACCTAAACCATTGTAGTGAACCCCAGTAAACTTTTGTGAAGCAAGTTGTTGGGTTCGTTGCAATTAAACAGTTGAATACTGATAATAAGTCTTTTTTATTTACGAATAACGATTATAAAACATCAACAAGCCTAGGGCGATAGTACAACTGTCTGTTGACGTATCTACAGAGGGGACAACCAGCTAGTGATGTTATAGAACTCTACACAAGTCTATACTGTTTTTTTTGTATCATGGCGATAGCGTGCATTGACCTTTTAACTACCACTGTACTCTCATTTGCGATAGCGATACATCGTATTTCCTTGAAAAAGTTAGCGACATGAATATCGCTAGAGTACATGAGTTTAGGGCAAGGTCGCTGCAGGGATCAGCAACATTTTTATTTGTGACCATATTTTAGATCATTATTGTAAGTAATTCTACTAGTTTTCGTCTGCTTTAAATTGCCATGAAAATAAATTATTTTCTCGTGGTTAAAAGTAGCCTATGATGTGTGTGTTATTCTGATGTATGAACTGTGTTTTCATACAAAACGCGAATTTTCATACAAACTTCAAGTCCCTGTTTACCCCTTGTGGGTTGAAATTAGAAAATGCTGAAACACGTCTGTAGTAATTATTTTATTTGTTTAGTCTTTTATTATTTATTATTTGATTCTAAGTGACCAAAATGTAAAAAATTTAAAAATGTGAAACAAATAAAAAAGGAAAAAACCAAAAAATCTAATTTAATTTGAGAAAATTAATTTTTCCAAGCCTAAAGGTTTATTCACACACATCTGGGTAGTACGCAAATGCATGGGTATAATTTGAGCCGCGCTACAATAACAAAACGTGACTGGCTAACAAGTAATGTAACAAAAATAAACAAACAAACAAACAATAACCAAAACACCGAGAAACAGCAAGAAAGACTTCCAAACACGAACGAACGCAAGCGCACTTCACGACGATCGATCAAAATGAAAACAAAATTGAGCCTGCGGGACCGCACCTCTGGCCAGCTAGGGGCTCATTACAAA
Source organism: Tuta absoluta (assembly GCA_027580185.1). NCBI lineage: Eukaryota > Metazoa > Arthropoda > Insecta > Lepidoptera > Gelechiidae > Tuta > Tuta absoluta. Next base: position 4,121,875 of record JAQAHW010000023.1, on the reverse strand, counting down.
ACAACGTAACTCAAAAATTTTAGTTTTAGTGTCAATAATTTTGTTTTATAACTTTTTAAGCACTCGCGATTTTTTTCACTCATTTTGAGTATTAGACCGGGTCTATCGCGATAGTATTTAGGTAAATATTAGTAATTAAATATCAGTCAACCCGCGACCACAATACACGAAACTGTGTTGAAACGTCGGGACACAGGTAAATTACTAATATTTACCTAAATACTATCGCGATAGACCCGGTCTAATACTTAATTTTGTTTTATATTTATTTATGGTAAAAATGTATTTTGTAAAGCTTTTTGGTTTCTTATTTGCTCAAATTATAATTGCAACTCGGAATCATTTTTATTTTACGGTATTATACCTATAATAGAGAATACATTTTGGACAATATTTTAAAACGTATGTTATAGTAAGTAAAAGTAAGTAAGTAAAATCACTTTATTGCACAAAATAACAAATAAAAATAACAGGAAAATTCATAGCTATCATGCACAAAGGCGGCCTTATCGCTACAAGCGATCTCTTCCAGACAACCTTTGGGTGGAGGAGAAAGTATGGAAAAACAGAGCAGTGCGAGAGTAATCATAATAGAAATGGTAACTTTTATAAAAGCAAGAAATACATAATACAAAACTATAATATAAATATAAACCTACATATAAATATACGTATACTTACATATATAAATATATTATAATACATATCCATCTATATACATAGATATATATTCATAAAAATATACATGTATACATCATTACACAAAAGGATATAAGTACCAACTTATTTGTAGTTAATTCTTGCTTTTGACAGGTAATGTGCATGTACCTTCGTTTTAAAAGCGTCAAGTAAGAATTATGGGATAATGGGATTATTTAAAACGTTGTAAACAATTGCAACTGCGTGAGAGTCTCTACGCTGTCTGATCGGCAACCAACCCAGCTGAGCACGAAAAGAGGACACGTGATCGAATTTGCGCAGTCCATAGATAAAGCGTATGCACAAATTCTGTAGGCGCTCTAGTTTACTCAGAAGATCCTCGTTTAAATCTAAATAACAGGTATCGGCGTAATCCAAAATTGGGAGAAGAAGCGCCTGCGCAAGTTCAACTTTGGTCCTCACTGGCAACAAGTTCTTCCACCGTTTCAACGACCCTACAGCGGCAAAAGTCTTTCTGCTGACCTCCGAGACCTGGTTGGACCACGACAAAGTAGAATCAAGCATTACACCCAAATTCTTAACAGATTTACTGTACGTCAGCGGGGATCCGTCAAAAACAACTGCCGGCAAATTATCAATATCCAGGCGTGCTAATTGTTTTGAACCACCTATGATAATTACCTGGGACTTACTGGGATTCACTGTCAGGCCATGCGAGCTACTCCAATTTTTTATAATATTCAGGTTTTCATTAATTCGCTCGATACCTGAAGAAACATCACTGACAGCACACTGAGTATAGATTTGCAGGTCATCGGCGTAGAGGTGGTATTGGCATTTCAAAAGTGGGGTAAGGAAGTTAATAAAGATAGAAAAAAGGAGAGGAGACAAAACTCCACCCTGGGGCACACCAGCCACAATATCACAGAAAGAGGATATTGAGGAGGAGGAGGTTATAGAATTGAACTCATTTCAAAAGTTAGCGAAAATTATCGACATATAAAAGTAATAAGTAGTTAAAAAAACAACTTTTCGAATTGGCTACAAGTACATTCATTTTTGAAAATTTTGGATATACATGGTTGTGGAATGACGCCGGGTTGTGCCGGGGGAATACCCGAAATTATGATACTTTAGCGATGTGAATTCTAGCGATAGTTTGTATGGAGAGCGATAATTATCGCCTAAAAATGTTGTTTTTGGGACCGGTCGTGTCAATGTACGCTATTGCCATGATAACGCGTAAATGGTATAACAAAATACATCATTCTTTTGGACTGGACTGGCTCAGCTGCTCTCTCTTTCTCAGGCAAGTGTATGCAAATGTGCATTTGTATAGAAAAACCTCAAGTTAGGTACTTGGCATTTGCAGGAAAGTAAAGTTTCTGATGAACCTGTAATACTTCTTGTGGGCTACTAAAGACCTTACGGTAGGACCTCACGTTCACATAGCTCTGCCGAGTAGGTAAACATAACACTTACCTACATTGGGAATTAATAATGACAATAATTTATTGCTATACCTACTTAACCCTTAATAGTACAGCAGTCATCACTATTTTTTAAACACGCGTTCAACGCGCCTCTAACTTTTTTTGGTAAGGGCCTTTGGGTTTCAGTTTACATAGGTAGATATATCACGTCTTTATCCGTAGCGGGGTAGGCATAGCGTTACCGGCCGTAAAAATACGGTCGCTATCGCCACGTTTGGCAAATATTGAGGCCGTACGCTCGCTCACGCGGTTTCACGCGCGGGACGTCCCGCGCGGGCCAGATTTGACAAAACACAAGATTGGCGCCCCGTGAGGCGGCCTGCGGTCACCCGCGCCGCGGCTTCAGCAACCCGCTACATAATATAACCCGTACGAACACGACGACACTTGCCATATTACAACTACCTAGGCACTATGCGCCTTCTAAATTTGGACGGGTAATAATGGCGGCGATGTCAGACCGCCGCGCGGATCCCGCGAGACCGCGCGCGGCCTCACAGCCCGCGCGTGAAACCGCGTAAGCGAGCGTACGGCCTGAGGGCCGTTTCAGGAAAATCGTGTATCACTATAGTGACAGGTTGTCAGCCTGTCACCTGAAATTGTAATACTTACACATGAAACTTATTCTTACGAAACCTGCGGGACTGAGATGGGGTGATGCTATTCTAAGCCGGCATCACACGGCATAGTTTAAATGCAATAAGTATTACCTCCCAATAGGGGGGAGACCGGGAGACCAATGTCCAGTTTGTCCAGCGGTGGACTGTTAATGTTGTTTCTTTGAAATGTATAAATACTATTGTGATCTAATTTAAGGTGTAAGTTCTGTTTATAACTAAAGTGAACTATATGTGCTATTTAGTGACGAACTTGAACGGTGAATAGGATAGGTCTTATCAGTTGTTTCAACTACCTGCCTGTTCTAAAATAATAATGTCTGTAAGTGTAAATGAATATTATGAAATAAATAGTTATAAAATTAAATTTATAAATGGTTTTTTTTTTCCAGGAATGGCAAGACATGGAGCTGATGCAAGAGGAAAATGGCCGCATCCGCGAGGAGATTGATGCCTTACGCGGGAAATACGAAGCCCTCAAACGATTTGCGCACATGAAAAACATTCCGCTACCCCCCGAACTAGAGATACTGCCTTAAATTTATATTAGATAATGTATATAATTAAGTTAAATTAGGATAAACTTAAGTGATTTAAGATTAAGTTACAATTATAGTACTATTTATAATAGAATTCTTCTTTATTTTGAAAAATTCTCATCATAGTCGAAACAGTAAATGACGGGATCCCAAATGACCATCCCCAAAATCCAAGTAAAAGTAAAACCAACCTTCGCTACAAAATATTGAACTTATTTTTCCATTGTGTAACGAAAAAGTAGCCCATCCCACTCTTCTCTCTTATTTAATGTTGTTTGCACCTCACTTATTTTAACTTGAAATGTCAAGATCAGTATGCTCGCAAAAAATGTTGAGTTGGTGTATTGCTTCTTACTTATTTTTACTTGAAATATCGTGCTCGCTGCGGTCGCAATAAATGCCCTTAGGCTAGGTGTAGCGCCCTTCTCAATAAATATCATCTCGATTTACACTTTGTGTTGTGATTTCTTGATGGAACTCCATAGTATTCTAGGTAATAAAACACTTTTTTTTTACACTAGTTCCACTATATATTTTCTTCTTAATATCATAAATATCATCTCACCCTTCTAACTTATTAGGAATAAATAGGAATGCTTTTAATTCCTTATAATGTTGAGTTGGCATAGCGCCATCTTCACTTATTTCAGCGTGAAATAAGGAGCTTGCTTTGCTCCTTCGCTATAAAGGCTGCTACACACCGGATCCGTCAGCAATGCAGCGCGTTGCGTCTGCAGCACGACGCGACAGCAGCTGGTTCACACCGACCCGTGTCGGACGGTGTCGCATACGCAACGCATTGCGATGCATCTGCGACACCGTACGTCTGCGACACCGATGTTTGAAATTGCCATTGTTTCAAATATGTCGAATAGCGAGGGCAATTTTAGTATTTCTAGCGAAGGGTGGTTAGCTAACAGTTCATCCGATGAAGATCTACTGCTTTTAGCTGCTGCTGAACAACCAGAAACAAGCAAAAGACTATGGGTACACGATATAAACAGAAAAAGGAATGAACTGGGTGAATACCATCGTTTGTGCCGAGAGCTCGAGTCGTTTGAGGATAAATTTTACGAATATTTTCATATGTCCCAATCGTCATTTGAAAATTTACATGAATTAATTAAACCCTACATATTCAAACAAGACACGAACTACCGAAAAGCTATCGGTACGAGAGAAAGATATAAGTGTATCATAAATACACTTATATCTTTGGCCTTTAAGGCTGCCACACACCAAACGGTGTCGCAGCTGCATTGCGATCCGTCTGCGTGCGACACGATTTGTAATGTATGAATTTATATGCGAATGTTCACACTGAAAGTGTCGCAGCTGCACTGCGATCCGTCTGCGTGCGTTTGAAGCACGGCAGTCCGCGAGGCACAAACCGAAATCGCACGCGCGACAGCGGAACGGCAACGTCGCACGCCCGTTTCGTAGTGATGACGTTGTATTATATGGGATTTCCTATTGAAGGCCACACTGCGCTAACGCATGCGGCTGCGTGCGGCTGCGACACGCTAGCTGTGCAGCAGGGAAACGGACAGTTGTAAATATTTACAAAATTTACTTTATATTTCGGCAATTTTAGACCATGGAATTCGAAATACGGGAAAAGTTAATCAATCTAGTGCAAAGATATAAGTGTATTATGATACACAAGACCATGGCTTTAATTATTTCATGTAAATTTTCAAATGATGATTGGGACATATGAAAATATTCGTAAAATTTATCCTCAAACGACTCGAGCTCTCGGCACAAACGATGGTATTCACCCAGTTCATTCCTTTTTCTGTTTATATCGTGTACCCATAGTCTTTTGCTTGTTTCTGGTTGTTCAGCAGCAGCTAAAAGCAGTAGATCTTCATCGGATGAACTGTTAGCTAACCACCCTTCGCTAGAAATACTAAAATCGCCCTCGCTATTCGACATATTTGAAACAATGGCGATTTCAAACATCGGTGTCGCAGACGTACGGTGTCGCAGATGCATCGCAATGCGTTGCGTATGCGACACCGTCCGACACGGGTCGGTGTGAACCAGCTGCTGTCGCGTCGTGCTGCAGACGCAACGCGCTGCATTGCTGACGGATCCGGTGTGTAGCAGCCTTAAATGTAGGGTTAGTGTACCGCCCGTCTTATTTATTTTAATGTAAAAAGTGAAGCTCGCTTTGTTTGCAAATAATGTCTGGTTGGTGTAGCGCTCTCCTCACTAATATTAACGTAAAATTTCAAGCTCACTCCGTTCCCAATAAATGTGGAGTTGGTGTAGTGTACCAACGTAAGATGTCGAGCTCGCTTCGCTCGAAACGAAAGAGTTGTCGTGCTGGTGTAGCGTAGCGCAGTGCAACGACCCTCTGGCTAGGAGTCTAGCTCGTCAATCATTATACAGCACTCAATACATACTTGCGCTTTACGAATGTGAAATGTCTTGCTCGCTTCGCTTGCAATATATTTAAGTTGGTGTGATGCAGTATGGCATCTCTCTCGCTCTCTTGGTGCTGCTTGCACTTTACTTAATTTATTGTAAAATGCTGAGCTCGCTTTGCTCGCAATACGTGTTGTCACGTGTTGTGTGGAGTGGCGCAGCAGTACAGATAAACGCTAGTACTATTAATTATACTGTGGTTATATATTCATACAACTTCTTGCTTAACCTTTTTTATGCCGTTTAATAATAAAACCAAATGAAACGAATTACCCATAAAAAAAGTTGTCTATGGCGACTTTAGATTTTCTTTTTGACAACACCACCATGATTACTGACACATTTACATACTGCGATTTATAGTATCAGAGGTTGTGTAACAGAACTCTCTTTTAAATGTCATGTTGACGTCAATGAGTATAATCAGCTGTTAACATTTTGAGGTTATGTGATCATTTTGCAGCGAAAGCGAATACTTTAGTCTTTTGTCTGAATTTTGTGAAATGTCGTTTCTATCGTACGCTTCAAGTATTTTGCGACAAAGCGTTGCTCAGCGCTACCCTTTTACCTGCAGACAATGTGTGAAAACAGTACGAAATCAATCGTCTTCTACAGTTGCAAGAAAAACTATACACGACGTAAACACTAGAGTAACAAACGACGTGATATTGTTTAAATATGAGAACCCAAAGTTTTTTCAGTACATGAACATGTTTGCTATAGTGCAGTACGCGTTTTGGGCATATTTGAGTGTATTTGCGTTTACCTCGTTACGAGATGCGCCGGTCGACCAAAGCAAGGTTACAGCTGATACACCTTGGTACAAGAAAGTAAATCTTGGAGAAAATAAATACCGGAATGCCCTGGGAGGCATTGCATTCATTGTTGGTAAGTTGCCTTAATGAAAAACTTAGGAGACATAAAAACTCCATTATCAAGATTGGTCTTGCTATTTCAATTAAATGGTTGAATTAAACGCAAGTTAAAAGTTTATCCCTTTCAATACCTACTGAAATAAGGTGACCCTTCCTATATTTTCCTTATTTACTCAATTTCTTGTTTTTATTTTAGGTACAGGCTCCTTATTCATGATCTGGATGTACACACTCAAATCAGTCCGTTTCCTCATTCTAAATAAAGGTGGGAAGCATGTAACGTTTGTCACATATGCTCCGTTTGGCAAGAACCGTATTATGACTGTCCCGCTTGAGAGTATCTGCTGTAAGGAGACCCGCACTAATGCTAAAGTTCAATTGCCATTGAAGGTCAAGAATACTTGGATGCATTATATGCTGGATATGAGGGGAGAATTCAAACAGCCAATCCTCTTCGATAGCACAGCAGGACTGGCTAGGAAGTGGTGATGTTGATTTAGATTGTAAAGTTGATAAAAATGTTCTCCAAGATGTTTGCATTTTGTGTAAAATATTTGAATTTGTGAAGTGTCTACTGTTTATTTTAAAATTTTCTTAAGTTTCTGTGAGTTCCACAGAGGTCCCAACCTGAGGAAGACGTAAAGTTAGGTCTAAGGTGTTCCATATTAAATAAAATACTTCTTGAGATTTATCAGAAAAAAAACTTTATTAAATTGTCCACAATAATTATAGTTTTAACTGAAATAAACAAGAAAAATTTAACAAAAAATATCTTTCTCTATTTACATAATTCTTTCAGTTCCATAAGTTTATGTGAGGTGCAAAAAAATTATAACTTTACTTCCATGTTTTGTAAAAGTTTAACTTTTGCACCAAACACTAGTCAAAATAATAGTGAAGAAAGAAGTCTTTGCAGAATACCATTAACAAGGGTGATTTTACAATCAACTAAAGGATTTAACATTAATTTCTTACCCTACTAATCTACTGACGATTTAAGTCTACAAATGCTTTAACTAGCTTGCTACAACAAGCTCTGTGGGCCGGCAGGGAGAGGTAAGATCACTTAAACAGTCTTTATTGAATTGTGATATGTCCATAATGTAAGGATATCTAATATTCTTAATTTATTTATAATTTTACTTATGATAGCAAGAGTTTAAAAACGTGAGAGAATGACACCTTTTTCGTTCTCACTTTTTAGAAATAGAAGGATTTTGAAAAACACCACAGAGGAACAGTGACAATCATCACGTTTTAATTTTCAAAATCTACAAAATTACTATTTTCAATGTAATAGCAACATATCAGAGAGAATTAATTACCACTTTGTGAAAACGTTAGATAATACTATAATCAAGCTACAGAATATTTCAATTTGAATAAGAAACACCGGCCCAAGTCTATTAAGTACAATTATCTCTTATTTACAAGAAGTCATAAATATTTACTTTCTACCAATAAATTAATTTTAAGGCTCTGCGTGGCCAGAAGCGAGTGCTCTTCTATCTTACTTTTCGAGCCATCACAGGTGATTAGAAAGATGAAACTCATATTTTGTAATTAATTCAAGAAACTGTCCTATGTATGTGACATGCTTACTTAGTTATACCATAACTATAGTATAATACATATAGTTTAGATTATTATTTTTGCATCTCTTAAAACATTTTCTGTTAGTCACAGAGAATGATATCAAGGATGTTACTGAATGAAATAAATATTTTCTTCATTTGAAGAATATGATCATTCATTATATCTTCTGACTGAATTTCATATCAGTGAAATAACAAAATTCGTAGGTTTTTATTTACCTACTTAAGTAATTTCAAAACACACTCAGATGTGTATGAACTGGTCAGAAATTAATTACCATTATTTGTTGTCAGACATTATTTGCATGTCAAAAAAATTAACATGCATTTTTTAGTACATGATGCAAATAGTGATTCCAAAACCAGTTTTGTTAGCGGTTCCAAAAACCGGTTAAAGATTTAATAAAATTAATGTATTCTGCATTTCCCTACGCCATATCCAACACATGTAAGAAGTGACTAATAAATATTTATATAATGCATTGTCTTCACTGCATTGCAGTTACCAAGTAATATTTACTTTAAGATAGATATTTTTAAAAGCTTTTATTTAACTTGCAGTGTATGTAAGTATGTAAGTAAGTAAGTAAGTAAGTAAGTAAGTAAGTAAGTAACAATGTTTGTTCGGTGCAAATCTTGCAAGTTTAATTTGAACCACTTTTGAGTTATGAAATAGGTTTTGGGTCCTAAAATATTCGATCGAAATTGCTATGTAGTCATCCAAGATTTGACGCTAAAAAGTTAAGGAATTTCTGTTTTTCTTTTATTGTTAATCAAAAGGTATTATTTGTGAATATAAGTCCACTTTCACTTATGAAAAGCTTTATGTAAAATATACATGAAGCCCTCGTTTGAATTACAAATTTACGTGTTGAGAAAATATACACAAGGATTTTTAAAATACTACTTTTCTTATTCCAACATACAGAAAGTTGTACATAATACCGACATAGATAGTTTATTTATAAAAAAATATACATTTTAATATCCATCACTATTTCCATATTTCACTTTAGTATAATGACTATCTTAATAAGTAACATTTAATTAAATAAGTGCTTCATTAAAATGTTATACAGCGTTAGTTGAAGCAAAGTCTGTGAGTGAAACATCTGTGATTTCGTTGTTGAGAGATAACTTAAATACACTCATTATTGAACATAGGTCCCAAAAAATTATGATGCATAAAATAGAACTGGTATTATCGTAAAGACATCAAAAAAGACCAAAAGAAGTGATGTAAACTAGTTCCAGTAGATTTAGTCTCTACATTATGTTGACGTTAATCTTCAACGGCAAAACAATTTTAATAGTAAAATCTTGGCACCCACCCCAATTTTGCATTTTCACCAACGTCAGTCTCTCATTTTATTCAGTCCTCAACGAAAATCATACATTTAATATAGCAGTCACAACGCAAAAGTAATAGTTCTTACTAAATAAGAAATAATAGTTCTTTTTAAAATCTATTTTTATATTATTAAGTAACGTTTTCTCCTGTTCACATTATTTTTCATCAAACATCAATGCTTTTGTAACATCTTAATAAATATGTATGTTGCATTTGCAATCATTGTTAACTATAAATATGAAAGACATATATTACATTGAGTTTCCATTTTCGCACAAATGTAGACATAAAATTTTATCATAACTACTTACTCTTTTCTACCATTTTAATTTTTAAAGCAGTAATAAATACCAAACCAAAAATTATGTGATTCGCTACAATTCGTTCATAATAATCTTTTTGTCACTTTCACTTTTCTTATCATTTTGTACCATTTTTATCCTGCATCAGTTTTGTTTCCATTTTACATTGTCTAAAAATAAATGCTGTAAAGATTGAAAAAACCTTTGCAAACCTTTTATATTTGACAGCTTGTAGTCACAATTTGTGGTAAAAAATAATATCGGAATACCAAGTATTTTTTGCTGCCATTATTTGTCAATCTGCACAGTAATATTTGGCCACAATCGTCAATACTTACATATTTCATCAGATTTAATTCTTTTACTTATATTTTTGTCGAATTGTTTCTTTATTAATTTATCAAAATATTTAAAGGTTCCACTCATCCATAAAACTTCATACATTTATTTTTCGCCCGTTTGTGTCGTGTTCAGTTTTCTCTTATTTTTAATCTAGTCATCAGTAATTTATTATTATTCTATTGGTTTACATATGTTGCGATTTGTTTTTACAATGTTCCATAGTCGTGCATTAATTAATAATAAATTAATAATCTTAACAACATCTGGTCTTATAAAATAACATTCAAGTTTGCTATCCACTTAGTATTCTACCAGTTATTACTATGAAAGACCTATTAGGTGATTTTACTGCAAGATATTTTGGAACCGATATATCATTGTATTTTCTCACATCGGTTTCGTCGTAGTCGTGATTTTAACAGCATCGTAACTGAGTCCAGTGACCGATATTTCTTTACTGGAGTTTAATAATTGTTACCCCCATGCTACCAACAATAATTAAACGACCCATAGCATTAAATCACAGGTTTCATTTTAACTAGTACCGGTTTATCACCTGGGCTAGTGTCAATTGTAGACCGTTCATTACCGGTTTGAAACACTGTTGCCATTTAGTACTTTTAGTGTCAGTCATCGACTAAGATCAATACCAATATTCAACCGTTGACCCTTAAACCGGTTGTTTTACCGGTACTGGTCCATCGTCATTTTCCGGTCACACGCAACATGTGCTGTCAGCAAAATCACATTAACCGTTAAGTAATTCTTAATAACCGGTTTAGTACCGCGTCCAGTGTCAGTTGTCGACCAGGTCCAAATACCGGGCGTTTTCTGGATCCTCGTCTCGAGGAGTGATGCTCTCGATCTCATCCACTTCTTCAAGATTCTTCGTGCTTGGGTTGCATAATCTGGAAACGAAAATAAATCAAGTTGAGAAAAATCTGAACATAGTGGAGGCATAAGGCTCTTTTTCCACTGCTCCGATCCGTCACCGGATGACGGAAGTAGCCTTCAGTAAAATATCGAAAGACCGGTCAACGCTTTTCCACCTATCCGGTAAAAAACGGACGTTAAAGTTTCATTATCTCGACGGACGTGGTAGAATTCAGTAGGTACCGATTATTAATATTCAGTATCTTTTTTAAATTATTCTTCATTCGTGCCTTCCGAAATGTGTCCTGCCTTCAATCGTGAACAACTTCTAGCGATTTTGTTATAAGCTAGGAGACTAAGAAGACGGAAGCGGTATTGGATACATCGTCTGTTTAGGAACAGATGCCTAGTAGGAGCATTTTATACTTCTCATGAACAAATGTTGGAAGACGAAAGAAAATTTTGCCTTTATTATAGAATGACGCCTGCTACATTCAATTTTGTTTTACAATGACACTAACTTTAGGTATTGCATTACTCCTGAAGAAATTCTCTCAGTGACTTTAAGGTAAGTAAATGACACAAAATGGTACAAAATCAACAACATTTATTTTAATAATTATTGGAACAAAGATAGCATCTCTTACAACCAGATAAGTATACAGTGTGTTTGTGAATCGACTGGATAAACTTTCAGGGTGTGTTCTAATCGTGAAACTGAACAACTTTTCTAAGTACCATATTTCCGAAAAACTAAAAAAACTGGACTTCCCATTCAAAAAGACAATTTTTTTTAAACATTTTTGTATGGGAGAAACAGCCTTACCTCAAAAGCATATACCGGCACTCGTTTGTATCTAACTGGTAAATGCCGGACCGGAAACAGGTAGTGCAAAAGCATGCATAGATTTTGTACGTCTGCCACTTCGGACCGATAAAATACGATTCCGGTTTGGCAAATTACCGTTACGATAAAAATCGGATACCGGAGCAGTGGAAAAGCGAGTATAGAAGTTTAATAGATTTCTAAATCGGATTGGAAATTACTGTTTCGATAAAAGCCGGTTACCGGAGCAGTGGAAAAAGAGCCTTAGAATTCGCTTTTTCGGAAACGCTTGAGCAACAAGTCGACTAAAGCACAGTATAAATAATAGTACTAGCGTACAGTATGGTCACTCCCTGCCTCCCCCTACAAGCGCCGCCCACCCGCGCTCGGAGGACGCTCAGACACCGGCTAAGCAAGGACGCGACGACGAAGGTCATTTCATACTGCCGCACATTGCATTCCCGATTTGCGAACGCAAAATGGCGGCAACCCCGACATGTTGTCTCACACACACAAGCATGGTCCGCGTTCACCTACGCGAGCTTAGACTGTGTGCGTAGCAACGCGTTTGATTCATACATTTGAGCGCCAGTGTCCGAGGTGTGACTAAAGTACCGCCAGTACCGCCGTCCCAATAAGTGGTTCTGACAGCTGTCATCTCCATACTAAAAGAGATATCAACAAAGGAAATGGACCTTCTGCCATAGTATATTATCCCGAATCTGTCAAAAATGACCAAATGGAACGGCGGTACTTTAGACTAGACCACAGAACTATGACTAAAGCTATAGAAACCAGATCAAAATAACAACAGAATATATCATTTCACTGCTATAGGTATATAAAACACCGAAAACAAAAACGAGTGCTTTTTTCTACTTTATATTATACGGTGTAAAAAAAAAAACGCTTAAATTTAATATAAATAAATACAAATACTCTAGTTTTACCAACCTGCATTTGCAACAGACGATGCAGGGCGCGGCGAGCAGCAGAAGTGGACTCGCCACCAGCAGCAGCAGACCGAAACCAGCGAATATGCCTACCACCTGGAAATAGAAGATAACATAATTCTTTATTACGCAAAAAACAGAAATACAAAAATTAAAAACACACACTGAAAGACAAGGCGGCCTTGATGTTGGGTAGCATTCTCTGCCAGGCAACCTTAGGTTGATGAGAAAGGGCTACCACGACAGCCACGGGATAGTGCAAACATTTATTACATACAGAAATACTACCTAACAAAAATGGTTGTATACCGAAGCAAGATAAATATACTAATACATAACTATACTACACTAAGATACCATAATAATCTGTCCTAGCCGATTTCGGCTACAGCGACTGCTGGACAGGCTCAGCAGCTAGCGTCTCGTTGGTCCGCGCGGTCGTGTGCTCGCATGTGGCTGTTATAGCCAATTTTGGTCTTAAAGGCCCTTGAACACTTCGGACAGGTGAGTACGCCGCCACTATATTGGTACGTTAGTGCCGTTGGTGGTCTGGCTTTTAACTCGTCTCTTTTTGCGTCGAGTTCGTCTTTGCGTGATTTTTCAAAGGCGTCGATATTTTGCCTAATAAGACGTCTCCACTCAGGGCGTTTTTTAGCAGTCGATTCCCACGTTAAGGGATCAATGCTGCAATTTTTCATATGCCTCTTAAGTACATCCTTATATCGTAAGAGCTGTCCGCCGTGCTTGCGCTTGCCTTCTTGAAGCTCGCTATAAAAGATGCACTTAGCTATACGTTCATCGGGCATGCGGAAATCATGACCACACCACCTTAGCTGACGCCGCATCAGATAAGCTTCAATACCGCAGATCTTAGCGCGTCGAAGAACTTCAGTATTTCTGATGCGGTCCGTCCAGTGGATGTTCATGATGTCCCGCAGACATCGGAGGTGAAATTGATCTAGTGTCTTTATGTTTCTGCGGTAAAGGCACCAAGTTTCTGAACCGTATAGCAGACTAGGTAGTACGATGGCTCGGTAAACTGAGATTTTTGTTTCCAGTTTGAGATCATGTGAGCGAAAGACTTTGGAGCGGAGTTTGCCGTAAGATGCTGAAGCAGCACCTATCCTGCTATTTATTTCGGCTTCAAGGTCACATTGTGATGTAATTGTGCTTCCCAGGTACTTGAATTTCTCTACACGCTTTAGGACATCTTGACCGACACAGATTCTCAGAGGTTCGTCTGTGTGCAAGCCTGTAGTCATGACTTCCGTCTTACTAACGCTTATTTTCAGACCGAACTTGGTGCACGCCTCGTCAAGACCAGTCATCAACTCTTGTAGAGAAGTAGGAGACTCAGCTAAAAAGCATAAGTCATCCGCATACATAATCTCGGTAATCATTTTATATGTCACTTTAGTGCGGGCTTTCAGCCTGGCTAGGTTGAAAAGCATACCATCAGTTCGGAAGCGAATATGGATTCCAGAAGGTACTTTTTGTAACGTTTCGCTGACCACCGCTGCAAAATAGATGGCAAATAGTGTGGGTGCAAGAACACAGCCTTGCTTGACACCACAGCTTACGGGAAAGAAATCTGATTGTTCTCCATTTGCAGATACACAGCACGTCATGCCATCGTGCAGTAGTCGAATCAAACGCACAAATTTCGCCGGGCAACCCACCTTTTCCAGTATGATCCACAGGGCTTCACGAGGAACACAGTCAAAAGCTTTTTCTAAGTCGACAAAACAAAGAAACAACGGTCGACCTTGTTCACGGCTCTTCTCTTGCAGCTGTCGTACACAGAAGACAGCTTCACATGTTCCTCTTTCAGGACGGAAGCCAAACTGGGTTTCTGGTAGTATATTCTCCGAAACTGTGGTTAAGCGGTTGAGCAAAATTCTGGCAAAGACTTTTCCGGGTGTAGAGAGAAGCGAGATGCCACGATAAGAATTACAATTTGATCTGTCACCTTTGTTCTTATACAGTGAACAGATACGCGAGATCTTAAAGTCAGATGGAACTTGCTCATCGCACCACATCTGATTAAAAAGGTTCCATATTATCTCATGAAGTCCCTCACCTCCGTACTTCAAAAGTTCGCCAGGAATACCGTCAACGCCAACCGCCTTTTTATTTTGTTGACTCCTGATGGCTACTACCACTTCCTGCAACGTGGGTGGCTCATCAAGCTCAGACCTTAGGCCGTACGCTCGCTTACGCGGTTTCACGCGCGGGCCAGCCCGCGCGTGAGGCCGCGCGCGGTCTCGCGGGATCCGCGCGGCGGTCTGACATCGCCGCCATTATTACCCGTCCAAATTTAGAAGGCGCATAGTTCCTAGGTAGTTGTAATATGGCAAGTGTCGTCGTGTTCTAACGGGTTATATTATGTCGCGGGTTGCTGAAGCCGCGGCGCGGGTGACCGCATGCCGCGTCACGGGGCGCCAATCTTGTGTTTTGTCAAATCTGGCCCGCGCGGGCCGTCCCGCGCGTGAAACCGCGTGAGCGAGCGTACGGCCTTAGCGGGAGAGGTGTGATCTGCTTTAAGTGCTGAATATCAGCTGAGCGATCAACATTAAGTAACTCCGCAAAGTACTCAGCCCAACGATCCAACACATCCACCTTGGACGTCAACAGCGTTGCGCTATCACGTGACCTTAAAGGTACATTCATCCGCTGAGATGTTCCAGTGAGTGTTCTCAACTCACCGAAAAACACACCAAGTTGGTTTGTATCCGAGAGCCACTGCAGGTACTCTGCTTTTCGTAACCACCATTTATCTTTTATCTCCCTTGTCATCTTTCTGAGGTCGGTAGAACTCTGCCTTATTCTGTCTGATATATCTGTCTTACCGTGTTGTTGTAGACGCAGAAGGTCACGGTGTTGTTTGAGCGCTTTACTAAGTATCTCGTCACTCTCATCAAACCAGTCTTCGTGGATACGCTTTTTAAACCCTAAGGCCTTTGTTCCAACTTCAACAATCTGAGAAGTGACGGAATTCCAACTGGTGGTCAAATCACCGTCGCCGATGTTAGACGATAATTTATTGGAGAGAACCATAGAAAGTGTTTGCTGATACTCCGTCCGTACCTTTTTGTCTGCGAGCCTCTCAACATTAATACCGGAGGGTTTTGCTCGGCAGGATCGGCGTGGCCGATGCAGACGAAGCCTCAGCTTTGTAATTATAAGTCGATGGTCCGACCAGCAGTGAGCACCTCGCATAGCGCGTGTGATATGGACTTGGGAGATATGTTTTTGCCGAACGATCGCGTAATCAATGAGATGCCAATGTTTCGACCTTGGATGCATCCAGGTGGTTTTGTACTTTGCTGGTAGTCGGAAGCGTGTGTTGGTGATGGTTAGGTCAAATTGAGCACACAGACTTAGCAATAATTGACCGTTTGAGTTCATATTGCCAATTCCATGTCTCCCTAAGACCCCTGGCCACGCTTCATAATCACAACCTACTCGAGCGTTAAAATCACCTAGCAGAAGAATCTGCTCTCTTGGGCGAATCTTAGCGAGCAAGAGCAAGTGTGTAAGGTCTTCATAAAATTTACCTTTAGTTTCGTCATCCTTGTCCATTGTTGGGGCATATACACTGATAACGTTCAAATAATTGTCATTGTCAAGATGTAGACGCAATGATATGACCCGATCTGAGATGTATTCAGGGCAGTCTTCAAGTTTATTAGCAATCTGGGTCTTTATTGCGAATCCAACACCAGAGCGTCTCGGTTCCGAAGCCGGTGTTCCTTTCCAGAAGAACTTGTATCCACCGCCGTGTTCTATGAGCTCGCCTTCACCTGCTAAGTGAGTTTCGCTTAAAGCGGCTATGTCCACATTGTAACGCGAGAGCTCTCTTGCCACGACAGCAGTTTTCCGTTCTGGGCAAAGGTTTATGTCACGGTCGAGAAGAGTGCGAACATTCCACGCACCGAAAGTCATGGTGGTCATTTTTATATTATTTTTGTACTT
The DNA here is from genome assembly GCA_027580185.1 of Tuta absoluta. Classification (NCBI taxonomy): domain Eukaryota; kingdom Metazoa; phylum Arthropoda; class Insecta; order Lepidoptera; family Gelechiidae; genus Tuta; species Tuta absoluta. The sequence goes on along the minus strand of JAQAHW010000023.1, from coordinate 4,105,041 downwards.
GCGACCACGAGGAATGGGATGCTTGGGCAGCCGTGGTTACTACCCCCCAATCAGTGTAGGGCAAGCTTTGTTTAGGACACCTTTTCTAGTCCCTTCCCCTTGTGGGGGAAGCAGTGCCTCCCTAAATAGGGCAGCTCCGTCACTCCGGCTGCTGCCCAATCCACGCTGTTGCCCCAGGTGCAGCGCAGAAACGACCATCAATACCGGAGCCGCCAATGTGCAGGCATCAGACAAAGCCGGGAGCACATCACGACCCGACCTCTCTACCTCTGCCCATCGCCACAGGACTTAGTCTCAGGAGCCGTTATTCATGCCGCAGTCATCTGCGCAGGATATATTTAAGTGCATAAGCGTGCGCGCAAACGCAGATGCACTCTCTCGTCCTCACTCTTCTGTGCCCAGTGGAACGGAGAACCGCTACGACCGGAGAAAAGTTTAGAAAAAAGTCTATTCCGGCTTTGACGGCAATCCGACGGTTTAAAACAAACGGTTTTGGCTGATTTGGCGGTCTAGCAAGGCAATGCAGAAGGCCAAGGGCGACAGCTGAGGTCAAAAGCGCTGTCGGCCAGATGCTGCATCTAAAGATACCATATTTATATCGTGAAACGAAATTTTTTTTTTAATCTTAAGGTATCGTCGAATGCCGAAAATCGCGTTAATTTAAGTCAAATGATAGGAAAAACTGGTAATGAAATCAGTAAAGAAAAATTTAAGTGTAATAGATTAATTTTCACATTTTTGGTTGAACAGAATTGCATTTTAATTTTGTGTTCATATAGAAAAAACAACGAAAGTAAACCTGATTTCTGTCATTAATTGCAAATGTTCTCCAAAATGGTTTTCACTATTTAGTTCGTTTTTACAAAAAATAAAAGATTTTAACTAATTTTAAATATTTTGTGTCTTTTTGTGGTGTGATCTTTTATGTGTAGAAGGCGCCAGAACAAGCACAAATTCTTGACAAATTTTCAGCTTGGACGCACCTGGGATGACACAACAATTTTGCCGAGATTTTCAAATATATTTTTACGGCTTTCTTCATCGATGGTACACATACCTGTGCACGATGCCAGAGTACAGATGCGCGCGAATGACCCAATTTGTTCTTGCACGGGCCCTTGTCGTAGTGCCGCAGTAGGAAATCATCCTGCAACAAATCAAATACAACACATTACAATTAGAAAATAATTGAAACACGAGTTTTATACTCTCTGGCCAGGAGTTGTTAACACAGGAAATATTGGGCCATCTGCCTACAAACATTACAAACAGACAAGAAAAATGTACCAAATAAAATACCTAATAACTTATGCAATGTGTCCGGTCGACGACTGTACAAATTTTTGGGCGTGTTGTAGATGTGAAACTGAACAAGTAGTTGCCGAAAAAAACTGAAAACACAGTTTGTCTGAAGTTGATCTGAAGATATTTCTAAATTGCGGTTAATATAGTTTAAAATTTTACTAGTGACCGATACTGAAAACAGACAACGTACTGGTGCTTTAAGCTTCCATAGTAACTCTAATCAGCTTTTCGGTAATTTTGAATGGCAGGTAAAAAAATGTTTCGTCTTTCGACTTATTTTCTTATCACCAGACTGAAGTTTTCGCTATCGTTCACTAGTAAAATTTCACCCTGTATACAGGTTTATGTATAAAGGTTTAAGGTTAGTTTATATAATCCAAAAATAAACAGAATGCATAATGAACCCAGTTTATTTCTTCGTTAATTTCTTTTTATTTCGTCTTCCTCATTGAATTACCTACAAAATGCCATTGCCCTACGCCATTTAAATCACTTAAAAAGTCTTTAAAAATAAAACTCAAAAACGTGTAGATACTGACGACATCTGAGAGTAATTTGTTCAACCATGTATGGTGAAATGACATTTCATGATTATTATCATTCAATAAAGGTGATATCCGCAAGTAAAGGTGTGGTGAGTAAGTAACGAGTGAGTATGCGTTATTAATTGCACAATCACATACAACAAGGTACACAATAAAATCGGCATAATTTTGAGAGATTTAAGCAGTTTAAAAAAATACATTCTCTATTTTAGAATTACGAAGGTTTTTTTTCTGTTTAGAAGTTGTTTCAGTTATTCTTGTCATGCTCTAGGTATACATTAATTAATGTGGTTATTAAAGGGGTTTCTAGGGCGTAACTTAACTAGCGCCCTCATCACTTTAAAATTCATAACACGAAAACGTAATTTATCGGAAATTTGCTTCCATTGGAGGCAAAGGCGGATTCTTATTTATAGAATAGTGTTGCTGTAGTAACAGTTAGCAAAAGTTCTAAAGCCACTAAAACTACATTGAAATATTTTTTATTAAATCGACATTCTGTTTTTAATTCATACTTACTTAAGTAGGTACCTGTACTTCAATCTGACAGAAGCGGATTTACGATAAAATATGTTTGCCGTGTGGTGCCGGCATAGAATAGCATCACCCCATTTCTTTCCTTGATTATGGGACTCGAGGGTTACATGCAGTTTAGGGCGATGGGCTGATAACCTGTCGCTATGGTGATACACGGTTATTTGAATGACCCTCGTATATTTGTCAGACTTGGCGTAAAATGAAATGAGGATGTTTTCATCGAGTTATGAATTTTAAATTGATGAGGGCGCTAGTTACGCGACGTAATCACCTAAATGTACCCTAGGCACCATTATAAACGAGAAAAACATACGAACAATATCAAACTCAACAGATTCATCACAAAATGTCCAAATTTTATCTTTTCTGTAGCAACAGCATGACAAAGCACACCCATAATTACATTTTAATTATATTACTTACTCTCATTATGGATTTTTTTGAAATTTATTTAAAACGACTTTTTATTCTTCTTGTTTCTTTTTCGTGTGGGACACCGAGTCGTCCAACGACACAATGAACCCTGGTGTCAGAGTTTTTCATAATAGAACTCTTTTATAATAGAAAACTGAATTGATTAATTAAATGCGCTGTATCGTTTCAGAAATTCCCAAAGAACGATCCTCTATCACATCTTGCTACTCGTCGACAACTATTCAAATACTTATGATAGTCGGAAAAACCGACTAGTCAGTTGAATATCCGATTAGTCGGGTGTTATTGTAACATTTAGTTTTATTGATAAATAAATGTTTCAAAACGACACGCCCTCTGTTTATGAACTTCCAAACGACGTCGTCGCTGAGATGAGTTAGGTTAGTCGGTTACTCGTCGCCTCTCATCTCATAATGACAACTTCGCAAAATGACAACCGCTCGCAAAATGCCAACTTCTCAAAATGCCAACTTCTCAAAATGACAACTTCTCTTAATGCCAATTTCTCAAAATGCCAACTTCTCAAAATGACAACTCTCAATCAATATCATTCTAGTATGATAAATGCGAATGTTGGTTGTTGGCTAGAACTTATAGCGGATACAATGATAGGCTGTTTTTTTTTACTGCACATTTTTATTTTAGATAGATAGATAGATGAACACTTTATTGCTTACAACATACACAACAGAAACAAAACAATACAGAAAACTTAAGACTAAAAGTAAGCAAAGGCGGCCTTATCGCTTGCAGCGATCTCTTCCAGGCAACCTTTACATTAAAATAGAGACAAAAATTACAAGATTTGCAAGTAGTTGCATAAGCAAATTATCATTCAAATTATTAAATTTAATAACAACACTTATATACTAAGTACATTTACAATCATACATAACTACATACATATATACATACATACATACATACATACATACATACATACATACATACATGCAAATATATACAAATATGATTAAAAATAAATATATATTTAAATTAAAGATATATATGTCGGAGCGTGAGGTATTAAACCTGAGGAATGAAGTAAAGTGCACTTTTTGATGTATTTTATGGAAAGAGCATTAATTGAGTACCTATGCGTTGGCGTCGGTCGAAGCATGTAGTAGACATATTGTGTCAAGTGGTTTGGCTAAAGGCATTTTTGGGAACAGAGAGATTCCGAGTGAGTGTTGTTTGAGCGATCGGGCGTAGCGCAAGGCTCAAATGACCTTTCATCGTTCCTTGGTTTTGGTACTTCGCGTCCTGATCTTAATGTTAAAATTAATTATAGCTGCTAGCCTACTATCTGATTTTCGGCCGTTACGACATCAGAAGTGGGATTGAGACCTACAAACTGTCTAAATGCAGTGCCATAGTGATAGACTTGTGGACCTAGTGATCGTGACTAAAATGACTTTCGTGGAGATACCAGTTGTAAGCGGGAATGCAGATTGCAGAGACTGCTCTTGGACCACAAATAATTCAGGCCAGTTCTTTCCATACTATTATTTTCTAGCGATTTGATGTTATTGGTTGCTGATGATTTTTATTTGCCGTGCATTAGTAATGTTGGCAATTTTCAGTTTGTGTCATAATTATTATTTTAGTACGGTAATGATTGCCACACGTTAATCTACTGAATTTGTAATCGTGGACCTAAGTTGGACTAGAGACAATTTTATCGGATTTTAATTGGCATTATTGATTGATGAAAAATCACTCGATTAAATAATTATTTTGGATAATGAATTAGATTCACAAAAACATAAAGATTAATTAATTTCTTTGTCAATGGATGGCGTTGTGATGATAGGAAGATGTCTCTAGAATCGGAAATAATCAAATAAAAAGAAACATGATTTAGTTTTGTTGTGCACAGTTAGTTGCACACGCATTTCGTTTTCGTTGGCACAGTTGGTTTACCGTTACAAGGAACATGAAGGTTCAGGTTCAATTCCTGGCCTAGTCTAGAAGTTTTGATTTAGTATTTTATTGTGTAAAGAAGGATTTCTGATCTTTTGCAATTATTGCATTGTATATTGCTTACTTTCTACTTGTTTATAAAGTGACGCATGTATCGTTACAGTAAAATATTATTTAACGTGTTTTCAAACTTTTGGAAATTGATAAATCAGTCTATTTTTAGAACAAAGTACAAACCTAAAGTCGAACTATGAGACGGCTATTTGATATCGGCGGAAAAAAAGGGGGTCTTTTCAAGTACCTGTGAGAACCAAGGCGTTGTTGTGTTTTTTTTTTGGGAATAGCGACTGGTTCTCAATCTTTACTGGATTTGATATAAAATATTACCTGGTACAGAATTGTATTTATGCGAAACTTTTGAAATAAATGCTTTTGGATAGTTGGTACCTATATGGATATAGCGATTTTCCGAAATAAAAAGGATTTTGTGTTGATTGTTTGCAATTGAAATAAACGTGATTTGAATTTAAACATAGATATTGTACGAAAGGGGTGTACGTACCTATTTGATTATCATGAGACATGTTTTTAAAACTGTACAATTTGTTGCTGGTTCAGAATCCCGGGAATGCTAGGTACTGTATGTGTACCTATTGCCAGAAGACACTATTCTCTACAACTTTGAGTTTGAGAATCACTCTCGCGTTGGATTTTTATTTCGTTTGTGAGAAACACACTTGAGTTTTAAAACTAATGAATGGTTAATAAGTAATGATAATGGTTATGGCGTTTCCTTATAGTGCAAAAAACATTTTAAAGCATTGCTGTAGCTCTATTATGTTATCTTGGAGGTATAAAAAAAAGCATTGTTCTAAAAGGGAAATTGATGTCCAAAATGACTGAGGGTTGTAGTCACGCGTATTATTGATACCCGTGGTTCAACACATGTTACCTTAGTATTCGGAGAAATGAGCGAGATCTTTGTATTGTTTTCATAATGCAAGTCTGGCAAAAACTCTTTTGTTAATTAACTTATATCATAAGGGATTTAGAAACAAACATGACAATGGTTAAGCATGATCATGACTGTAACTTATGAAGATTAACTTAAATGCGTATAGCGTTATTCAATTATGAAGTATTAATTTTTATATAAGGTAACGAAGTGCTTTGCCGTGGTGGTGATAAATAGAGCAGCTGGATAAAAAAAACTTAGTATTGTTGGATACTATGAGTTGATGTAGTTAAAGCTAAGATAACGTGGTTATGTTGTGTAAGTAATTTAGAATTTTATAGCACTGACTTCGACGAAAGAAGTAGATAGTAAATTGCATATTGAATGCAATTGATATTTGAGTATTGGTATGTGATATTAATTAGGTACCTATCATTTCACAAAAAAAAATTGATTTCATTAAGTTATTTTGTCAACTTGGAAGAATAATTGAGAAATATCAAATCACCTACTCGGTGCAGCAATTCATGAACATTAACCTCTCAAAGCAGTGCTTAGTTCAAATCAATACATGCTTAGTAAAGGTGGAATAAAATAAGAATTATTTTTAATCTGATAAGCATTGAATGGATCTAATGTGATAATAGAAACGGTTGTTAAAAGTTACATTTTGAAATGAACTTGTTTTCATTTTAGAAGTACTGAATCGCATGACTTCAGTGATTTGCTTAAGTAATATTGCTTTGCTTTCTTGAGCAGGAAAACGTAATCTGGCTATCTTCATATAGCTGTTATGTGCCTTGCTGGGATAGAAAGCTAAAATGCGTGAAAGTAAAGTACCCATAAAATTGCATAATTAATCAGATGATATTAGCAGTTAAAGTTTTTGTTGCTGGCAATGATGGACGCGTTTGTCCTCCCGACCCCTCACGACTATATACTATGACTGTGATCACCGTACCTACCTATTGACTCTGACTTAAGACCTCTGCGGGAGGAGCGCGTGCCATGGTTGAGACAGTGTGGTCTCAAATTGTGGAGACAGTGTGGTCTCATGTTGTGTTGGGTCAGATATAGCCCGGGGAACTATGATCTGATCGGGTGAGTGGCCAGCTGCAGTGGCTCATTCACCATCCGCTTTGCTGATCTGTGTGATCAGATGGTGTCTTTGATGGACGCATGGATTCGTTGAGGGCATCATACTTGATCAAGTAGGTGATTACTGTGGTCATTACTGTTATGTGTGATGTCGCTCCAGGTAACCGGTGTTACCAGTAGGCGTGCCACAAGGTGGTGGTGTCGGCCTGAGATCCGTGGCGGGGATCTGTGACTGTGATTGACAGTGTTGAGTGACCCTTGGTGGGGAAGCTCTGTGACCGTTGCGACGGTGGCCAGATGCAACAAAAGACTTTAATGCTGAATAATAACTGTTTTGTATTGAAGTTAGAACATTGTTTTATGGGCACTTGTCTTTCAATAAGTAATGGCGTGATTTCAGTTATCAGAAAGCGACGAAAACGGCTGGTTCAAGTGGGTTGAAAATTTATGGTTCACACTCAACTTGTAGTCTGTCACATAATAAATCCGTAACTTTAATGAGTTTCTGATAAATGATATTTCCTTAACTGTTAAGTTCGACAGCACAGTAAAAGAGTGCATAGTTACTAATCGTGTAAGGGTAAAAACGTATTGGATGGCTTATGAGAAGTTTTTGAAGTGCAAACGAATATGGGCCTGTTTATTTTTTTTTAGCAAATAATAACACAAACGTGAAAAATACTTGAACGATTTGGAGATAATAGATTTGTTGTTATTTATGAATACCAAGTCAAATTTAACAAACAAGTATTAGGCAGTAAGTAAGTAAGTACCAAACAGGATAGCTAACTTAGCAAGTACTTTGGATCAAAGATACTTAAAACCGCAATGAATGCTGAGCTGCTTTCGGTTCTTGCAGTTCATCGATGTACCTAGACCTGTTCACATGTTCAAAGGAACGAAGCGAACTGTTGTGAACAACTAGATCTTTGTTCAGTTCAGGAGTCTAGCCAGATTATTATGGTTTTATGGGCTATAATAAGCTAAAGTATGTCTGTCAGGATAACCGAACGATACTGTGAAATGGCTAGTTGTGACCACACGAGGACGTGTGTAAGTCAGGAAGGCCGTGTCGGAGCGTGAGGTATTAAACCTGAGGAATGAAGTAAAGTGCACTTTTTGATGTATTTTATGGAAAGAGCATTAATTGAGTACCTATGCGTTGGCGTCGGTCGAAGCATGTAGTAGACATATTGTGTCAAGTGGTTTGGCTAAAGGCATTTTTGGGAACAGAGAGATTCCGAGTTAGTGTTGTTTGAGCGATCGGGCGTAGCGCAAGGCTCAAATGACCTTTCATCGTTCCTTGGTTTTGGTACTTCGCGTCCTGATCTTAATGTTAAAATTAATTATAGCTGCTAGCCTACTATCTGATTTTCGGCCGTTACGACATATATTATAAAATACATACCTACATAAAAAAATATAAATACACACATGACAATGGACATTTAAATACTACATATGAGGGTATATACGAAATAGTAATATTTTACATATGAGGGTATTTACGAAAAACATCAAGTAAAAGTACTGATTCATAAAATAGTTTGTCCATCTAGCTGGTGTTAATAGTAAACGGATTAAATCTATCCAAAATTGAACGACGTATTTGTAAACGTAGAAAATGAATCAAGAATTTGAAATTATCAGCAATCAGAAAGGTGGTTTATTGTTATTACGTGGTAATGGGCATCAATATAATATGATAATTGCGAATGTTTGGCTAGAACTTCGGGAATGGTAACGCTTTGTGTAGTGGCGTGAGATAAAAAATCTGTATTTAAAAATTTCTTCCGTGCTCTGTACATCGAATCTTTTATTGATTTGAAAGAAGGTATTAAATCTTGATCTTGATCATGGTCTCGTCTTAATTTTTTCACTGATTTTTCCACAATTTTAGGTACTGGCCCTAAATTTTTACAAACCTCCTTTTTTAAATTTTCTTTCTCTTTTTTGATTTTATTCAACGTAATAGATGGCTCACAAACATGGACCGATTCGCGTAAAATTACCTTGTTATCTTTATCAAGTGTTGCCGAAGCACTGCATACACGATTGACACACCTCCACAAACTGGAACCATTTGTATTCGTTTTATTTTTAGTATATTGATGCCCTAATACCACGTAATAACAATAAACCACCTTTCTGATTGCTGATAATTTCAAATTCTTGATTCATTTTCTACGTTTACAAATACGTCGTTCAATTTTGGATAGATTTAATCCGTTTACTATTAACACCAGCTAGATGGACAAACTATTTTATGAATCAGTACTTTTACTTGATGTTTTTCGTAAATACCCTCAAATGTAAAATAAAAATGTGCAGTAAAAAAAAACAGCCTATCATTGTATCCGCTATAAGTTCTAGCCAACAACCAACATTCGCATTTATCATACTAGAATGATATTGATTGAGAGTTGTCATTTTGAGAAGTTGGCATTTTGAGAAATTGGCATTAAGAGAAGTTGTCATTTTGAGAAGTTGGCATTTTGAGAAGTTGGCATTTTGCGAGCGGTTGTCATTTTGCGAAGTTGTCATTATGAGATGAGAGGACTCGTCGACAATTAGCTTTCTCGATCAAATCCAGAATCAGACTGACTCACAGCAAAGTTATACCATAAATAAGGATTCCGTTTTTTTCCTTTTGAGGTACAGAATCCTAAAAAATTGTGTACTTGGCAGTTTTTGGCATTAAATTGAACTGTACTGTAAATAAATATGAAACCTTTTTCTCATCTTAAAATAGTTACATTGTCAAAGGGCACTCTATCTTGAATTTTATTGATATACCTAAATAAAGTTTTATCATCAAAGACGAGTACTCTTATAAACAGATTCAAAAGACTTTCTTTAGTGTAGCTTATAGTCTAGGTTTGTCTCTATGGGCTAATTTAATGAATTATTTTTTCACAGACTATTCGATTTTTGATTAAGTTTAAAGAGAGTCAGACTTTTATTAAACACTGGAGGGCGATTCTTCTCGACTAAAATTAATGGAACCGAAATGTATCGGTCACAAATAAGCAAGTAGGTATCAATAGCGATACTTACGATTAAGTTGCATAAAATAAGAGCAATATAACAGACCTGGCTGGCTCTCAGAAGAACTTTAAAACCAGGAAACGTTTCATGATACCGCGGAAATAAAATTCAGATGTTCTTATACGAGTACAGTAACGCGGAAACTGCAGTGTTTCATAAGGTACCTTATGATAATGTATGACGCCCACAATTATACCTCCATTGTAAATTTTATAGAGGCGCCAAACGTACAGGGCCAAGGAAGGGTCAAGCCCTTTGTGACCTTTTAAATATAAAGTAATCATACACCTACAGATGTTGTAGTTATATAAAAAGTGGGCCCTTGAATTATACTGGACAGAAAAGCAGTCAAAAAACGCAAGTCAATACTCTCAAACGTTTTACACCGTACTTAAATAACATTCTTTATTTATAGTAAAGGAAATTGAATAAGATATTTAATAACAAAGTGCAAACTTAGCTAATATTTGGAGTGTTTATTTATTTGTTGCATGTAAGTAAGATTGCGGTGATGCAATCTTTGATTGATCGAGTGTTGGATTAGATTAACTAAAACATGACTTGTCCTTTTCAAATGATGAAGTATTTTGATAGACGTAAATGTTTGATGACTTTGTATCTATACTTAACTTTTACTTACGTCAACCTTAAGGTGATGTCAGGCCCGCTATGCTAGCAATACATGTAACTACCTAGTCCAACAGCAACGTTGTACACGTCAACTGCCTCACTTTATGCCATCTTCCTACCTGTTCCTACCCTAGGTCTGCTATGCTGATGACAAACCAGGCCCCATGGGTCGCAGGGCCTTTGGCACGTACCCAGTGTGCCCAGTGAATAAAACTGCAAGTGTAGGGTGTAGGCATGTGTAACCTGCACATAAGGCGCAGTTGGAATAGCTCCTACTGATGCTACCCTGGTACTCACATCGAGCGAGGCGAGGCAGTACCAGCAGAAGACATGCTTGCAGCGTTTGCACAACATCGTCTCGTCCTTGCCTCTGTGATACCCTGCACATAAGGCGCAGTTGGATCAGCTCCTACTGATGATGCTACCCTGGTACTCACATCGAACGAGGCGAGGCAGTACTAGCAGAAGACATGCTTGCAGCGTTTGCACATCATCGTTTCGTCCTTGTCTTTATGCGCCCTGCACATAATGCGCAGTTGGATCAGCTCCTACAAATGATGCTACCCTGGTACTCACATCGAGCGATGCGAGGCAGTACCAGCAGAAGACATGCTTGCAGCGTTTGCACATCATCATCTCGTCCTTGTCTTTATGCGCCCTGCACATAAGGCGCAGTTGGATCAGGTCCTACAAATTATGCTACCCTGGTACTCACATCGAGCGAGGCGAGGCAGTACCAGCAGAATACATGCTTGCAGCGCTTGCACATCATCTGCGCGCAACCCTCGTCCTTCTCTATAGGCACCCTGCACATGGGGCAGAGTTTAATCAGCTCGGAGTCTCCGAGGAGAGGAGCACCAGCGCCAACTGATGATGAAGCGGCTGCAGCTTCGCAGGTCAGCCCGCCGTGCCACTGGGGAAGAAGAGAAGAAGACAAATTAGAAACATACACAGACAAGACAAAGTCATGGGAAAGAGATATATTTAGAGAGCCTTTTAAAGAGCATATAACAAAGCTAGTAAAAATATAATCGTAAAAAAGTATCATCACCATCATCAACAGCCACAAGAGATGCCTACTTATAAATTACAACAAGATACCGGCAATGATTTTTGTCAATGTTCTTTTTCCCATATTTTTTTATATTTTAATTTTGACCTTGTTTGATTCTAATATTTTATATTCACAGATTCCAGCAGATAAAGCATTAATATACCTAGTTACTGTAGGTACCACCTACCTATCCCACCCTTGAGTTAGACACTCTAATATAATTATAAACTTTACAAAAACTATTATTACGGTACGATAATTGAATCACAAAATACAACAAAATTATAAGTTTTTTTGTTACCAGAGTAGAGGAGTATAAAAAAGAAATACCTACAAGGCTTTAAGTTCAAGGCGGTTCATGCTGTGATTACTATGGTGTAATAGTTTTAGTAGCGTGACTGTACCAGGGGTCAAGGTTCGATTCCAACAGTTTTGATGCGACGGAATTTAAAAATAGAAAATAATTTTACATACATCGCTTATCCTACCTTTATCCCTTATGTATGGCGTAAACGACCGTAAAAAAGAACATTTACGCCACGTCTGACAAACAATAATTGCGGGTCACCATGATGATAGGTTTTTAGCCCGTCACCTAAAATTGCAATACACATGTGACCATCAAGTCCCATAGTCGCCTCTTACGACAACCACGGGAAAGAAATAGGGTGATGCTATTCTAAGCCGACAATAATTGCACATCTCGCATAACTCATGTGTTTCCGGCAGGATGTGAACCTGCAACCGTGGTTATTATCAGCACTAGCGACAGACTTATCCTCCAGGCTACCACGGCGATATCTGTAAATGACGAATAAAGGCGCTAAGTAGGGTGAAGCGGCTGTCCCTTTCATTGCCGCTGCGTCAGACAGAAACACCTAATCAGTTTTTTTTAAAATTGTCGCGCGTTTTGGGGGATTTTTTTACTTTTCACGTGTAATATGCGACACAAAATATTCATATTGTTAATATCTATTATTCTGTGTAAAAACAATTATAGCAGTTTTAGAGAACATTTGGAATTATTGACTGAGACTAGGTTCACTTTCGGTTTATTCTTTGTAGATGAACACAAAAAAAAATGCAATTTCATCAACCAATGAAGTAAAATACCGAAATTAATTTCTTCATACAGAAATGTCTAGATATGTATGTCAAAAGGTAGATGGTGTAAAATGTAAAAATAATTCAGCTCCATTCCGAAGAACAATTAAAATTAATGATTAACATATTAATAAGGTTGAACTTTGACATTACATACGAGTATATCACTTATACGGTGTACGTATTATACGGTGTACGTACGTAGGTAACCAACGTACTACAGTAGATGTATTATGATAAATTTTGACCAACTTCAAAAGGCTTTGTTCTACAAATAGTCTAAAAGTTTAACAATAACAGCCTGTTGCTAGTCCACTGCTGGACATGGGCCTCCTCCTATCAGTGGCCAATATGCCAATACCCCTCGTATTGCAGTGCAAGCCACCTACGTACGAGTACTTAGTAACTGTTTGAGGTTGGGGCTAGGTGGCGCTGTCTGAATTGTCCAGGATATTTTTTATTAGGGTGATGCTGTTCTGGGTCAGACCTTACGACTAAAATAAATAGTCTAAAATATGTGAATAATAAAAAGTTATCGTGTTAGTACATTTATTATTGTGTACGAAACTGGTGCCTACTTCTTTCATGACCTTGCCGCAATTAATATATGAATTATAAAGCAAAAAATTGCATTAAATAAAAATGAACATCTTATTAGCGACGGAAGCCTAATAAAAAGTGATGTTTTTCACAACTTCGTTTGTTTTTATGCAATAAAGGATATATATAACTATCAATACTATCATAGAAGTTTTTATAGGATGATTTATAATTGGATAGATGATATCAACATAGTTGAGTGATTGACGATGGTAATTTAAGAGTGGTAAAAAGTAAAAGTTATATTTTAAGATTTATGTAGGTACAGTCAAGCTCACGTGAGGTTAGACACTCAATCTGCATTATGTAAGTATCATGCGCGCGGCATAAGAACGGTCCAAAGCTCAAATTGTCTAACCCAGTCTGATCTTGACTGTACCTGTTCTTATTAGGATCATGTTTGTTGTTAATTTCAGAATATAAATTGACCGCTTTGAATAAAAAACATGAATGAAAGATTTTTAAATACTAAAATAATCGTCTCTTGGTAGTTAAAACGTAAACCCTCGATCCCTTAACCTAGCCCTAGTAGATCTACAATTGTTTGTTTTTACTTAGGTTGAATAAAAAACATAAATGCAAGGTTTTTTAAATAATAATCGTCTTTTGGTAGTAAGGTACGTAAACCCTCGATCCCTTAACCTAGCCCTAGTAGATCTACAACTGTTTGTTTTTACATAGGTTCAAAACCTCTAAGTTAGGATAATAAGGTTCAAAATTACTGGTACACATGCAGTATTGGGGTAGATGAGGCCTAAATGGGTAAATTTCGAGGATTGTACTCGTTGGGTCTCCAATTCTCCACCCATGTAGCACAGTCAGGTAAAATAATAAAGTAAACGCGTAAAACTCATGTTTCTGTGCGGTTTGTTTACTATGGTGATGTAACTATTTACCTACTATTGATTTCGGTGTCACGTGTACCTTTAAATGGCTTGATTGGTATTAAAGTACCTCCGTTCCATTAAGTCGTATTTTACAGCTGTCAGAATCGTGATAATACTATGGCAGAGGGTCCATTTTCCGTTGTTGAAATCTCTTTTAAATACGACTTATTGGAACGGTGGTACTTTAGTAAACAAAAAAATGGCGCTGTCACTTTCTGTTTAATAGGTTATAGGAAATGATAGCGACTATAATAGTCTTATAATTTAAAGCAAAATGCGAGGTATTTGTCAAAATTAGGCGACGATTAAAAAGATGGCGACTCAATGACTAGAAATAGCGAAGAGGCCATAGACATTTTGAAACATGACATGACTTAGATTTCTACTATCCTTTTCTAAACCTATTGATTGAAAAGTGACAACGCTATTTTCAGTTAAGAGAAATAATAAAATTGACACAAGAAAATAATGTGTTGTTTTTACAAACATTATTAATTATAAAGCCTGGCTACCTTTTAATGAATGAACACCGTAAAGTAATCGTCAAAAATCTCTACATACACACATTTCACGCCTGTAATCCCTTGCGGGGTAGGTAGAGCGTACACGGCCGCAAAAAACGGACATTTACGCCACGTTGACAAATAATTGAGGGTCATTCGGAACATTGTGTATCGCTATAGTGAGTTTGTCAACGCATCGCCTAAAATTGCAATACACACACTCGAGGCATTTACTCGCCTCTTACGACTCCCACGGGAAAGAAATGGGGTCCAATTTGACAGAAGCAGTTATACATTTTTAAGTGACAAGTTACGCGCTGTTACATTACTTAATCAGTAAGTATACCTAGAGCCTGACCTCAAGGTCATTAGTCGCCTCTTACGACTGACATGGGAAAGAAATGGGGTGATGCTATTCTGAGCCGGCGTCACACGGCAAGTCGAAAATCTTTACCCGTCATGAAACGCTTCGTGGCTGATCGTCATTGCTTCAGAAGGACAAAAAGGACTTTGCTCTGCTCATTGCGTGATTCGAAAACAACGAAAAATATAAAAGTTAAATACCCAACTAAACGCAAGTATTTAAACTATATTTACGTATCTGGGAAGTTTAATGAGATCTTTCACTTTTACATACTTTCACCAAAAACTCAAAGGGTTAACGTACTCCAGGTTCTTTGAAAGATAAAATTCCATAAAATATTTAATGCTACAATAAAGATTATTTACTGGTTGTTTACGAGTTGATATTATTCTTGATGACAGCATGTTAATAGGATTTTACAGCTGCTTTCAAAAAGGCAATCCGTACGAATATTATAAATCTGAGAGTTTGTGTGTGTGTATGTATGTTTGTTACCTCTTCACGGTTAAACGGCTTGGCCGATTTGGAAGAAATTTGGAACACTGGTAGAGTGTAACCTGGAATAACACATAGGCTACTTTTTACCGCAGGAAAACCACTATTATCACGGGAAAATGAGGGGCAGCGGGTGAAACCGCTGGGCGGAAAATTAGTAAATAATATTGCGATGCCCTTTCCGTACGATAAAATGTAATGTTTACATAGATGCGTACACATACCACGCCTTTATCCCATGCGGCATAAGCAGAGCGTTAACGGCGGTAAAATACGGTCGTTATCACCACGTCGGACAAATATTTGAGGACCTTTTTTAGAAAAATCCTGTATCACTATAGTGAAAGGTTGTGAGCCTGTCGCTTGAAATTGTTACACACATGAAATTCTCGATTCCGTTATTCGCCTCTTACGACAGTCGCGGGAAAGAAATGGGGTAGTGCTATTTGAAGCCGGCATCACACGGCCGACTTACTTAATGTTAACCTATAGCTAATAATAGTACATACTTAAGACCAAAATGATTTTGTCTTTGATAAAATATCCACATAATACCATAAATAGCAGCAGATAATAATGACAATCATAGAATACCAAACAAATACCTAATATGATATGAAATTCTTGCATCGGGCATTTCTGACTGATACCTTCGGTAAAAGGCGATTCGGGAAAAATTCTGAGCTTACCTTACGTTGACTGAAAATTTCTAGACTATGAAAGAAAGCCCAGTATGGCTAGATGTTAAGGATAAAAAAATATCTCAGCTTTTTATTTTGGGATTAGTTTCTAGACCCCAATGTATTATTTTGTATCATTTTAGGTATATGCTAACATACTTTCATTTACAGTGGATAAAAACTACTCAAACTGGGTTGCTACACTGTGTACACTGTCACATAGACAATATTTGTATATTTTATTATACTAATTGTATTTAAAAATGTAATTTTATAAATGAGCTACCATACATTGAATCGAAAATTTACGCAAGCGTAAAAAATTACACAAAATGTAGTTTGTGCTTTACAAACACACATACGCAATCGTATAAAAAATTAGCGACTTTAGAATTTTTGGAACGTTATATCCTACAAGAAAATAATTTAATTTATACATTTTAGTATTTACAAGCGACCTGCCCAGCGGTTTTACCCGCTGCTAAACGTTTTCCCGCGGGCAAAATACCTTTTCCTGGCATAAATTATGCATAAAAAGTTTACACTTGAATCACTCTATCGACTAAAGAAAACCGCATCAAAATCCGTTGCGTACTTTTAAAGATCACACATAGGGACACGGGAAGCTACTTAATTTTCTACTATTTAGTGATAACCATTCTATACAAGTAAATCGATCAGTTCAAATTGTTGCACCATCAGCTCTAGTAGGTGTTGCTAACGTCGCAAATTGAAGCCTTTAATTTCACTGATTGGGTTTAAAACAAATGTTATCTCTGTAGTTGTAGTCATTAGCTCGAAGCCTGCTCCTAGAAATATTAGTTTTTCGTGTACTTTAAGTAAAAAATAAAATAAAATTACTTCCACAGCAAGACCTGCTATAAAAGTCACATAACTTGACGACTTCACGATATAAAATTTCAATTTACCGTCCAAGTTTTTACTGGCTTTACGACAAGAGCAAGCAGAAACTAGAATATCTCGAGCATAGTTGGAAATTGTGCAGGGTGAGCATAAAGGGTATGAACAGCCGACCTAGATGCATTCAACACGAGCCTGGAAAAAGTCCACGAGGTACCATAGAAACTCGCAAAGTTTTCACCTATATAAGGTACAATTAAATTCAGTGCAAATATTTTTAGGGCGAGTTCTATTCGTAAAACTGATCAGCTTTTCCCAATAAACATAGGTCAAAATATGAAAAAAAAGATTGTACCTCTCGTAGAAAAACGTTTAAAAGATGTGTTACTTTGTATGGAAGGTCCAAATTTTTCATATTTCGACCAATGTTTATTGAGAAAAGTTGTTCAGTTTTACGAGTAGAACTAAACCCTAAAAATATTTGCATTAAATTTAATAGGATCTTATAGAAACTCGCAAGGTTTTACCTACTTGATGAATTCCTAGCTCGATGAAATACTGGACCAATCATAAAATTTTGTAATGTTGGCTCAGAATAGCATCTCCCCATTTCTTTCCCGCGGGTGTCGTAAGGCGACTAAAGTACTCGAGGGTTACATGTAAGTATAATGCAATTTTAGGCGATAGGCTGACAACCTATAGCTATAGCTAAGGCGATACACAATTTTCTTAATGACCCTAAAATGTTAGTCAGACGTGGCTTAAATGACCGTTTTACGGCCTTTTACGCTCTGACTACCCCGCAAAAGATATAGGCGTGATATATGTAAGAATGTATTCTTGAGTAATGTAGGCTTCTTTTTAACCCGGGAAAAAGCTATGGTTTTCATGGGATTTACAACAGGTGAAACTCTCTAATAAAAAAAATAAGTACCTACATAACTATCTTATCACTATTAAATTGACGTGCAACACCCAAGGAACGTATACCCAATTAATAAGTTAAGCGTAAACGTTATAGACAATTTTCAGAGCCAAATTCAAATAATCTGGTTGGAACTAAATTTAATAATTTTACAAGAGTCCTAACATTTAATGTTTCATACCTACACTCTTAACATATCAGACTTTTTGCGAAATTTAAGATCAATTATCAGGCAAAAATTCCAAAGAACCTGGGTGGAACAAAATTTATAATTTCAACGGTGAGTCATAACCTTTGCTGTTTAATACCTACACTCAATCTGTAACATTAACGACTTCTTTTCTGTGTAATAAAACTTACCAGTAGGATCGAGAACTAAATGAGAACAACTATTACCGCTTTAATACCAGCAGGGCAGGTAAACCACCTTTCTATGTTCCCGTGGAGACGGCTGCTCTCTTCGAGATGTATATTTAAAGAGCCGGTCTTGAGCCAGATCTCTTTACGTTAGGTCTGGATAATCTAGTTATTCATGGAAGTAAATTGGACTGGATGGGACGTTTGTGCAGGCAGTGAGTAGGTCTAGTTATTTATGTTTTGGTAAAACCTTATAGTCAGTTGAAAGATCGTAACCTGTCAATTGTGTACTAAAATTTAAAACGCTTCAACGTATTGAGTATACAATTTTCGAAATTGCAAATGGCAGCCATGCCACGCGTTATTGGCGTATACTTGCATAATTTCACCAAGGGCGCGTGAGCCGCGGCAGCCCAGTTGGTAGAGGCGTCGGTAGTACCACAGGGTAGTAGTGATATCGAAAGTCGCAGGTTCGAACCCTGCCCGCTGCACTGCGGGGTATTTTTGCAAGTTCTCAAAAACTTGTCAATTGATCAAACTTTCATATTTCATTTGCACCTCTTAAAGCCGGGGGAAATACTAGTACTCGTAGAGAATGTAAAAGAGGTGGGTAGTCTCGAAAATCAGTAGCAAGATAAAGAAAAAATCAAACTTTCGTCTATAGGTATTGTATGGCAAAGTTAAGGTCATAGTTGACAGCAGCGTTTGTATGGAAAAAGCTGCAAATAATATTGACTGTTCACGATGCTTTTCTTATGCATGCTGTATTAATAACTATTATCTGTATTATTACAAAACTGAACAACTTCTTAACTCTCTCCATTGAAAAAGTATGCGAAAGGGAACATAAAAGTAATATATAAAAGATCTTTTATATTTTACAACGTGAGTGGAAAGGATCTCTTTACGAGCTTTTTATTTATTACTTTTGAAGAGCAATTTTTTTTATACTTTCACACTTTCAAAAGTGCAAGATCCCGTTGAGTGGACTACATTACAATAAAAAGTTCAATGATCTGAACATTTTGAACAGTGTATTTTAGAAAACAGTATAGATCTTTTAGAAAACTTGCAAAATAATCAGAAAACAGATACAAACTACAAGTACTAGTTGGCGGTTTAAAAACTCTGTCACCGGGGTTTATTGGGTCGTTCGTCAACTCCATGTCCCCGCACAACAGAAGAAGAAGTATAATACCATACTCTTCCCTAGGTCTGCTGTAAGAAATTTCTTATTAGAGATAAGCAGTGCATGTTGTGTCTGTATTCTTTATGTGTTTTTCTCTTTAACGTTCATATGTACAATAAATCGTAAATAAATAAATAAGTAAGAAGTTACAAAACACTGACAAAGATTTCGCAGGTTTCTTTTGAATTGTAGTAAATATTGCTCTTGCACGTAAAAGGAGGGACTCTGACGGTTTTTTATATTTACTTACTATCATAGCTATTCAGAACACATTGGATTCTTTCTGCCACATAAATTAGAAAATTTAAAATGGCGGCTGTGCACTGCAATGGAAGACCATGTAAGATTTACGCGCGCGTTTTCCGCAGTGCATTTTGAAATACAGAGTGTAGATATCTGCAAAGCCGCAAATCCCTTAAGGCGGGACGTTTTTCATACAAATGTTTAATGGACTTACCTATGTCTTTAGAGGAGACAAAATTCTAATTGAAAAACTCGATGGAAAGTCCAGTATTGATATTACATTTTTGCAAAATAATAAATAAGAATTGTAAACCATAAGATTCCTTTGTTTAAACCGATTCGCCATTTCTCGCCTATAGATAGAGCTACTGCTGTAAAAAATAAGTTTCATTTTATTGTGGACGAAATCTACACAATATGTAGATGTGGACTCATTATCTTTTAACCAAAAGTAGTTTTGCGCCAAATTTATGTGGACTTTCAGCATTTCGTACAAGCATTTGTTAAAAAAATGCTCTTTATCGCATGTACAAATCCATTGAATTTTAGTTTTTGTAGAACGGACCACCTTAAGCCAAAGTATATCCACATGATTACAAATAAACTTACCGAAGACACTTTAGAACAAAACTAATAGCTAAATGTTATCCAATTTCTTTGGGTGGTCTATGAGACTCATGTTCATGTTTCTTGGGAACAGTGTTGTTTGCGATCATGAGAACTCTATGGTGTTGAGAGAGTGATAAGACGGCGCGCATGCGCTCCACATACAAGTCCTGAAACGCGGTATCGAAGTGTTTCCGCCGATCACTATATATACATCTTCCAAATATGTCCGGTTGGTCTTCTTCTCACAACGCCCGACCAGGCAGGTAACCTACACTTTTCCTCACAGTCATCGCTCGGCCAACTGGCTTCATCACTTCTATAAAACATCTTTGCTGATTCATACATACACGATGTATGTAAGAACGCAAGCCACGGGGCTAAATACACCAAAGTATGAAGTTTTCATCGTTTGTTCATTTCGCATTAAATATAGTAACCAATAGGAAAAAGAATATATCAGACTCTACATCAGTTCGATTCACGCGATGCCCGAGATTACATTTCGATGAAAACTGTTTGCTGAGTGGTACCAGTTTAGAATAGCATTACCCCAAATCTACTCGTGCATGTCGTAATAAGCGACTCAGAGATAATCATCTAGGGAATAGGCAGCAGCGTTCCCTGTGCAACGCAACACATTGCTCTGCGCTTGCCAATCCGCCTTCCAAGCGTGGTGAGTATGTAGGCATACTGCTACATTTTGATTCGTCACTGGCATAAAATAAATAATGGTTATTGCTATAGTAGGTGCATTATTTTATATTTCACAGATTATAGGTAGGTAAGTAGTCGTTACATCACAGTAAAGTAGTCACGATTCAACTATTATCCTTCAATTGTAAATTGAAAGGAAGGTTGTTCAATATAATTCGTTCATAAAATTACTCTAAACATAAGTAATACAACTAATCTCCTAATTACAAAAAATAATTATCTAAGTAATTGACTGCAATTTGTGAACCTCTACGGTTCCTACAAATATCACAATACTCGCAATACTGTTTTTTTTTAAAGTTTGTTGTCTTTTTTTAACTGTAATCATGTGACTACGCAGGTTGTAAATTACGTTTTAAATTAATACTAACTTTAACAATGTTTCACGCCGTGAGTATAACTGGCCACGAGACATTGTCTTTAATAAAATTATATTACATATCTACATACATACATATATCACGCCTTTATCCCTTGCGGGGTAGGCAGAGCGTAAACGGCCGAAAAAACGGTCACTTACGCCACGTCTGACAAACAGTTGAGGGTCTAACAGATAATTACGTATCACTATAGTGACAGGTTGTCAGCCCATCGCCTAATATTGCAAAACACATGTAACACTCGAATCCCTAAGTTGTCTGATACGACACCCACGGGAAAGAAATGGGGTGATGCTATTCTAAGCCGACACTAAAGCATTAGTTGTTCCGTGCTCATGGCCCATGCAACTGGGCCGAAATATCGGACAAATCATTAAAATCTAATTATCGCTGTAAGAAACCCTGTTTTAGTGTTTTAAGTCATAATGTGAAACCGACAAAATTTGTAACAGTTTATTTTCTTATCGCTCCAAAGTCATGTTATCATAATAGACTCTTAGTAGTTATTATATCTTTATCTTAACTTTTTAGGGTTCCGTACCCAAAAGGTAATAACGGAAACCCTATTACTGAGGCTCGGCTGTCCGTCTGTCTGTCCGTCCGTCCGTCCTACAGTTACGAGGCTGTACCTATCTCCTGAATCGTTATACCTAGACAGTTGAAATTTTTACAGATGTTGTATTTCTGTTGCTGCTATAACAACAAATACAAAGCAAAAAAAGAATTGGGGGCTGCCATACAAAACACGTGGTTTTTTTATTGCAAGTAAATAATGGTACGGAACCCTTCGTGCGCGAGTCCGACTCGCATTTGGCCGGTTTTTTATTTTACCTTGGTACAACCCAGTATACGGCGAAATTTTTCTATGCGCATTCTTACTGTGGGAACGAAACATTACGATGCGGCCAGAGATGGGCGTAATCGATTACTTTTGTAATCAGATTAATAATCTGATTGAAAGTAATCATGATTACTTTCAATCATGATTACTTTTAATCCTAACTACAGTTAATCATGATTACATGTAATCGTTAATCATGACTACAGTAGTTTTTAATCAATATTACATGATTAAAAAATATTTTGACTATTGAATTCCGACGTACAAAAGTGAATACTCCACAACCCTGCACCTAGCATTATAGATGTGGGCATAAAGTCAAACGTCAAAAAACAAGTAAGCAGTGTAAAAATAATCTTTGCTAAATCTAAGTAGTCAATCTTAGTTTTGATGAATAAAAATATGATTAATATGTTTAATTAACGACTACCAAGTTTAATTATAAAACAAATATTGTATTTTTATTTTAAGGTCCCACTCGAGTAATCATAATCATGTAATCTAGATTACGATTAACGATTAATAATCTTTAATCATATTGAGATTTAACTAATGATTATTTTTATTAATCGGTAATCATGATTACAGATTACTTTTATCAATCAGTAATCGTGCAATGTCTCAGATTACATAAGTAATCGTAATCATTAATCATTAATCTGATTACATTTTGCCCAACTCTGGATGCGGCTTGAAAGTATGCAACTTCATTGTTCTTAGAAAATATGCTTTTTATGTTGTTTCTGCGGAATTCGAAATGTAAAAGGAGAAATTTTCTGTTACTTCGTAAGTGGGTCAGCGAAATTGTTTAGAAGGTAAACATGATGGCAAACATTAAAGGGAAAGTTAATAAATTAAAAATAAATATCCTGGACAATTCGCACAGCGCCATTTAGCCCCAAACTAAGCATAGCTTGAACTATGGGAAGGGAACCAAATATTTATACTTATATATATTTTTTGTAAATAAATACATATTATACATAGAAACCACCCAGACTGATCACAAATATCAGAAAATTGACTTAACATATATTTGTGCCTAGTGGGTATCGAACCGACGACCCTCGGCGTAGCAGGCAGGAGAACGGAAGCTCAAAATGTTTTTGTCATATTTTGACCTATGTTCCCTGAGGAAAAATTTTCCTTATCACCAGCTTGTCCTCTGTTTTCAGTATCGGTCACTTGTAAAATTTCACCCGATATATAAAATATATAAGCCGACCGAGTCTTTTATATATTTATTTATTAAACTTTATTGCATAGAAAGTACAAAGGGTGGGCCTAATGCCACGCGGCATTCTCTACCGGCCAACCAAAAGATAAACAAAAAGAGTCAAAGCGGGTGCCCATACAAAAAAAATAACTCTAAAGTTCTCACTAAAGGTAGCTATACCTCTACAATACTTAAGAATAAACAAAAATACAAAGTACTAATAATTTAACATAATAAAATAAAATTACATAAAATAAATACATGCATAAATAAGGACATAAATAAATAAGATATACCACGTATAGATATTTGTCTTTTGTACCTATATAAGGACCAATTTGTTTTTTTTAATGTTTTATCTAATCGGGGAAAGTTGTTCAGTATACTGACCTCTTGATTGCACTGTGAGCAGAAATCGTGCCGGCATGTGGGACAGTGGGCTGGACTGGCCGCCCGCACCTGCACCACCGTGTCGCAGCCCACGCGTGGACAGAACGCCCGCCCAGAGTCCATAGCCACCTCTGCAACAAAGGATAATAACATTTTAAAACGATTCAATATGTAAGTATTATTTTGTGGTAACGCTTCAGCTTAGGCTGCCCACACATACATGCGATGAGACGTCGCACGCTTTTCTTAACACGTTCGGGGACAGAAAGTCGAGAGGCGGTCCTCAAATTCCTATAGATCACGACACAACGTCTGTAGACGGCTGACTTTGAGCTTCGAAATATGACAGCCCGTCGAATAACGGGCGTCAGCCATATAAAATGCAGTAGGGTGACGTATTAGTGTCGTATTACAAGAACTTAGAACTAGCTACTGTCACATCGAGAAGTTTTATGGACACACAAGAAAATTACACGCACACATGCAAACTTGTCTCGTATTTTGACACAACGGCCCGAGCCGGGAGCGTGCATACGCATCCCCCCAATTCAGTCGGAACTGTGTCACTGCGCGGGAGCCTCGCGTCGCTCGAGCCAACACCACGGACCGCGATCGAGAAACGTAGGTATTATTTCATAATTACTTGTATTTTTGTTGTTGTTTTGTTATAAAATGTGTACATGAGCAAGCTTAGTCGTATGAAATGAGAATAATATTATTATTTCTTGTCGCAACCCTTGTATTTCTATAGTTTTAGTTAGATTTAGAGGTTATACCTATTGTCCGTTTACTGTTTCTCTATTCTTTGTACTTTGATAGTGTGAGTGATTATACCTACTATCCTTACCTTTTCGTAGATGGCTTCAAGGCGAAGAAAACGGTCTCCGGTGCTCGAAGAAGACGCATCAGAGTCTGAAAATCAAGATCCTTTCTCCGACGGGGATGGAAAATACGCTTCGGATGGAAATTATGAACCCCCAGAAGACGAATCTGACTCCAGTGATAATATTTTTGATACCCGGCCACGACTTCCCCAAACGGGATATCGGGAGCGAAGGAGCTTGTCCCAAAGCGACTCGGATGATGAGGATTCTCAGTCAGCTGATGTGGATGATGGGGAGTCTTCGTATTCACAAGAGAACAATAGCCAAGGTAGCCATCCCAATCCTAGTGCTCAAGTTAGTGAATGCAGTGACGATATGGAAGCTTCATTAGATGGTGACAATAATATTCAGAATTCTCAAAATAGGAACGATGTTGAAGATGGTGAAGAAACTGTGGCTACAGAGGGTAATGAACCAGGTAATCAGCAGCAAAATGCCGCCAGCGATAATTCGGGGGTAAGTCACCAGTCAGAACATTTGGTGCAAAACGATGAGACACCAGCTAAAGTCCGTAGACCTAGACGACCAGGTACCCCTGTAGATGAAGCTGAATGGGAAGACGTTGTCGATGATATCCCTGAGTTCTTCTTTGATTCCACTTCTGTGGGTCCCACGATCGAGATAGATGAGAATTCCACACCGATCCAATTATTTAGCCAGATAGTGAATGATAATGTTATTGAGTATTTGGTCGAATGCACAAATACTTATGGTGCTAATTTGTGTAACAAAAACCGGCCTCATACTAGAAACAGCCGTAACAAAAGCTTTAAACCGACTACAATAGAAGAAATGAAAGAGTTTTTGGCACTTTCATTTTTACACGGTCATGTACAAATCCCTGTTTCACGTAAATTGTTTACGCATGACGATCCTTTATACTACCACCCCATATTCAGCCATGTCATGTCAGGTCGCCGTTATAACCAAATTTTACGCTGTTTCTGTGCCGCTGAAACGGGAGCTGAAGGTAAAGATAAAGTTAATCACTTTGCGGATTCTCTAACACAAATATTTCGCCAAGCCTTAAACCCAGGAGTTGATTTATCTTTGGATGAGTCGTTGTTATTGTTTCAAGGGCGTCTCCATTTTAGACAATACATCAAGTCTAAGAAAGCCCGCTACGGGATAAAGTTTTACGTATTGACGACTGATGACGGCTATGTGTTAAATCTTAAAATGTATCATGGAAGCGAGGATGTGACTGATGCCAATGGAGAACCTGGAAAGAAAATCGATAAGCTGGTGTTACGACTCATGCGTCCTTATCTCTTAAAAGGACATCACCTGTACATGGATAACTTCTACAATTCTGTGACATTATCACAGAAACTGCTTGATCTTAGAACGCACACTAATGGCACATTACGCACTAACAGGAAAGAAAATCCCAAAGACTTGATAGCAAAAAAACTTAAAAAGGGTGAGCATTTTTGGTTGAGGAAGAAGAAAGTTTATGTGAGCAAATGGAAAGACAAGAGGCCAGTTCTTGTCCTCACCACGCGCGAACATCCAGGGATGGTTGAAGTTCAAAACCGGCACGGAAAAAGATCTATGAAGCCCAGAGAGGTAGCCTCATACAACGCACATATGTGTGGAGTTGATCGCTGTGATCAAATGATAAGCTATTATTCCTCACCACGGAAAACCATAAGATGGTACAAAAAAGTTTTGTTCCATTTGTTGGACATGGCTCTCTGGAACTCATTTTATACAATACAATACAATACAATATGCTTTTATTGTACACCAAAAGAACAGAATGACATTAATAGCTTAAAACTAAATACATTAGTGCACAGTTAGGCGGCCTTATTGCCATTAGGCAATCTCTTCCATTTTATTTGTTCAGGAAGTATGTGAAGCAAAATAACAAATACGAATTCGTCACATACAGAGAAGAAATTATAAGAGAGATGTTGAAGCTAGAGAAAGACACTAAAGGAAAAGACTTGATGACAAGAAAAAAGAATGACTCCCGACGTTATGGCCCTGGACAAGTTGGCCAAGCAGCTGCATACCCATCAATTCAGGGCATTGGCCAGTCCGAATCGAGGCACCTCCAACAGGAAAAAAGAAATTTGCATTCTTGGTTTGCAAAGTTTGCACAAAAAAGAAGCTACGAAGGGAAACTAGTTACAGGTGCCAAGGATGTCCTGATTTTCTAGCACTGTGCCCAACTTGTTTCAGAGAATGGCATGAAAATGATGAAAATTTTAACAACTAATGTTTAAATAATTGTTATTTAGAGGCTGATTCCTACAACATTATGTGGTAAATTATACAGGGTTATTTTTTAGTCAGTACGCAAACTTAGTAAAAGTTGTTCATAATCATGACTAGAATGGCCCTGTAAAGTTTGCGTACTGACTAAAAAAATAACCCTGTATAATTTAACACAAAATGTTACAACAGAGCTATGTGTCAGATTTGTTTAATATATAATATTAGGACTTTTAGGAATCGGTCTCTAATAAAATATTCCAAAATGGTAAATAAATACCTCAGAATGTTCCTAAACTGATTATTGTGATCTCAATTTCTATGTGATTATTTAATTATAATTGAAGTTTATTATTTGTTATTTTGGTTTTGAAACAAGTGAGTTTAGGTTGATTTTTATTACTCACTTATTTTGTTATAATTATAAGATTTTCTTAGTGAGAGAGATACCATTAAGTGCCATTGTTTTAATAGTAACACTAATAAGAAACTAAAATTGTTAATTCCTTTTAGACATTTTGTTCAAAACGTTAATTATTACTTATCAGAGCTAAATTGGACATAATGTTTGTAATTTCGTAAATAAAAATAATTAAAAAGTTTAATTTTGTTTTATTTTGAATAATTGTAAAGTATAATTTCTTATTTCTAGTTAAACAACTCGACGTGGTGTCATAAAATATTTTAGATAAAATGTGTGACATGACACCACGTTACGAGGCGGTCACGCCGGCAGACGTAGCGTCATATATCACCTCACACAAAACTCGTGATATGACATCACGTTCGAAGGCGGCCACGTCGACAGACGTAGCATCATATAACATCATACATGGCATGCGCGATATGACATCACGTTCAAAGGCGGCAACGTCGACAGGCGCAGTGTCATATAACACCATACATGGAATGCGCGATATGACATCACGTTCAAAGGCGGCAACGTCGACAGGCGCAGTGTCATATAACACCATACATGGAATGCGCGATATGACATCACGTTCAAAGGCGGTCACGTCGAGGAACGAACTGTCGTATCCCACAATGTAAACAAAATTAAGGTATATCACAACGTCATCAAGCGGGGAGAGAAAATGTATGGGAAATTCATGTGTCAATTTGCATAGGTTTTGGAGGACCGCCTCTCGACGTTCTGTCCCCGAACGTGTTAAACTATTTTGACCTAAGATAGGATAATTTATATCCCGAGTTGAGGCCATTATAAAGCGAAAAATGAAAACATGAGTATATTCACTCAAAACAACTTTACACGACCTCGCTCCCTAGCTAGCCTAAACACGCCAGAACCTTATTTATTTACATTACCTAACGTAACTTGTATGTATTGCGAACCCAGCGCAAACATGTAAAGGGTAACACAAACATTTAACGGGTTATCTGCAAACAACGACATGTTTGAAATCCATTACCAATTGAAGAAGGTAGGCTCACCTATACGGGGTGTTAGGGACAGCCCTCCGAATACTGATAATGCAATCAGACCATGAAATTGAACAACTTTCCCCAAGGAACAAATGTCAGAAAATTACAAAAAATAATTGACATACATACATAAATCACGCCTATATCCCTTACGGGGTAGGCAGAGCGTTAACAGCCGTAAAACGGATATTAACACCACGTCTGACAAAAGTTTGAGGGTCAATCAGATATCTGTGTATGACTATAGTGACAGGTTGTCAGCCCATCGCCTAAAATTGCAATACACATCTAACCCTCGAGTCCCGTAGTCGCCTCTTACGACACCCATAGGTGAGAAATGGGGTGATGCTATTCTAGGCCGGCATCACACAGCATAATAATTGACCTTCCATACAAAATCACGATCAGCTGACTGCAATTACTATGGGAAGTCAAACATTTTTTGACGTTTCCTGAAATATTTTCTCATGGGAAGTTGTTCAGTTTCATGGTCTGAATGCACCCTATAAGTAATCGGAGGGCTGTCCTTTACAACCTGTATATCAATCAAAATGTATGTAAGATGAAAAAACACACAAATATCTCAAGCCAGGTGGGGACAACGGAAATACACACAATAATCATGCTGGTTCATCATGGTGGTTAAAAAACAAGATTAAAAAGAACATTTTTAACAATTAAAATAAAACTCGAACATTTTAAACTGCAATTATACTAGTGACTAATTAGGTGTGTACGTGCAAGTATTTCATTAATTTATACCTATTTATCGGTAAATGTCACCTCGATATCTAAAGGGCGGGGTGACAGGGCATCAATAAATTATAATTATATTGTTTACTTCGCGTGATTTCTAATTTTAATTAGTAACAGTTCTTATTTAGAAAGAAAAGAAAGTTTTTGAAAGTTGTATATTTTTAATACCACATTAGATTAGAAAGTATACATAGGCCCTATTCCATAAAAAGCAAAAAAAATAGGGTGAGTACTACTGCGTCTGAAGGCTCGTCAGACCGAACAACTTTCATCACGAGACAAAGGCTATATACTTGAACTATCCATTCAACGTGACAAATTTTTTGTACGTTTTTGTATGGAGTTCCAGGCGATACACACATTTTTTGACTGTCCCTCAAATGTTCGTTTACGGCCGTTTACGCTCTGTCTACCCCGAAAGGTGTGATGTATGTATGTATGTGCTTTCTTCATTCATCATCTTTTACGAAATAGCACTTTGGGTTGTAGTATTCTTAGCCGGAACCGCACGGCCATTGGAATACTGATTATTTACACATACATTAACAGCCACAACAGTCCACTGCTGGACATCGGCGTCCGCATATTAGGAGGAATTTGCCCAACACAACAGTTTCACTCGCGTTTTATTTTTTCGTACGGAGCACCGAGTCAATGAATAACCCGACAAACAAACAAAATACTTTAAATTACATTCTTTATTATTTTACTTCCTTATTCCAATGAAAGTTTTTAAAACAGATCACATTTAAAACCATGAATTTCCATGCAAACGTTTTATCTCCTTATAACCTTTGAAGGGTTACAATTCTAAAAAATCCTTTCCTAGCGGATGGTTACATAGTAAAATAATCTCTGCCCAAATTCCATGTTTCTTGCATTAGTAGTTGGGCTGTGCGAGTGAGTTGATAAATAAGTCAGTCAGTCAGTGAGAACATTTTGTTTTTATAAGTATAGATTTTACGTATCAAAATTGAAAATAATTAAAGTTTATTAAGAATTTAGATTGTTATAGAGAAGAGAAGAGGAAACATGCTGGGACACTTGTTACGACATGACGACCTACTAAAAACTATAATGGAAGGAAAGATCGAGGGATAAAGAGGGAGAGGGCAACTTAGACGAGCGTATATGGACCAAATCAAAGAAAAAATAGGTGTCATGTCGTATAAGGAAGTCAAAGAGAAGGCACAAAATAGAGGAGATTGGATATTACTCCACCGACAAGAGCGAGGCTCTTAAATTAATGATAATGAAGAATTTAGATCAGGGGACCGTGTATTGGTCACGGTCGACCAATGCCTCCGAATACATACTCATTCGTATACAAAATACATTTATGTATCGTTCATTTATACATGCGCATGAGCATACAAAGAGAATTAAAATTTATAATTCAACGTCAAGGTAAAACAAAAACAATACGAACTATTTTATATTTGCAAATTCAGGATTAACGAGTCAAGGTTGAAAGAAGCATAATAATATAGATCATGACTACTTACTTTTCAAAAGTATTTTATTTTAACGTATCATCGTATGTCAATTGTTAAAACCCACTTTATAATCAGCGCAGCATTTATAAAGATTTTTTTTTTCTGGCAACTAAAATAAAGAAAGAGTTATAGGAAGGAAGACAACTTTTAGTCAGCCTTATAAAACCATTTTTATTTGCAATCAATTACAAGTGCATTAAGTATAATTGCAATCTGTAAATCTGCATATTTCTGCACTTGCGATGTTAATCATCGTATAACCTCCAAAGGTTCACAAGTTTAGGCGGAAACGGAAATGAAGAATCAGCTGATCCATAGACGGAGAGCTAGTTACGCTAAAGAGTATGCGAGTTAAAGAGAAACTAAAAGCAAAGCCGTGTTACTCAGGTGCCATGTCATCAAATGTAAAATCGTAAGTGTGCGAAATATTATATGATCCTTGTTTCCAGAAGTAATGGATACCGTACTATTGATATTTGTCAATTTAAGCACCATTCGCCCGCTTGTTGACTATGATTTCTCTGAGGTGGCGATGAATCATGTTCGAGGCCTACTAAGGCTTACTAAGGCTTACTATATTGATAATTATCGAGGTTTATTTAGTCGTTTGTCGGCTCGGTAACACTAAGAAAGTTTCTTAGCTAGTCATATCGTATGATGTAGCCAGGCCTCAAAGGTAACGGAAGTGCTTCCTTTAATAATCTCATGTGCTGCATCTATGCGACGCATTCTGTGATGGCTCTATCGACAACTTTTTTATTATTAGTTGTCAAAAATATTAAATTTATGGCAATGGGCGGAGAAGAAAATGGGTTTTACTGGCAATTCCTTTCCAATACCTATCATTGTGGCAGGAAAAAAAATAGAAATTTTTAATAGTATTATCGATAGGTAGCGTTAATTAATATTCTACGGCATCAAGCAAGTAACATCAAGTGAAGAGCATCAACGACGACAATTAAAAGAAATAATCTTCATTAAAAACCTCCGTTAGTAGTCACCTATCTATATTAGTAGAGCTCATTACTGATACATTTTCGTTACTTATCAAATCGTGCGACGTCGCCAGCTCTCTGACTATTCTTCAGAAGTCAGAAACCGAAAGGTCACGGAAGTGCTTCCTTTAGTGATCTCATGTGCTGCGATTTATGTGTCGTGTCGATTGCTTTGACAACAACAACGATTACGTTTCTTTTTTATTGTAAATTCTTCGGAACATTGACTTTGTGGCCATGGTAAGAAAGGTGAAGTCATTTATATCGTGTCGGGAACTGAGTCTACGAACGAACAAACTGAGAACAATCACAGTAAGTGACAATTTCACAAATATTAACTCGCTTACGTGAAACGAACCAGGCGCTTTCAAATCCTGAGACCGAAATCAGATTATTAGACCAATTAGGCAGTTGAAAGTGGGTAAAAAAGGTAATAGTAAAACAAAGAAATTGATATCCGTATCAGTATCACTGACAGAGAATAGCGTGTCGATGTTTATGGTAATTTATCATATTCATAGAAAAAAAAAACAAGAATAAAAGAAAAATAAAAATGTTTTTTTCGTACAACTCGCGAATAGCGTATATTTTCTTCACAAAACATCATCTGCGGTTTTCGTCATACTTTATTTATGCACGATATTATTAAGAAGGTTTGTATAATACTAGGTAAGAATTTTTCAAAGTATTTAGCACAGGACAGTGAAGATTGGAGCATTAGAGAAGAGGCCTATACCCATCAGTGGGCATCATGATGATGATGATGAGGTAAGTAGATAATTTCAAAACGCAACTAATATCGAGATTCCAGACAAAACGCAAACAATAAAATAGGTCAAAGGAAAACTATGAAATACCGTCAATTCCTCAATTATCGATACATCGGAAATTCGCAACATTTCACCCGGCTTGCAATGTTTACAAGTCAGTTTAGAAAAATAACTGGCCAATAGCGATACAAGCAAACAGCTTAAATAAATAAAATCTCACACAATGTCACATTCTTATCGTGCGAGACCTCGAGTCGACAAAAGACCCGATGAACCCTGGTGTCAAAGTTTTCAACCACCTTCTACTACAAGTAGGCCTCTGACATGGTTGTGTTACGACCGCAGTCGAACATTTTATAGACAGCAACCGGGACCGACGGCTTAACGTGCCTTCCAAAGCACAGAACCATCATTCTTACGGACAATCAGGTGGTTCAGCCTGCAATGTCCTAACCAGGCTGGAAACAAATTGAATGAAAGACTTTGTTTATATACAGTTTATTGTAGGTACACATTACAAGCGACACACCACAAAGAATAACGACACAACCAGAAATTTTTTTTCTACTAAGACATTTCTTCCAGCTGAACCAAAGTAAACGTAAAGTGAGACTTTATAATCGGCCTAATCCGATGCCCAATAAAATAAAAAGATAAAATAAACCTACACACGAATGGATTAAACATACCTACATAATATAGATTTTAGTCAGATATTTGATGAGAATACAGAGAAATTTAGAAGGTCCGATTTATGTGCTCTGTAGAAATCCTGCAGAAATTGAGTTCAAGGACTGGAGAGTGATAAGCGTTTTTTTTAAGTGATTAAACGTCCTTTGCTCCCGGACTCTCTCGTGACGTCACCGCAACAAATGTCGAGATAAACTAACGTAAATTGTTGTAGTTATTATTAGATGTTAGTATTACATTGTAGTTATGCCTCAAGTAGTAATTACTATGTATAAACAATCAATCATAAAAGAAGTAATTTCTTTTTGCCATTGAGAACTAGATAGTAAGTATTTTTTGCCGTTGACAAGTTACTGACACTTACATTTCCTGTATATTATTATTATTGTCTTCTACTTCATAAAGTTAATTTTTTATATTTAAATGTTTTATAAATAGTACTAAGTAAGTATATTATATGACACAGTTTTTGTAAGAATAGAACCATGGACCAATTAATACTAGAGGACTGGCGGCCCCATAGTACCTTACTGTTTTGGTCTTAAACCTAGATGGCGCTAAAAAATAGTTACCCAATGAATAAAACTTGCGTATGCTCATGAACTGTAGCTCTTTTTTTTTAATTTTACCTAACAAAAAGTCATTTTGGAATTATTTAGTGTCACAAAATACTCGGAAAATCATTATTATTTAATTTTGTTGTAACAACCCATTTCGCCGCATTAGAACGAATATCAATAGATGGCGTTGTAAGCCCTTAGACAGCTGAAGGTCTCAAATCATACTCAATATGAGGATAGATGGCGTGTATACATAATTTTAGTTCTGTTTTTTGCTCTAGAAGGGATCTGTCATTCATTATAAATTGGACGTAGTTATGCCATTATGATCCAAGTGACTTTGGATCAAAAATGAGTTAGGGACACCATCAGGCTTGACGTGTTCTAATCTAGGTGCTCTCTAACTTTCATTAAGATATATTTTAATCTGTAGAAATGGTGAGGTGTAACGCAAACGTTTCTGACGAATGGATGGACTCTTATTTCAAGACTGGTTTTCAATTTGACGCTAGCTAGACTGAGATCTCAGGTCAAAAAATGGGGGAGCGGTCGACATGCTTTTAGGTTAAAATTTCAGAGAAATCATCAGATTACTTGTTTACGGCACAATGTGACAAAATGGTGGCTATGCCAAGGAAATGTGCCTCAGGCCTCTCAGCTTTGAAAAATATATACTTTGGGGTGCCAGCGACATGGACGACTTGAATCTAGTTTGCAAAAATATTTTAAAGCTGTTTTTTAAATATCAAAACAATTCAAAATATTTCGTCTCACCATACTTAATAAATACTTAGGTTGTTTTTGTAAAGTAACTGGGAATTTGATAAAGCATTCTCTGGTATTTTTCGGCTTCGTCGTATCAGCTCCTAGGTCTCGCTCACAAGGTGCGGCCTCTTTCCAGCTTGATGTTGATATTTAGGGTGCCTTACAAGTCAGTGATAGCTTCCGCTATTGAACCGATTGATCACTAAGACATCCTCGACTTTATACATATATGCCTTTCATTCGTCACGCCTCCACCTCTTTATTTGTCTACTAGCTAGGTCTATTGCCGCCTTTTCTATTTTGCATGCCGACTAGGTCAGACAAAATTATTAAAATAAGGAGATAAACTTTTTTTATTATATTTATACGCATACCTTGTATCCTTTTCAAAATGTTTATAGAAATTAAAACAAGCATTTTAACTACCACGAATCACGAATACATTATTATAATAAAAAAAGCATGTAGATAATTTTAGGAAATTACTGAAAATTATGCACCATAAAAAAAACTTTTTTTTTTACCAAACGATCTAAGTGAATTTTTTAAAATAAATATCATATTTTTAATTATTAATATAAAAATGTACACAATTATCTACACTTGCATGATAAAATCATACTGGTAGTCTTATTACTCGAGGAGCTGTCAACTCCCGAACTTTGACTACCAAATTTTGCTATATCTCAAAACCATCATTTTGCACTTGGATCATTATGGCATAACCACGTCCAATTTGTGCCGCTGAAATCAAAACAACAATATTGTGATGTTTTTTTTAAGATAGGCTGCTTTGGATTGCTTTCGGACGATGATTCTGCCAAAGTCAAGTTCAAAGAAAACAAGAGTAAAGAGGGTAAATGTGTAAAAATATTTATACCTCCATAGCGGTTGTACTGGAGCGGTGACATCTATTATAAAAAATTTAAACTATTTCGCACTTGTGTAGCTCATACATGGCGGCTCAGTTTCATAAGTCTAATTTTGTTTACAAATGTTACTACCGGAGACATCTATTGTTTTCTCGTGAACTAGTCAACGACGTTACGCTCTTTTGTATTGGGTTGCAAGTCCTCTAGTATTAATTGGTCCATGATAGAACATTATCTTAAGATTTAAACGGACAGAACGTTACTTTGATGAGGAAGAAAACTCCAAGACGACTGCAGATGGCAGCACTGCAGCCGCGAATACGCCAATACGAAGTAACTGAACTTTGACATTGACACATATTCGACGAATCACAGAAAAAAGGCACAGCCGAGAGTGGCGCCATTAATTCTAAAGATTGCTACTCGTAAACGAAAAACAAATACTATTGAATTTGTCAGTTAAAAATATTCAACAACTATCACTGAAAACTAGGTAAGTCCCAAAAGATATCTTCTGAAAATTGACGCAGGCTATGTTTAAAAACAATTAAACAATAAATAGGTATTGTAAATTAAATTGTTACTACGGAGGCTACGCTTATAAACAATTAAATAGGTATTGTAAATCAAATTGTTACAACAATGTAAATAAAATAACAAAACACCTATTGTCTATCCTCTATCAAATATAACTTAATTAGCACATTTTACAATTGACTGCTCTCAGATATTGTTTGTTAAGCGTAGACGTCTAGACACAAAAAAAACTATTCAAATTTTATTTGATGGATCGTCTCACTTTGATAAATGTAAGTTAAAGAAATTTATAAAGAAAAGATATCAACTCTCAAAAAACCGGCTCAGTGCGAGTCAGACTTCACTACATAGTATAAAATAAAGTCGCTTCCCGTTTGGTGTCTCCTTATATCTTTAGAATTACCCAACGGATTTTGATGCGGTTTTTTTTATTAGATAGAGTAACTTGAGAGGAAGGTTTATAAGAATAATTTATTCCGGGAAATTGTCACGTTCCCATGGGAAAACGGGTAGCCCAACTGGTAGTAAACTTTTGACCCCCTTTTGACACCTTTAAGGATTAAAATTTCAAAAATGCTGAAACACGTATTTAATTATTTTAAGTTATGAGTCTAATCAGAAATTTTGAAACTGATCACATTTAAGATAAAAAACTTTCATACAAACTTTTAACCCTCTTTTCACCCATTTTAAGGTTAAAATTTCAAAAATGCTGATACACGTGTTTAATTATTTTAAGTTATTAGTCTTATCACAAATTTTGAAACAGATCACATTCATTTAAAAAAACGAACTTTCATACAAACTTTAAACCCCCGTTTGACCCCATTAAGGGTTAAAATTTCAAATATACTGAAACACGTGTTTAATTATTTTAAGTCATAAGTCTAATCACAAATTTTGAAACGGATCACACTTAAGACAACGATCTTTCATACAAACTTTTAACCCCCTTTTCATCCCTTGGGGGATAAAAAAAAACGGAATTTAAAGTAAAGTCGCTTCTCACGTCTGTCCCTGTCTGTTTGTTTGTTTGTATGCTTAAATCTTCAAAACCACTTAACGGATCTGGATGAAGTTTTTTTAAAAGATAGAGTGATTCAAGAGGAAGGTTTTTATGTATGTATGTACCTATGTATAATTTATGTCGGGAGAAGGTCTGTTTACCGTGGGAAATCAGTTAGCAGCGGGTGAAACCGCTGGGCGGGCCGCTAGTTAACTATAAAATGGCTTAAAAGTCCCATTTAACACTAAATATATATTTTTTTGTTATAGCGGCAACAGTAATACATGCTCTGTGAAAATTTCAACTGTATTCATGACCGTTCATGAGATACGCCTCCGAACCATTGAAGGCAGATAAAATTGTTTCTGGGAAAATTGTTAATTTTCGTTTAATTCCAATTATAGTATTTGTTGTCACAGCGGCAACAGAAATACGGCATCTGTCAAAAATTCCAACAGTCTAACTATCACACGGTTGATGAGATACCTACAGCCTGGTGACAGACAGACGGACAAATAGACAGACAGCGAAGTCTCAGTAATAGGGTCCCGTTTTACCCCTTGGGTACGTTACCCTAAACATTGACTATCTCTTAGACCATCTTTTGAACAATTGTTCGATACATAAATATGCAAGGTAAAATAGTACAATTGAAATCTATATTCAAAAGAATAATTAAGTTTTTTTTGTAATCAATGTCACAAAGTACTACCAAGGGCCGTACTACACACCGTAAGTTTCCTAAAGCGAATCAGAGCACAGAATGCAAATTCCGGGTACGATGCGAAACAGTCAGACCGTGTAATGGCAGCCGTGTTGCTTCTTGGTATTGTTTTGACACTTTATCGCTAGGTACCTAGTCTATCTTTTCCACTGTATTCTGAATTCACATAGAGTTGAATAAGCCCTGTGGTGCTAAGTTGGATTAGCATCGGCTCATCTTGGGTGTATCAATTCAGTTCCTATATTTATATAATACATTTTATACGTCAATTCTCACTTTCATTTCATATTACATTCACATTCATTTATTAAATGTTACTTATATCCTTATATTGTAATAATAATACTTTTATAATTCATACATACACATATCACTCCTATAATTCCTTGCGGGGTAGGCAGAGCGTACTCGAGGGTGTGTATCGCAATTTTAGGCAATGGGCTGACAACCTGTCACTATGGTGATACACAATTTTCCGGATGACCCTCAAATGTTTGTCAGACGTGGCGTAAATGTCCGTTTTTATGATTCAAATAAATATTATTCACGTTTACTTCATCATAGTCAAATATCTATCGTCAGCTGACTAACGGGTATACCTATTGGCAGTTTTCCCTTCAAAGGCACACCCTTTTAAGATACACATTCTGAGCTTAGTTTGAGATAAAACCTTTTATACAATTCCAAGAAAAACACTTTGAACGGTGAACAGTTTTACACAGCACCTAATAAAACGTAAAGTCTTTATAGCTGCTGCAATTGATTAGATTAAATCTGATTGCGCAGGTACGTTAGGTAAACGAATCAAATAACACTTCAACGAATCAACAATTTGCAATAAAGTCCTCACCTCAGTATTAAACGGTATTCAAGACTTTCTATATTGCAAAATAAGTTCTTCCACAACGCTGTTTTAGTGGACGTAAGTATACTGACCGAGGATTAACCAAAACTTGTAGTGTTTCTCCGTAACCTTCCTCAACTATCGGTCAGGTCAGGTCAACTGGGATCGGAGTTGAACCGGAGCTTACCTATATAAACCAACAGTCCACTGCTGGTAATGGTCCTCCCCCTATTGAAGGGGGTTTAGCGATTGCAGTGAAAGGCGTTGTAAATCACAGGGAATGCTATCCCCTAAGGTTTTTCGATAGTTACGAGTAGGAACGGGAAGATATTTGTATAGGATTTATGCTGACCGAGGATTGACCGAAACTTGTTGTTGCGAAAGTGGTTCTCCGTGATCTTCCTCAACTAACGGTCAGGTCAACTGCGATCGAGGGTTAGCTGCATAAACTTAAACTTGGAGATCCTACATATTTATGCCGTCCTTATTTTCATTAGCAATTTTGCTTCTGTTTAAAAAAGGACGCGATCGAATGACATTAATTCTATTCATTTTTGTGCCGTCACATTATATCGTTGCAATGTCAAGTGCACTTTCATTGCAGCGGTATCTTCATCTTTAACCTGGTATAAGAGGGCTTGCGAGGACGTGGTGTATTGATAAAATGGTTTATTGAGGGTATTGAAATGATTTTCCATGACAGACAATGAAAGGCATCCGGGCAGGACACCTAGTAAGCGGGTCGTAAGGTTCAGGTGTGATGTGACAGTTTCTTATACTAAAGACACCTACCATGGTTCAACCGGAACTTAAGGTGCTTCTCCATGACGGTTGGCGACACCAGTATTGAGATCTCGTCGAGGGCTAAGGCGGCGCCAACACGGCATCTTGCGTCTGGGCATGACACCTCGTAAGCGCCGTTGCAGACTTCGAACTCGACATAGTCCTTCATACACTGTAACAAAGAGAATTATCGGATTAAGTCTATGAATACAAGAAAGCAAAAACGGGTGGTTAACAAATCGGCCAAGTGCGAGCCGGACTCGCCCACCGAGGGTTCCGTAACGTGTACATCAACCCCTTTAAGAGGGTCAAAATCACGCGGTTTTTACAGCAGAAACAGCAGCGGTATTTTTCATATTTCAACTCGATATCTCTAGGTAATGGGTCGTGACTCGTGACAGACGGACGAACAACAAAGTAGGGTCACTTTGTTGTTCGTCCGTCTGTCACGAGTTCCGTTTAAGGGTTCCGTTTTTGTCCTTTTAAGGTACGGAACCCTAGAAAGTGACTCGCTATCTTTTTAAATTGAGTTTATTATGTAAATAATAAATAATGGGCTCGGACCTTTGCAAAATCAGTTTTTGTACATCGCCCTTATGTCACACATTGACACAGTTGGCACCATTATAGCTCAAGTTGTTTTGAATACATCATGGTCGTTGCTCGTTGGTTCTAATTCCAATTGTGTAATATTTCTGGATTCTAAACCTTAAGTCATTGATCACTTCTATAATGCCTGACGACACCTTTAAGGCTGTTAAAAATCTCTCTAGAGATTAGGCCCAAGATTGATCGAGGAATAAGTACCATTTGTGATCTGATCGTTTATCAATTTAAACTATTCGACTAACAATAACAATAGTCTCAAATCCATGTTCTCTAAGTAAAAATAGTATTGTCACTTTCACTTAAATAGGCGTAGATATGGATGGAAGATAATCGCCTCTTAAATTGTCTATGATTTTACTCATTTTACACGGTATCTGTCAAAATTAAGCAGCGATTATAAATATGAATAAACATACAAGAAAATCTGCGAATTCATAGACTATTTTAGACATTACTATCTTTTTTTAAACTTATTAAACGGAAAGTGACATTGCTATTTTTATTTTGCCTTGTTAGTCAATAACGTAGAATAGGGACAAATAGCTATCTATCGAGAACTGCGAAAACTTGAGGACATTAAAGATATTGTTTACAACGGGATTTTTCACTATTATATTTTCGAACACCTTGATTGGTCTATATCCCATCCTTAGCGATAACTGAAGTGTTGGATAGGTAAATAAATTTTACCTTTAATAGGATATTGGTTGTACAACTCAGATAAGCTACACCAATGATTACTTGATGGTACGTTAGTAGGTAATCTTCTTCTTTTCTTGTGGGACACCGAGTCTTCCAACGACCCGATGAACCGGTAGGTAATAATTTCACTTGTCAGTAGTGATTCTATAAAACTGTAATCCTCTATAAACTAGAATTATTACTAACGGTCAATCAAGAGGACATCTAAGCGTCATAAAGTATTACCATAAAAACCTATGTTTCATACATAACACCTAATGGCGTCATAAATACGAGTAAGCTAACTCTGTCAATAGCATAGCCTTTATTACCCGATAAATAAACTACGATAGGTCACACGAAGCCTTAGTAATGTCTAGGCAGCCTATTCAGCCTACGTTTTTAGATTCAGTTGTAAAGTGGCTTACAGAAGGCTCATTCCAAAATTGTGGCGAGGATATAGAGCGAGCAAAGTTTTTAAACCAATTACTGCATAAAATTCTGAAAAATATATATGTTATTGTCGAGGATCTAACACATAATATTTATCTATCAGTTAAACAATTTGACAAACTTAACTCAAACAAATACCTAAATTAGAAATTCTAACAGTATTTCTCTAGTTTCTTCGACGGAAAAACCGTAAAATCACGCGAAAAGAGCGCAAAATGAGTATCTGTTTCTCTCTTGTGAAGCGCGAATGAAAGGGACAAAGTTTTCAGGTAAATCAGGGTCTTAACTGCATTATTTTGACGTGGCTATAAGGACGGTCGTTGAAGTTTTGCCTACAAAGGCATGACGTGTGTATTCATTTATCCGTGCGCGGAACACTCGTATAACCTTTTATTCTTTGAGAACCTCTAAGTATCTATGCAGTAGATATTTAATACGAAGTCGGCCATCTGTACGGGCGCGCCGTGCGTAATTTGTGGTCTAGGTTTTCAAGATCCAGGCGATAAAATTATATGACGTAATGCTAGTTTGCCCTTCGGCCCGGTAACGCCATATTAATGATACTGGCTCTATTTTGTAATATTTTCTGCGCTATATTTAGAACTTATTTTCTTCTGCGGCGTAGTATTAATACCAATCTAATCTAAAGTAAATAAGTTACAGCAAACAAATTACGTATACATTTGGCTTTTAATTAAAGAAGAATTCGTTTATGGGACAAAAGCCAAGATAAGAAAATGATATACTAGTCGTAATTTTAATTACAGTTTTTCATCATTACTTTAAGGGCATTCCTAAGAATGGAGTAATTTTCCGCCATGTTTTTTTTAGTTTTCCATCATACGCTTCAAAGTAAAAGTTGTTCAGTTCTATGGTCTGATCATGACAGCAAAGTTTTCGGTACACCGTCTCTTACACCCTGTATAGGTAAGTATGTTTGTTTATCAGTTATTATTTACAACTAATAATATCCAAGTGTGTAATGCTGGCTTAGAATAACATCACCCCATTTTTTCCTGTCCATCATATCGTAACGTAAGAGGCGAGTAAGGGACTCGAGGGCTTCAGTGTAACAAATTTTATGCGTTGCCTCATGTAATAGCTTCCTAATCAATACGGCTGCCTTGTATGTATACGCTTAAGTATGTTTTGTGTATTCTCCGTATTTCCTTGTGTACAATAAAGTACTTATGAACTTTCACATTTTCGACCTACTTATAAACTCTGAAGATTGGTTCAGATAATAACGTATTTATTGGTGTACTTATATTAATATTTTTATATATTGTACTACTCTTGTTTTATTTGCTTAACTTTATTTGTATCATACATAGTGAGTTGTACACGTCATCTGCCTCACATTATGC
Source organism: Tuta absoluta (assembly GCA_027580185.1). Lineage (NCBI taxonomy): Eukaryota > Metazoa > Arthropoda > Insecta > Lepidoptera > Gelechiidae > Tuta > Tuta absoluta. Next base: position 4,062,695 of record JAQAHW010000023.1, on the reverse strand, counting down.
CTTCTCGCTACCCTAGGTCTGCTGTAAGAGATTTATTTTTAGAAATAAGCTGACTTTTTGTGTATTGTTCTATACGTACAGGGTGTAAGGGACGGTGTACCGAAAACTTTGCAGGCATGATCAGACCATGAAACTGAACTACTTTTACTATGGAGCCTATGTTGGGAAACGAAATTTTTTTTTCGAGTTTCCATAGAAAGTCAGTCAGCTGACCGGGAATTTTGTATGGGAGGTCGAAAAAAAATTTCTCGTTTACCAACATAGCTTCCATAGAAAAAGTTGTTCAGTTTCATGGTCTGATCATGCCTGCAAAGTTTTCGGTACACCGTCCCTTACACCCCGTATGTTATGTCCTTTGTGTTATATTGTGTATAATAAACGATTAAATAAATAAATAAATTGGCTGACAACCTATTACTGTAGTGATTATATAGATACACGATTTTTCTAAAACGTCCCTCAATTATTTGTTAGATGTGGTGATAGCGACCGTATTTTACGGCTGTAAACGTTCTGTCTACACCTATGTATGTATGTATCCAGGTGTATCTATCGGGCATGCATCGCCGGGGGAAATTTGTTGCAATCCCGCTGCAAATGCAACTGCAACACCGAGGATATTGCATCCTAATGGAACTCGACTGTTTCACTTGTAGAGTGTACACATTTCCAGACTGTACATACATACATACATAGATCACGTCTATATCCCTAACGGGCTAGGCAGAGCGTTAACGGCCGTAAAACGGATATTAACAAAAGTGTGAGACAAGACACACAACACACAAATAAAACAAACAAAGACAAAACATTATTTATTGTGATAGTAGTCTAGATATATTCAAACACAAGTTTTCCCTGCGGCCGGCAACAAGCTAGACCTACAAATGGTAATACACTTCCTCAGCTGGAAACCAGTCCACTCGCCCACGAGGAAAGCTGGTGTTTAATTGAACTGGTCTCGAGAAAGCGACCTCTACAGTACCTACCAGTACCACACACACATATCACGCCTTTAATCCCTTGCGTACCCGGCAGAGCGTAAAGACAAATATTTGAGGGCCATTCAGAAAATTATATATCACCATAGTCACAGGATGTCAGCCGATCTCCTACAATTGAAATACACACCCACGAATGGAACGGAAAATAAATGGGGTGATGCTGCTCTAAGCCGGCATACATACTTTACAGCCACTTCAAGATTAGAAATGTTACTTAGTTTGAAGACAATACTGAACCTTTTAAGAATACTTGCGTCTGAAAAATGTTCTACCGTCACACGATAGAATTGTTCTAAAATTACTTAAAACTAGCGGCCCGCCCAGCGGTTTCACCCGCTGATACTTACCAGATTTCCCGTAGAAATTGGATCTTTGCCCGCATTAAAAAGTAGTTTAATTCTTTACTCCGTTTCAGCAGAAGTGACTCAACAGGACCATGTGCCAGCAAAAGTGGCCCGTCATGTTAAACAACTTTTAATTTGATGCCGAAACCTTATCTCCTGTAGTTTAGATGGGATGCTGGTGGTCTGCTTTAGGTACTCCAGACCCTTGATGACCATGTTCCAGCAGAAGCGGCCAGTCATGCTGAACAGCTATTGCTATCAAGCCATTATCGTATCTCATATAGTTTAGCAGTGCTCCTGGTGCCCACCATCAGGTAATCCAGACCCTCAATGACCAAGTGCCAACAAAAGCGGCCCGTCATGATAAACAACTTTTACTTTAAAACCATTACCGTATCTCCTATAGTTTAGATGGGATGCTGGTGGTCTGCATCAGGTACTCCAGATCCTCGATAACCATGTGTCAGCAGAAGCGCCCCGTCATGCTGAACAACTTTTAATTTGATGCCGATACCTTATCTCCTGTAGTTAAGATGGGATGCTGGTGGTCTGCTTTAGTTACCTACTCCAGACCCTTGCTATACAACTTTTACTTTGAAGCCATTACCGTAGCTCTTCTAGTTAAGATGGGATGCTGGTGGTCTGCATCAGGTACTCCAGATCCTTGATGACCATGTTCCAGCAGAAGCGGCCAGTCATGCTGAACAACTATTGCTATAAAGCCATTATCGTATCTCATATAGTTTAGCAGTGCTCCTGGTGCCCACCATCAGGTAATCCAGACCCTCAATGACAAAGTGCCAACAAAAGCGGCCCATCATGATAAACAACTTTTACTTTAAAACCATTACCGTATCTCCTATGGTTTAGATGGGATGCTGGTGTTCTGCATCAGGTACTCCAGATCCTCGATAACCATGTGTCAGCAGAAGCGCCCCGTCATGCTGAACAACTTTTGCTATGAAGCCATTTTCGTATCTCTTGTAGTTTAGCTGTGCTCCTGGTGCCCTCCTCCAGATCCTCAAGTGCTGACAAAAAGTAGTCCAAGTCCGTTTTCAATATACCACCAATATCAGTGCCAAATTTCACGAAGATCGCTGAATCGGTTTGGCTAATTTGGGTAATATCCGCTATATTTCCCGCTTTTCCTGCTTCTATCCGTTTTCCCGTGGGAATGAGGAATTTTCCCGTAGTAAAAAGTAGTAAAAGTAGTATATGTTACTCAGGAATGTTGTAGCTTTTTAATGGTGAAAGAATTTTGGAAATCGGTCTAGTAGTTTCGGAGTTTATCGATTACATACAAACAAACAAAAAAACAAAAAAACAAATCTTTCCTCTTTATTATTATTAGTGTAGATGTAGATAACATGAAAGCCCTGAACATTAATAGCAGAAAGTAATGTAACTTGACATTTGATTCTAAGTTCTCTACGATTATTTTTTATGATGTTATTCAGCTATCTGATTGACCCTCAAACTTTTGTCAGACGTGGTGTTAATATCCGTTTTACGGCCGTTAACGCTCTGCCTACCCCGTAAGGGATATGGGCGTGATTTATGTATGTATGTATGTATGTTATTCAGGCGAAAACTTTTAATGACCTTTACCTCCTTTTAAGTTGACAAAAGTTTATAGGGCAAAAGGCAAAAAAAATGAGGCTTCATAGTTGGAAATTTATAACTTACGTTTGTTAGTGGTTCAGTTTCATGGGCTGAGAGTTGGAATTTTGAAATATTTTCAGTAATTTGTTTTCCACCTTATACACGATATCAGTCAAAGGTTTACTTATCGTTAAAAAACTCCGCTTTTGGACATTTATTGACCAAAATGCAACTGGCACGGCACGAGATTCTGCCAATAAATATAGTCGTTACGTAACATGCCATCAACTCTAGCCCTAATAACTTCGCGGCAAGAACTATTATTCTGTCCATCGCGTGTTTAACCACGTATTCACAGGGTTAGGTTAGGTATATACGTAAGAGGGTGTGTGAGGTTTTACTTTGTTCGCAAATTTGGTTTAATAGGAGAGGAGGTAATGGTAAATGTTTATAGCCACGTGGCACGGTACGGTACCAATGTTTCGAAAACTTGCAAATTTTTTAATAACGGCACGACTCTATCGAATTCCTTGAAAACATACATACATTTACAGCCACAACAGTCCACTGTTGGACAAGAGCCTCCCCCTATTAGGCGGTATTGCCATACGCACCACGCTTGGTAAGCGGATTGTGGAGCGCAGTACCTACAAGATATTGCTTTCACAGGGAACACTGCTGCCCATTATTTAGATGAATTCATCCCCTAGTCACTTTGTATGACACCCACGGTGTGTTTTAGTGTGATGCTATTCTAAGCCGGCATCACACGGCAACGAATACTTGAGTGTGTGCGCAGTTTTTTTTACGACCGATACAGGAAATCTTAGTGGGGTATCAAAGTGTAATCGTATTTTTCGTAAACTCGAAATCCAGTAGGATATTCAAACAAACAACGTAGCAATGTCGACTGGCATTCAGCATGTTAATATTCAAGAGCTCTACCAGTATAATCTGCATTTGCCGTGCTCTCTCCCTGCACTTAGAAACTAAACAAGGAGCGCGAATATAAGTTTGGATGTTCCTAAAAACTTACACACAAAAAATTATGTGATGTGATCGCACCAAATTCCAATGATTTCAAAATCAAAGAATACATAGGTTGAAATAAAGTCACTTCCCGTGGGTGGTGTCCCGCTGTATGCCTAGGTAGTTTAACAACACAACGGATTTTGATGCGTTTCTTTAAGTACATGGAATGATTCATGAGGAAGGCTTTTACATATAAAACATACCGGGAAAAGGTCTTATTCCCACGGGAAAACAGTAAGCAGCGGGTGAAACAGCTAGGCGGGCCGCTAGTAATAGAATAGTGTGATGTGATCGATCGAACTAAACTCCCAATTGAGTATGCTAAGCTAAGATGGTCGATTTCAAGAAAATACTCAAATCATTTCGAGAGTTACAGTTTATTTACAATATCCACATATTAAAATAATAAGAAAGTGTATTAATACTACGATAACCTGAATATGAATAAATACTTTTGCCATAGTTAGAAAAAATATCGTAACTGACATTTGTCTTGTCTATGAATTGCTCTTTCTTTGTGCAGGCAAAGGCAATTTAAAATAAACACCTCTATATTACGAAATAATGAAATTAGTGTACACGGGAAGTGTTTTAAAATTTGGTATTGAATGAAATTAGTTTCTTAAAGTGACCTTTATTTTCAATTCAAATCAAACCACAAATTATTTTATACAAGGTGTAAAAAAATTAGCTAAGAATATTTTAAGGGGTGAACCAGTACGTGAAACTGAACAACTTTCCCCAAGGAACATAGGTCGAAATATGAAAAAACAATTTGACCCTCCCATACTTAGTGTGTTACCCGGGCGGGATAATTTGTATGGGAGGGCCAAATTTTTTTTTCATATTTCGACCTATGTTCCTTGGGGAAAGTTGTTCAGTTTCACGTACTGGTTCACCCCTTTAAATATTCTCAGCTAATTTTTTTACACCTTATATAATAGCATATAGCTTTCTCTTCCTACATCGAGGGCGTACGCCTACACTTGACTTCTAGGAAGTTGTTTACTTGGCATTCCTCAGAGCTTTCGACCTAAGCTCACCAAGTTTATGCTTTGTTAACTACCTGGCTTGTAGGTGCACTGCAACTTTCAGCTAGTTACACTTCTTGGTAATAGCATTGAATAAAAAAGGTTTGCAGAAAACTCTAATAATAATGTCGAAGCTGCGAAGCTTTGGAATAGTCTTCCAAAGACTATTCAAGAATGGCCCTCAATCTCAGTTTTTTTAAAGAGTTAAAGAGCACTTCATATCTCAACTACATTGATATAGTAGTATTGATGTGGGTATATGCATATTTATCTATCATTGTATAAATATGTATGTAATATTTAAGTAAAGTACTGTACCTAGTATATTAAGTATTTGTATTAATTGTTGCATTGTTTTGTCCCTACAAAAATATGAATTCTCGCAGTACCGACGGGTTGGCTGGAAGAGATCTCTTCTTATAGATAGAATGTGTGTTTGTGTGTACGTTTGTGCAAACCAATGTAAAAATTTATCTCCAAAACCACTGATCCGATTTTAATGGCATTTTCAGTGATGGGTTTGAATTTGGATGATGCATGTTCTTATATAGGTATGACGCTAGCAACTCACTAGGGGCGCTGCAGTAAACCGTCGTGAGTTTATTAAAAAAAAAATTAATTGCAGTGTTACCTACTGAAGTAACTGTAACCATAACACGATCAAAGATTAATTTTATCCGGGCGAGAAAAGCTCGCGTAGGGCTTATCCAAATCAAATAGATTTAATGCACTTGGGAAGGGTTTACGATCAGAAATGACCAATAAAATTCGTACTTAATAAATTAACTAGGTACTTTAAAATACTGTAATACGCTCCACGTATTCTTTTTTCCCGAACGAATAATATTGTGAAAAAAAGTGTATTGTCACGAAAGATAATTTTAAACCATGTTTATAAGTTTACCGTTATAAAGGTTCGACATTCGAAGTCATAAATTTTCTGACTAATATAACGGAAGGATGCCGCGCTCATACCGATTTAGCGTTAAATCATTTTATTTTTGTAATAACATCTATGACTCAGACAATACAATGTGAATCTTGATAAACTGCCCAAATTGTCTGAGCATGTCCTAAATGTCAATCATAACAACTTTAAAAATTTAAAGACGTAAAATAATATGGAAAAGCGATAATCACCACATAGTATAACATAAAATCGCTTCCCAGTGAATGGTGTCACCTTGTATGCTTAGATCTTCAAAACTACGCAACGGATTTTGATGCAATTATTTTTTATGATTCAAGAGGAAGGTTTATATGTATAATTTATGTCCGGCAAAGGTAAAGTTCCCACGGGAAAAAAGGTAGAGCAGCGGGTAAAACCAGTATAAAATCTCCAACTTATTTTTTTATGTCTAATAAAAAAGAAAAAGGAAATGTCATTCGTGTACTAATTTATCAAAACTCTTCAACGTGTTGACTATTAAATTTATGAAAACATACAAAATTGCACTGCAGGCAGGCAGGGTTCAAACCTGCGACTTTCGGTATCAGTATTACCAACGCGATACTGGCATTAAGATATGCTTGCATAATTTTACCAACGGCAGGTAAGCCGCGGTAGCCCAGTCGGTAGTACTAGTACCGAAAGTCGCAGGTTCAAAGCCTGCTTGCGGTGCAATTATACAAATTCACAAGAAATGTCGTTCAATTCGATAAAAAGATAAATAAATACCTTTAGGAGGAAAGCATAGTTTATTACAAACAGCAATGGTTAGAATTACTTGGCAGTTTATGCAACTAACAATTATCTAGTCGTTACTATTAGTAGTGCATAATTATAATGGCGGAAATATGCTAATTATAGATGGATTTATTGTTTGTGATTAATAACGCTCGAACATGGTCGATAAAGGTGTAGTTTATGTTCTGCTAGGAAATAATTATACATACATACAGCACGCCGATATCCCTTGCGGGGTAGGCAGAGCGTAAATGGCCGTATTAAACGGTCATACGGCTATTTAAGCCACGTCTGACAATCATTTGAGGTTCATTTAGAGAATGCTGCATCACTTATTCATCACTATAGAGATACATGACTTTTCTGATACGGTCCACAAACATTACTAATATTATTATTTATAGGACAGGCAGCAATACATGCTGATAGGTCCTTGCAGTGTTGGTTTTGTTAATTAATAATGTCTTTTTTAATATTATTTGATCACACACACGCGCATATTTTTGTTTATAAAGTCTTTATTATTTTTGCACCAATTGTCCAGTCTATTTTTAAAAGAGTTTACTGACAGCGCAGAAACAACATCATCAGGGAGTTTATTCCACACATTTACAATGCGATTTGTTAGAAAGTGATAAGCGACATTGGTATTTGAGTGCGAACGGTTTAGTTTAAAGGAGTGGCCTCGTTGAAAGCCTGATGATTTCAAGGTAAATATCTCTTGCATAGGGAGGTTATATAGTCCAGTGTGAATTTTATACGCTTCAATCAAGTCCCCTCTCAGTCTTCGTTCTGTCAAGGTTGTCAGATCTGATGGAGTATCTTAAGCCTTTCTTCATAGGACTTCTCTCTCAAATTGTATGGGATCTTCTTCTCTGCACACTTTCCAACAAGTCGATATATATGGCTAAGTAAGGATTCCATATGTGGACCGCGTACTCAAGCAATGGTCTGACATACGTTTTATAGATTTTTATGAATACATCCGATGTGATATGTTGAAAAGAACGCCTGATAACATACGAGAATGAATTTGCCTTTTTAACGACCATGTTAACGTGATCAGTCCATTTAAGATCCTTTGTCATAAGTACTCTTAGATCTTTCTGTGTCCGTTGACGTTGTCCGTTGCTCAGATATTTGTTAGACGTGGCGATAGCGACCGTATTTTACAGCCGTTAACGCTTTGCCTACACCGCAAGGGATAAATCCGTGAAAAGTATGTATGTATTGATTACGCTCTACTCCACATCGATATAATTATTACATAACTGGGTTTTCACATAGGCTTTATCAGCATTCAGCACGCGGCTTTTATTCATCGATATTTGGCACGTAGTTATGCATCGATGCCTTATTTGAAATTCTAGACGTCATGCCTTAAGGACGAAAGGTTATAAGAATTAAAATCAACCGGTTTAATCATATAGCACATACACAAGTAGGTAATAGATGTATGAGGATTATTGAGGATCGTGCTTGGATTTAATTCAATGGATACTTAAATAATGGGTGAAGTTTTCCAACGTGTCACTACGACAATACGAAATTTGGCGTGATATTATAGGGTGGCCCAAATAGTGACGACGTCTAAAGATAAAACTTAAATGCCTTACGCTGAGGGTTATACGAATCACCCCTATGTAAATACCGCGATTTTTTTGCACAGAGTCCGAGTTATTCCACTTTTAAAAATGTATAGGGAAAATTCTACGGGAAGGATATTTTCCTTCTTTTGTAGACCAGAAAATACAAATCATGAAGATTATGCTACAGAATCAACTGCTCGAAAAGCCCTATTACGGAAATAAATAAAGAAAGAAAAGAGCATGTCAGAAGAAAATTTTCCCATACATCTTTAAAAGTTGATTAACTCGGAAACTACTAAAATCGCGGAATATACATGCGGGTGATACGTGGTATATTTTCGTTGGACGTCACTATACGGGTCAGCCTGTATTTATTTACGTGTATAATTTATAATACAAAAATGCTCACAACTTGTACCATCATTTATGATTAAAATACGTAAATAAAATATATTGAATTTATCATTTCACAAATGTATTTTACGCGAATCACAAATAACAGGTGTAGTATGAATAAATTGTCCAAAATTTGCGTATGGAATCAAAATAAGCCATAACACTCGTAAAACCGAATTACCTACCAACGTGTGAGTACGTGCTTCGCAGGCAAATGTTCATTGCCTATCAACACGAAGCAGCCATTTTTAAATCCAGTCAGGTGTAGATTTAAGGCCCCGGGGCAAGAAAAATGAGTCCAAAACTTTAAAGAAAAAAAATATTTAAATATGGCGATATATAAATTATTTTCGTGTGATGCCGGCTTACAATACACACGAATTCTACCCGTGGTCGTCAAAAGCGCCTAAGGTATCAATTAATCCAGGGAATGAGCAGCAGCGTTCCCTTTGAATGCAACATCTTGCACTGCGCTCGCCCTTCCGACTGCCAATCGTAGTAAGTATGGCAATAACCTCCGATGAGGGGAGGCCCATGTCCAGTAGTGGACTGTTGTGGCTGTTAATGAAACTTAAGCTAAAATTATTCCAACTCATCAAACTGAACAAAGTTCCTCAAGGATTATCCCCAAACCCCCTAAGTCGCTATACGTTTTTTTTTCGTTCCATATAGAAAGTGACTCGGTCGTCATTGCCCCTTTGAAATATTTTCATCATCTTGTATAATTTTCTATAATGTTTTGTCAACTTTTGTTCGTCGTATTTGTATTTTATCGAAACTGTTAAAGAAAATTAACATAGTAATATTTAGATGTAAAGCAAATAAAGTACATACATATATCACGCCTATATCCCTTGCGGGGTAGGCATAGCGTAAACGGCCGTAAAAACGAACATTTACGCCACGTCTGACAAACATTTGAGGGACATTCACTATCACCATAGCGACAGGCTGTCAGCCCATCATCGCCTTTTCAATACACATGTAACCCTCGCGTCCCTTAGTCGATTCCTACGAAACCCACGGAAAAGTAATGGGGTGATGCTATTCTGAGCTGCGGAAAATAAAGTAGAAAAAATTTAATTCCCGTTTTCAATGAAACTGTGCTAATATTACTTTTGAATACTAAACTAGCACTAGAATATTCAATGTAAGTATCCTGAAGCGAGCGAATCAGAAACGGATAATCCGCAATCCGCCAGCAGCCGGCGAGAGAACCAATATCTGGTTATTTATGCAGATCCGGATCTCCGGATTCAAGAGCTACATTGTTGATTTCACCGAGAACTCTCATTTAGGAAGCTTTTTTTCCCGTAGATGTAGAGTTAAATTTACCGATAGGTACTTAAACTAGCTTTGTTCAAATGTACTATGTATGGTTTACTATGCAATTACAACGCTATATTATTTTCATATATGAACCGTGTACCGTTGGGTACCACTGTTGGCAGCAACTAAGCTACCGGCGCGGCGCCTCGACTGACACTTCCAATTCCGAAGTCAATGATGCTCTTGATTGTGCAATTAGCTGGATGACTAAAAATAATCTGAGAGTTAATTTGGATAAAACTTTGCACATGCGGTTTTGTACCTACCAGGGACATCCTCTGCAACTAAACGTGTGCTCGATGGGTCAATCTATTTGCTCGGTTCAAAGTACTAAATTTTTAGGAATAAATATTGACTGTCACTGTAACTGGAAAAATCATGTGTCCACCCTTTGCGCGAGATTGAACAGCTTTGTTTTTCCTCTGAGACGTATAAGCCAAACCGTCTCAATAGAAGCAGCTATCATGGCCTACCATGGGTATGTGGATTCGATCTTGCGATACGGCATTGTGATCGGGGTAACTCTTGCGATTGTGAAAAACTATTTATTGTGCAAAAAAAAATGCATCCGTGCAATCTTTGGTTTGGGACGGATGGACACATGCCGTCCAGTCTTTAAAAATAATAATATTTTAACACTTTGTTGTTTGTACGTGTACGAAAGTTGTGTCTTTGTGTACAAGAATTCACATTTATTTAATAAAAACCAAGATATGAGTGATAGAGTGCTTCGCTCATATTATAATAACAAATTATATTTGCCCCCTAAGAGACTAGAGTTGGTAAGAAATAATTCATATCAATAGTGGCGGAAACTCGTGTCGGAGGCCAAGACCCACTTTGGGTCCCTGAGCCACAGGAGTAAGTAAGTAAATGTGCATTAAAATATTTAATAAACTTCCCGACTTTTTCAAGGAATACAAGTTCAATAAATTTAAACAATCAATCTCGGAATGGTTAGTGGCGAATTGTTTTTAAAATTTATAAGAATATTTTGACTGTAAATGATTGCTCTGTGATGTGTTATGTATTATTTTATAAAATTTTAACTTTAGCTTGTATGTATTAGTTGTTGAATGTGAATTTTTATTGGTGACATTTGATTTGAAATGTATTTTTCATTTAATTTGACATTGAAATTGTATCTAATCTTTAATGCATTAATAATGATGAATGATAATTACAAATTTTGACTAAGAGTAGGTATAAAAAAAAATATGTCTAAATAGTGTTCATGCCCGAAACGGCAACATTCAATGTGTCGCTCTATGTGCAACTCCAACCGCAAATGTAATAACTTGAATGTTTTACACTAATAAATTCTATTCTATTCTATTCCAACTGTTCAATCTATTGGTACACGTCTCGAAGCGACGAACAAGCGATTTTTTCAATTTCTTATTTTCATAATCAACATTTATCATCTAGTACGGCCATGCACCTAACTATAGAGGAAATCATTCATTAGAGCTGCATTTTGTCATACTTGTAAAATAGGCAACTTACGGTACACTATTAATCCAAAACCCGTTTAAAATTAAAGTTCCGACCTCAGAGCAAGTTAAACTAGCAGGTTTGGCTAGTTAGATCGTAGTTCTAGTTATATTGGGTCGTTCTACCCATTAGCCCAAATGCGTCATGGAATCTCAATCGGGTCCCACGTAAATTAAATAAATTACTTTAGTTTGAAGTTGTGATTTATATAATTACACCTTGGATATGTAGAGAAATTGGGTTATTCTCAAGTTATTCTACGTGTGGAAGTCTCAACATTTAAAAGTAATTGATATGTGCCTATTTATTTTATTTGGCAGAGGGAAACAAACAATACCTGAATAATTATAAATTATTGTCACATAGCTAGATATATTAAAAATACTTAACAAAAACCGTCATCGCATTCGCGTTTAAGGGTTTTGTCAAATAAAATAGAGTCGCTTAAATCGGACTGGTTCTAAGATGGATTGAAATTTCTCGCAAATATGCGAAATTTTTCAGCGATGGCAACATACCTAGTTCGGCATACTATATTTTTCTGGCTCTTTATAGTAGTAGGCGGTTGAAAAATACCCTGACACCAGGGTTCATCGGGTCGTTGGGCGACGCGATGTTTCACAAGAAAAGAAGAAGAATAAGAAGGGGGCAGGGAAGAATATAACATCAATTTCAAATAAATAAAATTCGCATTAGTCTAATCTTAGGTGACCCTACCAAGTTCAAGTCAGATTTTCATTAAAATTCTCCAACACGATCTTAATCCAATAAATCTTTAGGTCCCTGGCCTACCTGACCTGGCAACTTAATTAAAGTAAAAGCCCTTTCAAGGGATTAAGAGTAGTCGCGCAGACCCAACGAATTTTATTCCAGTGTTATAGTCAAAATTGATTACTACGTTCGTTTGGTGCGAAGGTAACATACGTATAGGCATACAGGGTGAAATTTTACTACTGACCGATAGCACAATCTCCAGATGATTTGTGATTGATCCCGATATTCCTTGGGGAACGTAGTTTTCTTATCACCAGCCCGACGTGAGTTTTCGCTACATCTTACAAAACACAAAGTCATACTTATCGCGATACGTGTAACAAATTATTAAGGAGAAGGCTTAGAAAAGAATGAGAAGAAGATTTTTTTTGTTGCGAAAACAGGGAAAATTCAATTGGAAAGTACAATAAGGTTTAAACTTCTAGCTTTAAACGGACTTCATAAGTTCATGTAAATCGCGACATCGTGTTACCAAATTTTGGTTGAAAAGCAAACAATTTTCCGAGGTCACAAATAACTGGTAACACGGTCTCCGGTTAGGTTACATAACACGGTTCACGCGATGAGAGAATGGGGTGATCTTTGCGAAAACAGAACACAGGCTTACACGCGAAGATTTGAGCTTGTAATTCTGGCACGAGTGAGGGAAGCAATTTTGATCCAAAAACCATGTTGAACAAGATAGCACATACATTACAGACACAGCTGTAGTTCAAATCAAACACAGAAACTTCCATAATGTAATGAAAACAGAATAGAAATTGGGAAATTATCTGCGCGGGTGTCGTAAATATGGCAAGGCAACAGCGTTGACAGTAAACACAATATGTTACATTGTGGTCGCTCAGTTATGCCTGCCAGGCGTTGTTACTATGGCAAATACTCTGCAAAAAAGGTAAATGAAGTCCATACCCAGTAGCGAACTGTTTTTGTAGTAAGATGTCTTCATTTCGAATGGTTCATTAACAAAGATTGAATGACTCAAAACAAAGTATGTTTAATCATCAACATTAATCAACGTATTAACACTTCCATATTTGTCAGGTATATTACTGAAAATTATAGTGGAAATGGCTGCTAAAGACCTATTAGCATCGATATTATTCGGTTTTAGCGGTCATTGCTTCAGGCAAATTACAAGCGGCCTCAAGCACACGCAATGCTAAAGGAAATGAGGCAAATCGTATCCTTTTGAGCAAGTTCTTATTGATTACTTCCCCTTGGCAACAGAACCGCACGCAAAGTGTTTCCCCAGATGGAGATTCCATACTTTCTACACCGTTATATTAAGTTGGTATTCTTTGGCTGACACTTGTGAATACCCAAGTATTTACCTTGGTTGTCGACATCGACAGTTTAAACACCTCCGCGTACTTTCCGGATTCTTCTAATCGAATCGAAGGTATGTCGAACAGTTTGCAAACAGAATTGCATATCAAAATGGTTGAATCGAACTATTGTTGCAGTCTTGCTTGGTACACCCAGTCCGTTAGTCCTGTCTGAATAGAAGGATTCATAATCCAGGTAAATTGATCATTTACTTTTGGAAGAGTCGTATATGACGAAATTCCTTGAGAATTGCTAATTATATCCTGTCTAGATCCTGTCCTTAAGATCCTTTGGTATCCTTTGAAGCACTGCAAGTACTAGGCTCGCAGAACAGTGTAGGAGTTTGCGAACTCGTGGCATACCGGTTGTGGTTGCGATTTCGTGCGTATAGCCCTACTTCTACATGTAAGGCTAAATAAATGCGTGACGTAACTTTCAATGCTGCGCGCGAACGTGACCGGTCGCGCCGGTTGCCGGCGAAGCGTACGAACAATCTCCTCGTGGTCATAAGCGCCTGGTACTTCAAGCTGTTGAATTTTGGCTGAGATTGATATTTTAATTAGTTTTTTAAATGTTTAATTAAAAAACTGAATACTTTAAAAAGACTTCATGAGGCAAACCAGTTTTGCGGAAACTCTTTTCAAGTTACGTTAAATGAAAAGTTTTAAATACAATTGTAACTAGTTTAATGACGAGACAAAGACTTGAATGGGCTGGCGATTCAATTTAAACTCAAAAGGGGTTGAGTTAAAAAGAAAATTACTTTCGTTTATTGAATCGAGAGAAAGCTGAATAAAATCTCAACGTTTTTGCTTCAGGTTTTTATTTTTACTTTTAATTTTATCAATATTTTACAAGTTATGGATTTCAATAAATTCAGATATCCTTTGAAGAATTTTCAAATTCCAAAGAGCCGGCAAGATGTACCGATGACTTAAAGAGGATGGCTGGTAGTGGCGGGATGCCCAAAACAGGAGCTTGTGCCTTATGGCGTACCCTGAGGGAGGCCTACGTCCAGCAGTGGACTGCTATATGCCAACGTGATGAGGTCGATTACACGCGCAGTACATTGACGTCACGAGGAACAACATTGTATCTCCGTGTGACTGGACGCAGTAATCTAATGGTAATTTATTGTGTCCACTGCAAATTGTACACAATTACGCCGTTTACATGATCGCTGTTATTTTCTGAGTTGATTTTGCGGTTGTGTGACTAGAACTTCCTTTACTGAGATAGACTTTAAAATTATCATGACTTCTGGCGCCTCCAAACAAGAAAAATATCTCAGTCAAATTAGGAATTGGCGACATTAACTAACGACAATAATTATTCAAAACGAATTACTTTGATTAGTTATGAAATGGAAAAACTGACAAGGCTCCTGAGTAAGATAAAGCTGGTCTTCACCGAGGGAAAATAACTTATTTTTATTTTTTTATAGAAAAACGGGGAAAATCGCATTAATCTAAGTATAATTATAGAGATACACTAAACTCAAAACCACAAATGTTTTCACCATTTGCTGTCGGCTTAGAATAGCATCACCCCATTTCTTTCCGTGGGAGTCGTAAGAGGCGATTGCAATTTTAGGCGTCGGGGTTACAACATGCCACTATGGCGATACACTATTTTTGAATGTCGTACGCCCTGCCTGCCCGCAAAGGATACTTGCGTGAGATATGTATGTATGTTTTCACCGACCATAACAGCAAAGTAAAACACAGGCACAACCACTTGTTGCATGTCAATACAAACATTTATGTTTATGTTCTTGCAGTGTATACGCGAAGTGCAAACAATATGCACGTTGCACGTAGCTGGTGATTTGTATGCATTGTTGGT
Source organism: Tuta absoluta (assembly GCA_027580185.1). Taxonomy (NCBI): domain Eukaryota; kingdom Metazoa; phylum Arthropoda; class Insecta; order Lepidoptera; family Gelechiidae; genus Tuta; species Tuta absoluta. The sequence goes on along the minus strand of JAQAHW010000023.1, from coordinate 4,047,239 downwards.
AGTGATCACTGTGGTGGACTTAGAGACGTGGTTTGTAAGTGCTTGCCAATTTTTAGGGTTCTGTAAATCAAATGAAAAAAAAAACAGAACCAAGAATCACTTTATTGTCCGTCCGTCTGCAAAGACTCTATCTTGGAAACGCGTAGATATGTGGATACTGAGGTCTACGGCTGCTTGTCGTTGTTAAAAAAAGCTACTCTCTCTCTCTCTTTTCGTGTGGGACACCGAGTCGTCCAATAACACGGTTTATCAACTTTACATTACGGTCGTTTAATCTGTTAAAAACGCGTGTTTCTGACCATCTCAAAAGAATCAATGGTTTTCCCACTTGGCGTTATAGATTCGTCTGTCAAACGACTTGACAGGCGCATCCGTTACGCACCGTAACGCCAAAAGAGAGAACCGCCTATGCCAGTTACTAAGAATAACAAACACTCGGAGCCAAGCGAAACGTGTAGCTGATTACTTATTCATTGCAACCATAAAAACTAACATTCATTATTTGTATGCAGTGCCAGTAGTGTGAACGTCAAGTTAGTCCTTGAGTGACGTTCAACCTCGAATTGCCTGTTAAGGCGAGTGTAGCCGTCAACGACCTCGACAGTGGCGCCACTTCACAAAAAAAGTATGTTCTTCTTATACAAACAATCTATCAGAATATCCGTACCCGTAGCCCAAGTTTTTAGTATTATAAAAGTAAAATTTGAAAATGCAAACTCAATGACATATTTGCTGCAAATAAAGTTATGAAAAAAACGGCCACTTAGGTATTACGAGTAATTGCCATAACTTTAATTACAGCGAATATTTTATAGAATTTTCAGGTTCTAATTTTACATACGAATAATACAAAAAACTTGGGCATCGGACATTCTGATAGATTGCTCGTATAAAGAGATTTTTTTTGTGAAGTGGCGCCACCGTCGAGGTCGTTGACGGCTGAACTCGTCTTAAAGATTTTTTTTGTAGTTATTGGCCGAAATACTTCGGGTCTAATTGATCAAGGCCGTAGGATTGGTAATGTAATCTTCTCATATTTTAAATCTTTTTGTATTACGTGCATTTTTTTTGTATAAGGGATTTCCTATAAAGTTCTTCATAAGTAAGACGATTATTCAAATCTTCACCACATAAGTATTAAATTATGTTTTTATAGATAAATTATATCGTCATGTTTGTTATTGATAATGACCTGGCATAAAACCATCTATTCAAGACTAAAGGATGTATACTTAGTAGAGATGCACCTATTAGTCAGAAAATCCGACTAGACAACCATTTTACAGACAGCGAATAGTCGGATGAATAGCCCATTACCATAAGAATAGATAATAATACTCTATGCCATTACATACACACATCAGCCTATCGCAGTCCACCGCTGGACGTAGGCCTCCCCCGGGGTACGCTGATTAATCAGCTGTAATAACAACAATAAATTTTAACATACATACATACATACATAAATCACGCCTATATTCCTTACGGGGTAGGCAGAGCGTTAACGGCCGCAAAACGGATATTAACACCACGTCTGACGAGAGTTTGAGGGTCAATCAGATAACTGTGTATCACTATAGTGACAGGTTGTCAGCCCATCGCCCAAAATTGCAATACACACCCTCGAGTCCCTTAGTCGCCTCTTACGACACCCATGGGTAAGAAATGGGGTGATGCCATTCTAAGCCGGCATCACACGGCAATAAATATAATAATAAATTTTAATATAATAATTAATTTCAACCAATGAAACCACCACGTCAATAGACAGAAAGGTCTAAAGAAAGATCAGGTCATGTGTACCCTAAACCGACGAGCATGTATGAAAAGGGTGATGCATGTTGAAGAAGCGAAAGAGGTGTGTCAGGATCGTAGCAAGTGGAAAGATGTAGTCTCTGCCTACCCCTATGGGAAATAGGCGTAATTATTTGTATGTATGTATGAAACCACAACTATTTAAACTGGTAGAAAGGCTCAAAAAACGTGCACAGGCGCGATTAAGCCGCGATTTCTTTTCCAAACGTCACCGAAGCAATAATCGGCTCAGCCGACTATTCGGCCATATTTGTAGTCGGTGTCTAGTCAGCTGATTTAAAGCAGACTAGTCGGTAGGCGGGTACTCGGTCAAAACCATACTCGGTGCATCTCTAATACTTATAAAACGATTTATTAAGCCTGCGTCGAGCGTAAGCCGACCGTCCAGTGGCGCCCTCCCATGTTTTTTAATAAATTCTTTAAATCTAGGACAAAAATTAAAAATCTAAGACGGACAAATTGTTGTCCAATACGATAAGTTTATTTTAAGGTACAACAATGAGCTTTTTCTTGTGTTTTAAATTTTAAATCACTAAAACGGAAAACGGTGGCCACCATTTTCCGTTTTAGTGATTTTAAAGACGCATAACAATGTAAAGCTTATTGTTGTACCTTAAAATAAACTTATCGTATAGGACAACAACTTGTCCGTCTTAGATTTTTAATGTTTGTCCTAGATTTAAAGAAATTATTAAAAAACATGGGAGGGCGCCACTGGACGGTCGGATTTCGCACGGAGCCGCCTTAAGGCACTTAGTAACAAAATGATCAAGCACCTTACACGTTTTCCTGATGTAATACATCATCATTGTGATGATGATGATGATGGCTGGCTACTGGTTAGTAAACAAGATGACTGACATTTATATTCAACTAGATTTCCGCCCAGCGGTTACACCCGATGCCACTCATTTTCCCGCGGTAATAGTTGTTTTTCCGCAGTAAAAAGTAGCCTATGTGTTATTCTAGGTTGTACTCTACTTGTGTTCCGAATTTTATCCAAATCGGTCAAGCCGTTTGAGCGTGAAGAGGTAACAAACATACATATATACATACACACACATACAAACTTAGATTTATAATATTTATACAGTACGGATGTGCGGTGTTTAAAGAAGCAAACCTAATACATGCTAATACTACCGCCTGAAATCAAATTTACGGTGATATATTTTACTAGAGATCGATAGCGAAAACTTAAGACAGACTGGTGATAAGAAACAACTTTCCCCTAGGAACATAGCTCGAAATACGAAAAAAAATTACCTCATACATAATTGCCGATCTGATATGAGTTACTATCGAAAAGTGACAGTTTAAAAATGTGCCTCAGTTGGCCTTTATTACAAAGTTATTTGGTAGATGGATGGTCCGGATCTATGAAACACTAAGTTATAAAATATAGTTCTGAAACAAACCCGTGCCGTGGGATGCCGGCTAAGAGTAGCATCACCCCACTTCTGTCCCGTGGGTGTCGTAAGAGGCGAATTAGGGTCGAGGGTTACATGTAATGCAATTTAAGGCTAAGGGCTGACAACCAAATATTTGTCAGACGAAGTCAGTGTCTGCCTACCCCGCAAGGGATATAGTGATTAACCTGGCCAGCCCCGTGGCAGTGCCTTTATTTTTATTTTTTTATCCCGCCCGAGCCGGTTTTCAAAATTGTTATAAAAAAAGAAAATTGTGTGATACAAATTTCATTTTTTTTTACAATGACGGATCATGACGTCAGTAAGTGATAATACTATCCTACATTGAATAAAGAATATAAATTTCAATTAAAGGCGTTCTATATGTATGTATGAAACAAACCGGTCCACTGCAAAAAGGGACGTGGATCAATTTGGGACGGTCTGGTAACACTGACACTGGGTCTAACCCGGAGTGGGTCTAACTAGTGAACAACTCATCATAAGATGACTCAACTTAAACTATGTTAGAATTGCGTCTTTAACTACTAAAACACTTGACTGTATGTGTGAATAACGACTTAGTAATTATTTGCTGTGGTGTGAAATATAATTAAAATAAGACTTTTCATTTCATTACTGCCATGCTTGCTAGATGTTTTACACCTAGTTAGGTAAGTTACCTTGTCACCTGAGTTAAATACCATAAAATTATTATAATAAGAAAATATAGGACACGGTCGTGTGTGTCAGTGTGTAACAGTCAGTATGAAAAATTCCTTATGAAAAAGCTAGTCAAATAGTATACGGGGTGTAAGGGACAGCACTCCGAATACTGATAGGGCGCATGCAGACAATGAAACTGAACAACTTTCCCCTAGGAACATGTTAGGAAGCGGTTTTTTTTTAATTCCCATTGTAAAGTCAGTCAGATGATCATGATTTTGTATGGGAGGTCGTTTTTTGGCTTTTCCTGACATATGTTTGTAAGGTAAAGTGGTTCAGTTTAACGTTCTGAGTGAGTGAGTCTTTCAGTATTCGGAGCGCTATAACTTACACCCTGTATAGGGTGAAATTTTTATTTTTCTAGTGACCGATAGCGGAATCTCTAGACGGGCTAGTGATAAGGAACAACTTTCCTCAAGAAACATAGGTTGCAATATGGTAAAAATATTTGATTTACCATTTTTTTTTTTTAAGTTACCGTAGTAATTCAAATCAGCTGATCGGCAATTTTGTGTGGGAGTTCCAAATGTTTTTTTCGTACTGCGACCTATGTTTCTAGGGGATTGTTAGGACTCTTTTTCACCAGTTCGCTTTGAGTTTTCGCTATCGGTCACTACTAGTACCTACAGGCGTAAAATTTACATACATACATAAATCACGCCTATATCCCTTACGGGGTAGGCAGAGCGTTAACGACCGTGAAACGGATATTAACACCACGTCTGACAAAAGTTTGAGGGTCAATCAGATAGCTGTGTATCACTATAGTGACAGGTTGTCAGCCCATCGCCTAAAATTGCAATACACACCCTCGAGTCCCTTAGTCGCCTCTTACGACACCCATGAGTAAGAAATGGGGTGGTGCTATTCTAGGCCGGCATCACACGGCAGCGTAAAATTTAATCCTTTATATTTAAAAAAAAAAGGAAATGAAGATATTTTCTAATTGTCAGAGATTCAATGATTAAATTTTTGAGATTCGATTAATTCAATTTTCATTTCTACTTAGCATAACTAAGCCTTATTGATTGCAAAAACAGGCAAACAATTTAATGGGTATCATAGCAAACAAAAAATGTGCCTATCACCACAAAATAGAGAATGTAGCCGCCAATACTTACTTTGTGCTATCACGGTTGATAAAACAGTTGCAATTATTCAAAAGGTCAAATACTACATTTCTTATTATAAAGATTATGGTAAGACATTAAAAAAGTAACCGTTAACGTTTAGCGAATAATTCTTTTTTTAATAAACTTGAATAGGATGAAATATTATCTATCTGCCCATAGCATCCAGTAGCTAGAAATAAGGGAAAATGGCAACGAAGGCCCTTCGGCTGGCGATAAGGGTGACTACGGCGCCGTCCAAACAATGGACCACCTACTAGCCTGTCCCGATTGCCTAAACCCCTGTACGCTTCAGGACTTCTAAGAGGCCAGCCCCAGGATAAATTTAATTGTTGGATTCGATGAAGAAGAAGGGAAACAAATAAGGAGCCTTTATTATAATTAAGGAAAAGAGAACTAACCTAACGTGAAAACCATAACAACAAAACATTTATAAATAATAAATCAAAGTGAGTAGTTTTCTGCGGTTTTCCTAATAAATTAATGTTATTAGTGTTAGGGTTATTATTACAAAGGTAGGTCAGAATAGCTGATGACTGCACTAGCGGGGATTCCGGGGCGTAACTAGCGCCCTCATCACCTAAAAAAATCATAACTTGATAAATACGTAATTTTTTGAAAATGCGTTTCTGTCGGATTGCAGTACAGATGCTGAAACTTATTAAGTAGTAATGTCGCTGTAGTTACAGATAGAAGCTAATAGCACTTTTGTCATAAAGTTTTGCATGATTTTAATATTAAGTATGTATTGAATAATCCATCGGAATATTTGCATCATATGGTATGCATCTCTACCACTTCAACTACAACAGCCATAACAGGCCACTGCTGTACATGGGTCTCCTCCTTTTTCAAGGGGGGTAATTGCCATACATCTCATTAAATTCATTAATTTAAAATTATGAATTGCAAAATTTTCCTGTAGCAGTAATCTTATATTTTAGGCAATTATTTTTCACTTTTGAGTTACATTAGGATACCGTTTTTAATTTTGCTAAAGAGTTTAAGGCCTCCAAAAAGTAAGTCTCCTTCCTTTTTGCTGCGTTAGAGAGAAACAGACAATGTTGGCTAACATCTGGAAAACTGAACATTTGTTTATAGATTAAGTGATACAAACACAAACATTTTTAAAAAAAATAAGCCCATAGATTAACTTACTCATTTTATTGAAGAAGAAGAGGACGCAAAATAAAAAATTACATGACGGATTAAAATCAAATCGTCCAGGTTATTACTCTAAAAACTGACTAAAAACACAAAATTAGCGCTTACATTGCGATTTTTTTGCTGCCTTAGCAATTTCAATAAATCGTGTTATGAGCTCCATAGTTTTGTAACATATTATGTTGAAGTATTACTAAGATAAATACCGTCCCATAATTTGGAGATTTTAATAAAACAGGATAAAAAATTCCTAACACTATCTAACCTTGCGCGGTCTATATCTAAGCCCACTTCACCTAACAATTTTAAGATTGACAAACTTTACATAAGTATGTCTGCTTCGCTATGTCAAACTACCTTCAAAATATTTTGGGACAAGATTTCCTAGAACAGTGTAAAATGTATGAAGTTGTGAAACTTAAAGAAAGTTTTGAATAGAGTTGTCGGCCCTGTCAGCCGCTTTCAGAACTATCATCTTCAGTTAATATGTAGTAGTAGTAGAGTATGGGTTGATCCCTTGAGCCCGCATCTACCCCGTTTTGAACCTTACTAACCTCACCTAAAGTTTAAAAACCAATGAAAATACACACTACATTAGTGGATACACTACGTGTTAAATGGGTAGGTGGAGGTACCTATCTAGCAAAATGCAAAAGAAGAAATTAGCGCTTCAGCTTAGATTCGTTCACGAGCTTATTATTTAGAACAACGTTCAAAACCTTTAAAAGTCCTACCCTACTACAAAACTACCTCTATACAAAACTGCGTGTTAAAACCAAAATCCTAGATTAAATTTAAGATATTTTATAACTTTACTTCTTTTTTGCGAGATCCACCCCATCCATCTTTTAAAAAAAATTAAATACGATAAACAAATAATTATACTGTCACTTACAATTGTTCATAGGTATCACTGGTGGTAGTAATAATTTGTGCAAATATTTGATCACGTTTACATTCAATAACGAAATCTCACGTGGAATCAACCACGTGATTATTGTTTAAATGTTTTATTGTAAACCTGGTTGTTTTCACTTCACAAGTGAATATGTGAACAGGTACAGAACAAAGAAGGTGACAACAGCATTCATTCAGTTAGAGTTTTCTCTGAAGTGAAGTTTCGTAAAAAGCAACCAAGCGCCAATGCCGTGTCGAGCGGGCGGCACGCGCGGTCTAGATTTCTCAATTACAAGAGCCGCGTTACGCAGCGCTGCTCTTGTATTTTCAGACATCACACGGAAAACTCTAACTGAATGAATGCTTTGTCACCTTTCGCTTTGTTGACGCAGCGTTGGCGCTAAGGAATAAATCCATCCAGGGAATACCAAGTGAAAGAGACGATAAACCGTGAACTTTGTAGGCATGATCTGATCATGACTCTGATCAAATTTATAGACCCTATGGACGGAAAAGAGATTTTTAAAGTCCAATACAAAATACCCGTTCTGACATAATATGGAACTAAAATTTTTCCAACACAGCACATTTGTTCAGTTTTGTAGACTGAACACGCCTGTAAAGTTTTCGGTACACCGTCTCTTCGCGTTACCTCGCCTACCAATATGGGAAGGTCCACAGATTCTATAAGGTGAAATTTTACTAGTGACCGATACCGAAAACTCAAGACGGGCTGGTCATAAGGAACAACTTTATCCAAGGAACATAGGTCGAAAAAAAAACCTTTATTAATTATAATATTTCAACCCTTGTTCCTTGGGTGAAATTGTTCCTTATCACCAGCCCTCTCTCTAGATTTCGCTATCGGTCACTAGTAAAATTTCACTGTATTATAATATGAGAGGGCCTATACCTAACAGTGGTCTGTTGTGGTTCTTAATCTGATTTTCTGATTGGTTATTCATCTATCATTTACTTGCCTTTTATTGGTTAAGATATGGGCATAGTCTGTGGTGACGACATTGTTTTGCTTTTAAATTAACATGCGCATGCGACTGTCTCGACTAAGCAAATTACGGGCCGCGATAAGACTTCCATGTCGAGTGATAATCACTACTAACTATAATAATAGTCCGTCTCACTAAGAGCAAAGAAATGTTTCAGAGGGTCCGAACCACCAGACAAAGTGAAAAAATCTTCTCAAGATTTGGCCAACGCTGTTGAGCTAACACGCGTACCACGATAAAATTGTATCCCCGCATTATATCGTCTGCGAATAATTTACGCACGTTATTCCTCCTGAAGTTCTGCACGCATGAGACGACAAAATATGTCGTGGCGCGCATGTGAGACGTACTAGAGGAGTAATTTAGAATCAAATTAAATCAGATTTCGTATGCGCCAGATAGTAAATTCGTCTTGTAAAATATGTGAAAAGAGTAGTAAGACTACCTTCTTGCAGCGTGGCGCATGCAAAATTTGATTATTTCTGATGAAAAAGTACGCCTTAAAAATCTAGGTAAGGACTATTCCATTCTTGGGAATTAAGTTTCACCGACAGTCAAATCTGATCTTGTTTCAACCAAGACTTCACTCCTGACTCTATGGGTGTTCCTTCTGAAAGCTTCCTTTTTTCTGCGCTGCAACATTTGCATACGATTCGCGCCCATGTTACAGTAAACAATGTTGTTTTGTGACGTTTTGCTCCGGCATTTTTTGCCCTTGATAAATGCTAAGTGTTCTTGGTATTGTAATACTAACTAGATTAGCATTCTGACATGCTATAATAAAGTTATTTGTTTTTATATCTAGTTACATGTGGCATCCATATTTGTTTTACTTTAATAAAAGGAACTAGTTTAACAACAATAAGAGACCTAATCCGTACCAGGTATTTTATATTTTACTATTGTATTTAATAACCTGAAATTAGGCAGATGTTCCAAATTAAAGAAACGAAATATAGACATAAGCCTATTGCAGATCACTGCTGGACGTAGGCCTCCCCCAGGGTACGCCATAGGGCACGATCTCTCGTTTTCGCCATTCTGTCTCTGCCAGTCAAATTTTTCAAGTCATTGGTACATCTGGGCGTATTAAGTTTTCATCCCTTGCGGGGTAGGCAGAGCGTTAACGGCAGTAAAATACGGGGGCTATCCCCACGTCTGAAAAATATTTCAGGACATTTTCAGAATGATCGTGTATCACTATGATGTCAGCCTGTCGCCTAAAATTGTAATACATGTGTAATACACACCCTCGAGTCCCTTACTCGCCTCTAACGACACCCGCGGGAAAGAAATGGGGTAGTGCTATTCTAAGCCGGCATCACACGGTCGAAAGGATTAAACTTTAAAATTCAAGCTTTTAATAATTTGACTCAATAAATTTTATTAACATAGGAGTAGATTAATCAGTTTTTTTTGAAAACTTGCAAAATTTTCGAGTGCGGGCAGGATTTGAACCTGCGACTTTCGCATTACTAGTGGCGACGCCTCTTCCATCTGGGCTACCGCAGCTCATTTCTTGCCCGCCAATTTTGCAAGTGTATTTTAATGACAGTAACGCTTGGCATGGCTCCATCTACCGGGTTAGTTTTGCAACTAATCACCGGCGACTAATTCTATCTTTACAGATTGAATGTAGTCTAAGCGATGAAAACCAGCGATAAATTGAGTACCAAATTTTAAAACACTTCCCGTGTTAGGTATACAATTTTTTGAAAACTTGCAAAATTTTCGAGTGCGGGCAGGATTTGAACCTGCGACTTTCGCATTACTAGTGGCGACGCCTCTTCCATCTGGGCTACCGCAGCTCATTTCTTGCCCGCCAATTTTGCAAGTGTATTTTAATGCCAGTAACGCTTGGCATGGCTCCATCTACCGGGTTAGTTTTGCAACTAATCACCGGCGACTAATTCTATCTTTACAGATTGAATGTAGTCTAAGCGATGAAAACCAGCGATAAATTGAGTACCAAATTTTAAAACACTTCCCGTGTTAGGTATACAATTTTTTGAAAACTTGCAAAATTTTCGAGTGCGGGCAGGATTTGAACCTGCGACTTTCGCATTACTAGTGGCGACGCCTCTTCCATCTGGGCTACCGCAGCTCATTTCTTGCCCGCCAATTTTGCAAGTGTATTTTAATGCCAGTAACGCTTGGCATGGCTCCATCTACCGGGTTAGTTTTGCAACTAATCACCGGCGACTAATTCTATCTTTACAGATTGAATGTAGTCTAAGCGATGAAAACCAGCGATAAATTGAGTACCAAATTTTAAAACACTTCCCGTGTTAGGTATACAATTTTTTGAAAACTTGCAAAATTTTCGAGTGCGGGCAGGATTTGAACCTGCGACTTTCGCATTACTAGTGGCGACGCCTCTTCCATCTGGGCGTGAGCTGAGGTAGGCATTAAAATACACTTGCAAAATTGGCGGGCAAGAAATGAGCTGCGGTAGCCCAGATGGAAGAGGCGTCGCCACTAGTAATGCGAAAGTCGCAGGTTCAAATCCTGCCCGCACTCAAAAATTTTGCAAGTTTTCAAAAAATTGTATACCTAACACGGGAAGTGTTTTAAAATTTGGTACTAGATTAATCAGATTTGGTCTGATAACTTTGGAAGCGATACCGCAGGGTTTAATTAGTGGAATTAAATTTTCGGTAGTGTTTTAAGTAATTAATCACTATTAGTTTAGCGTATCGTTCAGCTAAAACTTTGACTTGTTTCATGCCTTAGCTGCCGATCGGACGTTAATTGATAAATTAATATAGTTTGTTTTAATATTGCCTCGTGGTTCCGGCTAAGAATAGTATCACCCCAATTGGGTGTCGTAAAAAAGGACTTAGATATCATCGTCCAAGAAATAGGCAGCAGCGTTCCCTGTGAATGCACTGCCTGTGGATGCAACATCTTGCACAGCGCTCGCCGTTCCGCCTGCCAAGGGTGGTGAGTATAGCAATAACCCCCAATAGAGGGAGTTTAATGTTAATGTAAAAGTTAGTTTATTTTCATAATGTGAAAAAGAAAGAATCAGTCAGAAGTCAGTGTAGTGTTTAGACTGGTTTACACATAGCTTACACGAAAGATTTGTGTTTTATGTATATGGTAAAATGTTGTTCAAAAGTATCTGTCAGAAAATCTAAAAGGGTTTAACTTGTCTGATGAAGAGGGATACTTATAGGCCCATCTTGGTATGTTTAATTTGGCGTTGCTATGCTGGGGTGAGTTAGTTATTAATGACGGTCTATGAATGCGGCGCGGTGCTCGATCGCACGCGTCGCTCTGGGCGTGTGTTGTCCCTTTCTCACTCGCAGGGCGAGACTGGCGACGTGCGCGCAGACCGCCTGACGGCGCCACGCGGTGATTTCTGCACCGCACTGGCAGTCACTCAAAACCGTTCGGACAGGAGGGTATCGCGTATCGTGCGGATTTCCCGCCACGCGTTTTGTGATGCCGCGTGTAATGGACGATTCAATTTGAGATCGCGCGTGTTGATGCATCGTATTATTGTGTTTCTCCTGGGTTGTACTGGAATGCCAGGCTTAGCGATTGTTGGATGTCTCGACGTCTTCCACGTGAGCGTCGCGTTGAATAGGCATCAGGTGGCCATTTTGGCCCGCGTTTGTACGGCCCAAATTCGGGTTGGGTCACGCGTAATGACTAATATCAAAGTGGAATACGAACAGAAGCTGTGAGTGGTTTGACGTGAATAACGCGCCAAGGCTGTAGTGGAATGCTGGGTGTCGATATCTTTTCCACCCAGCCCTGTAAGTACCAACGGAATTCCTATTTGATCCATTCCCTGAACTTCCTTTCTCCGTTGGGTATTTATGCATTTGCGCCGGCACGTGACTGTAAGTGATAAAACTGTTTATTCGTGTTAATGGTGTGTTCCCTTTAGTCATATTTGTTGTACCATATCATTGTGACTCCTTAGTACGAATTGCGGAATTCGTGGGGTGATATAATTTGGAGGTACTTACTTATAATCTAGTGCTAATACGTGTGACGTAACGCCAGATCGGCAGACGGTATTTACTACCGACTTGAGTTATGTAAGGGTTGGAACACATCATTAGCCAATTTCAATCAACTTAGTTAATTAAGTTAAATAGATTTAGGTTCACGTTTAATTCATAGTATGCGCTGCTATATTGTGCAGCGTATGCTATTTAGCGCTGCGTAACGCAGCCATTGTCTGCCTCCAGTTGAACTCCTGGTATTTTGTTCGAAATTTACCTGTGTAAATCGCTTCCACTGCGGGAGTTTAGCTTGGAATTAGACAATTTTTGGTAGCAGAGCGTGGTTCAGAAAACCACTAGATTTAAGATTATTTTAGTATAAGATTTTTAATCTACCTACATAAAAAAAAAAAATATTTATTGTGATTGTAGTGTGTGCCCTGTGTAGAATATCCTATCGGTAGGATCAGGGCCAATCAATTAGTGAATTGCTTGTTATTATCGTTGTGTTTACCCTGTGCGGATATCCTAACGGTAGGATCAGGGCCGATTGTCTATTATTGTTTTTTATTGTAAGGTTCGGTGTTACTTTGAGTTGGTACCATGGCTCCCACAATTACACAGCTTCAGGCAAAAATTAGAACGCACCTAATTTGGTTCGCGACTAAGCAGGCGATGGTCGGTCGCGGGGACCGAGAGGACGCACTCATCGCTTGTGCGCAACGGATTGACGAACGGGTCGCGGAGGTGTTGGATTGCCTCACTGGATGCGAGGAGTTATTTGATGGGACGCCTGATGAGGAGGTCAAACTTACGGTCCGGACGAATGTGACCCAGTGCATGGAGATGGGGCAGGAGATCCAGCAGGCGGCTGCTGTGATCACCAGGCGTAGAGCTGGGGAGCCGGACCCACCCCATGGTCCGCGGGGACCGGGGGTGCAAGTGCCCCTGCCGGCTGTGTCGATTCCGGTCTTCCACGGGGACTACACGGATTGGACCCGATTCCAGGATCTGTTTGACAGTGTGATTCATAACCGCACTGACTTGCAGCCGGCATATAAAATGGCACAATTGATGGCCAAGCTGCAAGGTGAGCCCCATGAGCTGGTAAAGCATCTACCAGTCGATGATGCAAGTTACGAGACGGCTCGCGGTTTGCTGATCGAGAGATACAGCAACAAACGTCTCATGATTGACCAACTCCTGGAACAGTGGCTCACCGTGCCGACCATCACACGAGGGACGGACCTCAGGGCCAAGGTCCTCAACCCTGTCTGCGTTGCAGTGAACGCTCTTGAGAGACAGGGGATGCCGGTGTCAGGCTATGATTATATCCTGGTCCACACGTTGTTGCGCCGCCTGCCGAGCGACATGGCCGCTCGTTTTGAACAGTCACACGGAGGTAAGACATCTGATTACCTTCCGACCTTCGAGGAGCTCAAGTCCTTCCTCGAGGCCGAGTGCAGGCGGGTAGATGCCCAATTTGGAGAGTCGCCTCACGCGGAGTCTGCGGCCGCTCGCCGCCCGGAACGGCCGGGTGCACAGGCGCGAGACGGTAAGAGTAGGCCACCCAGGCGATACAATGTCGCTAATTTGGAATCGAGGTGTGCCTACTGCAGAGAGGCGGGGCATCAGGTGACTGCGTGTGAGGAGTTCGCTGCACAGCGGGTGCAGAAACGTCGTGGTGTGGTGCAGCAACGGCGTTGGTGCTTTAGGTGTATGGGGCCGCATCAGGTGCGAGAGTGCCCATCAAGCACCAACTGCAGGTACTGCCAGGGTGCCCACCATCAGCTCCTATGCATGAACCGCAGCGGAGATTACGGAGGCAGAGCTGACGCGGGTCAGCGGACGGAGTCTGCCCTACCTAGACGGGAGCAACGCTCCCCACCCCCTCCAAGGAGGAGTCCTCTTCCACCAGGGTTTCAGGGACGAGGCCAGGGACATCAGCAGGTGATGCCCCCTTCACCACGCGCGAGACAGTCACCACCTCGGCAGCAGGTGCCGGGACAGGGTAGGTGGTCACAGGTCCAAGGTCAGGGGCACCCATCACAGATACGTGATGCTACGGGCGGGTGCCAATACCAGGGCCAGTACATGCAGTACTCGGCGGGACTGAACAACATGGTGAGGTCTCATGACCCACGCATGCCTCTCCCCTTGGCTGAGCACCCGCGGCTACAGGCGCATCCACGGTACGCGCGCCTGCCGCAGGGTTACTATAGGCTGCCAGCCATGGCGTACAGGACCAGAGGTCCCTATCAGCAGGAGTGGGACCCACTCGAAGGTGTACGGAGAGAGGGGACCCCCCCGCAGGACGCGGACACTCCGCGCTTAGATTCCTGCTAGGTAATCGCCGCCTACACGCCAGCTTCGGCCCCCCGGCCAATTACGGTATTGTTGCCTACGGCAATGATTTGGGTATGGGGATACGGTGGCCGCAGCATACAGGTAAGAGCCTTGTTAGATACAGGGGCTCAGGGTTGTATTGTGTCTAGTAAGCTGGTGAGTAGGCTACGCTTAAATATAAGGCCCACAACGGATGGGGCTGTAGGTATTGGAGGTGTAGATGTGCCTGACGTTCGGGGTCAGGTGAATTTCGAGTTCACATTAGGTAATACAGGTACAGGGGTCAGCTATCATGCCTCAGCAGTGGTGCTGGATGAAGTGGTAGGGAAACTTCCTCAGGTTCGGTTACCGTCAACGGTACGAGGGTTAACCACAGGCTTAGAGTTAGCTGATCCTGAATTTGATACTCCTGGTACGGTGGACGTTCTCCTCGGGTCAGACGTCCTCGGGAGATTCTGGTGTGGCAGAAAACGGGTACTTCAGCAAACTGGTTTAGTGGCCGTTGATACCACAGGGGGGTATGTTATTTTTGGCCCAGTTTGGAGACCTCAGGACCTACCAGAGGGCGATACGGTTCTCTATGGTAGTGTGTTGTCGGAGGTGCTGCAGAGGTTTTGGGAGTCTGAGGAGCCACCCACAGCGGATAGACGGAAGCCAGAGGATGACGAGTGCGAGCTGTTCTATCAGTACAACACTGCACGAAGTTCGTCAGGTAGGTTTGTTACCAGGCTGCCATTTCTCCCAAACCGCCCCTCCTTAGGTAGTTCGCGACAGATCGCGGAACGGAGACTACTGGCTATGGAGAGAAAGATGAAGCGAGATGCAGCACTTCGGCAGAAGTATATCGAATTCATGAGGGAGTACCTAGAGTTAGGCCACATGTCGGTGTCCAGCATAGATTGGAGGTGTGTCGAGCATTACTATATACCACACCTGGCTGTTTTGAAGTTACCGGAAGCGAAGATACGGGTAGTGTTTGACGGTTCTGCTCCTACATCGAATGGTGTGTCTGTGAACCAGTGTCTGCACGCGGGTCCCAAGTTGAACCGGGACATTGTGGACATCCTCACAGATTTTCGGTTGCACCAAGTAGCGTTCGTCGCAGACGTCAAAATGATGTTTCGCCAAACAATTATACACCCAGATGACCGTCGGTACCAGCTGATTTTGTGGCGTGAGAGCCCTGACGAGCCGATGGTCACTTATGAGCTTAACACGGTAACGTATGGTCTGAAGCCAAGTCCGTTTTTGGCAGTACGCACGCTGCGAGAGTTGGCCGCACAGGAAAGGGTAAGATTCCCTCGAGCCGCAGCAGTACTGGATCGCGACGTCTACGTGGATGACATCTGCACGGGTGCAGATAGCGTGCAACAAGCACTGCTACTACGAGACGAGCTGATCGCGATCATGGAATCAGGAGGTTATGAGTTGCGGAAATGGCTGTCCAGCTGTCCAGAGCTCCTGGCCGGGTTGCCAGGTGAGTTCCAGCAGGACCCGCACCTTTTCGAGAACCCGGACAATCCAAATACGTTGAGCATCCTAGGGGTGAAATATAGGCCAACGCATGATGTCTTTACGTATCAGATCGAGCCAGACCTTTTGCAGAAGACTTGGACGAAGCGTTCGGTATTATCGACGATCGCCAGAACTTTCGATCCTAACGGGTGGATCGCACCGGTGACGTTCATGGCGAAGTGCTTCTTGCAAAGGTTGTGGATAGCAAACTTGGGTTGGGACGACCAGCTCTCCGGAGAGCTGTTGAATGATTGGACCAAGTTTGTGACCACCTTACCAGGGATCGTACGCATCGCCATACCTCGCAAATTGCTCCCATCGGTGGGATGTAAGGCTACCCTACATGGGTTTTGTGATGCCTCGGAGCGAGGGTACGCGGCAGCTGTCTATTTGCGGACAGTCAGTTCAACGGGAACTGTAGACGTGCGTCTAGTTATGGCCAAGAGTAAGGTGGCTCCGGTTAGGACAAGATGGACCATTCCAAAGTTGGAATTGGCGGGAGCAGCGCTTCTCACGCGCTTGCTACATTATGTCGCTAGTAATCTACGCGGTACCATCAATTTGGATGAAACGGTGTACGCATGGACCGACAGTAGGATAGTTCTGTGCTGGTTACAGACGTCGGTACATACTCTTGAGGTTTTCGTGGCAAATCGGGTGTCACAGATTAAAGGATCGGAAACTCCGTTGGTATGGAGACACGTACCGGGAGAACAGAACCCAGCGGACTGCGCCTCACGGGGATGTAGGGCCCCTGATTTGGTAGGTCACTCACTGTGGTGGGGACCCCAGTGGCTGACTGAGTCACCTGAGAGATGGCCATACAATGAGTGCGGGTCGCCGCTTGGGCCACCTGATCGAGGTTTGCGAGTGAACGTAGGGCAGATCGTACCTAAGCCTAGTGCGGCTTCCTTGCTGGAACGATACAGCTCCCTCGACAAACTTCTAGGGGTGACAGGTTGGATCAAACGGTTCGTGAACAACTGTAGAAAACCTCAAGCAGAACGGAACTTGGCACCTGTCCTCTCGCCTGCGGAGCGGAATGCGGCTCTAAGTTTATTGGTTAGGGTCGTCCAGGCGGAACATTTTGAGGAAGAGGCCAGGCTGCTCAGGGATGGCCGTGGAAAGCTGAAGGGAGGTCTTGTGCGCCTCAACCCGTTCGTGGACGAGCATGGAATGCTCCGGGTTGGAGGTAGACTTCGGAACGCTAACCTGCCCTTTTCAGCACGGCATCCGCTGTTACTCCCAAAGAAGGGACCTTTGGTAGAACTTATAGTTAGGGATCGTCACCAGAAAAACTCGCATGCGGGCTGCAATGCACTTTTGGCTATTCTGCAGCGCGAGTTTTGGATCTTGTCTGGACGACGTACGGTACGGAGCATTGTGTTTCGGTGCTTGCCTTGCTATCGGTTGAAGGCAGCCACAATGCAACCTCAGATGGGAGACCTCCCACCGGACCGGGTGACGGAAGCCTGGACGTTTGCGGGTGTGGGAACGGACTTTGCGGGGCCTTTTATGGTAAAGGCATCACGCCTTCGCAACGCGAAGTCAATCAAGGCGTATTTGTGCGTGTTTGTGTGCCTAGCAACCAAGGCCGTCCACTTGGAACTCGTGGCCGACCTCACTACGGAGGCTTTCTTAGCAGCTTTAGATAGATTTGTGTCGCGAAGAGGGCGACCAGCGCTGATCAGGTCGGACTGTGGTACCAACTTTAAGGGCGCTGATCGATGTATGAAAGAAATTATAACGTTTTTATCGGAAAACGAGGAAGCTATCGGCACGAGCCTCTCCCGTCAGGGCATTAACTGGGTGTTCGATCCACCAGGATGCCCCCACTGGGGTGGTATATTTGAAGCGGTTGTAAAGTCCGCTAAGACGCATTTGATGCGCGTTATAGGTTTAACGATATTAACCTTTGAGGAGCTAGCGACCGTGTTTTGTAAAATTGAGGCCGTTCTCAATTCACGTCCTTTGTGTCCGCTTAGCTCAGATCCGAATGATCTGGAGGCCCTGACACCAGGGCATTTCTTAATTGGCCGACCACTTAACGCCTTGCCAGAGTACCCCTACACAGAGGTCAGTAGCAATCGTTTGACGCGTTATGAGTTGCTGCAGCAAATGTCTCAGAATTTTTGGAAGCGATGGTCGCTTGAGTATTTGCACATTCTGCAGCAACGCCTTAAGTGGACGGACAGAACTGAACCCCCTCGCATCGGAGATCTCGTTCTGGTTAAGGATGCCAACCTGCCGCCACTGCGATGGCGCAGAGGGCGCATTCTCAACTTGTTCCCAGGTAGTGATGGCACTCCTCGAGTCGCGACAGTTCAGGTAGGGGATTCAGTTCTTAAGCGAGCAATAGCAACGCTATCTCGTCTCCCCAGTGGTGAATAGGCCTAAGGGATTCGGCCTAGGGCGGGTGAATGTTTAATTTGGCGTTGCTATGCTGGGGTGAGTTAGTTATTAATGACGGTCTATGAATGCGGCGCGGTGCTCGATCGCACGCGTCGCTCTGGGCGTGTGTTGTCCCTTTCTCACTCGCAGGGCGAGACTGGCGACGTGCGCGCAGACCGCCTGACGGCGCCACGCGGTGATTTCTGCACCGCACTGGCAGTCACTCAAAACCGTTCGGACAGGAGGGTATCGCGTATCGTGCGGATTTCCCGCCACGCGTTTTGTGATGCCGCGTGTAATGGACGATTCAATTTGAGATCGCGCGTGTTGATGCATCGTATTATTGTGTTTCTCCTGGGTTGTACTGGAATGCCAGGCTTAGTGATTGTTGGATGTCTCGACGTCTTCCACGTGAGCGTCGCGTTGAATAGGCATCAGGTGGCCATTTTGGCCCGCGTTTGTACGGCCCAAATTCGGGTTGGGTCACGCGTAATGACTAATATCAAAGTGGAATACGAACAGAAGCTGTGAGTGGTTTGACGTGAATAACGCGCCAAGGCTGTAGTGGAATGCTGGGTGTCGATATCTTTTCCACCCAGCCCTGTAAGTACCAACGGAATTCCTATTTGATCCATTCCCTGAACTTCCTTTCTCCGTTGGGTATTTATGCATTTGCGCCGGCACGTGACTGTAAGTGATAAAACTGTTTATTCGTGTTAATGGTGTGTTCCCTTTAGTCATATTTGTTGTACCATATCATTGTGACTCCTTAGTACGAATTGCGGAATTCGTGGGGTGATATAATTTGGAGGTACTTACTTATAATCTAGTGCTAATACGTGTGACGTAACGCCAGATCGGCAGACGGTATTTACTACCGACTTGAGTTATGTAAGGGTTGGAACACATCATTAGCCAATTTCAATCAACTTAGTTAATTAAGTTAAATAGATTTAGGTTCACGTTTAATTCATAGTATGCGCTGCTATATTGTGCAGCGTATGCTATTTAGCGCTGCGTAACGCAGCCATTGTCTGCCTCCAGTTGAACTCCTGGTATTTTGTTCGAAATTTACCTGTGTAAACGCTTCCACTGCGGGAGTTTAGCTTGGAATTAGACATGGTATACTTATGCAACTGTTGAGACCAGAAAACAGCATACCTGCAACAAAAAAAAAAAACATGTAAATTCAACAAAGAATTCAATCTTGGCCCTGTGATGCCGGCTTGGCCGTGCGATGCCGGTTTAGAATAGCATTACCCCATTTCATTTACGCTGGTGTCGTAAGAGGCGACTAAGGGAAATTCATGTGTATTTCAATTTTAGGCGACAAGCTGACAACTAGTTACTATAATAATACACGATTTTTCTGAAACGGTCCTCAAATATTTGTCAGACGTGGCGATAGTGATCGTATATTATTACGGTCTTATCGCTGCGTTCTTATTTATTTATTATTTATTATTTTTATTTATTTATTTACCACAAATATATAGTCTTAACAGGCATGCATTCCCAAGGTAACTATATACGCACATATTTACAATTTACAGAAATATAATAATGTTATCTTAGTGAATTCCGTCAACGAACACGTGTAAAGGGCGGGGCAGACCGGCTCCGTATGCGTTCCGTATCCAGCTCTCGTCCGTAGTCACGCACGAACTGATGACGTTGTAATGTATAGGATTGTATGAGATACGGCACACCGCTTGCGTTGCGTATCCGTTCCGTGCTGCACGCAAGCGGTGTGCCGTATCTCATACAGTCCCATACATTACAACGTCATCAGTTCGTGCGTGACTACGGACGAGAGCTGGATACGGAGCCGGTGTGCCCCGCCCTTTAACATCGACGTCCGGATTCTCCTGTGTTATACAATTAATCGCGCGTACAGCTCGAGTGACCGGTGAGTAGGCGCCGATGTTTGTGCGCGCGGTAGGCACTGCGAATATGCGAGGACCGCGTCTTGAACCGCCAGCCTTGCTCGGTACTGCCAGCTTCAGTGCTTCCAGTATTTGGGGATTTTCAATTTTCCCTCTAAACACCTTGAACACGTAGTGTCAATGCTGTATTCCTTCTAACCTCCAATTGATAATACCCAACCATGCCTAAAACAAACATAGTTGGGTACATCAACGGGTAGAAGGGATACACACCGTATTGCCGTAAGTATAGTGCCCGGGCAAACTTATTCTGCAACTTTTCCACCATAAATATGTACTTCTCTTGATGTGGGTTCCACACCATGGCCCCGAATTCCAACCGACTACGGACCAATGCGTTATAGAGTGCTTTGACTACTGCAACATTGTCGAAGTCGCCCGTCTGTCGTAGTATGAAACCAAGATTCCTAAAAGCCTTAGAGCATACTTCCGTTATGTGTGTTTTAAAATTTAGGTCTTCCGTTATACGAACACCCAAGTCCCTAACAGATGTTACCCTAGGCAAGACCTCCCCGTCAAGCCTATAACTATAGTTCAATGGAGTCTTGGATCTTGAGAGTGACAAAATATTACATTTTGCCACATTGAACTTAAGTTTATTTTGTAGACTCCATTTCATTACGTTATCTATGTCGTCCTGCAGCTTAAGGCAATCTGTTTGATTCCGGATAGGCGTGAACAACTTTAGGTCATCTGCAAAAAGTAGACAACCAGCCTCCGTGACCACTTGAGGTAGATCGTTGATAAGGATCAAGAATTCAAGTGGGCCTAGATTACTCCCTTGACTTACTCCCGAATAAGTGTAGTATGGCTCGGAGTTATAGCCATCATACTCAACGTACTGTCTACGCTCCTTCAGATAACTCACAAAAAAGTCTAATAAATGTGGGGTAAATCCAACGCTCGCAAGCTTGACCAAAAGGACATCATTATCGACTGCATCAAATGCCTTTTGGAAATCGAAGTATGCTGCATCGATTTGCCCTCCAACCTCCGAATCAAGAGCTGTCGCAACTCTGTCCATAAAGGACAATAGGTTTGAGTCTATGCCTCGTCCTGGTCTGAAGCCATGCTGCTTATCCGATAACTGTGCACTTATTTGCGGATAAATATACGCGTACAGAATAGACTCAAAGACCTTTGCAAATGAAGACAGCACCGCCACTGGCCTGAAATTCGTTACATCTGAGTCCTTACTCCCTTTTGGGACTGGTATAACTCTGGTAAGTTTCCATTGTTCTGGATAGTAACCTCCCTCTAAACACAAATTAAAGACATGAAGGAGTGGCTCATCTAATACACGTCTACAGTCCCTAATTAGAAAAGGTGGTATCCCATCTGG
This sequence comes from Tuta absoluta, assembly GCA_027580185.1. Classification (NCBI taxonomy): domain Eukaryota; kingdom Metazoa; phylum Arthropoda; class Insecta; order Lepidoptera; family Gelechiidae; genus Tuta; species Tuta absoluta. The sequence continues at coordinate 4,025,592 of JAQAHW010000023.1, read as the reverse complement.
CCCCACCGACCGCTTAGCCCTAAGCCGTGCCAAAGCGTTCCCCGCAAGGAGTAATGGCATGATATATGTATGTATATATATGTACATACACACGGGTATCGCGGATATATAGGGCAAATTACGTAGGGACAGACCGTGGGATTAAGGGATTTGTAGCTATGGTAGAGAACACTCAATACAGGGTGTAAAGAACGGTGTTCCGAAATTCATGCAGGCATGATCAGACCATGTATCGACCTCCCATACAAAGTTCCCGATCAGCTCACTGAATTTCTATGGAAAATCGAAAATAATAATTTCCCAACATAGGCTCCATAGTAACAGTTGTTAATTTTCATGGTCTGATCATGCCTGCAACGTCCCTTACACCCCCTGTTTATCAGAAGATATAAACAGAAAAATGAAAAAATCTGCAACAGAAGCGATTTACATTTGAATGGTCCTGGGAATGCAACAGATGCGAAACGCGCTGACCTGGATTGCGAGCAGTAAAGTTACAGATAATTCAGTCACCTGGATAATTTTTTTATGTGCAAGGTGTTACAAAAGAACTCAAAAAGTATAATATTATTTTAAATGTATTATGGACTAGATTTCCGCCCAGCGGTTTCAACCGCTGCCACTCATTTTCCCGTGGTAATAGTTGTTTTCCCGCGGTAAAAAGTAGTCAATGTGTTCTTCCAGGTTATACTCTACCTGTGTTCCAAATTTCATCCAAATCGGTAAAGCCGTTTGAGCGTGAAGAGGTAACAAACATACATACACACACTAACTCTCAGATTTATAATATTAGTACAGATTATTTTGCACTCACAGTAATAAAAAAATATTCTGGACTATTCACACAGCGCCATCTAGCTCCAAACCAAGCAAAGCTAGTAGTATGGGAACTAGATGGCTGATATTTATACTTTTACACTTTGTAAATAAATGAGAATTATACAGAGAACACCCAGGCTAAACACAAATATCTTTGTGTTTAGTATTATTTATTTAACATATATTGGTTTATTGTATATTATGTATTTTTTTTGTGGAAGCACGCTCCGGCATCCCAAATCTACGTTCCTCTACCCTAAAATTGTCTGCTAGAAATAGCTACCTAGCTATAAGGCCGCCTACATTGTACACTTTGTTATCTATGTGTAATGTGTATGTCCATGTCTAAATTTTTTTGTACAATAAAGAATATTTATGTTTATGTCATATAAACCAAGTACCTATACTATCGTAAAGGATCACCCTACGTTGGTTCTACTCAATGACTTTGTGGAAACCGTTGATCCTTTGATATTTTACCAAAAGGGATTTGTATAAACAGAAATTATTACGGTTAAATCGATAAACCAATAAACAATAAATAAATAAATAAGGTATGTACCGAAATATTGTGTTAGCATAACGTTTTGGGACCGAAATTACTGCAGCATTTACGGTACCTTACTTTATCTCGGTACCTAAACTACTATTTAAACGGTTTTCTAAGTACATCTGGTACGATGGCAATGTATATTTTAATATCGAAATTATTCATCACAATTATTTCTTTAGCAGTACTGCAATTTTCTACCGGTACCATAACACACATAATAACCTTTTCCCGTCTACCTGTCATACAAATACCAGTACCGTTATTATACCGGTAGCTTAACTGAAAACGATCCTTGGTACGAGAGGTAGGTACTTTAGTGGGTCTGGGAATGCAACTGATGCGAAATGCTTTGACCTAGATTACGGTTACTGAAACCTATACAGACCTATAGAGACAAGTTGGTAAAATATCTCTGATTCACATTGGTTAGTGATTTATGTCTGCTTCTGTGTGGTGGCTTAGAATAGCATCACCCCATTTCTTTCCCGTGGGTGGACTCTACAGTGTGTATTACAATTTTAGGCGATGGGTTGACAACCTGTCACTATGGCGATACTCAAACCTTCAAATGTTTGTCAGACGTGGCGTAATCGTGCTCTGCCTAACCCGCAAGAGATTTTGGCGTGATATATGTATGTATGTAGGTTTTTGTATTTTGGCGAGGGTGGTAATGTTTTAGAACTTTTTATTACGGGAATAAATACAAAAACCTTCAAATCCAAAATCTACTTTTACCCGCGCACCTCAGCCAGTTGACATGTTTTATTTACATACCTACATACACGTATCACGCTTATATCCCTTGCGGGGTAGGCAGAGCGTAAAAGGTCGCAAAAACGTATATTTACGCCACGTCTGACAAATATTTGAGGATCATTCGAAAAATTGTATATATCCATAGTGACAGGTTGTCAGCCCATCGCCTTAAATTGTGCAATACACACCCTCGAGTCCCTTAGTTGGTTCCTACGACTCCCACAGGCAAGAAATGTTTTATTTCTTTTAAAAATTATCTGGGCTTTATGTTAGTTCAAATATTCCAGATTCCAGAGCTACCCGGGTCCTATCCTGACCCACTCACACAACTGACCCAGGTCATAGTGCACCGGCGACCTATGAAGTGTACCCTTAGTAGGTCACGTCTACCTGACCACTTATCATTGACCGCTAGTTCCCAAGCACCGCAAAAATATTAGATGTCTATGTAAACTGGCCGTAAAACCGTCTATCTTTCATTGACCCGCTTACTGTTTACAAAAGTGAAGCAAACGAGTATCTATGAAAACTGGACGGTTGCTGTTTACTGTTTTATCTAGTGTTTGTTTGTTTGTGAGGTAGCACAGAGAAAGTGTGTTACGTACAAGAGTGAGCAGAAATTGTAGTACAAAATGTAAATTTAAGAACAAAACCAACCACATACCTGAGTTTCTATTTGCGGTGAAAGATAGGAAATAGGCACTTAGGAAATTCATAATTTTACTTGCAGCTGGTTTTACTCCACGAACATATTATAATTATAGCTTATGTCGTTTTTAAATGACCCGTTAAGAGAAAATTAATCAAATACATAGGTACATACGGCTCTCAGTTTTTATTGTTTTGTTTAGAATACATAATTGCTGGAGCTTTTTATGTCAGTAAAAGTTGGTCAAGGAACTACCAAGACAATACCTCCGCGAATTGAAGACAATAACGATAAACCATTAGAAAACTGTTCAAATCACTAGACTCAACGGCATCGCACGTCCTAACGAAATTCTTAAAAGGTACATTATCCCTGATGATCATAGGCTGCCATTGACCATGGCAGAACGGGAAAATGCCTTAAGATGGTCCGTATTACATACAAACGAATAAACTGAAATTCAATTGACTTGAACATGCGATGTTTTTTTTTATATATCTTATGCAAAATGATGAAGGCCCGCGTAAGTTTGGCGCAAAACTACTTTTGAAGGTAGAGAGTATTACATCTACAATAAAATATTTTTTTGCAGCAGTAGCTTCATCTATTGGAATTAGATTATCATTAGGTATCGAATCGGTTTTAACAAGGGTATCTTATGGTTAACAATTTATATTTATTATTTTGCGAAAATGTTATACAACACGAGACTCCCCAGCGTGTTTTTTAATTAGAATTTTGTCTTATTTAAAGAAATAAGGATATTTAACATGTGTATGAAAAACGTCCCACCTTAAACCTTGATCACACGTAGCGAGTACAGTGGTCAGCTGGTCAGTGAGAGGCGAGAAAAGGCCGAGTGTTTGTATGAAAAATTGGGCAAGTAGAGGACGAGTGCACTGATTCTACACTGTACTCGCTACGTGTGATCAAAGCTTTATTTCCATTGCAACGGTTGGCAGCAGGCGGAATCGCCGGGCGAGCCTATAGTGCTCCTTCTTCTTCATATAAGAAGTCAATGGAGTCTATATTCAATGGATTCAATATAGTATATTAAATACAGGGAGTGACAAATATTGTAAAATGCAATTTTATTTTTACGCATTTTTTTTATTATCCTAATAGAAAATCAAAATAGAGGTATTGCCACGTGACTGGCCAGGCTAACCACACGGTATGTAACTTTATGCTACCACCACCAGTAACCGACCCTTTACTCTAGTCCTGCTTAATACATTCGCAAGTTACGTCCTTATCAAGTAATAAATTGCATTTCTATTATGTACGCAAATGGCCAAGTTACTGTGTAACTCGCAACGCAAACATGAAAGTCGTATAAAATGAACCCTCAGATCAAATAATTTTATCAGAGGGAACCTTTCGAACGATCGCAGTGAATCCTTGAATAAGTAATCTCAATCAGGGCCCGTTCCTATTATGTACGCAAACGGCGAAATTACTGTGTAACTCGCAAGTTCGCAACGTAAGTCGTGTTCGTATAATATAAAACGTCAGAACAAAGAAATTTTGCCTTAAAAACAGTAGGTATATCACACCGATTGCTCCTAATAGGATGCCCTGTATAGGGGTGCCAACGACAACGGACATACACAGAAAGAACCACAAAGAACACATAATTATTTGTGAAGTAATTAAAAAAAGCTTTTGCGTTACAAGGCTCAAACCTGTGCTGCACGGGTCAGCCAGCTCGTTCCTTGCCCGCACTTGAAATTTGTTCAAGTTTTCAAAAAGTTGTATACCTAACATGGGAAGTCTTTTATAGGTATTCAATCTGTAAAGAATTAGTCACCGGGTATTTGTTGTAAAACTAACCCGGTAGATAGAGCCGTGCCACGCGTTACTGGCATTAAGATACGACCAGATGGAAGAGGCGTCGCCACTAGTAATGGCAAAAGTCGCAGGTTTAAATCCTACGCGCGCTTAAATATTTTGCAAGTTTAAAAAAATGGGCCTATGTTATGATTTATATGGCTTCAGTCTGATTTGTTCATGTTCTCTCTGCAAACTTTTCCGCTCTCACTATGAACCCCGCTTCCTGCAAAACATGAATTATGCAGAACAATGAATCGAGCTTTCAGAAACAGCGTTTCTTTATTCATTGCCGTGTTTGTTCGAAAACAGTTCCATATATCACGAACATGAACGTAATGGAAGTTATGGATGGTTGGAGAAAATTGTCTACCTTTAGACTTGTCGAACGGGTAGAAACAGAACAAGATTGTTTTGCAGGTTTTTAAGGTTCCTTACCCAAAGGGTAAAAACAGGACAGTATTACTTAGGACCGTCCACCTGCCTGCCTGTATGTCTGTCTTTCTGTCTGTTACCAGGCTGTATCTCATAAACCGTGATAGTATTGAAAGATTCGCAGATTATTTATTTCTGTGGTCGCTATGACCACAAATAAATAAATGAATAAAATAAATATTTAAGGACGCGTACCTAGACAAAATACCTTTTGCTAATTTCACAGTTAATGCTACGGAACCCTTCTTACGTGAGTCCACCTCGCACTTGGTCAGTTTTTTTCATACATCGTCATCGCTTGAAGGTGCACAAGTTTTTTTTATCAACCGGAATACATTCATTACAAGCAATAATTGTTCATGACATTGGTCTTGAAATCAAAAGTGGAAATAAATTATCGATATCAGGAGTCTGGGCTTTATTTATTTTGCATCTGACAATACAATGTGTTAACTAAAAGTGTTTAACCGGGAAGGACGTTAAGGGACTTATAAAACTGTGAAAAAATTGACCTACAATACAAAATGTACCGACCGACCAAGTCAATTTGTACAGCAGGGCCATTTTTGTCATATTTCGACCTATGCTAACTACATTATATACCTTCTTGGGGAAAGTTTTCTTATCACCAGCCTATCCTTTTTTTTTTTGTGAATGGGCACCCGCTTTTACTCTTTCTGTTTATCTTTTGGTTGGCCGGTAGAGAATGCCGCGTGGCATTAGGCCCGCCCTTTGTACTTTCTGTGCAATAAAGTTTAATAAAAAAATAAATAAATAAATAAATATCCTCAGTTTTCGGTATCGGTCACTAGTAAAATCTCACCCTTTATGTGCAGTTTGCATGCAGTTAAAATGGTCTATTCAATCTTAATAAAGGCAATAATTTATCATTTTAGTTGAGAACTTCGATAGCTTTAAGAGCTAAATATAACACAATTGAATGAAATGTTATCATCAGATTAGTTTTTATTCCAAATATAACTGTACCTAGTAACCACTGCTCAGTTAGTTCGAAATGTCGCACTCCCACTCACTTTTCTACACGTGTAAATCCAAGGTATTACAATTTGTCCTAGATGGGACAGAAGCACGAGTATCCTATTAAGGCGGGGTTGGCGCGAGGGCAAGATTTTTAAACCGGTTTTATTTCCACCGTGCTTAAAGCGACAACTTGTCGACTTATGCATCCGTCCCATCCTGACCTACGGAGCACAGGGCTGGTCCTTGCTTTAATTTTATATTTTATAATTTTTTTGTCCTAGTCTTTGCTACATTATAGGTATTTACCGCAGACACTTTTTACCGAAAAATCTGTTTACACAAAAACCTCTTGTTCACACATTTGCAAACCACCAAGCATTTTACTAGCACCTACACCGGCTGCATACTGCATGCATGATCCAATTCCATTCATCATACATTGAGAGTCGATGAATTATTCAATATGTCGCCGCCTTGCATGCGCCAGTGATGTAACGCAAAGGGACTGTCGTGACACGGTTCAGTTTGAAGGCAGAATACGCTGTGTGGAAACTGGGCTTTTCTTTGAGCCAGAGGCCAATGATCTTAATTTAGAATTTCGAGTACATCTATCCAAAGGCTAACTATTTGTCTCGATTCCAAGTTACTGACTTAAAAAAAGCTCTGTCACTTTTCGTTAAATAAGTTAAAAAGGAAAGTAGTTGTGATAGACTAATTTTGTCACGTCATGTCTTAAAAATAGCCTATGATTACCGAGCCGTTTGATGCCGGCTTAGAATAGCATCACCCCATTTCTTACCCATGGTTGTCGTAAGAGGCGACTAAAGGACTCGAGAGTTAGATGTGTATTGCAATTTTAGGCGATGGGCTGACAAGCTGTCAATAATGATACACAGTTATCTGATTGACCCTCAAACTTTTGTCAGACGTGGTGTTAATATCCGTTTTACGGCCGTTAACGCTCTGCCTACCCCGTAAGGAATATAGGCGTGATTTATGTATGTATGTATGATTACCGAGCCATTTCTAAAAATCCCTTGTATGATTAAACACCATTGTTTTAATTGCAGCTTTATTTTGACAGATACCGCGTAAAATCATAGATATTTTAAGAGGCGATCGTCTTCTATCCTAGTGTAAGCCTAGGCTATTTAACAGAATGTGACAGTGCCAGTTTTAGTTGGAGATATTAGTCGGTAACATAAAGTTGAGACTTTTACCTAATCTGTGCTTAAGGTCTGCACTGGGATTGGATGAAACGCGGCAACAGTACATGCGGTCCTACGGTATACAAACATCACGCTGAAACCCCTTGCGGGGTATGCTATGCAGAGCGTAAATAACCGTAAAAACTGATATCAAAACCACGTCTGACAAACATTTCAGGTCAGAAAATTGTGTATCACCATAGTGACAGGTTGTAAGTCCATCGCCTAAAATTGCAATACACATGTAACCGTTGAGCCACATAGTCGCTTCTTACGACATTCATGGGAATGAAATGGGGGGTTGCAATTCTAAGCCGACATGACAATTGACACGGCAATTCGTCGGCTGATGTGGCGCAGTGGTAGTACAACTGCCTGCGGTGCAAAGGTTCCTGGTTCGATGCCCGGTGGGGCACTCAAAATCGATATAACCACTTTATGAATTTGTTCCCAGTCTAGTTAGGACATTGCAGGCAGAACTATCTGATTGTCCGTAAGAAAGATGGTTCCGTGCTGCGAAGGGCACGTTAAGCCGTCGGTTCCGGTTGCTGTCTACGATTACTTAGACGGCGTTCGTAACACAACCATGTCAGAGACCAACTAGTAGTAGGCGGTTAAAAAACTCTGATACCAGAGTTCATCGGGTTGTTCGTCGACTCGGTGTCCCACATGAAAAAAACTGCGATTCTAGTCATGGAAATACAGCAGACTGTGACAGCACAGCGGCTGCTGTATTGCAGAGCGGGTGCAATTTACTTTTCTGCGGTGATCTGACAGTGTCATTCAGTTCCACAGACCAAAGAACTCGTGGGTGACAGCGCATGTCGTTTCGGTGCAGTGTGTTCAGTTCCATACATTGTTTAATACTTTTGTTTGCCATTTGAAATTACTCTAACCACATTTCTTTTTTATTATCAACTAATATTGCATTTTATAGTAGAGTTAAAAAAGCTCAGGATTGATTCAAAGTGGGCAATTTAATATTATTTCAAATTGATAGTCTAAACAAATAGTCCGGGTCCCAATTTGTGACTTTGTATGGAGGTATGATACCATCTGGCAGAAAGCATGAAACTTGGCATGTATGTTGCTTTTATATATGTGTTTCAATAAACGAAGGGAACCACGTCGAGGCCCCCCTGTTTCCCCCCCTTACCCCCCCTTTTATGTCCCAATTTTCAGTAATTTTTATTTTTACTGAAAACGGGTAAAGATAGGAGAAAACCGCCAAGGAAACAAATATACCTTATAAAATTACCTATATAACAGTCTATGGGTGTATGTTGATAGATCTTATAGTTTTCAAGATATGCTTACATTTACTCCAATTTTGTGAGAATTAGCGGCCCATCTAGCGATTTCACCCGCTGCTAACCGTTTTCCTGCGGGAATAAGACTTTGTTTTGGCATGTATTTTATACAAACCTTCCGTCTTGACACTCTTCAGCTATCAACAAAAACCGCATACAAATCCGTTGCGTAGTTTTGAAGAATTAAGCATACACGTAGGGGCGGCACCGGACCACTGGGACACGGCACGTTGATATAATTTTATTTTATTAAGTAGGTAAGTTAGGTTAGTAACCCCATTTCTTTCCCGTGGGAGTCGTAAGAGGCGACTAAGGGACTCGAGGGTGTGTATTGCAGTTTTAGGCGATGGGCTGACAACCTGTCACTAAAGCGATACACAATTTGTCCATTGACCCTCAAATATTTGTCAGACGTGGCGCAAATGTTCGTTTTTTGCGGCCGTTTACGCTCTGCATACCCCGCAAGGGATTACAGGCGTGATATGTGTATGTGTATGTAAGTTAGGTATGATATTAAAATGGAAATATTCACGTCACTTCTGGAGATACCAATATAACGTTCGAAGACTACCGCAGTAGTTTTATAAATTATGTAAAGGAACCAAAAAGGGAACAGAATTGATGTAATTTTTGACGTGTACAAAGAGGACAGCTTGAAGAATACTACTAGAGAAAAGAGAGGAGAAGGACTTCGACAAAGGGTCACAGCAGCAGGGAAGCTACAAAAAAACTGGTAAAAATTTCTTCGCTGTTCTGACAATAAAATAGAACTTTTTTAATTTCCTATCTGATGGGCTTCAGCAAGTTCAATATGACAAAAGGTCAATTTTATCAACAAAAGGCGAAAATGTTCTTCGTAATGATGGCACAGACGTAGCTTCCCTGTACTCGAAGCAAGAAGAAGCTGATTCCCGAATTCTCCTCCATATTTATCATGCTGTGCAGCACGGTCATACTAAGGTTTTGGTAAGAACTGTGGATACAGATGTAGTCGTCATTGCTGTTTGAAAGAATTTTGGATCTGTTTTAGGGTCGGAAAAGCTACACGTAACATCGCTATCCATGACCTGGCTAATTCACTCGGGCCAGAAGTATGCAGTGGGATTCTATTTTTTCATGCGTTTGCAGGCTGTGATACTGGTTTTAGTAGAAAAGGAAAGAAGTCATTTTGAAATCGTTCCCTGAAGCCACAAAAACCTTCAAAGAATTTTCACAGCCTGTAAAAGCTATTAAAACCCATCATTTGGATCTTTTGTCGATGTATGTTATCTTTACATATGATAAGACATGTGAAGCAAAGATCTTAATGAAGCAAGGAAGGCCTTATTTATTATTATTATTATATTTTATCAGGCAGGCAGTTGTAACAACTGATGGTGCCTGTATCACACTGTTCATAGTTCACTTTATCTCTTTCCATTTTATATTTTTAAGTGTTTATCAAGTTTGTTTTTAAACATATTGGTATTCTGTGCTGATATGATTTGTTAAGGGACGGGCCATGGATAGGTTACCACCCACGTCAAGTGCTATTTTAGAGCACACAAAAAGGGCGTCTTTCCTAGCCGGCTTCACCTGGGGTCAGAGTTTCATACATAATCCAGAATATCCCAGTTTCGAAGATTAGGGTTGTAGAAAAGAAAATGGTTTCTGGTCTCCATTATGGAGCACAATGAAAGTAACAGGAGCCTCCCTAAAGGAATTGACCACCTGCAGTAGGGGTCGGTGCCAATGCAGGAAGTCAGGGCTTCCTTGTACTGGCCTATGCAAGTGCGTAGGAGATAATTGTGATTTTAATTGAATAAATATGTTATAAATTAATCTTCTTCTTGGCGTGTCGATGGCAGACACTACACCGTCACGGGCCAGAACTTGGCTACGATGACAGCGCTAAGATCGTCCTGCGTGCAGGTGCTAGGGCACGCAGGACACGATGTTAGGTAGTTCATTATTTGAACTCCATCACACAAACAGTTGACATCGGAAACCTTCAAGAAGGCCCACTTGGTCATGTTTTCCTTGCTCCGGCTGGTCTGAGTCCGAAGTCTATTTAAAGATTTCCAAACCGACCATGGCAAATTATGGCCAGGTGGCAAGCTCTCAGCAATCGGGACGAAGGATCTGGTAGGGTAATAAATTAATATCCTAGACTTATGTTTTACTTTATCACTCAAAACCTAGCACCAATACGTTCGTTTTACCAATGCATTCGCAAAATATAATAACATTTAATGATAACATATATATAACATATTCATATAATACATACATAACACACAACGCGCGCCCTCCCCCCCTCCTATTCCCTCCTTCCACCTGAAATCTCCCACCCCATCCCATCAACTCCGTGGGAGCTCGCTTATGGTGTCATCTTAATATTATAGGCATTATTTCTTGCAAAAATAAAATAAATGTGAGCATATCTTGAAAACTATAAATCGTATCAACATACTTCCAAAGACTGGTATATAGACAATTTTATAGGAAATATTTTTTGTCTTGACGGTTTTCTTCTATCTTTAGTCGTTTTGAATAAAAATCCGAAAAACTGAAATTTGGGGTATAAAAGGGGGGAGAAGGGGGGGAACCAGGGGCGCCCCGATCTGGTTCTCTTCTTTTCCTGAAGCACACATATGTAAGCTACATATGTACCAAATTTCATGCTTTCTGCCAGATGGTATCGTACTTACCGAATAGGACCCGTACTAAAAGCTGAAACTAAAGACCTTCCAAAGGAATAGACAGATAAAGTAGAAATTAGATAAGCTTTACTTAGGCAAGATTGTAATAGGATAGGCAAATCTATTTACCAAGTTAGGAGCATTAGATATCTCTAATGGATTAGACATGTCGAACACAATAGCCTATAGTAAAGTGAATAAGATAGATTCCAGACTTAGTATAAACTAAGTTGGTAATCTAATCACATAATGTTTAGACTAACTCATCTTGTAAACAGTCCTTTTCGAAACACTGGTTAAACTATTCCATGCCGAATTGAAGGACATAATAATGTTCGTCGAAGCATGACGGTGAATTCAGTCGTAAGTAAGTAAAAAAACTTTATTGCACATTCAAAACACTTGGCAAGTAGTATTTTGAAATACATTTGGCAAGTACATAGTAATTACATTTTAAACTTCTCGCCAAACTAAAAAGTTTGATGGCGAGTATCGCTCGGTTACAGTTTATACATACCTACCAAAGCATGCTTAATTAAATAGACTTATCATATTACAGTAAGTAGGTACTAATAAATCGAAATTAAGAAAAGTAATAAAATATATCTATCCACTTAAAAGTGATGAAAGGAAATGTGTGATACCTACTTCAGCAGCCTTAAACATCAAGTAGAAGGGTATTCTTCAGCTTACGTTTTATCACATTTATTCCGAAATGAAACAGAAGAAGAGAGTAGTGCATAATATAAAGGTAAGACAGTTTAATAAATAGACGTAGGTACGCGTGTAGTGCGCGTGTCGAGCGCGTGTTAGTTCAGTCTTACATACACACGCGTGCTACTGCGCCCTGATATGTAGAGCCCTGTACGCGTACGTCTGAACCCGCCCTATGAAATTGTATGCAGATTTACTAGGCTGACGTATATTATTATGTACTAGATATGCCTTCAAGTGTATTTTATTCTGCTGGCGTAGAAGAGAAAGTCTGTTAAGGCACTAAGTAGGGTGAAGTGACTGTCCCTATTTACTTGCAAATTTCCGCTCGTTTTTTTGTGGGACTTTCAACACAAAATAATAAAATTGTTAAAATAATTTATATTGTGTATAATGAACTAAATAATTTAAGCCGTTTTGGAAAAAATGGCAGTTAGTTAATTACAGAAATAAGGTTCTCGTTGGGTATTTTTCTATATGAATATACAACATAAAAATGCAATACTTTTATAACTAAAATGTTACTTAAAAATCAATCCTTAACACTATAATTTTTCTTTACTGATTTAATGACTAGTTTTTCAAACATTTGACTTAAATATTAACGCAATTTTAGGCATTTGACGTTATTTTAAGCCTTAACTTAATATTCCCAAAAAATATATTCATTCAATCCAAATAAATAAACAACTTTATCTACAAATAACTTGTACTTGTGACGTCATTCTTGTTATACTAAACGGTTATTGGTGATAATAACTTTACTTATCGATGACTCAGAAGACGATGACTCTCATCTTTTTGTTCCGAAAGCAAAGTTCAAGTGAAAAACGTTGACTGACAACATATATATACCTACCTAGCGTAAAACAGATAAATTGTAAGAAAAACGATTAAGGTTTAGAAAAACCATTTAACCAGTGTGATACCGGCTTAGAATAGCATCTTTCATTTCTTTCCTGCGGGGTGCGGGGTATATTACAATTTTGCGCGACAGGCTGACAAACATAGGCTTTAATGAAATGTTTTATGCCCATGAGAAAACTGTTTACAGAGTGTGTAAAGTATATAAAAACAAACCTCAATGTACCAAGACCGTATGATCGTGTAATGCACTTCACATAATGAATACATTAGCCGCACATCTGTTATATGGGTCGGCGATAATAATTGCAATTAGGGTTGTCTACATGGACTCAGACTAATTTTCACTACTACTGCTATAACAGTCACAACTACCCAATGCTTACATTTTTTTTTCACTTATATACCTAAGCCTTTTGAGCAATTGCGCAAAAGTTAAGAACACACCGATTATACACGTGTTTCTGAATGAATTTAAATGTAAACACTCAAACACCAGGGTTCAATGGGTCGTTTGTTGACTCGTGACCTAGACCAAACAATATAAACAAGCATTATAAAAAAAAAAACACTACTGCTTTCTGAGATAAAGCCTAGCCTATGACACTCGGGATAATGTAAGAATTCGTCCGATACAATTCCCATTTGAATCTGTTCAGTGGTCAACGAGTTGCAGTCCTTTAAAGAATCGCACATACATGAACTCTAAAAACATTACACTCTTTTTTTTGGGCAGTCGTGTAAAAAATTAATGAAATCAACTTTTGACCCGACAACCCTATTAGCAACGGGCCGTTTGAATCACTGCGTTATAAATAACTTGTACACTTGGCAGTAATCGTGTCAGTCGCAACCGTTTTGGGTCACTGTGGCACTGCACAATTTACAATGTACATTATACAGCGGTCTTTACTGAATACACAAACATAATACAATAGTGTCGATTCTTGTGAACACAGTCTTTAGCAAATAACTCGGTGTCCCACACAAAAAAGTAAACATAATTGTTTAGTACTGTTCTCACGCTTTTTTGAAAAAAGACAGGAATACAAAAAGCTTGCTGTAAGAATAAAAACAGACGGTAATTTCTAGAGATCATGCATTTTCAAACGAATCAGATGCAGCGTCAAATTTTGCCTAGTTTAAGGTTTAAAATGGCTTAACCAATCAATATCACAAAGTAATAATGACAATAATTATTTGCCGTGTGATGTCGGCTTAGAATAGCATCACCCCATTTCTTTCCCGTGGGGTTCGTAAGAAGCGAATATGTAAATCGAGGGTTGAATGTGCATTTCAACTTAAGGCGATGGGCTGACAACCTGCCACTAAAGCGAAACACAATTTTTTGAATGACTCTGAAATGTTTATCAGACGTGGTATAAATGTCTGTTTTTTACGGCAACTTACGCTCTGCCTACCCCGCAAGGGATTCTAGGCGTAATATATGTATGCATGATATAATTCCAAATATCATCGAATTCAAATCGTACCGGGTACCTCTGGATCCTAAGTCCAAACTCAAACCGTCAGACAACGAAGACAGATAGGGTTAAAGAATACGTATGTTCGAATCAGCGCCAATAACATACGGTTACAAATGTAACGGTGAACTCGTCACAAAGAGAATTTAGTGTTTACTTAAATCATCTTGTTTGAGTGGGAATAAACATTTAGGAAGTATTGGAGAAGGGCAATGTACTCGTGAACTGAAAAACCTTGCGCATGTTAAAAATACCATACAATTAAAACAATAACAACCTCATATTCATCTCGAAAATTAAGGAACATACAAGGAGTAACCAAAAGGGTATAAAAAGCTGAAAGGAGGTCAAGTCTCTAATGAAACTGAACAACTTTCCCCATGGAAAATAGGTCGAAATATGAAAAGATCTTTTCTTTTTTTTTATTAATGATGGGTTTGCTCTTGACTCTAGTCTAGGTCATAGGACAGAGACAGAGTCTAAGATGGAGCGAGCTCACCCAGAAGAAGCCTGTTCACTCTTACTTTGAAGACATTAGGGTTGTATGCGTTTGGAAACACAGACGCAGGAAGTGAGTTCCACTCTTTAGCAGTGCGCATTATAAATGATGACTGGAAGCGCTTAGTCCGAATTGGCGGAATGGCAACCAGGTACGGATGGTATCCGGCGGTGCGTCTGGATGTCCGATGGTAGAAGGGAGCTGGTGGAACAAGGTCGTGAAGCTCTTGAGCACACTCTCCGAAGTACAATCTATAAAAAACCGACAAGCAGGCAACCTTGCGGCGATGTGCCAGGCTATGTAGCTTGGTGTCCACCAGTTTTATGTCGCCTATGAGCCTCTTGGCCCTGCGTTCCACCGAGTCAAGAGCGGCAAGTTGGTATTTGGCTGAGCCATCCCAAAGGTGACTGCAATACTCCATGCAGGATCGGACTTGTGCTTTGTAAAGACTTAAAAGCTGTCCAGGCGTAAAGTATCGCTTCACTCTATTCAGGACGCCCAGCTTTTTAGCTGCCGTCTGAGCCTTGTACTCGATGGTCGCGCCGAAGTTTAGATTTGATGTCAACTCCATGCCTAAAAGCTCAAGCCTGTCAGTGACTGGGACAGATGTACCCCGAAAAGTAGGTGTCCAGTCGAAAGGACTCCTTTTTGCAGTGAAAAGACACGCCTGTGTTTTGGTGGCATTGAATGAGACCAGATTGTCGTTGCCCCATTGGGAGACAAGATTTAAGGTCAGATCTGTTCGTAGTAAATTTCTCCCATAGTAAATTTACCAGATGTACGGTAATTTTGTATGAGAGCTCCTATTTTTTTTTTTTTTTGTCCTGTAGTCCATGAGATAAGTTGTTCAATTCCATGAGTACGTTGACCATCTTTCGGCTAATTATACCCTTTGTTTCTCCTTGTAGATCGCAAAAAACGTATTTATAACCAACTAACCAAATAAATCTTTCTCTTGAATAACTTTACACAACACACATATCACGCCTACAATCCCTTGCGGGGTAGGCAGAGCGTAAACGGCCGCATAGAACGGACATTTACGCCACGTCTGACAAACATTTGAGGGTCATCCGGAAAATTGTGTATCGTCATAGCGTCAGCCCATCGCCTAAAATTACAATACACACCCTCGAGTCCCTAAGACGCTTCTTACGACTCCCACGGGCAAGAAATGGGGTGATGCTATTCTAAATGAATAACTTTATCTTTTTAAAGAAACGCTTCAAAATCTGTTGGATACTTTTAAGCCACTTTAATTCATACTGAGTGTGTGATACAAATGTGTTAAGGGCGGGGCACACCGGCTCCGTATCCGTTCCGTATCCAGCTCTCGTCCGTAGTCACGCACGAATTTATGACGTTGTAATGTATGGGACTGTATGAGATACGGCACACCGCACACCGTGCAGCACGGAACGGATACGCAACGCAAGCGGTGTGCCGTTTCTCATACAGTCCCATACATTACAACGTCATAAGTTCGTGCGTGACTACGGATGGGAGCTGGATACGGAACGGATACGGAGCCGGTGTGCCCCGCCCTTTAACCAAAAGAGTTTTTCCGCGGGAATAAGACTTATTCCAGGCATGTATTATTTATTACCTATTTACGTAAAAACCTATGTCTAGATCTCCATCTAATATATAAAAAAACGCTTCAAAATCCGTTGAGTAGTTTAAAAGATCTAAGCTTATGGTCATTGGGAAACCCAGCCGGGTGACTGTAGGCGACTTTATTTTTCACTATATATATAGTGATAACTCTTTCTTTATTCGTATTTAAAAATGTGTTTTCTAAAGGTCCAAACCCATAGCTAGTGGAAATTGAAAAATAAGAACCTTTTCTAAAAGGTTAAGGCTGTCTCTAAGAGCTTAAAGAAGCTTACGTTCCGCTCTGACAGCTCACAAGGAACGTAATTGAAAATAAAATTGTCTTCCTCTTCTTAGAACGGACACTTTTATAGTTGCTGTAAGGTCATTCAATTGTAAAAAAGTCTATCGAAAGAGGAAAATTTTATTCTTAAAATAATTAACGCTCACGCAGCAAAGCAGTTCAAATTGATTCTTGAAAAAATTACCTCTATACACACACAGAAAAGTTGTTCGCGAACTTACCTGAAAGAAACAAAAATAAATTTAATTAGAATGTAAATAACGCGACTTTGAATATTTAGCTTGATTCACGATACATTTATTTTAATATTTATGTACAAGTCAACTGAATATCAAATTTTAAAACACTTTCCGTGTTAGGTACACAATTTTAAGAAAACTTGGAAAACTTAAAATAATTCTAAGTTATTGAGTTATTACTTAGCATCAAGAGAATCATGCAAAATTCGCGGGCAATGGATGAGCCGCGGTAGCCCAGATGGAAGAGTCGTCGTTGTCACGGGTGATTGCGAAAATCGCTGGTTCAAATCCTACATAATTTAAGAGAAAGAAGATTTTGAACCAACTGTTATTTATAACTTTTACGCAATCGCGATTATTTTCACACATTTAAGTTGATTAAACGGGTCTATTGCGATAGTTTTGAGGTAAATTTAAACCTGAAAACTATCGCGATAGATCCGGTTAATGAACTAAAATGTGTTATTTACCTAAAGGTTATAAGCTGAGTGTGACTAATTTGCAGACAATGCATATGAACCTACATAAAATGAGGTGTTCTCAGTACACCTAAAGTTTTCTAAATAATAAACAAACAGCGAACGAGGTTAGAGGTAAACGAACAATGGTGCAGTTTTCCTTGAAACGTTTTAGTAGAATCACAATTGTGGGAATTTGGGACAAGAATTTACTTATGGATGACTAGCAGCCCGCCCAGCGGTTTCACCCGCTGCTAACAATTTCCCCCGGGAATAAGACAGTTTAATATAGCCTATGTTCATCAGGGATAATGTAGGATTCTAAAAATCTTGACTTCAGTTTGAAACAAATATCGTTTTCAGATGGTGGTGGCGTAGAGTTACATACCGTGTGATTAACCTGGCCAGCCCCATGGCAGTGCTTTGATTTTTATTTTTTTTTTCCCGCCCGAGCCGTTTTTCTATTAGGTCATAACAAAATTGTAAAAAAAAAGAAAATTGTGTGATACAAATTTAGTTTTTTAGAATGACGGTTCATGACGTCAATAAGTGATAAATACTATCCTACATTAAATAAAAAATTTCAATTTCAATTAACGGTAAAAGAATTTTTTAAATCGGTCTAGTAGTTTCGGAGCCTATTCAATTCAAGCAAACAATAAATAAGATCATGTTTCTAATATTAGTGTAGATTACACACATACATACACATATCACGCCTATTATCCCTTGCGGGGTAGGCAGAGCGTAAACGGCCGCAAAAAAAGGACATTTACGCCACGTCTGACAAATATTTGAGGGTCTTTCGGAAAATTGTGTATCGCTATAGTGACAGGTTGTCAGCCCATCGCCTAAAATTGCAATACACACCCTCGAGTCCCTTCGTCGCCTCTTACGACTCCCACGGGAAAGAAATGGGGTGATGCTATTCTAAGCCGGCATCACACGGCGTGTGTAGTGTAGATTATATAATTATTATTTTAGTGTGATGCCGGCTTAGAATAGCATCACCCGATTTCTTTCCCGTGGGAGTCGTAGGAGGCGACTAATTGACTTGAGGGTGTCTATTGCAATTTTAGGCGATGGGCTGACAACCTGTCACTATGGCGATACACAAATTTCCGAATGACCCTCAAACATATGTCAGACGTGGCGTAAATGTCCGTTTTTGCGGCCGTTTACGCTCTGCCTACCCCGCAAGGGATAATATTATATTATTTTAGTGTAGATTTTTTTAATGCATTATTTAATGTTTTTGTCGTCTTTTTTATACCGAGTAAGGGACAGCCCTTCGAATACTGATAGGGTGCATGAAACATAAAACTGGACAACTTTCCCCTAGAAACATATGTCAGGAAACGCCAAAAAAATGACCTTCCATACAAAATCACAATCAGCTGACTGCATTCACTATGGGAAGTCAGTTTTTTTACGTTTCCTGAAATATGTTCCTAGGGGAAAGTTGTTCAGTTTCATGGTCTGCATGTACCCTATCAGTACTCGGAGGGCTATCCCTTACACCCTATAATACAGTAATGATTAAATGTAATCATTACGCTGGTACGAATAATGTGGCGTAGTTTGTACATTTTTAAATGAAAAAGTAGTTATTGTGGCATAACTGTAATAGTTAGACACATGGTATCGCAGACATTATTATAGATATTGATGTCTTCTATAAAACTGTAGTACATCACTTTGCTCTATTGTCAATAATTTCCACAGCGTACGCGATATAAGATATTTTTTTGGTACATTTTTCACACGTTGGGTTACATTATCGAAATTTTCACGCGGATCCCTATTTTTTCTCGTATAAAATATAGCCTATGTTCATCAGGAATAATGTAGGATTCTAATGGTGAAAGAATTTTTAAAATCGGGCCAGTAGTTTCGGAGCCTATTCGATGCAAACAAACAAACAAACAAACAAACAAACAAACAATCAAATCTTTCCTCTTTATAATATTAGTGTAGATAGATTTCTGCCCAGAGGTTAAACCCGCTGCCACTCATTTTCACGTTGTAATAGTTGTTTTCCCGCGGTAAAAAGTAGCTTACGTGATATTCCAGGTTATACTCTACCTGTGTTTTAAATTTCATCCAAATCGGTCAAGCCGTTTGAGCGTGAAGAGGTAACAAACATACATACGCACACACAAACTCTCAGATTTA
Organism: Tuta absoluta; assembly: GCA_027580185.1. NCBI lineage: Eukaryota > Metazoa > Arthropoda > Insecta > Lepidoptera > Gelechiidae > Tuta > Tuta absoluta. Next base: position 4,006,040 of record JAQAHW010000023.1, on the reverse strand, counting down.
TAATATTAGTACGGAAGTACGGATTACTGAATAGCTGATTTTTGACCGTGCGATTTGGTGCCGGGTGATGCCGGCTTAGGATAGCATTACCACTTTCCCGTGGGAGTCGTAAGAGGCGACTAAGGGACTCGAGGGTGTGTAATTGTGTATTGCAATTTTAGGGAATTGGTTGACAACCTGTCTCTATGGTGATACACAATTTTCCGAATGACCCTCAAATATTTGTCAGACGTGCCGATTACGCTCTAACTACCCCGCAAAGGATTTAAGGCGTGATATGTGTGTGTGTGTGTGTGTGTGTGTGTGTGTGTGTGTGATTTTGGACACGTACTTAGTAAAGGAGAATATATATTTGATAAAGGCATTTGAAACAGATATGTACGAACAAGTATTCTTTTGTACCTTAAGTACCTATTTACTTATATCAAGAGTGTTCTTTTGAGTCTTAAGTACGTACCTATAACAATAAACGTGTTTTATTTTTTAGTATTTTATTCTTATTTTCATTTTTGTCTTTAGTTGTCCCACCATTTCTGAAAAGACATGCAAGATTTACGAAATACAGTTGTTGAAGATGGCACTATCACATCCACCAATAAACAAGGAGAAACAAACAATATGTGGCACATTATTATTAAAGAGTCTATGAGTTTTTGTGAACACATAAAGTTGTTAACATTGCTATGTTTAATGTGCATTACTGTGCAACAATATTCTATATTTTAGTTTGTAAATAGGTTTTAAGTTATTAGAAGCTTTAATTATGCTGTAATTCTTTAATGTATGATTCTTATGCAATCGCCTTAGGCTTGCCCTGTAATGATTGTGTAAATTTTATAAATAAATAAAAACAAGCTGAAAGGTGGTCAAGGTACTCATAGAACTGAACAACTTTCCCCATGGAACATAGGTCAAATTATGGAACAAAGATTTAGATCTCCCATCGTAAATTAACCAGCTGATCGGAAATTTTGTATATGATTGTTCTATGGGAAAAGTTGTTCAGATTCATGAGTACTTTAACCTCCTTCCGGCTTGCTATACCATTTTTGTTACTCCCTGTATTCAGCCTTCCTCCAGTGTGACATTACCAGTACATTTTTTTTTTCAAAATAACGACTTGTTTTATTCTCGAGAAATGAAATATGACTCGTTTGATGCGTCTGCACTTAGTCTTTCAGTGAAAGCTGTTTGCGAGAAAAATGGAGAAACGGTATCGGATGGCTGGGGCTATGACAAATGGTAGACAAGTAGCGGTTGTCATGTCATTTGTCATCCTAGACTGTTGTGATGCGAGATGTGAAAGATGGTACAAAACATGGTTTCATATATCTTACATTCAAAAGGGAAAGGTTCTTAATGGGATATGTTCTTCAAGTGTATATGTATTCAGATGGCGCTCAGTTAAACAGAAAAAGTTTAATTTCCAAGGAAGTGTAAGAGAATAGTTGAAATGTATTTGTGATTCAAATGTCATAATTTCAGCTTATCATAACGCCATCTGGTTTGACATTATAAAAACAGTTGAGAATTGTCAAATAGAAAAGTCTCCATTCTTCAGGGACGATGTGGTGCAGTGGTAGTGCGACTGCCTGCGACGCAAAGGTTCCGGGTTCGATCCTCGGTGGGACACACACAAAGTTGATATTTATCACTTTGTGAATTTGTTTCCAGTCTGGTTAGAACATTGCAGGGTGAACCATCTGATTGTCCGAAAAGAAATGGTTCCGTGCTTCCGAGGGCACGTTAAGCCGTCGGGTCCCGGTTGCTGTCTATGATGTCTTGGATGACGGTCGTTCCAAAACCATGTCAGAGGCCTTCTGCTAGTAGGGGGCGGTTGAAAAACTCTGACACCAGGGTTTATCGTGTCTTTGGATGACTCGGTGTCCCACACAAAAAGAGAAGAGAAGTGGGATTAATTTTTAGTGGTACTTACCCTATTTAAAGAGCTTTGATAAAACTATTTTAAACTATATAAGGGAAAGATTTCATCAAATAATTACGTTTCACTATCAGCAAGCAGCACCTCGAATCATTACTTTAAACTTGTTAAACTTAGCAAACTTTTCGACTGGCCCGATGGCGCGGCGGATAGCATAGCCTACGCCGAGGGTCGTGGGTTCGATCTTCACAAGACACAAATATTTCCATAGACAATTTGCCGACATTTGTGTTATTTCTGGGTGATTTCTATGTATAACATGTATGTGTTTACAAAAAGATAAAAAAGTAATAATATTAGTTATGTAGTTTCCATAGTACGAGCTATGCTTAGTTTGGGGCTAGATGGCGTTGTGTGAATTGTCAAATTGATATTGATACCTTCAATAGGTTTCGTAACGAGTTGCTGATAGAATGAAGCTACATTTTGTTAGGAATCAATAATATTCGGAGTATTGCGCACTAATAAGTAAGAAAGTAATCAAAAACGGAAATGTATTTTCGGAAGCGAGAGATAAACAAATCAAGCTAATTTTAAAACGGAAAAACCGTTAACAGCTTATTAAGAAGTGAGTGTAAACATTAAACAACTCGGGATGCTTTCCGAAAATAAAAATTTTCTCTTTCCTTTGTTTGTGAATTCGCAAGAAATTCTTAATTTAGCTGAAAATTAAGAATACAGATAATATAAATTTTTGTTTTTTTTTCAAGTTGAATTTTGTTTCCTTCTTTATTTGTATCCAATGTTTCAAATTTCTCAAAACAAAATTTCGGTCTGAAATTTGCGCAAAATTTCAATCAAAATAATAATTACATTAATTAATTTGTACTATTTCTCTCGTAGAGACAGACACATCTCTATAATACTACATAATCAATTTACAAACCATAGAGTTATGTTATGTATCAATCAATACCTATTATTAATATTAAAACAGTGATTTTGATATTAAAACAGTAATTTTGTTCATAATTGCTCCGGTACGCAGTCTTATAAATATAGTCTTATTGATGGGAATAAATAATAAAACACACAAGGTGTAAGGGATGGTATAATGAAAACTTCGCAGGCGTGATCAGACCATGGAACTAAACTATTTTCCTCAGGGAACATGTGTTGGTTCCATATAAAAAGTTGGTCAGTTTCATGGGCTGACCACGCCTGCCAAGATTCTACACTGTCCTTCACACCCGGTATATCTATGCAATGAGGAAACAATTTGTTTAAACCACTATGGTATAGCTTTGATTGTATATCTTCACAATATAAGTTTAATCATATTTTATAATTGTATTTATTTAGCATTATTATAGTATACGTAACTATGTTATTACATATTTATACCCACTCAATACGATTTCTACGAACCGATTGTTTTTTTTTACTACCGAGGCTTCGGTGTCCTGACGATAAACTCCAAAATTATGGATATAAATATCTTATTGTCACGGGAAAATGGTTAGAGGAGCAAGTGAATCATCTTCTTTCCTAGTGGGACACTGAGTCTTCCAACGACCTGAATCCTGGTGTCAAAAAACCAGCCAAATGCATGTGGTCTTTGAATACCATTTAAATGATTTTAGCTTTACTATTTCATAAACTATGAGTGTTACGATTTTATATTTAAATTTCATGGTAACTTACAGTCAGAAAAGGTCATATTTCAAATCCAATTCGTTTTCATTTACTGTGTAGTCGGTTTAATTTTTGCTAACTAAACGACAATGAAAATAAGAAATTTAAAAAAATGTTAGCGCCCGCCGGGACTTGAACCCGAGAGCGTGGGGTACCGTCCCACTGCTCTGCCAACTGAACTACCGGCGCCCGACTGACACTTATGAAAATAATATAGCACTGTGAGTGCATAATAAAACCATAGTAGACTTGAACCTAGTTGTAATAGTAGGCCTGTATTAATACGTGCTAAAAAAATATTATGAAAATAACCTTTGATACACACACACACATACATCAAGCCTATAATCCCATGCGGGGTAGGCAGGGCTTAAACGGCCGCAAATAACTGACATTTACGCCACGTCTGACAAATATTTGAGGGTCATTCGGAAAATTGTGTATCCCCAGATTTTTGATCTTCCGATAGAAATTGGGAATCCCGCCTTCTTCTGTGCTGGCAAATCTCTATTACAATGGCTACGACCTAACAAAAGCCTCAAAGAAAGTAGGCCAGGAACACACGATAGATACTTAGATAGAACTTCCTTTATCCTCCCGAGACTAGGAAATTTATAGCTCCCAATAGCTATTAGGTAGACGATCTCGATAACAAATTGCCTGTATAGGTTTTTCTTGCTGGGTGTTATTAGTTATTTGTTCAACAAGAGAACAAAGTTAGTTTTTGCTTCAAGTGCAAATTTTGAACCTCAGGCCGTACGCTCCCTTATGCGGTTTGACGCGCGGTACATGCGTGCTTCTAGACACGGAACATATTATTTTAAGGATGCAGGAGAACCCTGTGCTGTGGGATATGTCCCATGAACTCTATAAAGATAAAGATGCCAGGCAAAGTGCCTGGCTAGAAATTTGCAAAGAGCTTTTTCATAATTTTAATGAAAATAGTGAACAGGAAAAAAGAGATGCTGGTAGTTACCTATTGTTGAGGTTTATTTTATTAACTACGTACTAAAATACCTATTTATTGTTTAACATTACTACCTACGGTTATTTATGTACTTATCTGTATTAATTCTACGTTTTTTTGCCAAATAATAAACTATAAATTGATCCATGTAAATTTTCACGGCACACAGTTCTTCGCACACGACCGTACACGCTCAGTCAATCAAAGTATAACCCGTACGAACACGACGACACTTGCCATATTACAACTACCTAGGCACTATGCGCCTTCTAAATTTAGACGGGTAATAATGGCGCCGCTGTCAAACCGCGCCGCAAGCCGCGCGTGAAACCGCGTGAGGTAGCGGACGGCCTTAAGGTAACGAAGGATACTTAAACTGGATCACGAACGTAGCAAGTGATTCAAAAGCAGTATTTAGAGCTCAGTGAATGATTCAAAAACACGATTTGTGAATAATTTGCTCTTGTGTGGTACACATAACTTTTCACCAGGGACCCGCTAAGCGCTTTTTCGATTAAGCGCTTAAGTCTCCCACCCTTTGCATGAACACTCCCAATCTTAATGATAACCCAATCCTAATGATAACCGTTTCATTTGCTTTAAGTTTATCGAAAGGGGAACCCTATCAAAAACCCCTTTGGGTAGCGCTTTATAAGGGTTGCGCTCGTACGCTCTGCAAGTAGGTTCAGCGCGGTGACCGATCCCCGCTGCGCTACCTATTTGCCGCTGCGGCGGCGCGCCACAATCGGTAATCTCTTCCGTCTCTGTTAAGCAAGCAAGCCGCTTGGCGCGTTTCTCTTGATTTGAAGTGACTTTGTTCCCTCATCATTCCATTAAAAATGGATAAGTACCTAATCATACGTATATGTGCATGATCGTGGGAGTAGTAGATATACATTTTATTTTTAGGGTTCCGTACCCAAAGGGTAATAACGGAAACCCAATTACTAAGGCTCGGCTGTCCGTCTGTCTGTCCGTCCGTCCGTCCTACAGTTACGAGGCTGTATCTCCTGAACCGTTATACCTAGACAGTTGAAATTTTCACAAATGATGTATTTCTGTTGCCGCTATAACAACAAATACTAAAAATGAGAATAAAGTAAATATTTAAGGGGGCTCCCATACAAACCATATTTTTTGTACGGAAAAAACTAGATTTTTTGTATAGAGGCTCTATCTTATGAACCGCGAAAGTTAGTCAGTTGAAATTTTTACAGATGTTGAATTTCTATTGCTGTTATAACAACAAATATTTAAAACTTTAATTAAATAAATATTTATGGGGGCTGCCATACAAAAAAAGTGTTTAAAAAAACGTGTTCCGTTAGCTGAACAGCCAGTGTGTTAGGATGATTTTCGAGCCTTTCTTTGTACCTCAAGGAGTGCAGTTTAATCTCTTCAACAACGGTGTTAACTTCAAGATATTCATGTAGTTCTGTTGCTTTAATGAACCATGGGGCGTTAGAAAGCGTCTTCATTCAATATAGCATTTTAAAGTCTCTGTGTTTTATTATTATTAAGGATGGGTTTGCTCTTGACTATAGGACAGAGACAGAGTCTAAGATGGAGCGAGCTTACCCAGAATAAGCCTATTCACTCTTAATTTGAAGTGATTAGGGTTGTATGCGTTTAGAAACACAGACGCAGGTAGTGAGTTCCACTCTTTAGCAGTGCGCATTATAAATGATGACTGGAAGCGCTTAGTCCGAATTGGTGGAATGGCAACCAGGTATGGATGGTATCCGGCGGTGCGTCTGGATGACCGATGGTAGACGGGAGCTGGAACAAGGTCGTGAAGCTCTTGAGCAGACTCTCCGAAGTACAATCTGTAAAAACCGACAAGCAGGCAACTTGCGGCGATATGCCAGGCTATGTAGCTTGGTGTCCACCAGTTTTTTGTCGCCTATGAGCCTCTTGCCCCTTCGTTCCACCGAGTCAAGAACAGCAAGTTGGTATTTGGCTGAGCCATTCCAAAGGTGACTGCAATACTCCATGCAGGATCGGACTTTTGCTTTGTAAAGAGTTAGTTAAAAGCTGTCCAGGCTAAAGTATCGCTTCAATCTATCGCTTCTGGTCATTACGCTCCGAAAGGATCGCTTCACTCAGGATGCCCAGCTTCTTAGCCGCCGTTTGAGCATTGTACTCGATGGTTGCGCCGAAGTTTAGATTTGATGTCCACTCCATGCCTTAAAGCTCGAGGCTGTCGGTGACAGGGACAGATGTACCCCGAAAAGTAGGTGTCCAGTCGAAAGGACTCCTTTTTGCAGTGAAAAGACACGCCTGTGTTTTGGTGGCGTTGAATGAGACCAGATTGTCGTCGCCCCATTGGGAGACAAGGCTTAAGGTCAGATTTGTTCGCTATACCATGGCCTTTCTTAACGTACGTAATTCATCCCCACTGGTTTTTGCACCTGTCAAGTATTTCATTGAAACGGTACTATCATCTGCGTATCCAATAATACCATGCTAAAGGAGGTCATTGATGTGCAGCAGGAAAAGAGTTGCAGAGAGAACAGACCCCGGAGGAACTCCGGCATCAATGGCCAAAAGGTCAGAGGAGCAGCCGTCAACGACTACTCTGATGGACCGTTCACTTAGGAAGTCTGAAATCCAAGTACAAAAATCTGCTGGGATGCCATAAGCAGAAAGCTTGCGGAGCAGACTTGCATGCCAGACCCTGTCAAAGGCCTTCGAGATATCGAGTGAAACGGCAAGTGCTTCGCCGTGTTTCTCGATAGCTTCGCCCCGAGGGGTGACGCGAAGAGAAGCACACTTGCCGTCACGGGTAAGATGCAAAGAAGTGCCGCATCTCTTCCCAATCTGCTGACTCGTATCTCCAAACTCGCCTCGTGCCCCTGGGGCTGTCATCCAGAGGATAGCAGGTCGATACGGATTTCACCAGACAGTGGTCGGACGTTCCCAGCGGGGCTGAGACCGAAACTGAATGACTGTCCGGATTAGTTGTCAGCAGCAAGTCCAAGCAATTGGGTGTATGGCCGTCGATATCCGGTATCCGCGTTGCTACATTCATCAGCTGGGTCAGATCTAGCGATAATGCAAACTTGCGCGCCTCTAACCCAGCATGAATGATACTTATGTTGGAGTTACTGGCTGTCTGCTTTTGAGATTTTCTTTACAGAATAATTTGTTGCTTTTGTGGCAGTCAGAGTTTGTTGTTTAGCTTGCAAGGTTCCATCGCTAGAGGTTTGTATTAGTTTTTTGAGTTCAACAATAGCCCTATTCAAAGCTGTACTGTCAGCTGCTATGCGGCTGGTTTGCCAAACTCTACGGAGTCTACGTTTTTCAGTAATTTTGCGTTTGATTTCTAGAGGGACAGGTTAATTTTTGTGTTCGTTAATTTTCTCTTGTGGAGTGCTTCGCCAGCATGCTTCCTGAATCACATCAACTAGTGTCCTTGTAGCATCCTCGACCTCTTCTGCGGTCTTTAGTGGTACGTTTTGGTTATGTTTTTGGGTACGAGGGCACTTAATTGTTCCATTTTTAGGGTTCCGTACCCAAAGGGTAATAACGGAAACCGTATTACTGAGGCTCGGCTGTCCGTCTGTCTGTCCGTCCGTCCGTCCTACAGTTACGAGGCTGTATCCCCTGAACCGTTATACCTAGACAGTCGAAATTTTCACAGCTGATGTATTTCTGTTGCCGCTATAACAACAAATACTAATAGATAAATTAGATTAAGTAAATATTTAAGGGGGCTCCCATACAAAAATAATTATGGGGTCTGCCATACAAAACACATGTTTTTTTGCGCGTTATATCGATAATTGTTTGGTAAAGGTATAATGGTACGGAACCCTTCGTGCGCGAGTCTGACTCGCACTTGACCGGATTTTTTCTTGTAGGATAATTAGGGCATGTAGCTATGCAATCTCGTTTTTATGGTGGCATTATGCTTATTTTATTACTATCAGCTACCACAAAAAGATAACAAATACCTAACAAAAAACGCAGGAATACTATTAAACGCAACTAGACGCTTCCCATTTCAGTGAAGAAGTTACTACAATATCATTCTTTCGTCGCACGCACCGCACACGCACCGTGCTGTAGGTAGGTGGCGTCGGTCGACTGTCGGCTTCGCAGCAACGTCAAAGGCTTTGACCGACCGGCTCACCCCGCCTCGCGGCGCGCGGGCAGTAATAGTCCGTAATCCGTATAAATGACACCGTAGGGATCAAATTTATTTAAAAATCGATAGGGTAACCCTATCAATATGGAAAGTGGTTTGAAGGGGTTTGTAACCCTTTAAAATAGCGCTTTAAAAAGCATTTTGAATGGGTTTTGGCGAGATACGAATAGGGCAAGCAAACCCATACGTAAAACCCAATCAATAACCCCTGATAGGCTTACCAGTCTGGTCCCTGCTTTTCACCTTTGCCAGTGAGAAAATGCTGCCAACGACAAGTTAGGAAAATTGGGTGTACAGCTTGAATGCTTCAGTCAAATAAAAAATTCCAGCCAAATAAATCTTGAAGCTGCGATCAAAATAAAAAATTAAAAATTTTAGACGGCCTCTTCAGTGTCTATCAGGACTTTGTAGTCGTTTTTATCTATTAATAACCAAATCCCATGGATGCAATCACGATGATTCCGCGGCTATGAAGATAATTAGTGATTTGTTCTCAGTGATTTATAGTTGATGAGCCGTAATCAATGAGCGATCATTAGATTACTTCATGTAAGTTCCCATACAACTGTGCCAAGGAGGACACCATACAAACAATGTTCTGTTATGTTCGTGATTATGTTATGTAATTAGTCACGCCTAAATCCCTTGCAGAAGTAGGCAGAATGGAAACTTCCCAATAAAAGCGAATATGTTTTAACAGTCTTCTTATACTAAATCAGCCTGCTTATTGCTTTTTATGTGCGCTACGCTGATTTATTTTTCGCGTTTCCCAAAATGTGGTCCTTACGTCTCTAGGAAAGAATGTTCAGTTTCATGGTCTAATAATACCTGTAAAATTCACAGTCTTTCTTACACCCATTTACTAATGACGGTAGCACAATAGCCCCTGCTGCAGCCATTGCGAGTAGATAACACGCCACAAACTCTTCAAGCAACTGACGTCACTCATTTTGTTCCCCATTTTGGGAACTACAGGTACGTGCCGGAATGCCGGGTAGATTCAGTCCGATCCGTTCTTCCCAGAACTACTCCCAATCCCTAATCTCTTCAAAGTAAGAGTGAACAGGCTTCTTCTGGGTGAGCTCGCTCCATCTTAGACTCTGTCTCTGTCCTATGACCTAGACTAGAGTCAAGAGCAAACCCATCCTTAATAAAATAAAAAAATCCCAGGCGCGCCCCAAGAGCGAGATTGGGCTGGTTCTTTGAACAACCACAAAAACATTTCCGGGTGAACCGTAGTTCCCCACCAAAGAGTCAGGCGTAGGTTTAAAAGCTCCGTGACTAAAATCGTAGAGTCGTTGCAAAAAGAAATACTTTACTAAGACACAGTCAAGTTCGGGCTGGGTTAGAGACAGTTTGGACTTTGAAACGTTTTCATGCTAAGATAGGCATACATAGGCGGTTCGTGTGTTTAACCGGACGTGAACTTGGCTGTACTTATTTATGACTAGGTTTCACACGCTGCCACTCATTTTCCCGTGGTAATATTTGTTTTCCCGCGGTAAAAAGTAGCCTGTGTGTTATTCCAGGTTATACTCTACCTGTGTTTCAAATTTCATCCAAATCAGTCAAGCCGTTTGAGCGTGAAGAGGTAACAAACATACATACATACACAAACTCAGATTTATAATATTAGTACGGATTTGATACATTTTTATCAGACGACCTTGCGGTACAAAACTTGAGTGATTCACTGCTTACTAACTTATGTCGGAAGGAGAGAGTGGTCAATCCGACCTCTCACTTTAATGGTAAACAGCGGAACAACGAACTTCCAGATGATTCTCTTACATGTTTGTGAAAGTGATATGTGTTACGATTCTTGCACGCACTTTCATTAGAAAATTTTAATTAATATACTTCTTCTTCTTGGACACCGAGTCGATGATCGACTCGATGCACCCTGGTGTCAGTTTCTCAACTTATCATTATTCTGCTGTTTCTGTGACGATTGAAGAAAATATTAAATAGAAGAAATCTACACAACTGGCATTTACTTGCTAAGGCCACGACGTTTTATTCATTAAGTTACGCTTCTTCTTCTTTTTTGTCGGGTCTGTAGCAAAATGTGGGTCTTCAAAGTTTACCAGCCCAAATCGTGGCCACATCGATGGCTTGTTAATTTTGATTCCTCCAAAGGCCAATTAGTCAACCACGTCTAAGGCCTACTTATATTGCCTAGTAAGCAGTTTACAAAATAACAACCTTCCCTCAGCTTACAAAATGATTGGAATAAATTAAATTCTACCACGGAAATCTTTTGTCCAAATCGACGTTATTTTAGGTAGACTATTGACGTCATATTGATAAATTGGTAGTTAACAGAATGTTGGTCTCGGTCAATTTTAATGTTTAATTGGTTTTGTTTGGTCAAAGTATCTGAGTAGAGAAGATAGTTTAACCAAGTACAAATAAATATGGAGATACAAAATTTTCTAATTTACTCATTCTGCAGGTAAGACTGTTTGCTAGATTTAAAGAAATAGGACTTCAATCCAAAATGTATTCATCGGTCATTTTCAAATTAAGAGTAGAGTCGACGTCACGAAAGATACAATGCGCTATCGTCTACAGAATCTCTCTCTTTGCGTGGAAATATACTGTTCAACACTTTTTGCCACAGGGAAATAATACATTCTTAACTTATTTAGCTTACACCATCCCACTGCTGGCCAAAGGCCTCCCTCTTCTCCTTCCATCTAGTTCTGTCCGGGCCTCCATGTGCCAGTCCTTCGAGAATTTATCAAGCTTATCACGCCATCTACGACAGGGTCTGCCAAGGCGTCTATTTGTGGTGGGTGGCTTCCACGCTTTGATTTAACCCACAGCTCTTCCGGCATGCGGCAGACGTGATAGATCCAGTCCCACTTCAGCTTCACTGCTGTTTGGGCTACGTCAGAAATATGAGTTCTAGAGTGCAGTATAGTATTTCTGATGCGATTAAACAGCTTCAGACCCAGCATACTGCGCTCCGTTGCTAGCTAAAGGTCACATCCTGCTGCATCAAGACAATGCTTTAGCACACACCGCAAAAGGAACAAAGTAATTTTTGGACTCTGAAAAAAACGCACCTCTCATAGTAAAATAGCGAGCGAAATCATAACCCTTCTTTTTGTAGTCGAATAATTAACCAGATCGGCAATTATGTATGGGAACTCTAAATAATTTTCAAATATTTGACCTCCTTTGGGTTTTTATACCCTTTTTATTACTTCCTGTATACATATGTTAGCTGATGCCACCTTACATACTTAGCAGTCATACATAGCAGTAATGTTACAAATCTGTAAGATCAAAGTAAATTACAGCTATTACTATCACTTGATTGTAAAATATTGCGTAGAGACACGCCATTTCCGTGTGGTACACGAGAAATCGCATGTTTATGACATGTCATGTATACATGATATGAAATTAATCAATTTAGAAATGAATAGTAAATTTTAATGTAACGGATGGTTTCCGCCACGCAGTGTTTTATCGGTGAAACAGTTGTGAAGATATGTGATGTGACGTATAAGTGGTCTAATCATACTTTCTCATAATTATCAACAATCTACATACATACATAGATCAAGCCTATATCCCTTGCGAGGTGGACAGAGAGTAAACATTTGAGGGCCAATCAGTAAATTGCGTATCGCTGTAGTGACAGGTAGTCAGCCCATTGCCTAAATTGTAATACACATGTAAACCTTCGAGTGCCTTAGTCGCCTCTTACGACACCCATGAGAAGGAAATGGGGTGAAGCTATTCTAAACCGGCATCACACGGGACACATCAACAATCTACTGCTAGATATAAGCCGCCGATGTGGCGCAATGGTAGTGCGACTGTCTGCGGAGCAAAGGTTTCGGGTTCGAGTGCGGTGGGGCACTCACAAAGTTAATATTTATCATTTTGTGAATTCGTTTCTAATTTGGTTAGGAAATTGCAGGCTGAACAACCTGATTGTCCGAAAAGAAAAATAGTTCCGTGCTTTGGAGGGTACGTTGAGCCGTCGGCTTCGGTTACTGTCTATGATAACATAGACGGCGGACGTTACACAACCCTGTCTATGGCCTGCTACTAGTAGCAGTTGGTTGAAAATCTCTGTCACTAGAGTTCATCGGGTCGTTGGACGTCTCTGTTAAACCTTTTTATAATGCCACTCGATACAATAATATTTCTTTGTGTACCTGTCGCAATTTCTGCGCGATACACGTGCAAATATTATCAGTTTACACACCTATAACAATACGTTATTATACTCTTACTGTGTTCAAGAGAAATAATTATATACTCTCTATTGTACTGTTATTGTCATTGACAATATGTGATTCATATTCATAATAGCATCATTTGTATGTGAATGCTGTATTGAAATAATAGTAAAACACTTAATGTATGTAAACCTCAAGTTTATTCTAAGTTTACCGAAAAACTATAAAGTATGAATACATAAATAAATTCAAAAATAACAGTTCAAAGAACTTTAGAAATTAAAAAATTCAATGGTGTAGTTCAAATTCCTTTTTAATATTTGTTTGCTTTTATAAGTACAGACGTAAGATTGAGTCGTAAGAGGCGGCGATGGGACTCGAGGGTGTGTATTGCAAATTTAGGCGATGGGCTGACAACCTGTTACTAATAGGCGATACACAATATTCCGAATGACCCTCTAATATTTGTCTGAAGCGGCGTAAATGTCCGTTTATTGCGGCAGTTTGCGCACTGACTACCCCGCAAGGGATTATAGCCGTGATATGTGTATGTATGTATAGGTACAGACAATTCCAAACTGCGGCACGGATTCTGCAACCCAATCGGATGTTATTTGTCGTAAAACGGAACGGCCCATCCGACGGACAATCGGGTCTATCTATACTAGTGTGATTTTGGGTGTCACTTCGAACGCATAACATTTTTATTCCTAATTGCAGGAGGCATGAAATGTTTGGCACAGTAGTCATTTTGCTAATTGTAACTTGGTGTAGTTTTTGTACCCATAAGGAATATATTCCCATAACTAAAAATATCCATAACTAGCAGCCCGCCCAGCGGTTTTACCCGCCGCTAACAATTTCCCCCCGGGAAAAGACAGTTTAATATAGCCTATGTTCATCAGGGATAATGTAGGATTCTAAAAATATTGACTTCAATTTTAAACAAATATCGTTTTCAGATGGTGGTGGCGTAAAGTTACATGCCGTGTGATTAACCTGGCCAGCCCCATGGCAGTGCCTATATTTTTATTATTTTTATCCCGCCCAAATTGTGTGATACAAATTTCATTTTTTAGAATGACGGTTCATGACGTCAATAAGTGATAATACTATCCTACATTGAATAAAGAATGTCAATGTCAATTAACGGTAAAAGAATTTTTTAAATCGGTCCAGTAGTTTCGGAGCCTATTCAATTCAAACAAACAATAAATAAAATTCTGTTTCTAATATTAGTGAAGATTATATAATTATTATTTTACTGTGATGCCGGCTTAGAATAGCATCACCCGATTTCTTTCCCGTGGGAGTCGTAGGAGGCGACTAAGGGACTTGAGGGTGTGTATTGCAATTTTAGGCGATGGGCTGACAGCCTGTCACTATGGCGATACACAATTTTCCGAATGACCCTCAAACATATGTCAGACGTGGCGTAAATGTCCGTTTTTGCGGCCGTTTACGCTCTGCCTACCCCGCAAGGGATAATAGGCGTGACATGTGTATGTATGTATTATTTTAGTGTAGATTTTTTAATGCATTATTTAATGTTTCTTGTCGTCTTTCTATACCGAGTAAGGGACAGCCCTTCGAATACTGATAGGGTGCATAAAACATAAAACTGGACAACTTTCCCCTAGAAACATATGTCAGGAAACGCCAAAAAAATTACCTTCCATACAAAATCACAATCTGCATTCACTATGGGAAGTCAGTTTTTTTTACGTTTCCTGAAATATGTTCCTAGGGGAAAGTTGTTCAGTTTCATGGTCTGCATGTATCCTATTAGTATTCTGAGGGCTCTCCCTGACACCCTTTAATACAGTAATGATTAAATGTAATCATTACACTGGTACGAATAATGTGGCGTTGTTGGTACATTTTTAAATGAAAAAGTAGTTATTGTGGCATAACTGTAATAGTTAGACATATGGTATCGCGGACATTATTATAGATATTGATGTCGTCTATAAAACTGTAGTACATCACTTTGCTCTATTGTCAATAATTTCCACAGCGTACGCGATATAAGATATTTTTTTGGTACATTTTTCACACGTTGGGTTACATTATCGAAATTTTCACGCGGATCCCTATTTTTTTCGCGTTTAAAATATAGCCTATGTTCATCAGGAATAATGTAGGATTCTAATGGTGAAAGAATTTTTAAAATCGGGCCAGTAGTTTCGGAGCCTATTCGATGCAAACAAACAAACAATCAAATCTTTCCTCTTTATAATATTAGTGTAGATTGTGTTTACCACAATGTTGATAAGAATACCTGAAAACCTCATACCTAATAAATAAATAGATTTATAAGCTGAAAATAATCAATGAATACTTGATATTTCAGCCGTTGTTCAAAAATAAGTCTGTTAGGCAAGACCTGACCTAACCTGGCATCATAATGTCAGGTAAGAAGTATGACCACAACTCATGATCAAAGCGAGCGGAACGAGCGTGCCGCGGTAGTGCCAGAATCGAAAAATAGCTTGGTACGTTAGTAATTAAGTGAATTCATATATTACCTATACAAATATAGTGTGAAATTCGTTAAATTATTAGTATGACTTTTTATTTGTCCAACAATTCTAACTCAGAATAACAAAGGCAAATTTTCTGTTAGTGTGATTGCACTATTTGCTCTTAAGATAAGTTAATTGCTATAAACGAATTCATAGGTGAGCCATGTTTAATGAATAACGTTCGTCAGTCAAAACAAAAAAAATGCAATAAAAGATCGTTACAAATAAGGCTTCCAACATGAACTGTAATTTTATTGTCGCTGAGTCCTGTTATTCTAGTACAAGTAAGTGCTTATCACAAGTTGAAAACGCACCAGTGAGAAAAAAACATTTCGGTAATATTGAAGGCGGTGCTCGTAAAAACTTACAGTTGTATGAAATTATTATTAGGGTAAGGGATATTTTGACAGGGTCACAAATTCCGAGGCTGGGATCAGGATTCCCTCCATGTCTGGTTTATAACAATAAAGATAAGCTCCAAGTAATAAATTCAGTGGTTTGGAATAAAATGCGTAACGCTTATCCTTCTAGAAGGCCTACGTCCAGTAGTAGTGAACAGCTTAGTGAGATCATAGAGTATGAAAGCCCAATTAAGTACAGAAGGCGCACACGCAGCCGGCGATTACGGTGTCTTTGTCGGGCGGCGTGTCTTCTATAACAGTTTGTAGTTCACCGGTATAGTAGTCAAAGAATAAGAAAGCTCACCTAAGTACAAAAGACGCACACGCAGTTGGCGATTACGGTGACTTTGTCGGGCGACGTGTCTTCTTAACACAGTTCGAAGTTGACCGGAATAGTGGTCAAAGATCAAGAAAGCTCACCTTAGTACAGAAGGCGCAATCGCAGCAGGCGATGACAGTGACCTTATCGGGCGACGTGTCTTCTTAACACAGTTCGAAGTTGACCGGAATAGTGGTCAAAGATTAAGAAAGCTCACCTTAGTACAGAAGGCGCAGCCGCAGCCGGCTATTACGGTGTCTCTGTCGGGCGGCGAGTCATCTTAAAACAGTTTGAAGTTGACCGGTATAGTGGTCAAAGAATAAGAAAGCTCACCTAAGTACAAAAGACGCACACGCAGTTGACGATTACGGTGACTTTGTCGGGCGGCGAGTTATCTTAAAACAGTTTGAAGTTGACCGGTATAGTGGTCAAAGAATAAAAAAGCTCACCTAAGTACAAAACACGTACACGCAGTTGGCGATTACGGTGACTTTGTCGGGCGACGGTGTCTTCTTAACATAGTTTGAAGTTTACCGTTATAGTGGTCAAAGAATATGAAAGCTCACCTTAGTACAGAAGGCGCAGCCGCAGCCGGCGATGACTGTGACCTTGTCGGGCGGTGTGTCTTCTAAACACAGTTTGCAGTTGACAGGAGCAGCTGGCACGAAGCCGCCGCCGGCGTTGTCCAGGGAATACCTGGGGAAATAAAGCTTGTATTAGAATAAAGATCCTATTAATATAACAGGATGTAAAAACAATGCTGAAAATATTTCAAGGAGCGAACCAGTCCATGAAACTGAACATATTTCGACGACATATGGCGAAAATATGAAAACGATTTTGAACCTCCCATAACAGTGTGGTGTGGGTCATCCGGGTGTTTTATGTGTTGCATTTTTTTATATTAGTTTTGTGGGCTAATTTCCCCATAATATGCCCATTCCCAATAATAATATTTACTTATTAGTATTTTCTTTTGTAAGTCTATACCGTTTGCTCACTCAAAATAAACTGTTATGTTCTTCTATGGACCTCCAGGTCTTTTTTAACAAATTATATGTTTGTAAATTTTTCTCTTGTACACATGACTGTGTGTGTCCTGAATAAATAAATAATATTAAAAACTATAGAGTGAATAATATAAACAAACAGTTTATTGCAGTTCATCATCCGAACACCGCCTCACAAACGCATACCTAATTCAGCATGAATTGGCTCAGCCTATAAAACATTCATGGAACTATCTAGCTGTGTCGCCTGGGTACGCTGACCTGACTACAATTTTGCTGAGTACGGTGCTCTCACTACGCTATAATCTTCTTCTTTTAGAATGGGACAACGAGTCCTCCAACGACTCGATGATGACTCTGTAAGAATTTTCAACCGCCTACTACCAGTAGTAGGCCTCTGACATGGCTGTGTAATACTATAGTGACTGGCGTCTAAGTAATCATAGACAGCACACGTTGCCGGCGGTTTAACGCACCCTCCGAAGCACAGAACCATCTGTCTTTTCGGACAATCAGGTGGTTCAGCATGCAATGTCCTAAAAAGACTGGGATCAAATTCACGAAGTGATAAATATCAACTTTGTGTGTGCCCCACCGATAATCGAACCCGGAACCTTTGCGTCGCAGGCAGTCGCACTACCGCTGTGCCACATCGGCCGTCGCTACGCTCTATATTGAATGAGGGTTACTTAGGACTCGAGGGCTCGAGGGTAATGCACTATCTAAAAGGTGTAAAAAATGCTGAAAATAGATTTTGTCATCAGCCGGTGTTTGATTCAATTCAATTCATTTATTAAGTCAACTTAATTGCTAAAAGTTAAAACCAAACGCAATTAGTGTAATAATTAATTGAACATGTCGATTCACAATAAAATAATAAATAATAGTAACATCTCATTAAGGTAAATTAATTAGTAAGTCAATTATTTTAGGTACATAATAAAATATTAAAGTAACACAAATTAAATGTGGCTAGTAACACTGCTGCTAGTAACATCAAAGACCTAGGTTTGTGATGTAAATTCTGCTTTTACAAAAAACCTGCAACACACATGTATGAAAAGCAAAAATATAAACAGCATCTAAACCGGAAGTGTGATACTTAACAACCTGTCTACCTAGTATTTCTATTTTTGGCACAGTCATTAAATTTACTATGAGCCCGTTTTTTGTAGCACACATTCTAAATAGTTACTTTGTTTCGATTTAGACTAAGATTAGAATTCTAACGGTATCTGCTTAAAATAGAGGTTAAAAACATAAGTCATAATATTGTTAGATACGGCCGGCCGTTGAACTGCACTGAGGCTTTTATTATATTCCTTTCTTCAGTAAATCATTAAAAATGAATGCAAATTTCCAAGTGTTGCGTGACAAAAATACAGTTTTGAGTGAGATTCTGAGAATTGCTATCATAAATAAAATCAGTTCTCGAATTTACATGTGTGGTCATTACACATCACAACCATGTCAGACACCTACTAGTGGTCGAAAAACTCTGACACCAGGGTTTATCGGGTCGACTCGTCGTCCCTCACGAAAAGGGAGAGAGAGAGAGAGACCAGTGTAACACGATCATTTGACAGAGGGTTTATTTTTGTTGGTTATATACATGGCCAATTCCAGACTTATAAGAAACAGAACCTCAAAAATGAGTAGCGTTAGAGCTACTAGCCTTTAGTGAGCCTAGACTATAATAGACTGTTTTATATACCATGGTTCCGCCAGTAGAAAAAACGGTGTTGGAATCGTCCTGTCTGAAAGACTATGTCAAAAATCAGTAGATGTACAAAGAATATCAGACCGACTCATGTCGGTAAAAATAGCACTTGAAAAACAACCCATTCTAAATATAGTATGCGCTTACGCGCCCCAAACTAACACTGCCTCTGACGAAAAAGATGCTTTCTGGGATGATCTGCACTTGCTTACCAATAATATTCCAAAAGACGAGAGTGTTCACCTCGGTGCCGACCTAAACGGTCACGTTGGAGAATCAAACAACAATGCCGGAGGGTGCCATGGTGGATATGGATATGGTACTCGTAATCAAGACGGGGACAGAATCCTGGAATACGCTGTTAGCTGCGATCTTGCTATTATAAACACCTATTTTAGCAAGAAAGACACTCACCTTATCACGTACAGAAGCGGAGGGCGTTCAACGCAGATCGACTATGTACTGGCGAGAAGGAAAGACCTCGGAAAATACAAAGATAGCAAAGTCATACCTGGAGAAGCATTAACCTCACAGCACCGAATATTAGTAACAGTTTACAAGCTTTCTAAACCTATTAAACTAAACCAGAATCTTATACCCAAAATCAAATGGAGATCTCTGAAGAGCGATGCGGGCACAAACTTTATACTAGAACTGAAAGACCTCATAAGTAAGACCTGTGAAGATTGTAACTCAACTGCAAACGAAATGTGGGAAGACTTTGAGTTAGCATGTGTAACCCTAGCTGAAAAACATCTTGGAAGAACAAAGAAAAGAAAAGGCCCCTTTAAAGAAACCAGCTGGTGGCAAGATAGTGTCAAAGATGCAGTGCGGGTTAAGAAAGAAGCCTTTAAACTATGGCAAACCACCAACAAAGACTCGGATAGAGAAGCATACAAAACTGCGAAAGCAGAGACAAAACGTCAGGTGGCAATATCTAGAGCAAAGTCAAACTCAAAATTCTATGATGATCTTGAATCCGCTAAATCTGAAATAGACATCCATAAAATTGCTAAAATGAGAAACAAAAACAGTAAAGACATCAATTCTGCGAAGTATATAAAGGACAATCATGGTACTTTATTGACTGAAGATAATAAAATCCAGAAAAGATGGGTAGAATACTACAAAGACCTTTTAAACAAATCCAATCCCAGGAAACCTGAAGATATTAAACCACCTCCAGTACAGGGTCCGGCTCCTGAAATTTCTTTAGAGGAAATAGTCAGCGCTGTTAAACGAATGAAGAACAATAAAGCCCCCGGCCCCGATGAAATCCCAAACGAGGTCTGGAAACACTTGGGTCCCGAAGGAATTTCTTGGTTACACATTTTATACAACAAACTTAACACTGGCCAAGCCATACCTAATGCATGGCGCAAGAGCCATCTTATTCCTTTCTATAAAGGTAAGGGCGACGTCAGAGAGTGTGGCAATTACCGAGCTTTCAAACTGATGGACCACACACTCAAGATATGGGAGAGGATAATTAACAATAGAATCAGCAGAATTATTGAGTTGACACCCAACCAGTGCGGCTTCGTTGCGGAAAAGGGTACTTCAGATGCGATACAGGCGATCAGAATACTCATAGAGAAAGCTAAAATAAGCAAAACTAACTTGCACATGGTCTTTATCGATCTGGAAAAAGCTTTCGATCATGTCCCTCGCGACCTTATATGGAAAGCCCTACGTGCGCAGTCTGTGCCGGAGCATTACATCTACCTAATGAGGGATATGTATAAAGATGTATCGACTCAGATCGCCTGTCCTGCAGGTATTTCAGAATGTTTTGAGCTGAAAGTTGGAGTTCATCAGGGCTCAACACTTAGCCCCCTACTATTTAATGTAACCATAGACTACCTTACTAAAAACATACAATGATCAGTACCCTGGAATATGTTATATGCGGATGATGTTGTCCTTATAGCCGAATCTACAGACGAGCTCCAAACTGATCTAAACGCATGGGTAAAAGCCCTAGAGGGAAACGGACTCAAAATCAGTCGTAAAAAAACCGAGCTTATGTCTTGCATATTTGAAGACATCACGGACCCGAAAGATATAACAATACTCATAGATCAAACACCATTACCATCAGTTGATAAATTTAAATACCTTGGCTCCATCATCAGCAATGACGGAAAAATTGACTCAGATGTGGTACACAGAAGCAATACTGGTTGGCTCAAATGGAAGGAGCTGACGGGCGTGATGTGCGACAAGTGCCCTCAAAGTAAAAGGCAAAATATATAAAACAGCAATAAGACCTGCTATATTATATGGAGCAGAATGCTGGGGTACAAACAAACATCATATAAATAAACTCCATACAACGGAGATGCGTATGTTGCGCTGGTCAGCAGGTGTCACCCTACTCGATAAAATAAGAAACCAATACATCAGAGGCAGTTATAAAATAGCACCTATATCAGACAAACTAGTGGAACGACGCTTGAGATGGTTCGGACATATTCATAGGCGGCCACAAGACCATATGGTAAAAGTAGCACTGGATATACCCACGACGACGCGGAAACGCGGAAGACCCCCCACCACCTGGTGGACAACGGTCCAAAGGGACCTGAAAGCCGCCGGCTTAGAACCACAGATGGCACTAAATCGTGCAGAGTGGAAGAAAAGGACAGGGAAGGCCGACCCCAAATAAATGGGACAAAGGTCCAGGAAGATGATGATGATGAGACTATAATAGACTGTTTTCTTTAAGAATCTAGAATATACCCGTGAACTGTATGATGACAGCTTGGCATAGCATCACCCCATTCTATAGTGTAAAGTCGTAAAAGGCTTGCCATTCCGCCAAGCGTGGTGAATTTGGCAAACTCTCCCCAAACGGAGGAAGGCGACGTCCAGCAGTGGAATGATGATGATGATGATGATGAAGATAATAATGGAAGAACAAACCTGGAGCCGCCAGCGCCGGCTAGAGACAGCAAAGATGAGCATCGTGAACATACAGAAGGTGCTCGCAACCGATTGTGAGCGCGGATTGGTTCCGACACCTTCTCGCGATCAGTCAAGGCTAGAACCGTTGAGCATTTTCTTAGACCTGCAACAAAGAGGTTGGGTTATAGGAGCAGAATCTGAGATGAATTTGGTAGCAGTTTCAAATACTGTTAATTACTTTCCAAGTCAGTTTCTTTAGGGTGACAAACCTACCTACACAGTTTATGTATTGTTGAAGAAAACCATAATAATTATTATGTCCCTTGTTATACAAAAAACAAGTCAAAATAAAAGCTGAAATGTCGCCATTCATTCTCACTTAATATTTGATGTTTATGTTTATGTAAATGAATATACACGGTCAATATGTTTCGCGGAGAGATATCCATAAATATTACTGTTCGTATTATTGCAGCTGGTATTAAAATTTATCATCAACAGCTGCAAGCAAAACAAGCAAGAACTTCAAGGTCTGTTGACGTACTGCTGCAAATTGCTGAATTAAATTTCATAAAGAAACATTATTTCAATCAATAAGTTATTATACAAAGTTCGGCAATATTATAGCACCTGTATTAGTTCGGGGCATAGAATAAAGAATAACACTACCGTGTGCGTACTCTGCGGTTTAGGTATATTAGTATGTTACGTTCTTATTGACTTGACTTTTATAAAAAAAGTATATCATCATACTCGTTTATTTGTTTGTTTAACTGTTTATTGCACACAAGATAAAACACAGAACAATTACATTAAAGAAAAACAACACAACAGGTACTACTTATTTCTAAAAAGAAATCTCTTCCAGCAGTCCTACGGTAGAGAGATAGCATAAGGTAAGGCTGATAAATCGTGCACAATTAAATTAATGAATATAGTTAAATAAAAGTTTACTCAATATACTAATATATATCTATATTATATATACCTAACACTAATAATACATATATATATATATATATATATATATATATATATATAAATACGACTAATACGAACTAATTAGACAGTGAAAGGTAATGATCTTTTACTCTTTTCTTGAAGACTGAGAGTGAAGGGCTGTCACGTACTGTGTGAGGGAGGGAGTTCCACAATCTGGCCGCATGCACAGTGAAAGAATAACTGTAGAAGTCGGAGTGGTGGATCGGAATTGAAAGAACGGACCTTACATGTGAGCGACAAGGCTTGTCCTGTGGTCGGGAAAAATTAAAACGTTCTTGAAGGTAAGAAGGAGAAGTAGGGCTGTGAAGAATATTAAAAAGACAAGAAAGCACATGAGCATTTCTGCGAAGTCGGATAGGAAGCCACTTGAGTTGGGAACGAAACTGCGAGACGTGATCGTACTTGCGTAAGCCGAAGATAAATCTAATGCACAGGTTTTGGAGACGCTCGAGTTTGTTCAACAACTCTTCAGTGGCATCCAGGCAACAAGTGTCAGCGTAATCAAAAAGGGGGAAAAGAAGTGTTTGCGCGAGAGTGATTTTAGTTTTCAGAGGCAGGAAATTTAGGAGGCGCTTCAGCGAGTGAAATGAATAAAACACTTTCCTACTCACGTCATTTACCTGAGCAGTCCAACTAAGGTTGTGGTCCAGTAGCACACCCAGGTTCTTAGCAGTCTTGGTATAGGCAATTGGTGTTCCATTATAAGAGACAGTTGGGATACTAGTTTGATCGAATTGCCTACACATATACGAGCTACCTATCAACATCGCTTGCGACTTTTTGGGGTTAACTACAAGACCAAAAGTTTCAGCCCAGGTAGCAATCCTTCTCAAGTCATCGTTGATAGCTGCAGTGGCACTAACGATATCGTCAGAAATAAAATGACGATATATCTGCAAATCGTCTGCGTAGAGATGAAAACTAGAGGCGATCACAGATGTAACTGTGTTAATGAAAACAGAAAAGAGAAGAGGTGAAAGGACGCCACCTTGTGGAACACCCGCAGAGAGATCACGCCATTCAGAGAACACCTCATCAGAGCGGATCCGCTGCTCGTCGACGTTTTGAAGAAAGAAGACTAAAAATTAAGCTCTTAGAAGACAGGCGTTTAAAAAGTATAAATTACCGTAAGTGACAAGTCTAACAATGAGTATTAGTTTATGAAGCAAATTAAATGCAATACCTATTCAAAGGACATTAGAGTGCAGAATTATTAAAATACAGATAGAAGACATTTACATTCAATACAATACACAACAGGTTAACTTATTTCTAAAAAGAAATCTCTTCCAGCAGACCTAGGCTTGGACATGGAATGAGGCAAAATTTAGTGACATGACAGGATAAGGAATAGCGTGATAAGAGAACGTTGTGGTATAAAAGAAGACGTAGTGACTGGTGTAGAAAAGGGTATGCTTAGATGGTTTGGTCATGTAGAGAGGATGAATGAAAGAAGATTAACGAAACAGGTGTATATTTCAAAAGTGGATGGGAACGTCGGAAGGGGGAGACCTCGACGAACGTACCTCGATCAAATCAAGGACGTGCTAAAGAAAGCTCAGGTCAAAAGTACCCTAAACCGACGAGCATGCATGAAGAGATTGATGAATGTAAAGGAGGCGAAAGAAGTATGCCAGGATCGTAGTAAGTGGAGGTTGTCTCTGCCTACCCCTGGGAAAGAGGCGTGATTTATGTATGTATGTAATAAACCACCTTAGAGGGATTTCGGAGCGTGACTAGCGCTCTTTTCACTTAAAAATTATAACGAAAACGAAAACGTTATTTATCGAAAATCCGCTTAGTCAAAATTGTGAAATAGAGTCTAAATAAAAACGCTGTACATACTTATCCAGAATGGTCTAGATTGTTTAGTAATTTATAAAAATAGTTTACTGGAGCACTAGACCGTAAACTCATGTTGCAAATGATAATGAAACTGAGTTGAATTGTTGAGTAAGGTTAGATTTAGTAGCTTTACTGATCAAATACTAGTACAACAGTGTAAAGTCGGTGCTTGCCGTGTGGTACCGCCTTACAATAGCACTACCCCATTTCTTTCCGTGGGTGTCGTAAAAGTAGACTAAGAGATGAATCCAGGGAATCAGCAGCGTTTCCTAGGAATACAATACCTTGCACTGCGCTCGCCAATTCCCCTGCCAAGCGTAGTGAGTATGGCAAATCCCCCAATTGGGGGGAGGCTCATATACAGCAGCAGTGTAGCTGTTGTATTTGAATTTGAGATCGGTGCCTAACCTAACCAAATCATCCAAGAATAAAACAAATAGGAAGTTTCATAGATATGAGATAGTCTTTGCAGGCAGTCAGGGCGAAGGATAGAAGTTACCCAGAAACTTTCAGGGCCATATTAGCAGACTTGACAGTGGACGGGCAGAGGCAAGTGTCGTCGTGATAGGTATCGACGATACCACACATACCAGACATATACCAAAGAGCAGTAGTTTAATTCGAGCACCTTTCCGCCTGAAACTACCGACTTTTACAGGGATGTCAACAAATTAGTTTTGCGAACCCAAAAGTGATGTCACACTTGGGTTCCATAATCCTTATTTAAAGTAAGAAAACAATGATTAACATTATTATTTATTGAGTAGTTAGGTTTCAACGAGTAGGTTTACATTTTCCCATTTTGGCCGAAACACAAACAAAAACGATTCGCTGTGACACGAGCCGCACGAGATTCTATGTAGTAGTCGTGTACGTATAGGTGGTCGGGCGTGTGTATGTGTGAGTGCGCAAACCGGGCGTTAGTATGAAGTTATAAACTACTGCTCCTTGATATATTGAGACGACACAACACAACGACACTGCTTCTTTAGAGAGCGACAGACCGTAGGAGCCGTAATACCATATATTCAATATCAAGATGTAGGTTGACGCGACTTACTTGTTATTTATTTGGTAGAGAGTTTAGCCCTCTACATTTCGGCTACTTAAGACAGCTTTCATCACGAAGGTCGACAGATCACATATCGCCCGTCAGCTGTGATTGTCGAATACATTACATTACAAAATTGACAATAGCAACGTTGTGAATTCCAATAATCGAACCACAGATCAGATCAGAACGTCAGGTCTCTGTTGAGGATACGATTATGCACTGCTCCCGCTGCTCCATATACAATTTCCTGTACCTAGGTTGTCTGGAAGAGATTACCTATTAGCGATAAGGCCGCCTAATTGTACGCTAATTTTGTTCTACTTTGGCTGTATATATTCATGCTGTTTCCTTTTGTGAGCAAATAAAGTATTCTTATCTTATCTTTACCCAGATAAAGGAAAAAGTCAATGTCGTGTCGTATCAAGAGGTCAAGTCACTGGCGGAGAGGAGAGAAGATTGGAAGTTACTACACCGACAAGAGTTTGACTCTTAAATTTGAAGAAGAAGATCTTATTTTGAGGATCAGTTTTCTTACCTTCCAGCAGCGGCTGCGGTTGAGACAGCACCGAGTCCCGCGACGCAGCCCTACGGACCGGCTTCGCGGGCCGCAAGGACTTCAGGCCTCCGCTAAGGATTAGTTCTAAAGCCCTTCGCCCTCCAGGTCCGGTGCCTCCGCCCACCTGAGGACAACGGAAAAGATTTGGTTATTACAAGTACTGCTGAAATATTGATTGAAGTATTAAAAAAAACATAAATGGCGTAAGGAAACCTTAAAAAAAGAACTACGTAAATCAGACCTTTTTTACTGCTGCTAGCATCATGTATTTTGTGAAAAGAATATCATTTCAATTTCGTTCAATGCAATCGATAGGACAATAAGGACTTAATCAGTAGCTACTAAAATGACGTAGGCCCATTCAAAATGCTAATAAGAAATATCAATAAACATGACATAAAGTCAATTTAGCATCATACAAATTGTATGTTACCTGTCTAAATAAAGATGGTCATCAAGCTTAAGGTTATGTCATTGGGTAAATGCTTTAATAATTCAAGCTCAAATTATAAAACAAATATCAAGTCAATGTGAAAAATTCCATAATCAATCGGTACCTACACTAAGTAATGGTTACCATGAATTTGCGAAAACCAATTGCCTTAAGTATAAGGCAAATTATAACACAGGTACTATGTTGCCAAATAAAAGAATGGATTTTTGTCGAATGTTCGAAAAATGCTCCCCAAAAGTGCTACGTTTCAACCTATAGGTAAAGTGTGGCCAGACGTGGGCCAGAGACCCTAACCTCTGGCTTGGTTTCTGTGTAAAATAGCTTATTTTTCTCCGTGTAAAATAGCTTATTCTTTCTCTATGTGAAATAGCTACGCCCCCTGTCTCGGTCAAGTCAGGGCCCTAACACCAGCAAATATTTAATAGCCATTACTATTCGAGCCACAACGGCTATCTCATTGTCACATACATAATATCACTCCTATATCCCTTGCATTGCCGTGTGATGCCGGCTTAGAATAGCATCACCCCATTTCTTTTCCTTGGGAGTCGTAAGAGGTGACCAAGGCCGTCCGCTCCGTTCTCAGGTGTATCAGAGTCTTAACGTTTGTGAATAGGTTTGCAGGGCCTAAATCTACAACTACGAGAATAAAAAACCAATTAGACAATGCTTTCAAAAATGACATTATTTATTACCGTCTTAAATAACTTTTGATGAGTGAAACCGCTCACGGAAAGGTTATATTCAATTAGGTCTTCAAAAGTCAAATGTTTCATGTGTTACCAACTAGGTAGGGTGCATATACTACCTCTATAAAAAATATATAATCTTCATCATAAGCATTAAATAAATCATTTGATTTGCTTGTTTTTAGTTAAATCTGCTAGAATCAGCCGGGAAACATTAATCTCAAACTATATGTACGTAACTACGTAAATGCAGGCTGTTTTGGGCCAAGCCAGTTTACGAACGAAACTTCGAGCCCAAGCGGATATCCTAGACCCAAATTAGCTAAACTAGCTAATGTAGACTTTTTAGGCTTAGTTCACGTACGAGTGGAATACTAAAGAAACTACATTGTGGCGCAGTAGTTGGGCGTCTTCCTTCTACAACAAGGTACCAGGGTTTAATTTTTGGAATTTCAATATCTATTAATTTGTTAATACCGTGTGATGCCAGCTTGGAATAGCATGACCCCATTTCTTTTCCTTGGTTGGACTAAGGGACTCGAGGGTGTGAATTGCAATTTTAGGCGATGGGCCTGTTACTATGGCGATACACAATTTTCCGAGTAACCCTCAAATATTTGTCAGACGTGGCGTAAATGGTCGTTTTTTGCGGCCGTTTGCGCTCTGCCTACCTCGCAAGGGATTATAGGCGTTATATGTGTATGTATTATTTTGTCACATTCTAAAAGGCTTAGCAGTAAAGTTGTTCAGTTTTATGACCTAAGCTATAAAACGTTCTAAGCTATTCCATTTACACTCAAGTTGTTTACGTTGTTACGTAAGACTATAACATTTTATAGATAGTAAAGTACTAGATTATATATGTATTGTCTTAGGTTATTGTGCAATAAACTACAAATCATTTTTATTGCAATAAAATACAAATCATTTTTAGTGCAATGAAATATTGATGAAAATTTCAATGACGCAAATGAATGTTTGTTTATAGATTATTTATTTTTAATTAAATCTTTTTATTGACGTCAGTTTAGCTACATTTAAAAGCTGCGGTCAGAATACGTATACGACAAATAGATCTAAGTAAGTACCTATAATATTTAGTTCATAGGTAAGTATGCAAACTATGGAGGTCCCCAAATAGTTCTCCATAGCAGCCATGAAATAGTTTCACAATAGCCAAGTAGTTCAGGGATGTCTATTCAGTTGCAAATTTCGACATATTTTTAACGAATCGAATTCTGAATAGGTTTATTCGTACTAATTCATTTGTTAATATTCTGTCTTTGTATTCTTTAGATATAAATACTACCTTTCAAAGGAAAATGGTTGTGAGTCCAAGGTATCGATTGCGAAATTCATCATTAAGGCACGAACAATCACTTCAATGCCATTATATATATATAATTTCCCAAATTGATTTGGAGACATAATCAAAAAGTGGTCAAATCAGGAAGTGGTCAGTACCTGAAGATCTGTAAAAACACATTCTACTAGAGAAAATACCATTCCGTATAATAATAAAAAACTAATTTATCAGCAGGTCTACTTCTGTCGTATGGGACACCGAGTCGAGGAACGACCCGATAAACCCTGGTATCAATTTTTAAAACGCGTACGCGTACTAATTGGCCTCTGACATATTAGTGAAATGCCCAGAGCCAATTATTTATACTACTTATAATAAAATATGCATACATAATATCACCCCTATATCTCTTTCGGAGTAGAGAGCGTAAACAACCGTAAAAAACGAACATTTACGCCACGTCTGACAAACATTTGAGGGTCATTCAGAAAATTGTGTATCGCCGTAGTGACAGGTTAGCATCGCTTAAAATTGCAATACCTACACATGTAACCCTCGAGTTCTTAGTCGCCTCTTACAACACCCACGGGAAGGAAATGGAGTGACGTATTCTAATCCGAAATCACACTGCTACTTGGAACAATGTATTTGGCTTATGTTTTGACAATATTTTTGTTTTTGTAATATATTTATAAAAATAAAATAAATAAAAAATAATAATTTTGCATAGTATAAACCAGATGCGAAGTCAAAACAAAACGAGGAATGTTGCGCTAGCATTAATTAATAAGAGATCCCTCAAGGCGATATTACGGGAATAGAACTGTGTTCACGTTTGAAACATCCGCATTCTTCCAAGAGAAAACATCACGTAATAATATGATGTGACAAATCAAAATAAGAAATTGAAAAAATGTTAGATTCGGCCGGGGATTGAACCCGGGACCCGGCTCGCAATCAAAAATAATATAGAGCTGCAAGTGCAAAATAAACCATAATACAAGATGTCACTAAGTTTGAAAATTTTCCAATACTTCTCGGTACTATCAGCATCATATCAACCTACCAATTTAAGGGATCGTACGCAATATCTAAAAACATTTACGTTGATAACTTCTTCTTTAATAAAATTAACAGCCCTGGCTTATGATGACATTTATGACGCTGCAGTCCGCGGGGCGTTACTAGTCAAATACGTTATTTGGGGGCATACCGCATAACTAACAAAAATTCTAAAGTCGCTTATTTTTTGTACGATTGCGTAAATTTTTGATTCAATGTATGATAGCTCGATTATAATTTTACATTTTCAAGTGTTTATAAACGAGATTTTCAAAATAAAATGTACCAGTATCGTCAATGTTTTTATCGCGAAAGTATGTTAGCATATACCTAAAATGACACAAAATAATAAATTTGGCTCCAGAAACTATTTAATATTTTTGAAACATGAAAACCTAGCCATACTGAGCTATACGGGCTGAAGAGAGAATTAGGTATTTAAAGCGCGGCTTTTGGAGCTTTGACAAAGGAGTTTCATTCCTACACGGTATTTTTATTATTTATTCTATGCTATTCCCTCTTCTCTTTCTCTTTTCGTGTGGGTACCGAGTCGTCCAACGACCCGATGAGCCCTGGTGTTTTTCAACCGCCTACTACTAGAAGTAGGCCTCTGTCATGGTTGTGTAACGACCGCCGTCTAAGTAATCAAAGACAGCAACCGGGACCGACGGCTTAACGTGCCCTCCGAAGCACGGAACCATTTCTTTTCGGACAATCAAGTGGTTCACTCTGCAATGTCCTAAACATACCGGGAACAAATTTTCAAAGTGATAAATGTAAATTTTGTGAGTGTCCCACCGAGAATCGAACCCGGAGCCTTTGCGTCGCAGGCAGTCGCACTACCACTGTGCCACATCGGCCGCCGGTAAATTTCCTAGGTAACAGATATTATTCCGTGCCAATAACGCCGGTTGGTGGTCCATTGCGTGTTGTTGTGGCCAGCCCGGAGCCATGACCTTGCTGCCGCCGGTAATGCAACCGACTGGTCAACGAACGTTGCACAATACTGACGTCGGTCGTTGTGTAAGACTCTTGATTCTAATACTAACACGCGTAGGCGGCAGGCGCCAGTTTTATTGTTAGGTAAGCCTTTATTTACTTTATGTAGAGTACTTAAAGTTTAAAACACTTGAACGTATTAGGTATACGATTTTGGAGAACCTTGCAAAATTGCTTTTCAGTTAGGATTTGAACGTAGATAGATGCTAGATGGAGCCATGCCATGCGTTACTGGCTTAAAATACACTTGCATGATTTCGCCAAGGGCAGATGAGCTGTGGTAGCCCAGTCGGTAGACGCGTAGCTACTTATTAAAAGCAAAAGTCGCAGGTTCAAATCCTGCCTGCAGTGCAATTTCGCAATTTCTCCAAAATTACGTCATGTACTTCTGCTGATTTGAATGTTGTTATAAAGAGCTAAAAGTAATAAGATCTACGAAGAACTATAAAGTTATATTAGCATGATCAGACGTTGTCATAGCGGCGGCAGCTGAACCAAACGTCAAGGGAGGGATTTGAACACCTACTTATTGATTTACAATTTCCAGATACATTCACTTGGGACGTTACAGTATTAATTACATTATTTAATTTGTGTCCACCGAGAATCGAACCTGGGAATTCAGAGGGAATTCGGCAACAAAATTCAGACCTCTAGACCGCGGAGGCAGTTTAAACCTAAATTTAATGCAATTTAACAAAATAGTTAGTAGGTTCATACATACATTAACAGCCACAACAGTCCACTGCTGGACATGGGCCTCCTTCGATTGGGGGGTATTGCAATACTCACCACGCTTGCCAAGCAACTGCGAGCACAGTGCAAGATGTTGCATTGCATTAACAGGGAACGCTGCTACCCATTCCCACGGGTAGATTAGGGGATGCTATTCTAAGCCGGCAACACTATATACCTAATCACTTATATATGGTGAAATTTAACTAGTGATCTATAGCTTTCTCAGACCGACTGGTGATAAGGAACAACTTTAGGAGCATAGGCTGAAATATGGCAAAAATATTATTGATTTCTCATAGTAACTCAAATAAAGTTATTGGCAATTTTGTATAGGAGGATTTTTTCAAACATATACATGGTGTAAAAAAATTAGCTGAGAATATTTTAAGGGGTGAACCAGTACGTGAAACTGAACAACTTTCCCCAAGGAACATAGGTCAAAATATGAAAAAAAATTGGCCCTCCCATACAAATTATCCCGGCCGGGTAACACACTAAGTATGGGAGGGTCAAATTATTTTTCATATAACGTCCTATGTTCCTTGGGGAAAGTTGTTCAGTTTCACGAACTGGTTCACCCCTTAAAATATTCTTAGCTAATTTTTTTACACCCTGTATAATTTCCGTATATTACACATTTTGTTATTTGAAGAACCTACTCTAAGTTTATTGAAGTATGTTTTTTATCTACAAAGAGTAACAAAAAGGGTTTAAAAGCCGAAAGTAATTCAAAGTACTCAGGAAACTAAACAACTTTTCCCATGCAACATAGGTCGAAATATAAAAAAATGGACCTCCCGAGTAAATTAACCAGCTGATCGGAAATTTTGTATGGGACCTGTAGATTTTTTGTTTGATTTCGATCCATGTTCCATTCCCCGAGGAAAGTTGTTCAGGTTCATGAGTACCTTGACCTCTTTTCGGCTCGTTTATCCCTTTTTGTTACCCCCTGTATATCGTTTAAACTACAATGCAGTAGGAGCATAGGCTGAAATATGGCAAAAATATTTTGAATATCCATTGTAACTCAAATTAGGTAATCGGCAATTTTGTATGGGAGGTACAAGTTTTTTTTTCGTATTTCGCCCTATGTTTCTTAGGGAAAGTTGTTTCTTATCAGCCTGTCTTGAGTTATTGCTATCGATCGCTAGTAACATTTTACCTTATATTTAACCTAGGTAGAAAGTTTTGGAAACTTCATTAGCTATGATTACATCGATTAAAAATTATCTAATAATGTACCTACATTCGTCAAAATATCACAACATAAGCAATATAATCTCCAATGAATCATAAGAGAAAGTTGATATACAACGAAAGTATTGATGGACAAGCTATTTATAGTGAAAGCAAAATAGTGTCGTATACGGAACTAGTCTTATTTCTAAAAGATCATATTAAATTCAATGCAAACAGTTTTAAGGTGAGTAATATGAGTTCTACTCGTAAGACTGAATAACTTCCCAAAGAAACATTGGTCGAAATATGAAAAATGAAATTGGGCCACTCATACAAAAAATTGCAAAAATAAGTTCGTTTTTATGGGAGGTCATATTTTATTTTTCACATTTCGGCGAATGTTCCTCAGGAAAAATTGTTCAGTTTCACGAGTAGAAATCACCTTAAAAATATCTGCACTGTCACAAGTCCTATATCACCAACTAAGCTACCGATTTCACAAAATAAGTTTTTCTTCCTTCGATTGAATGTCCGGTGAGTTACAATAAGTACCCTGAGAAAAACGTTTTAAAATTGCTAATTGGAAATAAGAAATCATGACAGGTTTTACTATTTATGGGAGCAAAACATTTGTTTTTATAGTTTTCAGCTCACATATTTATTGATATACTTATTAAGCTATTATTCTTGATCTAGATCTAGATCGAGTTTCCATGTGTATTGCGATTTTAGGCGATGGGCTGACAACCTGTCACTATAGTGATACACAGTTATCTTAAACTTCCTGCTTATTCAGACTGTTTATGCAAAATGCTCTAACAATTTAGCGAAATAGCGAGATGCAAGAATAACTTTATGAAAAACTGCAACGGTTACCCGCAACTAGGGGCAGATATTGTATGCGAATTTTGTTTATCTTCATAATGTATTTTTTTTGTGTACATAATAGTCTATTACTTTAACTTCGGCAAATTAGCCGGCAAAAATCATTGAATTTTTGACAAAAGAAAATATATTTCCTCAGCGTTTTCATCTAAAAAAACAAACATATTCGCGGCTAAACGCGCTATTTTCCCACCAGTCCTTGACAGTAACACAGTAATTTATTGCAGACACGTTACTAATTCACGTGTTTATGTTCTATTCTGCTGTTTTCTTTTTATTTTATTTATTACTTTTGGCTGTGTGTCAAGTTGAAGTTCATACTTTTATGTCGCCACGTTCAAGGATGATTTTTCAATGTTGCTCTATTAGCGTAAAACACGTAAAATTGCAGAATACAGCTGGTACAGACTGGATATCGCAAACAGGAACATTAGACTGCTATAGGATGATGCGATGTAAAATTCGCACATTGACAGTAATACGGGGTGTAAGGGACAGCCCTGCGAATACTGATACGGTGCATGCAAACCATGAAACTGAACAACTTTCCCCTAGGAACATATGCCAGGAAACGACAAATAAAATTGTTCTCCCATACAAAATCACGATCAGCTGACTGGAATAACTATGGCAAGTCAAAAAATTTATGGCGTTTATGAAATATTTTTATGGGAAATTGTTCAGTTTCATGGTCTGAGTTCACCCTATAAGTACTCGGAGGGCTGTCTCTTATACCCTGTATAATAAAACTCAGGCAAATAAGTAGGGGCTGGCTGGCTTGCGACTACCCTCCCAAAAGAGTACGGCGCCAAAAAGTTTGCTGTCCATCCGTAGTTAAGTTGCATTGCCATATGCCAGTGCCTCTGTCTCGGTTTTAGCTGCCCCAGAAGGAGAGTCAATCCTAAACTTAAACCTAGATGGCGCTGGTTAATAGGAGCTGAATTGGAAAAAACTAGCTCGGTCGCATAAACTGTAGTTGTCTTTAAAATTTTACCGATCAAAAAAAGTACTTATTAAGTTTTACAAAATATTCTATTTATTTATTTATTCACTCCAAAACCAGCGATTGAAGGAATACCAACGGATGGCATAGTAAAACGAAGTTACGCTTTTTAGTTTTAGGATTGACACTCCTCTTGCCCACTGCCGAGTGATGCCGGTTTAGATTAGCATCACCTTAATACAACCCGTGGGTGTCGTAAAAGCTACTGAGGGATAAAGTCATCCAGGGAATGGGCATAAGTGTTTTCTGTGAAAGTAATATCTTGCACTGCGCTCAGCAATCCGCTTGCCAAGCGTGGTTAGTATGGCAACACTTCCCCAATAACGGAGGCCCATGTCCAGCAGTGGACTGTTGTGACTGTTAAATTGTTAATGTATGTAATGTACTCCTCATGCCCAGACAAGAGTCAGGAGCAAAGTCGTAATGCATAAAATAATGGAAATAATAAAATATTACATAAGAAATAAACAAGCAATGACTAAAGATAGAGCTACATAATTTTTTGCACTGACTCATTGTTAGTCATCTAAATATAAGTGATTATGTAAGTTAAAGATGGAATGATAAGGGCTAATGATCAAATTGAGATGACACACGCAATAGAGTAGAGGTTGTTATTTAAATGAGTTGCTAAGAGAATGAAAATGAGAGGTAATAGTCAGAAATGCTGATTTATCCTTGACTGCGTCTTGATGTTGGTAACGTACTTGGAGTTTGTGTGTGTGTATGTATGTTTGTTATCTCTTCACGCTCAAACGGCTTGAGCGATTTGGATGAAATTTGGAAAACAGGTAGAGCATAACCCGGAATAACACATAGATCTTTTTACCGCGGGAAAACAACTATAATCACGGGAAAATGAGTGGCAGCGGGAGAAACCGCTGGGCGGAAATCTAGTACATACATACCTATTTTGCAGTCCACTGCTGGACGTAGGCTCCCCCACGGAAGGCCATAGGGCACGATCTCTCGTTTACGCCATCAAGTGGCTACCAGCCGCCTTTTTTAAATCATAGGTCCATCATATAAGGTGAAATTTTTCGATTTCTCAATCAGTGCCCGATATTTTCTAACTACAATTTTACCAGGTAAAATTCGATGTTCATTGCGTAGTCGGTTAGTCATTATGATACTAGGAATATAAACCTGCTGCGCAATGCACTAAGAATTTCACATGTAGACTTGTAGCTTGTAAGGGCAAAGGCCGCTAGACCACGAAGGCAGTTAAATTGGTCAATAGGCCAGAATCTCGAGAGCGGGGTCAATGGACTGACTAGGTCAATGATTTATACATACACATACATACACACATATCACGCCTATAATCCCTTGCGGGGTAGGCAGAGCGTAAATGTTTCGCTTTAAGGTTAACCGGCATTACAATAAAATCGATTATATTTTATGCACTTGTTATTATAACTTGTGTACATATTAATTTCTGCTTATTTTTTTTAAAGTACAAGCAAAGTTTCCGGGTTCGATTCCCGGTGGGACACTCACAAAGTTAATATTATCACTTTGTGAATTTGTTTCAAGTCTGGTAAGGACATTGCAGGCTAAACCACTTTCTTGTTCGAAAGAAAGGTTGTTCCGTGCTCCGGAGGGCGCGATAAGCCGTCTTCCCGGTTGCTGTCTATGATTACTTAGACGGCGCTCGTTACACAACCACGTCAAAGGCCTTCTAGTAGTAGAAGGCGGTTGAAAAACTCTGGTGTCAGAGTTTCATCGGGTCGTCGTTGACCTTATTGTCCCACACGAAAAGGAAAAGAGAAAGAAAGCACAAGCACTATGTAAGTCTAGATAAAAACGGCTTTACTCCAGATACCGTAATAGTCAACAAGCAAACCTAACCTACCGAACCTATAATGAAGGCACAATTGTTTATTCTACGAAACAATTTAATACAGATTTCTGTGAATAATATTACCCAGCAACAGAAAGTCTCGAGGCCAAAGTCACAATTTGTGTACAATAATATCTACAGCATTGATTTAGATTCGCCGCGGCTCAAGGGCGACTCAGTCATTGAAATGAATTGAAATTAACTTTATTCAATGTAGGATAGCACTATCACTTATTGACGTCATGACCCAAGTGCAATAAAGTATATTTTATGATATGTTACGTTTATAAAGATCAATTTTGTGAGTGTCCCACCGAGAATCGAACCCGGAACCTTTGCGTCGCAGGCAGTCGCACTACCACTGCGCCACATGTGCCGTCATGACCCAAGAGGAAGTGGATAGATGACATCCGAGATTGGACCGGACTCGGTACTACCAGTTGAACAGGGCGGCGCAAAACCGCGAGGTTTTCTACATGCTGACTTCCGAACTTCAATTTGAAGATGGCACCCCATCATGATCTTTCTCTTTTCGTGTGGGACACCGAGTCGTCCAACGACCCGATGAACCCTGGAGTTTTGCAACCGCCTACTACCACTAGTAGGCCTCTGACATGGTTGTGTTACGACCGCCGTCCAAGTAATCATGGACAGCAACCGGGATCGACGGCTTAACGTGCCCTCCGAAGCACGGAACCATTTCTTTTCGGACAATTAGTTGCTTCACCCTGCAATGTCCTAACCAGACTGGGAACTAATTCACAAAGTGATAAATATAAACTTTGTGAGTGCCCCACCGAGAATCGAACCCGGAACCTTTGCGTAGCAGGCAGTCGCACTACCACTGCGCCACAAAGGCCGCCAATTCAATCTATTGATAAGACATGTCTGGTAATTATCTCAATTACGTGGTAGGTAAAGGTAATCTATTTATTTGTTGGTTTTCAGACAGACAGACAGACCGAAACACTTTATTGCTCACATTATTAATCATTACTTAACAGGAACAAAAACAAAGAACACAATATAAGCAAAGTCAGCCACCCTGTATACATTTTTTTAATTTAATTCCTACTCTAAGTGTTTGTTGTTATAGCGGCAACAGAAATACAGCTCTTAGAATAACACGTTTTATAAGATACAGCGTGGTGACAGATAGACAGACAGAGCCTTTTTGACCTTTTTGGTAAGAAAACTTACAATTCCGCACTTATCGATCTCTTAAAACGGTTACCTACTCAAGCTGTTGCCGATTGTACCAGGGAACTATAATGAAACGGAAGGTGATTTAGTTACGTCATTTGTCACATAAGATCATTAAGAACCGCAAAAGAAAGACGTAACTGTAATGAAAAGTCACTTGAAGACTTCCCACTTTTACTTTCCTATATATGTGCTACGTTCACACTATGCTTCTGCTCCCGCCACCGCTCTCTCTTTTCGTGTGGGACACCGAGTCGTCCAACGACCCGATGAACCCTGGTGTCAGAGTTTTTCGCTGAAATACCTCCGCGGAAGTGTCAATGTACAATAAGCCGACATTCGCGGGAGCACGGAAAATGACAGAGGCATGACGAGTAACAGCGCGAGTTACCGTTTACATGCTCGCGCTGTCCACTTCCCTTACATATAGGCATAGTGTGAACGTCGCATTACTTTCTTGCTTCTTGTTTGAGTTTTTTAAAGGTACTGCAATAAATACCTATAATATTTATCTAAGTATATAATTTACAAAACAGGATAACACAGCGTTACAGCGAACAGCTTAGGTACCTAGATTAAATTAAAAGATCGACTTACAAACATGATAGCTTATTACCTACTTATATTTGTTCCAAATAGGTATTCAATAGCACCTATCAACCTAAAAACTAGACAAAGAGGGATAATACAATAGCCTGCGACAGATAAGGACAAAACATAATAGCTGTCAATAAGCCATAGTGAGATTGTTAACATTCTATTAAATACCAATTTGGAATAACTATAGTTAGTAAGTTGGCTATGGGCACACTGAGTCGTCGTGGGTTCAAATTTCGCCATTCTATTAAATTAAACGAAAAAAACTTTGAAAGCTGAAATATTAATAAACTGTTTTATTATAAACTAGCCTGTGAAATACCAATGAAAATTTACAAACAATAAATTTTCCCAATTTGAAAATATTTACTTTAGAAATAGCGAAACTGTAATTAATTTAAGTTGTAAACAATCTGAAACACACAAATTATACCGAGAATTCCGAGAAAATCGATGTTTATTTCAGGCCTTGTTGTTTAAGGTATTTAAATATCGAATCAGGTTTGAAACAGAAACTTTATAATACAATTATTTTAACGGTTTTAATAATGAAATCCATTTTGATTTGTACGCTCAGCCGCGTGGTGAAGGCTTAGAATAGCATCACCCCAGTGTCCTGTCCTGTATCGTGAGGCGCAAAACACATCAAAATGGCGAGTGGCGGCAGTGTGGCGTGGCGCGAAGGCAGTAGCGTTCGATTTTCGATCGTATTTGTATTATCATAGATTTACAAATGGCGCGGGCGCAGCCCAAATCGGGTGCGCGGGTGTGGCGTGCGGGAAGTGCGCACTTGCATTGCCATTTGTAAATCTATGTTAATACAAATACGATCGAAAATCGAACGCTACTGCCCTCGCGCCACGCTACACTGCCGCCACTCGCCATTTTGATGTATTTTGCGCCTGAAAGCGACTAGAGATGATTTCATCCAGGGAATGGGTAGCAGCGTTCCCTGTGAATGCAACATCTTGAACTGCGCTCGCCAATTCGTCTTCCAAGCGTAGGCAGTCTCTGTTGTGGTTGTTAATACAATGATCAAACCCTGAAGGAATATTTAACAGTTTTTTTTTTATCGTATCAATGGGATACGCCCAATGCAGATACAATAAAGTATTAGCGTAATTACTGGCAATCTAGTATGAAAATAAAAGCTAAAAAAAAAATTGCGCCTCGAATTCGGGACTATGGTGTACAGTCCCACTGTTCTTCCATTTATGAAAATACTAGGATTTCCGCCCAGCGGTTTCACCCGCTGTCACTCATTTTCCCACGGTAAAAAGTGGCCTATGTGTTATTCCGCATTATACTTTACCAGTGATCCAAATTTCATCCAAAT
Organism: Tuta absoluta; assembly: GCA_027580185.1. Taxonomy (NCBI): domain Eukaryota; kingdom Metazoa; phylum Arthropoda; class Insecta; order Lepidoptera; family Gelechiidae; genus Tuta; species Tuta absoluta. The sequence goes on along the minus strand of JAQAHW010000023.1, from coordinate 3,966,511 downwards.
AGGTCCAGCCGTTTGAGCGTGAACAAACATAAATACATACCTGCATACACACACACACAAACTCTCAGATTTATAATATTAGTACGGAATATTGTACTGTAAATTCATAATAAAGTATATTAAATTTTTGAAAACTTGCAAAACTTTTCATATATTAAATTTACAGATTTCTGAATGTATTTTATGAAAAGTGATACTGCTATTTTAAATAAGCTTTTTTGCTCAGTAACGAACAATGAACTCTCTGACGTAGTAACGTAGCGGAGTTAACTTGGAAACAAATAACCTACATGTAGGAGGTATAAAAAAAATGCTGTTGGTTTTGGCACTTTGAATCCGATTTGAAAGTCTAAGTCCCGGAGGTCAATACTGCCTAACTACATAGTTATTTACATACACGTGGACCGGATTAGGTTAGAAGGAACTGGGTACTATCAGCAGCAGATAAACTTAGCCATTTAAGGGATCAATTTATACTGCATACATATATCTATATCTAATACATATATATATATATATAAATCATATATCTATATATGTAATGTAATTTTAATATTCTATTCGAAAATTGTTTGCTCTGAATAAATTGAATTAAATTGAATATCACGCCTATATTCCTTGCGGGGTAGGCAGAGTGTTAACGGCCGTAAAATACGGCGCCACATCTGACGAATTTATAAGGACCGTTTCAGAAAATCGTTTATCACTTTAGTAACAGGTTGTCAGCTTGTTGCCAAAATCGTAATACACATGAAACCTTACGACACCCGCGGAAAAGAAATTGGGTAATGCTATTCTAAGCCCGCATCACACGGCATTATTATTCAAAATTTTCTGACCGTTATTGTAAATGTTATTGAATAAAAAGAAATCATATATATTTATAACTTTTAGGAAAGTACCTACCTCTAATATAACTTCATTTTAAATTAAATAGACCAAACTACAACAGACTAAACAAAAATATGTCACATTTTTACTATGAACATAATTATCACTTTGTCATAAAGGCATCTATAAAATATATGTTTACATTTATAAGTGCAATAAACCGGTCCAAGCTTTCCAAGAAGCACTTACTGCATTACTATACAAACAAGAAATAGGTAACGATGTCGGTATGTGAAAAACAAGTCGGCCTTACCCTTGCGCGGACCTCGTTCGGCATTTATACGCGATAATTCCAATCAATGTCACGATAACCCGATCCTAGGTCACTATCAACACTATCGACCTAACGACACTGCACTTGATAAACACGTCAACATCACTACAGATAAGAAAATCACTTCACTCAACACTCATTCCAAGCTGATTCCAAGTTTAAAATTAATTATTACTAATGGAACTCGAAGCAAACACGCACGACCGCGCGCGGCGCGAATCCCACGACAAATGTCGTGTAGTAATTTTAAATTCACACTGGCCGGTTCCCTGCGCTTCCTGTTTGAAAAAAGAAATTAATCAACTTTTTAAATTGTGTTCTAAGACATCCTTATTCCGCGTCGAGTTCCCGATTGTAAGATGCGTGAAGCGAAGCGTGGCCGGATTCCAAAGTAACGGCATCTTTTTGCGTCTTCACGGCGGTTTACGTAGAACTGTTAATTTCTTTGGACTACATTGCACAAGGAATAAAAAAGTAGATCCTATTGATCGGAATGTTTATGGCACATGAAGTTCGTATGCACTGCAAATGGTAACGAAATCATGAAAGTCTAGAAAAAAAAAGCCGAAAAAAACAACGTTGATGATATCTCAATTTACTGAACATATTCACACTTTAACACACCACGCGAATGTTTTAATGCGATATGAAAGCGATAACTATTGTATTTATGCATTATCTTGTCAATCATCCGAAATTGAAAAATACTTAATTTCGTCTTTAGGTATTTTAGTACTGAGGAACTAACTAAACTAAATCTAGATTAAAATCTAAATTCACAAGAAAACACAAAACTCAAACGAGGAAGTAAACTTAAATCATTAACTATTTAACTGAGGAAATGTAATTAGACAAGTTCCTAATTCCTATAACAAGTACTTACTTTATTTTATTAAATAGCTTTAGATCATATGACTGCACCTGTGCTGCACCTGCCTGAATTACTTGCATACGGCATACATTGCTGATGTATGTATTTCGCCACCACAAGTACCTCAAGTGCAAGAGCAATGTATACCATTCAGTCGACTACATACAGGAAGGTGTAATAGTCACATTCGAAGACGACCACAGATTAAGTAGATAAACCGTGAAACGTGATCTAAACATGCGCAAGGACACACATTGGCTTGTAGAAGCACAGCTAACAAACTGGTCGGTTGAGATCGGTTTTTAAATATCGAACAGGATCGTTTTGACGTCAGAAAGGTCAATAGTTTGCGCTAATATTGTTCAAATGCTTCGTATCTTCTTTTAACTTTGTATTTTTGTAGTAATAAGTATACCTATATCACTACATAGTATAAAATAAAGTCGCTTCCCGTTTGGTGTCTCCTTATATCTTCAGAATTACCCAACGGATTTTGATGCGGTTTTTTTTATTAGATAGAGTAACTTGAGAGGAAGGTTTATAAGAATAAATTATTCCGGGAAATTGTCACATTCCCATGGGAAAACGGGTATCTCAACTGGTAGTAAACTTTTGACCCCCTTTTGACACCTTTAAGGATTAAAATTTCAAAAATGCTGAAACACGTATTTAATTATTTTAAGTTATGAGTCTAATCAGAAATTTTGAAACAGATCACCTTTAAGATAAAAAACTTTCATACAAACTTTTAACCCCCTTTTCACCCATTTAAGGGTTAAAATTTCAAAAATGCTGAAACACGTGTTTAATTATTTTAAGTTATTAGTCTAATCACAAATTTTGAAACAGATCACATTCATTTAAAAAAACGAACTTTCATACAAACTTTTAACCCCCTTTTGAGCCTATTAAGGGTTAAAATTTCAAATATTCTGAAACACGTGTTTAATTATTTGAAGTTATAAGTCTAATCACTAATTTTGAAACGGATCACACTTAAGATAACGAACTTTCATACAAACTTTTAACCCCCTTTATCATCCCTTGGAAGATTAAAAACAAAAAAGATTCAAGAGGAAGGTTTGTATGTATGATTTATGTCAGGAGAAGGTCTGTTTCCCGTGGGAAATCAGTTAGCAGCGGGTGAAACCGCTGGGCGGGCCGCTTGTATCGGATAAAATCACCTAGTGATCAATACTGAAAACAGATAAGGTTGGTGATAGGGAACAACTTTCCCCAAGAAACATAGGTCGAAATACGACAATAATATTTTGGCCTTCCATACTTACTCAAATCAGCTGATCGGCAATTTTGTATGGAAGGTCCTATATATTTTTTTCATACATCGACCTTCGACCTATGTTCCTTGGCGAAAGATTCATTATTATCAGCCTGATCAGAGTTTTCGCTATCAGTCACTGGTAAAATTTTACTAATGGAATGAAGAGACACTACGGAAGTCATATGAACAAAAAAAATATTCAAAAGTAGTGCATTGCAATGTTCGGCAATGATGTGAGAAACTTATATGTAAAAAAAATGCGTGACCGTTCATTGTACAAACAAATGCAAAAATTGGAAGCCATTTATAGTAAAGAATACATTATGAATAACAAATCCTGGACACGCTACGCCTGTTGAATATTTCGTATCGGTTGCCAAGTCTCTATAAAAACAATGTTGATTGTGTACTAAATTTGAAAACACTAACTTGTTGGGCATACAAAATTGCATAGCTGGCAGGGTTCGAACCTTCGACTTTCGGTATCAGTACTACTGACGCGCTCTACCGACTGGCTACCGCGTCTTACCTGCCATGGGCGAAATTCTGCAAGTATATTGTAATGCCAATAATTGTGACTCCAAGAATTACCAAGACACATGAGTCTAGTCGGTAGCTGCGTTGGTACTGATACCGAAAGTCGCAGGTTCGAACGATCAATTTAAAAAATAAAAACTTAAGTGAGAAATTATGGTAGCTTGTTACTAAAAGCGGAATATTAAAGAATCTGTGACTTGAGGTTGGTCAAAATTAGAATATTTCAATAATTTGCACAGATAAGGAAAGTCAAAAGATACACAAGGACGATTAGTTATTTTTGGATAACCTACCCAAAAACACCCGAAACGAAACGAGGAAACCAAATTTTAATTTTCAAAAATAAATTAATGATGATGATATCATAATCCAAAAATAAATTACACACTAATGAGTGCAATAATAACAAAGTCCCTTTTTTATTTTTAATCAGGTCAGACAAACAGGTCTCACGCCGGAAATATAATCCGCCTCAAAAAAACAGAAAGGGTTTTTTGTAGGTACGATTGCAAAAATAGAAGTGTCGTAAAGCAGTATACGGAGTGTAAGGGACAGCCCTCCAAATACTAATAGGGTGCATTCAGACCACGAAACTGAACAACTTTCCCTTAGAACCATAAGTCAGAAAACGACAAAATAATCGACTTCTCATACTAAATTACAATCAGCTGACTGCATTTACTATGGCAAGTCAAAAATAGATAGTTTTTGAAAATTATTCAGTGTCATGGTCTGAATTTACCCTATCAGTATTCGGAGGCCTGTCCCTTACACCCTGTATATTCACTAGCATAGCAACTGTCATTCGCAAATAAGAGTTTATTAAGTCATCAAATAAATCAATTTGATGCTGTGTGATAACTCGTTTCACTTGAATTATTTATAACTGGCCAAGTTGATATTATTACGTCAGTCAGTATGTCTACTACCTTATAGTACTGCGGCAAACAAGAGTCAAGGTCATATTTAAAGTTTGTCTTCTGTTACACGAGGAACATCACCCCAATACAACCCGTGGGTGTTGTAAAAAGAGATTCAGGCGAGTGTAGCCGTCAACGACCTCGACAGTGGCGCCACTTCACAATAAAAATATTTTCTCTTTATGCAAACAGTCTATCAGAATATCCGTTGCCCAAGTTTTTAGTATTATCCTTTAGTAAAATTCAAACTCAATGAAATCTTCGCTGCAATTAAAGTAATGGAAAAAAGTACCTTAAAACGGTCACTTTTGGTATTAACTTTAATTACAGCGAATATTTCATTGAGTTCACAGGTTCTAATTTTACTTAAGGATAATACTAAAAACTTAGCCAACGGATATTCTGATAGACTGTTTGTACAAAAAGTTTTTTTTTGTGAAGTGGCGCCACTGTCGACGTCGTTGACGGGTACACTCGCCTTAAGGGATAAATTCATCTGAGGAATGGGCAGCAGCGTTTTCTGTGAAAGCAATACTGTGTACTGCGCTTGCCAATCGGCTTGCCAAGCATAGTAAGTATGGCATTGGCAATGCCCCCTAATAGTTGGAGGCACATGTCCAGCAGTGGACTGTTATGGCTGTAAATGTATACGAGGAGCACCATATAAGGAGCTCAAACCATAAGCAGAGAAAAGGCGAAATTACTATATTAAAAGATCCTGATGATGAGTACAATGCGTGACAAATATTGCCAAAAGAAAAATTTGCACAATGAGAATGTGCAACACGCAATTTGCGACCGCTATGCAATGGACTTACCTTTTCACTGTCCGTAGGCAGGGTTCCATAGCCGTACCAGCTTCTAGCTGGTCTCAATCGAGGTTCATCTCTTGGAGACAAGAGTCCACTGCCCCATCGTACCACTCCTTCGGCCACTGCTGCAACTCCTGGCGTTATAGGACTCCCATTAGGAGACTTTGGTGACCCCAGTTTTTCTGCTACAGGCGGCAAAGTAGGCCTGGCACACCCCGTCCGCCTCTCGTAAATTCTCTTACACGAATCATCAATATCAGTTTCTAATAAACCTTTCTTATCACTCCCTCTTTTGACATCTTCTTTTACCCATTTCGGATCAGTGTCTTTCCGTTTAGCACTATCGTTCGAATCTGTGCGACACAGGAATGCCTTTTTGAGACTATCGTTGGAATCTTGTTTGCAGACCGGTGTTTTCTCTTTGATGGTCGCTTTTTTCTCATCTTTGTTGAGTAACGCTCTTTTCAGACTGTCCGTGGAGTCTTGTTTGTGTATGAGCTTGCGCGGGCATTCCGTGTTAAGTGAGTCTGTAGTTTTAGAGATGAGTAGTTTGGGGTAGTCGTAGGGGGCGTTGTCGTTGAGCTCGAGGGAGCGCCGGTTCTTGCGTTTGTCGGCGGGGGCGATCTGGGCCTTCGCGGGGAGGAGGCGGCGCGGGAGGAGGCGGTGATCAGCGAGGGGCGACTCCGGACGCAACATCGTGGGCGGCCGAGGTGTGCTGCCGCGGTGCTGATATCGCCTGCGACAATAGAGAAGCGAAATTAAACATAAAAAGCCTTCAAAATCCGGAAGTGTCGGGAAATTGAAAATAAAAAGGGGAGATTTATTTACTATGATGTCCCTTTCTATAGTTTGCTTGCTGAAATTTTATGTGAACAGCGCCATTTTCACATTCCCTCATAATATGTGTCGACCACCATTTTTTGTAGCTACATTCAACATGCTAACGACAAAATAGATACTTTAAATTTTTAGTATTAAGTTAATACAAAATTTTGAAGATAATAATTTGATAAGGTATTAAATATTCCATGGGTAAGCATTGTAAAACCGTCAGGTGTAAAAATAAAATCTAGACTTTATTGGCACGGCATATCTGGCAATTCAGACGACATTATAAATACTGAGAGTAGTTATACTGTGAAAAGCACTATATTCTACATCATTTAAACATATAATCCCATTGTTTTGATTATTATAACATATACGCGCCTAAATATTTGCAATTTAGATTCCAGTTTTTTTTTTTGTATTCTGGTTTGAATACTTAGAAACATTACTTAAAAAATAATTATGCCTAAATTACTGTAAAATTTCATATATTTTTCCTGGACTACTCATGTACTTTTTCAGCGTATTCACAAATATTGGGTCTTAAATTAACTTAAAATGTAATGTTAATTTAAATCAACACACACATATCACGCCTATAATCCCTTACGGGGTAGGCAGAGCATAAACGGCCGCATAAAACGGACATTTACTCCAATTTAAATCAATCTTTAAAAAATAAACTGTTTTAAACTTTCGCGGTCACGCATAATAACTTAAAATACTGAAACGGGGTTCTTACCGCAAACTCACTTAGCTTACGCGAACTTACTCAACAAAAGTAAGTATCATACTCATTCATACTCATACTCTTAATTTCATAATAAAAATATTACATGTCAAAACATTTGAATACATTTACATTAATTACAATACTATTTAAGAAATTCATTTACTGTATAATAAGCACCTTCAATTAATGATTTTTTCAAATTATAAATAAAATTATGAGAGTTTTTTATGTCATCTGGAATTGCGTTGTATATTTTTGGACCCAATGCATGGGTAGTCTTAGTTTATCGCGGTAAGAACCACGTTTTAGTATTTTGAGTTATTTTGAATCATTAAAGAATTGCCTGATATTAATAATTGATGAAAACAAAGATTGCTCAAATAGTATTAGACTAATTAGTCAGTCAGTAGACAAGGTAAAGTCTGGCCCAAGTTAAAATTAGTTTATTTTTATTTTTATTAAGGATGTATTTGCTCATCACTAGATCTGATGTTTATGGATAAATATTAATTAGTATTCAAGAAAGCTTTTAGGCTTTGCAGGTATAAGTTCTGTAATTTCTATTTGATATTCATGAAAAGAGAATTCGTCGCAGATATCATAATTAAAGGAATTTGGAAAAGATTATTACTTTTTCTCAATCTTACTATTCTCTTATTTTTAGACAGTTATTGCCTTGTGATGGCGGCTTAGAATAGCATCACCCCATTTCTTTACCGAGGGTGTCATTAGAAGCGAATAAGGGACTTGAGGCATTCAAGTGTATTACAATTTTATGCCTTTGCCCAGCAGTGGGATCCCGTTGGCTCTATAAGATAAGAAGAGGAAGATATTTTTTATTGTTTTTCCGAACATATTTTGACTTATAGTAACGCGACGATACTTAAGGCCTTAAGGCGAGTATACACGCGAACATCCTCGACAGTGGCGCCACTAATATTTTCTCTTTATACAAATAATCTATCAGAATTTCAGTTGCCCAAGATTTTAGTATAATCCTTAAGTAGTTTATGGCCACTTTTGGGCCGTTTTTAGGCCCTATTTTTCATAACTTTAATACAGCGAATATTTTATTGAGTTTGCAGGTTCTAATTTTACTAAAGGATAATACTAAAAACTTGGGCAAGGATAATACTAAAAGATTGTTTATATAAAGAGAAATCATTTTTTATGAAGTGGCGCCACTGTCGAGGTCGTTGACGGCTACACTCGCCTTAAACTAAGTAGCTATTTCAATTCCACGGTATAGCCACTCATACCGACTCTTGCATGTAGACTGAACTTATATATTCTAAACTTCAACGACCTCAAAAGGCAATTTTGGAAAATATTTTTGGAACTCAACAAATCCTGTTGTTGTTTACAAACTGTGAGGATACGGAGTTAGTTTTTGTCGGAGCTGGTTTTTTTATTGCGTTTCTTAAGTTTTGCATACGATACGAACATATATATATCGCTTAAATCCCTTTAGTTTCTTTACTTCCCACAGTAAATGCGGTCAACTGATAGTGATTTTGTATGTGAAGTAATTATTTTTGTCGTTTCCTGACATAAATGTTCCTAGAGACAAGTTGTTTAGTTGTGAGGTTCTAGAAGATATTTTCTATTTATAGGTTAATTTTTTGTATTGATTGTCTTTAATTATATTTTAATGAAATAAACAATATATTGGTGTCAGTTCTTTAGTTTCATGGTTTGAATGCTCCCTATCAGTATTCGGAGGGCTGTCCCTTACACCCTGTATAATTTAATAAACTTCATTGATTTAAACACCATTTCAAGTGAAAGAAGATTATGTAGTCTATTTCTATGTTGTATAAGATTAACACGCTACGTTTTTTTAAAAACTTTAATAGATACAAATCCTTGGTGAACAGAACTATAACAAATAAACAAACTATAAAAAACGTACAAAGGAAGATACGTGACTAAAATTGTATGTAGGACCTCGAGTTGCCAATTTAATTCAAACTAAACTGGTCATCCTAAATAACCCTAGGATGAACCAGTAAAGCGTGATCCCTTAAAATGGCTGCAACAGTACCTACATTCTTTTAAAATGTACCTCGGTACCTTATACATTGTTTTGGTGTACTTAATGTGCTAAAGAAGCAATGAGGAAAACATTAATGCCAAGGTTAGGTTATACTTTGGAGTCGGTACGAATAACAAAAGTATAACAAGATCATCTGCTTCAGCTATGTGACATTTTACATTTTTGTAAACTAGGAAATAAAATATTACTAAACGATTTCGTTTAATAATATTTAGTAGATCCCTGTAAACAGCTCATAAGGATATTTCTTTCCTGTTTGTTGAAGACATAACAGGCTGAATCACATGAGTATATTAACCATAGAAGAGATGATTACAGGTTGCGATGGGCACTTTAAAAAGTCTGTCCTGATTTTAGCCTAGTAGCGAAACGAGTAGAATGTCTATAACTGATCTTTAACACCAAACTTCATCGGGTCAAACGTCGACTCGGCATCCTCCGCGATATGATGATGAGGACGACATAATATCGTTTAAACATAACAGAAACAACACAAGACCTAACACTCTTCCCTGGTAAACACTATCAAATCATGAATGTATTATCTTGTTTGTGGTCATAAAACATTACGATCACTACGTTTTATTCAACACAGGTAATAAATAAGATAAGTGATTTACATAGGTAATAAACCTAACCTAAGACTAAGCTCTTACGTAAAATTCATCTTTAAATACTTTATCTAATGCTTGGGACAGATTATAATGAAGCAATTAGCTAAGAAGTACAAATTAAATTTATCTTAACAGTGAACAATGGCGTAAAATAATAAAAAATATACTTAAACATGCTATAAAGATTAACCTTACAATTAAAATCTAGACGATTTGCACATCAAGTATCTATAAAGATAATTTATGTGTGGTAACTAAGGATTGATATACTCGTAAACGTATTACGTATCCACTGGAAAGGGGAATACCACGGATGAAAACATTCAACACAAGACATCAAAATAAGTAAATACCTTACCTACCTACCTCATTAACCATTAACCTCTACCAGCCTTCAAATGTTCAAAGATCCTCTCGCCTATCAAATAGTAATCCAGCCTACGATACTGAACATTTACTCAAACGTATGCAGTTATTGAAAAAAAAAACTTCCAATAAAAATCTGTTAGCCAACAGAGCTAACTTAAATTGTTTCACGTTTGATAGGCTATATGCATAGCTAAGCTATGAATAACCTACTCGATATCAGACTCTCACGGAACATCTGGCTGGAGAAATCGAACGACAGATTCTTTGGCTCTTCGCCAAATAAGCCATCGCGATATCACACTGCTGTAGGTATAACCGGAACAGTTATTTTATAATCTGTTTCATTGATATTGTTTATATTCGTAATATTTTCCAGTCGCTCACAGTATTTATTTACGAAATTGTGGGCTGTGAAACCGGTCTCGCGAGTCACCAGTTCAAAAATATCGAGAAGACAACATTTGAACTGGTTTCGAGAAGGAAGATCGGATTTGGAACGTGTTTAAGTCTTATCTTGTTCAAAGATGTTGCTTAAGCTACTGTAGAAAGTTACGGGTAACTTCCTCCTAGCTATTAATTTAAAGTGCTCTACATAATAATCTAACCAGTAACATGCAATGCAAATACTACTCAATAAGGAGAGGCCATGTGCAGCTGTGGTCTGTTGTGGCTGTTGATGATTATGGTATGCATACATACATACATATTATATCACGCCTTTATCCCTTTCGGGGTAGGCAGAGCGTAAACGGCCGCAAAAAACGAACATTTACGCTACGTCTGACAAACATATGAGGGTCATTCAGAAAAGTGTGTATCGCCATAGAGACAGGTTGTCAGCCCATCGCCTGAAATTGCAATACACTCTCTCGAGTCCCTTCGTCGCCTTTTACGACACCCACGGGAAAGAAATAGGATGATGCTATTCTAAGCCGGCATCACACGGCAAATGGTATCAAATCTTATCTAGCCGTCAGGTCAAGCTCCCACTGCTAGGTTTCTCCCTCTCCCTCCTCTTCTTTCACTGTTTGCAATACTGTGCTGCATGCCAATTCTTCGAAAACCCATCCAGTTCGTCTCGCCATCTGCGTCTGAGGCTTCCGTGACGTATTAAATAAGAAAAAGTTGATTTTTTCGTTAACATTCCGTTATATTTTTTTTAAACTCATCCGGGGCCTAGTAAACATACAAATACCTGTGGCAGGAGGTCCCGCTCTTCACAAAATATTAGGTAACTAACACAAGTCATTTTAAAGCAGCAAAATTCATTTAAATGCTAAAGATGTGATACTGCATAAAATGTGCTATAAAGTACCTTTCTTGGATTGACTCTACGATTTCAGCCCCACGTCTTTGAAATCTACACTCGGGTGAGCAAGGGTTTAGAGCGTAGTTGGTGTAGAAAAGGTTGTTGTGGTTTTTTAAACTTGGCTTAGTAGTTATTCTGGGAAGAACGAATCTGACTGAGTCCACCCGGTACATACCGATAGTTCCCAAAATGGAGAACAAAAAAGAGGGACGTCCGCGCCCCCGCCAGAGCTTGTGGATTTTATGTCATTACTTCCTACAGTACGGTCATCCCAATAACTTATATTTGCCATCTGCCAAATACGAGCTGCAGCTATGGCAGAGGATCCATTTTCCTTTGTAGGCATCTGTTTTGGTATTGAGATGACAGCTGTCAATTATGCCCTTTATGAATGGCCTTAGTGTCTAGTGTGATGAAAAAGTACGTAAGTAGATTTTAGCCCCGGGGCTTTGATACCTACACCTAGCTGAAAGTGTAAAAGTACCACATATTATGGTGTCTTTTATAGACGCTACCGCAAGCAATAAAATTCAGTGGCATCATAAAACAAGGACATAAACGGCTGTTACGAATATACGTCTTGCCATTGTCATCGTAAATAATCATGACAATGTTATGAAAACGCCTTCGTCAACAATGGCATATTGTCTAGACTGTTAAACTGTATGTACTTGATTATATGTATAGGTATTAGTCCAAGTCGAGTACGGAATATGATGAAGTTTTTTGTAGACATGTATTGTTATGGCTACCAAAAACTTCATAAAAGGGACGCGAGGGTTATATGTGTGTTGCAATTTTAAGCGATAGGCTGACAGACAACCTGTCACTACAACGATACAAAATTTTCCGAATTACCCTAAATAGTTGTCAGGCGTGGAGTCAGTTTTTTACGGCCGCTACACTCTGCCTACCCTGCAAGGGATATAGGCGTGATCTGTGTAGGAATGCATATATACATACATAAATCACGCCTTTATCCCCTACGGGGTAGGCAGAGCGTTCACGGCCGTAAAACGGATATTAACACCACGTCAGACAAAAGTTTGAGGGTCAATCAGATAACTGTGTATCATTATAGTGACAGGTTGTCAGTCCATCGCCTAAAATTGCAAAACACATCTAGCCCTCGAGTCCCGTAGTCGCCTCTTACGACACCTATGGGTAAGAAACGAGGTGTTGCTATTCTAGGCCGGGATCGTACGGCTCGTGTAGAACTTTATGCAAACGACACTATTTGTCCGACACTTGCATCTGCTACTGTGTCACGTCATTGACTATTAAATTTCGTTTCGTTTTCGTTTCGCCGTTAAAATTCGTTGGTATATCTTATTTATTTATGTATGCATTGTATTTATTTTATGTATTTATATTTTATATGTTAAATTATTAAGTATAGTATTTTAGTTTATTCCTTCATATGTATTGTACCTTTAGTGCGAACTTTAAGTACGATTATATTTCTTTTTTTGTGTGTTATGTACCCGCTTTTACTCTCTCTGTTTATCTTTTGGTTGGCCGGTAGAGATTGCCGCATTAGGCCCGCCCTTTGTACTTTCTGTGCAATAAAGTTTAATAAAATAAAATAAATAAATGTTACCTAAATATTTTTAGCATAAAAATCCAATGATATGCTTCTTGATGATGCAACACCAAACGACTGATGTCATTCTCTTCTAAGCCTTTTGAGCGTCTTCTAAACTCTGTCAACAGAGTTCACAATGATAAGTAGATCCCACACCTCATTCTCATGTGGCTGTGCCGTGTTGCAACGTGATACCGTAATCTCTCACACGTGTGCAACGGAAGTATAACCAACCTTCAATATATTGTAAGTGCCGTTCCCATTTTAGTAATTTACTGGGAATATTCCCAAGGGAATGTACCGGGAATGTTGGGAACATTCCCCAAGTTTTTTTTATTTTTATTTGCAATATTTCGACCTAAGTTTCTTGTGCAAAGTTGGTTATAATCACGAGCCAAAGTTAACCCTTAAGTATCGTTCATTTGTGAAATTGCACCTTACACAAATACATGCTTACAGCAAATTATTGTTCAAATTGGTAATCCCTAATCCCTAAGTACATTATTTTACTATAAAATACCCATAATTATATTTTTGGCGACAATCTGTCAAAAATTTACCATAATATTCGATTTTGTGAAGACAACCCAAAAAAAAATATTTTCAATTTTCTATGTTTCCGGGGAACATGCCTCGGAAAACATTCCCGGGAAAGTTACTGGGAATATTCCCAATGTTACCGGGAACGGCACATTGCTAAATTTGTAACCTTTAGGTTCAGTCAAGATCAGGCTGGGTTAGACGGTTGGACTTTGGACCGTTGTTATGCCGCGCGCATAAGACTTACATTGGCAGTTTGAGTATATAACCGCACGTGAGCTTGACTGTACAACTAAATACGGTATGAACATGCCCTTCCATGTAGTGTTGTGTCAGCTCAGTATAGCATCGCTCCATTCCTTTCCCACGGGTGTCCTAAGAGGCGACTAAGGGATTAGAGGGCTTCAGTTGTATTACAATTTTAGGCGACAGGCTGACAACCTTTCGCTATAGTATTACACGATTTTTCTGAAACGTCCCTCAAATATTGGCTATACGTGGCGAAAGCAACCGCATTTTACGGTTGTTAACGCTCTACACTACCTACCCCCGCAAGGGATAAAAGCGTGACATGTGCATGTATGTATGAAAAAACCTGGCCTTAATACCAGTTACATCCCATAGATATTTCTATGGTGGTGATTCAGAGCGGAATTCGTGGCAGAACAGTAATCCAACCAAGTCGTCCAGGTATAGGTATAAACAAACAAGTCGTTTTGGGCCCTCTGACGTCAGTGTGGCGTCATAATCACACAGGTGTTACAATACCCTGATTATACAATCTACAGTTTCATGTTCACTACTGTTTTACTGGAAATTTATGCATGCACTTTCTTTATCTCCTGATTGTCTAAAAGGAAAGACGGTGCCGTGCTTCGGCGGGCACGTTGAGCCGTCAGTCCTGCTTGCTGTCAATTATTACTTAGACGGCGGTCGTTACACAACCACGCAGAGGCCTACTAGTATTAATGGGCGGTTAAAAACCCTGACATCAGGTTTCATCGGGTCAATCTCAGGCTCGGTGCCCAACACGAAAAGAAAAAGAAAAGCAATATCTCAAGTAATTTTAAGAGGTTATCTTTCTTTTTATTAACAATTTCAAAAAATTACTATTATGATCCATAAGTTATAATTATTAATGTGAGCAATAAAGTGTTAGAAGTAGCGTCTCATCTCCATAGACAGCATTTGTATCTAACAGCTGCCGCAACCTTTGCAAGGTCAATTAAAAAACGTGGAAAGTGACAAGGTATTCATTTCACAACTTAAAAGAAAACTACAAAATATGGCGTGTTACGATCTCAATGAATTCTTTCATGAGATTGGGTCATCAACTGAATCATAGGTTAAAAATATAATTAAATTAATAATGTAACAGACTAAAATATTTAAAGAAGAATAATATTATGTATAGAAAATTTTTAAAAAAAATATTTTTACCAATAAACGCTTCAATCTTGGTCTTCAATTCACCTGGTAGGATGCTGTTCCAAGTTAGGATCTAAAGACAAACAAACTCATATGAGAGTATCCTCTACTAGGATTCCCTGTACCAGGGTACCATGGGCATATACAGAAACACGCTCTAAGAACACCTAGATCTTCACCTTGCTACAAACCCTGGGTGTCGTAAAAAGCGACTGAGGGATAAATTCATCCAGGGCATTTCCTGATGAATTTATCCATCGGCCTGATGTGCCGGGATACCCGTGTCCAGCACTAGACTATTGTGGCTGTTGACTAGACTAATGTTAAGATAATGTAATAAAAAAAAATTATGCCTAACACGGGAAGTGTTTTAGGTATTCAATTTATCGCGGGTACATTCAATCTGTAAAGATAGAATAAGTCGCCGGGTATTAGTTGCAAAACTAACCCGGTAGATGGAGCCATGCCATAAAATACACTCGCAGAATTGGCGGGCAAGGAACGAGCTGCGGTAGCCCAGATGGAAGAGGCGTCGCCACTAGTGCGAAAGTCGCAGGATCGAATCCTACCTGTGCTTAAAAATTTTGCAAATTTTCAAAAAAAGTCGTGATGTCATTCAAATATCTACCCTGGCCGGAGATCGAATCTGAGTCATTCACGAATCAGGCAGACGGACACAGCAGCGCAACTAGAGCCTTCCAGAACCTTCTAAAACAAAACTATTAGTTGTCCAGCAATGTACGCGAAACTGTACTCTATTGCTTTAGTGTTTACCTTCAAGATGTTTACGGGTGACGCTAAATTTAGTACGATGTGGTAATGTAAGCAAGTTATACGGCTGTTTTCATCGTTTAGTACTCGGGTTTATGTGAAGGTTCATTTTAGCTGTATTGAGGTTTATTTTGGGGATTTTAAGGTTCACTTGCTTTGTGGCGAAAAATAATCTTTATCTTTCTAAATAAATATTGCATGTTATGGCTTGATGGAATCTTTTATTCGCCTTTCTTTTGTAACGGAAAGTTTGGGGAAATTCTGTCTGTCGTAACTATACGAGCGTTTTAAATTGCAAGAAAATTATAGGGCAGTAAAAATATATTGATCAATATAAATCGATAAAAAATAATGTGGGTCACCGAGTCGTCGAACAACCCGATGAACCCTAGTGTCAGATTTTTTCAACCGCCTACTACTGCTAGTAGGCCTCTGACATGGTTATGTAACGACCACCGTCTAAGTAATCATAGACAGCAACTGGGATCGACGGCTTATCGTCCCTCCGAAGTTCCCTGTGAAAGCAAGATCTTGCACTGCGCTCGCCAATCCACCTGCCAAGCGTGGTGAGTATGGCAAATACGAGGGGTATTTTTGAATAGGGTGAGACCATTATGAGTAGATCATTATTTTGGAAATAATGGCGTCTGTGTAAGTAAAACATGTTTGCAAGAATAAATATCCAATGCCACACCGGGAATCAAATCCGGGCCCTCAAGGCTGAAGACACTGAGGAAATAAATGACCTTGAGTAAGACAAGAATGTTCCGTTACTCTTGTTGATCTGTTCCGTACATCATGAATGTGGTTCTATCTATAGAGGGAGCGTAGGCGCCACAGCGTCTGTGTAAACAGACATACATCACGCCTTTATCCCTTGCGGGGTAGACAGAGCATCAACGGCTGTAAACATACGGTCGCTATTGATACATACTCGAGGGCCGTTTCAGAAAAGTCGTGTATCACTATAGTGACAGGTTGTCAGCTTTTCGCCTTAAATTGTAATACACATGAAACCATCGAGTCAAAGCTTGTAAAGGACACTTCCATACTTGATGAGCAAAATGAAGCCGAAACAAGCTGTAGACCTTTCGTCTTCGGTGCTTCGGTACTCTTCAGGTAAGATGCTAAGGATTCTAATTACTCTGTCATTTAGTTTATTTTTTTCCTCCGAATCCTTAGACCAAACTCAAGACCCCTAGACCACGGAGCCAGCAAAATCAATAGAAATACCAAAAGGGCTGTTTACCAACATGACAAAACAGCTATTGGCACCATTGGCACGGATGTTGGTGCCTGTCCGTCAAAGCACACAAAATTATAGTCGTCTTTCACGACACCCACGGGTAGAATACATACCTACATTTATATACATTAACAGCCACAACAGGCCATTTCTAGACTTGGGCCTCCCACTATTGGGGGGGTATTACATACTCACCACGCTTGGCAAGCGCAGTGCAAGATATTGCTTTCACAGGGAACGCTGCTGCTCATTCCCTGAATAAATTTATCCCTTAGTCGCTTGTACTACACCCACGGGTTGTATTGGAGTGATATAATTCCGCGTGATGCCGGCTTAGAATAGCATTACCCCATTTCTTTCCCGCGGGAGTCGTAAGAGGTGACTAAGGGACTCGAGGGTGTGTATTGCAATTTTAGGCGATGGGCTGACAACCTTTCACTTTGGCGGTGTACAATTTTCCGTGTGACCCTCAAATGTCAGACGTGGCGTAAATGTTCGTTTTTTGCGGCCGTTTACACTCTGCCTACCCCGCAGGGGATTATAGACGTAATGTGTGTGTGTGTGTATTATTCTAAGCCGGCATCACACGGCACAAAGTCTATAGTCAAATTGATAGTCGTTCAGTCAGCAATTTCGAAAACTTCTGATCTGAAAAAGCCACAGAAAATCTTTTTTTTTTAATGAAAAACTGATATAATAAATACGAAAAGGGCTGTTTACCAACATGACAAAACATTCAGTCCTGCTATTGGCACAGAGGTTGGCTTGGCGCCTTGGCGTCTACGCACACAAATGTTACCGCAAATATTTGTTTTTTCGGGCCTTGGGGGGATCAGGTGCTATTAGTAGCACCTCCAGTTACCCATTTCTTTATTTTGATGATTTAATACGTTTCATTTGTGCTTTCAAGAGAATTTGGGAGCTGGGTGCAAGACGATAATTTTTAGACGTTGCATGAATCGTATCGTAATCGTAGCTGTCTCCCTCTATTTTATTTTTATTTATTTATTATTTAACTTTATGCACAAAAATTTACACTGGCGGACTCAACTCCCAGTCTACCTTAGGGCATGTCGAAAGGGTCAAGGCATGTGCATCAAACAAAAATAAAATACGAAGGAAATATATAACTCAGTAATATGTACATACGTATAATAACAACAATAAATACTACACATATACGTTTATCATATATAAATATACGTATATAATAATACACTAATACATAAATATACTTATATCTAACCACGGGCATTATAAAAGTAAATAAAAATGAACCGGTGAATTAATATATGTTAGAGGGTAGAGAAGAAACAAATGTTCATGACAACAATCAAAATGACTGAACTTGGATTGATTTTTATCTGTGACAACAAAAGTAAACACCCATAACGACAACAATAAATAGGCCGATGATAATTATACTTAGAACTTCTTTCACGAAGCGATATATAGCTGAAACTGTATACCTTGAATGGTGACGCAAATGTGTAGGATCCTTTGAAGAAATTAGGACTAGGCCAAGGTCACAGAGCTGGAAAAGTTTTAGATTGGCCTCGATTCTCGCGTACGTTTTCATTTTACAAATTATTTTCAATCACATAAATCAAGTTAATTTGCACTTTCACTAGATCACCGGTTTAATTGGCGCTGCGGTTTCCAATGCAAGGCTGCTACACTTAAGACCAGCTTTTGTTAATTAAGCAAAAGAAAGAAGAAGAAAGATAGTTGCTGTATTCTAATACAGCAGTCATTTTCCACCTTTGCCATGTTCTATAGGGTGAAATTTTACTAGTGACAGATAGCGAAATCTCAAGACGACGGCTGGTGATATGGAACAAATTTCCCGAAGGAACACAAGTTAAAATATGACAAAAATATTTTGAGTAGTAACTCAAATCAGCTGATCGGCAATTGTGTATGGGAGGCCCAAATTTTTATTTCGTTTTTCATCCTATGTGTTCTTTGGGGAAAGTCGTTCATTATCACCAGCCCCGTCTTGAGTTCTCGCTATCGGTCACTAGTAAAATTTCACCCTATATAAATGAAAAGTCATTTTTCAAGCAAACAAACGAAATCGAAAGAACAGTTACAAGTTTCGTGTCTCTTTTCGTTTATTACTTTAAAGAGAAGGTGATCGAAATAGCTCAGAAAAAAGCTTAGATTTAGCTAAGAAAATATCTAACAGAATTGAGGTCATATTGACGTAGTAGACGAATAATGTTATTCCAAGGTTAATACGAAAATACACAGATTCATGAGCGTGGGATACAATAACAATAAATGAAAGCTTTATGTTGACGTGAAGAAAAAGGTTACCCAATATCAAACCTCGTTTATTTCATGAGACAATTGCTCAAGATAAAAAATAATATCTTGGGACATTTCACACAGCGCCATCTAGTCCCAAACTAAGCAAAGCTTGTACTATGGGAACTAGATAAAACAACACATTTTTCTTTTGTAAATAAATACACAAAAAGCACTAAGTTTGCATGAAATCTTTATCCATCCGGGTTTTTATCAAATTTAGTGTTCAATGGAATTGATAAATATATTTTGACATTCCGAATAAAGAAATAGGAAGGAAAAAGAGCAAGCCTACTGGATAAACAATAGTCTCGGCTACTTTCAAACTTGCTTTTCAATTTACCTCTACAGACCTAACAATAAAAAAGTGTCTTAAAAATGTTTGCCTATGCCAAGCAAAATAAGCAGAACCATAAATAACATTTTTTTGGAAGTGCGTCATATTATAAAGTAGGTAAATAAGTTATCAAATGATAACGTAGAATGTACTTAAATGGTACAATCTTATGAATCTTCCATTTTTAAAACAACAGTGACTGTCTATTTTGTAGGTAAATGCTTCACTAAGTACCTCGTATATTCGTAGGTACCTTGTCATCATAATCAAAGGTTTTTTAGCGTAAATTGAACTACTACAACTACAATATCCACAACAGTCCACTGCTGACGGCCGATATGTGGCGCAGTGGTAGTGCGACTGCCTGTGACGCAAAGGTTCCGGGTTCGATTCTTGGTGGGACACTCACAAAGTTGTTACACAGAATATATAATAGTACTAACGTACAGAAGAATCACTCCCTAAGAAATTACATGTTTAGGTATAAATTAATACCTACGCTCGGTGTACCCAACCACTCACAAACAAAATTGAAACTTATGAACGCGCGCGAACGCTCAATCTCCCTTGCGCATCGCAGTTTTATGACTGAGCCGCCGGCGAACTCCAAGGGTTGTAACTTGTCATCATGTTATTCGTGCACGAAGATTTTTTGTTATTGATTTTGCTATAATATCTTATTTGTTCACTTAATCTACGAAAGGAATTGTAAGATTTGTAAATATTTATAAACCTAAACGAAATTATTAATGACTACTGTTTATATAGAAAAACAATTAATTATTCTTGTGTCTAACTGTTCTTTGTATCGAGTGGGACATCGAGTCGACGACTCGATCGATTTTTTAACGAATAAACGTACTAAAACACAGAAAAAAAATCAAGTAAGTGTGCGCGCGAGCAGCACGTGCGTGCGAACAGTGCGGCGGCTAGCGGCACACTGGCGGTCTGGCGACGACAAGTGACAACCCGCGGAGATTAGTCCCCGTAGGGAACCCGCCGGCGGAACATACCTAAACCGTGGAGTGAGACCCCCCTGGTTGTTATTTATCACTTTGTGAATTTGTTCCCGGTCTTTTTAGGACATTTCAGGGTGAACCACCTGATTGTCTGAAAAACAAATGGTTCTGTGCTTCGGAGGGCACGTTAGGCCGTCGGTCCCGGTTGCTGTCTATGATCACTTAGACGGCGGTCGTTACACAACCAAGTCAAGAGGCCTACTACTTGTAGTAGGCGGTTGAAAAACTCTGACACCAGGGTGCATCGGGTCGTTGGACGACTCGGTGTCCCACACGAAAAGAGAAGAGAGTCCACTGCTGGTCATGGGCCTCTTTCTATTTACTTGCCATACTCACCACGCTTGGCAAGCGGATTGGCGAGCGCATTGCAAGGTGTTGTAAATATTCACAGGGAACGCTGCTGCCCATCTCTTAGTGGCCTTTTACGACACCCACGGGTAGAAATGGGGTGATATTCTAATCCTGTACCACTCGGAAAATTGAATAAATTCATACATACACATATCACGCCTTTTATCCCTTGCGGGGTAGGCAGAGCGTTAACAGCCGCAAAAACGGACATTTACGCCACGTCTGACATATATTTGAGGGTCATTCGGAAAAGTGTGAATAAATTCAATTATTGAAAAGTTGCAAAATTATACACGGAAAGTGTTTTAATCATTTGGTATTGAATACATTCAGTCCAATGTCAAGCACAATATCAAAACTTTTCTTGCCTATCCTGGTCCGATCAATGTATAATTTATAAAGAACAATGTACAACTGTTATGAAATAAATCATGAAAGAAATAAAATGATCACCTCAGGGTCCAAAAACTCCTACTCAGTGCCTCAAACTAAGCCTTTGACGTTTGCAAATATTTAGATACGTGACTGAATTGTCAAGGCGGCGATAAACTTATCATGCGTTGAGATAACTCGCGGTTTTGACCAAGATTTCTTGAATGTACGTACATTTTTTTAATGTTTATACATATTATGTAGGTTACTGAATAATGTTGTTCTAGACAACAAGATAGAATAGTTAAAGTTAAATTTTTCTTAGTCTTGGTGTAAATTCTGCTGATTCTTAGTTTTAACAGCACTATATCCACTCGAACTATATTAAATGTAGAAACCTTTTATTGGCGTTACAAAATTATGTTTCTTAAGGACTTTATTTACAAATGTAAGCTGTTGGTTTCTCTAATAAAGATAAATAAATAAATAAATTATAGTTATGACGTCAGCATCATCTATTACAACCGTTGTACAACAGTTCGAGCCAAACACTTGAAATAGGCAACGCTTTACTGAAAAGAATATTGTCATTATCAGACCAAACTTTTCAATCCGTACTTGATATTATAAATCTGGGAGTTTGTGTGTGTGTATGTATGTTTGTTACCTCATCACGCTCAAACGGCTTGACCGATTTGGGTCAAATTTTGAACACAGGTAGAGTATAGCCCGGAATAACACATACGCCACTTTTTAATGCGGGAAAACCACTATTACCACGGGAAAATGAGTGGCAGCGAGTGAAACAGGTTGGCGGAAATCTAGTATTTACATACAAGTGCAAATATGGCACTTTTTACTACAGTCATATCAAATGTAGTGAAGTCACCATATCACAGAGTTAGAGATAATAAATACAATAAAACAACATTAAAGCTGTTTATTATTAAACTATAAATATGTAACACGAAAATATTTATGTATTTTAAGTATTGACATTTGTATCATTCCACACTACACACACGACCACAAAATAAAATAAATAAAACTATTAGAATTATTATGACTGACTTTTCATAATATTATAAGTTCTATAGATAGATAAACACTTTATTGCTTACAACGGAAACAAAATAAAACAGAAAACTAAGAGTAAGCAAAGGCGGCCTTTACAATAAAATGAGAATAGAAAAGATTTGCAACAGAAGCAATTTAAGATATTACTTTTCTATAACTTCATCCACACAAAACACAGTTTACTCACAGTTTACAGTTTTAGATCCAGTCGACGAGAAAATCAAATAGGTTTCGACTGAAAAACTGCCGCCTATTTCTTATGGAATAGGCATATTTGCTGAATCGCTGACCATTTCATTACTGCGCCACGTTGCATATCAGAGTGCCTAGCTATTATGGTTTAATAGGGTCTATGGCGGGATTATTAATAGGTAATCATGCAAGAGACCTCTACATTTATAAATAAATAAATATGATAGTACTAATAATCCCGCGGATAGACCCGAATAAAACCATAATAATGTGTACAAAGCGCGAAATTCTTAAACAAATGTGCCTGCATATTTTAACCGTTTAATTTAGTTTTTTTAAGTTTTTGTTCACTAAGTGCTTTGCTGTATGAAGTGTCGCAGTTTTTTTTAATAAATATTTTTCTTCTATTCTATTATTATTCGCCTATTTTAAGCTAGCATGTGTCTCAAAACAGGTTTACATTGTATTCAAGCAATGACATAGAGAAATAGCTGTCCGCGCGCGATTTGGTCTTCAATGGCTCTTTGGCATCGTGTCAAGGCTATCCGCTTGCTTATGACAATCAAATCTGTTGGCTATTTTTACAATTGAATTTGATTAGCACTGATGCAAATCGAGGATAGTACAGCCAAAATTTTAGATGCCAATTCAAACTTTAAACAAAGTTGGTCAACGCTTTTATACAGGCTGTAAGGAAAAGTACTGCGTTCCTTGTAAGTAATGAAACAGCCCATAAAACTGAAAAACTTTCCTCAAGGATAATAGGTCGAAATATGAGATATAAATAGAATTGGTCGGCTGCTACATTTTGTATGGGAGGTCAATTTATTTTTTATTTTTTGACCTATGTTCTATGAGGAGAGTTTGTCAGTTTCATGGGCTGGTCAAATCAAATCAAATCAAATCATTTATTTGCTCAAAACACGGTGTAACATAGATGGTAAATAATTATTAACATAGATCTTTCATGTTTTGCTATTTTCTAGCATGCAAATCAGGTAATTAAATTGTTAACAATGTCATGATGAGTTAGCAATGTGCAATATATTAGAATAACAATGTGATAAATAAAATTTCTAAAATAAGTTTAATGTTAGGTACAGCAGTAGTCAAGATTAGATTTGTCATTTAAAAATTCATTAATGCAATAATAAAACCTCACAATCAAAAATTTGCGCAGCCGATTCTTGAACGAGGCCAGATAATCAACGTCACGAATGCTTTTTGGTAGTGCATTATATAATTTTGGCGCCATTGCAAATAAACTTTTATGAAACAGAGTAGTTTTACATGCATGAAGTCGCAGCCGATCATTTCGACGAGTTCTTTCGAAACGTGGGAATAAGCCCATATTAGAGCGTACAAACATTACGGTCTCATAGATATAAAGTGATGGAAACGTCAATATGTTTAGCTCTTTAAAATAGTTTTTACAGCTTTCGGTGCGCTTAAGTCCGCAAATAGCCCTAATACAGCGTTTCTGTGCTTTAAATACATTATCACATCCAGTAGCATACTGTATACTGGTTCATTCCTTGAAAGGAACGCAGTTCTTTTCCTTACACCCTACCCTGTATCCGTTACTAGTTAGCCATCCGTTGAGGATCGTGGATTCGATCCCCCAGCAGACACATAGGCAAGTCATTTTTTAAGTATTTGTGTTTAGTCTGGTTTATTTAATTATGTATGTTATTGTTACGTATTAAATAACAAAAAAATGTGTTTGCGTATTAAATATCAGTTAGCTAGTTCCAATAGTACAAGTTTTGATTAACTTTTGGGGCTAGATGACACCGTGTGTCTCAACCTGGGATATTTTATATTTTTTAACAAAACATGGATATATTATTACCAGTTATAATATAAATGAAAATAAGAAATTAAAAAATGACAGCGCCCTTAACCATAGTATTGGTTACAATAACTTATACTAGATGTCGCTTGTACGTCGCTTCGAAACGAGTACTAAGAGATTGAAAAATTGGAAGATGTCAGTCGGGGCGCCGATAGCTCAGGTGGCAGAGCAGTGGGATGGTACCTCACGGTCCCGGGTTCAAGTCCCGGCGGGCGCTGACATATTTTCAATTCCTTATTTTCATTTATGTAAATAATATAGCACGTCGAGTGCATAATAAAATCATAGTAAACCATAATATGTATTACTAAGAATCACCATAAACATACATACACTAAAACACAAATGATCTTTTGGGTTGCTGGCTCCATCTTTGAATCTGTGTCTGTATTACTTGATGATTTTTTGGCAATTTGGCAAGACCAAAAATATGTACTTGAAAAAAACTTTCTTCCTGTTATCCCAGGATATTTTTATATTTATGAGATTTACCAATACTTGTTATTCATAATATATGTAAAGATGTCAGTGTATGTTGATATAAGCAGCTGATAGTACATGATACATAGGTGCATGATAGAAACTGGCATGCATTTATGGAACCTCATTCGATGCTACCTACGCAATTCATTATGACCCATCTTTAAACAAACAATGCTATAAATTATAGGATTTATTTGCAGGTAATCTTATAAATGCTGAATGTTGTTGATTGTGCAAGCTGATTCAATAATGTTAAGGTACCAGTTAACAAAAGGACGACAAAACGCAGTATCAAATGTCGGACGATACAATTTTTGTATGAAAAAAATGAATCTCCTTGTTAACTGGTATCTTAACATTATTGAATCAGCTTGCACAATCAACAACATTCAGCATTTATAAGATTACCTGCAAATAAATCCTATAATTTATTGCAGGATATGTATGCGGATACCAGCCGTGGGATAAAAAAATACACCTTATTTGGACGTAAAACAAGCTGCGATCTGGTCTTTACATCTGCTACACCGCAAGTCGTAGACAATACAGTACAGCCATCTCAATAAGCCATATTTGACAGATGTCAGATTCGTTCCATTTTCCCTTGTTGACTTCTCTTTTGGTATGAAGACGACAGTTGTCAAATATGGCTTATTCAGGTGGCCTTACTTTTGTCAAGCCCTACTCCTTAAGCCAGCGATACCGGCTTAACTTAACACGGGGTATTTTGTAAATCTACATCTACACTAATATTAAAAGAGGAAAGATTTGATTGTTTGTTCGTTTGAATTAAATATGCTTCTAAACTACTGGACCGATTTAAAAAATAATTTACCATTAGAATCCTACGTTATTCCTGATGAACATAGGCTATATTAAAATGTCTCATTCCCGCGTGAAAACGGTTAGCAGCGAGTGAAACCGGTAGGCGGGCCGCTAGTGATAAATACTTGCGTCTGCTGCTGCGTCGTGTCGTCAACAGCCAACTTTGACCTTAAGACTCCGCGGATACTACTGATTTTCCCCATAGTAAAGGACCTTGTGTTAAAGTGGTTCTGTCAGGCACCGTGATATGTGTTGAACCAAGTTTAATTTTAAACTATGCGACCGTTGTAAGGAAAGTTCCATTGTAAATTTCCGTACCGAACACCAAAGAACCAAGTAATGTTATTAAGTTACTAGAGATGCACCGACTATGGTTTTGTTCGACTACCGATTAATCGGCTTATAATTAACCGACTAGTTACTGACTGCAAAAATGGCCAACTACTCGGGTAGGCCGATCTTTACTTTGGTGACTTTTCAAAATATAAATTACGTCTGCTCCCCTTTTAGGGTAGGATTAATAGTCATTGGCTCGGCCGCTGCGGCGGCCAAGACGTTTGTCGCGAATTTACAAGTCTTTTTTTTGCAACAAATCATACTTCGTATCATACATTAATTTACTAAATTCATTTATATAATTAACTAGCTTTTACCCGCGACTTCGTCCGCGTTAGATAGTTTTTTTAGAAACAGGTTCTAAAGTAGATATGTATATTCATAGTAAGTATGACAGTGATATTAGAACAGTTCTTATCTCTACTGTTTAAGGATGACTTGCTTGCTTCTGTTGTTAAAGGGACAATTCCAAATTTGCTATCCAGTGTAGTGCCCTGAGAGATCAATATTTATAACCATTGAATACAAAAGTCAGTAGATAACCAAAAAAATCCTCGGTAAAAAGTTGCCAATGTCCTTTCTCAACTTATTCCCATCATACTGAACAACTTTTGTTTTGGAACCATTTCTGTATCTCTAATAGTTTAGGTGGGCTCCTGATCGTACACCTGGTGGTCTACATTAGGTACTCCAGATCCTAAATATCCTTGTGAAAAGAAACAGCCCATCATACTGGCCAACTTTTGTTTTGGAGCTATTTCTGTATCTCTAATAGTTTAGGTGGGCTCCTGATGGTACACCTGATGGTCTACATAAGGTACTTCAGATCCTCAATGTCCTTGTGAAAAGAAGCGGCCCATCATAATGAACAACTTTTGTTTTAGAACCATGCCTGTATCTCTTATAGCTTAGCTGGGCTCCTGATGGTACACCTGGTGGTCGACATCAGGTACTCCAGATCCTCAATGTCCTTGTGAAAAGAAGCGGCCCATTATACTGAACAACTTTTGTTTTGGAACCATGCCTGTATCTCTAATAGTTTAGCTGGGCTCCTGGTGGTACACCTGGTGGTCTACATCTGTACTCCAGACCCTCGAATGGTGATAAAAAGTAGCCTATGTCCGTTCTCGGTATGCTAGCAATCTGTGTGCCAAGTTTCATGAAGATCGGTTCAGCAGTTTGGCCCTGAAAGCGTAGCAGATAGACAGACAGAGTTACTTTCGCATTTATAATATTAGTGTGGATTAGTCTTTCTAATTTCGCGAGAAATGGCTTGGCCGCGTCAGCGCCGCAGGACTATAATCCGGCTCTTAGAGCCTTTCTAACAATTAAAACAGTAGTGTATTCATTTCGAAGATAATTATTTCTGGTTGAAATAAATAATTTAATAAAACTCAATGTCGTTATTACAGCCGACTAATCGGCTGTTTAGCTGCCTAGTCGCCGACTATGACATTAGTCGGCTTTCCCGACTAGTTGGTGCATCTCTAAAAGTTACATAACAAATGACAATGGCTTCTAAAACACAACTGGTTCTATCAAGGCTGCGGCAGTCACGAACGCACACTACGGTTTTGATTCTAACTGCATAATGTTGTTTTTTATAGTAAATCTTTGGTGTTATTATTAGGTATTTTACCTTTTCTTATCTCATGGTAACGGTTATTTGTGTAGCTGGAAAGTCAAATTGATTCATTGTACTATGATTTATTATAAACTCACAGTGACGTCGCTTCGAGACGAGTACCAAGAGTTTGAAAATTTGAAAGTGTCAGTCGAGACACCGGTAGATCAGTTGGCAGAGCAGTGGGACGGTACCCCACGGTCCCGGGTTCAAGTCCCGGCGCGCGCTAACAATTTTTCAATATCTCATTTTTATTCATTGTTTATTATGAAAAACGGTCATTATGTCTACAAAATATGAACGAAGATTGTACGACTAATTATTAATTTTGTGGTTACAAAAAATAAACGCTTGTCGACAACTTCACTCTAATCAATCAAGTGCTGTCAACTAGGCTGAAGTTAGCTGACAACCGTTTGACAGCGCATTTCTAATGTCAACAACTGACAGGTGACAAGTACATTATTTCCCGCATCGTACTGCGCATGATGCAAACAATATTAATTACCGGAACTAATAGACTATTAGATATTACAAAGTCTATTGTCGTTTATATAAGGTGTAAAAATACTGCAATTATTACAAGGGGTGTGACAGTCCATGAAACTGAACAACTTTCCTAATAAACATAGGTCAAAATATGTAAAAAACGGTCCTTCTTAGAATATGTACGGAGGAATCCTGGTCACGCTTATTATAGCCCAGAAAAGTCACGTCCCACAGTCATGAGGATACGAAGAAGAAGAAGAATATGTACTAGCCGACCAATTCTATTTGTATGGGTGGATCAATATTTTTATTTTTCATATTTCGACCTATGTTCTTTCCGGAACGTTTTTCAGTTTCATGGGCTGGTACAACCCTTAAAATATTTTCAGGTAATATTTTTACAATTTATACAGGTTAAATTGTATTGACAACCATTTAAACCAGTACTTAATTTTTTATTAGAGGGAAAATGACTGAACTGGTTTATTGCTTACTAGATTTCTGCCCAGCGGTTTCACCCACTGCCACTTCTTTTCCCGTGGTAATAGTTGTTTTCCCGCGGTAAAAAGTAGCCTATGTGTTATTCCGGGTTATACTCTACCTGTGTTCCAAATGTCATCCAAATAGGTCAAGCCGTTTGAGCGTGAAGAGGTAACAAACATACATACACACACAAACTCTTCGATCTATAATATTAGTACGGATATAACTCTGTTTATTCCATTAGTTGTATGAAGATGGGTACTTAAATAAGCGGGGTATTAATTTGCCACTCTACAAGTTTTTTTTGTGCTGGGCTCTGATCCGGGGCTTTGAAATCTACTCCTGACTATTTGCTGGGAAGCTAGGGCTCATCTAGGGTTGCCAACTTTTTTTACTAACAATACAGTATAATCAGGGTTGGAGCAAGAAAATGAACAGTATTTTGAAAAAATGAGCAGTATATTTCAAGTGTAATTTTTTTATTTTTGAACACATTTTTTTGTGCCGATTTTGCACTTCTTATTAATGCTTTATTATTTTCAAATATAGGGTAGTCCTCGCTACATTTGAAAGTATAGTTGAAATATATTAATAATTCATTTTTATTAGGTTTAATAAGGCCTTATTTTTATCATCCCGCCACTTCAAATTCATAACAGAAAACACTTTTTCGGTAAATGCTGAAGTGGCGGGAACAGAGAGTAAATAACTAATAATTTTTACGTTTACGTTTTTCAATTCTTCATGAGCATTAATTAAAATATGCTTCCACTTGTCGCAACCAGCAATGTATGCTTGACAGTATGCGATATTTAGTCTCGTGTAATAACTACTTGTTACTATTATTGTATCGATTTACGAAGAATATTATTTAGATCTTGTTTTTCTTTGGTTTTTGTTCCGAAATATCGAATTTTTTTAGACAGCACAGTCACCGCGTGAAAACAGTATTTTCTTATACTGTTTTGTAGTTAAGCAGTAAACAGTATATTAGACGTAAAAACAGTATAATACTGCCTAAAACAGTATGGTTGGGAACCCTAGGCTCACCCGGAGAAGTTTGTGTGGTTGTTCAAACAACCAGCCTCAGTGGCGCGACTGGGGGCTAATGAGTTGTTTTGAGAAGAACGGATTGGACTGAATCTACCAGGCACGTGCCGGTAGTTCCCAAAATGGGGAACAAATGAGGGAGACCATTATCATTGCCAACTCTAAGTTATTTCCATCATGTTAAATTATCATCATATTGTGTGGGACACGGAATTTTTATACTGATTCAAAAATATGTCTTCACTCCACATCGACAATATATATGAAAAGAATTAAATTTATACAGAACTAAAACAGAATTAAATTTCCTTACCATTATGATGATAAACGTGGAGATCTGGCTGCTGTCACGTCCTGAAAAGAAATTATTCCATTAATTAATGAAGCAAGCAGCCAAGCAAGGATATATAGAAAAATACGGAAAATGATGATGATGATAATCTGAATATTAGCACGTTCACTTCACAATATATCTATATGGGCAGGGAAATAGTAAGGGAAGTGGGCAGCGCGAACATGTGAACGGTTACTCGCGCTGCTACTCGTCATGCCGCTGCCACTTCCCGTGCTCCCTCGATTGTCGGCTTTTCGTGCGCGAGTCAAAGGACCGGCAGCACGAGCGCTAGTGGAATATGGAATATATTGCTAATTTGCTATCTCACTCACTCGTATTGCTACGAGAAGGGTATGACGGCAGTGTGTGAACACTCACTCGCGTTGATACTTCCGCAGAAATAATTAGGGAAATATTCGCGGCAGCGGCAGGAGCAGGTCGAGTGTGTGAACGTAGCATTATAGGGTGCGGTTATCGGTCCTAAACCAAGCATTCGAAATAACATACTCTTACGCAGACTTGCATAAAATGCACAATTGCAAGTTTGCATAATATGTACTGCACAGTTCATACCATGGAATCGCATAACAAATGAATAATTAGTGAGTGGGTTAGGTAAGCATTGTTCTGTGATTATGTTTTCTTATAACACTTGCTTGGTTTTACGGAAGAACTTACAGCATAGGTAAACCTTATTGTTAAACTTCGAAACATAAAATAATCCAAACCTCGAAACAATATTACCTTAAAACTATCGCGAAAGACCCGGTTAAAAGATGTTTGAAAATGATTGCAAGTAAATTATGTTATAAAAAACTGGCTCTTGTTTCCATTTGTCCCGTGGGAATGAGATGTTTTCCTGCGGTAAACGAGCTGGTTACCCTTCATGTCTACGTGGACTTCATGTTATGAATAAGACTCGATTGAGCTGTCAACTTGTGAGAAGCTAGTCTGTTTTTTAAAGAGAAATAAATGTTGCAGATAGAATCTGTACAGAATGAAAATAGGCGTGGGCAGTGAGTGAACAAATAGTTATTTTATAGGCTTTTGTTAGAGATAGGATTCGATGGTTTCCGTTGCTTAAGCCTTATTTATCGGAAATAACAATATTTGTTTGAAAATATTGTTATGATGAATATTTTTACACATTTTTGCGCTCATTAATCTGTCAAAATTAGTTAGCGGACCTTACCCCTCTTGAAAAAATAAATTACTATCCAGGATCATTTTTATACGTCGGAAATACTCTACATTGTTAATTTTGGGAGAAAGATCTTTTTTGTTTTTATACCTAAAACTTCTAATCAGATCTTGCATATTTCGCAAGTTTTCGTACATGATTCTATCGTTTATTCGTGCATGCAAACATGCCCTCAATATCCACTCCTATCATCTTTCTGTAAAGACTATCTGCAAGCATTAAAAAGGGCTTTTACATAATGGAAGTACAGTAGTAGGTATGTACTTTCTCCAATCCAATTAAACTAATCACTGGGTCAAAATTCCCATAAAATACGAACTAGCCAATCACAATAGCAATAAAGTGAATTGCGGGGCGATAACTTGTCGTGTAGGTGTAAAAAGATTGATAACTAAACTACTAACTAAAAACAATACCTAGTTGTACTAAGTTACTGTGATTGTCATATATTCCGAAATGCAGGTAAAGACGGATGGAATCATAGCACAATTTTTAAGGTACAACTGGGAGAATTTGGTCCCAGTTGTACACTTAAGACCCAAACGCGCGACAATTTTTTTTAAATTAAAAATTATTGCCATAATATTCTGAAATCGGTATTGTCGAGGATATAACGGATAATATCAGTTACACAATTTGACAAACTTTACTTGATATAAACAAAACATAATGTTACCAATATTTTTATACTATAATTTAAATACATACCGTTTTTAGTAAAATGGCTGAATTAGACATTTCTCTAGTTTCTATGTCAAAAAAAGTAATTTTGCGCGCGAAAATTCGAGCGCTAAATTATTGTCTGTTTGTCTCTGGCGCAGCGCGAATGAAAGGGACAAACTTTTCAGGTAAAACAGGTTACTGCTCAGTGGTACAAGGGATCCTGCGGGGTTCAGTTTCCTATGAATTATCGAACTCACTACTTTCAGATCGAGAGCCATACATAGCCAGGTCGTTGCTATGTAGCTAAATTTATCTTTTTTCTAACCTACTTGGCAAATGGTTCAATGAGATAAAAAGATCGATCATTCGATTTATGAAGAGGGTTATATTTGAAATTGAATTTCGAACAAGTGCTTCTAGGTGAACTGTGTTTACTGTTATTGAATGTTTTTAGGTCATAATTTAAATACAATAAATAAATCTTCTGTGTCGAGTCGATGGCAACAGTTAAATTTTGTTGACCTATATTTAGCAACTGAAATACCCAAATAATAAATAAATGGCTGTTTTGATTAAAGGGTTTATACAAACAGCTATTTTAGTATGCTTAATATTCTATTTCGCCTAATATAGGTCAGAAGAACATCGGTACCATTCGGTACTGAATGTACACTTTGTGAGCTAAAATCTGTGCCCGATATTATCAAACTACACGTATTTTTCCTCAATTAGTTTTAGTTTGACAGGTGTCACCTGAGTTCTTTAATTCCTCATAATACGGTGCATTCAGTATTTTTAAAATGCAATTACCTTTAGAAAAAACAGTAGGTAGAGGGGAGACCAGTTATAAAAGCTTTTTTTGAAAACATGCAAAATTTTCAAGCGCGGGCAGAATTGAAAATTGTGCAAGTTTTCAAAATTGTATACCTACTAGCACTGGAAGTGTTTTAAAATTTGGAATTCAATTAGGAAAGTGTTAAATTGAAGAAAATTACGAAGTCGACCTAAGGAGTTATTTTTTTTTGTACTTACCTACTAAAACTTTAAAATATGATTTTGACACAAGTTGAGGTAACTGTACACTTTTGTATAGAAATAGCTAATGTAAAATCCCTTTCAATAGAAGAAAGCTGCCTAAACAGTAATTCCATTTAAGTTACGAACAATATAAGTAAGTAAAGTAGGCAATACAAGACCATTAACTAACAAGTGAGAGAAACCAAACTGGTGAAATTCCATCCATTAACTTGTCATGTCAGCTATTATTTAACCGGTAAAGCAACGTCAATTTGCATAAACTATGGTTTGTCTATTCCATAGTCTCATTCATACGGCTTTAAAATCGGAATGTTTGACGACCGATGTAGCATGGCTTACTACCCAAAAGAGCCAGCTTCGATTCCGAGAGTTTTCACATGTTTCAACAAAAATCCTGGGTGCTGGGGTTTTAAACACATTACTACAAAACTGAGACCTCAATCTTCTAAGTAATCATAGCAACTAGATCAAAGCTGATGATGGGATTAGAGACCCATAACAAAAATACGGCAACAACGGTTATGTACATTAATAAAACTATAAACCAAAGTATAGTATATACAATACACATATCACGCCTGTATCCCATGTGGGGTAGTTAGAGCGTTACCGGCCGTAAATATACGGTTACTATCGCCACCTCTGATAAATATTTGAGGGCCGTTTCAGAAAAATCGTGAATCAGTATAGTGAAATTGTAATACACATGAAACCTTCCGAGTCCCTTAGTCGCCTCTTACGACACCCGCGGGAAAGACATGTACCTTATTATAAGATTTTTGCGCCATTTTTATAAAAAGGGATATAATGAATGTATCTTAGTGACTATGATTTTCTAAAATAATTATAAGACTTTATGTACCGTGTATGCTTGCGAATATAATATCTTATCTTTAACTAGTGGCCTGCCTAGCGGATTCACCCGCTGATAACCGTTTTCCCGTGGGAATAAGACATATTTCCGTATAAAATATAGCCTATGTTCATCAGGGATAATGTAGAATTGTAATGGTATTTTTTTTTTATCGGTCCAGTAGTTTTGGAGCCTATTCAATTCAAACCAAACCAACAATAAAATCTTTCCTGTTTATAATACTAGTGTAGATGAAATGGGGTGATGCTATTCTAAGCCATCATCACACGGCAAGGTTGTCTATAAACCAGAGTCCACTCAGTGATACCAACAGAACGAGCTGTAATTCCACAGTGCTCCTCGAGTTGACCTGTCACGTGCAACATAATGTGAGGTTAATAGGTGTAGAGGTGTCAGTCAACCGACGCCGTTAATCATCAGCTGACGTAGGCCCTTAAATTAGGGCCGGTTTAAGGGCCGGTAGAGACGTGGTGCTATGAGGAAACTGTTATCTTTATCTAACGGGTATAACAAGCCGAAAGGACGCGAAGGTACTCATGAAGCTGAACAACTTTCCCCTTGGAACATGGGTCGAAATATAAAAAAAAAATAACATACACATATCACGCCTATAATCCCTTGCGGGGTAGGCAGCCCGCTAAAAAGATCATTTACGCCACGTCTGACAAATATTTGAGGGTCATACGGAAAATTGTGTATCGCCATATTGACTGGTTGTCTGCCCATCGCCTAATATTGCAATACACCCCCTCGAGTCCCATAGTCGCCTCTAATGACTCCCACGGGAGAGAAATGTGATGATGCTATTCTTGGCCGGCAAAAAAAAATTACCTCCATACAAAATTGCCGTACAGCTGGTTAATTTACTATGAGAGGTCCATTAACTTTTTTATATTTCGGCCCATGTTGTACGGTTTCATGATTAACTTGGCTTGTTATACTCCTTGTATATTCGTTTGGAAACACCAGATTGTTTTTTGTGAAACGTTGATAAAGTACAGTCAAGCACACGTGCGGTTAGACACTGAAATTGCCAATTTAAGTCTTATGCGCGCGGCATACAAACAGTTCAAAGTCCAAATGCTAACCCAGCCTGATCTTGGTTACAACGGTCTATCATGAATTATATTAAACAATTATTATTAAAATGAATTGCCGTGTGATGCCAGCTTAGAGTAGCATCACATCAATTACATTTGTTGTAGGGTAAAAATGCAAGAAATGGGCAGCTGCCAGGCGGGTATGGCAGAAACTGGCCGAAGGAGAAGGCCCATGTCCGGCAGTGGACTTTCTTTTTTCGTGTTGGACACCGAGTCGTCCAACGACTCCATGAACCCTGGTGTCAGAGTTTTTCAACCGCCTACTACTAGCAGGCCTCTGACATGGTTGTGTAACGACCGCTGTCTAAGTAATCATAGACAGCAACCGGGACCGACGGCTTAACATGCCCTCCGAAGCACGGAACCATTTCTTTTCGGACAATATGGTGGTTCTCCCTACAATGTCCTAACCAGAATGGGAACTAATTCACAAAGTGACAAATATCAACTTTGTGAGTGTCCCACCGAGAATCGAACCCGGAACTTTGCGTCGCAGGCAGTCGCACTACCATTGCGCCGCATCGGCCGCCAGTGGACTGTTGCGGCTATTGATCTTCATTTATTTAATCTTCCGTAGACATATTAAAATCAAATCTATCAAATCGGGGACGTGGTAAAAAAAGATTAGGTCAAGTGAATCCTAAACTGAAGAGCTTGAATGTAGAAGCGGCGACAGAAGTATCTAAGGATCGTAGTAAGTGGAAGGAAGTAGTCGCTGCCTACCCCTGCAGGAAACAGGCGTGATTTATGTACGTATGTTTATACACATATAAATCTTTGATCGACAAACACATTACAAGATAAACGGGATTTACAATTTCTTGTCAGATAAAATTATCAAGCCATCTCAATTACGTAACAATTATAAAATATCCAGGCATTATAAAAGGCATTGTAAAACGTAAATATTTTATATGGCCAAGCTTTAAGTGCACTCCCAACTGCACCAAAGTCGTATTACTTGTAAAATATTCCATTGCACATATAGCCTTTGAAGATTCTCAGGATAGAAAAACAATTATATTCAATCTGTTTAGCCATGCCGTGTGATGCCGGCTTAGAATAGCATCACCCCATTTCTTACCCTTGGGAGTCGTAAGAAGCGACTAAGGGACTCGAGGGTGTGTATTGCAATTTTAGGCGATGGGCTGATAACCTATCACTATGGCGATGCACAATTTTCCGAATGACCCTCAAATATTTGTCAGACGTGGCGTAAATGTCCGTTTTGCGGATGTTTGCGCTCTGCCTACCCCGCAAGGGATTATAGGCGTGATATGTGTATGTGTGTGTGTGTGTATGTTAAACCAATAAGGTCTAATTGGTATCTTGCTGAGATCTCAGCGTGCGGTGGTCCTACTTATACAAATCGGTTTTTTCTAATATTTTATCTCTTCCCACGAAAATATACACGAATTATTAGGAAACTTTTTGAACCATACAAATGCTATTATTATATAAATATGTTATAGAGTTAGCAGCATGGAAATCTACCAACAAAGTTGTGTGCATTCTAAAATACTCATTTTTGTAACGGAACGGCCTTAATACAAGGCACATTTTAAAATCGCCTAAAACGAAGAGCAGGTAAATAAGGTTCAAATCCTGCCCGCGCTTTAAAATTAGTTAAAGTTTTTCAAAAATTGTATACCTAACACGGGAAGTGTTTTAAAATTTGGTATTCAATTTATCGCAGGTTTTCATCGCTTAGACTACATTCAATCTGTAAAGAATGAATTAGTCACTGGGTATTAGTTGCAAAACGTAGATGTAGATGGAGCCATGCGACGCGTTATTGGCATCAAGATACACTTGCAAAATTCGCGGGCAAGGGATGAGCCGCGGTAGCCCAGATGGAAGAGGCGTCGCTATTGGTGATGTCGAAAGTCGCAATCCTTCCTGCGCTTGAAAATTTTGCAAGTAAAAAAAGGAATAAATAAAATTGATAATATTGTTGCAAACGGGAGCACACCGGTTCGGATGCGCTGCGCTTGCGCAGGCGTCGCGGGCGAAAGTAGCCGGGGGCGCAGTGAAAGTGTCTGCCGGGCCGTCGGCGGCTGGCGGCTGGCGGCTGGCGGCCGGTCGACATGCGGAAGAACGGCTTTCAAACCTTGCCAGCAACGTAAGCTGTCTTACTTGTACTGGAAGACGACAAACAATGGTTTTTAAGAGCCACTGCAGTTTCAAGACAGAAAGGAATGGTACATTCCTTTCTATTGTCACCAGGTACGAGTATATCAAGTGAGAATGTTCTCAAAATAAACTTACCTGGGAATATTCATTTAAAATGCTTAACTTTTTTAAACTATAATACTGTATGTATGTATATGGTTTTCCCGAGACAATCCCAGAAATTTAGGAACTACTTGGGGGTAACAATACCATAAGAAGAAGAATTCAAACCATAAGTGACTATAAATTAACAAGATGTATATTCATTGTTTATTTCTAGTGAGGTTTATCATAGATCACGCATATGAATATCCCTTGCGGGGTAGGCAGAGATAAATAGGCCGTAAAAAACTAACATATACGCCACATCTGACAAACATTAAAAGGTTAATCAAATTGATGTAAAAATAAATATAATAAAACCTATATTTATTAATGCAGCATACATTACCTCTACAGTCCACTACCGGACTTGGACATCCCCCTATTGGGGGGATATTGCCATCATCTCACTAAGCTTGGCATGCGGATTGGCGAGCGCAGTGAAATATATTGCTTTGAGAGGGAACAAAGCTGCCTGAATGAATTTATCCCTCAGTCACTTTATATTGTGTGCCGTGTGATGCCGGCTTAGAATAGCATCACCCCATTTCTTTCCCATGGGTGTCGTAAGAAGCGACTAAGGGACTCGAGGGTGTGTATTGCAAATTTAGGCGATGGGCTGACAATCTGTCACTATGGTGATACAATATTCCGTCCAAATCACCCTCAAATATTTGTCAGACGTGGCGTAAATGTCCGTTTTTACAGCGGTTTACGCTCTGCCTACCCCGTAAGGGATTATAGGCGTGATATGTATGTATGTATGTATGTCACTTTATACGACACCCACAGGTAGTATTGGGGTGATGCTATTCTACACTTGAGCATTAAAACCTAATAAATTGACAATCCTGCACATAGCCTGTGCATAGCGTAAAGTCCAAATAACTTTATAATTTTGCAACCAAACTATCTAATCTACAACAAAAACATGCCCTTTCAGATCCAGACCACACAATAAAAGTATGGCCATTACAAGTGCTAACACTATGGCAGAGAGTTCAATTACCTTTGTTGATGTTTCTTTTAGTATGAAACGGACAGCTGTCAAGTATGGCTTATTGGGAAGACATTACTATAGCCATTGCTACTGCGAATGGGAGTAAAAAATACTTAACAAGGTACAAGGTTCTGTTCAGCCTAGTCTTGCTATGTGTGTCTATGATTTTGTCTGTATTTACAGTGTGTTTTGAAAAGTTTTCTCTTTGCGTGCAGGGTTAGCTTAAAGTGATAAGTTGGAATATGCTTATTTTTTATAAATAAACATCCTGAACAATTCACACAGCGCCATCTAGTCCCAAACTAAGCAAAACTTGTACTATGGGAACTAGATAGCTGATATTAACCAATATATCTCTAAAAGATGTCCTGCATTTCTGCAGGGCAACAAGAAGATTCGAGGAGGTGACGCTGCCGGAGCACCAGTGAACCCAGTGCCCCAAACCTGGGAATTGGGTGGAATGGTTCCCGCCTAGTGGAGCTGATCACCCGTCTGCGAGCTCCGCAGACGTCCCAACCCAAGGAAGAAGAAGATAGCTGATATTAATACATATCGACGGGGAAGTGCTGACTACTCCTAACTTACAAAAACCAAATTTTACAGGAGGCAAAAAAAACTGTTTTTTATTTTTCTTAGAGGATAAAAAGAAAAAGCTTGAATGGCAATTTTATACTTAAATGGTCCCGTTCCGCAAGGAATAATCAAAATTAGCTTGGAATGAGTAATTAGCGAGATATATCATGAATCTGGTGTGGATGAAAATTTGAAGATAGGAATAATTTCCACACTTCAAAAAAGTAACAGAAATCATTGAAAATTATTGTTTCTCCCTAAGTTTTCAATCATATTCGGCGATAATACAACAAAGGAATATAAAAAACACAAAAAATTTACGAAATTGATCAAAACAGGCATTTTTTTTGAAGATAGGAGTTATTCCCTTTCTATATCGCAATATCAGTTACGATAGAAGTTATTTTCAAAATGTGACACTGTTGATAATTTTTATAAATCAATGTTTAATCACAATTTAATTATCTTATTTTAAGAAAGTACCCGTATGGTATCAAGTAAGTATTCTTGTGTATGTCACGCACTGCTGGGGCGAAGCCATTGACAAAAACGGCGAAGCACTTGCCGTTTCACTCGATATCTCGAAGGCCTTTGATAGGATTTGGCATGCAAGTCTGCTCAGCAAGCTTCCTGCTTATGGCATCCCAGCTGATTTTTGAACTTGGATTTTAGACTTTCTTAGTGAACGGTCCATCAGAGTAGTCGTTGACGGCTGCTCCTCTGACCTTATTCTCTCTACAACTCTTTTCCTGCTGCACATCAATGACCTCCTTCAGCATGGTATTTTTGGATACGCAGATGATAGTACCGTTTCAGAGAGATACTTGACAGGTGCAAGAACCAGTGGGGATGAAATACGTTCGTTAAGAAAGGCCATGGTAGAGCGAACAGATCTGACCTTAAGTCTTGTCTCCCAATGGGGCGACGACAATTTGGTCTCATTCAACGCCACCAAAACAGAGGCGTGCCTTTTCACTGCAAAAAGGAGTCCTTTCGACTGGACGCCTACTTTTCGGGGTACATCTGTCCCTGTCACTGCCAGGCTTGAGCTTTTAGGCATGGAGATGACATCAAATCTAAACTTCGGCGCGACCATCGAGTACAAGGCTCAAACGGCGGTTAAGAAGCTGGGCATCCTGAATAGAGTGAAGCGCTACTTTACGCCTGGACAGCTTTTAACTCTTTACAAAGCACAAGTCCGATCCTGCATGGAGTATTGCAGTCACCTTTGGGATGGCTCAGCCAAATACCAACTTGCCGCTCTTGACTCGGTGGAACGCAGGGCCAAGAGGCTCGTAGGCGACAAAAAACTGGTGGACACCAAGCTACATAGCCTGGCACATCGCCGCAAGGTTGCCTGCTTGTCGGTTTTTTAAAGATTGTACTTCGGAGAGTGTGCTCAAGAGCTTCACGACCTTGTTTCACCAGCTCCCTTCTACCATCGGACATCCGGACGCACCGCCGGATACCATCCATACCTGGTTGCCATTCCACCAATTCGGACTAAGCGCTTCCAGTCATCATTTATAATGCGCACTGCTAAAGAGTGGAACTCACTACCTGCGTCTGTGTTTTCAAACGCATGCAACCCTAATATCTTCAAAGTAAGAGTGAACAGGCTTCTTCTGAGTGAGCTCGCTCCATCTTAGACCCTGTCTCTGTCCTATGACCTAGACTAGAGTCAAGAGCAAACCCATCCTTAATAAAAAAATAAAAATAAAATAAGTAGGTATCTACTCTGGTAACTCTTATGAAATGAGCATTATATTCCTGTCAAAAACTTCCCAAAAACATAGGTTTTGTGGAATAGACACACTTAAAACCTCTAAGTTTAGGGATTTTATATAAGTGATTTTAGATTTAGCATTAGAAACTTAAAATGATTAAAACGTAGAATCGGGACTAGTGACTCTTAAAACTCTCCTTTAGATTAAAAACAATTAATTTAAAACAATTAAAAACGTTGCAAACAGATTAAAACACCGCATCCTGTCCCTTTACACTACGAGAAACGCACCGTTTTTGTCTCGCTCACATGAAGATAGAATATATTTGCTCAAAGTTTTGTATAAAACGAAGTTAGGAGATGTTTCCATTAACAAGTTAGAATGTATTTCCTGTCAAAATTTAACAGATTGTCTGGACCTGAATATAGGAGATATTTCTTCGGTACAGAACTAAGTCAATTTTGCGAATTTCAACTTTATTGCTATCACAGTAGATGCGAAATTAAATTCTCTATCAAACTGCATTCATAAGTCATTTTCAGAAAAAATTTAAGTTAGGAGTTGTCAGCACTTCCCCCCGTCGATATATACTTTTGTATATTGTGTTGTTTTTTTTTTTTTATTTCAATGTAAGTTATAATCATTAATGAGAGCAATAAATTGTTTCTGTCTGTTTGTCTTGCTCCCAAGGCAGTTAGATGGCCAACTCACACATAACTATTTTTATTTACACCATTTCTTAACAGTTATAAAAAAATGGTTTCATACTTTGGAGGGCATGATGGTTATCGGTCTAAGTTGCTGTATATGATTACTTAGACGGCAGTCATTACACAACCATGTCAGAGGCCTACTACTACTAGTAGGTGATTGAAAAACTCTGACACCAGGGTTCATCGGATTGTTGGACTCCAATAGAAGTGTTGTAGGTTTTTGGACCCCAAGAACATAAACATATGCACACAAGCAAATAATAAAAAAAGAAAGAGAAGTCTCTATAAAACTTGCATAGTTCTTAGAGAGGATAAACTGTTTCAAGAAAAATGGAAGTCTTACAATTGTACCACAAAATCAAGAAATTATAATGCTCATCTAAAATAGCTTAACTAAATACACAATTAACTATGTCTAATTAAATATAATGATAGTACTAATAATCTCTTTCTAAGTAGTATATTGAAGCTAGTTAGATACTCCACAAGTTAAGCTAAGAACACACAACGGTGACAAAGATAAATTTAAAACCTGTTCCTAAAAATAAAGAAAACAAAACAAGCCATTCCAACCAGATATTCTGGTTTCTTTGACAAGCTTTTCTATGGCAGTCCTATTAGCATCTAAATGATAAACCTACCTCTGTGAAAAAGATGTCTAATAATGACAGATTATGTGCTTTATTATTCATTAAATAAGACGTACCTCAGTCTTTGGAAACTTGGATTGTTACCTATTATAAATATAAATCTTATAATAGGCTTACAACTAACTGATGAAATCAAGAGAACATGTCCTATGGTGCCCTAGGGGAGGCCTGCGTCCAGCAGTGGACTGCAATAGGCTGATGTATATGTATGGAAAATAGGTTTCTGTCCTACCAGTCAATCAAACTACTTTTTTAAACACTTATTTGTATGAAAAACTAATGTTGTCATATCACCATATCCAATTCAAGATTTTGTCAAAATAGAAACTTCTAAATTGTTTCTGTATAACAAATCTCATCTTACTTAATACAATGAATGAGAACTGGTCAACTTTTGGACACTGATTTTAAACACCTTAGGATCATATTATTTTATTAATTACCTACACAACCCTATTGCAGTGCAACACATAAATAAGGAAAAACGGAGTGTGCTTGACTCTTAGAATAATTAAACACTTAATAGGTATATAGCTAGGTATAAACACAATTCTTATCACTCAGCAGGCAAAGAAAACAAGTCATTTACAGTGATCAACTATGAGCTATTCAACTATAAGTGGCTGGCAATATCTTAATTTAATATTTTATTACCTACCTGTCGAGTGTCGACGACGCAGCCTATACGAGCCAGCATGGCTCACATACACCTGGCACAGCAAACAAACATCCAACAATTCCGCACCAACAAAGTTGGCTTACAACACTAAGTACACTACACACATTACACCCAGGCAAAGGAATTCAAGCCTCTTAAAACCACAAAACACCACTTTTCACTTCAATCACCACCGAAAACTATCCGCGTTGATATTTTCCCACTCAACGTACACAAATAAAACACCTCCGTGGAAACTACTTGCGAAACGATATGTCAATCTACGTCAAATTATCTCGGGAAAAACGCGAAACTACACGTATTTTACATTACTTTTCTACGCAGAAATGAAACGAGATACATCTAGATGTTGTAAGTACGTTAAAGTGTAATAGTTACCAATTTATTACGGTAATTTATCCTAAAAATCCGCGGCCCGCGATAGACAACATTTCACTCCGCGATTTTTTCGGAAACTGGAAAACGGACAAATTGCCAACAACAAAAATGCTCAGCTGTCAAATAACAGCTGACAGATAAAGTGATAACATGTACAAATGTAAAATTCTGCAGATCCTTATGTGATATATTCCACTTTATTCTTCTTTCGGAACCAGGCGCGGATCCATGGTTTGGCTTAGGGGGGGCCATTTCGAGTACCTGCCCGTATTATATATCTTTTTTTATTTTATTATAACGTGTAAAAAGAAAAAGAAGATTTTACCTATATTGCGAGTGAAGCGAGCCCGACTTTTCATTTTAAAACTGGTGTGGTGCGTAGTGCGACCAGCACTAAGGATGATCGAGAGAGGCACCCCATTAACACAAAACGGATTGCGAGCCCAACTTTTCACGTTAAAACTTTACGATGTATTGCGAGCAGCACTAAGAGAGAGTGAGGGAGGCACCACACCAACACAATACAAATTGCAAGCGAAGACAGCTCGACTTTTCACCTTAAAACTAGTGTAATGCGAGCAAATCATAGTTCTCTTTATGTCAAAACAATATATTATTAGCTTGATTTTGTAGTGTGAGAGTCAATGCCCCCCATTATAACCCCCTCCCCCCCTTGTATTTTGTATCCGCTATCTGTTTCAAAACCATGCAGTTTGAATTAATAGAAATTGCAAGAATTTACTCTGGTAAGCAATAAACAAATGGTGAGCTAAAATTCTTATATGGACAGAAACTCGTGGTCGGCAATTATTCTTAATCAGCCAGTAATTTATCACATTTTAAACAGCAGTAATATTTGGTGTTCTGGTCGATTCTGGAGGATCGACGCTCGCTCCACTGAGCTGGCTAGACTAGACTTGTGCTAAAGTTCTAACATTTCTTAACCTCTTTCTTGACTCCTAAGTAGCTTCTATGTAGTCATGGACTTACATGGTTCATATTATGGTCCCCGTCACGTACGCTACACAGCTATTTATGTTGTAAAAG
The DNA here is from genome assembly GCA_027580185.1 of Tuta absoluta. NCBI lineage: Eukaryota > Metazoa > Arthropoda > Insecta > Lepidoptera > Gelechiidae > Tuta > Tuta absoluta. Next base: position 3,922,391 of record JAQAHW010000023.1, on the reverse strand, counting down.
AAAAAGTATTCAGAAAGTATCAAAAATCATCGTAGATAGGGTTAAGCATTTGGGGGGGGGGGGGGGGGGGCACCTTTACTAGGTAGTTTAGTTCTTTTACGTTTTGTGTCTCGAGATGTTACTAGAACGCAAATTTTATTACCTTGCGTGGCTAGTTGAGATCCCCAGATATTTAACGCCATCTCATCATCATTAGCCTCACACGTCTGTGACAGACGATTTAATCAGTGTCTGAGGCAGGACTTTTCATGGCTGTATAAGCCGATACGGAGTGTCCTCTCCACAGACACTGCGTTGCCTGGGACGCAAGTATGGAACACGCAGGGCTGCCCAGGACCTGCGCCACCCTCTCGGCCTTCCTGGCTGGATCCGCAGGAACGACTAGTCGATACATGCGGAGCCAGGTCGGCGCAGGAGTCTGCCGCGCGGTAGATCTCTGTCACACCACACGCGTCTGACGGAGACCCCGTTCCGGGTTTAATTGTGGAGTTTGCCTCTCCAGGACCGTTGTGCTTGGGTCGGATTTATCCCTCGGTCGCTTCTTACGACCCCCACGGGAAGAGATGGGGTAGTGCTATTCTACTCTGCCGGCACCACATGGCTATCTATTGGAGTAACAATGCGTAGCTTTTTTTTCTGTAAGTATAAAATTCCTTATTTACTTCGCATTCCAAATGATTATTTTACTGACTAAATGATTTTTAGGCTGCTTTATTTCACGGGAAAACTTGTCTTGACTTTGTGTGAAAAAATTTAACCAGTCAACTAGGTGTGTGGTTGAATGGCGTTGTTTGATAAAAGAGATAACTATGCAGTTGAACAGCGTTTTTAACCAGTTGACTGACTGCGACATCTATATCGATATCTTTACTAGTATTTTAAACTGATTATCATTATTTTTATTATTTCATGGTGGCAAGGCCACTGGTGCCACAAGTCTTTGACAGAATCGTATTTTGCTATTTAAGTAAGGTCAGTTTTGTTATAGTATAGTATGTGGCATTACGTTGAGGGAGAGTCCACACACAACACAGAGGACCCAATCTCACGACTAGGGGATGTGTTGCACAGTTTGTGTGGCATCAGAAAGGTAATAGCAAAATTTCTGGGCCACGTGGTGATCCTATCGTTACTATTACACACACAATGTCATATATATGCCTTAATTATAATTTATTATTAAATGTTCAGAATATTTGGGGTGGCGGCTAAGGGACGGAGGTGGCGATCCCCGCGCCGGATCTTTCCTGCAGCCAGCGTAATAGGAAAATTTGCACCGGGAACGTCTAGGGGAGGATTATTCAATTGACGTGGATTCTCTCCTGAGTATTGTTTTTTTTATAGGTGTATTAAAAAAAGTTCTAAAAATTACTAAAGTTTGTTGCTTAAAACACTTTCCGATTTTTATCATTAAACAAAGAAAAAAATTCAAATAAAGAAAAACAAATTTATAACCAATTCACAACCGCTATTACGAAATATCAAAGAAGGAACCAAACATTCTCAGAATTCATGTCTCAAGTGAAAACCGCCGAAGTTTAAGATTTTTTTCAGTTCTGGCAACTCAATTTCGTCTATGGTTTTTGGTAGAACTATCGTTTCAAGTCTCGATTCTTGTCTATGATACTGATATGTAAACGTAGTAATAAGGTCTGCTAATAGATGGCGCTTATAATAATTTTATCAAATCTTTTGGTTTGATCGCGCGCTTTTATTTCTACCAAACTTCATTATTTTTGTGTGGCAGAAAAATGAAAAAAGCCGCTTGTTCTATTAGATCCTCTTTGGAAAAAACGTTGTGTTGATTGTGACTTGATTGTCCACCTTGTCCATCATATATTCTCTTGGCTTGTCCATTTTTGTCGGAATGACAAATACAACTGAAGGAATTTCAAATAAAACTGTAGGTAGGAATGACAAATAAAACTAAAGTTGAAACTTATTCATATAATATTTTTAATCAATCACAGCTATACGTATCAATACTAAAACAACATATTTAAGACATGAAGGCCAGGTCTTGATTGCCACAGCTATGATTCAATAGAAGGCATAGAAACATGTTCCATTTACCTTAAATTATTGCTTGCTCTAATTATTACAAGATAGAGACTCCAAATTTAAAACTACCTACATATACAAAATGGAAACTATTATAACTAAACTATTCCTAGGTACACATAATTCACTCCAGAGTACAATTATGTAGTCGTCAATGTTAATTAGAACCTCAGTTAACCTGAACTGTACAAAATGAAAATTAAATAATTTAAACTAAAAATTAAATCAATATGCAAAATTCTAAAGAGATCACCCATGAACATAATTAAATAAACAATCAGTCTTACATTTTGTTGAGAAGGAGGATGCTTCCAGGCAAACTGAAAGGTCCTAGACGTGATCTTATGTCAACAGCTCTGACAGCAAAGTAATATTTGTATCCTGCCATAAACTGCGTAAGGGTACAAGCCATCGGTAAAGGCAGAGCTTTGACATCTCCAATTTTTTTCCACAAGGATGTGCTAGCTGGCGCTGAAGTCTCTTGATACGCATACAGCTGATAGCTAGCAATTTCTTCGTAACTATCCTCTTGGTAGCCTTCTATTTTCCATGAAATCACTATTCCGTTCTCAACTTTGGACAGCTTCAAGTCTGGTGCTGGAGGCAGGGCTTTCCAGTTCGGGGGCTGGTATTGTTTCATGGCGTCTGGCAGCGGCGCGGGATGTCGGGAACCCACAACTTTTCTTCCTTGCATATTCTGAGGAGCTCTGACTACAGTTGTGTTAGTGTTGGGACCTCGTGGTCTTGGTCCTGGAGAGAAAAATAAAAGACGGATTATACATTCTGAAACATAATACCATTCGCATCGGATGGAAATATTTGAAACAACTTACCTTGACCTACAGTTTTTAACATGATGGTCTGACCTGGCCTCGTAGTTTGCGCTTGGGGCCCATTTATGCTTATGGGTATGTAAACCTTTCTAGGGCTATTAACTTGTTGCGCGAACTGTTGTCGTGGTGCAAGCAAGTTCTGCTGATTGACCAGTCTAACTGGGGGAGCAGGTGACAACTTAGTGGCTACTTTTGGCGGTGGTTCATCGTCGGTCAAGTCCACCGTCACAGAAGATGACGACTGTGACTGCATTCGGCTATGCGTTCTTTTCTCTGGCTTTAATGCTGGGGAGGTATTCTTGGCACCGTTTTGGACTGCAGTCGGTTTAGGCGTAATATTCGCCTGAGTAACCTGTACAGTCTTTCCAACGTTCATGCCCGCCGGCACTAATCTCGGCACTGGTATTTGATTGTTTACTTGTTTCTGGGGTGTATTCCGCGGACTTTGATTTGGTGTCCGTACATTTCTGTTATTAGCTTGATTATTGTTGGAGTTATTAGGACCAGTACCAGGGCCAGGCATCACTCTTCTGCGACTTTTATCAGTCATAAGAACTTGCATTCCCACAGATCTTGTAATTTTTAATGGAGTTATTGGTTGCTTTCCAGTAGACTTTTTCTGTTCTTCTTGAACCGATTTAAGCACAACTTGAAGATCTCTATTCTGCTTAGTGAGCATCATAGCTTTCTTTTTGTATTCCTCAATGGTTAAAGCCATTGTTTTTAATTTAGTCCTTATTTCATTTAAGTTACTTCTGTCTATTATGCTTTCAACTATTTTCAATATGCAAAATTCTTCAAGATCGTCTCTGGTCATATCGGCAAGGTTTTTTCTATAAGTTTTGAAAAAGTCTGCAGGAATTAGTGGTTTCTGCTTCTCTGGTTTTTCTTGTACCGTTTCGAGAGGTTTCTCCACCTCTGGCTGAGATGCAACATCACCATCCACCATATCCTTTACTTCCGTATCAGCTTTTGTGGAATCTGAAAAATAAAGTGGTCATAAATGAATTTATAATATAAAAACTTATTACAATTTGTTTTCTATCAATTATTAATCATCCAAAACATACCTGTTTTAGCATCAGTCGGCGTTTCAGAAGTCTCATTTTCAGTACATTTAGCAACACTTGGTTCATCCTCAGTTTTAGACTGCAATTCATCAGTTTTCTCAGTACTCGGTTCTGCTGGTATTTTTGCTATTTCTTCTTTGGGGTCCTCATCAATAAGCATGATATCGTCATCATCTGTTAGATTAATTGTTTGTTGTTTTTCAAGAGATTCGGCCAGTTTATTTTCCGGGTCAGTTTTAGGTTCTTCAGTGCTAGATTCATCTTCATCATCAGATAAAATATCCATGGTATTCGACAACTTTATGAGCGGAGTATGACTTTTGACTGGAACTTTATCTGGAGTTTTTTCATTTTCATTCTTTTGCTCTGATATCTGTTTCATGTCTTCGTTTATTTTTGTTTTATCTGTATCTGTTGCGTTATTTTCAGCTTCCAAAACGGTTTCACCAGCCACCTGAACATCGTTAACAGGCGGTTCAAGCGTTTCCTTATTAGTGGTAATTAGTTTTTTTTCAGTAGTTTTGTTTATAAGAGAAACTATATCGTCCTCTTCTTTAGCAAAGGAACTATTTGCAGAGGAATCGCCACTTTTAAGTTCGATCACATCAGAATTATCAGTTCGAATGTCTTTATTTTCAGTTTCTTTCAGAGTACTAACAGAACTTTCATTTGTTTTATCATTGTTGACTTGAACAATATTATTTATGGAAGAGTCGGGTTCATTCATGTCATCATTAATACTGTTTTGGCTCACCTCACGGATTTCATTTATTTCTACAGCATTGTTTTCACTTACAATGAAATTAGTAGTGTCTACCGGTTTTTGAGAGGCTTCGTCTTCTTGAGTTACAACCGAAGTTTGGGTTGTTGTCGATGTATCATCAAGAGGAATTTCTTTTTTTTCAACCGTCACAGTATGTCGATCGATTGTGTTTACATTAGGTTCTTCATCAAGTTCCATATTGGTATGGTCTTTTTTAACCAAATTAGACGCACTGTTGTCTAACTGTCCTTGAAAGTTTCCTATTTCATTTTTATTCGTAAGATTGTTTAAAATGTTTTCCCCGTTAATATTTTCAACAAAAAAAATCTCAGCTGCTGCGGTTGGCTTCACATTTTCGTTTTTCTCTACTTCAATATCAACCATCAAATTGTCAGCAGCATCATCAGTCAAGTTTTGCACTATATTATCCACCATATCACTCATAGACAAACTAACGTCATGTTCAGAAATATTTTCAAATTCATTTGTTTTGATATCATTTTCATCCACATCCATTGCTTCAGATTTATCTTGAGCTGATTTGGTAGTGCCTACTTTCTCGGTACCATCTTCAGCATTTTGATGACTACCATTTTGAGTTTGAACCGGTTTTTCAGACAGTGTTTCAAATGGTTCTTCTATTTTTTTTTCTAGTTCTGCCATTTCCTCATCTAGGGATTGTCGGTCATCAGATACGTTTTGTTCAGCTGTCCCCAAATCAACCTGCGCTTTTTCCTCAACACACGTTTTAAGTTCCTGTTCTACAGGAGCATTCTTTTCAACTGAAGCACTATTAATTGCTGAATTTTCTTTAGATTTAATATCTGCAGATTCTTTTGTTTCTTCTATCGGCAAACTTTCATCAACATGATTTTCTGTGGAATTGAAATTTGAAGCTTCTTTATTTTTTTCAACTGGAAAGCTTTCATCTGCAGGCTTATCACATGGCAGGAAATTATTTGTTTTTATTAATTCACCTTCTATCGAACTTTCATTAACAGGTTTTTCAGCAAGAATATGATAACTAGTCACTTTAGTTTCTGCTGCCGGTAAACTTTTATCCGGAGATTTTTCAACGGGCTCAAAATCTTCAGAGCCTTTAATTCTTTCTGCTGGCAAACATTGTTCCGCGGGGTTTTCTGATGTAAGAACTTCGCTATCTTTAATTGTTACTTCTTTAATTTTTCCATCTTTGAAACTAGCTTCTTGAGGTTTACTTTCAGAAAAATCAGTTCCAGTTTCTTCAGTCTCTGCTGCTGGAGCTAAGTCTCTTATCTCTAACTCATCTAATTGTAAAACTTCCTTTGCTTCTTTATTTTCTTCAGCTGATGAACACTCCAAAGGTTTATGTGCAGCTATAAAGTCTTCAATTTCGTCACTTTTTTCTCTTAGTGATGGTCCTACCAAAGGCTTTTCGGCTGATTTATCGTCTTCGGTTGCTTTATGGCTATCAACGTCGTCACCATTACTCAAAATATTTTCCTTATTTTGAACATTTTGACCAACATCAGTGCCGTTAGTTTCAAGTTTTCCGTTTGCTTCTTCTACGATATCTTTCACATCTCCATTGTGCAGTGGTTTTTCAGTTAATTTTTCTTCGTCGACCGCAGACATTTTTTCATTTATGTTTATATTTGGGTTATCAGTCTCAAAAATCAGTTGCATTGTTTAACATTTCTTTTGAACCATTATTTGAAGACCGATGGCACCTGTAACACAAAAAAAAAACTCAATTAAATTAAAATTGCTATGTAAGTAAGTAAAAGGTACGCGTGTTTTTTTTTATAGCACCCAAAACTAAACATTCAATAACCAACTAGGATTTTGCAACGGTGCCCCAAAGTGCTGAACGACATATATTGTTATTTTTTTAAAGAATTTTTTATGGATAAGGCCAGTGTTTTACAATATTTTTTACCTTACTACAGCAAAGCTTAAAGGAGGGTTACATTTTGTTATTATTAAACAATCATTACAATATACTTTTTGCGTCATGTAGGTATATTTTTTTGATTTAATTATTATTCAACAAACAAGAAATAAAAATGATGTAAGTTTACACGTAGAGGGCCAAACCAAACTCTCTACCAAATCACAAACAAATAGGTATGTATTATTGTCACTGATCCTTCTTTCAAGTTTGTTTTGTTTTGACTTAGTGTGCTTAGTTTTTATTATAGTGCCGACACAGGAACGATTTAAATCGTCATACTTTATGGTTATCTTCAATATTTCTTTTTAATAAGGCTCGTTAAAACGCCATGGCTATTACATATTTAGACAACTATATTTTAGGAAGGTGTAATAAGAAATTGATAAGAAAAATTTAATAGTATGTTAATATTTATTTTAAATTGTGATGTGCGATACACAATATATATTTAACAAAGAATGTATATTCTGTATACATTGTGATGTGCGATACACAATATATATTTAACAATATATATATTGATAAGAAAAATTTAATAGTATTAGGTCCTTACATATGAAATTGGCGTTTTGTATGGGAGGAACAAAGAGTCGATTTTTTTAAATATAGTATATTTATTTAATCTAAGTATGAGCCATTGTAATCTATGCACTTTTGCCATCTCATAGGTAGTTCATTGATCCCTTTACTAAAAAAACCATTCGGACGGGAATCAATAAAATCTTTGAAGGCGATTTGGACTGCCCCATCTGAGTTGAATACTTTCCCTTGCAAGAAGTTATCCAAATTTCTAAAAAAATGGTAATCTGTTGGAGCAAGGTCCGGGGAGTACGGTGGATGCCTTAGACATTCCAATTGAAGCTCTTCTAATTTGCTAGCCGTCTGTTGTGTAGTGTGTGGTCTAGCGTTGTCGTGAAGCAACAGTGGCGTAGAGCGATTGACCAACCTCGGTTGTTTAGCAGCTAGCTTTTCCATCATGGTTTGCAATTGCTGACAGTAGACATCTGCCGTAATCGTCTGGCCAGATTTGAGAAAACTGTAATGAACGACACCGGCGGCGCTAGTCCACCAAACGCTTACAAGTAACTTTTTATTGGTCAATTTTCGCTTGGAGCAGGCTTTGGCTGGCTTGCCAGGGTCCAGCCATTGCGATGAGCGCTTCCGATTATCGTAGAGAATCCACTTTTCATCACAGGTAATGATTCGATTTAAAATCTCGTTATTGTGCCGGTCAAGTAATGTAACGCAGCAGTTGACGCGCGTTTGCCGGTTTGCTTCACTCAATTCGTGAGGAACCCACCTTTCAAGTTTTTTAATCTTTCCAATTTGCTTCAAGTGGATTAAAACAGTTTTATCACTAACACCGAAGCCTGCAGCTAATTCGGACGTGGTTTGCGATGGATCCGCTTCCACAATAGCCTTCAATTCTTCATTATCAACTTGGGTCTCCGGCCGTCCACGGGGCTTGTTTTGCAGGTCGAAATTTCCAGTACGAAAACGTTGGAACCAAAAACGCACTGTGTTTTCTTTTGCGACACAACCGCCATACACATCATTAACCCTTCGAGCCGTTTCCGCAGCACTGGTGCCACGGTGGAACTCATCCACACTAATATTATAAATGCGAAAGTAACTCTGTCTGTCTGTCTGTCTGTCTGCTACGCTTTCACGGCCAAACTGCTGAACCGATCTTCATGAAACTTGGCACAGAGATTGTTAGCATACCGAGAACGGACATAGGCTACTTTTTATCACCATTCGAGGGTCTGGAGTATAGATGTAGACCACCAGGTGTACCATCAAGAGCCCAGCTAAACTATTAGAGATACATGCATGGTTCCAAATCAAAAGTTGTTCAGTATGATGGGCCGCTTCTTTTCACAAGGACATTGGGGATCTGGAGTACCTCATGTAGACCACCAGGTGTAACACCAGGAGCCCAGCTAAACTATTAGAGATACAGGCATGGTTCCAAAACAAAAGTTGTTCAGTATGATGGGCCGCTTCTTTTCACAAGGACATTGGGGATTTGGAGTACCTTATGTAGACCACCAGGTGTACCACCAGCAGCCCAGCTAAACTATTAGAGATACAGGCATGGTTCCAAAACAAAAGTTGTCCAGTATGATGGGCTGCTTCTTTTCACAAGGACTTTGGGACTCTGGAGTACCTTATTTAGACCACCAGGTGTACCATCAGGAGCCCAGCTAAACTATTAGAGATACAGGCATGGTTCCCAAACAAAAGTTGTTCAGTATGATGGGCCGCTTCTTTTCACAAGGACATTGGGGCTCTGGAGTACCTTATGTAGACCACCAGGTGTACCATCAGGAGCCCACGTAAACTATTAGAGATACAGAAATGGTTTAAAAACAAAAGTTGTTCAGTATGATGGGCTACTTTATCTACACAAGGACATTGGGGATTTGGAGTAACTTATGTAGACCACCAGGTGTACCATCAGGAGCACAGCTAAACTGTTAGAGATACTGGCATGGTTCTAAAACAAAAGTTGTTCAGTATGATGGGCCGCTTCTTTTTACAAGAACATTGAGGATCTGGAGTACCTTATGTAGACCACCAGGTCTACCATCAGGAGTCCACCTAAACTATTGGAGATACAGAAATGGTTCCAGAACAAAAGTTGTTCAGTATGATGGGAATAAGTTGAGAAAGGACATTGCCTACTTTTTACCGAAGACAGAAAAACAAGCAAATTTTGAATTGTCCCTTTAAAAACAGAAGCAAGCAAGTCATCTATAACTTTTTAAGCACTCGCGATCACTTTCACTTATTTTAAGTATTAGACCGGGTCTATCGCGATAGTATTTAGGTAAATATTAGTAATATACCTGTGTCCCGACGTTTCAATACAGTTTCATGTATTGTGGTCGCGTATTGACTTACTAATATTGACCTAAATACTATCGCGATAGACCCGGTCTAATACTTAAAATGAGTGAAAGAAAGTGATATTTAAACAGTACTGATAAAAACTGTTCTAATATCACTGTCACACTTACTATAAATACACATACCTACTTTAGAACTTCTGCCTAAAAAAACTATCTTACGCGGACGAAGTCGCGGGTAAAAGCTAGTACTTCAATATTTTAATCTTGGCATCAAATATCGCTCGCTATAAAATTTGTATGACCATCACTCACGACGAGGATAACGTATATTTTCATTTAATTTAGGTATAAAGTGTTATAGTATAATCAAATCACCGTCTGTGACGCCCTTTATGGCAACCACAGACAAGCGCTATAATGTAAGCTATACTTACAGTACCTATAGCTCGATAAAAAATGCTATAATAATGTACATAGCCAGCAACGTGCCGTTTCCGATAACATTGGGCATATTCCCGGAAACTTTTCCGGGCATGGGGAATATTTCCCGGAAATATTGAAAATAAAATTATTATTCTTATTTCAGTCTAGAGTGGCCCACTTCTGGGCAAAGGCCTCCCCTCTCTTTCCAGGCTTTCCGGTCTGCGGCGGTTTCGGATCAGTTGGGGTCATAATCGACTAGGTCATCCCGCCAGCGTTTTTTAGGTCTCCCTCGCCGGCGATATTCTTTCGGGACAAATTGATAAATAAATAATCCCATGCATTTTGTTTTATAAATCACCAATATTCTTTCATTCCTTCCTTTCATAGGTATATATTTGATTATTTGTTTATTTTTTTCATTACAAAATCCATTATTATTTACAGTATTTGACAAAATGCAATTATTTTAGTATTAGTGCATTTTGACTAGTGAATGTTTGCTTTGGCTCGTGATTATATACCACTTTGTCCAAGAAACTTAGGTCGATACATTAAAACAAATATAAAAATAAAACTTGGAAATTTACTGGGGATTCCAGTAAGTAACTAAACTGGGAACAGCACATTGTCAGGTACAGCGCATCAACGTGAGATAGCGCTCTGTATCGGAAATGAAAATGAAATTACTTTATTCAAAATTCAAATTTGACGTCATGATTCGTTATTTAAAAAAAAAAGTATAACACAATTTTCTTTTTTTTAATAACGGTTTTGTATTGTCCTGATAGAAAACCGGCTCGGACGGGATAAAAAAATAAAAATAAAGGATGTCCAATGTTGAGGATCAAAGGATTATCATCAGCATCAAACCTGTACCTATCATAAAACAAGTAAGTAAGTAAGTAAAAACACTTTATTGCACAAAATAAAAAACAAAAATATCAGGAAAAATTATTGCTAACATGCGCAAAGGCGGCCTTATCGCTACAAGCGATCTCTTCCAGACAACCTTTGGGTGGAGGAGAGAGTATTGAAAAACAGAGCAGTGCGAGAGATATATATACAAGATACCTTTTGCGTTTGTTCTTTTATTATTAAAGAGGTGGTGCTTTATATATTGCTAATAATATCTGAGATTAAACCTATTTCATGCACTGTTTCTTTCCAAAGTGGTTTAACGGTCCACAGTTTAATGCCTTACATGAGAAGTTCACAACATTCCTACATAAAGAACCCTCAGAGTAACAAGAATGTCAAAAACCCAGACTATCTCGCACCAAAAACCCCAAATAATCTGACCCTGTTAACCTCATATCTATTCGTCCCCGATTCCTAGCGAAGAGCGACATCTAGCGCAGCAACACGAAACGACGGCGGAAGCTAGCGTAGCGAGCCGAGCAAGAGAGCGCAGCGCAGCTCGTGACAAGAAAAACTAACAAGAGCTTAGGTACTAGGTATCTTCTCAAAAGCAAACAATGATTCAACAAATAGGTCCGTTGCCTAAATCTGGAAAATATACGAGAGCTGTTGCATCTTCTTCTTAAATATATACAAACTATTTGTTAGAAAAACATGAAATAACATCATTAAAAAAAAGGTACAAAATTATAAATAAAAACATTACCGGCGGCGGGAGTTTGGTATACGAAATACAAACTACCAACGTGGACATGATTACCTCGAAACAGACACGCGGGCTTATCCACGTTGATAAAGCGCTCACTAAAACAGACGACATCAAAAAAAGATTCTTATTAAAATACTTATTCCTTCATCTGGGATTGGAACTGAATGAATAAGCCGATATTAAGAGATATAGCATTGAAGTTTCGAGGTATGGTCTAGCCCTCGGTATCACGAAAATGTACTCGATGATAGAAAATAAAACAAATAGGTAGGTATTTTTGGGTTACAAATAGATAAAGAAATAAAAATGTTGCTTTGAGATATAGATCAGACAGAAGTTATACAATACTGGAAACTTGTAGACGGAGGAAAGCCATCTATCAACCAAAACGTAATAACGTATGATTTACATAATTGTCATCTATGTACGTTAATCGTTCGATAAATGAACTAAATTGTGATTCAGAATTTCAAAATGGCGATGGCTGCTCAGTTCCGCTGTGTGGAATACCGGAATAAATTCCCCACTCTTCAAAACACCAGCGCCCTGATCAAGCCGCGGTACGGAGCGGTAAAGATCTGCCATCACACGGAACAGAAGGGGGCTTCGCGTTGGGGCGAAAGAGACGGAAAGAGGTTGTCAGCTCCGCAAAGAATGGAACGAGCGTGGTGAATGTGGATCTTGCCAAGATGACGCTATCGTATCGAGCGAGCAGAACGCCAGAGTATGGTTTGCAGGGTTTGCTGATGTTTTGATAGCTCATAGAAGTAGGCCATCATCACCGTAAAAGTTTAAACTCAAAGCAAGAGGTTACTGACTTGATGCGGTTACGGTGATGGTTATCGTATCATCAAATCACACCTACTTGAGCCTGACACGATGTTTGAACCAATTTGCTAATATGCCTAAACAAAGACAAACAAAGAATAAACAATAATTTTTCAGATATAACGGAAAATCTATGATTCAAAAACCGGTTTCAAAAAAACTCCCAGGTAGGTAGGCAATATGCGTATTGTATTGGATGCTAAACAATATCTAATGATGTCATGTCAAAAGCTAGGAAAAACAGCATACTGAACTGACTAATCGAATAACGGCATTAGTAGAATTCTACTCAGTCCCAGAACAAAGTTTTCTATTCTGGCTGACATTCTAGTTGCTTATGCCAATAAAAATGTATAGGGAAGAACGTTTTTTTGCGCGAAATGTTAATCTGATTTTGTCCTAGCGACGAAGTCAGATTTCTCAATTTCTTCTACACTCCAAAAGCAAAATTACCTTTGCTACTTCCAAGTAAATTTCTGCTTGATTTAGTCCAACTGACAAAGTTAGATATCTCCTTAAAGCTAAATTTCTTTGCTAATTTCAGTTTTTTTTTAATTGATTGATAGGAAAATATTTATTTAAGTAATGTTTAATTATTAGTAGTGACGAAATTCGGGCATTTTTTATTTCTACTAAGTATTATTTTTATCAATTCTTGCGCAGACAGACACGAATCGAGCGGACAACGAACCAGTCTAACCAAGTCAGTTAGTAACACTCGTATAATCATGTCATAGTAAATGAATACTTATTGCTTGGTAATAGAATCGTTATTCAAGAATCCGTTTTTTAAAGTGTAATTTTTAGGCCAGAGCTAAGACTCATAGACATGACCATAGACATAGACCTTTATCATCATCAACTTATCAATGGACAAATAAAAGATAAAGGAAATGTTTTCATATCAAGAAAGACTAACGAGGAATAGTGAAACCAATACCAATTTACCTAGATGCTATTACAAAAACTACCTACAAATGAAAAAAAGGAAACACATGCATGACTACTAGAAAAAAACCAACATCAAGCATAATGTTCATTGTAAAACAATAGTTAAAACAAAACAAAGTTATTATTAAAACAAGTCGGTAGGTATCTTACCTACGATGACGTCACGAGGCCGCAGAAGAAGAACGATAGAGAAGGTAGAAAATATACCGATACGAGTGCTCTGTTTCGCGGCCGGATCGGCACTGAATCAAGCAGAAAGAGAGAGAAGAAAATGGCCGCCACAAAATGGCGGCCGAACGACACTAGAAACCCGAGTGCGATGCTCAGAGTAGGTGAAAACTCAGAGGCGAACGAGAACGACTTGCTTACTTCGAATAACCGATAAGCGACCGAGAGAAGGGGACGAACGACCGCTAGGACGTAGAGCGCGTATGGCGCGAGATCGCGACGCACGAATTTAAACTGCGCATGTTGGCTAACGCTTCTGTTTTGCTCAGTACTCTGTGTATTTTGTACGCACTAAAGCAAGAGCGAGGTCATGTTTTCGAAGCGCAGATGTTCGTTCTTCTGTCTTCTACTTCTTTATGCGTAATTTTGGCTATCTTTGGTCGATATAATTTTTTTATTTATTGAATACTTAACTTAGCGATAATAGGCTTAGATACCTAGATAGGTTTCCGAGCGATATCGGTAGTTCTTCTACTAAAATTGTGTTATCATATAACATTACATATTTAGTACAATAAAATTAGGCATTATTAAGAAATAATAATAACCGATTTTATTGATTGCAAGAAAAGACCACGCATTCGCAATTAATGCAGATAATAATAATAAAATAACACTCGGTGCACGCCATGTTGCCGTTCTTACAACAGTACAGCAGTCGATGATTATTTATTTTATTCAATATTGCTAAGTAAATATAGATTTTTTAATAAGTACTTTCAGATGTGGTACGATTCCAAATAATACAATAGAACTTTTTTTGAGTTATTTACATTTAGTATTTTCCAGTCAAATATTCTAAAAAACCACTAAAAAGGTCAAAAACAAGCATTATTAAGAATAAGCGACGTTGCCGTTCTTACAAAAACGTTCCGGCCATGACGGGTGGGTCGACCGCCGAGCACTGCCGAGGGCGTCCGAAGGCGTCCGAACAATAAAAAATGTAATCTCAAAAATAGAAACAAATAATTTTTGCAGTAGGTATTTTGAAGGAACAATAGCAAAACAACATTAAGTACGACCTAAGGCAGATAGCTTTAAGTTAATTCTGGAAAAAACTCAATATTAATCTGACTACGTCTGACGCCTTTGAAGATGTTTCAAGTTGCTGACAGAGTCATCGATTTCATTTACCTACTTACTTGAAGACTCGTAATCGCTGAGTTTACGGTCAAAATTAACTATTAGTTTTAATAACTACAACCATACACACATCTACAAAATGTGACATTAAATATAAGAAAATAGGTGCAACAAGTCGAACTGCATAGTTAGGTACTTCTGTTCCATAGTGCCAACCAAAATACTGTAGTAGGCTCAATAAGTAGGTACATCTGAGATCAGTAACAAAATCATCAAAATAAGTTCTCATGCATACTGACAGATGTTTAAATAAAACCTAAAACAGTAGGTAAGTAAATAGTTATATTTTAACATAACATGACGATAGAAAAGGAGTAAAAAGCAGAACACTTTTCCGGTGATCTAACGTCCCGACAAAAGCAGAACAAAACCCTCCTAATCTAACCTAACTTGACAAACCTTATTTACAAGAGCAACTCCAAGCTATGCTCGAAACCAAACTTATCGACTCGCCATCCCGTCCCTAATATTCGTGCGACAAGGTTGTGCAGCGCGGAATACATTTCTCGTTCTTACGGAGCTGTTTCAATGAAAGATACAACACTGAACCAAGCGTGCAGTGGACGTCGTTTTAAATGCAAATAATGAAAGTATCATCCGTATGTGGAAGACGACGTGGTTTACAATAGAACAGAGAATCAGGCCCCTGTTTAATAAAGCTGACAATCCGACATAATTGTCAAAAACCTACAAAGTTGTCGCATTGTCATGGTAAACTCGTTTAATAAAAATGACAATTATGTCACAAATCGACAGGTAAAGTATTGACAAATTGTCGCAATTGTAAATGCGTTTAATAAAACTCTACAATTATCGAAAACCATGGTCGAGCTCCGTGACAATTGTCAGTGAGAAAATTGTCGCATAATCGTGACATATTTGTCGGCTACTGACAAAATTGTCAAATATTAAATTTATGGAATTGTGTGAGGGTACACTACAATAATTCATACAATTTTAATGTTTATTCGATTATGAGGTTTTTGTGACTATAATTCTTGTTTTGTCGGTGTTTTTGGATACCTTTCAATTATGGATATGAATAATAAAATTACCACTTTGGGGCTGATATTTAACAATAAAGATTTACTGTTTGGCATCACTACTCTCGCTGTTAGACTTAAGCACCATTTTTGGAAAAAATAAGCTTTTATAAGCTTTAATTGATAGCGCGACATAGGGTAGGGGCACCTGTCAATAATATCCGACAATTCTACAAATATGTCAATATGTCGCGACAATTATCCGTTTAATAAAGCAGAATCGACAAGTTTTTCAAGACAATTTGTCACCTGTCACCTGTCGCGCGAAAAGTTTTATTAAACAGAAAATTGTCAAATTGTCACGATAATCCGACATATTTGTAAATTTTCCACCATGACAATTTTGTCACCTGTAAGTTTTATTGAACAGAAACTTGTCGAATTGTCGGAATTGTCAACCATGACATAATTGTCGCATAGTCAGTTTTATTAAATAGGGGCCAGGTCTTTTAGATGATGCAGAAATATTTTCAGGAAATACCATTAAATGTAATGGTTTTTGCGTCTATTTATATAGAAATCAGTTATTTAGGTCATGTTATGATGTATGAATGAAGAGTACCATCGAATAAAAATAATCTAATGTTAAATGATGATTAATTACGAGTATTGCTCCGAATTATGACAGATTGACGTCAGTAAATGATCATCAACGTTATGAAGTTAGTATAGATTATCGAACAGAGATATACAACATTCATTGTAGCGCGAATGCCGTAAAACGAAGAGAGACAGACAGCGCTACGTAGTTCACAGGCGAGTTGGACTTTGGAATCTCGGAAACGAACACAAAATGGCGGATACCGTGCACGTATTGGTATGAAAGGAAATGTATCTAAATGAAAAGTAAAATTTTAAAGTAGGTATGTTGTAATGTTTGACTTACGTTTAAAATCAATTACTATATAAGTACCCATGTATGGCCATTACAACTATTTTTTTTTGTGAGTAAGTAAAAATAAATATCAGATCATTTCGATGACCTAAGAAGATCGTTCATCCCATCATGCATGATAGATCATCATTTATTTCAAAAGTTGTTAATGTTGCCGTAGCCGTGTTTGTTACATTCTTTATAAAACAAGAAGAAGATTCTGAAGGAATGAGGAATAGTTAATTAAAGAAAGAAATAACTGATACCGGATAGCTTAGGAATGCACAAAACTGGTGCTATGATGGTGAAGCTATGAAGTTTTACACGAGAATGTAGCATACATTTTTACCGATTCGGTCGTGGAACTTGGTGCTACTAGTGCAGTGCGAGTGCGACGTTGCCGTTCAGTGCAGGCTCAGTAGGTATCAAAAGTATGTAGGTTGTGATAATAAGCAAAACGTCAGAAATTTCGCTGCGATTGTCTCCTAGATGTAATGGTAACGTGTATTCCTGAAGTTCTTAACTTGGATTGAAAGATGATTCTTCTGATGTGGATGGCTTCTAGTAATGGTAGAAAGGTGAAGCAGAGTTGATCAAAATTTATCGTTTTATTTGTGCTAGAATCATCCATCCATCATCTTTACTGCCTCGAAAAAAACATTTCTTCTCCCAATCTTTAGGTCAACTGGAAGAATTCGGTATAAATACTTAGCTTGAAGACATACAATAAAAAAACTATTTGGAGATATTTTAGTCTAATTTTAAACATTCTTATCTTTAGTAAGAGCGTTAAGATTACTCTTATTTATGAAAAAACTAAGTAACCTTCATTTGACCTGAGTGACGTCATACTGACCAAGAATGAAACAAATCTCTTTGATGATCTCCTTCAAACCATTGACATTAGACACTATAAATGCTAGTACGTCAGTCAACGTTCAGTGACAAATTTATGTTAACAAAGTCAGATTTAATGATTTTTTACGAATGGAGGTGTTAGTTGCAATGATTATTCCCAAATTACATAATACAAAATAATAATTTTAAAAATTAATCATAAATTCACGGATGATCCAAAATTAGTTTCTTAAAATTGTTTATTCGTTCAAAATAAATATATTTTTTTACTTAGCATACCAATAGTCTTAGTATAAATAAGTTATTCTTTTGTCATTCTTTGTATAATATTAAACTTATCTCTCTTAATGTTTTTGTGTCGGTAAAAACAACGGTTATTAAATGAATATATACTTTAATAATACTGGGTTTTGCTATTTTTCTGAATAGGATTTTGACGCGCATAAATAGGACGCTCCCGTCACCCGAAATCTTGTAATACCGTACCGGTCAAAAAATAGGAAAAGGAATTTTCTCTCGCTCTGAGATACCGGTCGATACCGGCACCGGTCCGGTTAGGTATACCGGTACCGGTCCGGGTGGTTACATCGTTAACCGGATAAAATGTAATTAGCTAACTAATAAGGAATATAATAATATAGTTTCCCAACTCCCAACTGCCATAAGTGAACAACCAAAAAGAACAATCGAAAATTATAATAACAATATCGAAAATTTAAATCTTCTTTACCTATAAACAGCTGCCCGGATAACCGGTTTTCATTCGTTTTCTCAATAAGTATTTTATGAAACACCTGATTCTTACCACCGTTTTGGATGAGTTATCCAGGAATCAGAAACTGGTTAAACCGGTTTTCAAATTTACATTATTTTCTTTAATGACAAGTTTATAGAATTTTCACCCAAGCCAAAACTGTCGTATATAACCGGTCTTAAAAAAAAAGAATTCAACATTTGTTCTTATTTGTTAACATTATAACTAATAATAACAACATACTACTAAATCTGGGTACATTTGTTTTCTAGCCAAATTCAAAATTTTAACCGGTTTTGTAAAAAAAATACCGGTTCTTTAAAAATTTACTCCAGTCCTCAAGTGTTTGCGGCTATATTATTATTATTAATTTTGTTTGTAAGGGTGGCAGATAACAGTGTTTGTGGTAGAATAACCTAAGAAGTTTCCAGCCAACACCAAGTGCTAATCGAAATAAATTTTTTAAAAAAACTACCTACCTATTACCTATACGTACATATTTTTAGTATATAGACCAACATTGACTGAAAATCGATTGAAACAAGTACAAATCTCAATGAACAAAACTGGTTTTTCATAAAAAAAAAAATCTTCCTAGAACTGTAGAGACCGGAACCGGTTTTGTTAGAGGAGTTACCCGATGAGATTCTAATATACTATGCGGCAAATTAGTTAGGTAGGTAGGATAAAAAGAACAAACCGGTATTTCCGGTTAAGAATTTAAAATTTTATTCTTCTTCCAATACTAGAGTTTCCATTCCAGAATCTAACCAAAACAACACGTGGTGTGCTGCATGCAGATATCCAGTCATTTCAGACGCACTCTATAAAATCAACATAAAGGTTACCATTTAAGTATTTAGGATCTCGATATAGTTTTAAGATCGACCTTGGTAAAGACGGGATACGAAAATATTTGGCTGCAAAAACTCGCTATACATAACCCGGACATGTCCGCATGAAGCCGGATGCCTAGCAACCCTATTCGAACTGTTGAGCCTATGATAAATTGGTCGGTATCCTGAGATGAGAAGATATCAGAATCAGGCAACTGTTTTTGAGGTAATAAGAATGGAACTTCTAGCAACTCTAATTCGCGACCGACATTCGAGCTCATGATAAGTACCTAGAGATATCCTGAGATGAAAAGCTATATCGTTTTTGAGGTTATAGGAACGGAACTTGACCAATTGTGGTAAAAATGATCCAATATTGACCCTTAGCCCTCACCTAAAGCTTGCTTTTCGATACAGAAAAACAAACAATAAAAAAGAAGTAAATAGAAGAATATCAAGGAACTTCTTGACTCGAGCATTCCACCAAAACCGGAAATCTGTAAAAATAAGTTTGTGGTTATTTATACTCACCAATCTTCGTTCTTCAAGGTCGTCGTCTTCTCTGCACTTCTGCAGCAGTAATTTGAGGTGAATCCAGCAGTTCAGTAGATCAGCAACGAACGCACGGGAGAACTTTCTCGAACGAAAGAGCGCTGACGAATGAAGCGCACGAACACCCGGCGAAAACAGAAGCGGCAGCGGCGGCCATCTTGTTGAATGCACAGGTCTCCACGGCGCGAGTTTGAGCGAGACAGCTATATAGTTTGGTCATTGTGAACATTGTAAATCGTTTCGTGGTCCCGGAAAGTTATCGTTTCCCACCTCACCTCATGCTTCTATGTTTCCTTCTTTTCTTGAACTTGTTAGAGAGTTTGACCACGAGTCCACGAACCCCTACTCAATAATAAGTCATTAACGGCTAAAGCTTTCTTTAGGATATTAATAAAAATCAATTAATCGTTTGCAACAATCTTTACGTGGTGCTCTTTGAACGTGAACGACGAAAAATTTGAAGAATCAATAAGACGTATTTTCAAATCTTGACATTAGTTTTTTGTTTCCATCTTTTGATTGGCCAGTGCTTGAAAGAAGTTTTTAATAAAATCATCGCTCAAAGTGACTTTTTGTTGACAAGTTATGAGTTCGTGAATTTACGTGTCACCACGATTTATTCCGATCTGATCATCTGTCTTCATTAAATTTTGTGTTCTTGATTTTGCTCTCGAAGTAAATATCGTATGAAACACTTTCCTATTGCTTTTTATTTACTTTTTGTAATACATTAACATGTCTGTTTCGTAAGGTTGTGTGTGCTCAACTCCATTCAACCAGCGGCGAATCTATTCTGCTTCTAGGTCACTCAGGCGGGTCATAGGCTTTTTCTAGATCTTCTATCTATCAAGTTACAGATTTGTACTGCGTAGAAGGATTGGGCCTTACGAATTAATTAACCTACCAAGAAGTGTAGGGAATAATTGCATTGCATTTTATCGTTATCAATATCGACAAATGCTTACCCACCATGCCCATGCTCAAACAATAAATGGGTGCGGTTATATTTTTAGGCTTTCGGGGGATTTGGGTTCACTGGCGCCATCTCTCTTGAAAAGTTTAAGCAGCAGAACACAACACGTGTTTGTATGACACTATAATACTTATTATTGACAAAGTTGCTTAGATGGCGCTAAAAATGAGGTCCAGTGCACGCAGATGACTTTAAAAATAACAAAATTTTTGTGAAATTGAATTGTAATTTTGTGTTAATTTGAATTGTATTTTTTGTTAGTAATGTAATGTAATGGTGACTCTAGGCATGTTTCGCGATAATTACTCAATACTCAATACTCAAAAATTATTTATTTTACGAAACTTTCCGTTCCGTTTCACGTCTTAACGTGTCGTAAAGTAAACCAGCTGTTTGTCTTCTGTCTTGTCTGTGTCAGTCACTCTAATGTGACTCTAATGGTCATTGTAAACATTGCAACTTACCGAATTAATTCAAAAACAACAATAAATTGAATTAAATAAATTTGATGATACTTGTCTAGCATTCTAGATCTATCTGTTCACAACTTTGATATGCATCAGAGACCTCTTTAAACTGAATAATTATGCTTCGAACGTTAGATTTTTTTTCAAAATTTAAGGTTAGTTTCTTTATTATTTCGAGTGTTTCATCTGAACTATTAATTCAGCCTCCCTTGTTACAGGCTCCTATATGCTTCAAGTGTCGTGTGGCAACGTTGCAGCGATGCTTCTTCAGCCAGGAACTTGAGAACAAATACAGTGAGACTGACAAAGAGAAAATCCTGCGGGTTGTGAATGAGTCTGATGAAAGCAGTTTATCTGGGTGAGCAAACGTTTATGTAAACAACGTAATCATAACTCAAAATTATACACATATTTAAAAAAATATGGGTCAGTGTATTTCCTGCGGGAAGGGACTGCTGGAGTATACACTTTGGGCCCTATGAAACATTGAAGGAAATAAATTTAAGTATATTTTAATATATATAAGCTGTTACAAAATAACGCAAAAATAATAATATTCTTTATTAACATCAGTTGATGAAATAATAACAGCACTTGTCTAGGTCAGTACTACACTTCCATTCCAACGAATTTCGATTTGGCTTACATTTCTGGTTATCATCAGTTCATTAAAATGATTACACTCCTGAAATAACTAGCAATGTATATCGAATCTTTCTGCGCCACATTAGCAACTTCAATTGAACTTTAAACTGTCAAAATAGTGCTGTGATGCAATGATAATTTTTATGAGTAAATTCATATAAAAATATAATTTCCATAATTTTCAAAATCAACATTGGGGCTTAATTTTTTGGTCAATAGCCTCTTTACAAAGGTCCCTTTTACACCCTCTCGGCTTTACTTGTTATTCTGTAACATGGGGTATATAAATTTTATCCACAGAATATTAATTACTTAGGAGTACTTAGAACCAATCTTTCCACCTTATTACAATAGAGTGATGTGTGGTTATGCCGCCTGTTTTACCCCATTTGGAACATTACTTTTAACAGGTATGAAGTCACTAAAGGCAGACTGAAGAAATTTTCCCAATGGAAGGGCAGCAATGGTGACATAAAGAATATTTCTGACATAGTGCTTATTGAGGGATTTTCTCAAAAAACTGCAGCAAAGTTCTGTGATAGTATATTAGAAGGACCTAAGAAAGTAGATAAAGCAACAAATAGTAAAATTAAAGGACAGTTCCTACATCCTACCTTAAGTGAATCAGTGAGAAAGGTAAGCATTACAAAAAGTTTGAAAAAATACTTCGGATTTAGGTTTTTCCAATGAAAATTGAAAAATAAAATAATACCCTGAATTGATACTAAAAAAAATACTGGAAATATTACAAGGGGTGATAGAACTTGAACTTCTATACAGAATTTTTCAGCCGTATGGTAGGTCCAAATATCTTTAGAATATTTCGACCTATGTTCCTTGGGGAAAGTTATTTAGTTTCATAGGCTGGTTCACCCCTTAAATATTTGCAGCTGATATTTTTACATCCTATACCTATTCAATAGATGTACCTAGCTGTTTTATTTTTTGAGTATTTCCGCCATGTTTCTGTGGGCTTGTGCAATGATAAATAAATAAATAACCTGGACCATTTACACAGCGCCATCTAGCCCCAAACTAAGAAAAGCTTCTTGATAACTGATATTATTACTTAGTCTAGCGCCACATCTGCGGAACGTACGGCGCCGAACCTTCCGCTAAATACGCTCGTAGTGTATTTCAAGTTATCTATGACACATCTATGACACATTACGCCGTGTTCTGCGTAGTGCGTAACCTTCCTTCGGGCTGTTTTTTCTGCCAAAACGCATTTAATGTATTTTGCATAGCAAGCGACACATCACGCGACGCGTTGCGCGACCGAAAGTTCGGCGGGCAGCGGGCGTAGCTGAACGTGAGGTTGTAAGGTAGGTTGTACGGTAGGCTAGGTAGGTTAAGTAGGTTGTATGTATGGTAGGTTGTTTGGTAGGTTAGTTAGATTGTATGGTAGGTTGTATGGAAGGTTGTAAGGTAGTTTTTATGGAAGATTAGGTAGATTGTATGGAAGATTCATTCAATCTACCATTCAACCTACCATACAACCTACCATATAATCTACGTAACCTACCTTATAACCTTTCATACAACCTACCATACAACCCATCATTCAATCTACCATACAACCCATCATTCAATCTACCATACAACCTACAGTATAAAATTTATATAAAAAATGTATTTAACTTATTTTACAATCGACGACGCCACGTAACTTTCCGTCGCGTAGCGCACTGAACAAGACGCCGCATTTAGCCGAACGTGCGGCGCCGTACGTTCCGCAGATGTGTCGCGAAACTAAAGCCGAACGTGCGGCGCCGTACACTCCGAAGGTTCGGCGCCGTACGTACCGCAGATGTGGCGCTAGCCTTATGTACTTTTTTTTAGATATAGATATTATACATAAAAAAAACTCAGACTTAACACAAATAACTGATTTTTTTTGACAAATATATGTGTCTTCTGAGGATCGCACCCATGACCCTCAGCGTAGCAGGCAGGGATACTATCCGCTACGCCATCGGGCCAATGACCATGTATGCAAAGATATATACTATCTCTTAGACCCATTAATTCAAGACTAATGTTTTCAGAGCTGCCGAACAGTCCTCTCTATATATGTAGCAGTAAACTCAGTATCCTGGACATTGATTGACAAAGATAACTATGAAGTTGTAAAGTGGCATTACCATGGCATAGACTACCCGGACGGAAAGCGGTTTCAGATCACTGATATCTTTGATATTGTGAGTATATTAATTATAATAACTGTAACACCATTGGATCGTTTGTAAAAATTTAAAAATATAATAAACAAAAAATACATAACTCCATACATTAATTTTATTATTTTTTAAATTGATTATGGTGTCCTATGCATCTTTGCAGGTACTTAATTTATAACTTTTTATGTTCAGGCTTGGTTAGTCGCCAACAGCATGCCATCAGCTGACATTTTCGTGATGAAAGCTGAAGCCACAACCCTTAGGGCCGCCGGCAGTGACCCTAACAACCCTAAAGTCATCGCTGTGAACCTACAGAAGGCTCAAATGGTAGCCATGATTGTTGCACTTTTAAATGCTAGGAGTTATAATGAAAGGTACCTATAGATACTTGACTTATATGTTTATGAAATTGAAATTCTTTATTCAATGTAGGATAGTATTATCACTTATTGACGTCATGATCCGTCATTGTAAAAAAAAGAAATTTGTATCACACAATTTTCTCTTCATTATAACAATTTTGTAATGGCCGGCTCGCGTGGGATAAAAAAAAAATAAAGGGACTGCCTCGGGGCTGGCCAGGTTAATCATATCCTAATGCTAATCATATCCTATAATTAATATTTTATGGAAAGGGATTTTAATTAATTTTATTGAAACGAATTTATTCATTAATGTTGACGATTTTTATAAAACCATAATCAGTTATTTTTACCAGTGACCAATTTGTTTATTTTATTTTCTGTTGCAGAATCGAAGATGACTCTTCGGATTCTGAAGTTTTTAAACAAACGGTTTATTTTCTCCGGCCAACACTTCCATATAGGTGAGAATTAAAAAATAATAAAAATATGTAACAATACACCCTTTCTTTCTTTCTTTCTTTCTTTTCGTGTGGGAAAGAAACAAAGAATCCTTACTTTTTAACATTATATTATGGACAGCAGTGCCATCTAGCGGAATCCATGGACAAGTAGTAAATAACTTGACCTGTCCATTAGTTGTTTAAGTTCTATTCGTTTTTCATAGATGGCGTTACTTCGGACGCAATTCTGCTAACAAATTAAAGACTTTACATAATATAAAGGTTATAGCGTTTTTTTATTTTCAGAATTAAAGGCTTTTATGAAATAATGAACATATTTCATTGTCTTTTCAGGTTGTATGGCACTCTAGTTGGTAACGAGAAAGTATCAACAGATCAAACCGTCGAAATGCTTTTGCAAGATTCCAATCAAGTTTCCAAAAATTGCTCTCATGTTTATGTGCCAGAAAACCTTCAAACAATGTTTAGGAATCAGAAAGATTTACAAAAGGACATGCTTGGCCATTCGCTGTTACTGGCGTTGACTTTCATGGACCTATGTATTTATAAGAATCAAGAAAAGATTAATCAATTAATCACCAA
Source organism: Tuta absoluta (assembly GCA_027580185.1). Lineage (NCBI taxonomy): Eukaryota > Metazoa > Arthropoda > Insecta > Lepidoptera > Gelechiidae > Tuta > Tuta absoluta. Next base: position 3,897,086 of record JAQAHW010000023.1, on the reverse strand, counting down.
AAGAAAATCGTGAAGTGAATAAAGGTATGTGAATATTCATATTTTTGTTAAAATGTTGAATGAATAAATGTTAAAAATTACTATTAGTATGAATTTGATTAAAACAACCTACTTTAACGTGAACTATACTTATTTAAAGTGATAAATAAATACCATCTGTATATGTTTCTTTAGTTGTAGACTCAGATTTATTTAGTCTCACTGCTGGAGTCGTTCTTACTATTTTGCTATTAGTTACTTTCTCCGTGATAGGAGTATAAGGTTTTGGTTATGATCTGTCTTTTATCCAGCCTCAATTGTTCCACTGTAGGGCAATTTAACTAGGAGAATATAAATAAAACTGCAAAATATTGCTTCAGTTGGACTAAAAAGTGTTTATTTGATAAAATACAACGAGCTTACTTTTTACAACATTTTACTTCTATTAAATGACAAAAAAAACAAACAAAACCCTTAATACAATAATAATATACATAAATACGATGGTATCAACTTCAAACGTATCATACGTAAATGCAAATCTAGGCAAGATCATTACAATTCAATTTAAACTAACTAAAATAAAAATAATATAACTAAAAATAACTATATATTAAAAATTACACCATGAAAATCTAATACGAAATTCTCTATAGATCACACATACACTTTTGACCTAACCAAAGTTGAATTTTGTATTTAATACTGATATATCATTTTGGAAGAACTAGAAAATATTATTTACAATTCTTTTTACTTTTTGTTTACGCCAACATTAATTTTTTTCGCCTGGATATTTGTGACCATATCGCAACCAACTGCTTTTGGAAACATAATAATGGAAAACTGAATGTCAAATATTTCAGCTGTTGTGTGTAAAAAGTTCGATCTTGTATTCTGGGATTGTCTAAAATCAATTTCATATAGTCTATTTCGGTGTTTCAGTTGTATTGTAAGAAAATATACTCTATTGTAACTTGCGGACTGGGGCTGCTGAGAGTTGTATTAATAAGCCATTTCGTAGCCATTGAAAATCAAGAAATAAAATAAGCACTAGCATGGCACCTTGTGAAAGCTCGGCATTGTGCTATGTAATCTCATGATTACAATTTATACCTACCCAAAATTTGTTTTCTTTGTCATGACTTGCAATAATCATAAACTCATTCATTTAAAATTAAAAACATTTTACATATTCATAGTTAAATGTGATGGTCTATGTAATCAAAGGCATTGCCAAAAACAAAATTCTAATATCTTCTACGCACCTCTTTAAACAATATTTTGAGTACAAATTTAAATAAATAACAAAATACTAGTAGATATTGGAAGACAAATTAATCACAAGTTGTATTTCTCAGCGTTTAAAATTATATAAAAATTTAATAATAAAATATTTTATTATTCTCAACAGCCCCAGTTGATATCTCTGTAGAAACCTAACAACAGTGTAAATTACCAGTCTATTGTTGTATATTACAATAAATATGTACAATTAATGATATAACAGCACCCATTTACTGAAACCAAGTGCGCTTGAAATATGGCGCCCACCAAACTTTCTTCAAAAATGAAAACTATATAATAATATCACCATTTATTGTATAATCCATTGTGTATATTGTATAATCTGTATAACTATTGTACTATCTGTATATTTAAACAATTATTGCATTGCTTTAAATAATATCTGTAGCAAAAATAAGCCGGCAGGCGCCATATCCCAGGCTTCCTCAAGTACTGCGCTTAATAAAATCTGTAAAAAACTCAATCCAGACTACAAGATCATTATTCTAATATGTTCATCTTTTATAAAAAATTCAACAACACTTATTTTACTGTGGAACTGTTTCAACAAGTCTCTATTGTGTTAAAAAATTGAATATTATTTAAAAATATAATTTGACAGCGGTTGGCGAGTGTGGCAGTGAATACAAAGTTAGGTATCCTACTAGTTTATGAAATAAAATAGGCCATTACTGTTGGCTACCAATTATTTGCCTTTGTGTTAACTAACTTATTTATATCTATATGTTATACAAAGTCGAAAAAAAAAACATGTATTGCACGGGAGGCTGCAGTGTCTGCAGACGCGTTTAAAACTCCAATACATAAACCTATACAATTAAAAGCTAATAATATAATTTGCAAACAATATATTGGTTATAATGATAAAAATGGTGTAACGTCATACATAACATATGGTATTCTACAGCTAGGTACAGGGTACAGCTATGGAAGACGTTAAAATAATTCGTAGCCAACTTCCTAGGGAAACTAAAAATTTACTCTAAGCTCTGAAGAAACCACTCGGGATATTATGTTAAATGTCATTCAGACTGTTGATGTCATTATTGGTAATATATAACATTTAATCAATATATTTGGCAAATGTTATTTAAAAAGAAGGTTTGTGATAAACCGAAAATTTTCGTTACTTTCCACAGAACGTAACGCAACTGGACATTGATTAAATTTTCTTTTAGAAGGCAAAGGAAAACGCCAATCTTAATATTTTTTCTTTTTCGCGATAGAAAAGTAAATATTACGCCTATTGACTTCATAAAATTATGTAAGTAGACAAGCATTAATGTCTTTTTTCACTCGGCTTAAATTAATATACAAAACATTATGTATTACTTTATGGAATATGTACGAGTGATTAATTAGTTGATTACTTTTATACCGTTCTTTATACTATCGCACTTTAAAAAAACCTTTGCCCGTATTATTATTAGTAGTAAAAATTTCAAAGCCATGAGATCACAAATAAATGCATCAATTTTTAAAAAGAAAATGATAGGAAAGATTATTTTTCATCAAAATCAGGTATAACTTAACTAAGTTACAATTTTGCCACCAAGCTAAGCATTGGTTTAACCTACATTGCCAAAGACATTGTATTTCATACAATTGACATTCATTTGATATAAGTATTAATGTTATGTTAACATGCAAAGTATTAATGTTCACAATGCAATCTTATTCTCTCCTTTTATTGTTAAACTTAAAATTATGCAAAATTAAGTATTTAAATGAGATTAAAGATAGCATTTTCTGTACTTAGAAATTGACCATATAAGAAGATGACATGCAGACTTATTCTGCAAAAGATTTAATTATTATATACTTGAAAATGGAAAAAAACGCTTACGCGTAATGTCGCATGGAATTTTATTCCATTCGCAATACGAAACCTGCATTAGGAATAGACAAGGCGAAATAAGAACATACATATCTAAATCCTACGCTAAGGTTAGACAGTCGCTCAAACATATAAGGTTACCATATAAATAATATTACGTATTGTAAAGGTTAGGAACATGATTCAAACAAACCTAATTAGTTAGGAGAACTGATCCATAAAATAAACGAAATTTTATGTGGCTATTTCGCGGGCTTGAAGAAAATCATCGAAATTGGACGGCACGCTTAAATCTAGTGCGTTACGGTTTAAAATTGAATTACAGCTTACATAGAAATACCCAATCGAAGCACTGTAAGAAATAAAACTGTCGCAGACAATAATATTTTTTAGCACTTAACAAATAGTCATAAGAAAAGCAAACCGTGCTCTCTAAAAATATTTTACAAATACTTCCCGTATACAATATGATGTATAAAACTAATACAAGTAACGTTAAGGTAGTTACATACACAATTAATTGAGCAAAACTTAACAAAACAGTGAGCAATGTAAACAGAACAGCCTGGATAAGATAACTACAGAACCAGCTTGTTTCAAATTACACACTAATTCACTGTCATTTCAGAATCGAGCGAAATCCGTAACTTTTAAAAATGTCACGTTCGGGAATATTCCGAAACGTAACGGTAACAGAATTACCCTCCAAGCTACAACTAGATCCGGAATATGGATGCTTATTTTTATAATTGCAACACTGCCTGAAAATTTTCCTGTGATATGTATTTACAATAACCACGCTTCAAAATAACACTGCTAGCCCATGTGGCGGAACTCAACGTGTTTAAAGACGTACACTGAGCTGTGAAAAACTGAACCATTCGCCAGTTTTACACGACTCATGTCGTGTCTCAGTAACTTACAAAAAACCAGCTCTCAAAGTTACTTAGATATCTATCATGTTGAAATACTAACTTTAAGACTATTTCACATTTACTTTTAATAATATTGTTTGTAATAAATGTATAAAATATCATCTGTAATCTCTGTATACTTAATCACCTTTGTTTATATTTAAAAATTAAATCCATTTGTATCGGTATAAAAATCTAATAAGTATATTTCTGAGGTTATTTCATGGCTATGGCACTCTGTTCTATGTGTTTGTGTATTCAAACTTTGTACTAGGACGCGCCGCGCCGCTTCCGCCTAATAATTAAACATTTAATATTGTATAAAAATACTTATTCACTATTATTGTTAAGGCTGTGTGGTATGTTTCAAATGATATAGAAAATGAACCCTATGCTATTGTAATAGCGGGGGCGGAACCGGCGCGCGCGCCTCGGGAGGATCACGTCAGTGGAAAACTACGGAAGATAACGTTTCAATTCTTCGATAATGGTGTCTTTTGTTTGTAAACCTCCAAAAGTTTGATAGGAAACATAATATGTAAAAACAATATTCCAACGGATTGCGAAACAATCTTGAACTCTACATAATTATAGAGCGCAAAATCAACTCGCGAATTTTTTTATAAATGTCCAATGCGATAATTCACCATAAAACAAACGTACAGAACCCACTAAACATAATATTGCGGTATTCACTTTAAAAAGTGATAAATTATAATGGTATCCAAGTATTGTGACTCCCACAAATTCACATACTATTACATCTATTTGATAATACGTAACAGTTCTTATTATGCGGTAGGAAAACGAAACCATCACAATAATATAGTAAAATAAGCTATAAAAGTTGTCTATACATACAAACAGAGATGATAAAAACGTTCAAAAGTTTGCTGGAATGTTCTGGTGTTGCTTTATTCTTTATAGTCCGGGAGACTCGACGAATTTATTCAGAACTTTCCGTTATGTGGATATATTTCATATATCTTTCTTTTAGACATGCTATTCGTGTATCTGGGGTCTATATCTACTGGTATCTATGGACGCGAACCGAGGACGCATGGTTCAACACCAGAACACTTCAACAACGCCGCAAATTCATATATATCTTTATTCTCCTAAAATCTAAGATGTATTTCGCGATGAATGATCGAATTGCTTGGTAATTCGACAGTCGTTAGACTAAGCTAAAATAGAAATAAGATTACTCTGGCGTACAACGTCCCTGGTCAAACTACGGCAAAGCACTTGGCAATCACACACCTTACCTATATGGTAAAATTTCACTAATCTCACTCGTAGAAATTACATTATCAAATCAGTCAAGAAAGGAAGGCAAGATCTGGCGTAAAAAGTAGCCAGTGTCCAAAATAAATGCAAAATTTAGATACAATTTAGGAACCTAAAAATAACTTTACTTAGTTTGGCAATTTCGAGTTGAGCTCGATAAAAAAGAAATTTAAACGCAAACTAGAACGTAACCGTTTTCGTACATTCACTCAATTCCAGAAGGGATTTTCAATCACGTTTCGTCACATAACCCGAAGTTTTACCGCTAACTGAGCGAATAGACATACTAACCTACCTATCACAGTCCTTTCTCAGTCTGACCCTTTCCTTATAAATGCATCTCAAAATGTCATTGTCGTTGAAAAAACTGGTAACAACCTAAACTAGGCCAACTATAAAATAGAAGCTGGTAGAAAATTCAAAAGTCACTACGTTATTTGGCACCTATTATGTTGCAATAATCTCATTCAGTTTATTAATATGAGTAAATGCATAATTAATGTTAATAGAATGCTCGGTAAGTACTAACAAAAAGTTTGATGGCAAAAGGTAACCTACGTTTTTGGTTTGCTTGTTGGATTGTTCCCCGATGTTCAGCTCTCCAAAATAATTTCGATTCTTGGCCTAAACTTACGCGTTACATTTAACTCTACCTTAAAATTTTTGAGCATCTTTAATTCGCTTACTTATCTCTCTCTATTTGCCAGATTTTATCTCTTATATACTTGTAAATAAAATTAACTTAATACATCTACAAAATATTTACATTAATATCAATACACACAGGCACAGATGTACCGGAAACATTCATCGCGAAATATTTTTATGTGGTAAAAGATTTCAATTCTTATGTTTTATATCTCAACGAAGTGTTTTAATTTCTAATCTGTGGTTCGATCTGCTTTGATTCTAACCAACATTTCGACCATATCAGACGAATCACCAAGAAACCTAACTCTTACATGGTAACTTAATATTACGGGGCAAAAAACGCTATCTGTACTTGCTTTTTTGACGGTAACACTATTCGTGATGAACTCGTAAACTGTACACGCGACAGACTCGATAAAATAGAGTATAAAACTTGTCGATATTTACAGATCGAAGCTTGTTTACAGCGATCCGGCTAACATTATTACTCGACGATAATTTGTATTGTAAGCTCGCTCGCGCGAGTCGTATACTGGTGCGACGACGCCGCTTCGCTACTATTTTTGGGAGACCGTTCTATCTTTAAAATTGTCGGTAAGGGTGTCCCTAAATGAGTAGAAGTTAGTTGTAGAGTCGTTCGGCGGCGTATATGTCGTGATGAGAAGGCGCGTGAGAGGGCGCGGGGTGCCATCGCGGCGGTGGCGCGGGTCACTGAGCCGGCAGGCACGGCACCGGCGCGCCAGGCCCGACGGCGGGCTTGAACTCGGTGGCGCCTGTCGAGAACTGCTGGAACGGCGGTGCGTAGCACTGCGGGAAGTATAGCTCGGGCTTCACCACGGCCGACGCCGGCGGCAGCGGTCGTGGCGTCTTGGCCGCATCGGCCCGTCTCGCCTTCGCAGCGTGCGGGTTCATGTGGTTATCGATGTGCTTCTTCACCTCTGGCTCAGTAGCGAAGCGCCGCCTGCAGTTCGGCATTGGACAGCAGAATGGCCGGTCGCCTTGATGCGTTCGGGTGTGTTGGTCCAGTATAGCCTTCTGCCGGAAATCTTTTCCGCATTGCGTGCACTTGTATGGCTTTTCGCCGGTGTGAATACGAAGATGTTGATTCAAGATTGTCCGCTGTCGGAAGAAACGCGGACAGTAGACGCACCCGTATGGCTTCTCATTGGTGTGGATGCGCAAGTGCTGCGTAAGATGAGACTGTTGCCGGAAACGTTTGCCGCATTCTGGACATGGATACGGCCGCGACTCTATGTGGATACAGCCGTGTTGGAGCAGTGTAGACTTCTGCTTGAACTCTTTCTGGCAAATCGGACAACGCACGTATAATGGCATTGCGCGTCCTCCGAGGACATCGGGCAGCTTACCGCCTTTCAGATATTGCAGCGAAAGCCCAGAACCAAACACAGTATGATTGAGGCCTTTCGTATCTTTGAAGTACGCTGGGTACTGCGCTCCGTCTCCGGGCGAGAAGCAGGATCCGCGTTGGTCTCCGTTCTGATCCGCATCACCGAAAGCAGATTGGATCTCCTCTTTGTTCTCATCGGGCGGGTACGGCACGTCCTGGGGCCACAACGTCGGCGTCGTGCCGTTCTTGAAGATCAGATGCGGCGACACGTCTGCAAAAATTCAATAGTTTGGTAAATAAGGCGTTCCACGAGTTAAGAAAGGGTAAACGACGAGTGGGTTAATCGATCTGAGGACGGTTACAGGATCGTCCGGCGGTCGGTTCTGTGTCTCGCGAGCGCCCGGCTAACTGGGCGACGAGGGAACCGAGAATTTGGTTGATAGGAAGGCCAATTGCGAGACCGAATCGAACGTGTTGGGGTTGGCAGGGATCGCAGGCGGCGCCGGCACCTTGGGAGTGTGCAGGCGACGCGTGCGGGGAGCGGGGCGGGGAATATATGTGTGAATAGCGCTCGCCTTGGTGTGTGCGGACGTGCTGATTCAGGATGGCCTTCTGGCGGAAATGTTTGCCGCACTCGCCGCACGTATAGGGCTTCTCACCGGAATGGATGCGTAGGTGCTGGTTGAGGATGGCTCGCTGCCGGAACGAGCGCGGGCAGTACACGCAAGCGTAGGGCTTCTCGTTGGCATGGATTCGTAGGTGCTGTGTGAGGTGCGACTGCTGGCGGAACCGCTTGCCGCACTCCGGACAACCGTACGGCCGCGAGTCCGTGTGGATACGCTCGTGCTGCAGCAGAGTGGACTTCTGCTTGAAGTCTTTGCCGCAAGTCAGGCATTTGAACAACCGCAGTTCTGAATTGGGATTGTGTTTTCGCGGCTTTGGTGGCTCTGCTTGCACGATATCGGGTAAGTGTCGCAGTTCTGGCGTAGAGTATTGGTCGAGAGGGCCCTCTAAAGATAGCACACCACCGTTTTGTTTCAAATAGTGCAATGGGAATCCACTCGTGCTAAGCATGTGACTCGTCGGTCTGGTCTCTTTAAAGTACGGCGTGTATTGCTGGTTCAGATCTGGCTGCGGCACGAAGCACGGCGTCCGGTCTAGATGGTCTTGCGGAGGCGGCTGCGGTTGGTTCTGGAGTTGTTGGTCCACCTGCATGTGCTCAGGGGAGGTTTGTTGTTGCTGTTGTTGCTGCTGCTGTTGTTGCTGCTGTTGTTGCACTTGTTGCTGAGCTTGTTGCTGTGCCTGTTGTTGGGCTATTTGGGCTGCTTCCTCCTGGGTTGTCCCGGTTGGATCGGGAGGAGGTGGCGCGGGAGGATACGGCGACGGCGCGGGGGAGGCCAGCTGGGGCTCTGGTTGTGGTGAGGGTCCCCCAGGACTCTGGTGTTGCATGGGTTGGTAGCCGCCGTCGAGCATGCCGCCGCCCCATTGCGTGCCGGGTGGTGCTCGCTCAACGCCATCTTTGTACAGCACGTACGGAGCTGTCGTATCTGAAAGTAAAGAAAAGAAAATGTTAGATTGATAATAATACTCAACAAATACGTCTCTTCCAGTAAGGCCCTGCAAAAGTATCTACATTAATTCCAAATCGATACTGAAGTCGCATGTCAATGGAAAACATTTCTTCGCGAAAAATTCCAGTAAAGTTATTAAGTCCAAAACTGCGGTGCATAAGTCATTGTAATGCGATAAATCGGCGATACTTGTTTCGTGCGGGCTCGCCTCGGTCGCGTGCCGACAGTGTCACGGCTCCGGGGCTATGACACTCGTGCGCTCCAAAACAATGAAAATTTAATAAAAATACCGCATTTCTTTATTTGGCGTGACGTTTTTTGGCAGTTTTATTTTCCTTTTGAATTTCTTGAGGAAAATTGTAGTGTCACGCTAAGGGTGATCGTTTTTATTGCATTATTTGGAAGTTCGGTCATTTTTCTATAGTAAAAAGAAAACGGCAAATAATCCCAAAAGTAGAGTTAAATGTAAACATTCCATACAAAGAACAGTTGTTATTTATAACTATCACAGTTTCTAATGATTTATTTTCTCGGTGAGTCATTGATCGCACAAAAAACGCGGGAAAAGCCGCCATTTTCTTTCTCCGCCTACGAGGGAAATGCAAATGGCGGAAAAGTGAGACTGTTCGTTAAACACCTCGCGTCGAATCTAGCATTACAGTAGTAAATATGTATAATAATAGTTATTAGCGCAGATTTGATTTAAATGTGATTGATAGCAAATGTACCGTTATTTACTTTCTAAACAAGTGTAGCATTAGCGAAAGATAAGACAAGTAAGTACCTACATATCTACTGAGATGCTACCAAAAATTGCTGCTTTACCTTACTTACGTAAGCGTAAGGATTACCTATTGACAGGTGATTAAGATGACAGGTACAAATGTAAAAAAAAAACAAAATTCTATATTACTTACCTACTCTATTGACACATTTTGTATAAGGGATGTTTTCTTTGTCATAAATGTCATAATGCTACCTTTATTCCACGTATATTCTAGGTACATCATTTCGCTTGAAGAGGCGTGGCGTGGCCGACCTATGTTTGTTGAGGAAAGAAAGTTGTTTTGTTTTGTGTTTGTGGGCTGGTTCACGACTTGGAATATTTTCTGAACTTTTAAACTTCATATACTTACCTATATGAGGTAATGAAAAGATGTACCTACTAGATAAGTGAGGGCATAAGAAAATTCGGAGCAATGAGATCGTTACATATCTATCTATCAAGAACCGAAGACTACATTCCGCCCGTGCATTTCTCAAACAAGTCGAAGTAACCTGATACCTGTCAACCTGTCACTCCTCAGCGGAAAGCCACAGCTACCCATTACCGAAGTTCAATTACTCACTGGTTTTTGAGTTGGACACGTACGTTTGATGTTTTGTGGCGAAGTATTGTGGTGGATACAAGTATAATTTGGAACTTGTAATGTTTAAGAATTGAAAAATATACCGACTTTTTTTTTCTTCTCTTTCACTCGTGTCTTTTACAAGAGAAGTTAATAAAAAGTCAGACGTTTTTAGACTTGTGTAGACAAGAAAGTCATCTTCCCAGTCAAATAATGAAAATTTACGTGTGTTATCTATTTAAGTGATTGTTTTGACGATGGGTCCAAAATGAAAAGCAAAATATAAAACTAAGGTGCAACTTAGTAATAGTTGTAAAAGAGAGAGACTGACCAGAAATAAAAAAAGGCTTACGACGAAAAGAAATTATGTAAAACAGCGAATATTACGTTATGTTTCCAAAAGTCTTTTCCGAAAAACGCGTAAGTCGGTAGCACCAGAAGTTACAATAAAAACTCATTTCTGTTTAAATTCAAATAATAGCACTTGTCTCGAACAAATATTGGAACAAACAGGTGGGTAGTTGAGTAGTTAATCATAGTTGAACACTAGTGTACCAACGGTTCATGACAGCTCGACAAATTAGTTAAGGCAAAATGTGAAGAGAGTGTCTGTCGCCGAAATTGTAGTGCATTGCACTTTTTTTGCCAGCCCAGATAACCGTTTTCCCACGGTAAAATGGTAACCTAGTTTGATCATCAATCACAGATAATATACGTTTCTTAAGCGAGTGTAGCTGTCAACGACCTCGACAGAGGCGCCACTACACAAAAAAAAACGTGTTGTCTTTATAAAAACATTCTATCAGTATATCTGATGCCCAAGTTTTTAGTATTACCAAGTTAAATGAGAACCTGCAAACTCAATGAAATATTCGCTATAATTAAAGTTATGGAAAAAAGTACCTAAAAACGGCCACTTTTGGTATTAATTGCCATAACTTTAATTACAGCGAACATTTCATTGAGTTTGCAGGTTTTTATTTTACTTATAGATAATACTCATCATCGGCATCGGATATTATAATAGGTTGTTTGGAACATAATCAAACACAAATAACTCTTTTCTTATTATTTTATATAGTGTGAAACGTGATTGGGTAATTATTTAGGCTTAAAATAAGAAAGGCTGAAGTTTTAAAAACAACACTATAAGCGCGTGCGAGCCAAAATTAATGGACGTATATTTAGGTACCTATATTTGAATCATACCAACATTTTTTCGCATCCTAGCTAACAATGTCAAGCGTGATGTGATAGCTTCGTCCAAGTCTTCAACGACACAAAGAAATCATCAATGTACAAAAGTATTCTCCGCTGACTTGAAAGTATTGATGATATATCCAAACCAGATCATAAGTGGCCGGCAATCGTCGTCGGTAGCTCAGACGAAAGTTAAAACAAATTGATTGCTCTATTTAGTACCGTTAGAAGAAAAGAGTGTAGGTACTTACAGCTAATGTGTGCAGCTTAAAAGCTTTATATGATGGCTAATTATTGGAAATTATAGATTGATAGTTGAGTTTTGGTGATTCATTAGTAATGGATTTAAACTAAGATATTTGATTGATTCAGTTGTTGCTTTCAAGATTTAGCAATTTTGAGATTTTAGCTCTATTGATCAGTTTAGAATTTTTCTTTTAGAGGATTCTACTATCCTCAGTAGTGGTCCTATTGCATAGTCATCAGGCCAGGATCTGAGCCCAGATTCTGGGGAAATCGGCAGAATTTTTCAAATCCTTTAGGAACATTTGCAGATGGTATCTGCTAAATGCTTCTACTTTTCAATATTATTATTTGATCACGATGACCCAGGGCCCATGTCCAGCAGTGGGCTGTTTTTACACGACTGCCCAACCAAAAAAGGAGTTTAATGTTTTTAGAGTTCATGTATGTACTCGTATGTATGTAAAATGTATATATGTGCGATTCTTTAAAGGACTGCTCGTTAACAACTGAACAGATTCGAAGAGGAATAGTATCGAAAGAATCCTTACATTATCCTGAGTGTCATAGGCTAGGCTTTATCTTAGAAAACAGTCGGGTTTATACATTTTTAATTGATTATACTGATGACCTTTGTTTTGTGTCGTGGATCATGTTTTTTTTTAGAGGTTTGGGCTATTAACCTGCCATGCACGCCCTTTGCATGTTGGCAGAAATGGCAAAGCCTAGCACTGGACCGAGAGACTTGAAAGACTTAAAATAGAATACTGATGACAATTCATACAATAGTCATGTCAACTTCCATGTACAAAACTGTTTTAAAAATTGTTTACAGTGATACAATTATCACTGATATGAAAATATAGGGCCATAATCGTAAATATTCAGCGAAAGGATAAAATAAATCCGTCATCATGTCATTGTACTTTCAGCCTTTCAGTGCACCCTACTTTCCCACCGTCAGATTCAAACATGTGTGTGCAACTCTTAAATGCACTCTTAGTAACATGACAAAACAAAACGTATGCGTTTACGTTCAGTTTCCGTACAAAAAACGTACTTACATGTTTCTTAGACGCAAATGGTCCTGTAGACTAATGACGGAGAAAGGGGTACGAGATTCTCAGAGATGTTCTTATACGTGTCGTTTCATTTTTTACACGACTGCCCAACCAAAAAAGGAGTGTTATGTTTTTAGAGTTCAATGTATGTATGTATGTGCTGCAATTCGTTAACCACTGAACACATTCGAATGGGAATTGTATCGGAAGAATCCTTACACTATCCCGAGTGTCATAGGCTAGGCCTTATCCCAGAAAGCAGTCGTATTTTTAATTTTTTCAATGTAGTACCCTAGTACTGTGGCGTTTGATAGAGCGTAAAAGTAGAGCAATATCTAAGGGTATCTTGCGTAAGTTCAGATCCGAAATTTCAGATAGTTTGGTATATGACAACTCGTGCGGAAAATCTTTGCAGTCATACTTATCTCACAACTATAATAATATTAATCTGTGTCTGTGTTTATTTCCGATATCTTGGATAACAGTTAATCCCAGCCTCAAATCACATTTCATTCGAACCCCATATAAAATGGGATAAAATAGTAGATTTTACAACAAGTGCACAAAACGGACCATTTTCATCCGAGACTTTTAGCAGCCCGAGCCGAAGGCGAGGGCTGATAGTAATGTCGAGGTTAAAATGGTTTTGTGGACGAGTTATAAACTCTGCTTTTCACTTTGATTGCGAGGAAATAAAACAATAGTATATTATATAAGTAACTTTCTCTTCTCCAATTTACAAAACTATCGTAAACTTTAAGATATTTTTCCCGAGACTTTGGCGGTAGTATCTGTTGCACAACTCTCTGTGCATTAATTTCCATAAGCGTATTAGGAGAGAGTCTTAAATCCTCTTCTTCACTGGTAATTTTTAACAATTTTAGCAAATTGAAGAAATTACGAAAAAACAAGAGGTGTTTCCCGCCGCTTTATTTTTTTTAAATCTTACGACATTGGCATTAGGCTTGGGCTGCAGACCTATACAGCCTACTATTTAAGCCGACATAGTGCTATTTCAATTTTTTCATACATATAAAATGAAATAGCACTATGTCGGGCCGATATCGGCGTTCGGGGCAGACGCCCTTTGGCTGTGTATGGCTCATTTTCTTTGCCTTCATTTATGAGTAGATACGTTCTTGCACTTGTGCATAAAATGCGATTTTGTGCAGCCTATATCCTGCACCAATAAGCTCTTTCAGAGCATGAGAAGTGAAAAAAATATTTAAACTCGTGATTGAGATATTCTTGAGATCAATATTGTTTCTGTATAGTTTGTTTTTGCTTCAGTTTTTGAATCTCACACCCTATATAAAGCTAAAGATTGTACGTCATCCGAACGTTATAATTTAAAAAGGGTTATAGTGAAACAAAAAAAGTTAATTCGAAATGACACCCCACATGTGGCCATCCGGCTGCGGCGGCCGCGGGATCGCAGAACGGGTTTTACCGAGGTGGGATCAGACTTCTGAGTTCTGATCCATCGAGAAATATTTGATGGAATGTTTATGATGCACTTAGCTTCCGATATTTTTTTAAATGGAGTTTTTCTGTTGATAGTTCTGAATTTCAAATCAGAGGGCGCTGTGCTGGGCTGTGTAAATTCGACGTTTCAATATACAAATACAATTACAAATCATTTATTTTCCATCACAAAATACATACAGAAATAAAAATATAAAGCACAACATTCCAATATTAAACCTAGGTACACAAAAGTAAGTACAGCGTGGTACAGCATGGAAAAAAGGTATGGGCACCGCGCAGTGCTGATTTTAAGCCCACCCTTAGTGAATTAAAATTTAAAAAAGACAGATTAAACCATGATATAATTGTGGGGTTGACATTTATAGAAAACAATTTTAACTTTTAAATTACTTACTTTTTACTTTTTAATATGGCTAGCGGTAGCCATAGTTTTGTTACAAATTCCTTTTTCGCGTTGTATTCATTACTTATTAATTAAGCTAGTTTGATTTGCTACAAAATAAACTTGTCGTCTTGTTAAACATTGAGTGTCATTCATGTTATTAAACAAAAAATCAATAAGAATAAAGATCATTGTTTAAAGTGGTACAGATTTTCGTGTAGTGGCACAGTGGTAGTGCGACTGCCTGTGGGCAAAGGTTCCGGGTTTAATTTCCGGTGGGGCACTCACAAAGTTGATATTATCCACAGATTTAGATTGTAATAAGCACGCACACACACACATATCACGCCTATTATCCCTTGCGGGGTAGGCAGAGCGTAAACAGCCGCAAAAATGGCCATTTACACCACGTCTGACAAATGTTTGAGGGTCATTCGGAAAATTTTGTATCACTATAGTGACAGGTTGTCAGCCCATCGCCTAAAATTGCAATACACACCCTCGAGTCCCTTAGTCGCCTCTTACGACTCCCACGGGAAAGAAATGGGGTGATGCTATTCTAAGCCGGCATCACACGGCAAATAAGCAGGCAAATGAAATAAATATCCAACAGCCATAAAGGCGTATCACACAGACGTCAGAATTTATAACATCAGGACATCTGGTTATAATCGGCCGGATAATATAACTCGTCCTCTCAGGAAACGAGAGTTTTTCGGTTGACAGCATGCTTTAATTGCGGTGACTTGCATCGAAAAGTATTGGTCATTTACGATGGTACATAACAAAAAAAGCTACATTTTGCCGTGTGATGCCAGCTTAGAATAGCATCACCCCATTTCTTTCCCGTGGGAGTCGTAAGAGGCGATTAAGGGATTTGAGGGTGTGTATTACAATTTTGGGCGATGGGCTGACAACCTGTCACTATAGCGATACACAATTTTCCGAATGACCCTCAAACATTTGTCAGACGTGGTGTAAATGGCCGTTTTTTGCGGGTGTTTGCGCTCTACCTACCCCGCAAGGGATTATAGGCGTGATGTGTGTATGTATGTGCATAACAAAAAAAGATTTATCTAAGGGTCTCGTGAATTTTGATGGTAAGATAGGTCAGTGAAAAAAATTGTTTTTTGTTGAGTTTGGATGATTCTTTGGAGTTCTAAGCTCTAAAATACAATACTTAGATATGATTACAGTTTAAAATCGGCATGACGTGTCTTTCGAAACTCGAAAAAGAAGCTATCCAATCCACCATCTACTTGTTCTCGTTTTGTTATAATAAATCCATTCTTGATGATAATTAATTATTTGTTTGATAAGATTTATTTAAATTGTTCACTGTTATTATTAAATGAGGAATCAATTTAATAAGGAGTTGTCTGGCATTAATAACACTAGGTGTTACCCGCGGCGTTGCCCGCTTAAGTGGTGATAAAAACTATTCTATGTGTAATTTATGTTACTTTCTATGTTTGTGCCAAATTTCATTACAATCGGTTCAGTAGCTCTTGCGTTAAGAAGTAACAAACAAACAAATATACATTTCGCATTGTTAATATTAGTAGGATCATATTAGTGGGATTAATAACGGTAGACATGCTGCGACCATTAAGTCAATTTCGTATTGTCATACAAACTTAGGTAGATTGTTTTTCATGTGGGACAATACAAACTGAATTATAAAATGTATGTAATGTATCCATCACCAACTTTCATGTTTTAGAGGCCTTCGTTATTTGGCCGTGTTTTTCTATACGAACCTGTTAAAAACCTCTTAAATCTTATCTCACATGACAGTTAATTTGGTGTTATCTCAACCCATCCGTGTCTCTTATTTAATTGGTCTCCGGGACATTTTAGCACCACCTCAAGTCACCATTTCAGGGATCAAAAAATTCTATTTCTCCATGCAGTTATTAAGAATAACCAGTATGATCTGATCCTTGAAATGTATAACTTGTTTTATCAGTAAAACTGAGCCGGTCACGATCAACTTTGGACAATCGCGATATCAGAGGTATCTGAGAGATCGTTCGATTGTGCCTCTGATAACAGAGGTGGCTGGTTTATCGGAGTTCGGACGATCAGGGGTTATTAACGATTGCAGGATAGGGCTGTCAAAAACTGTTCGGTTCTATAAGCAGATAAGCACTTAATTAGAAAATTTATCTATTGGTACTGTTATAAGTGCATTCACTCTAGATTTTTCTTCCATTCCTTGTATGCTTTCTGTGTAACTAATACATATCTTAATTCAACATCAATAATAAGAAGCGTGTGATGCCGGCTTAGAATAGTATCACTCCAGTTCTTACCCATGGGTGTCGTATGAGGCGACTAAGGGACTCGAGGGTTGGATGTGTATTGCAATTTTAGGCGATAGGCTGGCAACCTGTTACTATGGTGATACATAGTTATCTGCTTGACCCTCAAACGTTTGTCAGATGTGGTGTTAATATCCGTTTTACGGCCGTTAACGCTCTGCCTACCCCGTAAGGGATATAGGCGTGATTTATGTATGTAACACCAATAATGTTTTCAATATTTCCCTCGCTTACTTAATAATTTCTTTCCATCCCACCATCAACTAATAAGGAATATTAAGTGGTATCCCTAATCCCTGCCAAGATAAATGGACGTAATTTTTTTTCCCAACGGCTAGGCTGAATGCGTCCGTTCTTTGCCTCAAAGATGACGGACGAGCGGCAGTTCAAAAAAAGAACATCCCATTTTGTTTAACTTCTTAATCGATAATGATAATGAGACTAACGATCTTCATGATTGATTTGACACGAAAATGTTTGTCAGTTAATATAGGTTAATATACGTATTGACCTGATGATTTATCTTGCAGGCAGGTAACATGGTTACCTATCAAAAATTTGGGGGACTAAATAGAAATACACTAGCGGACAGCCCAGCGATTGTACCAAATGCTACTCGTTTTCCCATGGAAATATATCGTACTTTTGCTGTAAAAAGTAGCATATGTTACTTAGGTGTAACCTAACCTAACATAACTTATAACGGCACTTGGTACTTAGTTTCGGAGATTACCGATAACATAAAAACAAAAAAATCTTAGAAGGGCTTTTGAAGCTTCGGTTAATCATTGCCTAAAGTTGTAAGGACAGTGTGAAATATTATTGTGAAAACTTTATTGTTTGCGAGATAAAAATCGTTTCAGTTGTGTGTCAATGGCCTGTCAGTGTCATTATAGAAAATCACAGTGGCATTATAATGACAATTGACGTTCGACGGCATTACAATAAAAAAAAAAACAGTATCAGGGCCCATTTACAAATGAATGCAAGGCGACCAAGGCGCATCACACATCTGTCCATTGACGCGTATAAATCTATTCGTACAGCTGCAACTGAGAGGGAAGATGGCAATGTGAATCTCTGGGTTGCCTACCAATCTTGGGCATAACTGTTTTTATTAGAAATAGCCTCCTCCTTCTACAAAGCACTCTGATATCTTCTTACTAGATTTCCGCCCAGCGGTTTCACCCGCTGCTACTCATTTACCCGTGGTAATAGTCGTTTTCGTGCGGTAAAAAGTGGCCTATGAGTTATTCCAGGTTATACTCAACTTGTGTTCGAAATTTGATCCAAATCGGTCAAGCCGTTTGAGCGTGAGAAGGTAACAAACTTACATACACACACAAACTTTCGCATTTATAATATAAGTAGGCTATTATTAAGTACGGATATCCATTCATTGTTTATTGAAAAACGCCGCGAAATTATTTAAGATAATGAATTGTCTCGCTGGCGAGTAAATTCCTTTTTCAAAAACTTCCTTAAAGAAATCGCTCGACCGGACGCGCGTACGCACTACACCGTCCCGAGCAAGTTCAATAAAGAAAAATAAAATAAGACTCGATCCTTGGATCCGATTTTATTAAGTCATTTGGAGTGTTTTAGTCCTGTCAAATTGAATGCACACTTTATGTATTACGGCCCTCCAACACAAAGCCTGGGTGCCATTCCGTGATGCATTTAATTTTATTGTATAAAATAAATACCTTATTACGAATTGCTTGTGTCTACAATAAATCATGAAAATGAACCTGTGACGATAGTATGCCCGATTAGCCTTAATGTATTTGTAGACGTGTTGGCAGATCTAATGTTAATGCCATACCTATCAAAATCTACGAATCACACTTCACCCTCTGGGGTTACATTAAGATGCTGACTCAGAACTGTTAACAGAAAATCTAATACTAGTCAAACTTTTAAAACGTAATTTTGTATACAAATGCAGGCATATGACGTCATAAGCCTGTGTGAAAATGGCGTCAAAATATAATGTATTGAATTGTTAGTAAGTGTAATAATTCTAACTATTTGATTTTCTGAAATTCAAATGTTTTGAATAACATTTAATAATTTTGGTCAATTATTTTGAACAAACATGTTTTGCTGTTATTATTGCACAATTTTACGAATGACCCTCAAATATATGTCAGACGTGGTGTAAATGTCCATTTTTGCGGCCGTTTACGCTCTGCCTGTGTATGTATGTATGTTATGTATGTGTAATATGTTTTGCTTTTTATTAGCTACCCAAAGAAACACCCTATTGGCGACCATATTAAATCTTTAAATCTTTTAACTACGTTTGAAAGCACAGTAGAAGCGAGCCCCGACTCCCGCGCAGGATGGCGAGGGTCAGACCTGTTCTGCGCGCGCAGCCCACTGCCTTAGATTACGCCTTCGAGGGTTACGCACGCTACAGGCCTCTGAGCGATGATGCTGCGGTTTTTATAAAGCTTGCTGGACTTGGATGCCTTCAATGTATTAAAGCTTGACATTTTTACATAAATGATGCTTTTTAATAGTTTTAGATGGGCATGTTTATTATATTTATATATAGAGTGTACACATCCTACTTGATATTATTGTAGGGGCCTAGGGTGCCTAACATCGAAAGTAAACTCGTACTACAAATTTCAGTAGTTTTATTTTCTCGATAAAATTATACAAATCTAAATTGAACAACTGGAGTGCGATGTATGCCAAAGGAGAAAAATGAGAGAGGGTCGCAGTTAGAGCGCGAGCCTTATATATGACCGTCGCGGGGGGCGGCTGAGGCGGAGGGTGGTTCTTCCACAGTATGCGTGCTAGGGGCGCGAACATCCTCCCCCCCGTTGGAAGCTTCCGCTTGCAACAGGCAAATCTTGGAAAGCGCACGCCGTACGATGCCCCTGGCTGTCTGTATGTCTGCAACTCTTGGGATGCCGTCTGCACCGGGGAAGAGCCGTGCCACACGGCCCATGCGCCACTGGAGAGGTGATGTGTTGTCCTCTTTGAGAAGCACCATGTCACCAGGTTGTAAGTCTCTGCAACGAATACGCCATTTGATTCTCTGTTGCAGTTCAGATATGTACTCTGACTGCCAGCGCCGCCAGAAGTGTTGTCTAGCTTGTTCAATCCGCAGGTAGCGATCCAGGCGCAGAGGGTTTTTGTCTTCTAGCGGCGGCGTTGGCAGCGAGGTTAGCGGTCTGCCTATGAGAAAGTGTCCCGGGGTTAAAGGGGTAAAATCATGAGGTGAGGTAGAGAGGGGACACAGGGGTCGGCTATTTAGGATAGCCTCTACTTGTGTGAATATCGTCGACAATTCCTCGAATGTAAAATGTCTGTCACCTAATATTCTTTTTAAATGGTACTTTGCTGCCTTAATGCCTGCCTCTGCTAGACCATTAAAGTTGGGAGCATAAACTGGACAGAATCTGAATTCTATATTTTCGTTACTTGCATTCTCGACAATAAAATCTGAATTTTGTCTTAAAAAAGTACTTAACTCGTTTGATACTGCCACGAAATTTCTGCCATTATCGCAGAAAATTTGCCGGGGCTTGCCTCTGCGAGAAGTGAACCTTTGCAATGTCAACATGAAAGCTTTACCAGACAACTCACTCACCGCCTCGAGGTGGACGCACTTTGACCTGAAACATATGAATAGACAAAGATATGCCTTTGTTATGCGGCATCCTCTCGTTTTTCTGTCGGTGATCATAAAGGGGCCTCCAAAGTCAGCTGAAACAGTGGCGAACGGAACATCAGGCGACAAACGCTCCATGGGTAGATTACCCATGATATTTTGCAGAGGTCGAGCACTCATACGACGACATTTGACGCAACTGCGAGCAGTGCGCCGAGCTAGGTCTCTGCCACCAACTGGCCAGAAGCGATCTCGAATTGAAGCTAGTAGGAGTTGTGGTCCAGCATGCAGTAATCTGTTATGTTCTTGAGCGAATAAAAGCCTCGTGAAGTGGTGTTTTGCATGTAAAAGAATTGGATGTTTCTTATCATAATCATACTCAGATGCCGAAATCCGGCCCCCTACCCTTAAGACATTTTGGGAGCTCAAGTAAGGACTGAGTGAAGCAATGAGTGATTTAGGTTTGAGTTGTGCTTGCCTTTTTAGGGTGTTTATTTCTTGTGAAAATGAGTCTCGTTGTGACAGCTTGACTAGATGAGTGAATGCGGTATCTAGCTCTAGCACTTGCAAAGGACCAGAATTACGACTTTGGGAATTTTTACAGTTGTGAATAAAACGGCACACATAAGCCGTGACTCGTTGTAAAAAAGTCAACTTGGAATATCTTGTCATGTCTATGCATGGAGTTATTGGTTCTGTGGTAACCGTGATGTGAACTTTTAGCTCTGGAAGTGGGTCAATTTTACTAGAATTGAGAGAAGGCCACTGCGCTTCAGGTTGGGTAAGAAATTGAGGACCATGCCACCAAAGAGAAAAATCTTGAATTTGATGTGGATCTATACCACGGGAAGCAATGTCCGCTGGATTTAGCGCAGTGGGAACATGCCGGAACGATGAACTTTCTGTTAGTTCATTGATTTGACTAACCCTATTGCAAACCCATAGTTTGAGTCTAGAGGGTTCAGTAGCAAGCCAGCCCAATACGATGCTAGAGTCGGACCAGAAGTAAGTACCACTTATCTGTCTTCGCAGAGCATCTCTGACAGAACGCACGAGACGGGCGGCCAGCAGCGCGCCGCTCAACTCCAAACGCGGGATGGTGAGTGTTTGCTTGGATGGCGCAACTCTAGCCTTAGCACAGAAGAGGCGGACGGCTACATTACCAGCTTGATTGACTGACTTGACGTAAACGCATGCAGAATATGCAGCTTGGGAGGCGTCGCTGAAAGCGTGAAGCTCCACTGAAACAGGAAAATCTCCTATTACATTTCTTGGAATGGATATTTCATTGATAGATTCTAGGTTATCTATAAAACGTCTCCATGACTTTTGGACATCAGCGGGCACCACAGAATCCCAATCTACCTTTTGGGTCCAAAGTCTTTGCATGAGAATCTTTGGTTTTATTGTAACCGGACTAAGAATGCCCAGGGGATCAAAGATTTGAAATGTCTGGGAAAGTATAGATCGCTTGGTCACACTAGTATTATCTTGAGCTTGTATGGAAATGGGAAATTGTAAGGTATCTATGTTTGGATTCCAGTTTAGGCCGAGAGTGTGACATGATTGACTTAAAGCGAGATTAGACTCACATTTTTCAGCAATACTATCTACCAATGCCTTAGAGTTAGTTCTGAACTTCCGCAAGACAAAACAACCAGCAACCAGTGCCTTGGATACAGAATCCTGAATTTGAAATAAACTGGACTCGCTCTCGCATCCTGTAATCAAGTCATCGACATAAAAATCGTTCTGCAAAATTGTTTTGACGTGCGGTTCTTGACATTCTTCGCCCAACTGCCAAAGGCATCTTGTACTGAGATAACTAGCACTTGCAAACCCATAGGTGACTGTGTTTAATCTATAAGTTTTTAATGACTCAGATGGATCTGTGCGCCACAGTATTAATTGAAGGTCACGATCTAACTCGTTTACTTGAATTTGACGATACATTTTCTCGATATCGCCTGTCAGCACATATTTGTACTGCCTGAATCGAACTAGAATATTGAATAGCGAATCTTGAATGTTAGGACCGATCATTTGAATGTCATTGATTGATAGCCCTGACCTTGTGCGATGAGATGCGTCGTAAACTACGCGACATTTAGTAGACTCTGAATGTTCTCGTAGTACAGGGTGGTGTGGAACAAAATATGAATTTTCAGGTATTGATACGCTGGACTCAGACATGTGACCTAAGTCCTCGTACTCTTTCATGAAAGCGCAATACAACTCTTTCAAAGCTGGTTGACGCTTGAATCGTTTTTCAAGATTGAGAAATCGCTGTTTAGCGACAAAATAAGAATTACCTAGGCAGTCAGGGGTGTCTATCAATGGAAGTCGAACAGAGAACCTACCATCTTTGAGACGAATGGTGTGTGTCATGAAGTGTTTCTCACATGGATTGTCTGAGTCTACCCGTGCTTGTGTAGGCTCCTGCTTCACTGGCAGTTCCTCGAGCTCCCAGAACTTGCTCAACTTGTGGTCCAAACGCTCGATAGCTGAAAGGTTACAGTTAATTTTCATTTTAGAATGTGCTTCTGTATTTATATTGAAGCGTGGTGAACCGGGAATGATCCATCCCAATTTAGAGCTATGCAGGGTAGGTAGGCCTTTACCTAAGGGAAGTTGCTGAGGATTTAGTAGATCCCAGAACAAATCAAGACCTATTATCATATCTACCTTGCCTGGTGTGTGAAAATTAGGATCTGCTAAGGTAATATCACTTGGAATCTGTATGTTTTTTACATTCAGATAATACTTTGGTATTAAATCTGTGAGCTCGGGCAATGCTAAGCAGGACATCATGACACTGAACGGACTGCATCTAGACTCTAAGGTTAGTGTACATGATTCTGGAACTATGTCCTTGAGAACTATGTTGCCGATACCTACTATGGTAGTAGATTCGAGCCGATGTGAAACTAATTGAAGTCGTTCCTTCAAACTGGTAGTGATGAGTGAAGATGTGCTTCCACAGTCCAAGGCTGCCCTGACTGTTTCAGCTCGCCTTGTTACTGGATTTATGACATTTACTAGTGCTGTGGACAGATTACCTTGATTATTGGAATCTATAGACAAACTTGTACTAGAAAGAGCCACTTGATGGGAGCTGCTGGTGCTTGTGTTACTTGTGGTGTTTTCTGTGTTACTAGCGTGTGCAGTAAGCGATTGTGTGTCTTCTGTGTGTAGCATTGTATTATGACGTAATTGACAGACTCTACAGCTACTTAACTTGCATGTACTTGCATTGTGACTGCCGCTCCTGAGACAGTTGAGACAGAGACCCAGGGCTGTCACCTGCTTGATTCGCTCATGGACATTCTTGGACGAGAAAGAAGGACAGTCATAAATCCTATGCTTCCCACTGCATATGAAACAGCCTTGATTCCCTTGGCTAAGCTGCTTATCTACTTGACTGGAGTGTTGGTTCGCTTGATTGAACTGTCTATTCACTTGGCTTGATTGTTTAACTGGAATGGCTGTAAAAACATTGAACGTTTTAGGCTTCTGGAATTTATTTGTATTAATAGTGCTTGGATTATTGTGGTTTGATGCTGAGGAAGAGTGAGCCTTGTCTTGGCGAAGTCTATTAACAGATTCTAGAACATCTGCACGACCCTTGAGAAAGTCATAAAACTCGTCTAAAGTGGGCATCTCACTGCTAGCAAGGCCATTGCGATGCTCTTCCCATTTTAAACTTGTACTTGAATCTAGCTTGGAGGACATTATGTGAATAATTAATGTGTCCCATTCAGAAGTGGGTTGCCCCAGGTTTTGTAACGCACGTAAATTCTTGGTTACATGGTCCACTAGAAACCTGAGTGACTTGTCTGATTCCCTAGTCATAGGATCAATTTTGAATAAGGAGTTTAAATGATTAGTTATTAACTGGCGCTTGTTATTGTACCTCTTGCAAAGTAAAGACCAGGCTTCAGCGTAATTCTTGTCAGAAATTTCGAGGTTAGAAATAACTCGAGCTGCCTCCCCCTCAAGGTAAGAGCACAAATAGTGAAACTTGTGAATTGGCTTTATTTTTTCATTTTTATGCACGAGTGAATCGAAAGTATCGTGAAAATTGAGCCACTTGAAATACGTACCATCAAAATTAGGTATTTTAATTACTGGGAGGCGGAAGCCTACATCATTATTTCCACAATTATGAGAGGCGCAATTGTGCTCTTGCTTCACGCCTGCATTTTCTGAATTGCTTGGTTTAGGCTGGGGATTCGTACCCAACAGTATCTCAGCGCATGCTATATTCTCGTGAAATCTTGTCTCAAAATTATCACGTATTTCCAACTCCTCGTCTAACTTATCCGCGTTTAAAATCTCAATACGACACTGCAAGTCGTCAAAATCACTAAACAATTTATTGAAACCTTTTAATTGAGAATATAATTTGCAATATTCGTGGGCTGACAAGCCATCTTCGGTTTTGATTGAGTTTAGATAGCCATTAAACTTGGTTATCCTACCTTTAATAGACTTGCGTTTGGCAATAAGTTCATCCATACCCGCAGGGTTAGACATTTTCGAGGCACTTAACTATTTCACTAGCTAAAAAACTACTTTGTAACTAGATTTCTATAATTGTGAGATTTTAAATTGTACAACACGTTGAAAACACGTCTATTCTAATTGAATGAAACGCAAAGTGAGGGTGGAATCTATCTCTCGATGCGGCAACCGTTACCATTACCTGCACGCTTCGCACGCGCACACCTTGCGCTTGCGCTATTTCACTCGCACGAATTGGAATGTTAGGTTAAACCTTAAACTTGAATAGATGGTCTAGTTAGTTATTTGACCTACTTATTATAAATTTGTAGGTAATAGAAAGAAATGGAACTAAGTTTACGTTAGGTATGACTACGCTAGCTTAATATGAATGCTAAGTAATATTTTACTTGTATGCTTGAATAAATGTTAGTAAAGAATGAAAATCTTAGAAATAAAATGAAACTAATAAGCAATGGCAAAACTCGTACCGTCCGCTGGTAATACGCAGGCTCCGTAATCTAATATAGGTACCTACAACACTTATAAATACACTTACTAGTATACTTGATGCTAGCTAGCGGGCAAAGTGAGTTGCGTTTGCTTGCCGTGAGACCTGAGTTGGACTGTCTCGTGTGCCGGTAATTAAGCTGGCTCCCACGCCCTTCAGGCCGAAAAATCTAGATTAACGGTCGAAATAGGCGTGGTGGTGGTACTTCCCCAGGTGGGCCTTGCACCACAGAACCCTACCACCTTTTGATTTAACTAGTTCGCACAATATTGCTCGCGTTTAACGCTAATGGCAGTTAACTAGCTACCTACTTGATAATGTGCACTGGATTGACGGTAATAGTAGCGGGCTCTTTGAAGCTAACTAGAAATTGGGCTTGAAATACGAATAAGAATTAGACACTAGAGATAATTGCCTAACTGATATTCACAAGTAGAGGTTGGAAAAATAGAAAGGAATAAAAAGGATGGGCTCACGTTCCTTGGCTTTCCGTGATGAACCTCGCCGTCGCTCGCCACGTACTGGTGCGCTGATCTTGACGGTATATTCAGATTGGTTCCCGGGAAACGCTCGTTTCTTGCTAGAGTTTTCTAGGGATTTGGTACTTGCGACAAACAGTCTCTCAGATTCTTCTCTAGAAGGTGGAAGAATGCCTTGCTGTCCTCCAGACTTGCGATTCGGCACGCGAAGTGACGGTAGGAGTGCGTGTCACGATGGCGGGACCGCGCGGTGCGAGGCTTCAAAGTACTGGGTTGCGGAGCGTTGGAATCTTCTCGATCTTGTTACTTGTGTGATGGTGCCTTGCTCCCTGCTTGCGAGACTTTTAGGCGTTTCTAGACCTAAGGTCCGGGGAAAGGCCACGTGTTTCGGCTGTGTCCGAAGCTTGCAGCAGCCGAAGTCCTGTCACGGTCGCCAACTTCGATGTAGGGGCCTAGGGTGCCTAACATCGAAAGTAAACTCGTACTACAAATTTCAGTAGTTTTATTTTCTCGATAAAATTATACAAATCTAAATTGAACAACTGGAGTGCGATGTATGCCAAAGGAGAAAAATGAGAGAGGGTCGCAGTTAGAGCGCGAGCCTTATATATGACCGTCGCGGGGGGCGGCTGAGGCGGAGGGTGGTTCTTCCACAGTATGCGTGCTAGGGGCGCGAACAATTATAAATGCGAAAGTTTGTAATATGTTTGTTTGTTTGTTACTTCTTCACGCAAAAAATACTGAACTAATTGTAATGAAATTTGGCACACATATAGAGGGTCACATGGTATAACACATAGGATAATTTTTATTTTATGCGGGCAACGCCGCGGGTAACAGCTGGTATGTTTATATATGGAAGGAATCGAGAGTTTCATGTGTATTACAGTATTTTAATTTTATGCGTCAGGCACTATACACACACACACACACATATCACGCCTATAATCCCTATACCACTATAGGAATACAAGATTTTTCTGAAACGGCCCTCAAATATTTGTCAGATGTAGCGATAGCGACCGTATCATTACGGCAGTTAACACTCTGCCTACCTTGCATGCGATAAAGCCGTGATATGTGTGTGTGTGTAAACAACATTTGTTATTATATGGAGCAATATTGATTCATAAGTGCCATGTGCCAAGTGTGATGCCGACTTAGAATAGCATCACTCCATTTCTTACCCGTGGGAGTCGTAAGAGGCGACGAAGGGACTCGAGGGTGTGTATAGCAATTTTAGGCGATGGGCTGACAACCTGTCACTATGACGATACACAATTTTCCGAATGACCCTCAAACGTTTGTCAGAAGTGGCGTAAATGTCCGTTTTTTCGGCTGTTTCCGCTCTGCCTACCCCGCAAGGGATAAAGGCGTGATATATGTATGTATGTATTTAAATTAATTCTCAAAATGGTGGTTCTGACTCCGTAGTAATCGTTCCTCTTCAGTTGCACTTGTAAGCACAGATTTACAACGCCTCAGTGAGCAGATGTTTGATGCGGGTGTGCACCATATGCATGACTTGCATTCACTTGTCGATCCTCATGCTTTTTTGAAATAAATGTCCACCATTTTTATTCTTCTACTTCTTCGTCGACTCAATGACATCAGTCAATTGTTTCTTGATTATCAGAACAGGCTGTGCGAAAAGAGAATAGGCCTGGAAATTGAGGGCGCCTCTATGCCTCAGTATGAGAAATGTCATAGCAACCAATGAAAAATGATTATAGTACCGCCGCCGAGAGAAGTCGGTTTTGACAGCTGTCATCTCCATACTAAAAGAGATGTCAACAAAGGAAAATGGACCCTCTGCCATAGTATTCTCACGAATCTGACAGCTGTCAAATACGACTTCTCTCGGTGGCGGTACTATAGTTTACTTTTTGCCTACGCTAATTCTCCTTCCGCACAGACTATATGAAAAATGCCTCTGTTTCATATTGAGAATACAGTCCAAATTCTGTTCCTTAGGAAGTGTTATTCATTCGGTTTACATATTGCCCGCGATTTATTTTACATTCTGTACTAATTTTATTATTTTATATCCTTCACATTTTTTACTTTCCTGACGCATAATAAACCATCCTAACCAATCCTGAGTAACTACGAAAGGTTCAGAACCTCCCTTGATCACCGGTAATTACGGGTGTCCATCCAGAACTTGCGCGTTAGAGTCTCAAACAGTGACTCACGCGCATCCGGCGGCCATTGTGGAGTCTGCAGCACGTGATTCATTGCCGCTTGTGTTTAATGCTTTCATTGTCACCAAGAGGGACACTTTCATTTGTACTGTCGAGTGCGTGATTCCTGCTTTCATTGTCAGCAAGAGGGACATCATTGCTGCTAGTGTTTAATGCTTTCATTGTCGCCATGAGGGACACTTCGGTTCGTACTGTCGCCGCGTATTGGTAAATGCTTTCATTGTCAGCGCGAATTTAGTTTGTACTGTCGGGTGCTTCTTCGGGGTCTTGTCTGTAGATTTAAAACGTTGAAACATAACTCTGTAGATTTTAGGCCATTATAATTGCTTTAAAATGTTCTATAAAGAATCAGAGGTAGAGTTAATCTAGAGCTCACGAATATGGATTTTAAATAATAAGTTCTTCAAGTGAAACAAGAACAATAATTTTAAGCAGTCTTTAGATAAAATCATGCCGATATAGACCAAATAAAAATATAACTCTTTCTACCTATTCACTTTTTTATTATTTTGAGACTCTAAGATTAACCGCAAAAATTTAAAAACAGATTTGATATTTTTATAGTAATACATTTGATAAATCTTATCTTATTATTATGACTGCCTCTCTTTACGTATAAATTGTCCAAGCCCCGAGGACACTCGACAGACTTGATTGTAAGTGCACTCAAACAATCATTCACAGTCACAATCATACAAAACCTCATGCATCCCTCACGTCTCAGATTGATGTAATCAAATTTAATTGACCAGAACCTTTGGGCGACCACAAAAAATTACCAAAATTATCTTTAGGTGTGGTGTGCTTCTTTGTTTATGCTTCGGTTTTTATTGAGTTTGTTACGAAATTACTAATAAAAATACTGATTTGATATTAATTACTGAACATAAAAGGAATGAATATGGCTCGATGTGTATGCAGGAAGAGGGAAAGGCCTTAAACAGTTGAAAGAGATTGTATAAAAGATTACCTGAATAAAAAGGTGTAAACGAAGATTTAGAGAAAGAAAGACACATGTTACGGTGTGATGCCGGCTTAGAATAGCAACACCCCAATACTACCCGCAAGTGTCTTAAAAACCCGACTGAGGGATAATTTCATTCAGGGAATGAAAATGAAAAGGCGGGAGCGGTCCCTTTAAAAGCAATATCTTGCACTGCGCTCGTCAATCCGATTACCAAGCGTGAATAAAAAGGCCCATGTCCAGCAGTGGACTGTTGTCGCTGTTGATGTATGTTTGTTACGCTGACCCTAAATAAATAGGGATAATAGTAGGCCGGTTTCAGTTTTAAATTATTCACATTACATTATGAGTTCACTATTACAAAGGAAGTTTCAATACAAGTACAAAACTCTCTCGTTCATGATTCACAGGCTGTTCTCGAAAATAACCTGTTGCTCGCCGATCCCAGTCAAAACACGGGATTAACTCGGGGCAAGTTTAATGAAGTTGAGTTTACCCGCGACGCCTAATTTCCCGCGTCTTATGGATTCTGTTAGGCTGGAACGGGTGTTTTTAGCCTGTAGATTGAATCACTGGTCTTTGTTTTTTGGTCTTTAAGAATAAGAATGTTAGCAGAATACTTTTTTGTTATTGGTGGGTTGCTCTTGACTTTAGTCTGGGAGAAGTAAGGCAGAGTCGAAAAGGAAAGCTCCAATTGGGCCTCACATTTTCACATAACGACGGAAGACATATTCCCAATTGTTAACACAATATTTGAATAGTGCGTTTTTGACATTTTGCACGACTTAAAAAAGAAAAGAAAAAGAAAACTTTAATGCCGTTTCAAAACTTTGTTATTTTAATAATTTAGGTGGTCGTAATTTGTTGTTTTTTTAATTAATGGTTCAACTGAGACAAATAGGTCTCCTTATTTCCATAATGGAACAAATCAATCGAGAAGCTGGGACAGCTGAGACAGTTTTCGCAAGCCAGACAAGACTTGGCCCGTTATTGAACCCACTACCTCCTGAGTGGAACTATCTCTTAAGGTCCACTCAATTTCATGACAAGAATTATTTACGAATAACTCTTCTTTCATATGGTTTTTGATCAAACAAAACTTCAGAAATATGCCTCTACTGAACTGAAACAATTACCTTTCATAACCAACCGTACTGATGCCCACAAACAAAGTATACAAGGTCCCTTTGTACACGCAAACCACTTGACACCACAAGTTCAATGCATCGTAAATAAAAAAAGTTCAATGCATCGTAAAAAAAAAAGGTTCAGTCAACCTGAAAGCGAGTGAGTAATGTCTGTCGTTTGTTAATTATCACCAGACGTTACGTGCGCTGGAGTTTGTAAAAGTTGTCTTTATTTTTTTTTTCTTGTTTGGGTGTTTTCGAAGGACTTGCAGTATTTGTAAACTTGTTAGTTCAGGTAAAACATAGCAGAGGGAACGGAAAGTCAATATCTACCTGCATCTTTGAATTTTGGCACAAAAGTTGAAGGAGACTCCAGAAATATATAAGATTTGAAAAGATGCACTAAATAAAATAAAAAATTATTGACCCATTTATGACAGAATATGAATTTCAAAAGAAAGTAAATGAAAACGGACAAGTCAATGAGACACATAGTATACGAGACGAGACAAAGTACGAATCTCGGTCAATGCAAGGAGTTGGCGAACGAGAAGTGTCCTTTGTGCAAAAAGTGAGTTTTCCACATACATTCGATGTGACTCACTCGGGAATGAGTTCTCGCAGACCGAGACTGAATGGAGATGGACAAAAAATTCAATGTCAAGTCAAGGCAACAGATGATATCTTGAAGTATAAGATATTTTTATGTAAACTTTAGTTTTTTGACATGTGAGTTGAGAAAGTTTGACGCAATGAAGTATACATACTGTTTGAAGAGAGTATGTGTTCTAAGATGTCGTCTACAAAAGGGTTTTAGGGAAATGGCGCATTAGCTCTTCTGAAGCCTCTTAAGAAATTGAACAACTTCAGTTATACTTACCACATCGCGCATTTTGCTTTGTTTTTGATCAGCCCGAGCTAAGATAATTTTAGTCTGTTTTTTTTAATACAATTTTGGTTTCCTAGAAGTTATACATTGCAAGTTATTTATTCTCATGGGCTGAGTGAACTCACTAGACGTTTTGCGCTGTTTCCTATTAGGTACCCTAAACTTTCCTTTCCCTATTCCTGGTGTACCTTCCGAGGGTTTTCTCCCCTCGTTCATTAGCCTTGATCGACCAAGTGGTCCTTCACGTCCACTTTACCTTTTTTGAGGATATCGTAGCTTTATTTCTATTGCAGTCTGATGAAGCTTAAGGATTTGCTTGTTAGAGTACTTTAAAGAAGTTGATTGATAACGTGATAGAAAGCTCAATAGGCAAAAAAATATTGAGGGTAGATCAAAATAATATGAAGTCTCATTTTACTTGAATAACGGCCGTAGTACAAAAACGTCATAGGCGTTCTAGGTACCTGGTGGGCGGTTCTAAAGGTTGATACCATGTTTCATCGCGTCCCTAACAATATGAATGACTGAGGTTATCCTCTGTTAAAAAACACACTTATTAACGATAGGTATGCATCAGTCTTATGCCTAGTACCGTCGTCGCCACTGTTTATACAGCGCAGATTTGATCGGTGCGCCTGCGCAAGTGCATTGCCCCGAACCGAAATAAATTGTCGCGTCGCGTCGCGTGCCCCGAGTGCGTACAACTGGTACCGATGTCTCTGAGATAAAGAACTCCAGTGACGATATATGTCTATAAAATTATGATTTTATGAGGAAATTTTGATTTATAAAGCATGTTTGACTCATTTCGGAATGTGAGTTAAAGTTTTTTGCGGGATTTTATGAATTAGGATGAAGAAACTTTATAAAATCTATTCTTAAAAGAAGTTTTTGATTAGTGCATGCGTGCGTATATTTACAACTAGTACCAATGGCTGCGAGATAAAGGACTCAAGTACCTATCTCTGTTTGTCTATAAAATTTTGATTTTATGACTTTTGGTGGCTTTGCAGAATGCTATGGAACTCGGTCTAACTTCCTAGTTTTGCACGTTTAATGCGACCTGAACTTCTTCATAGTTCTTTAACTTTAGCCCCAATTCCATTTAAGTTGTCCCACTTACTAGGCGCATTACGTGCTTTAAGAGTATAGTACTTCTGAAATGATTACTTAATTATTTCGACACAGATTTATTTATTCCATTATTATCGTTAATTTCTTAAAAAACCTTAGATATTCGTACTCAAATTTATTTTTAGATTACCTGATGTGATGGATGATCCACAAATCACAATACAGCGTACTTTAAATAAAATTGTATGCAATAAATAACGAAGGCCAACTGAAGTTTTCACTCAATAAACCACAGACGCATCGCGGGCGTTCCCGCCAAAAACGCGCGTCACCTTTGCAACGTTTCGTTACGCACTTTGTACTTTGTTTGCGTTTCGTTTTGTTTGATCGCATTCGAGCACTAAAATAATGCCGTGTAATTGAAACTGACTAAGCGATGAAAGAGTAATGGTATTAGTGAATAAACGATTATTGTAAACTGTAAAGTCGATTTTGTATGCTGCAAACTCTCAGACTTTCACACGATCAATCAATAGTGTTGAAAATTATTTTGTAGATCAAAGTACGAGTATACTAAAACTTTACTTTTCAAATGATGTTAGCAAAATGTAAAATACTCATTCTTTTTCTGAGTACTAATTAGATGAACTTGAATATAATATAGCGCAAAACAAATTTGTTACTTTGTAAAATGTCTACAAGTCCTTCGAGCTCTACCTTTCCCGAATGCAAAAAAGTTTCGCGAGATTTAGATTTTCTTCGTTAAACCTCTTTGTTCTCACTGGCTTAAAACACTTACATTTACGAATACAAGCTGCAGTATTTTGTGTCTTTTTTCCGAATAAATCCAATAAATCTTTTAAATGGTTTCGAGTAATTAATGGCTTGTCGCACTCGGCTCACTAAAGTATGGCGCTGTATGCAATAAACATTTTATGCTGTGTTTAGTCCTGAAATGGACGAGCTAAACTTTTGTGTTTATAAACTTTAATAATGGTATTGTATGAAGTGTATTGCCTGACGAGCAGATGTTAGACGTTTTTCATGTGTTTGATTTAGCTACAAAGTAATACAATGTTAATTGTGTTTTCTCTAATATTAATGTATAATGCTTTTCGATTTGCTTTTGCGTTTGGTACCGTGGCCGTGAAAGTATAGTCTTTGTATCTAATAGAAAGTTGATAAAATTAAATCATGGATGTTTACGTTCTCCTCCACTGTTCAGAAATAAAAGAAAAACTTCAGAGCCGAGCAGTCTCTCTCTTCAGATGCTT
Source organism: Tuta absoluta (assembly GCA_027580185.1). NCBI lineage: Eukaryota > Metazoa > Arthropoda > Insecta > Lepidoptera > Gelechiidae > Tuta > Tuta absoluta. The sequence continues at coordinate 3,863,488 of JAQAHW010000023.1, read as the reverse complement.
TTTCTTTTTTTATTTCCTCTCGCTGGCCAGTTGCAACGCGTCGCGCGCGCGATCTGTCAAGTGCACGTTCGTGTCGCGCCAAAAGTGACGTTTCACAAATCTTCGAAATGGCGTGCGCAGTAATTAAGTTTTAGATGAGTGCATGCGTGCGTATATTTACAACTAGTACCAACGGCTGCGAGATTAAGGACTCAAGTGTCTCTGTTTGTCGATAAAACTTTGATTTTATGACTTTTGATGGCTTTAACGCAGAATGTTAGTGTTATGGAACTCGGTCTAACTTCCTAGTTTCTTTAACTTTAGCCTCAATTCCATTTAAGTTGTCCCACTTACTTGGTGCATCACGTGTTTTATGAGTATAGTAGATACTTCTGAAATGATTACTTAATTATTTCGATACAGATTAATTTATTCCATTATTATTCTTAAAAATCCTTAGAGATTTGGATTTAAATTTATTGTTAGATCACCTGATGTGATGGATGATCCACAAATCACAATACAGCGTACTTTACGTAAAATTGTATGCAATAAATAATGAAGGACAACTGAAGTTTTCACTCAATAAACCACAGACGCATCGCGGGCGTTCCCGCCAAAAACGCGCGTCACCTTTGCAATGTTTCGTTACGCACTTTGTACTTTGTTTGCGTTTCGTTTTGTTTGATCGTATTCGAGCACTAAAATAATGCCGTGTAATTGAAACTGACAAAGCGATGAATGAGTTATGGTATTAGTGAATAAACGATTATTGTAAACTGTAAAGTCGATTTTGTATGATGCAAACTCTCAGACTTTCACACGATCAATCAATAGTGTTGAAAATTATTTTGTAGATCAAAGTACGAGTAATACTAAAACTTTACTTTTCAAATGAAGAAACGTTGACAAGATGTAAAGTATTCTTTTTCTAAGTAGTAGATGAACTAGAATATAACATAGCGCAAAACGAATTTGTTACTTAGTAAAATGTTTAACATCCTTCGAGCTCTACCTTTCCCGAATGCAAAAAACTTTCGCGCGATTAAGATTTTCTTCGTTAAACCTCTTTGTTCTCACTGGCTTAAAACACTTACATTTACGAATACAAACTGCAGTATTTTGTGTCTTTTTTCCGAATAAATCCAATAAATCTTTTAAATGGTTTCGTGTAATTAATGGCTTGTCGCACTCGGCTCACTAAAGTATGGCGCTGTATGCAATAAACATTTTATGCTGTGTTTAGTCCTGAAATGGACGAGCGAAACTTTTGTGTTTATAAACTTTAATAATGTTATTGTATGAAGTGTATTGCCTGACGAGCAGATGTTAGACGTTTTTCATGTGTTTGATTTAGCTACAAAGTAATACAATGTTAATTGTGTTTTCTCTAATATTAATGTATAATGCTTTTCGATTTGCTTTTGCGTTTGGTACCGTGGCCGTGAAAGTATAGTCTTTGTATCTAATAGAAAGTTGATAAAATTAAATCATGGATGTTTACGTTCTCCTCCACTGTTCAGAAATAAAAGAAAAACTTCAGAGCCGAGCAGTCTCTCTCTTCAGATGCTTTTTCTTTTTTTATTTCCTCTCGCTGGCCAGTTGCAACGCGTCGCGCGCGCGATCTGTCAAGTGCACGTTCGTGTCGCGCCAAAAGTGACGTTTCACAAATCTTCGAAATGGCGTGCGCAGTAATTAAGGGCTCGCAATAACTGGCCGTAAAGCAAACGAAGCGGTGTGGTGACGCGCCGGGCAGCTATTTCGGGCGCCGACGCCCCTCGACAAATGCTAATGTCCTCTAGGACACTCCAGCGCCGGGCGGGTTGTGATGCTACTGACGTGTCCATTTGGCTGTATGCGGCAGCGGCCTGTGCCCATTGTAGACAAAAGAATAGACGAAAACTTTACAGGCATGATCAGACCATAAAAATGAACGAATTTTACTATCTATGTTGGGAAACGTATTTTTTTTCGAATTGCCATAGATCGGGAAAATTTAATGGCGATCGGTTTTTTTTAGTTTACCAACATAGGCTCCATAGAAACAGTTGTTTAGTTTCATGTTCTGATCATGCCTGAAAATTTTTGGTACACCGTTTTTTACATTACGTATAAACTTGATTCTTGGGTAATAAAAAGAATTCGCGCCATCAACAGAAATCAGTTTTTAATTTTGACCTATCAAAGTTTTAACTTAAACTGTTAAAGTTAATTTGCAATCTCATTGTTTATATTTAAGAAACAGTCAAATTGCAAATTTATATTATCAGTTTCTTCCAGGGTAACTGGAAAAGTAATAATATGTGCAGTTTAGGCATTTTTTATGTCTCAATCGGATCGCCATTTAAAAGTATCTCAGAATTATAAAAACTGAATTTATTAGATCGTAAACCGATAGAAATGTTGTTTTGACAACATCTTGGTACTAACTTATGATTTTAGTTTAGTGCTCTCTTATTATTATGTCTCTCAATATTTTTTGAATTATGTGAAAATTGGACGAAACTAAATATCCTGGTCACGGCACCAACATGTAGCTAAACTTAAAAACCCTGTTTTCAACTATTCAAATAAACAAATCCAAAGTCAGTATGTAGTCATATTAAAATAAATTTACACACATTTTTCTGCAGTCTACATAAATCTGGTAAATGTCATTGCATAAAAAACTTGTTAGCATTGAACTTGACCGAACACCAAAATAAATAATATATTCAAAAATACGTGCTGGTGCCCGTGAACTTTGTTTCGCCAATTAATATTCCAGATTATTATTTTGTTAGGTGTCCGAATACTGATAGGGTGCATGCAGACCATGAAACAGAACAACTTGCCCTTAGAAACATATCTATGTCAGGAAACAACAAAAAAAGATCTCCCATACAAAATCACAATCAGCTGACTGCATTCACTATTATAAAATATTTTTGACGTTTCCTGAAATATTTTTTATGGAAAATTGTTCAGTTTCATATTCTAAATGCACCCTATCAGTATCCGGAGGGCTGTCCCTTACACCCTGTATACTTTAGCCAGACCTTTGTATACTTACATAAGTTAAAGGGACCGAGAACTGTTTTCGTTTTTTCTTGATAATCTATTTTTGCACCAGCGTACTTCAATTAAGTTATTTGCACTGGAAATAAGACAATGCCTATTACATTGAATGGTTCATCGCCCTATTCAACAAAAAGAAAAACATTTTTATTTTTCAACTATTTTCCAGGCACAGACTTTCGACCCTCCTTAGCTTAATTATACTGGGTGTTAGTGAAAGCCCTCATAATGATAGGGTTCATGCAGAACATAAAACTGAACAACTTTCCCCTAGGAACATATATCAGGAAACGACAAAAAAATTACCTTCCATACAAAATCAAGATCAGCTGAATTACTTTGGGAAGTCAAACTTGATTTTCCCGTTTCCTGAAATATTTTTTTATGGGAAGTTGTTCAGTTTAATATGCACAATGCACCCTATAAGTATCCGGAGGGCTGTCCCTTACACCCTGTATGTGTAAGATAAGATCATTGCCAATTGTTATTTCGAGATAGGCAACGATGTTTTCATACTACAATCAATATTATTAATAGAATTCTATGGACTAGTTCTGAGTCATTTTTTTAACAGAGTCATGGCCGAATCGTTTCTTGGAAGGATTATGGATTCATTATAACTTGATGCTAGTTATGTCATCGGAAGTTCAACTATTTTTATTTCTGAGTATCTTATAATTTATTCATTTATTTATTTATTATTCTTTATTTCAAAGACATATAAAGCATTAACTATAATTCGTGCCGTTGCACATTCCTCAGTTATACAAAATAAAAATAAAAAGCCAAACTAATTTCAAAGATAACCTAAATATAAAACACAGGTTAATTTGATGCCTATGCATGCCTATTTAATATTATAGACGTAGGATGTTACTAACATTAAGTTAATTATTTATTGAAATTTATGCACGAAACAGTGTACAGTCAAGCTCACGTGCGGTTAGACACTCAAACTGCCAATGTAACTCAAAATGTCAAAAGTCCGAACTGTCTAACCCAACCAGATTTGGCCAGTGGCATTACCTACCAGTGTACCTTAGGGCATGCGGAAAGTACAGGCAGATGAAAATAATAATAATAAAGCTACAATTTACCATTAACTAGGATCAAACGAAAACCAATTATTCATATTGGCAAGTATCTGGTTAGTTTTAAAACCAACTTGGTACTTCAATAGTGTCTGCGTCTGGTCTGATACGGTTGTGTATGTCTAAGTTCCTTATCCAATAACTTTTTAAACAGTAAGACGGACCAACATTTTCGTGCCTTCTTAAAAATAAAGCATTTTTCTTACGGATATTCAAGTGGTTCATTCTGCAATGTGCTAACCTAACTGTGCCCGATATTATCAAACTACAGGATACAATTTTACTGGTGAAATTCGATGTTCATTGCGTTGTCGGTTAGCCATTATGATACCAGGAATATTAACTGGCTTCGTAATGTACTAAGAATCACCTATAGGCTTGTAGCCTGTAGTTGCAGGGCACTGGAAATACTCTTGTAAAGTGATAAATTGGCTTCATATTTAACTTTCCGTCCATCATAATTTCATACCACCCTAGAAGAACCAATATTTCCATCAAACGCATAATTTGTTGTTAAATGATCACGTGCGAGCGGATAAGAGATACATAAACGTCATGGGGGTGACAGAGACGCGTTTATTTCGGGATAATTGCTTCGTAGAGAAGCGGACGTACGTTTAAGAGGATGTCGCCTTAAGATGCAATCAGTGTAACTAATCTTACTGTAACTGTGTTTGTATTTTTTATTTATTTCAAAAATATAGTAAATGAAATGAAAAGCAGTAACCATAGTACATTTGAAACTAAAGTAAATGAAAAAGCATTAATTGGCTGCTACCAATGTATCTACTAACAGCAGCAATAGAAATAAATTACACTCTTAAGGGATCAGCTTATACCGTTTTTTTGTTAAACTTATTACAAAGAACCAGTATAGTTTAAGCCCTTTAATGGATAACTCGAAGTGCTTCTAATAGAACATACATGCTTGGATAAAATAAGTTAACTCATGTAAAGTAAAAAAATATCATATTTGCACTTTCACCCCAAACTACAATTTGATACATAAGTAATTATCTTGAGAAAAGTTACCGAATGATTAAAAATAACTGTCCTAAGACATTTCTTGCGGTATGTCGTTCACTCCTCAAATATAGTCATATTTACAACAAGAAAAAACAATTAAAAAGCATTCAAAAGCCGTCATTAAAGCGCAGAAAGGACGTTGTTTAAATTTGAGGGGTTTCGCGTCTGCTGAAAGACGTTTCGTCTTAGGACTTTTGAAAAAGATTCCGAGATATGGACGTCGCGAGATTTATACACGACACGAAAAAGGGAAGTGTACTGTTTTGCTGGATTTTTTATATTTGGAGTAGGAAGCCTTTCAGACACTGTGTTGGAAGGGTTATGTGCGACTTTTTGGGTGCCTTGTCCGTGCAAGATCTTTGGTATCGTATAGGTATATGTGGATGATTTTGTAGAAGATAAGTACTAGCTACATAGGTAACCGATGTACAGTAATAGACGACACGTTTCTATATTGCAAGGCAGCATTAGAATAGCATTATCGCATTTCTTTCCTGCGAGTGATGTAAGAGGCGATTAAGAAAATCAAGGGACAGGCAGACAACCTGTTACTATAGTGATACGTAATTTATCGGAAACGGCTCTCAAATGTTTGTCAGACGTGGCGATAGCGACCAATTTTTACAGCCGTTAACGCTCTGCCTACCCCACAAGGGGTAAAGGTGTGATATGTGTATGTATACATACATAGTGATAGTCTTTTAAACCACAGTAGTAGTAACTATGCCTTTATTCTAATTTCCTCAGAGCATAAAAAAATGCAAAATAAAAATGGCACCCAAAGTTGTCTATCAGCAATTTTGTTCGCTGCATCATAACATTTCAACCACCAACTAGGCTAACAAACTTCAGACTATCATACATAATAAAGCCCCATCAAACCTCCACCCCCTACTTCCTAGATCCTCAGCCCTTAGACAAGTGCTTAGTTTTTTTTATCCCAGGGTCTATTTTTAGCAGATTATGCGCCGAGGTTTCCCACTCATAGCTGGCGAAGCGTGCACGGTGGAGTCTAAGAGAAAAGAGTGTTCTAGACGGAATCCTACGTAACAAGAGGACCCCGATTCTCATATTTTTTCCATTTTAATGCCAGCGACACTCAACTGTTATTCTATGCATCACATCAGCCTATAGCAGTCCACTGTTGGACGTAGCCTTCCCTAGGGTACTCCATAAGGCACGATCTCCCGTTTTCGTCATCCCATCGATACCAGCCGCCCTAAGTCATTGGTCCACCTAAACTTTGAGTGGTAATAGCTGAATGTTCTGGTCAACATCTAAAATAACTTAGTCGGCACTCGAGGGTCTGTAGTACCTACCCGACGTGGAACACCAGGAGTCCACTAAACTATACGACTTACGAAAATTTATCCATAGCAAAATCAACTGTTTTACGGTCATTGGTGCTCTGCTTTCCCCGCAAGGGTTATAGTTTTGTATTTGTATCTGTGTTTGATTTGTGATAGAGAAAGATAGAGACGATTGAAAGGGACCGTAGTTAGACTGCCAATATGGATGAACGTAAGAAGTTGTGCTAAAGATTGGACGGAATAAAATATTTAGAACAAAGATACGGGTATAATAGTTTCTCCGCCCCGTTCTAAATATGCATTAATCGAAACTACTTTTCCTGGCTTCACTGTGGTTGTTTGTAGGTTCCCTCTGCAATAGTTCCCTTCTCTGAGAGTGCAGCCTCTCAGGTGCTGGTGCTTGCAACTTTTTTGTTTTTTCATGTGCTCTACTTTTTTTTAACAATGATGACGTCGTCTTGTCAGGTTTTGTTCTTAGATAGCTCTTAAATTTTTTGATTAGAGAGAAAATAATGTTGGCTAAAAGTAGGTACTCAAAAAATAACCTATTAACTAAAAACTTTATTAAAGCTTCGGAATAAATAAAACGGAACCCTATAAATTTTAAAAAGGTTTAAGGCCACCAATGTCATAGGTTTTGAAATTTAAGTGAGGGTACAGTATGGTCAACCCGATAAGCCATATTTGACAGCTTTCAGATTCGTACCAGTGCTATGACAGAGGGTCCATTTTTCGTTGTTGACATCTATTTTAGTATGAAGATGACAGCTGTCAAATATGGCTTCTTAGGATAGCCTTACTACAACATGTCTGGTACCTAAAGGGGTAGATGAGGCCTTAAATAAAAAGACTTAAAACCTTAAATTCCACGTACATATTAAAATCTACGTTCGTCACCATTTACCCTCGCATAAAGCATAAAAATACAAAAGATCAGTAATTTAGCTGACGTATGCTAATATAAGAGGCACGACCCACCAGGTATCTGTTCGCAACATAATTTTATACCGAGTAAGAGTGACCACAAGAAAGGAACTGGAAAATTCTTCGCATATAGGACGGAGCTTACCTATGTAGGTAGGCGTCATATTTGTCACCATTGAGTGGAAAATAGTTAGGTACGAAATTAATGTAACAAGCAAGAACAATACAGCATTAGAGCAAAAGTATTTTAAAACAACAGAGCAAAAGTATTTTAAATCGACTGTTAAAATTAATTGTGGGTTTGGAGATTTGATAGGAATAGATTTGTTTATTTCAAATTATCAAATACAAGTTCGATGCATAAAATTAAAACATTAAAAAAAAGCGAAATAATAAATACCGGTCAACATCTCGAATAAGAAAATGACAATTTGCTAACATACTAAAATGAAATAAAATATGCAGTAACTAATTACCTAAAATATTTTGATTTAAATATGCATGTTCCTTATTCCTAAGTTTTAAAATTTGATGATACAAGTTTTCAGATTTTAAATACGCGAAGCGATTATTTGATCAATATCTTTCAATGTTTCATTTCCCACACAAATATTCAGCTAAAAGACTGGATGGCTCTTGAAATCCTTACAAACATCATTATATTTTTTACTACTGTCTCCTATAGTTGCCATTATTATCTCCACGCACGGAAGCCTTCGCGTGTCGGCATCTCGATCGAAAAAAAACAAGAAAAAAACAACTTACCTGTGGGTTCATTGATCTCTTATTTATTACTTTTACTTTTTAATTTAATGGCCAGTGTTGCATGCAAGCATGGACCAACTTACTCGAATGCTTAATAAGGTACCTGATTCATTTTATCACTTAACGAAGTCGGATGATGTTGATTAAGAGGAATTTAGGGGATTTGTGAAAAGGATCTTTAATTTTTTTTTATTTAAGGTAAGTTACAAACAAAAAAAGCTCATCTACTATTTCTTGCCAAACTGAAACAGTTTTTTGGCGAGACGCGCTTAGCTTAGTGCCTACGCTCCGATAAGCGATTGTTTTAATTATTTTTTATTAAATGTCATGAATTTTTTTACTTCCTTATACTGGGTCCTATATGTCACAATAATTGCAGGTTTTAGCACTCAAGACAAAATTACTTACGTAGTTAACTATTATTTGGTCTCATTTTGCCCTTTAAACATTATTTTACATGGTGATGGTAAATACATTTTTTTATCTACCCACCCACTAAACTTTGTTCACTCTTTTATACATTTTCTTGTTTAGTCTATGAGCTAAAATTTACGTAAAAGTATTTTTAAGTTAAACTCGCAGCAAAGTCGCTACTTCCTTTCCAAAAGTTCAGCAGCTGAAAATATTCCACCTACCCTCACAAATGTAGAATATTTCGTCTTGCAGGGAGTGAATGACCGGAGTTCAGAAGTGTCACTAAACATTTCCGGTATGGAGAGTAAAGGATTTTTTTCACAAGCTTTAAATTAGATGTAAAACAGTTTTACTGTGCGAGCGAGGAAACGGAAAGAATTGTAAAGTCGCCATATAACTTTTGAAGGTAAAGCTTAGATTTACTTTTAAATAGTCCAATATCTGTGCCATTATATTTATACAGGAGTAACAAAAAGTGTAACAAGCCGAAAAGAGGTCAACTTACATATGAAACTGAACAAGAGCGTGTATTGCAGTTTCAGGCTATGGGCTGACAACCTGTCACTAAGGCGATACACAATTTTCCGAATGACCCTGAAATGTTTGTCAGACGTGGCGTAAATGAACGTTTTTTACGGCCATCCCCGCAAAGGATTTGAGGCGTGTTATATGTATGTAGACTAAGTTTGTGTGAAAATTATCACGCTCTCGACATAACTAGTTTAGTTTCGTAGCCGTGAACTGCAAACTCCCCGACTCTCGCTTTCTGGATGCAAAGTGCACCAACTTTACAATGTCAACCGGTTTCTATTTAGCTGAGTGTACTTTTGGGTCAGGAATTTTGATTATTAACATTTAGCTGGCTGTAGTTCTAGGTGAGGATTGTTTATTGTTAAAATTTGTGCGACAAACCGTGTGATGCTGGCTTAGAATAGCATTACCCCATTTCGTTGCCTGCTGGTGTTGTAAGACGCGACTTAAGGGATTTGAGGGTTTTATGTGTGTTACAATTTTAGGCAACAGGCGATACACAATTTTCCTAAAACGTCCCTCAAATAGCGACTGTACTTTATGGCCGTTAACGCTCTGCCTACCCCGCAAAAGACAAAGTAGTAATATATGTATGTGTATCGTGCGACGAAATAAAAGTTTGTGTTTGTGGATACGGCTGATAACTTAGAGATTGAGTGTATTTTAATTTATAATTTCCTTGGTTAAATACTGAGGCGGTTCTATAACTTGTCGTCCGTCGCTGCGTTTTTTTCAACGCACCGTAACGCATGCGTCTGTCAGACGAAAATAAATTGCGATTCCCGATCTTATTCCCTTACAAATACAGCTACGGTGCGTTACGCAGCTATGGACGACGTTACCTAAGGTTTAATATTTGCAAGATCACTCAGTGTCATTTCGGTGACAGATACTTAACATGACAACAACGATTCATATTTTTTTTGCCTGTCAGAATGCCGCATTAAGATTACATAGAAAATTTTGTACCTACTGACACATACAGAAATTCGACACTGTCACTTCAAGCTCAACTTTTCTCACTAAAGCTCACCAGTAAAGTAACTTAACACTCTTAATGGTCATCAATGTCATCGTCAGTAGCCAATACGCTTACCAAACCTGCGTCTGAGCAACTCGTGAAACGCACACTCCTACTGCTGCCGATTTGACAGGTTGCGCAGCTTGACAGGTGACATGGTCACGCTACTAAGTAGACATGTAGATGCCACTTTCTATTAAGTACGATATTTTAATTTATTTATATTAATTTTAATCTTGAGACAAAAAAATATGTGACAAAATCTTCAAAACGGGATTTTACATTAGTTAGGCCTAACTGTAAAAATATTTTAAGGTATCAGCCAGTCTATGAAACGAAAAAACTTTCCTCAAGGAACATAGGTCGAAATTTGATTAAAAATTTGCACCTCTCAAACAAGCCTACCGGGTCAGGCTGCGATGCAACATTTCCAAATATGTTTTTAATATTTCGACCTATGCTTTCTTTGGGAAAGTCGGTAAGTTTCATGGGCTGTGTCACACCCTGAAATAATTTTCAGTAGACTCGAGGGTCACACATGTGGATTGCAATTTAAGGCGATGAGCTGACAAACTGTCGGTATGGTAATACACAGGTATCTAAATGAATCTCAAATGTTTGTCAGACGTGGCGAAATGTCGTTTACGCTCTGCCTACCCTGCAAAAGAAATAGGCGTGATATACGTAAAAAAGGCGGCTGGTAGCGACTGGATGACGAAAACGAGAGATCGTGCCTTATGGCGTACCCTGGGGGAGGCCTACGTCCAGCAATGGACTGCAATAGGCTGATGTATGTATTTTAATAGAGTGCAAGTAGTAAGCTTATAAAACTAAATGCATGTGTATTCACTTATAACCGTATTGTGGGTATGATGTATGTAAAACGTTCCGACGAACCCACACCAGCTAAAAGCGAAATATTTGCTTTGTCCGGCCGAGTGCCATTAACTCTCTCGCCATTTTTCAATTATGCCAAATGTGTTCGGTGTATATAAATCATATACAAACAACATACAAGCTGCATGTACGGGGGAGGACCATGTATATGTACACCCGGCAACGAAGCGCGACAGTCAGGAAATTTCAGCTCTATACAGTGTTGCCAGATTTTATAAAGGGCGACTTTTCGACATTTTGTGGAAATCTGTATTAGGCATTTATTTGTTTTCTGTGTAACATAAAATAATGCGAGAACTAGCGAGATTCGTCGCCTCGCTGATTGTTTTTATCTGAAAAACCTTGACAGCGTTCAGAAGACTTATGACGCTTCTCCAGATTGATGGTGTTAATCAGCATGCGCCGTCATATTTTAGGAGATGTCAAAAAAGGAAATAGTATCACTCTATGTGATGCTGCTAGGATGTGGCTAGGATTTTACATTTACCCGTGATTTAACCGTCATGTTGACTGCTGATACAGATAATATGGTAAAATACTGCTATTTAAAAAACCCCGTTTCAGTATTTTGAGTTATTAACAGTGACCGCAAAAGTTTAAAATAGTTATTAAAAAGAAACTGTTTGAAAGATTCAATTTTTCTTTATATTTGTCCCAGTCAATCTGGCAGCACTGGCTCTATCGCAGAGACATAAAATATTTTTACAAGCGAGCGACCACTTGCGCTCACGAGTGTACCCATGGGGTGTGTTTAATTTGTAAACGGATCGAATACTGGATGAAGTATGGAAGCTTATCCAATATCAGGCTGGACAGGGATGCAGCCGAAAAAAATAAAATTTAAAAATAAACGACCAGATTTTTATGCGTTCCGAGAAATATTTTTATGGCCGATGTTTTATAGAACTCGTAATGCCGAGGGTGGTACGAAAACGGCTGGTTCTGTAGGTTTTATTATGTTTGAGTCGTTTACCTAGATGACCTTTTAAAATATAAACTCGCAATCGTATACCTATAAAACTGACTTGCCTCCCTTGCACAAGAATTCAAGAAAGTTTTATAGACGTATGCAAAATAATGAGTCATTTTTTCAAGTCCAAATAGAACAACAACTTTGTCGACTGTTGTCGCCTTCTTCTTATTATTTTCGTGAGGGACACCGAGTCAACGAACGACCCGAGAAACCCAGATGTCAGAGTTTTTCAACCGCCTACAACTACTAGTAGGCCTCTGATGAGTTTTTGTATCGGCCGCCGTTTAAGCTATCATAGATAGCAACCATTTCAGAGCCCTATACGCTAATCTTATCAACTGTATGAAAACATTGTAGCTATAAATGGAACTCAAGATACAAAGAATGATTAAATAGCTACCAAGCTACTGGGCTGGCTGCATGCAAGAGTGTGATAAGTCATTATTGATGATATTTGAATTTCCAAAGGTTGTTAGCATCCTCAACTTTCCTCATCAATCTAGGAAGCTGAAAATCGGCATGAAAGTACTTATTGATATATACTATATCCCTTGCAGGATAGGCAGAGCGTAAGCGCATCTACGCCACGTCTGAAAAACACTTTTCATTCAGAAAACTGGGTATCGCCCAAAATTGTGTACTTCTTGATCTACTGATCAAAACTAAAAATGGAGCCGCCTTCATTTGGCACCACTTAGAACCACCCCTAGTTTTGATCAGTAGGTCAAAAAGTGCATACCAAGTTAAGGCTCTTATTTGACACCAAAAACCCGCTAAGGTTCTTTCAAAGCGCACCTCATTACAAATTAAAATTAAAAAATATGCAATAAACATTCGAAATTCAAATTGGGACCGGCCAGTGCGCGCACATTCCATCGATCATTCATTACCCGCGCTGCAATCCGCCAATCGCGGGAAATAAAAAAATTAAAACACTGGCAACCCCACCTGTGCAAGGGGTGGGGGTTATACCCCCCGTCTGGGTGGGGGTGATTTTTTTAACATCACTCCCGATCAGCATGACTATTTGGACGTTATGTACTGGCGATGTATCGCGATCGTTTGTTTACTAGGTAGGTAGTCCAATTCGAGCCGTGTCTAATCTAAGTCCTTTGATTTTGGCTGTTTGGTTTGACTATCTATCTTTCACATCATCTAAGTACATGATAGGCAAATTTATGTCTCAATTTTGGCTTAAACCACTCAACTTTTAAAATAATATTCGAAGTTTGTTTTCAAAATAAGTTCAACGAAATGGGTAAGTGAATCCTATATGAGAAGTAAAGTTACGAAATTGTAATTACTTATAATAGGTTGATTTAAAAATATAGGTATGTATGGTAACAGTATTAGTACGAGTATGGTTTTGTACTTTATTATTGTATATTTATGAAAGAACGGATTATTTTAAAATAAACTACGTTTCCTACTCCACCCACTCATATCCAAGCACAATACATACGAGTTTTATACTCACACATGTTTGCATAAAAATTGAAAAAGCTATCTATCTATGAATAGAACCACCTTTTAATCCTAACTTTAGTACCAGTAGTGGGCTCTACGCTATTGCCTATTGAAATCCGTGCTAACATAGAAATACAGCCGCAGCCACATAACCCAGTCCCAAAAACAACATCCTAATCCGATTTTGAAATAAGAACCAAAAATTCGAACAGTTCCGATGTGTGCGTTCGCTTTTATGTACAAAGTGTAGTAGTGTGGGTGCCTGCAGAGCGAGCCGGAGCTGAGCGCGATCGCGAGCAAAGCCCCATGCAAAAATGTGCATTATAACCCAAACCCACTAAAAACTGACCTCCCTACCCTCCCGCCCTCTTATACGAAAAGGACCATTTAAATGAACTAGGTTTTTTCGCAGAGGTCAGCTTGAACTGGACGGGGGCTGAGCTAATATGCGGGCCCCCCTCTATCATGTATCACATATCCGAACTCCACTGTCTCATTGTTTACAGTCTGATTTGAATTTGGAACAGATGCTTTTAAAAGTAAATTACAAATTAATAAGGCAAAAGGAATTAAATCGTTAAGACCAAGATTCCAAGACTCGTTTGAAGAAAAAATTCTAGACGGTGCAAAAACGAATTTAGATCTCGTTCGTTCCCTTTTAGATTTTTAAACCGGTTCCCGTTCAAAGCGCTTTTTAATTTGCCCACCAAAGTATGTAGAGTTTAACGAAGTCTTAATTATGAATTCTGAAAGACCATCTTTTAACGACTCAGAAGTTTGATGAATGAAAACGTATTAACGTTTAATTAGTGAGCTATTAATTCAGACTGGCACATTCGTTTTTATAACGATAATTTCTGGAATGAAAAAATAATCCATCTTTTTCAAAGTTGCCAGTGTTCTAAGTACGACTTTTATGCAAGTTTCTACACACGAGCACGGGATAAGGGGAGAAAAAAGTAAAAAAGGAAGAAAATGGCGGGAGAAACTGTGTTATGAGGTAAGAAGGAGAGGCCACGGGCACGATCGCAATAAAACGAACGATACTGCGTGCGGCCGCTCTCCGGAACTTTTTGTTAGCTTTTTTTTATTATATTCAGGGGCGCGGGAAGAAAACTTCCTTTTGCCAGCCAGTGCTATCGGTGATTTCATTGAGCAAAGTTTGTTTTGGTACAGTTTGACAGTTATTTAATTTTGCTTGTATTGTAAGTGTACTTTTGAGACGATTTTGACCTTCTTAAACTGTTACTTCTTCATGATTTGGATACTAATGAGTTTATTACATACATACACACACATATCACGGCTATAATCCCTTGCGGGGTAGGCAGAGCGCAAACGGCCGCAAAAAACGGACTTTTACGCCACGTCGGACAAATATTTGAGGGTCATTCGGAAAATTGTGTATCGCCATAGTGACAGTTTGTCAGCCCATCGCCTTAAATTGCAATATACAACCTCGAGTCCCTTAGTCGCCTCTTACGACCCCGACAAGGAAATGGGATGATGCTATTCTAAGCCGGCATCACACGGCATGCATTTATTACATAGTAGAATATATTTACGTGGGGTTTTTGGATTAGTAGGTACAGGTAGAGTCAGTGACAGAAACAACTACTTTATCTTGCTTGCCACTTTTTTTTAAACCTGTTTCTGAACAACTTAATCAAACGTCACCTTAATTTCACATCAGCTCTACATAATATCGGCATTCGTCTTAACCTATTTATCAACATGTCAGAATAGAAAAAGATGTAAAAAAACTGATCATTTATTATACAGTAGCTCGTTAGTTTAGACTATAGAGATTTTGAACAATGAATTTAGTAATTAGACCTAATATTTTGTTGTCTAGATTGGTCTAGATTTTAGATCTCAATAAATAATAAGTTCTCGAAGTCGGGTCTTAATTTGTTTTTTTTCATAGTCAAGTTATTATTATAGCTCGTTTTTGTTCGAAATTCAAGATGCTCTTTTTTTGTCGGCCATTTTGTTATGTGGCAAGTATTGTTTGTAAGTATTTGAGACTGCAGGTCTATACTTACAGTTAGATGAAATTTATAATTACTCAGATAAAATAGATCTACGAATAAAAACTTTCGTGTTACGATCTAGGTATTAAGAATGCAAGAAATTATGGTTTTCCATAGATGAGTTTATGATCAGATTTTTGAAACTTTTGAAAGCGTTTATATGGAAATTTATGAGTTAGACACAAGTTTTAGGCGCGAAAAATGTTTTATAGCAGAGGTAGAATGTTATTTTTCACAATTATAGTGTTTGTAATGTTCGGCAGATGAGTGTCTACATTTTTACGGCTTGTTTGAGACATGAAAATGAACTACTTTTCTTAGTATACCATATTTACAAATAACAAAAATTATTGGACTTTCCACAAATAATTTGTTTCTGCTCAAGTAATCCTTATGGAAGAACCAATATTTTTTCATATTTTGACGGAATGTTATTGAAAAAAGTTGTTTAGTTGATTAGTTCCAAGTATAAAACACGCCCTAAAAGTTTGTAGAGTCATTTCCCTAACACAGTATTAGTATAAGTAACGCGCGGGTAGTTGTAAAAAAATGGCTTTCTCTGTAGGTACCTTTCACCTGTCTACTGTGAGTGCTCTGTTAATCATGAGATAACAGAACCGACTGGGCTTCTGAAGGTGTTTAGAATTTAGCAGATTATTTTGCTATTTCTAATAAAAAGTTAATATTAAAGCATAAGATTTGACGGCCGATGTGACGCAGTGCTATTGCGACTGCTAGCGGAACAAAGGTTCCGGGTTTGATTCACAGAAGTTGATTTTATTTATTTGTGAATTTGTTTCCAATCTGAGTAGGACATTGTAGTTCAACCTGAGTGTACAGAAGAAAGATGATTCCGTGCTTCGGAGGGCACTTTAAGCCGTTGGTCCCGGTTGATGTCTATGATTACTTAGACCGCGGTCAACACAACCATGTCACGAAAAGAAAAAGATTCGATCACCTTATTTTAACCTGGGATCAATGAAACGGCTATCCATCGCTCTCTTAACCATTTCCTGAGTTTTATCGGGCTACCTGTCTTTGACGAAATCTTTTACTTTTCATTCCATATAAGATGAAAATAAGAAGTTGTTTTTTTTTTGCGTCGGCCGGGGATTGAACCTGGGACCAGTGGAGTACCGTCCCACCGCTCTGTCTCTTCCATTTCATAGTTCTGAATTGTTAATTATTTACTTACGTAAAGCTTTTCGGTGTAGATACCTGCGTAGTACGTACCTACGTTAGTAGATAAGTGGTATTTTTGAAGTCGCAAAGTAGTTGGGAGTTTAGAAATGATACGTACCTGAAAGAAGAAAAGAAAAGTTAATCACACGTTTTGAGTTCAAATAGCGCACAATATTTAGCCAAAGATTACAATTCAATACACTATTTTATTACCTTTATTATAGATTTTTGATACATTAGAGAATGGCTGGATTCCTTGCAAGAGTAGGATCATTGAATGACGTAATGCATAAAATGCCTAAGCTCAGGGGTCGAAGACTTGAGGAAAATAATGATCCTTTTAATCATATCCTCGTAAACCAGTCCGAAATGCAGTGGCATTCGTGTTGTGTTGCTACGTCGGAATGTATTGACTTATGATCGGGGCAAAGCCCTAAAACAAGCATTATCGCGACGCACACGAGTGCAGCCAGCCCCCCCCAACCCCACCCGATTCGGCGTTTTTATATTTTTGCACATTCAAAAAAAGCTCGCGGCAGACAAAGATGGAAAGATGACGAGCCCAGTTTAACAATGCGGTGCGAGCGAGACGATGCGCACGCTGTCACCCGCAGCGCGAAATAAAAATGTGCAAACCGCTCCTTTTTTAAATGTGATGCTTTTTTTGCGTTAGTCTGCGTTCGCAATTAGTGCTGTGCTGTCGCACGTATTGGGCATTAGGATCTATGCAAATGATACCCCTGGGGACCGGCTTTGAAAGCTTTTATGGGTCTCATTGATGCGGCACAAAGCGGGGCCAACGCGGAAGCGGCATTCAGGACAGTCCAAGGTCACCAGTTGTTTGCAAACGAGACTCACTATACAAATAATATAAATACGTTAAAGACACCCGCGTTCACCGAGCAATCTGTTCCTTGCCGCAACTTTTAGCAAAATGAGTTATAACGATTGCTCTAAAGAGTTTGAACAAAAGCTTGCCGTGATAGAGCTTTATAAAATTGTTTCCTTGAAACACGCTAAACTAAAAAGATATTGCGTGCTTTATGTTAAAATTTTCAGCAACATTGTCGTCGTCCTTAACGCGTCATTTTCCTCCACAAAAAGAGTCTCGCAAAAGGTATATCAACGGGATTTGCATGAGAATAGCTGGCTCATATTGCGTAAGCCCTTCAGGTGCATCTGACTAATCAAAGCCACGTAACAGGAGGACGTCGTCGCGGGAAAATTTTAATGTTGGAAAAAACCGTGTAGCCGGCTGGTGTAGGCGTGCGGCTGTGTGAGTGTGCCTGCTCGCTACACACACACCCGCGCGCACGTCGGTGCATGCTTTACGCGCGGAAAAAAGTGCTGCGTTATTGATTTTTCTGTACAGCCACGGGGGGGTTTGAGGGGGCGACCGCCCGCGGCCTGAAAAACCGTCTGCTGAAAAAACCGAGACGAAAAGGCACCCCTCCCTTTTTAATTGGTAACGTAGTGTCAATAGGGCTAATCCTGCTCTCGTAATAGGCTGCTTTTGTCCCGCGAATGCATTTTTTAGTTGGCAGGCGACGAGTTTCTGAGTGGAGAATTTGGGGGTTTCACAAGTACGTAAATGCGTACTAAGTACTAACTAGTTCGTTCATGACGCTCTCATATGCTGTGGCGTTGCTGCATCTCACGGCTTAACTAACGGCAAAGTGTTTATTATACAGTTTTGAACCGTGAGGAACAACTTATGTTGGATTTCTATAAGGTCTTATTAAATTCGGTGCAAATATTTTTAGATTGAGTTCTACTCGTCAAACTGAACAACTATTCCCAATAAACATAGGTCAAAATATGAGAAAATTAATTGGACCTGCCATACAAAGTGACACATTTAAACACTGTTTTAAGGGAGTTTCAATTAATTTACGACCTATGTTTGTTGGGAAAAGATGTCCGTTTTACGAGTAAACTCACCTTAAAAATATTTGCACTGAATTTAATAAAAGATAAGATAATTCTTTATAAATAAACTTAATTACAAATAGGTAAAACGATACAAAATAACTATGAGACTTCTAAGAACCAAAGAGGCTTGTATAAAGGTTATAGAACCTTATTTGAAATTCATAAGAATAACCAGTTATCCCTAACCGTTGAAATCCCCGGAAGATAACTTGAAATAAGTCTGAAAGCTCTTGAACTCAGAACTTCGTAGGTGCAAGAAAGAGATAAATAAAGCAGTCCTTGTCGATACGGGAGGAAAGTGAACTGACCACGGTCAACACATTCTCAGTGGCTCTGGTTTCTGCAAGGACAAGATATTATTTCGATGCGTGTGTATAGGACATCTAAATTTATCTACACCCGTCTCATAATGTTCGAATTATGAACTCGAAAACAGTTGTATAAAAACCTGCTTTATGCATTCTGCCTATAGAAATTATAGTTTAATAGAAATAACAGAAGCGTAATGTATGAATGAGAAGGCTCTTACTTTGATAAATTTAAGAAATGAAACGAAGTTTTTTTTGCTAATACTCAAATCACCATTTATGACAGTTGCATAAACTACTATTGGCACGTCAGCTTATTATCCGTCACATATATTTTTTTTGCTCCAAAAAATAAATATAAAAAACGCAACATTGAAGTCATGTTGTTGACCCATTATTAAAAAGTTAGACGTGGTTTAAGCTTTTTGACAGCGTCAAATCGTATAGAAAATATTTCAAACACTGCCTAAAAGAGCGTCCAACTTTTTTGTACTATCATGGTATGTATTTAATTGCTTTTTTGAAAGTGTGTTGATTTTCGCAAATTTCAATCGAAGTTACTACATAACTGATTGTATTTATTCCTCCTACTTTGTTTAAAAGGTTTCTATATCATTAAAATCGGTTTCGTAGTTTTGAACTTTCCGCAGATGAGTTCCGATCCTAAAAGAAATGTAGAGACGAAACAATTATGGTTGTTCGAACATTAAATAGCAGGATATTAAGTATAGTTTGTACAAAATACGTTTGATACGGCGGCGGCGTTTTCGGTTGATGTTTTTTTTTTAAAGAAATAAGTTCTAGTAGCTACTGGAATTGTTACTTTGAATCGAGGTTATCTGTGATTTTAATTTTTTACGTTTGTTTTTAAATACTTTCTGTATTAATTCTTAATTTTTCTTTTTAAATCTAAATCTTAATTTAATCTATCGATTTTTTTTTTTTATTAATGATGGGTTTGCTCTTGACTCTAGTCTAGGTCATAGGATTTATGAGAATCTAAGCATTGGACTGAAATTGTTTTTCCAAAGGTAAGACTTATTATTAGCATTTGTTTATTTAAAATTATTAGTATAGTTTTAATCTTTCTAAGAATAATAAAATGAATAAAAATAAAATACCTATATCTGGGAGCCATCTTCCTATTGAAGAAGCCGTTTCTATTGTGATGTGATTGAGCACCTACCTTAGGCGTAGTAGGTTTGATTCCTAGCCAGGGCAAATATTTTCATGGCGAATTTAATTATCAGTTTTTGAGTCTGTTTCTTAGTTGTACGTGTTATTTTTTTAAATAAAATTTATTCGGAATAACGACAGCTTATTACTATTGCTCAGTACCTATGTGGGTGGTTAGATAGGCCTGTTGAACTTATTTAACTAGAAGCTTAACCTTATTACACCCGAATACAAATTAACTGTATCGTGTACTGTCATCTTATCTAATAGGCGTTTGAATCAATTCTAAATTTAAAAAGTAACGGTCAAACCGGTTTGCGTTATTTTTAGTCAACTTTTACTATTCACTTAGATTTGCATTTTAATCAGTCTAATCGCATTTAGTTTATCAAATGTACTGGTAGTTAGCATGTAGGTTATAATTTTAATTGCTCGCTCATTTGCAAGTATAATTCGGATTAGTTAGTTATTTAAACTTGTAGTTTATTTGCAGTATTTTTATTATGGTTTTTACGAGGTACTAAGTGGCAGAAAAAGTTATGATCTGAAATTTTGAATTACGGGTAGCTAGAAATATTTAGACCATTTTTTGAGCTTTTTCGAGAGCATTTCTTTCATGTTAGACTTTTATAATATGTACATAACATGAATACGGATACATGCATAGAAAATTCTGCATATTCTTTGGCAGTTCTCACAGGCATCCTGAGAGTTTATGGATTTTTTCCACGTTTGATTTTACTGAAGAAAAGAGTTGTGTAAAATCAAAGAGTTACAATCGTTGCGTACAATGACGATACACACGCACGATACGAAGCCGTGACTGCACGCGGCTGTCACTTTTTGTCATTTGCTTCATGGGTGTCAAAACTGCAATATGGTGCACAGGTGCCATCCATTCATTCTCTACATTAAGTTTGTCCTTCTTCAAGTCACATCAAATCGTTTATGCAAATCTTTGCAAGTTCGCAAACTGTTGTTCATGCGTAATTATGATCTGGCAAGTGCAGTAGCGTTGACCGGGCACCACTTGACTCGGTCCAAGGTTCATTGCTGCGAGATGCATAATGTCCACTAGTATGATCAGTTTTACAGACATAGCTTGGCGAGTTCATTTATTGCAGTTGTATGGTATAACTGGTATAGGGTTTGTTTTTTTGTTTATAAGTACGTACTAACGTGACTTTAACGTTAACGGCCACAACAGTCCACTGCTGGACATGGGCCTCCCCCTATTGGGGGGTTTTGCGGATTGGCGAGCGCAGTGCAAGATGATGCATTCACAGAGAATGCTGCAGCGGTACGTATTTATTTTAGTTAAATTCATGTTCATTTATTCAATTTGACACGGTTAATTAGCTGTTCAAGTAGAGGGTCTAATGACTGTTTAGGAGTTATTCATTATCATGAGGAAAGAGAGTCCGAAATTTGTCCCGTGCGGAGTAGACAGAGCGTTGACGGCC
The DNA here is from genome assembly GCA_027580185.1 of Tuta absoluta. Classification (NCBI taxonomy): domain Eukaryota; kingdom Metazoa; phylum Arthropoda; class Insecta; order Lepidoptera; family Gelechiidae; genus Tuta; species Tuta absoluta. Next base: position 3,841,939 of record JAQAHW010000023.1, on the reverse strand, counting down.
TTAAAATACGTTCGCTATCGCCACGTTTGATTTTTCTACTGCATTAAGACACTAGACTAGAGTCAAGAGCAAACCCATAAATAAATACATACATAAATCACGCCTTCATCCCTTACGGGGTAGGCAGAGCGTTAACAGCCGTAAAACGGATATTAACACCACGTCTGACAAAAGTTTGAGGGTCAATCAGATAACTGTTTATCACTATAGTGACAAGTTGTCAGCCCATCGCCTAAAATTGCAATACACATCTAACCCTCGAGTCCCTTAGTCGCCTCTTACGACACCCATGGGTAAGTAATGGGGTGATGTTAATCTAAGCCGGCATCAAACGGCAAACCCATCATTAATAATGAAAAAAAGGAATGCAATAACCATCACTATTATACGTAACATTGACATTGCAATATGCACCCGGCCGGTGCACTCCCGCGCAAGCGCAACTCAATTGAAAGTGCAGTCTGGGTGCAGTCTCGCCGATTGCAATTGCAGTCTGTTGTGGTGCATGACCTTAACGAGCGGATGTGACGTCATGTGGGCTAGTACAAGTTATCGTACATATATACATATATCACGCTTATAATCCGTTGCGGGTAGGCAGAGCGTAAACGTTCATAAAGAACGGACATTTACGCCATCACATTTGAGGGTCATTTAGAACATTGTGTATCACCGTAATGACAGGTTGTCAGCCCATCGCCTGAAATTGCAATACACATTAACCCTTGAGTCCCTTCGTCGCCTGTTACGACACCCACGGGAAAGAAATGGGGTAGAGTAGAGCTTGCTGGCTAAGTAGACCAACACAATAAAACAATTTAAAACGGATTTAAGTTGGGTTTATTTTGGATTTTACAATTCCTACGTTTCGAGCTCTTTACAGAGCCCGTGGCACGGATGACTAAGGTGTTAGACGTCATTATTTAGAATATAATACTTTTGTTCTACCTCCATCTATTTCTTAATAGCCTAGCGTAACGTCGAGGTTCTACGCAGAATTCTAAAACCTTACAGCCATTTTGTCCATGTGTAAAAACGTTCCCAACCCAACTTCGCACGTCCGATTAACCCATCAAAAGATTAATTACCCTCAAGTGCAATTTACGCCCTTGTCACATGTTGCAACTGGCGTCCAATTACTTGCAGTCAAGTGCAGTCCGTCTGGCACGGCGGACCCTGACCTCAGGATGTGACGTCACGTGATTTCCGCTCTCTAATTGGCTGGCGGTCGCGTCTGCGCGCGCGCAAGGGATATCCTCGCTGCTATTGGTGGATTTGAACGGATTTTGGTTACAGCGGTTTGAGAGTAAGCCACTGTGTACTGTAATATCGTTTTCATGGGGACATTCTGTTATGATGTATTTTGGAACAGTATAAAGTTTGGCTTAAACCTAATGCGACAAATATGTATTTTTAAAATAAATATATTTGAGAAATGTATGCTGATTGACGTATACGAAAAGTTCAAGATAAGTAGTCATAGTCAGCAGGCAGTTCATTACATTATTAGGTTTTGTTTCCTAAAATGATCTTTAAATTTTTGTCAGACGTGGCGTAAATGTCCGTTCATATGACCGTTTCCGCTCTGCCTACCCCGCAAGAGATATAGGCGTGATATGTGTATGTTTGTACGTACATTAGTAGCCGTACGTGTTAACAACAAAAAATTTATAAGATTGCTATCGTTTATATATGTCATCGTTTCGCCGAATATGTCAAATGCGTTTAAATATCATCATCATCATGGGGTGCCATCTTCAAATTGAAGTTCGGAGGTCAGCATTAAATATGACATAGATAAAAGATAAACTAGATTAGATAGTTTTTTTCTTAAAATTATGTATAGATCGTTTAAATGTATTACTGAAATATTCGCACATAGACTGCACTGTTTTTGAATAAATGAAATGAAAAATGATAAAATAAATTTCATACAGTGTTAAGTGACTTAAATACACACAATTTATGTAAACCATTATTTGAATAAAGTATAGTGCACTCGAGTTTACGATATCATAACAAAGTATTGAAGATTTAGTAGCAAAGAGGTCGTAAATAACTCAAATAACTATTATAGTAGTGCAGATATAGTCAAGGAGCAGACGGACGTAAAACTAGCAATATCGAATCACAGAACTACCAAGCACTGTATCAGACGGACTTCAACACTATAAAGTTTCAAGGTACGGTCGGAATTACAGCGGGAAAGATTTTATAACAAGTTTTATTGTCATCGAAATGCCATCGGTACCCAACTGTCATCTGTTGCCACTATATTATATAACCGTTTATTGAACATTATGACACAAAGGACATAACATATTGAACACATATCGTTTTCAGATGGTGGTGGCGTAAAGTTACATGCCGTGTGATTAACCTGGCCAGCCCCGTGGCGGTGCTTTTATTTTTATATTTTTTTATCCCGCCCGAGCCGGTTTTCTATTAGGACATTACAAAATTGTTATAAAAAAAAGAAAATTGTGTGATACAAATTTCTTTTTTTTACAATGACGGTTCATGACGTCAATAAATGATAAGATAATACTATCCTACATTGAATAAAGAATTTCAATTTCAATTTCAACAATATACGACAGCTCAGCTACTTCCTAAAAAAAAATGGCAGTTTGCCATTTTGATTTTCTATACTTCAACCTGTTAGAGGAACACGGAACGGCCTTAACCATCCAACTAATTAACCCAATGTGAAAAACACTTCTAGTTTTTGGTATAAAATTTTTGAAAACTTGCAAAATTTTCAAGCGGGGCAGGATTTGAACCTGCGGCTTATGTCATTACTAATGGCGAAATTCTTATTCCGTGTAAAATTGGCAACTTACTTAAAAAGTGCTTAGATATGTTGTTTCAAACTTTCAAAAACATTGCAATAGATACTGTTTATTTTGCAAAATGCAAAACTTTTCACATTTAAGTATATCTCGAATCGCTTTTAGTGAAACTCTAACTTAGCTAGACTAGCGTGGTCTGAACGAGGCACGCGGATGGCTCCACGCGACATTACGTGCCGATTTGTGAAGTCAGCTTTACATTATCCTACACCGACACGATTACAATCCACAACATTTCAAATTTCTAACAAGACTCTATACTATTTTTAATAGATAGTTTATCGCATCATTAAATAAAGGGCAAGTTTTTTTTATTTTATTTTGTTTCATAATCAGAGATTTTAAATTTAAAAAAGTAAGTAATAGTTTAGTTCCAACAACTAGGCTGCTGAAAACAAAATTCGTTTGCCTACCACTTATATGACCTTTATTAAAAAAAAAACTGATTGACATTGACAGATGAATGAATGAAGTTTTCTCCACTGTTTTTTTTCTACTATAAGCAAAGGACTTTTTCATGGTAATCCTAACTTTGGAAGTTTTTACAACTTTTCAAAATATTTCAGAAACGATTGCATTAAAAATTATGAAAATATGTGTATCTTAATAAGCATCCGAAACACTCTAAACGATATATATATCTTTTGTATCTAACGTAAAATGAAATGTTGTGGATTATTTTGTGGTATTGACATTCCAGGCTGGGCCGTTTGGGGACAGCTAAAAATAGCATCATCACTTATCTACCCGTCGGTGTCGTAGAAAAGTCGACAGTAAAAATCTCGCTCGTGTCAAATTAATAGTTTCTAAATCGTTAATTTAATAAGCATTTTGATACTTTACATTAATATCCACAACAGTCCATTGCTGGATATGGGCCTCCCTCTATTCGGGTACTCCCATACTTATCACACTTGATGCATGAAACGTACAATATTGTAATGCCTTCGTTAGACTTTAGAAAGGTTTGTCTCGATGACATACTTTAACAAAAAATTATCTATTACATACTAAGTACATTTCATTATACAACAACTAATTTTACTTCGTGTGATATTGGAGTGTCACAACAAATTTTTTATATTTTCTTGAGTTGGCACAACTATTACTCATCACAATAAAACAATTTTAAACGGATTTATTTTAAATTTACTCATTTATGTTGGTTGAACTGAAATGACTTGTAGTTAAAGTAAAACAAAAACGATACTTTTGTTATCGTTATTCATATAAATCGCATCGGTTAGTGTAAAGCGGCTTTCGGCCAAAACCATTCTTACACAAACGAAGCCAGGTGTAGACATTTGTCTTGTATTTATGACTTACTACCGTCTGTGTGCTCATAGCTTTATTTGTTGCAGCACCTCAATGGGGGTATTGATTGAAAGAGGCTAAAGTAAGGCCATCCCAACAAGCCATATTTGGCAGATACGTGCTACTGCTATTTCAGAGGGTCCATTTTACTTTGTTGACATCTCTTTTAGAGTGGAGATGACAGCTGTCAAATGTGGCTGATTGAGAAGGCTTTAGTTAAGGCATTTAATTTGACTTCTAACGCGAGCTCTGATAGACGCCTAATGTGTCAATTTCACAAAGCAAACAATTATGTCAACTAGCTGAGGTGCGCGCATTCTGATTGGTCAGTAGTCACGTCATCTCATAAATGACTACTTACTAACTAATGCGCGCGATTTTACATCAGACTTATAGGTCTGATGTGTTGCCAGAAAGTATTTGCCACCATAAGCCTTGACTTGATACATGTGATATAGTACATATCACACACTTAAGGTTGACATTACAAAAGAAAATTTATATTGTACTAATTAGTTATTTGTCAAAACATGTTTATGTAGGAAATGGATTTACTAGTAAATACTACGAGTACTAACATCTGCTACGCCGTAGTAAAAAGTCATTCATACTTCTATATTAAACGTGCCATTGTTTCGTAAAATAATAAACTGTTTCCTTGCCTCGTATTTGCAACAAAAAGTTCACTGAAATCGCACCATTATAGCGTCTAAGGCAGCGTCTACGAGATCTACCGTAGTACGTAGGTAGCGGTGTGTAGCGTGGCGTCTACGATTGTAACTATGGCTACGGGCGTAGCAAAGAAACTGTTTTATTCTTTTGTTACATTATTTGCCGTGTGATGCCGGCTTAGAATAGCATCACCCCATTTCTTACCATGGGTATCGTAAGAGCCGACTAAGGGACTCGAGGGATGTGTATTGCAATTGGCTGACAACCTGTCACTATAGTGATAACTGTCACTATAATCTGATTGACCCTCAAGCTTTTGTCAGACGTGGTGTTAATATCCGTTTTACGGCCGTTAACGCTCTGCCTACCCCGTAAGGGATATAGGCGTGATTTGTGTATGTATATGTATGACGTGTATGTATGAATATTATTGTTGACAAAATTCGTGACATTAGGTGCACTAGTGGGGTGTGCCTCTTCTATCTGGGCTACCGCGGCTTATCCATAGCCCGCGAATTTAGCAAGTGTATCTTGATGCCAAAAGTACACTTGTGATGGCCTAAGTCACAGGTTCAAACATTTAGCAAGTTTTGTAAGACTTAGGTCTTTATTTATTTTTATTTAAGTTGAATAATACCTTCAAAATTACACCGGACTGTCGATTTGTGATATACAAACATTATACAAAGTTCGATTTTCAAATGTTAATGGAGCACCAAGGTTTTTTTGGCACTCACAGTGCTATATTATTTCCATAAATGAAAATAAGAAATCGATTTTTATTAGCGACGGCCAGGGATTGCACCCGGGACCTAGGTCCACAACTGTGGAGTACCGTCCTACCGCTCTGCCACTGAGCTACCGGCGCCCCGAACGAACACTTCAAATTTTCAACCTCTTGAAGCGACGTACAAGCGACATCTAATGTCAGTTATTTTAAACTAATACTAACATTTTTCAATTTCTTATTTTCATTTATGATAATAGAGCTATTACATCTATCAAGCTGCACTGACCCGTGCAACCATAAGGGTGAGTGTACACTATTACTGACAACACTAGCAAACAAAGGGGGTGTCGGGGTGAATCTAGTTATCTATTGCCTACTGCCTACGACTAGATAGGGGATCTAATCTGTGACATGTTACAATTTCATGGTCACTGATTTTTACTATTTGTTTTGTCACTTTGTCAGTGACCATAACAGAGACGTTTGTTATGCGGTAGAATGACTTTGACTTCCGGGTACATTGGGTCGTTAGAAGACTTGATATCCCATTGAAACGATAAGTACAACAGGAAAGAGTAAGGTATGATAAGAGGGCAGGCAACGTCTTTTCTATACAAGGTCCTATTGAATTCAGTGCAAATATTTTTCTTCTCGTGTATCTGAACAACTTTCCCCAATGAAGGTCGAAATATAAAAAAAATGACCGCCCTTACAAAAATGTTCCAAAAACGTGTCACTTTGTATGGGAGGTCCAATATTTTTTTATATATTTCGGCCTATGTTTACTGGGAAAAGTTGTTCAGTTTTACGAGAAGAATTCATCCTAAAATATTTACAGTGAATTAAATATTACCTTATAATAATGCAAAAGATTAAGCCGAGAATAGGCCGCGTGATGCCGGCTTAGAATAGCATTACCCCATGTCTTTCCCGCGGGTGTCGTAAAAGGCGACTAAGAGACTCGAGGGTTTCATATGTATTACAATTTTAGGCGACAGGTTGACAGCCTGTGACACGATTTCTCTGAAGCGGAACTCAAATGCTTGTCAAACGTGGCGATAGCGACCGCATTTTACGGCCGTTAACGATCTGCCTAACCCGCAAGGTAATGATGACGTGACATGTGTATGTATATGTATATAAAAGCGAAAGAAGCGTATTGTTTTGTTCTTATTTTTAAATAAATCTTATGTCAGTGGTAATAAGTCCGTCGTAGTTTTAAAACATAAATTGTATCGCTTTTACAAACTCCAGTATAAAGAAGGTAAAAAATAATAAAGAAATTCGGGTACTTAAAAAAAACCGAAGCTTAAAAAAATGTGCCTAGAAAAAGTTTTTACATTGAAACATCATACCAAAGTTGGAAATTATTTAACTTTCGATTAATTCCTATTAGAGTTTAATTTCCCAGGTAATTTCGCTTTAAGATTGAAAAACGCTAGACTTTATTCAAAGAGAACATTATTAAACAGTAATTGAAATCCTTTGCCTGGTTAGTATTCTATTGGCGGGCAAATATTGCTACCTGCAAGAATTTAGTTTATTGGTTTTTATATATGGTTGCCTTGTGGCTTAGAATAGGATCACTCCAATACTACCCACGGGTGTCGTAAAAAGCGACTCAGGGGTAGGGGATAATTAAGCAGGGAATGTGCAGCAGCGTTCCCTGTGAATGCTGCGTCTTGCACTGTGCTCGCCGTTCCGCCTGCCAAGCGTGGCGAGTAGTGCTAGCCCGATAGGCCCATGACCAACAGTGGACTGTTGTGGCTGTTAATGTTATAGCTATCTAAATTTTTTCTGACTGACTGTCATTATGTCAACAATGTTGAAATTTAACTAGGTACTTTCGCCTTATTTGGTGTTAAATTAAGATGCTGACTTAAAACAATTTGCTGTTATCATGCCTTTGGTAGTTTTCACATTTGCCGCACGATGTTGCGATATTTGACAGCCCGGTCAGCCACACAAGTATGTGTCTCCACATGTATTTTCATACTCCTTTCATAACCAACACTGGACCGGAAAAATAGCGCAACATCGCGCGAAAGCTAAGAATTAGGGGATGAAAACCGGAATTTCGGAATCAAGCTCAAATATCGAAACTCAACCCAAAGAGAACCTTCCGATTTCACAGGCCCTAGTAAGAACGCGCTATAAAGAAATCAAAACAAGCCCGTACAAAATAACGATACAAACTTGATACAAACGCTCATAAAAAACGGCAACATCAACGGGCCCCAGTTACTTCCAAGATTCTTTCAAGTTTGTCTTGAGTTTAAGATAAAAACGAATAAAGCGATTGTCCATTCACCTGTTAGGGCGAGCTTACGCACCCTTACGGGTCGTTCGCATTTGCCCTTGAACTGGCCGTGTAAGTTGTGTGTGCAGTCCTTCTTAGATTGCGGCCTCATAGTCCGGTACGGTTGGCATTTTTTGAGCGCATAACTTACATAAATTCTAAAGATGCTTATTTTTTTGTACGATTGCGTTATGTGTGTCTGTAAAGCATATATTAAAATTTGTGTCAATTTTACGCTTGCGTAAATTTTCGATTGAATGTATGGTATTTATTACGTTATTTATTAAATTAACTTATACATACATACATAAATCACGCCTATTTATGTATGTATGGGTAGGGGTAGGCAGAGCGTTAACGGCCGTTCAACGGATATTAACACCACGTCTGACAAAAGTTTGAGGGTCAATCAGATAACCGTGTATCACTATAGTGACAGGTTGTCAGCCCGTCGCCCAAAATTGCAATACACACCCTCGAATCCCTTAGTCGCCTCTTACGACACCCATGGGTAAGAAATGGGGTGATGCTACTCTAAGCCGGCATCACACGGCAAATTAACTTATGAAGTGTTGATAATTAAATGAATATCATTAAATATACCAGTATGAACTATTTGACAGTTTCTACAGTGTAAAAACCCAGTTTGTGTCGTTTTTATCCACTGCAGACGAAAGTATGTTAGCATACACCTAAAATGACACATAATCATAAATTGGGTCCTAGAAAAAACGACTTCAATATTTTTAAAGCACGAAAAGCTACTGGGCTATCAATTTGAAACTTATTTTATTGTAGTAGGTTTGCTATTTTTAGTTAGTTGTTTTAACAAATTTCATTTCACTCCCATGTAGATACTCTTTTACAAAGCAAGGATTTCAATTTTAAAAACTTAACTCATTTCGCCTGCGAACGAATAAGTCGCGGAATTGTCTCTTAGTGACTAAGCTACTGAACTTTTCGCATGTTCCTGTACTAAGGATAAAAAATTAAAGAAAAGTAATTATTTAGAAAAGAAGAAAAAAAAACAGTTTTTCAATAATAAAACGATTACTGCCAATCCCTTTCAAAGCAATCGTCTTGCCTGCTTCAACTTGCTTTTCCTTTATTGTGAAAAAATAAACATAATTAACTTTTTTTTGTATTTTGTGTTACTCGTGCTTATTTTGTCAAACGGTTCAGTCCACTGCTGGTCATGAGCCATCCACGGCGTATCTTACCTACTTAAAAACATCCCGTTGCTATCTATGATTAATACGATGGCGGTAGTTAGCTGTTGAAAAACTCACGATATCAGGGTTCATCGGGTCGTTGGACGACTCCGTGTCCCACACGAAAAGAAGAAGAATGGGTGGACATCTTCGAAAGAAATGTACCTATTTTCTGAATACAAAACTGATGATCGGATATTCTACCCTTGTTCTCTGAGAAATGCTTAGTATAGATATTACCGCACTCGTTGTTTGATAATAAATCCGCCGTGTGATGCCGGCATAGAATAGCATCACCCCAACACTGCCATCGGGTGTCATAAAAAGCTGCTAAATTATTAATTCATCCAGGGAATGGGCAGCAGCGTAACCTGTGAAAGTAATATCTTGCACTGCACTCGCCAATCTGCTAGCCCATGTTTAGCAGAAGACCGTTGTGGCTGTTAATGTTGCATGTTTTGTTTGATCAAGTTTAGAACTAAACACGTAGTAGTTTGATTAATTAATGAACGCCCATTCCCAAAAATTTCCCGTGCCTTATGACGCACGGAGTTATTTTTTGTGCTTTTAAATGATTGGTGTCACTATCCACCTGTATGCGTATCGTGAAACGCGTAAGGGTCGCGTCCCCTTGCCCTTGAACCGCGCGCCCTTGGCCGCGCCATTGTTGTGTGTGCAACCCCCTTTATACGAGTAGGCCTTGAAAGATTCCGAGTTGAGAAACGATCGTGTTCGGACTTTCAAGTGATAAAGAAGGGTGATTCTTTTATCGTTCATAACTGTCTTTAGAAACGGATTGGAAGTGTAGGTGAGAATATTAATTGTGTACACATTGTTATTACAAAATTTATAGGATATTTTGCCACGATTTTTTTAATAATCTTAAAGGTTGTAACAAAGGTCTGCCGTGTGATGCCGGCTTAGAATAGCATCACCCCATTTCTTTCCCGTGGGAGTCGCAAGAGGCGACTAAGGGACTGGAGGGTGTGTATTGCAATTTTAGGCGATGGGCTGACAACCTGTCACTATAGCGATACACAATTTTCCGAATGACCCTCAAATATTTGTCAGACGTGGCCTAAATGTCCGCTTTTTGCGGCCGTTTGCGCCCTGCCTATCCCGCAAGGGATTTTAGGCGTGATATGTGTATGATATGTGTGTTGTAACAAGAATGTAAGATGACATAAGCTGTTTTTAAAGATACACTTGCAAAATTGGCGGGGAATGGATGAGCCGCGGTGCCTATGGTAGCCCAGATGAAAGAGGCATTTCCACTGCCAGCGGAAGAAAGATTAGCAATTTTTTTAAAAGCTGTTTTTGCATCATTCTCAACAATAATCAATTAAAGCAAGTTCACCGTCATAACATAATTATAATCAAGAAACTAAATTACAAATATCCTATTACTACATTTAGAATTTAATGTATTAAGTATTTACTTCAATTAAATCCAGCGTAATGCAAAACTAGAATAATCCAATATAGACCAGTAGGTATGACTAGCTTTTCATGTTTTAAAAATAATAATGTCTTTAATTTTAGGCTTATAGTTTCTGGACCATTGACCAATCCCAATTTATAATTTTGTGTCATTTTAGGTCATATAATTTCGTTTGCAGTGGATAAAAAAGAGTCAAATAGGGTTTTTACACTGTGTAAACTTACATGATAATAGTGATATATTTTATACTATTATTTTAATTATAGACACTTAATTTAATACGTAAAAAGTTACACAAACTTTAATATGTACTTTACAGACACACATAACGCAATCGTCCACAAAATACGTGACTTTCGAATTGTTGTAAGTTATGCCTTCAAATGAATGCCAGCCGTACCGGACTATAATAGAATAGTGCATGACATGATAGCTATATTTTGACGTCAATGTCCAACCAGGGGTCCATTGCCTAGGGCCTAGACAAAGGGGTACCTATCCCTCTTTTTAGACCACAACATATGTTCTGATTACCCTTTTTAATTCAAGGCCAGTTGAACACAGAGTTTGGATTAGGTTTGTTTACAATGTACATTGTAAATATGATAATGCATTTAGAATTGGAAAAGTTTGAATAGGTAAGTAAGTAAGTAAGTAGGTAGTAAAGAGACGAAAGGACACGACGTGTATAAACAAGGCAAACGCCTTTTTCCTCTTTGTCAATTTGTAATTTTGCCATTTTGACATTCTGTCACTTATTTTTTTCTATATTGGCATTTCTTCAACTTTTTGAAACCGAAGCATTTTTTTGTACTTCGTAAGCTCAGTTAAGTCAAGTTTTGTGCAGTAATTGAAGAATTATAAATGAAAATAAGAAAAAAAATATATATACAGTTTTGTGCAGCTCTCTCTCACTTTTCGTGTGGGACACCGAGTCGTCCACTGACACGATGAACCCTGGTGTCAGAGTTTTTCGTGTCCTGCAGCGAATCTTATGAAAGTAAGAAATAGAAAAATTGTTAGCGGTGGCGATGTTAATGCTTTCATTTATAGAAATTATATAGCTCTGTGAGTGCTTAGTAAAATATACCGTCGTTTACAGGTGGTGGTGGCGTAAAGTTTCATGCTGTGTGATTAACCTGGCCAGCCCCGAGGCAGTGCCTTTTTTTTTCATCCCGTCCGAGCCGGTTTTCTATTAGTATTAGGACAATACAAAATTGTTATAAAACAAGAAAATTGTGTTATCCAAATCTCTTTTTTTTTCAATGACGGATCATAACGTCTATAAGTGATAATACTATCCTACATTGAATAAAGTAATTTCATTTTAATTTTTTAATTTTATAGTAGATTGAAGAATCGTAAAAAAATAAAATCTTTTCTATGGCTGTGATAATAATTAACTTTTACAATAATGTCGCAGCAAAGGGAAACACGATTATAAAATCATTGGCCCGTTAATTTGAAAAAAGCAATTACGAAAAACAAACGCCAGGGATTCGTAATAAAAACAAATACAAATTGTTACTTTCTGTTATTGAAACTTGACAAATCTACACAATCACAATCGAGAACGTTCCTTACCTTATCGCCGAAGGGAAATAAAATTGAAAAGGGAATTGGTCAATATAACGGTGTGTTTACACTTGTTTTGTAAACGCGGCGGTAGTTTATGAATTGACGATAACGGGTAACGGTGTAGGAGGACTCATGCTTGACTCGTGAGTTTTTAGTGCCGATTCCGGCGTACACCGCTCGTAGGCAAATCCCACACTATGACGGACTGACGGATGCGTCTGTCAAACACCGTGCAAGCGCGTGCGTTAGCCGTGTTACAGTGTCCCATGGTATCAGTTTTTAGTATGGAAATTCGGAAATCAAAAAAACGTCCGTCAGTCCGTGACAGAACCGCTACACATAGAAAAAGACGTTTGTAAATCCTTCCTTACCCATTTTTTAACGACACCATTAAACAATCACATTTTTTTTTCTTTGATATAAGACGGCTAACATCGCATATGACGGTCGTAAATTCAGTTATAGAAATCTTATCTTATCTTATCTTACATCGTCCTACTGCTGGGCAAATGCCTCCCTCTTCACTTTCCATCCTGTTCTATAGGAATATCTTACTAATTTAATTTTTTGAGCATTGATGTGTGATATTATTGGTACTTAAATCCCATTCTATACATAAAAATAAAGAAAAAAAACGTCATTGCTAGAAAGCAAGTGATTTTAAATGAGTAAAGGAATGTGTACGCAAGTATCGACACTACTCGTGAGGTGCTGAAGCGTGATAAGACGGCGTATGTACGCACGTGGTCGTATAGTGTGCAGGGGATGTTATGGAATTTGAGCTGACGTCGTTTCCGGTCACTGTTACTTTCAACTAATCATGTATTTAGATTTTTCCGAGTTAGCAACTACTTTTCTGCAGCCATTAGACGTTTCATCCCACGAGCACCACCCAGCCATACCTGTGTGCGTTAATGTACGTGCACAATGTGTTTGTGTGCGTTGACCAAAACTGACCGCTCCCGAGCTTACGCACACAAAGACAATGTTTATGTACACGACACACACAAGCTAGACCCAGCGGCAATCTCGAGATAAAACATAAACCGCTATTGTAAGCGCTTAGGCATGCCTGAAAAAGGCCTATTATGTCCAGCAGTGGACGTTTTGCGGCTGGTGATCATCCATACTAATCTTATAAATTCGAGAGTTCCTGTATGTGTGTATGTACGTATGTATGTTTGTTACCTCTTCACGCTCGGCTTAACGGATTTGGGTGAAATTTGGTACACACATAGAATATAACCGGGAATAACACATTGGTTTTTTACCGCGGGAAAAATGCTGTTTCAAGGAAAACCGAAAAGCTGCTACAGGTATGTAGTGATGAGATATTTTATGCATCCACATCAAACGCGGGTTATTTGACATTCAAGGACTTTCGCTGCCATTGCAAGGGTAAAAATTAAGAGATCCGGGCCTAGGGCTTTGTAGTCATTGGGTAGTTATGTTACAATACGGAGTATAAGAGACAACCCTCCGAATACTGATAGGGTGCATGCAGATGAAACTGAACAACTTTCCCCGAGGAACGTCAGGAAATGACAAAAAATATTCGACCTCCCATACAAAATCACGATCAACTGACTGCATTTGCTATGGGTGTCCAGTAATTTTTGACATCACCTGAAATACTTATTTATGTAATGTTGTTCAGTTACATGGTCTAAATGCACCCTATCATTATTCGGTGGGCTGTCCCTAACAGCCTGTATAATATCATGTCGTGCAGTGTGCGCACGCGCCGTTATCAGCTACAACCGTTTATTTTGTAAACTGTCCACACCGTGGTCGACCACGTGAATGACTTGAATGAAGCTGTAGTACCTACTGATAAGCAAAACTTTAGGTTACCCCATTAGGAGGTCAACCAGTCTATGATGGTTTTTCTTAATGAGTGTATGAAAAACCTGTTTTAAAAGATCTCTTGAATGATAACATAAACGATATTAATCCTGTTTCAATTTAAATCAGCTATTGAGAGTTTTGTCGCGGAATATCGGCTTGAATGATTTGACATCAAAAGTCTTACGCCTTAGTTGTGAATTTCGTTCAAATTCTTAATTAATTATTCGTTTTTAGGATTCCGTACCATAAAGGAAGAAACGGAACGCTTAAAGGATCAGTTTGTTTTCCGTCCATCCGTCCGTTTGTCATGATGATCCTTTATCTCGGAAACACGTAAATATATTGAGTTAAAATTAAAACCAAATACCCAAGTCTACAGCTGCATGTAACTGTAAAAAAATCAAGCTCCTAACAATAAACTCCTAACAAACAAACAAAACATGATACGGCCGTATATGCTGAAGAATCGCGTTCCAGGGTATCAAAATTCAAAGGATGGACCTAGTACTAAGAAATTTGGTAAAAAGCTTTGCTTTGAAGTACAAATTTAGGAAAAAACAAAAAAAAACAGTAGGTATTCATTTTAATATAGTTTTTTTAGAAGGCCGAAAGAGAACACAATTTTAAAATTGATTCTTGTACTTCAATAGGAGTATCATGAAAGATATTCATTTAAATGTTTTTTTAGAGGGCCGAAAAGAACACAATTTTAAAATTGATTCTTGTACTTCAATTAGGGTATCATATGAAAGGGTTCTGTGCATGATACGGAACCTTCGGATGGCGAGTCCGACTCGCGCATGTCCGTTTTTTGTGTCTATTCAGATTCAAATGATCTACACACTGAGATGTTTGATTATGATGGCTGTATTTTTTCATCGTCTGGCGCCCCACATAGCTAATCACCAATTCACCATAGAACAGCAAAGTTAATTTAACTCACACGCTTGACATGTTAACATAGTTATCGAAGCATAACAGATAACAAAAAATTAAGGGAGCCTAGCGGATTCTGCTGATGTTACTTGTTTTCCTGTGGGATTAAGTCGTTTTCTTTCGATAGGAAGTAGCCTATCTTACACTTACTACAATCCTGGCATACTTCTTTCGCCTCCTCCACATTCATCAATCTCTTCATGCATGCTCGTCGGTTTAGGGTACTCTTGACCTGACCTTTCTTTAGCACGTCCCCGATTTGATCGAGATACGTTCGTCGAGGTATACCCCTTCCGACGTTCCTATCCACACTTGCCATATGCACCTGTTCCGTTAATCTTCTTTCATTTAGCCTCTCTACATGACCAAACCATCTAAGCATACCCTTTTCTACACCAGTAGATTTTTGTAGTATCGGAAATTTTATTACAAAGGTACAAGCAAAAATAATATTCCTCTTATTGTATTAGTAAAAAAGCTATTTGACTGCAAAAACCATGAAAGTATGTTACGCTATATTCTAAACGGACAGTAATTTAATTTTGTATAAATGTAGCTGTCCTCCTACGCTAAGGTCGTTTTTAATACCTAATATAATTAGATTTTTAGTTTCCTAATAATTAAAAAATCCTTAGTAACGCATTGCTACTTCAGGCTAACCAATTGTGCGAACAACAATGGCACATAAAACACAAAAATCTATTAAAATACAGTTTCTTTTTCCAATAAATATTAAAGCAAAAGGTGCCAGGGAGATAAAAAAGTGTCAACAATTTATCAAGACCTCTGGTCATTAGACTATCTTTTTGGACCATTCGTCCAATTCGGCATTTATAAAAAGATCAAACAAAAAAAAAACGTGTTCGAAAGTGTGAGTTGATTTAAACAAGTGCACTAAATTGGCTTGAACTGATCACAGTAAAAGAAAAACAGCAGTAACATGTTTCGGGGGTGATTTGATTTGATAAATGAACCATGCTGCTAGCTTTTTCAAATAATGCAAAAATTTTGCTGATATCAATGTCCAAGATCACTGTTCATCTAGAAGCACCACATAGTACTAAAGATGACGTCTCCATGTGCTCTGGCGCTACCACTGAAGTATGAAGGAATTATTGTCGGTACTACTAGGCGTAATAGGGGTCGAAAGTTTCTGGAGTGGCGACCACCACGCATCGTAAAGTGCATGACTTGAATTGGGTCGCGGGGAACCGAAGGATACAGTCAGTCTCAATTCACGGTATATGTAATCGCCTAGGGTGACTTTTGTCCAGCAAAAAACATCTCACAGCTATTAGTACTGGACTCTTCGATTATAGCCCCGGGGCTTTGAAACCTACACCTGACTACACTCACCCGGAGAAAAGAAAGAAAAGCTGTGATTGTTGGTGATCGTTATACTGTTGCTTGCTTCTACTATGGTCTCCTGGTAGTGGGCAATTACACGTCACACCGTTATCTACTAGGTTCATGCCTCGACGAATCTTGACTATGAATTTATTTTGTTTTAAGCTTCTGTGCGAAACCGCTACGGTTTCAAATTGAGTCATTTTATGGAAAGTTTGGCACGAGTAACTGTCAGTGATAGGACGAATGGGTGTATCTCAAAAATCATTGTAATCTAACTAGCTGCACCATAGAATTAATTAGACAGTAACAATTTTGTGTCCTTACCGTGATATTGAGCAACTGAAACATACCCTGCAAGGGATACATGCGTAATATGTTATGTATGTATTGAATTTGTAGATATGTGTAAATAAATCTATTTAGCTACTACTTCTTCATTTTCTTTGTCAGCACGGTTTCGCCCACTGTTGGTCTTATGCCTATCCATTCTGCGCGGAGTTCCGTTTTCTGGATCCACAATGTTTCGGCGCGATCCTTGATGTCGTCGGTCCATCTGGCGGGTTGTCTGCCTAAGCTGCGATTCCCTTATCGGCTATCTAGCTAGAGAAAAAATAACAGGTATCGCTAATGCGTCATCCGTTACGCACCTTAACCGCACTGGTATGTGAATAAGATTGGAATACGCAATTTCTTTTCGTCTGATAGACGCATTAAAATACGCAACGACGGACGACAAGTGGGTAAACCGCCTATGTAACTCATAACTGTTCAAGTCAATTTAAAAGCTTATTAAAATCAAATCACGCTTGCAAAAAGTTGCAATAACTGAGATACGCCTCTAAGATCTGACCGACATGTTATGCTAGATACCTACCTAATAAAGGTTTGCTTCCGTGCGTGATAGCTATAAAAAAATCGGTTTTTTACACTTCATAATATGAATAAGGTATACAGGACTAATATTATTATATATGTTGTATTTACCTAATAAAAAAAATAAAAAATATGTCTAATATTATTAGTCCAAGTTGGGAGTAAGTAGTCTTATAATTATAATCATTCAAAATCATTATTAATAATGCTTAAAGTCCAATTATAAGTATATAAAGGTTTTAGCACACCGTTACATGTCATGGCTCGGTGAGTGCAGTGCCTAAAAATGTATGCTAGATATTCTGGGATTCCCCAAGTTAATGAATTCAGCATGTGCAAAATAAGACGTACGCAGTAAGTGGGTAAAAAAAATGTTATTTAGTTCAATTATTGTCACATCTTAATTTGACAGGGCTAGGATACCATAGGATACGTGTGTTATAGAAAACAGTTGTATCTCCGGTCTAAGAACAAAATTTACTATTGAAATGAAAGTAAAGAACAAATAAAAAATAAGAATAATTTATGACTGTATATAATGTGAATGAGTTTGTGAGTGTTTTTGTGTATTAGTGTGTGTATGTTAAATGTATTTTGTGTATTCTTAATCCTGTCAACGCGTTAAGCTTTCCAGGAGGTACAACCAAAAACAAGGAATAAGGGGAAAGATAAACAAATGGCGGTTACTCCACCGACAAGAGCAAAGAAGAAGAAGAAGCAGCCAATAACTGAGCTTTGAAACAAAAGCTATGATATTTATTTAATTTTGGCGGGATTTAATTTTTCGGGGATTTTATCTCATCGGCTTAAGTATCGAAACACTAGTGAGTATAATGTAGTATCGGTATTTCAGATTGAATGAACATGATATCTTTATGTTTCGAGTCACAAATCCACAAATCTCAGACCACCATTAATTTATCCAGGGCTATTTTGTACTCCATACGCAAACTTTACAGAGTGATTCTACTCATGATTATGAACAACTTTTGCTATGAGGCCGATGTGGCGCAGTGGTTATTGCGACTGCCTGCAACGCAATGGTTCCGGTTTCGATTCTCCGTGGGGCACTAACAAAGTTGATATTTATCACTTCGTGAATTTATTCCCAGTCTGGTTAGGGGAATTCAGGCTGAACCACCTGATTGTCCGAAAAGAAAGATGGTTCCGTGCTTCGGAGGGCGGTCGTAACACAACCATGTCAGAGGCCTACTACTGTTAGGCCGTTGATAAACTCTGATAACAGGGTTCATCAGGTCGTTGGACGATTCGGTGATACACACGAAAAAAAAACTTTGAAGCCATCTCCAAAATCACGAAACTAACTTCAGCATCCTAATGAAAGTAACAAGCAGGCAAACTCTTACGAGTTAGTACCTAATGACCGCGCACCACAGAGCACGACAGTCGCTAATCCGAACTAGCTGGTCACCGTCTACCGTCACCATAATACTGACCGTCACTGTGGCCGCAGTCACCGTAATGGTCACCAGCCGTGGTCACTTGGTCACTAATGGCCACCCGCAATTTCTGTGAGCGCTTCAGTGGTCGGCCTGAGTGTAATTGGGCGATTTTCTCACCTTGTTTGACGAGATACTGTTACTTCCGTTTGTTACAGTTTGTTTTTCACAAAAAGCTAGAAATCTTCTTCTTCTTTTCGTGTGGGACGTGTTTCGACCCGAGGAACCCTGGTGTCGAGTTTTTTCAACCGCCTACTACTAGTAGTAGGCCTCTGACATGGTTGTGTAACGACCGCCGTCTAAGTTATCATAGACAGCAACCGGGACCGACGGCTTAACTTCCTACCGAAGCACGGAACCATCTTTCTTTTGCGGACAATCAGGTGGTTCGTGGGTGGTTCAGCCTGCATTGTCCTAACCAGACTGGGAACAAATTCACAAAATGAATTTGTGAGTGCCCCACCGAGAATCGAACCCAGAACCTTTGCGTCGCAGGCAGTCGCACTACCACTGAGGCACATCGGCCATCTAGAAATTAAACACCTAGATTTATTTTACCTACTTTATTTTATCTAAAAGCTCTTTCACACTTTCGCCTAGTTATTTTATCTCGATAACTACTTAACACCAACACCAAAATACCTATAACTAGCTCTGTAACAATGGAACAACATTAAATACCAAAAGCGGCCATATCGGCTTCGAATCAACTCGGGCGCAGATGAATCGGCGTTTTCTGACCCGCCGCCGCTCCTGATTGGCCGCGGCGCCCAGTTTGAATTTCGAACGTAAAGATCGTTACGCCGCAGATTACTCATTGAGGAACGCAATCGACTATGAAATGGAGTTCCTTTACAATAGGTGCTATGGGTTGATCTCGCGATTGGACCGCCTAGTTTTTGGAGTAAAAAGTTTGTCAACTGTAAGTACCTACTTTTTAAGCTAAGGAAAGAAAAAGCAATTAAAATACAATCTGAAATACAACTCTACATTTTCTAAAATTTCGATTTTAGAAATAAAAACAAATAAAATAAGTTTAAGGTGTTTTTATTTATATGTTGTCCCAAACTTAGAAAGAAGCAATGAGACAAAATATAATAAAATCAAATCGTCACTGCATTTTCACTCAATTAAAACTTTCTAAGCTTGCAACGAAAAGTTTCATAATCTATAAAGGGTATCTTAATAAATAGATCAAAAAGAAATAAGTTGACTCCTAGTTGGTACAGTTGCGTACGAAAGTGTGGTACGTCCTTGACCTTTAAGACGGGATGCATCGGATTTGCATGTAGACGATGCGCTGCGGTCGCCGCGCGCCGGCCAGCCGAACTGGTTCCATAAACGACCGACTAGTTCTTGCCGAGTGTACACACTCGGCAAGAACTAGCAAACCTTTATTAGGTAGATACCTACCTAATAAAGGTTTGCTTCCGTGCGTGATAGCTATAAAAAAATCGGTTTTTTACACTTCATAATATGAATAAGGTATACAGGACTAATATTATTATATATGTTGTATTTACCTAATAAAAAAAATAAAAAATATGTCTAATATTATTAGTCCAAGTTGGGAGTAAGTAGTCTTATAATTATAATCATTCAAAATCATTATTAATAATGCTTAAAGTCCAATTATAAGTATATAAAGGTTTTAGCACACCGTTACATGTCATGGCTCGGTGAGTGCAGTGCCTAAAAATGTATGCTAGATATTCTGGGATTCCCCAAGTTAATGAATTCAGCATGTGCAAAATAAGACGTACGCAGTAAGTGGGTAAAAAAAATGTTATTTAGTTCAATTATTGTCACATCTTAATTTGACAGGGCTAGGATACCATAGGATACGTGTGTTATAGAAAACAGTTGTATCTCCGGTCTAAGAACAAAATTTACTATTGAAATGAAAGTAAAGAACAAATAAAAAATAAGAATAATTTATGACTGTATATAATGTGAATGAGTTTGTGAGTGTTTTTGTGTATTAGTGTGTGTATGTTAAATGTATTTTGTGTATTCTTAATCCTGTCAACGCGTTAAGCTTTCCAGGAGGTACAACCAAAAACAAGGAATAAGGGGAAAGATAAACAAATGGCGGTTACTCCACCGACAAGAGCAAAGAAGAAGAAGAAGCAGCCAATAACTGAGCTTTGAAACAAAAGCTATGATATTTATTTAATTTTGGCGGGATTTAATTTTTCGGGGATTTTATCTCATCGGCTTAAGTATCGAAACACTAGTGAGTATAATGTAGTATCGGTATTTCAGATTGAATGAACATGATATCTTTATGTTTCGAGTCACAAATCCACAAATCTCAGACCACCATTAATTTATCCAGGGCTATTTTGTACTCCATACGCAAACTTTACAGAGTGATTCTACTCATGATTATGAACAACTTTTGCTATGAGGCCGATGTGGCGCAGTGGTTATTGCGACTGCCTGCAACGCAATGGTTCCGGTTTCGATTCTCCGTGGGGCACTAACAAAGTTGATATTTATCACTTCGTGAATTTATTCCCAGTCTGGTTAGGGGAATTCAGGCTGAACCACCTGATTGTCCGAAAAGAAAGATGGTTCCGTGCTTCGGAGGGCGGTCGTAACACAACCATGTCAGAGGCCTACTACTGTTAGGCCGTTGATAAACTCTGATAACAGGGTTCATCAGGTCGTTGGACGATTCGGTGATACACACGAAAAAAAAACTTTGAAGCCATCTCCAAAATCACGAAACTAACTTCAGCATCCTAATGAAAGTAACAAGCAGGCAAACTCTTACGAGTTAGTACCTAATGACCGCGCACCACAGAGCACGACAGTCGCTAATCCGAACTAGCTGGTCACCGTCTACCGTCACCATAATACTGACCGTCACTGTGGCCGCAGTCACCGTAATGGTCACCAGCCGTGGTCACTTGGTCACTAATGGCCACCCGCAATTTCTGTGAGCGCTTCAGTGGTCGGCCTGAGTGTAATTGGGCGATTTTCTCACCTTGTTTGACGAGATACTGTTACTTCCGTTTGTTACAGTTTGTTTTTCACAAAAAGCTAGAAATCTTCTTCTTCTTTTCGTGTGGGACGTGTTTCGACCCGAGGAACCCTGGTGTCGAGTTTTTTCAACCGCCTACTACTAGTAGTAGGCCTCTGACATGGTTGTGTAACGACCGCCGTCTAAGTTATCATAGACAGCAACCGGGACCGACGGCTTAACTTCCTACCGAAGCACGGAACCATCTTTCTTTTGCGGACAATCAGGTGGTTCGTGGGTGGTTCAGCCTGCATTGTCCTAACCAGACTGGGAACAAATTCACAAAATGAATTTGTGAGTGCCCCACCGAGAATCGAACCCAGAACCTTTGCGTCGCAGGCAGTCGCACTACCACTGAGGCACATCGGCCATCTAGAAATTAAACACCTAGATTTATTTTACCTACTTTATTTTATCTAAAAGCTCTTTCACACTTTCGCCTAGTTATTTTATCTCGATAACTACTTAACACCAACACCAAAATACCTATAACTAGCTCTGTAACAATGGAACAACATTAAATACCAAAAGCGGCCATATCGGCTTCGAATCAACTCGGGCGCAGATGAATCGGCGTTTTCTGACCCGCCGCCGCTCCTGATTGGCCGCGGCGCCCAGTTTGAATTTCGAACGTAAAGATCGTTACGCCGCAGATTACTCATTGAGGAACGCAATCGACTATGAAATGGAGTTCCTTTACAATAGGTGCTATGGGTTGATCTCGCGATTGGACCGCCTAGTTTTTGGAGTAAAAAGTTTGTCAACTGTAAGTACCTACTTTTTAAGCTAAGGAAAGAAAAAGCAATTAAAATACAATCTGAAATACAACTCTACATTTTCTAAAATTTCGATTTTAGAAATAAAAACAAATAAAATAAGTTTAAGGTGTTTTTATTTATATGTTGTCCCAAACTTAGAAAGAAGCAATGAGACAAAATATAATAAAATCAAATCGTCACTGCATTTTCACTCAATTAAAACTTTCTAAGCTTGCAACGAAAAGTTTCATAATCTATAAAGGGTATCTTAATAAATAGATCAAAAAGAAATAAGTTGACTCCTAGTTGGTACAGTTGCGTACGAAAGTGTGGTACGTCCTTGACCTTTAAGACGGGATGCATCGGATTTGCATGTAGACGATGCGCTGCGGTCGCCGCGCGCCGGCCAGCCGAACTGGTTCCATAAACGACCGACTAGTTCTTGCCGAGTGTGTACTCCTTAAAGGAAAAGTGTTAAAATGTGTGGGACTGGCTGAATGGTTTCACTTTCCTTTGCTTTGAGTTTCGTAGGATATTTTTCCTATTGATAAGACAGTACCAAAATTTTATTTGGTACTACTAGTTCTTTCTGACTGTGTACTGATCGCGAGGAAAGTGTTAAAATGCGTGGGACTAGCTGGATGGTTTCACTTTCCGTTGTGTTCTAGGAATATATTTTTTTATTTAATTACTGGTCCGTTGGTTCGCTTTTCTCGGTTGTAAGACCTTAGACAATAAATCTGAAAATTGATTATTTTTTCATAGATTGGAGGAATAATGTATAGGGTGGGAACTAAGTGGACAGTTTCACTTACCGTGGTCTTTTTTTTCAAAGATATTTTCTGATTGGTACGATGGTAAATCAAACTGAATCTCAAACGATGGACTACTTCTCGGAAAAGCATTTAAAACGAATCTACTTCCCGTTGCTTATTTAAAAAATGTATAGTGAGGATTTGAGATTGTTAATCTATAAAACTGTACATTTTTAGACTGTTTCTCGCCTTTTTAACACAGGAAGGGACTGGGGCTGCTTGGATTGGAAACTAAATCTTAGCTGAAACTGGACTTGTTCCTAGTTTCAGCAAAGATTTAGTTTTTTTTCTTCATATTGTATGGATATGAAACACGGGCTCTTAAAAAAGGAATGGATATAATGGTGAAAAATTCTGTTGCTTTGCCCATTAAGTATTGAATAAAACTAAACTATCGGTAGATGGAGCCATGTCGTGCATTATTGGCAGTAAGATATAGAGGTAGTTGCTTAATTTCATTTACAGCTAAAGTACCGCGGTAGCCTAGTCAGTAGAGGCCTCGGTAGTACTGATACAAAAAGTCGCAGGATGGAACCTTGCTTGCGGTGCAAATTTGCATTTTCTTAAAATTTGTATTCCTAACACATTGTCGTGTTTAAAAAACTAGTAACTTCACAAGTTTCGAATAGTTATCATTGCAAATGAAAATGCAAAAACCAACATCTAATTTAGCATAAATCTGCTTATTTTCGATATCGTAATTCAATTCAATCAATGCTTGTTCTGTGATGTTTTACCTGATTTTATACAGTTAAATAAAATATAATAAGAAGGGAAAAGAAACAAAAAATCTAGTTACATATTTAACTGCTTTAAATGTTAAGCTTCCTAGAAGTGCAATTAAAAAATACGATAAAAATGCGTTTTGTTATTGAATGTACGCGATCACGCAAAGGGCGTTGTTATTTAGTCGGCGAATATAAAAATCTGTGCATAAAATGAAGTCATATAATTTTTATGACCGGTTTTTATTTCTTTTGATGTTTCGGACCGTACGCGAAATAGCTTTAAGCAATATGAGATATGCTGCGGCAGAAGTTTCAGCTTTAAATTCAGTTTTGTGCTTTTCGTGGTGATAATAAAAATCTTAGTGTAGGGTACGCGACTTACTTGTGTATGATTTGGTAGAGAGATTAGCCCTCTACGTTTCGGCTGGTTAAGACTGCCTTTTTCACGGAGGTTAAACCTACATCAATCGGTCTAAAGTATCTAATTTAGATATTTAATGTACTGTTATCAAAAAGTACAAAAAAATATAATTATTTCGTACTTTGTGGATGTCATCATGATCATGGAAAATACATTACTTAACAAAAATTTTATACTTAATACTTTAATAATTGGGTCGGTAAATTATTTGTGATTGACTATCGAAAATTGAACAAAAATTGCTTTTTTATTGTAAAAGTAAATAAATGTATAATAGGCATGTATTTTAGTGTGAACCTACTTATTTATAAAAAATAAACAATAAAAATTATTGATTTTATTTAGTTTAATTCAGTTTTTACGCTGAACTGGTAAAGAAATACGAAATTCGTAAGACACTCATGAGACCCATGCCTCGCAGATTTGCACCAGTAGTCCATATGGACACAGTTTAAAAAAATATTGTTCTTTTTTCATTTATTTATCTAAGTGTTATTAAAATTTACTTGTTGTGTTAATTGACAAATTGATTTAGATTTTATTGTTTAAAAAAGTACTGAAGTTTTTTATTCTTTATACTGAAGTAGTCGGATTAAGTGAATGTTAATTGCCACTTGCCGCCGGTAAAAAAAAACTTAATTGTAAGTTGCCAAGAAGTGTATCTGAATATACAATTTATGATAATCAAAAACAATCTTAATTGAATTTTTATTTATGCGTTTTTTATCTATGACTATGTTTATTAGGTGCTACCTACAATTGCTAATGTTAAGTGAGATATAATTATGAACATTAAACTTGGTTATAAACAATCTAATTAGATTTTAGTAATGCCTTTGTGTGGGGTCTATTTTACACATTACACATAGGTTAAAGAAATTTAAGTTTGGTATTAAAAATAAGAGCTAATTTTAGGTACGAAATTCAGATTGTTTGAATGCGATTTTCCGTCCATTACTTACTGACATTCCGCGACTGAAATAACGCAAGAGTTTTGTATTATTTTAAACCAACATTGGTATTTACTTAAATAACCACTCTACATTGAGTTTTTTAAGCAACGCCTTTGATCATTCAGAAAAACTTTAGTATACTTATAGCATACATTATTGTGACCTTATTGTAACCTTCCGAAAATATTGAAATAGGTACTGATCGCACCCTAGGATTATATTTAAAATGAAATAAGAATTGTTCGTCTGTTGTTGCTTATAAATTGGTCAAGTGTCGCCGCGGCAACAGCTTGCTTGGGGGACCGCATCAATCGTCTAGGTTATATTTTTGTATTAAATTTCATACACAATATAGAACAATTTAGCAAAGTCCCAGGTAGCATTTTTTGTTGATTTGTATTCAAATTCCGGTATACGTATGAAAGTATTTTTTATTATAGAAAACTAAAAAAAAGTTTATATTTCAGATGGTAAAAGCTTTGATGTCTTGTTATAAAAAATAAAAAACTTACCAGTATGACAATAATCTTCTAAATAATGCCGAGCAGCCCGCTGCACTATCGAGTAATACAGGCTCACGGAAGAAAGTGCCATCTTCTCTTCTCTTCTCTATCTGTCTTCTTCTATCTTCAGCGTGTTCCGTCTGTCCGGTTCAGTTTGAATTGTGTTACAGTTTCATAGGAAAACAAAACTAAACGTACGATAACTGAAACTTGATAACTGCATCGGTTTGTGTTTCAAAAGAAAAATTCGAAAAAATAAACCTTGCTATTTTGAACTGCGTTTAGTTGCGGTGTGTCGAAAAAAATCAGTTTCCTTAAAAATTTTAATTTCAGCCGGGGAAAAAGTTTAGTTTTTGTTGCGTCGAAAAATGTTCACGTTCCATTTTTAGTGTCGAAATTCGGGAGTTTTTGTTCGCCGCATTACTACCGCCGTCCAAAAGTACGCGAAACGAAACTCGTAATAAAATAATAGGAAGTTGGTGCGCGGGCGGCGTTGGCCGCGGACTCTCCGAGACTGGCGGCGGCGCGCGTTTTTTTGCTTCCCGCCCGCGGAGGATGCGGCTGCAATAACTACGGATAATCCCATAATTTTCAATTTCGGAAACGGTTTTTCGACTCGGGAAATTTCGAGTAATGTTTAAACTAGAGTTAGGGTCACTAATGAGAGTCCTACTAAGTTACGATACTTTTTGGGTTGGTTTCTATTTCGTACTTAGAACTACTTTTTATACAAAAGCTAGCTGATAATAAGATAAAAAAGCAAAAAAAAACAATATTTTGATAGAGTTGTGTTAATAAATTAAACTAAGCTGTAATTCAATCGCAAGTCTCATCCACAATTGCAATAAAAGTACTTTCATTCTAGCGGATGAATTTTTAAATGATGTTCTAATTAGATTCAAATTGGCGAAAATTAAATATGGCGCGCGCAAAAGGCGGGAAACTTATTTTCCCGCGTTTGCCGCGTAACGCGTGTTTACCGAGTTTACGCTTATTTTCATTGCTTTTACTTTGTTGGCTTAGTTTTGACTTTAACTTATTTACTCTACTGCGATTGTTCATTGTGAATTGCAACTTACGGAGCTAAATGTGTTTGTAAAATGACTTATTGTTGCAGCCCTTTGTCTTTAAAGTATTAAAGTCTTTTATTTTTTATAATTGGGTGTTAATTGTCTTATGTGATTTGACTATAGATTTACGTGTTGACTCTATCGATATAAGTTTTCATGTTTTAAGCATCTTTGATACCCCTGAAGTTGTGATTGAGATGTAAAACATAAGATGCATCACCCGGGCTTATCGGTCGCAGCTACATAATCAGACGACGCAATTATGACGAAACCCTTTAAAAACGATTCGCGCAAAAATAAAGAAAAAACGAGAAAAATGTTCATCAACGCGACACGGGCCCCCCTCCGCACCCTTGCGTCCCGCGCCCGGGGCGGCGGGTGGTGCGACAGGGATGGAATACAACCACATCTACCCTTCCCGCTCTCTGCACTCGCGCCACCAAGTTTCATACGAAAACTACCCGCGCCGCGCACTCTTCGCTCCATTTTCAAAACGGCCTATCTCCGATCACAAACTTTTAAATTGGTACCATATTTTATCGATGCAGAATTCTTTAAGAGCGTCCCGGGAAGTCGGCTGTTGCGTGGCGTGGTAACGGCTGAAGTTTTGGACTCCTGCAAGCACACAGACGTTGCTACGCTAAGTTTAGCTCGTGTACACACACGGTGCACTCACGCACACATCCACAACTTCCTTGTGAGGTGCTCCAGTATGCGTGCGAGATGGAAGTGTGCGTCAAAAGTTGGTATTGAAGTTTTCGGTACAGTTTCTTTGTGTCAGTGATTTTTTCCGCGCGTTTTTCAATGTGTGCGCGGGTCAGTCATTTTTTTTCGAGTTTTTACTACTCACACATTTGTGGGTTGCGTATGTGTGGGTTAGGACGCCCGTTCTTTGTGCTCGGGGGATTGTAAAAAATGTCGTATTGGATTCTAGCTCTGCTAATGAATGATAGATAGGAACGGCTCTCGTATCGTACACGGTGCCTGAAATCCTGACGTCACGGGTTTTTTTCTTCCAATTATTTTGCATTCAGACCAATATCGAACGTGATTTGTATGTGCATTTCGAATAATGCATCTCGATTCTCGATATTCGAATTGGTGGAATCTATTTGGTTTGTCTAGTTTTGTTGTGGGGAAGACATCAACGCGCTTCCATATTTTTTTTGTTTTGTTGTAAATATTCATATTGCGAATTCGATTTTTAATTGTTAGTTGGGAGTTTCGTCCGGATTTTATATTTCAATTTAATTGAATTTTAGATACCTATCAAAATTCTTACTTAACCGGTGTATATAGTCTCTATTTTCCCGAAAATTAAATATATTAAATACTAAGTAACAATTACCTACAGCTACCAAATCGCTACTTAGTACACAAATAAGTAGTCCGTATAAAGAAAAATAGTCACAATCAGGCAGAGCTCAACTAAAGTGAAGTAGTATTTACTTTTCACTTTTATTGACCACTCTAGTTTGACACCGGAGAACATGGAACCTTTTTACTCAAGTTTGAGAGGGACAAACATTCTCTACGGTGGGTGAGAGTTTAAGATACAATGTAATGGTTCCGTATGACCAGAAAACGTAACTTCTTTGGCTCTTCCTAAGAGTTGGATGTAGTATGCGTACTCTCATCAACCTAACCAATTCAGGGCTCAATTTAATAAGTTAATAATAATAATACAGGCGGGAGATTGGGTAAAAACCGGCTTAAAAAGCCGAGCTCTAAAAAAACTCACAACACTCATATATTCATACAATTAGTAAGAAAAAGCAGAATAAGTTGATCCCTTCAATGGGGCAAATTTAGTCCGATACGGCATGATTTGAGGGCATAAGCATAAACAAATACTAAAGTCCCTCTTTTTTGTACGATTGCAGTACGTGTGTCTGTTAAGCATATATATATTTTTTTCTCATTTTATACGCTTGCGTAAATTTTTTGATTCAATGTCTGTTAATAAATTAAAATTATAAAATATATCAGTATTGTCTAAGTGATAGTTTACACAGTGTATAAACTCAATTTAATTTTGTTTTATCCACTGCAAACAAAAGTATATTAGCACTAAATAATTAATAAATTGGATTCAACCAATGGCCCAGAAACTATAACCCAAAAATCAACGACATTATTATTTTTGAAATGTTAAAAGCTAGCCATACTGGACTAATTAAGGTGTTGTCCATTAAGGAATTTGACGTATGACTGCGAAGTCCTAAAGTACACAATGACCTAAATTCTGATATGACATATTTTTAGCTTCACTTTTTATTTTCACCTTAGTTAAGGTTCAAAAAGCACAAATTACCGAATAATTAAATGAATAAGATTTCTGCGTCTTTTCTTTAGTAACTATTGGTGTTGCTGTTGCTGTTAGCTGTTGGTTTTTCAAAATAAATCAAATAAAAATAACTCTTGTCGAAATTGAAATGGAGCGTCAAAGCACTAAGTTACTTATCTTGAACTTGACTATTTGGAGTATTTGGAGCAGCGGCATTCTGCGGAACCCAAAAAACTTTTTTACGTAAAGGTACCGCCTGAGGGTTTCGTAATACTAAATGCATTTAATTTGCATCAAAGTGTTGGAAAGTATTTTATTTTGTATATCAGCAGCATATGGAGTAACCTATTTAAAAGATCAACAAACACTGGTTATTCATAAAACTGTACAAGAAACCAGTGTAAGTTGATGATCCCTTAAGGGGACGAATTGAGCTGGTGATGATAGTATTAGGTACATCGGTTTAGTCAAACAAATAGTTAGCTAGTTTGGCACTTTAGTATATGAAAAGTAAACTCTGGCTAATTAAATGTTAAATTAGCTCTTTAAAATACCTACTGTGATTGATTACGGAGTTTGAATGATAACAAAAGCAAACATCATGTCCTAGGAAATCCGTTTAGTAATTTAATGATCATCGATTTGCTGGAGCAGACAATCAATCCCTCTTTTTGTCAACGAATAATGAGAATAAAAAATAAAATGGTGGATGGTAGTGCTGGCTAGCCACCAGCCATCGATAGTCGTGGCGAAACGGAAAGTGGTCCCACAAGGACGCCCGGTCCTCCCTCCGTGTTCACGTGTGGTGTAAGGGATGAGGGAGACGCCATAATTGAAGTTATAGCGACCTCTGGGAGCTACTACAAAAAGCTCACTCAAAATAGTGCACGAGCAAGCAAGACGCAACAAAAGTTCCAAGACATCTGCAAGATGGTGCCAGGTGACAGATTGGCAGAGAAACAAAGAGCCTGAAACGCGGTATCGAAGTGTTTCACCGCGCACCGCATATATACAACTGCCAATTCTAACCAGGTGGACCAGTCGCTCCCCTGGCCACAACACTCGGCCAGGCAGGGTAGCTTCCCTTTTCCCGACTCCACCTGGAAACCGCCATTCTGCCTATTGGCATCACTACCGTTACCCACCATAAAGTTAAGAAAAATAAAATGGTGGATGGTAGTGCTGACTATCCACCAGCCATTGATAACTGTGGCGAAACGGAAAGTGATTCCCACAAGGAAGTCCGGTCCTCCTATCGTCTTGATATTTTGTGGTGTTAGCGATCAGGGAAGCGGCATTAAAAATAGACATAATGAGGTCTTTTTTGACAACGGTTTAAAAAGACTAAAGTACTCGGAAAGCACAAAACATTAATGATCTAGATGGCATTGAACGTCTTGGCAGAGGAGATTGATTTTTCTCCTTTTCGTGTGGGACACTGAGTGGTCCCACGATTCTTTGAACTATTACTGGAGCCCTAATTTTATTACCTTTGTTTGGCTAGTTGAGAAACCCTCAGATGTTTATCTTCATCTATTGGCGTAAAAAAGTATGTTTTTTTAGTAGAGGAGACCTCACAAGTCGATGGCCATAATAAGGAAGAATGTACCAACAACGAAGAAGATATGTAGGTAAGAATAAAATGTGTCAAAAGAAAACAAAAGTCAACAGATCGGAATTTGTTAGGGTAAGAATAAGCTTCTGTAGTTTAGATGTAGTGTAGTATACCTGTTGCTGTACACTTTTGGGTCGTAGCGTTCTTAGATACATGTTTAACGCCGATCATACTTGGCTTACGCGTTTCAGGTACGTCGTGCTGATGCAATTTTGTCTTGAGCGCCATCTAGGGGAACTTATAGTCTCTTCCAAATGGACTACAATTTTATATTCTGTAGTATTTTCCTATGGCTTGGACCACTCCTATATCAAGTTCTGAGAGATGCTAGAATGTGTGAGTGCGCTTCTGTAGGGTAGTCGCACACCTCCTGACTTAGTTCTAGCCTCTGTTTAGTGATAACCACCTTTTTTCTTGTGGTGTCTGTTTTCTGCTTCGGTAATCTATGTTGCGATTTTGCGAAGTTGTAAGGGACGAATTATGTAAAGAAGATGACTATGGAATGAAGAAATGGTTTCAATGAATCGGATGAAATTTGGATGTTTTATTGGTAATAAAAGAGATCGTAATCATGAAAATTTTGTTTATTTAGTTAGCTCATTGAAAAGATAATCGTCCATTACTTTATAAAAGTTTAAAAGCTCAAAATATAGGCCCCAAGTTTTTTAGACCGTTCAAACAACATTTTATCAAATATCTATGATTCAAATTTTTTTTAATTTCTTTGATAAAATCTGCCATCAATCCGACCCACCTTAAATCCTCATAGAGAGGTGATGTCTAAAAGAATTTTATTTAGACTATAAGTGCAGTATACCAACTGCTCTAACAACCGATACGATTCGCCAACTAGCTCACTATGTGTTTCTAGCCTATTTCAGCCATATGCCAATATCGCGGTTTGGCCTTTAATTTTCCAAGATCTTTTACTTAAACGATAGAAGATCACTTTCTTAGTCTGACTAAGTCTTAAGTCGTAAGTCTTATTTTCGCCATTCAATACACTTTGTAAAAAAGAACTGTGAACCTTCTGTCCACTGTCCCACTTACCTGCATTCTCCTTATACCGGCTACTGTACTCGCTCCAGTTACTGTCCTCTTTTTAGAACGTACTTTTTCTTCTTAGATATTATAAGTATAGATAGGACAAGAAGAAACAAGGTGAAACCCGGTGGCATCTCAAGATAAATAAAACTTCAGGTGCGGAACTTCGATTTTGGACACAATTTTTAATTTTTTATGAGTGCACTCTTTGACATGCCGTGTGATGCCGGCTTAGATGCCGTGTGATGCCGGCTAAGAATACCTTGTGATGCCGGCTTAGAATAGCCTCACCCCATTTCTTTCCCGTGGGAGTCGTTAGAGACGACCAAGGACTCGAGGGTGTGTATTGCAATTTTAGGCGAACAACCTGTCACTATGGCGATACACATTTTTTTCGAATAACCCTCAAATATTAGTCAGACGTGGCGTAAATGTCCGTTTTTTTTCCGAATGACTCTTAAATATTTTTCAGACGTATAGGCGTGATATGTGTTTGTATCATATCGTTTATGAGAAATATTTATTGCGGAGAATAATACCCTTGGTGTGACTTGTTCTATGGTCGTTCTCCGACTATGACGGACTGACCGACGTATTTTTGACGCATCCGTCTGTCAGCTGACGAAAGGAACTTTAGAACTCCCATACAAAAAACGGATACCATGGTACACTGAAAAGCGCGTAACGCATGCGATTTGACAGACGCATTCATCAGTCCGTTATAATACGGAATGGGAAATTTTCTAGGGATTCTCGAGTGTTATGTAGAGGGCACTGAGCTTAATTGAAATAACGTTTCTTAACACAAAAACTGTACCAAATTATAAATCAATCTTTATTTTGTATTTATTGAATTGTTCAAAATTTATTATTGGTTATTTGTTTACTTACACGAATGACACTCAATATAATAGCAAGGCGATAAGTTTATTTTGTAGTAAATCAAACTAACTTAATTAATTTGTAACGAACACAACGAACCTGTGACAAAACTATGGCTGCCGCCAGCCATATCGACAAGTCAAAATTTCAGTTGAGCACAGCGCCCTCTGGTTTGACATTCAGAGCTATTAACAGAACTGTCAACAGAAAAACTCCCATTCGCCTAAAACTTTTTCAGTAGGTACTAACTCAGTTGTCTAATATTTTCCACATTTCAAGACATTGTTGCCAGGGATAGTTAACATTTTATTTTAAAACTGCTATAATACCTTAGAACCTTTTGTTCCGAGTAGTCTATGCACTCATTCTCCTTCTGAGGATTCTCATCCATCTTCGTCAACAGCCAGACGGTGCATTAACTGGACCAACTGACAGACATACACCTATCTCCTTCAGATATAAGGAAATCTAAAGTACCAAGCTACCTTTCCTTTTCTAACGCAGTGAATCAGCATCCTTAACTTTTTAAATGATGCAAGTTTGAGGATATTTTAGAGGAAATAATATGGCGAACAGGTTTCGTGCAGAATGAGAGTATTTGTATGTGAAATAATTAAATTTCCTTGAAGTTTTTTTGTGAAAGATTTTTCTAAGTGCTTTCACTGTTCATGCATAATAAAACAGGACATTGTGTAACATACATACCTACATCAACCTATTGCAGTCCACTGCTGGACGTAGGCTTCCCCCAGGGTACGCCATAGGGCACGATCACTCGTGTTCGCCATCCAGTCGCTACCAGCCGCTACCAGCCGCGTTTTTAAGTCATCGGTCCATCTGGCCGGAGGTCGTCCAACGCTACGCTTGCCGAGGCGTGGCTTAACCCGCTTACTCCACCGTCCGTCGTCATTGTGTGAACGTTACATAAAATAATTCGTTTCCAAGTGCTTGCTGAAGCTTACTGCACAGCATCTTATTTTTTAAACATCAGCGGATGCAATTTGGGTCCGAGGCTCGTTATACATTTCATTTAAACCTACAAGCTTTACTAGGATCGATTCAATTAAAAACTAACCTGCCTTAACAGTGTTCGGTGCAACAACCGCTCAAGACGGTAATCCATCTCCTTCACGCCGCTAGGGGAGCGGCGGTGAATTCGAAATTTAAAATATAAGTGAAAGCGGTGAGAGAATAAAAAAATGCAATGAAAGCGACTAGAGAATAAAAGGCTTCTAGACATAAAATATAAAAAGAAAGAAAGAAAATACATACACATATCACGCCTTTATCCCTTGCGGGGTAGGCAGGGTGTTAACAGCCGTAAAATACTGTCGTTATTGCTACGTCTCACAAATATTTGACGGCCGTTTCAGAAAAATCGTTATCACTATAGTAACAGTCAGTCTGTCGCCTAAATTTTTAATAAACATGAAACTAATCTAGTCTGAGTCTGATAATAGGGCCACATTAAACAATTTTCGACGATGAAAGATGCAAGAGATCGCCTGAAATGTTAAATTACAAACTAACCTATCCTAACAGTGAGCTGTTGTTCAAAAACTTGACGCTGATAGAGAGGCGGTGCATTCAATTTCAATTTTCAATTTCAATTTCAATTTGTTTATTTAATAAGTTTGTAACATAACAGTTCATAAAAACCAAATCGTTACAAATATAGTCAGTAGGTAAATAGTTACATAAAAAAAATAATACAATTCATTTGATGAAAAACAAATTCGAAGTTTAAAATATAAGTGTAAGCGGTAAGAGAACAAATAAAAGTCAAAGGAATGAAAGCAGCTAGAGAATAAAAGGCTTTTACATTTCATCTTATCTAGGGCACAATTGAACAATTTGAGACGAAAAGTGAGGCCAAAAATGGTTGAGGATTCTAAATATGTTGGTAGTTTCAGGGAGATTGTTCAGAGATATTTTGTCGTTTCCCATTTCTATGTGCTCAAATTATCGTCAACAATCACTTCCACTCGAACATACTTACATTACTTACTTCCCTACATAAATCACGCCTCTTTCCCAAAGGGGTAGGCAGAGACGAAATCCTTCTTTGCTACGCTACGGTCCATGCATACTGCTTTCTGTTCCTCAACATGCATCCATCTTCCACTTACACCACAACACAAAATGCATTAATCCCTGTACGACGATCCCTAATATATGGTCGTGGGTTCCGTCGGTCAGCCACCAACCGCGTCACTCTGGAAATTAAACGATTCCTCATTATTATGATTATGAGGTATAGTACGATTGAACCTTGAATATTGAAGAGGTAAAACTGGTACCTGCGTCTTTATTTATTTGAAGGTATATTTTCAAGAAATGAATAGTGACTTCATCCAAATAAATATCTGTAAAATAAGAATGAATGGTTCTGAAATGGCAGACATCGGGTTAGAAAGGGCAGCATGGATGGCCTCCTAAAATTTTTGAAAACTAGCAAAATTTTCAAGCGCGGACAGAATTTAAACCCGCGACTTACACCATCACTTGTAGCGACGCCTCTTCCATCTTGGCTCTAACGCGGCTCGTCCAATGCCCGCCAATTTTGCAAGTGTATCTTAATGTAAAATACTGTCGTTATTGCTACGTCTCACAAATATTTGACGGCCGTTTCAGAAAAATCGTTATCACTATAGTAACAGTCAGTCTGTCGCCTAAATTTTTAATAAACATGAAACTAATCTAGTCTGAGTCTGATAATAGGGCCACATTAAACAATTTTCGACGATGAAAGATGCAAGAGATCGCCTGAAATGTTAAATTACAAACTAACCTATCCTAACAGTGAGCTGTTGTTCAAAAACTTGACGCTGATAGAGAGGCGGTGCATTCAATTTCAATTTTCAATTTCAATTTCAATTTGTTTATTTAATAAGTTTGTAACATAACAGTTCATAAAAACCAAATCGTTACAAATATAGTCAGTAGGTAAATAGTTACATAAAAAAAATAATACAATTCATTTGATGAAAAACAAATTCGAAGTTTAAAATATAAGTGTAAGCGGTAAGAGAACAAATAAAAGTCAAAGGAATGAAAGCAGCTAGAGAATAAAAGGCTTTTACATTTCATCTTATCTAGGGCACAATTGAACAATTTGAGACGAAAAGTGAGGCCAAAAATGGTTGAGGATTCTAAATATGTTGGTAGTTTCAGGGAGATTGTTCAGAGATATTTTGTCGTTTCCCATTTCTATGTGCTCAAATTATCGTCAACAATCACTTCCACTCGAACATACTTACATTACTTACTTCCCTACATAAATCACGCCTCTTTCCCAAAGGGGTAGGCAGAGACGAAATCCTTCTTTGCTACGCTACCGTCCATGCATACTGCTTTCTGTTCCTCAACATGCATCCATCTTCCACTTACACCACAACACAAAATGCATTAATCCCTGTACGACGATCCCTAATATATGGTCGTGGGTTCCGTCGGTCAGCCACCAACCGCGTCACTCTGGAAATTAAACGATTCCTCATTATTATGATTATGAGGTATAGTACGATTGAACCTTGAATATTGAAGAGGTAAAACTGGTACCTGCGTCTTTATTTATTTGAAGGTATATTTTCAAGAAATGAATAGTGACTTCATCCAAATAAATATCTGTAAAATAAGAATGAATGGTTCTGAAATGGCAGACATCGGGTTAGAAAGGGCAGCATGGATGGCCTCCTAAAATTTTTGAAAACTAGCAAAATTTTCAAGCGCGGACAGAATTTAAACCCGCGACTTACACCATCACTTGTAGCGACGCCTCTTCCATCTTGGCTCTAACGCGGCTCGTCCAATGCCCGCCAATTTTGCAAGTGTATCTTAATGCCAAAATACAATATTTTGAAAAACAAATTGCAAGTTTTCAAAAAAAAATATATTTTGAAAAACAAATTGCAAGTTTTCAAAAATTGTATACTTAACACGGGAAGTGTTTTAAAATTTTGTTTTCGGCCTCCTACAAGTTAGATGGCCGATCTTGTAAGGGTAGCGGACAGCCATTATTGGATGCAGTTGGCCCAAATCGCGGTTTACAAAAGCGCCTGGGGTAGGCCTATGTTCAGCAGTGAACGTGCCACGGCTGTTGATGAAAATAAGAACGAATCAGGCCGTTATTCCTCGCGGGGTAAGCAAAGCATCAGTGACGCTTGTGGTTTACGCTTACGCCACTCATGTTTAACAATTTTTTTTACATATAGCCATTGTCTGCCCATCTCACCTAAAATGGCCGTAGGTAGGTATGTAAGTACATTGAAGAAATCTGAGGCAGAAGCACTCTACCTAGCCTCCTTCGACACATACGAAAAAAAAAAATACGAATAAATGTATGTTATTGTATATTGCATTGGATTTAAAGTGCCGTGTGATGCCGGCTTAGAATAGCATCACCCCATTTCTTTCCCGTGGGAGTCGTAGAAGGCGACAAAAGGACTCGAGGATGTGTATTGCAATTTTAGGCGATGGGCTGACAACCTGTCACTATGGCGACACACAATTTCCCGAATGATCCTCAAATAATATATGTCAGAAGTGGCGTAAATGTTCGTTTTTGCGGCCATTTACGCTCTGCCTACCCCGCAAGGGATAATAGGCGTGATATGTGTATGTATGTATGTATGTATTGGATTAACCAATGATTTAATATACACTTAACACGCCTTTATCCCTTGCGGGGTAGGCAGAACTTTAACGGCCGTAAAAATACGGTCTCTAACGCCACGTCTGACATATTATTATATTTGAGGGCTGTTTCAGTAAAATCGTATATCACTTTACTGATAGTGATGATTTAAAATATTTAAATGAATAATATATTTTATAATATTATTTAAATGAACGAATGAATAATAATAACTAATTGACATAGATAAAATCAAATTACAATATAATTATAATATTTATAAATGACAAAACTTAATGTAATTTAAGTTTAAGTTGAAATGTTATGTATGTAAGATAATTTATTCTAAGCTGTTTATTTATTGTAAAATATGGGAAATTATCCTGGATTAAATGAATTTTATTATTATTATTATTTATTATTAGTCTTATAGCCAAAAATACCAATAACTAAAACTGCAAAATTGACTCACAACATAATAATATCATCAGACCAATTTAGATGATGCACAAAAAGCTAAAATCACGTAAACACGGTCAATATTGAATGTATAATGTTATAAACCGGTTGTAATAACTATAGCGAGTGTTCGGCGTAGGTCATTCACTATCAATAGCAAGGTAAAGTCAAAAAGGACGATGCATTTTAGATTGTTTATAAATAGACTGGTGAACTGCATCCTTATGCACTGAATAAATAAATAAAAAAAGAAATGGTACAAGTTAGATACTTTTTTTTAGTTCTGGCACACCTCTGACACTCCATACTGCGGACTCTTTACAGACAACTGTCATTTCTACATGTGCATGTGTAGGTTGATCACAGATGTGTGAGTGCAGGGTTGGCATGCAGGTTAAATTTTATACCTAACACTAGTTATTATTCTGTGACCTAACCTGATGAATACACGCAGTAACTACCAAAGAGGATTTAACAAGCCTAGCGCTAGTTTCTACTTAATTCTCCACTGGTATTTTGACATTTCTCGGGTGAGGGCGGGTCGGGGGCTGGGGTGCGGGGAGGTGAGTGTCCGTTCTATATGTATCATAATATACTACATGGTAATTCTGTGGTTCCGGTCTCTTAAATTTTTTAGCCCCGGGGCCTTAAAATCTACACCTGACTGTTTTGGAGCTCACCCA
Organism: Tuta absoluta; assembly: GCA_027580185.1. Taxonomy (NCBI): domain Eukaryota; kingdom Metazoa; phylum Arthropoda; class Insecta; order Lepidoptera; family Gelechiidae; genus Tuta; species Tuta absoluta. The sequence continues at coordinate 3,803,493 of JAQAHW010000023.1, read as the reverse complement.
GAGAAGATATTTTTGACGAGTTGTTCTGGGAAGAGCGTATTGGACTGAATCTACCCGGCACATGTCGGTAGTTCCCAAAATGGGGACACAAATGAGGGACCCCCGTTGCTTGAGGAGCTTGTGGAGTGTGATCTACCTGCAATCGCTGCAGCAGTGGCTACTGTGATGTCGTCATCATCATCCGAAAGGATCCAACTGGACATGTTTGGAGGTTGTATATATAGCGATCAGTGAAATAATTTCGATACCGCGTTTCAGGACTTGTATGTGGAGCGCGTGCGCGCAGGTACGATATTGAAAATCCAGACGGAACTTACATAGACGTCGAAATATAAAAACCTTGTGCAAGCAATTCTCAAACAGTGAACCAGCTTGAAACTGATCAACTGGGTACATAAAGGTCAATTGCCATGAGAGTCAGGAGACCTAATTATGAAATGAAATTTTTATAGAACAATAATGTCACCAATCCGGTCGAAATGCACTTGCAAAGTTGCAGTGCAAGCGTATATTGCGTCAAATAATATTTATTATAATTTAATAATATAATAATCTGAGTAAAGTATGGGGAATAATTTTTTTCTAGACAGGGACACTGAACCTGATCATCCGTTTCCTTGAGAGTCTCGAGACGGGAGATTGGATAAAAACTGACCTAAAAAGCCGAGCTGTAAAAAAACTTACAACACCTATAATATCTTGGACATTTCACACAGCGCCATCTAGCCCCAAACTAAGCAAAGCTTGTACTATGATGGGAACTAGGTAGCTGATTTATATGCTTATATACGCAATTTGACGCAATTTCTTGATTATAGCCATTTTCCTCTCTACCTGCACCTACACTAAGGCTATCCGAATAAGCCCTTATTGTCAGCTCTCAGTGTCATACACAGCATTAGCACTAATATGACAGCGGTCAAATATGACTTATTGGGTAACCTACTTTAGTTTATGATAGGTTACGTAAGTTACAGTATCGGACGGCCGATGTGGCTCAGTTGTAGTGCGACTGCCTCCGACTCAAAGTTTCCGGGTTTTATTCTCGGTGGAACACTCACAAAGTTGATATTTATCAACTTGAATTCGTTCCCAGTCTGGTTAAGACATTACAGGTTGAACCATCAGATTGTACAAAAATAAAGATGGTTCCGTGCTTCAGAGAGCACGTCAAGCCGTTGTTACCGGTTGCTGTCTATGATTATTTAGACGGTGATCGTTACGCAACCATGTCACAAGCCTATTAATAGACGGTTGAGAAACTCTGACACCAGGGTTCATCGGGTCGTTGGACGACTCGGTGTCTCACACGAAAAAGAAAGAAGAAGTATCTGCTTGCCGCAGGCACGTGATCAGACAGTTGCATAAAAGCAGTCGATGCACCCGCGACCTTCCAACCTTGCGGTCAGCATAGGCATCTTGAAAATTGAATTTGAATCACTACATAGTATAAAATAAAGTCGCTTCCCGTTTGGTGTCTCCTTATATCTTTAGAATTACCCAACCGATTTTGATGCAGTTTTTTTTATTAGATAGAGTAACTTGAGAGGAAGGTTTATAAGTATAATTTATTCCGGAAAATTGTCACATTCCCATGGAAAAACGGGTAGCCCAACTGGTAGTAAACTTTGGACCCCCTTTTGATACCTTTATGGATTAAAATTTCAAAAATGCTGAAACACGTATTTTATTATTTTAGGTTATGAGTCTAATCAGAAATTTTGAAACAGATCACATTTAAGATAAAAAACTTTCATACAAACTTTTAACCCTTTTTTCACCCATTTAAAGGTTAAAATTTCAAAAATGCTGAAACACGTGTTTAATTTTTTTAAGTTATTAGTCTAATCACAAATTTTCAATCAGATCACATTCAATTAAAAAAAACGAACTTTCATACAAACTTTTCACCCCGTTTTGACCCTATTAGGGGTTAAGTTTAGCATTTATACTATCACGAAAACTGAGAAATAATAACATTTTAGTACCATAATACAAACATAGATGTCGCTGTTAGTTTTTCAAACGCACTATCGTTATGTTTTTTCAAAAACTTTATGGTATTTGCATTTAATTCTAATTTAATTATTTACCGCTCTTGGTGCTCGAGGTGCTCGATGAAAAATCGTCTAACTTTCTTTAGACTAATTAGTTATATCTACATCCTAGCCTAATGCGTTAATGAAGCGAGACGGATTATCACTACATAGTATACAGTAGCTTCCCACGTCTGTCCCTGTCTGTTTGTTTGTATGCTTAAATCTGTAAAACCAATCTGATCTGGATGAAGCTTTATTTAAAGATTGAGTGATTCAAGGGGAAGATTTTTATGTATGAATTATGTCGGTGGAAGGTCTGTTTCCCGTGGGGAATCAGTTAGCAGCGGGTGAAACCGCTGGGCGGGCCGCTAGTTTGGAATAAATTTGAAATTTGATAGGTGTGTGATTTTATAACGACATCTATTAAAAAAAATGGATGTCGTTTGGCTACATCCTAAACGTTCACGACGTTTATTCTTTGCCTTTGACATAATTATCATAACTTTTAACTCATTCATCCTGATGTTGGCGATATTGGCCTCAATTTAAGATATAAATTTTCTTAACTTACCTTAAATTAGCGCTGTCTTTTACCATCAAATAGATATAGAAAAAGAATAGGAGGTATCTAAATCATGACATGTCTTATAATTCGACGCTAAATACGTGTTATTTGTCAAAATACGGCGAATTTGAAAATAATGGCGGCTAAATTGACTAGAAATCCCGAAGAATCCATGACATTATTAAACATGACAGGACTTGAACAGACAGAACCTGTTGACGGAAAGTGACAGCGCTAATTTAAAGTTGAATTAGTGCTGTCACTTTCCATCAAATAGGTTTAGAAAAGGATAGGAGATATTTTAGTCGTGTCATCCATACTAATATTATAAATGCGAAAGTGTGTTTGTTTGTTTGTTTGTTTGTTTGTTTGTCTTTCTTTCACGTTACAACAGAGCGATATCATGCAGTGTTTTTTAGGTGTGCAGTTAGGTGAGAGGCTGGAGAGTGACATAGGCTACTTTTTATCCCGGAAAAACATATTTTTCCCATCGGAAAAGCGATTAATGTTTAGCAATAGAATACACCCATACTACGAACATAGATGAGTATCATGCAGCGATGTAAAGCATTTTTTTTTTTGAGAGCAGCTAAATGAAAAGCTGGTGAGTGACATAGGTTATTTTTTATCCCGGAAAAACATATTTTTCCCTTCGGAAAACCGATTAATGTTTAGCAATAGAATACATCCATACTACATACATAAATGAGTATCATGCAGCGATGTAAAGCATTTTTTTTTTGGAAAGCAGTTAGATGAAAAGCTGGTGAGTGTCATAGGTTACTTTTTATCTCGGAAAAACATATTTTTCCCATCGGAAAACTGATTATTGTGTAGCATAGAATACATCCATACCACATAAAAAAGATGTATATACAGGATGTAAGGGACAGCCCTCCGAATACTGATATTCCCATAGTAAATGCAGTGAGCTGATTGTGATTTTGTATGGGATATAGAAAAAAAGAATTTAATCTATGGCAGGTCTGGAAACAAACGCTCCGAAACACTGTAAAAGCATAAATCCCTCCCCTTTGAAAGACAATTTTTGTATACGCGCTCTCCATCAAGATATGTCTTCCATATTACTCACGATAATTTTTCCGGTTTAGTGACTGCGTCTCTATTAAAATTACGTTATCTTTACTTTTAACATTAAATGCCTGTTTTTCCTTACACTATAAATGTGTCATAATCTTCTTTCTAGCGTCGTAATATCTTCATTATTGAAGGTCGTAATTCCCCTGATGGGAAATATTTTTCTCATTCAGGATTCTTTTCCATCGCTGCGTATCTTTGGCGACATAGAGCGCTGAGTGTATTTAATGAGACCACCTAATTGTACTGAAACCTCTTGGTCGTTTGCCATCGACTTTTCCAGTGATCATGAGTGCAAAGTGGCAAAAGAACTCAAGGATCATTCTTGCGCCTCATTACTTGATTTTACAATAGCCTGTATTAGTGATGGTAGCGCCCAGGTACCACAAATTATATACTTTTTCAAGGAAGTGAACCATTCCAGTGTAGTGTCGTCTGTGTATCGGTGAATAGTGATTTTAGTGCCCTCCCAGTTTACACAGTTGTTCGCCTTACGATGTGTCGTTTAGAATACACAACTAATTAATAAAACTCTATGAGTACGCGGGCGAAGCCGCGGGTAACAGCTAGTGTCTTATAAATAAGGCGACGATCAAAACAATGGCGAATTAATTGACTAGAAAAGGCGAAAAAACCATTGACGTTTTTAAAAATGACGGGACTTAGATATCTCCTATCCTTTTTTAAACCAATTTGACGGAAAGTGAAAGCGCTAATTTAAAGTTAAAAGAGATATTATTTTCCGAATTGAGGTCTTCATCAAATCAACAACATACCTAACGTCATATATGTAGTAACAAATACATACGACTAAACTGGTTATTAGTTACGAATTCAATTGGAAACCAAAACCCAATTAAAAAAACTTTCAAATACTTAAATGGAATACCTACATACACACAAAGGGATGTTAAAGATAATTTCAATACCCTCAATACAAAATGAAATGTAATCATTTTCAGTTCAGCGACTGAATAAAAATACTTATTTAAAATGCAGTAAAAACGCAACGAATATTAATTCCTCCATCATCCCCCCTCATATATCGAGATGGAAACGTCCAACTACCCGCAGTTTAATTGGCAATTATTTTAAAGTACGCTTATTTATGAATGCACAATGTCATTGTGTGCGTGAACCAGGTAGGCAAATAAGTACTACTCTTAATTTTCAGTACATACTGAACACCTACCAACATACAAGTTGAACGCTTTGGCTTTTTGTGGACTTGAAACTTATTTTACTACGTAGTACTTCGATTTGTAAAAACTACAGGGACTCTACATTTACAGTTTTAAACGGCTATTAGACTAATCTCAGACGTGCACGGTCTGGCCATAGTTCTGGCATTCATTGCTTGTTTTTGAATGGATGTCATTTCAATAAAATCAAGAAAACCAGCAATGTATGCCGGGCCCTGTAAAGTTCTCAGGAACAATGTAATAGGGGTCTCACAGTTCTATTCCTACTTAATTTTTAAAAACAGGAGACACTTTTTCTGTTAGCTGCCAGTGATTTATTAAATGGCATACACTACTTAAAATAAGAAGATCCTTGTCTTTCCGTGTGGTGCCGGCAGAGTAGAATAGCACCACCCCATCTCTTCCCGTGGGGGCCGTAAGAAGCGACCGAGGGATGAATCCGACCCAAGCATAACGGTCCTGGAGAGGCCAACTCCACAATTAAACCCGGAACGGGGTCTCCGTCAGGCGCGTATGACAGAGATCTACCGCGCGGCAGACTCCTGCAGCCGACCTGGCTCCGCACGTATCGACTAGTCGTTCCTGCGGATCCAGCCAGGAAGGCCGAGAGGGTGGCGCAGGTCCTGGGCAGCCCTGCGTTTTCCATAATTGCGTCCCAGGCAACGCAGTATCTCAGACACTGATTAAATCGTCTGTCACAGACGTGTGAGGCCAATGATGATGATGATGATGATGATGTCTTTCCTATGTGTAGGTACCTAGAGCCAAATTATATGATATGACAATTAAATAAAAGAATTCTACGTAGGGAACTTCGACTGCGCAGTGTAATACAATTTTTTTCTGAAACACGATACCTTGGTTTCTATAATAACTGAAAATCGTGTAAACCTTTATCGAGTCTTTTCAGCCAAACAGTCAGACTTTCGGATGTTTCGAGCTATAAACGTAAATGTACATAATAATATGCACATACAATACATAAGTACATAATACGTGGAGCGATCGCACCTGTGTTGACTTTTCGGATTAAGCGCAATGCGGCTCGTCTCACTATTTGTACTCACTTGGGTTCCGTACAAAGTTATCTGTAGGCTTGGAAGGTTGGAAGCCAGTCAGTGAAATTGATAGACACATTTTTTACAGAGTTTGGATCACCTTTCAGCTTGCTTACTAAACAATTAGCCTGTAGCTAATGATTGCATGGAATGTAAAATGAATATGTACCTTTCAAAACTGAGAAGGCTTGAAAATTACCTAGTATAAATAAGATGTGTAGTGTGCAACCTAACCTAACATTAGTTTCCAATTATATTGCGCCGAAAGTCTGTCGCTCGCACATATCGGTAGGCAAATATGTAAGTATCTGAAATTTCTGTATTTTCAGGAATGTTTCATAAAACTATAAGCACTTATCATTAAACGGTCACTGCGACGCTTCTAAGTTAATTCCCCTTCAAATCGTCACAAATTCCAGAATTTTCGGGAACCCTCCATCAACAGCAAGCACTCTAGCCCATGCCAATTTTTTCGGCAATTGATTGGCTCTGGCAAATAAAGCAAATGAAGCCAGATTGAATTTGTGATGAGCTCTTACCAATTTATGCCTGCTCAATGCTGTTTCGAAGCATACTCGATGTGTGCATACGGTCTTTGTCTTTTTCATTTTACGAATTCAACTATCAAATACAATCAATCCGATAATTTTACTGCAGTGTATGAATGTTTTACAACGAGCTGGCTGGTGCGGAAATGTTTTGACGAAAAAAGAAAAAATACTTTTAATATTTATTTAACATTAATGAAAAGGCTTTTGAGTAAACATATTTTATTTATTCAGCCAGCATTTGTTAGATCATTGATGCATTTTATTTTATTTGGTAGCGTGCCATCGCTTTGCGTTTCACTATCCGTTCTTGTTTTAAATCTAGATTTTTCTCTGTTGGCGCGCTTTTTCCTTGGTCTCGGCAACTTCCGTCATTCGTCTTCGTGCAATGCATGGGAAAAGTTACTGACAGATCGGTACACTGCCGGACAAAACAAATTTTGTAAGGAAGTAGCTTTATTTTCTTGTATAGTTGGAACTCAGACTACCAGCGCAGCGTATGAAATTTTAAACGGTAATGGGATTTTACAACATGCGCGGAAAGGAGGTATATAATGTCATATTTAAGTAATCCCCAATTCCGCGATTGAACTTCACGCAGGTGGAATCCGATCATAGCTGTTTTTGCTCTACCTTAAAAAGCATGAAATACATCACGTCACATTATTGTATTAACAAAAAGGTATCACCAATTATAAAAACATAAATCCTAATTTGGAGACATTTGTGCTAGAGTCCGGATTCCAAAGATATGAAACCATAACCTCACTCAACTTGACCCGATGGCCGACAATGTACAGTCGCATGCAAAGTCACACCAACGGGCACCGAAGGCAAATTATTTAATTAATTAATGGGAATTTTCGAAATTGTCTTATTCTTTAAAATGTATTTATTTATTGAAACATAATTTGACTGTATTACACCACTAATTCAAGACACTGGCCAACTTAAACAATTATTACTATGTTTAAAATTATTTCATAAAATCACAATAACGTGTGTGTGTACAACATCAGAAACCATATGAAACCATAACCTCACTCAACTTGCCTCTATGTCCGGCAGTGTACAGTCGCGTGCAACGTCACACCACCGACGGCCGCTAATTTATGGAAAACCCCGGGAAAGTCACCCTCCACCCCCTCCTCACTCTTCCCGCTAACTTCAGGACATACTTTGGTGTTTGGTGCATTCTTTCGTCGGCCGATAGTGTAACTGCAATAAGTGATTTTCTATAATATATACCTTGGTAATGATAATACTGACAAAAAATATACATGGTTGAAGCCACATAGCACCGAAACGTCAAGTATGGTTGAAAGCGTTGAAGCTGTTTGATAACGTCAAATCGTATGGAAAAATTATTAATAAGATATACACGCTTTAGTTATTACTCTGAGATATATACTGTCTACAACGGAACTGTTCTTGAAATCAGTTATTCAGTTTAATGGGCACATTTACTCTCTTTTAGGATGAGTTAATCACAACTCCTTAGTTATATTATACGGGGTGTAAGGGAAAGCCCTCCGGATACTGATAGGGTGCATGCAGACCATGAAACTGAAGAACTTTCCCCTTGGAACATATGTCAGGGTACGACAAAAAATATTTGGCCTCCCATACAAAATCACGATCAGCTGACTACCTTTTTTTTATTATTAATGATGGGTTTGCAAGAAAAACAAATTAGTTATGAAAACCTTTTAAAAAAATACTTATTAGAAAAAGGGTTTTATAGTTTGAAAGAGTTTTATTAGATAATGATAAGACCAAAGAGTAAATTATATTGTGTAGTTTCTTTTATGAATATAAAGATTATTTTACTATAAAGAAAAAGAGTAACACGTATTATGATAATGTTCAATGTTAAAAATAGTATATCAATAGGTATCTTTGTTAAATAATATGATTGTTGCTACCAAAATAATTTGCTGTGCCTCTGCGAGGTGCTACATGCTGGACTTGTAATATTTTAAGATCTATGTAGTGTAACCATGTGGTAATGCAAATAAAAACTTGAAACTTGAAACTTTGCTCTTGACTCTAGTCTAGGTCATAGGATAGATAGTCTTAGATGGAGCGAACTCACCCAGAAGAAGCCTGTTCACTCTTACTTTGAAGATATTAGAGTTGTATGCGTTTGGAAACACAGACGCAGGTAGTGAGTTCCACTCTTTAGCAGTGCGCATTATAAATGATGACTAGAAGCGCTTAGTCCGAATTGGTGGAACAAGGTCGTGAAGCTCTTGAACCTTTACTACGGAAAGTAAATTCTTTTACGTTTCCTGAAATATTTTCTCCTGGGAAGTTGTTCAGTTCCATAGTATAGATTCGGAGGGTTGTCTTACTCCTGCTATTGCTATTATTGTTATTTAAATCTGCGTAATTACGTGTGATTTCAACCTTGCACTTGACTGTTTTTTTTGCATATGTGACATTTGCACGAAAGACGTGGAAAAGAGTTGTTTCGTTCCGTGTAATAATGTTCGCATTTTACTTTTATAACCGACTTCGAATAGAAAGAGGAGGCAAATTTTGATATGTTAACTTACATTGATTCTTCTCAAACTGCATGAAAAAATAATTCATCAAAACTCTTAAATGGATGACTCGCTATGAGCAGCTGATAGTAAGTTTTTGTTTATTTATATGCTGTGTCATGTCGGCTAAAAATAGCATCACCCCGTTTCTTTCCCGTAGGTGACGTAAGAGGTGATAAATTATACAGGGTGCCGGTTTGATAGCTCTTTGAATACTGAAAGGGTACATGCAAACCATGATACTGATCAAGTATTATTTTCCCTTAAAAAATATGTCTGGTAACGACAAAAAAGTAATTTCCCAATCCCCCCATACAAAATCACGATTAGCTGACTGCGTTTTCTATGGAAATATATTGTTTACTTTTCCTGAAATATATTTCTATGGGAAAGTTCTAGATTTTCATGATCTGAAATGTCTGAATGCACCCTTTCAGTATTCAGAGGGCTGTCCCTTACACCCTGTATAAGAGACGGACAGAAGTCACTGTTTTGATTTTGAATTATCGCAAAATAGTCACATTCTATCCGTCTCTTATACAATGTATAGCTTTCGATAATTAATAATAATTATAAAAAATAATAAATTTTCCGCTTTCTAGCCCCAAACTAAGCAAAGCTTTAACTATGGAAACTAGATAGCTGATATAATACATAAATAATTTTTTTAAAATTTATGCATACAATACGAAGAAAACACCCAGACTCAACACAAATATTTGAAAAGTAATTTAAAACTGTGTGGGGATCAAACCCACGACCCTCCAGTACGCCATCGGGCCAGTCAATTCGCAATATAAATAAACAGCAGTAGCAACTGATCGTAATGCTTTGTAGTTTCATAACAAGACGCTGACACTAGGGTCCATCGGGTCATGCGTCGACCCGGTGTCCCACACAAAAAAAGTTCTCGTTTTTATTCAAATGTAAAATTTGCCGTGTGACGCCGCCTTAGAATAGCGTCACCCCAGTGACCCTTACCCGTGGGAGTCGTAAGAGGCGACTAAGGGACTCGAGGGAGTGTATTGCAATTTTAGGCGATGGGCTGACAACCTGTCACTATGGCGATACACAATTTTCCGAATGACCCTCAAAAATTGTCTGGCGTGGCGTAAGTGTCCGTTTTTGCGGCCGCCGTTTACGCTCTGCCTACCCCGCAAGGGATTATAGGCGTGATTTGTGTATGTATGTGTAAAATCGGTATTTTTTTTAATGAATTACTATTTGAATAATTTTGTTTACAAGAGCCGAACTTGATCTACCAGTTGCACACTTCTTTTTAGAGCTGGTTAAATGCATTTTAATGCAGTTTTAAAACTATATTACGAGCTCCAGTATGGCGATGACGCATATTTGTAGGTATTGGCTAAAAATATGTAAATTAGGTAGTATTATGGTTATTAAAATGTAAATTGTTGCATTTTAATATTAGTAGTATAAAACTTGAGGGAAGTTTGAAGGACATTCTATTTTTGATACAATGATAGAGATTTGCTCACATTTTTTTATTTGAGCTCATTAGGATTGTGCAACATTGCAAAATGATAATACTATTTTCTTCTTTTTATAACAATTTCGTATTGTCCTCGGGCGGGATAGAAAAAAAATAATGGCACTGCCTCGGGGCTGGCTGGGTTAATCACACGGCATATAACTTTACATGTTTATAGTAGGACGAGATGGCCAACTCTGAAACTAAAGTGTCACAAGATGTCCGGATCTGTTTATGAACCTTAAAATCGACCTTTAATTTGTAAAGGAAAAGCCGTTTTTGGTAGAAACTGATGACACCTTATTCCTTTTTAAAAACGGTTTTTTTTTTTTTTTTTTTATTAATGATGGGTTTGCTCTTGACTCTAGTCTAGGTCATAGGACAGAGACAGAGTCTAAGATGGAGCGAGCTCACCCAGAAGAAGCCTGTTCACTCTTACTTTGAAGAGATTAGGGTTGTATGCTTTTGGAAACACAGACGCAGGAAGTGAGTTCCACTCTTTAGCAGTGCGCATTATAAATGATGAGTGGAAGCGCTTAGTCCGAATTGGTGGAATGGCTACCAGGTACGGATGGTATCCGGCGGTGCGTCTGGATGTCCGATGGTAGAAGGGAGCTGGTGGAACAAGGTCGTGAAGCTCTTGAGCACACTCTCCGAAGTACAATCTATAAAATACCGACAAGCAGGCAACCTTGCGGCGATGTGCCAGGCTATGTAGCTTGGTGTCCACCAGTTTTATGTCGCCTATGAGCCTCCTGGCCCTGCGTTCCACCGAGTCAAGAGCGGCAAGTTGGTATTTGGCTGAGCCATCCCAAAGGTGACTGCAATACTCCATGCAGGATCGGACTTGTGCTTTGTAAAGAGTTAAAAGCTGTCCAGGCGTAAAGTATCGCTTCACTCTATTCAGGATTATTGCCATATTTTCTTTTTACCAAACAATACACGAGATGTCTGCTTTCAGATTAGTCGATTCACATAGGTACTCATCTCTCCATATCACCCTAACTCTACTGATGGGCTTGCTTTAAAAAAAATATAAAATAAATATCCTGGACAATTTACACAGCGCCATCTAATCCCAAATTAAGCAAAGCTTGTATTATGGGAATGATATTAATACTTATACACTTTTTATGTAAATGATTACCTACATATTACACATACAAAACACCCAAAATAAACACAATTATCTGATAATAACAAATATTTATGTTTTGTGGGGATCGAACCCATGACACCGGGGTTCATCGGGTCGTTGGACGACTCGGTGGCCCACATGAAAAGAGAGAAAGCGCTACTATCCGCTACGCCATCGGGCCAGCCAGTGTTTTTTTTTACATTGTACAGTTAAGATTTGGCTGGGTTAGACACTTTGGACTTTGGACCGTTCTAATGCGGCAGGCATAAGAGTTAAAAGTGACATTGGCAGTTTGAGTGTCTAACCGTACGTGAGCTTGACTGTACCTCATAAATTACTTAACCCTTTTTACAAAAGCCGTGTTCATTCATGCACTTTGGATTCCTCCCATATTTTCCAAAATTACGAGCCAACAGATAACATTACCGCACTTTGTTATGTATGCGTCAGTTATTTACCTACTTATTTTTCAAAAAAGACGGTAAGTTTATAAGCTACCGTTACGATGCTTTTTTATTTGTTTTTATTATTGAGGCAGGTCTTTGCCAAGGTCACATTTTATTTCTTTTTTTGTAATAATGAATTTGTTATTATAGTTATTTAGATCTTTAAAATGCATATCTGAGTAAATACCTATTGGTGAGATTTATGTGTGTATAATTTAAAGGATTTGAATAATTACCTAATACCGAGATCTAACTAACATTTGTGATATGTTAATATTTTTCAGACGTGTCGTGACAAGATTTGCATTTTGAAATTAATGAATTTAAAATGAACTAATATATATCAAGAGAATAATTCGTTTCAGAAAGTATAAGAAATCAACTTCAGTATTTTCTGCGTAAGCCATTATTTTTATTGAAAACTAGGACATACTTATCCCAGTAGATGGAGCCATTCCACGCTTAATGGCATTAAAATACTTACACCCTATCTTTTTTTCATTTCGAAAAGAACTGGCAAAGATAATGAAAGACCACGCTGCCTAGTCGTCAGTCTTTGCATAGAGTCTGCGCGGTTTTGAGTTTACTTTAAATAATATGATTGATTTAAATGAGAACAAGTTAAGTTTCATGGTCTAATACACCATCAGTATTCGGAGGGCTGTCCCTTACCCCTGTATATCCCTTGTGGGATAGGCCATAAAAAACTAATATTCACGCCACGTCTGACAAACATTTGAGGGTCATTCAGAAAATTGAGCATCACCATAGTGACAGGTTGTCAGTCCATCGCCTAAAATGGCATTAGGTACACATGTAACCCTCTGGTTACTCCGCGATAGTAAACTCGATGGTGACTCAGTGGATTCCTATGAGGAGCGAGTAGCGGCCGCCATTTCTTTGAATTTCTTTTTGCGAGCTGCAGATACCGGTGACTAAGATGCCGGCTTTTCCTTGTCCATAATCCTGGTAATGTCTAGAATAGCATCACCCCTTTTCTTTCCCGTGGGAGTCGCAAGAGGCGACTAAGGGACTTGAGGATGTGTATTAAAATTTTAGGCTATCGGCTGACAACCTGTCACTATGGCGATACACAATTTTCCGAAAGACCCTCAAATATATGTCAGACGTGGCGTAAATGACTGTTACCCCGCAAGGGATAATAGGCGTATGTATAATCCTGTTTCTTATGTGGGAAATTTGAGAACAGGAGACTACATATATCACGCCTATATCCCTTACGGGGTAGGCAGAGCGTAGAGAACCGTGGAAACACTTGTATATTATAGACGTCAGTTGTGAAAACGGACACTTACGCCACGTCTGACAAACATTTGAGTGTCATTCAAAAATATATGTATCTAAAAAGATATGTATAGGGCAGGAGACTAAGAGGTCAAAGTGGTAAAACATTTCAAGAATACATACATACATGAATCACGCCTATATCTCTTACGGGGTAGGCAGAGCGTTAATGTTCGTAAAACGGATATTAACACCACGTTTGACAAAAGTTTAAGGGTCAATCAGATAACTCTGTATCACTACAGCACATCTAAAGGTACTATTCCGAACCGAGCGGCCGACGGCCGCTCGGTTCGGAATAGCACCTTAACCCTCGAGTTCTTTAGTCGCCTCTTACGCCGGCATCACACGGCAAATTGCAAAGAATAAGGCAATGAAATTAAATCTCACATTTTCCCCATAGGAGAATCAAAATATAAAAAGATTCTCCGATAGGTATATAATTGACACTGTTTATAGTAGGTATTATAAATAATCTTAAACTCTATTTTATATCGTTGAGTTCGTTTTGCTAAAATGTGGAGTTTATCGTTTATTGTCTTAATAACTATACCAAACAACTTTGGCTCGGCTGCACTAAAATGCAATCACATTTACAACCGAACCAGTATAATTATTGCCTACAAATATAAATTAAAAAAACCAGCTCAAAAAACCCAGCAAACAACAACACAATCACTTTTGGTTGTGGACTGGTTGCAGAAATGTCAGGGGTCGCTGCAGCGTCCTTCGCGCGTTCATTACCAAGGTGAAGTCACTGGCCCAACCACGACTAGTTCACTCTTTAGACCCACAGCCGTTTAGGCCCAATGTGGCAGCGACGCCAGACTGACCCCAAAAAGGGATGGTTTTCTTATTACATGCATACATACATATATCACGCCTTTATCCCTGGCAGAGCGTAAACGGCCGCAAAAACGGACATTTACGCCACGTCTGACATACATTCGAGGGTCATTCTGAAAACTGTGTATCGCCATTGTGACAGGTTGTCAGCCCATCGCCTGAAATTGCAATACACACCCTCAAGTCCCTTCGTCGCCTTTTACTACACTCACGGGAAAGAAATGGGTTGATGCTATTCTAAGCTGGCATCACACGGCAAGGTTTTCTTATTTTAGGTAAATATATGGTGAAATGTTACAAATGAGTGACCGATAGCGAAATCTCAACACGTTCCTTGCGAAAAGTTGTTCCTTATCACCAGCCCATAAGAACTCTGTTTTTAGTAGGGTTACTAGTAAAATTTCACCCTACAAAGTGAATCACGCTGGTTACAGCTGTGTTTGTTTGTTAACTGTATTTTATATCTAGCAATCAGATCCGGCCCAGTGTTCATTTAGAAAAAGGCCTGCTAAATGCAATTGAGTATAAATACGTCTTATTTTACTATTAAATGTTCATGTCATCCAAACTTGACGGGACAGTCTGATAACACTGCCTGTGGGTCTAATCAGCAGTGCGTTTAATAAATGAAAAACTAAACTACACTTTTTTACCTATGAAGGGTTTTTGCAGGAGCGATGAGGCAGCCAGTTTGCCAAGTGACGACTGTGAGGAAAAGGGTAGCTACCCACCTGGTCGGGTTTTGTGACCAGGGGAACGACAGTTCCAACCAAACATGTTTGGAAGTTGTATATTGTAGCGATCGGCGGAATAACTACAGTGCACGATATTATCAAACTACAGGCTACAATTTTACAGGTGAAATTAGAATTTCATTGCCTAGTCCGTTAGCTAATATGATGCCAGGAATATTGATCGGCTACGCAATGTACTAAGAATTTCATCTGTAGACTTGTAGCCTGTAGTTTCATAAACTAGGGCACTGGACTTGTATGTTGAGCGCATGCACGATGCCACAGGGTTCTCTTATAACACTGCCAATGGGTCTAAACAGCAATGGGCCTAATAAGCAGTGGGTCTAATAAGTGAACGAACCACTGGCTCGACTTGCAAGACCAGTTTACTAGCATGCCGGCCACTGGCGCGGTATAGACTGGTACTGCGTTTTGCGTAAGCTACGCATTGAATTATACGCGAGGAGTTATCTTTTATGATTATATGTTTTTATTTTATTTGGTTATGTTTCTGAAATTAAGTAGGTTTACTGCTCTGCTAGGTATGTGGTTCCGGCTGAAACAGCATTACAACATTTCTACCCGTGGGTTTCATTCAAACCGATACCTAGGATATGCGCAGCGTTTCCTGTTAATGCAACATCTTGCACTGCGCTCGCTTACCTGCCTGTCAAGCGCAGAGAATAATGGCAAATACCTTTCAATGGGGAGGTCCACATTTCTTACTCATGGGTGTCGTAAGAGGCGACTAAGGGACTCGAGGGTGTGTATTGCAATTTTAGGCGATGGGCTGACAACCTGTCACTATAGTGATACACAGCTATCTGATTGAATCTCAAACTTTTGTCAGACGTGGTGTTAATATCCGTTTTACGGCCGTTAACGCTCTGCCTACCCCGTAAGGGATATGGGCGTGATTTATGTATGTATGTATGTACATTTGCAAGCTGGACTGTTTTGACTTTTCATGGTAATAAAGGATACAGAGGCAGTAAGGCGAATCACACACTATAACACACTTTGTTTTTCGTGTGGAACACCGACTCGTCCAACGACCCGATAAACCCCGGTGTCAAAGTTTTTCAACCGTTCACAAAATTTTCGTCTAATCGCTTTGGTAAAATCGCATGCGTGTACGCCTTCACGCCTTATAGTGTGCCACGGTATCCGTTTTTTGTATGGGGATTCGAAATTTTCTTTCGTCTGACAGACGGATCCGTCAAGAATATGCCCGTCAGTTTTGCTTAGGGGGTAACTCGTCCACGAGCCTTCCGGACCAGTTTTGTATGGGACGACTTGCCTCCTAACTCAGTCCGTCGTAGTAGCGCATAAAAAACAAATTTAACTAGGTAGTAAAAACATGACCTACCTCTCATAATACTGACTGTGGTCACGGTTCCCACCCGATGTTAACGAAAGTGTCACTATCACACATATGCTGTCAGTTTTGTCGATCGATGACATTTTACGACATTAGTACCCTTTTCTGTCAATGAGGATTCTTCACTTCTTAGTTAATGTTTGGCGTTTTTAGAGTTCCGTGTAATAATTGGTTTACAAAATCACTGCCTGTGCTGGAATTTTAAGAATTAGAATCCAAATTCTTGAAAAAAGCAAAAAATTTAAATAGTTTGGTATTACACTTTGCCGCGATTTTACAATCTCACGAAAGTCTCACATACACAGGTAACATATATCAGGCCTATATCCCTAACGGAGTAGGCAGTGCGTACAAGGCTGTAAAAACGGAAATTAACGCCACGTCTGACAAACATTTAAGGGTCACTCAAAAAATTGTGTATCATCACATCATAGTGACAAGTTGTCAGCCCATCGCCTAAAATTGCAATACGCATGTAACCCTCGAGTCCCTTAGTCGCCCTCGGAAATGAATGGGGTGATGCTATTCTAAACCGATATCATACGGTGAAAAACTCCCGTTAATAATATATTATCATTCTGAATAGGATCGTTACCTACAAGGTTTACATAAAATGTCCGATAGTAAATTAAAGAATGTAGAGTAATAAGTTATGTAGAGTTTAGCTTAGCTTTTGTCAGACGTGGTGTTAATATCCGTTTTACGGACTTTAACGTTCTGCCTACCCCGTAAGGGATAAAGGCGTGATTTATGTATGTATGTATGTAATGTCGAGCTAAAGCTATAATGTCCACATCCTTGAAAGAATAACCCAATTTTACATTGTACTGGACCAAAATGCTTAAAGTGCTAACTCTGACACAACTGACCTTGACAGTTATTACTTTTTAATTTCCAATTTCTTCTGTCATCATGCGTTTGAGCACGACATGTGGCGTAAGTTTTTACGCCAATTATTTTGACATTAATCTTATAGCAGCATGTCAATTGTTGTTCAGTTGTACAAGCGGCATCGGCTCGAGTTGACGACGAGGCAAAAATAAACTGGATAAACTTTGCTGACTGAGCCAATGGCGTAGCGGATAGTACCCCTGCCTGCTACTCCGAGGGTCGTGGGCTCGATCCTCACAAGACACAAATATTTGCTATGACATTTTCAGATATTTGTGTTTAGTCTGGGTGTTTCTATTCATAATATGTATTTATTTACAAAAAAAAAATACATTTAAGTATTTATATCAGCTATCTAGTTCCCATAGTACAAGCTTAGCTTAGTTTGGGGCTAGATGGCGCTGTGTGAATTGTCCAGGATATTTATTTATTTATTTGCTGAAAATCTCACAAGGGTTGAACTAGTTCACGAAAGTGAATAACTAATCTCAACGCATTAGAGAGGTTATTTAAATTAATACTAGCGTTTAACTACCGTTTTCCGTGGAAATGTGAACGTTTTCCGGCATAAATTACACATTATTACCGTCTTCTTAAATTCACTATTATAAAACCGCATTGATAACTGTTGCGTATTTTTAAAGATTTAAGCATATATACACGGGAGACATAGGTAGCATTTTATTTTATACTCTGTGTCGAAAGTAATTATATTTATAAGTGTTGTTTTAAGTTAAGTTGATTTATTGACTTTGATTGATATTTTGTTATTTTTATTTATCAATCAGACCGCAAACTATGAGCAGACTAAAAAGGGCTTTATTGGCGTTCAGAGTTGGTTCTCCATTGACAACTTCTACATTTCATTAAAAAAAATCTGTAATTAATAATAACTCAATCCGTGATCATAGCCCATGCAACTGGGTCGAAATATCGGTCAATTCAACAAAAATAAGTATCGCGGTAAGAACACCGTTTCAGTTTTTTGAGTTATTATGTGCGACCGCGAAAGTTTAATACAGTGTAATTAATAAATTATGTTGTAATATAAATACCGTACAGTATGACTAGGTAAACTAATTCAAAAAAAAATATATATTTTAACCTACTTTTCTGGTTCTTAAGGTAAACTTGGGCAGTTTCAGTGGCTGGTTCGATCCTTGAAAATATTTAAGTAAGTAAAAGTAACCAGTATACTTTAATTATTTAAATAGGTTATATTTGAATCCGTACTAATATTATAAATCGTAGAGTTTGTGTGTGTGTGTGTATGTATGTATGTTTATTACCTCTTCACGCTCAACCGGCTCCACTGATTTGGATGAAATTTGGAACACAGGTAAAGTATAACCCGGAATAACACAAAAGCCACTTTTACCGCGGGAAAATAACTATTACCACGGGAAAATGAGTGGAAATCCAGTAGGTTAATATTCCGCAAGGGATCATAGGCGTGATATGTGTATGTATGTATTTAAATGGGTAACTTAAGGTGCTGCTGACAGTACCTACACGTGAAAAAATGTGTGTGAAGTGAGGAAATGAAACTTGTAATTTTGTCGACTGTTCAAGTTCAAAATTGGTCTCGTAAGTTAAGTTAAGAAGAGGAAAAAAATACAACTGCAAGTTGGAGAGTGTTCATTTGTGGATAAAAATTATGCCTTTTGTAATTTTAATACGAAGCATTATTCTTATAATTATTTTGTTAACCTTGTATAAAGAGATCTGATCTTACCAAGTAATCTTCTTCTTTATCGTGTGGGACACCGTGTCACCCAACGACCCGATAAACCCTGGTGTCGGAGTTTTTCAACCGCCTACTACTAGTAGTAGGCCTCTGACATGGTTGTGTAACGACCGCCGTCGAAGTAATCATGGACAGCAACCGGGACCGACGGCTTAATGGCCCTCCGAAGCACGGAACCATCTTTATTTTCGGACCGTCAGGTGGTTCAGCCTAGGAAAAACTCTGACACCAGGGCTGATCGAGTCGTTCGTCGACTCGAAGTCCCACACGTAAATAAGAACTAGAATAAAGATTTTACATAGACGCATAATAAATTCAACTTTAAATTTAAACAAATAACATGAACCCAGTCAACTTTTCAACTTCGAACGCAACGTTGCCCGGATGCCTAATCAATCTTGTAAAAAAATTTGAATGTAATATTACCTACAGGGTGATTCTCCTGCGGCTAAACCTGTTTAACCACTTTTTGTTGTATTCCACCCTCAATACGACCTTAGGAGATGACTAGTGATCTGTGCAAGGAAATGTAGACTTTAAATTATAGCGGTAAGAGCTGGTTGTGGGTTGAGAAGCCTGGCATTTGACAGTCACGACCTATGCGTTTGGGAAGTAAAGAGATTTATACTGTGTTCTTGTCACCGTGAGAGTTTGATAATGTTATATTGATCTACACTAATATTATAAAGATGAAAGAATTGATTGTTTGTTTGAATTGAATAGGCTCTGTAACTAGTGGACCGATTAAAAAATATATTTTACCGTTAGAATCCCATATTATCCCTGATAAACATGGGCTGTAGTATTAAAATTTCTTTTTCCCGCAGGAAAACGGTTAGCAGCGGGTTAAACCGCTGGGCACGCCGCTAGTGTTGAATGTTTGGTCATCCGGAGATCAGCTGGTATAACGGTGAAACGACTTTCTACGGTCCTGGTTTCAAGATTCGTTCTTTATGCACAAAAAAGTCAAAGGTAAAGCGTATAAAAAGAATAAAATGAGCGTCGTTAATTATTAAAAGGTGATACAAACTATGGGCAGTTTTACTCATTGATTTTACAACATTACAAATATGTATATCATTATTTACAGTAATTTAATTTTTTCAAACGTCTTAGAAAAATCATCAGTTTTATGAACTCTGTAAAGTCACGAAAGGTGTAGTGTTATTTTAAACCTCGTAAATCATATTAAGATTACTACTTAGTATAAAATCTTTATACTGCAGCCAAAGGATACTGTAAGGATGCAGCCAATAACTTATCAACCAATACCTTCTCAACTTTAGCACAACGTACTTAAGACTCATTTTAGCTTGTTCAACGGCCAATGAATAACTTGATAGATTTTTATCATACATTTGACCCGTCATGTTGAATGTCCTGGGAATGTTAGGAAGACGATTAACGTATATCAGAATGTGAAATTATTATGGTCAGTTCAGTTTGATTTTTAATTAAGTACCTACGCGTGGAATTATGTTTTTGTTTAAGAAGATAGCCGGCCGTGTGATGCCGGCTTAGAATAGCATCACTCCATTTCTTATCCATGGGTGTCGTAAGAGGCGACTAAGGGACTCGAGAGTTAGATGTGTATTGCAATTTTAGGCGATGGGCTGACAACCTATCACTATAGTGATAGATAGCTATCTGATTGATCCTCAAACTTTCATCAGATGTGGTATTAATATCCGTTATCCGTTAATGCTCTGCCTACCCCGTAAGGGATATAGCCGTGATTTATGTGTGTGTGTGTGTGTGTTTTAAATAAAGAGATATATCTAGGTGCCAAGGTATTTACTAAGCTGTCACCAATAACAGTCCGAATGAATTGTTTTAATCGTGGTAGGTATATAGGTGCAAAAAAATTTGTACAAAATTTAACCGAGCCAGAGTCATTTTGTATGGGAGAGAAGATTCAACATAATGTTATTTGGGAAAAGTTGTTCAGTTTCATAGGGACTGGTCCACGCTCTATATACGAGGGCAATACTTTTAATTATAAACTTTCTTTACAAAGATAGGCTAGCTGTTTTGTGTTAATAGAGGTAGATACGTAGGTTTTTACTTATTTAAATCTAGTGTCAGAAATCGGTTACTAAGTAGATTGTGCTAGAGACCAACTAGACTAGACCATACTTTCCACGCAAGTAATCATATATTTATCACGCCTATAATCATTTGCGGGGTAGGCAAAGCGTAAACAGACGTAAAACCGATCTTTACGCCACGTCTGACAAACATTTAAGGGTAATTCGAAAAATTATGTATCGCCTTAGTAACAGACCCACCGCCTAAAATTTCAAACCACATGTAACCCTCGAGTTCCTTAATCGCTTCTTACGACACCCTCGGGAAAGATATGGGGTGATGCTACTCTAAGCCGGCATCACGCGACAAGTTATCATATCCATTAACCTAAAATTGCATGGTGTATAACGAGATAAGAAATAAACAAACAGTATACAGAATAATATTACGACACCCTCATTTCTTGAGCTTTGAAAGAAAAGTTTTTTTTGTTTTCTTTTACACCTCGTCTCATCCACATTGTTCCAGTGGCCATTGACACCGTTGGTGTAATTGCGACACTTTTCAGAAGCTTTTCAGCATTTCGGAAGTCCATTATTTTATTTCGTTCTTTCAGGTGCCTATTGTCTATTGTAGACGTTTGTTTGCCAACAATTTTTTGATAACTTTCAACTTAACTATACTTAAAAAAAAAACAGCCAAGTGCGAGTCGGACTTGCGCACGAAGGGTTCCGTACCATTATCGATAAAAACGCGCAAAAAATACGTGTTTTGTATGGCAGCCCCCAATTTTTTTGTATTTGTTGTTATAGCAGCAACAGAAATAGAACATCTGTAAAAATTTCAACTGTCTAACTTTCGCGGTTCATGAGATACAGACAGACGGACAGCCGAGCCTCAGTAACAGGGTTTCCGTTATTACCCTTTGGGTACGGAACCCTAAAAACCAAATGTCCTCATTGACTGACTGACTGACTTATTCATTAACGCACAGTCTAAACTACTTATGCTAGAAACGTAATATTTGGGCTGTAGGTTTATTTTTCTCTTGCTCTATAACGATCCGCTAAGAAAAGATTTCTGAATTTAAGTCCCCCAAGGGCTAAAAAAGGAGTAAAACGTTAGTATGAAAGTTCGTGGTCTTTGAAGCGATCTGTTTCACAATTTGGGATTCGAGCGTCTGTTAGACGAAAGGAAACTGCAAATCCTGATAGACGCATGCATACATACGGTGCGTTAAAAATACGCATCGACGGACGAAAATTGGGAGAACCGTCCTATGTAGAATAATACTCAAAATGGGGGAAATTTTGACATACCTAGGTGTCCAAAACACATCATACCTTAACTTCTCTCCCTCCACTCTAGTATAAAGAACTCTCCAGTCATCACTACTACTCCGCGCGCATCAATCTCATGCACCACTGCTGCTGAGTCATGTAACTCTAGTACTTTGTTTCCAATTTGAGGAGAAAATATCCCCTTCTTTTTCTTTTCGAGTGGGACACCGAGAGTCCAACGACTCGATGAACCCTGGTGTCAAATTTTTTCAACCGCCTACTACCAGTAATAGGCCTCTGACATGGTTGTGTAACGACCACCGTCTAAGTAATCATAGACAGGAATCAACTCACGAGTAGGTATTTACCTAATCTAGAAGATTCCTTTAGTCCTATAGCCAAGGTTTTAAGAAGTAAAACTGCAAGACTGTAAGCAAACGTCATACATTTTTTAAGACTGTATTTTACGATTTTAACCTTGGAGCTTTGAAACGTACATCTGCGACATAATCAAACGTTAGGTATACAAGTATCTCCAGATCTTCGGACTCTCAGACTCTCACTATCATATTCCCCCCCTGCATACGGGTTGTTCCATCCATCACCCCACCCCCCCGCACATCAATCTTATGCACTGGCGCTGCCGACTCATGTTACCCTAGTACTTTGTTACCGACGCAATGATTATTCTTTTACGAGAACTAGTATCCTAGTTAGTTCTGCGAATGAACTATACGCAATTGAGGTTCAACCCTTCTTCGACGCTACCTACTCGCACTTCTAATAGATACATAGGTACGCTTACAGCCCTTGCGGGGAAAGCAGAGCGTAAACGGCCGTAATAACGGAAATATACGCTACGTCTGACGAACATTTACGGGGCATTCAGAAAATTGTGTAACACCATAATGACAGGTTGTCAGCCCATCGCCTAAAACTGCAATACACATGTTACTCTCGCTCGCTTGAACATCCCACGGGAAAGAAATGGGATGATGCTATTCTAAGCCGCCGTCGCACGGCCTCTTTCAATGTACTTACTTACTTGTATGCGTTATTTATATGTTTATCTATATTGACAAATACATTTTCATAAATAGCTATTCTATTCTATTTTTTAATTCCGTCCTATTTGTATGGTTTGTATGACGTACGTGTATAGAAAGGGTGAAAATGTGCCCTCTGCATAACATGCGTCCATAATTAATGACGCACACAAAATCTCATTTGGTGTGTCAGATAGGTATAGGTCACACACACAGATCTGATGTTAGGCCATGTACATATTGACTACTTAATTTTTAAAACACTTCAACGTGTTGGTCACACGTTACTGAAATTGTATAATTTCGCCAAGGCCAAGGGTATCTGAGCCGCGGTAGCCCAATCGGTAGAGGCGTCGCTAGCGCTACTAGTGATAGCTAAAGTCGCAGGCTCAACCCTGCCTATGCGGTGCAATTTAGCAAGTTCTCAAAAACGTTTATAAAATTACGAATTAAGAATCGTGATTAGAAACTTCGACAAAATAAGTGTAATTTCTCATACCAATAATAAGAAATCGCAATAAAATTTAGTATCTCTGTCATGAGCTACAGAAATGGGAGATCCAAATTTTTTTTTGATGTTTAAGTATCCTACGTTCCTTGAAGAAAGTTGTTCAGTTTAATGATCTGCTTATGATTGCAAAGTTTTCGGTACATTATTCCCTGCCACCTGGGAGAACCCACGAAATTTTGGAAAAATCAACTATACTGAATCTACATTAATATTATAAAGAGGAGAGATTTGATTAAATGTTTGAATTGAATAGGCTCCGAAACTACTGGACCGTTTTACAAAAATCTTTTACCATTAGAATTCTACATTATTCCTGGTGAACATAGGCTTTATTAAAATGTCTTATTCCGATAACCGCTGGGCAGTCTGCTAGCTTTATTTGACTTGGCTTAGTTTCGATTTTGTATAAGTATCTCTCTTTTTAAAGTTGTAACTTATATCCCCCAACTTAGACATTGGCAGGATTGTCCTATGCTGACAGAGGCCATTTATAAAAAAATATTGAATTGAAGTATCACTCAAAAAGTGTAGGTAGGTAGGTCTATATTTTTATTACACAGGCGATTGTCACATGTCTGGTTAACATAATTTCAGGGTTCCGTGGGTTTTTTCAAGGTTGATATTGAAAGCAGTCAATTTGATATGCAATAAAAAACTACATAAGGCATTAACTAGATTTAAACCAGAATTACTTGAATGTTTTATTGTTCAATTCAAGGTTGTGTATGAGAGTAGGTAAACAAAACATACATACATCAGCCTATTGCAGTCCACTGTTGGATGTAGGCCTTTCCCACATATGCATATACCTACCTGTAAATCATGAATGCGAAGATAAAGTTTAGCCGCTTAATGACATGATAATCGCAAAATATCAGTGATCCAAATTTCACCTGTTAAATTGTATGGGTTGAATATTATATCAAATAATTTCTTTCCCAGGTTGTCATTTTCCACACTATCTAAAATTCGGTGACTGAGTTAGACGAGTGCGGGCGTAAGAATATTAATTCCTGTCATTCCTCATCTTCTTTTTCGTGTGGTACACCGAGTCATCCAACAACCCGATGAACCCTGGTGTCAGAGTTTTTCAACCATCTACTACTAGTATTACTGTCATTAATAAAATCATATAAACCAACGCATATAAAATGCGTAAAGCAATTATGTATGGAAACGCATCATACATATGACCCGATCTGTAAATTAGCAATTAATGAATGCAACCTCCCATCCCCTGTCCACCCCCCTGAATGGGGGTGCATTTTTTGCAGCTAGGTATATAGGTGGCCTGGGATGGACTGCACGGTACACATGAGAGAGCCCTATAGGGGTAGGTCTGGGGATGATCATGGAATCTGTAAGGGTTTAAACCTTTATAAGTCGATGGGAAGAATTTTCCAACTAAAATTGAACCTGAACTACCCGCAATAGAATTTTTTTACATGCTCTGCCCGTTAAAATGATTCATTCCATGATTCTTCTTTTTCAAATTTCAGAGTCAAACTCTTGTCGGTTGAGTAACTTCCAATATTCCCTCTTCCCTGCTCACTAACAGGTCAAGTCACTACTTGACCTCCTCATACGACACGACATTTACTTTTTCTTTTATTCTGGGAAAATTTCATGATTATCTTCATATAATTGTGTGAAAAAATGAGAAAGATATTTAAAACTTTGTCTCAAAAAGATAATCAAAATGTTGGCTTATTAATAGGCTGTTGGTTTACATATTATTCAACCTGTTACTCTCGATTCTTGTATGTTAGACAATGATGACAACTTTTGCACAAAATATTTGATGTCGAGTTCAAACACATTTTAAATTGTTTGGTTTTGACATTATATATTTGATATGTATGTAAGTATGTAGACAAAGCGAAAGCTAGAGAAAGCCACACAGAAAAAATACTTTTGTTTGCTCGTAGTTTGTTCCTAAAAAAAACGAAATCATAATTCGATAGTTATTTTGTAAATTAAATTTAATATCAAGGACGAAAGTCAAGTCAGCTTTCATTCCATTTTAAGCACAACACAACCATTTGACTATCAATTAATAAAATGTTTTTACATTACATATACAGCCACAACAGTCCACAGCTGGACATTGGCGTCCCCCTATTGGGTGGTATTGCCATACTCACCACGCTTGGCAGGCAGATTGGTGATCCGATGCAAGATGAAGCATTCACAGGGAACGCTGCTGCCCAATCCCTGGATCCCTTAGTCGCTTTTTACGACACCCACAATAGAATTTTGATGATGCTCTAAGCCGGCATCACACGGCAATAGACGGTGGCGGAGTAAAATTAAATGTACCACGGTTCAATTCCACGAGTACCTTTTTCTACATCCTTCACGAATCGCGATAATAATCTCAAAAGATATATCTGTATTCATTATGTCTGTGATCCACCGACCTATCTATCATTACATCGATTCCCAATCAACATCTCTAATTGACACATACCACGTCAATCTAGAGATAAAAATATCTCGAGATAAACCATCTCGAGATGAGCCGTCTCGTGTGTGGCTGACATTTCTGGTTTTTTCGCAGAGAGCCCGCAGCATTCGTTTTTCTGACCCCCCTTGGGGGGGCGAACGGGATGTGAGGGGGGCTTTACCCCCCCGATAGCACCGTGCGCGGAATTTGATTAATGCAATGTTCACGATAATTATTCCTGTTACTATTTTTTGACAGGATAAAGTTTTTTCGCCGGCATTTTTGCAATTTTATGCTTTTATTTTCGCGCTGCCGCCGTACGTGATATTGTATAGCTTTTGGTTTTTCGTGAATTTCGCAAGCGGGATTCGCTCGTTTTAAATATTTGAATGGAAATATATGAACGGAAACGTAATTATTTATTATTCGATATTCCTCGCTACATTTCATACGGTTCAAATAAATACGTGAAACAATAAGCCCGATTTTCAATAAAGCAACCCGGGTTTAAAATTGGATCTACGAGTACCTATATGAAATTCAATATTCCGTACCTAAACTAAGTCCATCCGAATAAGCCATATTTGACAGCTGTCTTCTCCATACTAAAAGAGATGTCAACAAAGGAAAATGGACCCTCTGCCATAGCATTAGCACGAATCTGACAGCTGTCAAATATAGCTTATTGGGATGGCCGTACTTTATCATATATTCTTAGGTATTATCTATAGCTAGGTTAATTTAAATTTGAACGTATGTGCTAATGATTTAAATAAATATCATCCCTTTTATAAAAAGTACCATATTACGACGAGCATGTAAAAAAAGGTTGATGCATGTTGAAGAAGCGAAAGAGGTGTGTCAGGATCGTAGCAAGTGGAAAGATGCAGTCTCTGCCTACCCCTATGGGAAATAGGCGTGATTATATGTAGGTATGTATGTATGCTTTCCTATTATCTATCGCACGCAATACATACATATATCACGACGCCTATATCCCTTGCAAGGTTGGCAGACCGTAAACGGCCGTACGTAAATAACTGACACTTACGCCTCGTCTGACAAACATTTGAGGGTAATTCAGAAAATTGTTTGTCACGATAGTGACAGGTTGTCCGCCCATCGCCTAAAATTGCAATGCGATACGAAAAAAGAACTGAATATCTTCGATATTCTTCTTCTTTTTTGTCCTTCTTTCGTGTGGGACACAGTGTCGACGAACGACCCGATAGACTCTTTTGTCAGCTTTTCAACCGCCAACTGCTAGTAGTAGGCCTCCGACATGGTTGAGTTACGGCAGCGGTCTAAGTAATCATAGACAATAACCTGGACCGGGGCTTAACGTGCCCTCCGAAGCACGGAACCATTTCTTTTCGGACAATCAGTTGGTTCACCTTGCAATGTCCTAACCAGACTGGGAACAAATTCACAAAGTGATAAATTATCAACTTTGTGAGTGTCCCACCGAGAATCGAACCCGGAACCTTTGCGTAGCAGGCAGTCGCACTACCACTGCGCCACATCGGCCGTCCTTACCAAACTATGATCATATTCACAAAGAGATAAATTTCAACTTTGTAAGAGCCCCCTCGAGCATCGAACCTGGGACCGGATCTGAGACCAATAATGTTGAGACCGCTAGACAACAGAGCCAGTTAACTTTTATGTCATACTAGATTTCCGCCCAGCGGTTTCACCCGCTGCCACTCATTTTCTCGTGATAATAGTTGTTTTCCTGCGGTAAAAAGTGGCGTATGTGTTATTCCAGGTTATACTCTACCTGTGTTCCAAATTTCATACAAATCGGTCAAGCCGTTTGAGCGTGAAGAGGTAACAAACATACATATATACACACACACGCTAACTCTCAGATTTATAATCTTATATATAGTACGGATAATTAGGTAAGTATTCAAAGTATCTGAATTCTTGAAAATTAATTATACACATACTTTACACGATCGAATCTAAACGTAAACTTAAATTGTATTAATTTGCATCTACCTAAACACAAAGTGCATAAAGGTGCATACAAAAGTGCAGCGAGTTAAGTCTGTCTGATGCATGCCGGATATTGCGTGGAGATTGTTCTAACCGTCACGGAAACGGAAGTGCATGAACAGTAAACATACACACACACACACATATGAATCTTTCAATCCTCATGTGTTGTAGGTACAATAGTTTTGTATGTAATAGAGAGCCTTTTTTATATTTATTTTGAACTCTTCCTTAGTCGCTGGATAGATGGCGCTGTATTTGGTACGTCATCATCATATCGCAATCCCTGCTTAGATCATACGTCAATGTCAAGGTTTTTCAGCCAGCTTTCATTTCAATTTTCATTGTGATTTCGCAAGTGTCGAATTTTATTTTTTATTTAATTCGGTTTTTTCTTTGTGGCGTTTTATCACGATATCGCCAGCGTCAAATTTACTCGGTGACTTTAACTTCCAGCCAAAGCTGCAATTTATTTTTAATTTTGTGAAGCATCAAACCATTCCTTTCTGTTGAGTTGTTGTAAGTGTTGAGGTAGTAAAGGAAGAGAAAAGGAACCCTCTGGGACAAAACGAAAAACAGACATCATACAGTGGTTTATACAATTAGAGCTAATATTATTAATATCAATATAGTTGCAAAGAATGGGGAATTGACAAGAGCAAGCAATGATTTAAAATTATCAAGCAGCTTTCTGCGTCAGTAAACGCAAGGAACGGAACGTCACATAATTTTTAGATTTTGTCAATTGGATAAATGAGATCGTAAAACGAAACGTTGATACTAATTATTACTCATTTTAAGTATAAGACCGGGTCTATCGCGATAGTATTTAGGTAAATATTAGTAATTTACGAACGGGTCAAAGAACATATCGCAGCTGTAAAAAACCGACAGATGCATAAATCGGCAATAGCAGAACACCTTCTATCATCCGGTCCGAATCATTGGATTGAACTTCATGCCCCAAAAATCCTCTCTGTGGAACGCCACTATTACCCAAGGATCGTTCGCGAGGCTATTGAAATTAAGAAGAACCCTAATAATTTCAACCGGGAGGACGGGTTTAAATTGTCATCCGCATGGAGTCCAGTCATTGATAAGTTGAAACCGCGCGATTTATCATCGGAACAATCGTCGGATACTGTGAGTGTTGTGTGCCGGCAGCCTAGTGCACTAACTGTTTACTAACAATCAATAATTATTAAAATTATAAAGACAAATGTGGGTAGCAGAACATCTCGTCACCCGCCGCCTAGATGACAACTCGCTGGGACGTCAGTCAACCCGCGACCACAATACATGAAACTGTGTTGAAACGTCGGGACACAGGTAAATTACTAATATTTACCTAAATACTATCGCGATAGACCCGGTCTAATACTTAAAATGAGTGAAAGTGATCGCGAGTGCTTAAAAAGTTATGATACTAATTATTGTTGCATCACTCGCATCACAAAAATATTTACTTTCATGGGTTTCCCTGCATATTAACAAAAACCACAACGGAAACAACGTACAAACAAAACAGAATATTAATTAATAAAAAACCGCGTGAAACGAATAGATTCGGAAAGAACAATTAAAAAATTTCATGCATTTTGGCTTTGGCATCAACAGAGTTCTTGGGATACTAAACTTATATTTGTTCTCAAAAAGAAAACGCCCTATTTGAAAGCATTCAAGATTCAACAGGTGGAGTAAGGTGGTCACTGTGACAACCTATTTGGATGAAGAAACAAGGGTTTAACACATGCGTCGTCATCAGGATTCTGGCACGGGATTTTTTTTTTTAGGTTATACATACATACACATATCACGCCTATAATCCCTTGCGGGGTAGGCA
This sequence comes from Tuta absoluta, assembly GCA_027580185.1. Classification (NCBI taxonomy): domain Eukaryota; kingdom Metazoa; phylum Arthropoda; class Insecta; order Lepidoptera; family Gelechiidae; genus Tuta; species Tuta absoluta. The sequence goes on along the minus strand of JAQAHW010000023.1, from coordinate 3,773,302 downwards.
GAGCGCAAACGGCCGCAAGAAACGGTAATTTTTGCTACGTCTGATAAAAATTTGAGGGTAATTCGGAAAATTGTGTATCGCCATAGTGACAGGTTGTCAGCCCATCGCCTAGATTTACAATACACACCCTCGAGTCCCTCAGTCGCCTCTTACGACTCTTTTTTTAAATTAATGATGAGTTTGCTCTTGACTCTAGCCTAGGTTATAGGACAGAGACAGAGTCTAAGATGGAGCGAGCTCACCCAGAAGAAGCCTGTTCACTCTTACTTTGAAGAGATTAGGATTCTATGCGTTTGGAAACACAGACGCAGGTAGTGAGTTCCACTCTTTAGCAGTGCGCACTCCCACGGGAAAGAAATGTTACCAAATGAGACCAGTTTTATAATCATAAAAAAATGGCCAAATGAGCGCCGGCACCTTCATTCTTTTCGGACACCTAGGTGTTCAGCCTGTAATGTCCTAACCAGACTAAATTTACAAAGTGACAATATCAACTTCGTGAGTGCCCCACCGAGAATGGAACCCGGAACCTTTGCCGTAGGCAGTCGCACTACCACTACGCCACATAAGTCGACAGGTAAAAAAGGGGTGATGCTATTAAAAGCCAGCACCACACAGTAAAGCCGATCCTTTCATTCAGCCTTCCCTTTGACGCATACAACGTGGCAGCTGACTTATACAGGGTGTAAGGGACGGCCCTTCGATAGGGTGCATTCAGGTGACCAACTTCGCATAAAAAAATATTTCAGGAAACGTATTTTTCTACTTCCCATTCTCTTTCTCTCTCTCTTTTCGTGTGGGACACCGAATCGTCCAACGACCCGATGAACCCTGGTGTCAGAGTCTTCCCTTAATATACACAGTCAGCTGATTGTGATTTTGTATGGGAGGTCGATTATTTTATGTCGTTTCTGACAAAGGATTTTTAGGGGAAAGTTGTTCTTTTCATGGTCTCTATACAGATACACCCTATCAGCATTCGGAGGACTGGCCCCGTGGCTGGCCCTTATACTCCGTATAGGGTGAAATTTTACTAGTGTCTGATAGCGAAAACTCATGACGGGCTGATGATATGGAACAACATTCCATAACATAGGTTGAAACAAAATAAAAATTGGTCGCATATAAAATTGCCGATCAGCTGATTTGAGTCACAATAGAAACTCAAAATATTTTTGTCATATTTCAGCCCATGTTGCTTGGGGAAAGTAGTTTTTCACCAACCCGTTTTTAGGTGAAATAAGCTTAAAAAATCAACTGCGCAAGATTGGATAGTGTTCGGAATTTAGTATCCCATTTCTTGAAATCTCCAAATTTGATATTTTTCTTAGTAATACTATAACAACCCGATGAACCTTGGTGTCAGAGTTTTTCAACCGCCTACAACTACTAGTACCTAGGCCTCTGACATGGTTGTGTAACGACCGCCATATAAGTAATCATAGACAGCAACCGGGGCCGACGACTTAACGTGCCCTCCGAAGCACGGAACTATCTTTCTTTTCGGACAATCGGGTCGTTGAATGACTCGGTGTCCTACAGGAAAAGAAAAAAAATATTTCAAGATATATGCTACAAAACTATGGGGCTCAAAACACGATTTATTTAAATTGCCTCGATAGAAAAAATCGCAAAAAAAGGTCTTATTTTGAGTTTTTGAACCGTTTTTTAGACTAAAAACTTGATTGATTGATATCATTTAATATTTCATTATGTGAGGAAGAAGAGATCTTCCTCATTAAATGAGTAATGAATCTAATAATGAATCAAAAATATTTGTTCATTTTTTAAAATAAATTAATAAATGTTCGGTTTTCCGGATCTGAGCTGTCATCGTCTGTTTCTCTCTAACGCAGTGAAAAGGAAAGGGACTTACTTTTTGGGACTGACGCCACCTTAAGATTTTGCCATTGGTCACTAGTAAAATATCACCCTATATAATGATCTCTTTACCCATGCATTGGCTTCGTTTGACGTACGATCGATCGCCTCTGATCGCCTGGTGTGGGGCGGGGGGGGCTGGCGAGTGCAGCGAAATAAACGAAAACATGCGGCGGGAAAAATCCCCGCGTCAGAATGGACGCGAGTGTGCTCGGGGTTAAGTGTATTGGCTGTTGCATAAAAATAATGCATAATTTAAATACCTTCAGTGTAAATAATGGTTTGTATTTTGTCGCCGTTCTGAAATTGACCTGAATTGTTCTGAAACCTATCGCCGTCATAATCCGTCATTATAAAAAATAAATTAGTATAACACAATTTTCTTTTTTTTATAACAATTTTGTAATGTCCTTATAGAAAACCGGCTCGGGCGGGATAAAAAAATAAAAATAAAGGCACTGCCTCGGAGCTGGCCAGGTTAATCACACGGCATGTAACTTTACGCCACCACCATCTAAAAACGACATTTGTTTCAAATTGAAGTCAAGATTTTTAAAGTCTTATTAGGATTTTGTATCATAAGTCCCGTTCGATATCTATGAATGCTTGCTTATATGGTGGACGTTACACAGCCACTTCAGAGGCCACTGTTATCAAGAAAGCGGTTGCTTAACTTTGACACCTGGGTCCATCGGTTGTTCGTTGTTTTGCTGACACGACACGATAAGAGTGAAATTTCGGTATAATTCGGGACTTCACTAGGTCATTAATAAAATAGAAAAATTTCTTAACACTTACTATTCACAAATACTACAGAACTAGTTGTATTTTATTTTTGAAATATTGAAAGATAGAATATTTAAAAAGAAAAATAAAAATATGAGTTGACGCCATCCAAAAATGTGAAATATGACGCCATATTTCAATATTTTCAAGCAGAATGTCGTTGCGCACCGTTTTAAAAAGTAGCTTATATCCTGTCAGAAAAGTAGCTAACGTCCCGTCATTTGAGCTAAAACGAGTAAAGCTTGCTAATTACGGTTGATCTTAATTAAGCCTATCATTATACCAACGACCAATCCACAGCTCACAGACAACAGAGGTGCAACCGTCACCAAACAGACTGCCTCCCTTGGAAAAAATCGTTCGCCCATCGGGGTGGTTTCAACTTTGACGCGTGTTTCGGGTGTCTGCGGGTATTTCAGACACCCGTGGGCCCGGGGGGCACCCGTGGGCACCGTGGGGGTCACATTGACCCCCTCGCTGCTGTTTACCCTTAATTGACGTCGCGTTGTTATGGGCTATAACTTGATTTGTAGATTTGACATGGTTTAATGGTACGGAAGATTGTTTGATCTAGTTTACATAAATTATCAATGTACTTCGATTAAGTAGGTACCTATATATGCTGACATGCTACTTCTTGGATTTAGAGAATCAAAAGTTTTGCTTTGTCGATTTTTCTAAATTTATCTTATTTTTGCCGTAGCACAGAATAAATAATAGAACTAAAGTAGAAAATTTGATTAATTTTTGCCATTACATATTATATCCATATTTTACTTATACAAGGCGTCACAAAAAGGGTACCTATAACTAGCCAAAAGGGGGTCAAAGTACTCATGAAACTGGTCGAAATATAAAAAAAAAACATCCTCTCATACAAAATTGCCAATCAGCTGATTAATTTTGTATGGGAGCCAAATTTCTTATTTCAAATTTCGACCCAGTTCCATGGTGTACCTTGACCTCCTTTCGGATTGTTATACCATTTTTGTTACTCCCTGTATAAACTCCGTACTTACTCGTATATTATAAATCCGAGAGTTTGTGTGTGTGCGTTTGTTACCTCTTCACAACTTTCCTCAAGGAACATGGGTCGAAATATACAAAAAAAATCCTCTCATACAAAATTGCCAATCAGCTGATTAATTTCAAATTTCGACCCAGTTCCATAATGTACCTTGACCTCCTTTCGGATTGTTATACCATTTTTGTTACTTCCTGTATAAACTCCGTACTTACTCGTATACCTATTATAAATCCGAGAGTTTGTGTGTGTGTGTTTGTTACCTCTTCACGCTCAAACGTCTTGACCGATTTGGATGAAATTTGGACCAGGTAGAGTATAACCTGAAATAACACATAGGCTACTTTTTTCCGCAGGAAAACAACTATTACCACGGGAAAATGAGTGGCAGCGGGTGAAATAGTAATCATATAAACTTTACCTCAGATTGTACTTCGGAGAGTGTGCTCAAGAGCTTCACGACCTTGTTCCATCAGCTCCCTTCTACCATTGGACATCCAGACGCACCGCCGCGCGGCGGATACCATCCGTACGTTGCCATTCCACCAATTCGGACTAAGCGCTTCCAGTCATCATTTATAATGCGCACTGCTAAAGAGTGGAACTCACTACCTGCGTCTGTGTTTCCAAACGTATACAACCCTAATCTCTTTAATATAAGAGTGACAGGCTTCTTCTGGGTGAGCTCGCTCCATCTTAGACTCTGTCTCTGTCCTATGACCTAGACTAGAGTCAAGAGCAAACCCATCCTTAATATAAAAAAAAATACCTCACATCTGACGCCATCGTTGATCGAGTCGTTAGTCAACTCGTTATCCCACGCGGCAAGTATAGATTACAATCAATTGCATTTGATTTTACAGTCCAATAGGAGTGTGTGTACTGAAGGCGTTGTTTACGACCTAATTCAGTTGAAAAGACGATGTGCATTGTACGCAGATGAAGGGTGTCCATACAGTACATGCTCGAAAGTACAGATGTAAAATATTAAGGCGTGATATAATCTTCTTGCGGCAAGAAAACAAGACGACAACCTTACTGGTTATTGCCAGCTTTGAAGATGATGATGTAATCCTGTAATCCCTCACTAGGGACATAGGGCACTCAGAAGAGCTTCTGCCCTTCTCTTGATCTTGCGCGACTGCCTCCAATTTCTTCCAGCCAGTGAATGCTGCCTTCAGTGGTAAATAAATAACACACTAAAAACACCGTATGTATAATTTTATTAAAACAGTTATTTACTATAAAATTAGTCACGTATTTCAAGATTGACACTAAATTTTATATGAATACATAAATTGCATTTCTGTAATACATTCTTGAGAAATATTTGTTCTTCTTAATTCTAAAGTTTTGTTTTTGGCATTACAAGAGCATAATTATATCGCCATAGTCGATCTGGCCCCGATTCTCAATTATTTTTGTCATTGTAATACCATCGAAACTCAAATTGTCATTCTATTTATTTTCTATACTTCAAACTGTTAGCGGAATACGAAATATTAACCATTGTCACTGTCACCCTGTTGAAACACAACTGAGACGGTTTTCAAATTGCGTAATTTAGCTTACAATTACAACTTTTCGAATGACCTTCAAATGTTTGTCAGACGTGGCGTAAATGTCCGTTTTTTGTGGCCGTTTACGCTCTGCCCGAAAGGGATAGAGGCGTGATATATGTATGTATGTAATTTAGCTTCTGTCCTGTAATTTGAGACCGTGTGGTCGCCCCTTCCGCCTATAAATTCGTCACTGGCTCGGGGCCAGCGTCTTAGCGCCTCGCACTAACGCGGTGTAAGGATAATTCTATGATCTCTGCACAGAACTACGATTAAGAGTATAGTAAACTGGAGTTTTATCTGGATTTATTCAAAAATATATATGTAAAAACAATGAAATATCGATCGCTAAAGATATAGAGGTGTCGTAGCCCGAGAGGTTACAGAGTGGTGATTATATTTAATGACAATTACAGTTTACACAAGAAAAAATATTCAGTTCAACGTCATTGCTTATTAGCGCACGGAAGTGATTATGCCAAGGTCGATGATATCGTAGTATGAAATAGTTCATCTTTCTACTATATCACACTGTGGTTACCTTTTTATTGTCATGGAATGCAATAATTATTAATATAATTGACTCTTATCTCAAAAGCACCTGGAGGCCCAAAGCGAAACAGGATGGAGAGAGAAGAAGGAGGCCTTTGCCTTACAGTGGGAAAATAATATAGCCTAAAAATGATAAAATAAGAAAGACAACATAAAAAAAACTTATTTATTGTGTTCAAGACGCAAAGATTATGAATGTTTTTATAATTCACCAAGGTTTCTACTCCAATATATTTTTCCTTGTATGATGTCAAAGAATCTTCTTACCCTCGGTAGGCACGGTAATGGCGCCGTATATCATGCGCCACAATAAATCCGTCAGCGTTGGCTAGCGGCCAGTCGCCGCACTTAGTGTTTTATTCGCGCTGTTTGTCATTATCAACGCATTACGAGTGCAACTTCACTTTTGTACTCTAAACTTAAGAAGTTAATTAGTATTTAGTAACAAAATTACAAATTACTGCTTATTTTAATATGTTTATATTACAATATATGCATGATATATGCATTGTTAATAAAGTTTTTTAAACTACATAACAATTTCTATGGGCCAATCAAAGATAAACTAAAAATGTTGCGATTTAAATAGAAAATAATCAACACATATCTGCTAAAGTATTAACATATTTGCAAGATTTAGACCACAATTGATTATCAAATAATTGAAACATAAAGATGTGCCTCATTCAACTCATCGTGATTTGTACAAATGACTTATTTGCTTTAAACTTAATTTATGCATTTTAAGGAAATTATTTATCCACAACCCTTAATAATTATGCTTTTATGAATTGAAAATAACAATACATTTATGTTTCAACATGTCTATTGCCTACCCTACAAAAACACGACGCGAGCACGCACATAAATTCGTCACGCGGGACTTGGCGCTTCGCCAATGCGTAACGTGCCAATAAGCAAGACTTGGCGTGCGTTTACAACTCAAGTTATGGAAGTTTCTCCGCTGTGCAGAGTTTTTGGTAAGATGCGTTTATTGGAGTAAAATTTAGTGCAATTAAGGAATGCTTTATGGGTAGAAAGAGTTTTTTAAATTCTAGTTTCTATTTTACAATGTTCTGTGTGTTTTGTGTAAGTGGTTTATGGGTTATTACCTGAAATAAAGATATTATTATTATTATTATTTTGTTGGGGATAGGTACAGTACATACCTTTACAATTCTATTGAAACCTACACATACACATATCACGCATTATCATTCGGGCTCTACGCCTTTTTCGCCACGTCTGATAATTATTTGAAGGCCGTTTCAGAAAAAATTGTGTATCACTATAGTGACAGGTTGTCAGTCTGTCGCCTGAAATTGTAAAACAACCCTGCCTTAGTCGCCTCTTACGACACTTGCGTGAAAGAAATGGGGTGATGCTTCTCTGAGCCGGCATTACACTCCATTTATCGTCCTAAGTTTAAAATATCATTTTTCACATATCCAATAACGACTAGGTACCTATTATCAATTCACTCAATACTTTTTTACATAATTTAGTAACATGTCTTTGCTACTTAAAAACTACACTTATATTATAAAGAGGAAAGATTTGATTGTTTGTTGAATCGAACAGGCTCTAAAACTACCGGAGCGATTTAAAAAAAACTTTTGCCATTAGAATCCTAAATTAGCCCTGATAGGCTATATTGCTGTATTATGTAGCTGCTATTGTGTTTTATGGCCGTGTGATGCCGGCTTAGAATAGATTTACCCCATTTCTATACCGTGGGAGTCGTAAGAGGCGACTAAGGGACTCGAGGGTGTGTTTTGCAAATTTAGGCGATGGGCTGACAACCTGTCACTATGGTGATACACACTATTCCAAATGACCCTCAAATGTTTGCCAGACGTGGCGTAAATGTCAGTTTTTGCTGCCGTTTACGCTCTGCCTAAGGAATTATAGGCGTGTTATGTGTGTGTGTGTGTGTTAAAATTAAAATGTTATATTCCCGCGGGAAAACGGTTAGCAGCGGATGAAACCGCTGGGCAGGCCGCTGGTGTAAAATAAAAAGGGTTAATTCTAGAGCGTCGTCGGCGCCAGTGTCAAGTATAATAACTGGTTGGATGTTGCAGGATGATGTATGTAAGTACTAAGTAGTGCGCTCTGAGTCGCCGGTCAATATTAATACAATCAGTGCGTAAAATGATAATGAAATTTACTATATTCAATGTAGGATAGTATTATCACTTATTGACGTCATACCCGTCATTGTACAACAATAAATTTGTATTACTGTTAAGACTGTTATTGTCCTTATGTCCTAATAGATAACCGGCTCGGTCAGAATAATACAATAAGGCACTGCCTAGAGCACTGGCGTGCTTGGCTACCTTTTTAATTCGTAATCATTTAAACATACAAACTTACATATATCACGCCTATATCCACTGCAGGGTAGGGAAAGCGTAAACGGCCGTAAAAAAACTAACATTAACGATCACCATTATGGCAGTTGTCAGCCCATCGCCTACAATTACGAATGTAACCCAGTTATTATTTAAATCATATTTTGTTAACATATGCTTAGCGTGATCATTGGTTGTAAACATTTTGCACATATTTAGCATAACTGTTTATTTACGTTGAAATTAATGTTCATGATTACATGAACACTACTTGTTAAACTTTGATTTAAATCAATTATTCTTATTATTATTAGTCTATAATGTTATAATTTAACTGAACCTAATGTCTACGTATTAATTTATGATCTATTTTCCTCTAAATTAGTACCACTATATCATCAGCGGGAATCATCAGAAACATCTACACTAATATTATAAAGAGGAAAGATTTGATTGTTTGTTTGTTTGTTTGTTTGTTTGCATCGAATAGGCTCCGAAACTACTGGCCCGATTTTAAAAATTCTTTTACCATTAGAATCCTACATTATTCCTGATGAACATAGGCTATATTTTATACGAGAAAAAAATAGGGATCCGCGTGAAAACTTCGATAATGTAACCCAACGTGTGAAAAATGTACCAAAAAAATATCTTATATCGCGTACGCTGTGGAAATTATTGACAATAGAGCAAAGTGATGTACTACAGTTTTATAGAGGACATCAATATCTATAATAATGTCCGCGATACCATATGTCTAACTATTACAGTTATGCCACAATAACTACTTTTTCATTTAAAAATGTACAAACTACGCCACATTATTCGTACCAGTAGTGTAATGATTACATTTAATCATTACTGTATAAAAGGGTGTAAGGGATAGCCCTCCGAATACTGATAGGGTACATGCAGACCATGAAAGTAAACAACTTTCCCCTAGGAACATATTTCAGGAAAGGTAAAAATACTGACTTCCCATTGTGAATGCAGCCAGCTGATTGTGATTTTGTATGGAAGGTCATTTTTTTGGCGTTTCCTGACATATGTTTCTAAGGGAAAGATGTCCAGTTTTATATTTACACCCTATCAGTATTCGAAAGGCTGTCCCTTACTCAGTATAAAAAAAGACGACAAAAAACATTAAATAATGCATTAAAAAAATCTACACTAAAATAATACATACATACACATATCACGCCTATTATCCCTTGCGGGGTAGGCAGAGCGTGAACGGCCGCAAAAACGGACATTTACGCTACGTCTGACATATGTTTGAGGGTCATTCGGAAAATTGTGTATCGCCATAGTGACAGGTTGTCAGCCCATCGCCCAAAATTGCAATTCAAGTTCCTTAGTCGCCTCCTACGACTCCCACGGGAAAGAAATCGGGTGATGCTATTCTAAGCCAGCATCACACTAAAATAATAATAATATAATAATCTACACTTATATTAGAAACAGGATTTTTTTATTGTTTGTTTGAATTGAATAGGCTCCGAAACTACTGGACCATTTTTTTTTACCGTTAATTGAAATTGAAATTCTTTATTCAATGTAGGATAGTATTATCACTTATTGACGTCATGAACCGTCATTCTAAAAAAATAAAATTATATCACACAATTTTCTTTTTTTTATTACAATTTTGTTATGACCTAATAGAAAACCGGCTCGGGCAGGATAAAAATAAAGACTGCCGTGGAGCTGGCCAGGTTAATCACACGGCATGTAACTTTACGCCACCACCATCTGAAAACGATATTTGTTTCAAATTGAAGTCAAGATTTTTAGAATCCTTCATTATCCCTGATGAACATAGGCTATATTAAACTGTCTTATTCCCGGGGAGGAATTGTTAACAGCGGGTGAAACCGCTGGGCGGGCTGCTAGTAATAAATAATCAGCTACTTAGAGCGAGTGGCCCACCAGGGTGACCATATCAAAAATTAAGAATTTGCTTAAAACTGTCGGAAAAACTGTCAAACTCGAAGCTTTCTTGTCTTTCCCCTTTTTAAAAGAAGGAAATGATAAATAAATTTTAAATAATTTCCTTCAAGTTGACAACATTTCATCGCTTTCAAGAAAGTTTCAATCTCAATCACTTTTTATTTGTAAGTAGGTACATCAAAATCAAGAGAGATTTCTCTAAAAACACTTAATTTGTCGTTTTAATTGGATTTTTATTATAATTGCAGGATTTGCTTGGAATTTTCCATGTTAAAACTCAATAATTAGAAAATGCTTTATTTCCATAATTTGTTACATAAGTTTGTTGAGTCTTCCCAGTTAGTAATTAGATATTTGTGTTGGATGGAAATAACTCCCAAATTTGCCAACATCGACCAAAATCTTGCGAAATGGTACAAATGGTCACCCTGTGGCACGCAACCCATCAAGGTACACCGTTACCTTCTCAAACGACTTTTTACGCGTTCCTTATTTGAAGATTCGTTCTGCTACAGTTCTATTTTTAAAAAACCTCGCGGGCATTCGTTGTAAAAAGAAAAATGCCGTTCGCTCATAGACAACTGTTACATGGTTACAGGTTTATGTTATTAGGTTATTTAAGATGGATAGAAAGATAAATCACGTTTGTATCCCTTACGGGGTAGGCAGAGCGTAAAACGGATATTAACACGATATCTAAGAAAAGTTTGTGGGTCAATCAGATAACTGTGTATCACTATAGTGAATGGTTTTCAACCCTAAGCCTAAAATTGCAATACACATCTAACCCTTGAGTCTCTTAGTCGCCTCTTACGACACCCATGGGTAAGAAATTGGGTGTTGCTATTTATTCTAAGCCGGCAGCACACGGTTAAGGTTATTTCGGTATTACTGTTTACATTAGTGTGTAGTATGTGTAAGTATGTTTATACAATATACACAATCCCGCCTTTCCTATCACCCGAAGGTTGCCTGGTCGAACTTGCTACTACTATAGCAAGAAGGCCGCCTTGTTGAACATCAGATATTTCTATGTTCAAGATGTTCTTTATATTTGCATGTAAAAAAATAATGTTATTATTAAGACATAGACCTCACTTTATTAGTAATGTTTATTAGAAGTCGATTCAATGCATTATAATCACAAATAAAACTTTTTATTTTGAAATATTAGTAACATGTATGCCTAGTTATCGTATTGTGATATTTTAGGTATTTTTTGTATGTCAAAAAGAGGAGTTTTATGATGGTACCACAAAGTAAGTATTGGCGGCTGCGCGTGTGATGGTACATTATAGCCATCTCCATAAGCCATATTTGACAGCTGTCGAATTCGTTCTAATGCTATATGCCATATAAATGCGTATACTTCAATGTATGCATTTATTCAAACATTTATAGAAAAAAATGCCAGTAGGTACATTATACCTATTTGTTTCCCGCAGCGAATACGGAAGGGTTTTTTTTCTGCTGCTTCAGAATTTATTTCAAAGTGAAACTGATGGGAATATTTACATATTACTTACTAACAACTATAAATTCTCCAACAAATAGAAAGTGCTAATATAATTCCTTCAATTTCCACTATAAGAGATAATAAATAAGCGCGATTCTATGTTTACCGAGCACGTAAAGCCCATAATTAGATAGCGAATCATAAATAGCGCTTCTACACGGTAATAGCACGTCGCGGAATAATAGCGAAATCAATTTCGCTGCGCAGGCGCCACAAGCATCACCTCCAGCCAATCAGAGCTAAGCGCGGCAACGAGCGACCAATCAGAGGGCAGCGCGGCAACGGCCGGCCAATCAGCATCGCGGAATCGGTATCGGCGATCACGATTCGAGCGGGAAACTTGATAAATCTGTGCGTGCGCAGGATGCAATGCGGTTCGTGCAATACTTTTACAAACCTTATTCATTGATGGGAAGTCGTAAGGCAATTTTGCAAAGGGCTATATATTGTAATTTTGACATGTAAAACTTCTCACAGGAAGAGGTGAGAAAGTACTTCCTCTGTGCTTAATTCAAGTTCTTATAGTGACTCAAAAGCTTGAGTTTAAGAATTTTAACTAAAGATACCGACTATTGTGTTGACCGACTAGCTGACTACCGACTAATCGGCTTAAAATCGGCCGATCATTACTTTGGTGACGTTTGGGAAAAGAAATCGCGTCTGTGCACGTTTTAGAGGCTTCTGTGAACGTCGTTATTAAGTATTAGCCGATTCAGCCGACAACACACACATACATACATACACACACACACACACACACACACACACACACACACACACACACACACACACACACACACAAATCACGCCTATAATCCCTTGCGGGGTAGGCAGAGCGCAAACGACCGCAAAAAACGGACATTTATGCAACGTCTGACAAACATTTGAGGGTCATTCGGAAAATTGTATATCATCATCGTGACAAGCTGTCAGTCCATCGCCTAAAATTGCAATAGGTACACACCCTCGAGTCTTTTAGTCGCCTCTTACGACTCCCACGGAAAATGGGGTGATGCTATTTTAAGCCGGCATCACACAGCCGACTAGTTGCCGATTAATTACCGACTATAAAAATGGCCGAATAGTCGGATTATCTCTTGTTTTAACTTTTAGTTGTGTCTATGTTAAGTGTAATCCTCATTAGAAAGAAATAGTCATTAATTCGCGATTAGCTGAAACAAACTCGCACAAAAGACTACAGTTACACTCGTACATCAAAAAGCAGCCAATTTTATAGAACCATAATTTATATTTTTTTGCCGTGTGATGCCGGCTTAGAGTAACATCGCCCCATTTCTTTTCCGTGGGAGTCGTAAGAGGCGACTAAGGGACTCGATGGTGTGTATTACTATTTTAGACGATGGGCTGACAGGTTGTCACTATGGCGATACACAATCTTCCTCAAATATGTGTCAGACGTGGCGTAAATGTCCGTTTTTTGCGGGCGTTTACGCTCTGCCTGCAAGGGATTATAGGCGTTATGTGTGTATGTGTATGCATACTTTATAGGCACGATAGTTAGCTGCTATGTCAGTTATTTAATTTTTACTGGCTTTAAAAATTGCTTAGGTACGAGTAAGTATGTAACAATATAAAATACTAGCTGGTGCCCGGCGTCTTCGTACACGCGGCGTGAATTCGATATTACTATTTCCCGTGGGATTGATAGAATTTTTCTGCGGTAAAAAGTAGCCTATGTCCTTTCTTCGGTTCCCGTCTATGCCTATGTCAAATTGTATCAAAATCGGTTCAGTGGTTTAGGTGTGAAAACGTAACAGACAGACTGAGTTACTTTCGAATAGGTAGTATAGATTGTTCTATCGGTCTCTAAAAGACAGAGCAATGTGCATAATTTGAGAAGTGTGTGTTTTATAAGTATAGGTATGTTTAAGGATTGTCATCTTATTTATGAGTTGCAATAAATTTCATCAAAATCGGTTGAATTACTTTCAATATATTTGCAAAATTATGACTTGTTTGCTGCAAAAACTTCCTTTCACACTCTAAAGAGGCTTCTGTGTGGTCCGGTGTCTAGTAATTATTTTATATTCCTTTTTTGCATTAAGTAGTACAGTAGGTAGTTACTTAGTAGGTAATGTCTATACATAGTTGTGAGGGCATTCACCTTACTCTAGATTGTCAAGGTTTCAGCGGTAAAAAGTAGTTTTTGTAGTAAAAGATTGCACGGGGTGTAAGGGACAGCCCTCCTAATACTGATAGGTGCATGCGACCATGAAACTTAGCAATTTTTCCCTAGGAACGTATGTCAGGAAACGACAAAAAGAATTTGAGCTCCCATACAAAATCACGATTGGCTGACTGCAATTACTAAGGAAAGTATTTTTTTTTACGTTTCGTGAAATATTTTCTTATGGGAAGTTGTTCAGTTTCATGGTCTGAATGCACCCAATTAATATTCGGAGGTCTGTCCCTTACACCCTGTATAGGCTAATGTTTTATGAACTCGTAAATATTTTATTCAGAAAACTTTGGAGTAACTAACTTTATACTATGGTTGTGACATGGTAGGGTGGTCAATATAATAGAGCTTTTGCCATCAACAACAGTTACAATAGTCCACTGCTGGACCTAATAAAGAACATTTACCATACGTTCACTACGTTTGGCAGGTTAGAGAGCGCAGTGAAAGATGCCATTTTTTTCACAAAGACTGCAGCTATCCATTGCCCGGATTCATTTCTTTTAAGGCGAACACGGGTAGAATGGAGTGATGCTATAGCCACAAAGTAAGTATTGGCGGCTGCGCGCTGCTATAGCTAGCTATATTAAGAGTAGCTAACTAAATATCTGCCAAATCGAGGTGATCTAAAACCCCTAAATTCTAGATTTTTGGGTGTACACATACATATATCACGCCTATTATCCCTTGCGGGGTAAGCAGAGCGTAAACGTCCGCAAAACGATAATTTACGCCACGTCTGACAAATATTTGAGGGTCATTTGGAAAATTGTGTATCGCTATAGTGACAGGTTGTCAGCCCATCGCTTAAAATTGCAATACACACCCTCGAGTCTCTTAGTTGCCTCTGACAACTCCCACGGGAAAGAAATGGGGTGATGCTATTCTAAGCCGGCATCACACAGCATTTTGGGTGTATGGTGTTTCATAAATCAGTTCGGCTTGGCGCGGCTCGCCGGAAGCTTGCCAGGGTTCGAATCTCGGAACGGTAGCTAAGTAAATTAGACGTTTCTAATGCTGATTCTAGTCTACTTAAAAATCTTTACGGGGTGTTAGGGACAGCCATCCGAATACTGATTGAAAGGATGCATGCAGACCATGAAACTGAACAACTTTCCCCTAGGAACGTATGTCAAGAAATGACAAAAAATAATCGACCTCCCAATCAAAATCACAATCAGCAGAGCGCATATATTATGACTTCTCATAATATATGCGGTCTGCTGATTGTGATTTTGAAAAAAATACGTTTGAATATTTTTTTTACTATTATACTTTTTTTCCCCTAGGAACCTATGACAAGAAACGACAAAAGGATATTGAGCTCCCATAAAAAATGACGATCAGCTGACTGCAATTGAAAATGAAAAAATGAAATAACTTTATTCAATGTAGGATAGCATTATCACTTATTGACGTCATGATCGGTCATTGTATAAAAAAGAAATTTGCATAACGCAATTTTCTTCTTTTTATAACAATTTTGTATTGTCCTAATAGAAAACCGGCTCGGGCGGCTAATTACTATGGCAAGTCAATTTTCCTTAGAGGTTTCCTGAAATACATTCCAATGGGAAGTTGTTTAGTTTCATGGTCTCTATGCACTCCTCCAGAAAAACAAAAAAAAAACGGAGAGACAAAATAGAAAAAATAAACTCACTGACAAAAAGAGAAAAAATGGGTTGTCTTTGGAACCGCAATGTAAAAAGTGTGTTGGCACCTTTTTTGCTTTACACATATCTACCTATAATAAGTTGCCATTACTCACACTTATTTGATGATTTTTCTTGTTTGTTTTTTCCTAATTTTCCTCCAATCGACTTCCGTCCGATCAGCACAGGAAAGCTAAACCATCACGTCCATCTTTCGTCAAGAATTTTCATGATAATCTCCACTTCAATTTACACTCTACGTATAAGGACAAAAAGTTTGAAATTCATCACTCGTATGCCTTCTACCACAAACATCTTAACTGCATTTGAATTTTCACTTAAATTTATACTTTATGGTGTGAAAATTAGAGTTGAATTTTGTATACTCGTGGTTGTATTTAAGTGCAGGTGGGGTAAGCTAGTATGGAGAATGCTCCCGTTAATAGAATTTTAATGAAGTAATGTCAGTGTAGGAATTGCATGTCATGCCCATCTCCTTACGTGCTTCGACGCGCATGTGTCTGTCAGTTTGTACCGTCCGCATATTAACTAGAGCGAAATAGGCGATTTTTTTATTATTGAAGTTTATTTACAAAAATGTACACGGGCGGACTTAACGCCAATCTCCCAGTCTACCTTAGAGCATGTGGAATGGGTCAAGGCAGGTGCATTAAACAGGAAAGGAAGGTTTGAATATATAACTCAGTAATATGTACAAACGTAAAATAACAATAAACAATAAATACTACACACTTGCGTTTATCATATATCTATAATACACTAAGACATAACAAATAGTGGCTTAAACCTAACTACGGACATAATAAAAGTAAATAAAAACAAACCGTAGAAATAAATAAGTGGGTAGTGAAAAAAATAAGATTTTCATGACGACAATCAAAATGACTGAACTTGGAGTGATTTCAAAGTTTTCTCGCAATCTGGCTATAAACATTTGCCTACTAGGTGCATTCTTAAGATCTAAAGGAAGCATGTTCCAAAGGCGGACCGCCTAAGATGCGAAGGACTTGTTCAGAAAACCGGTGTTATACGTTTGGGCGCTAAAAAGAGCTTATCCGACGATCTAGTTTGGCGTTCATGCGTATCGCAAAGATATCGGAAAAGGTTCTGAAGATATGGTGGCGCACTGGCACAATATGTTTTGAGTTTCACAAATTTTCGCTAAATCAGCTGATGTCATAGAAAGAAAACGTATTTCTTCAATAATACCTTTAAAAATTTGCCTAGCCTCTTTAGGATTCTTCTTACTGAGAGAGCTTAATTTCTTAGTGTTAAGCAGATTAACTTTCATTGCTTAAATCCTTGTCAACTATTTTATTTTGTAAATTAATCTTACCTGTATGCACCGTATGCTAAATTTTGCTTATCATCAGGATTTTTATAATGTTCTACATAGTCCAACAACGACTTAAAGATATTCATCTCATCATTTATATCTAGGTTATCCATTCCAATTATTTTCTTTACAGTAGTGGCATCAGTATCGGCACTTCTAAAACTGCGGCCTTTCAGCACTTGACGCGTTTTTGCTATGAACATTTGTGAACATTTATTTTCAAGTGCTTTTGCACCAAAGAAACAAGCATATTCGTAGATTTGGCACACATTATCTGGATTCAAATAGTTGGTTAGGGTCTCATGGATGGAACATAGTTTTAAGACGTAGTAAAATAAATTTGTGGGCAGCTTTGTACAGGTCCATAGCTGCGGTTGCATTAAGTAGTAATCTCTACTTCATCTGTGTAAATATATTTCAGTAAGGCCTCAAATGTAGGCAGATCGATGTCATTTATGATCACATGACTTTCTTTATCCCCGACGTTGCCATAGAACATATCAGCGAAGACTGGAGATGCCATTGCAAGGATGAGTCTGTGGGCTTTAAGCACGTTCTTTGAATCTTCTACACCTGTGCTGGTTTTAAAATGAAAGGATCAATCCGCCTACTCGTGTGACCGGAGCAAGTGATCCATTCGATTCTTAATGGCTAGACAGTTTACTTGCCAATCTTCAGTAGGATTTTGAAGGTTTTCGTTGGTAAGAGCCATTTCTTATATCAAAATCATTTGACGGCGCTATTTTTAATTTTCTGGCTTTTTGCGGAATTTATTTGTGTGAACAAATAAATAAATAATGAGTAAAATAAAGTAATACATACAATTAGCATAAAAATAACAACATTTTCTATTTCACTCACTGTTGGTGACAAATTCATTTTACATAATTCAATTCTTGTTTATAAATGGCCTCTGTCAGCATAAAACAATTCTGCCAATGTCTAAGTTGGGCACAAGTTGGGGGATCAATGGGAGATGCACGTTACAACTTTAGAAAGAGATAAAAGCAAGTTGATATGAACCAAACGAGAAGTAAAAGTCATAAATATAAAGAAGACGAATCTAGATGAGAAATCTATGGAAAATCATGGAACGAAGGGAAAGAAAAAAGGAACTTTTGATGCAGTACCATGAAGAAGTTACTACTCTGATTCCTGTCCCCACAGGGAACTTATATCGCGTGATTTTCATCACACGGCACGGCACGTTGTTTTGAATGTGCAATAAAGTGTTGTTGTTGTTTTTAGGCACAGTATAAAATACTGAATGAAAATTTGGTCTTGTGATATCTATAGTTTCGTCATTAATATGTTAAAAACAAAAAACCTCTATCTAAAGTAGGCAAAGGCGCACATAGCAATGTGCCGTTCCCATTTTAACATTCCCTTATTTCTGAGATTATATCTGAGAGTTTGTGTATGTACGTTTGTAACCTCTTCACGCTCAAACGGCTTGACCGATTTGGATGAAATTTGGAACACAGGTAGAGTATAACCTGTAATAACACATAGACCACCACTAGTACGGGAAAACCACAATTACCACGGAAAAATGAGTGGCAGCGGGTAAATCGATGGGCGGAAATCTAGTTAGTTAATAAGTTTATGTTGCCGACGCTCCTCCAAGAGTTTAGTGAGTGGCCAAGTGTATTTGCCGAATCTGTACCATCGAAGAGTAGATAATAATTACTGTACAGTTAGAGATATGACTGATAATACAGCACCAATAAAAGCAGAGGCAATCTCCTTCCGGAAAAATTTATTTAACAACTCCATTTCGCTTCTATCGAATATGTTATCTGTGCACTATCTGGACTCTTTGATAATGTTGTTTGAGGAAGTGGCGGGAAACATGTTAAGATAAAGGTTAATTGAGTTTCAATTTTGTTTAGTTGCATAATGCTTTCCATCTTTTTATTATTTTCTTCTTCTTTCGTGTGGAATTTGATCAACGAGCCGATGAACCCTGGTGTCAGAGTTTTTAACCGGCTACTACTAGTAGTAGGCCTCTTATATGGCTGTGTAACGGCCGCCGTCTAAAGTGATCAGAATGCAACCGGGACTGACGGCTTAACGTGCCTTCCGAAGCAGACAACCGTCTGACTTTTTGGACAATCGGGTGGCATGCAATGTCCTAATCGGACTGGTAAAACTCTGACACCAGGATACATCAAGTCGTCCGACTCGGTGTCCCACACGAATTAAAAGCACTGCGCTCGCCAATCCGTCTGCCAAGCGTGGTGAGTATGGCAAATACTTCCCTAATACGAGGAGGCCCATGTTCAACAGTGGACTTATGAGGCTGTTACGGTATAGTACACAAAAGCTCAGTCGTTAGTGACTTGGCACGCTTCAAACGTCTTGGGTTCGTAACCTTCGTGTAAAGGAAAATAACAATGAATTTTGTGCCAAACCCAGGTACCGCTACTTTCGAAAATTCATGAATCAGGCGAAGATTCATGCAAATTTTCCTTTCGCATTAGAAGTAGCGTTTCTGTAACCGCGACACCGTTAGAAGTAGACTAGCTCCAAACTTGACGGCTTCAGAGGAAATAAACTTTCAGAAGGAACCCTACGAGCAACCCGAGTGAAGCCACAAAGGCGTACTTACGCGTCATGCACGACAAAATAAACCCCAAAATATGGCCCGAGCCGGTACAGATAGCTTGTAACTTTAAGCCACCATCATTTGTAGACGAAATTTGTTTCAAATTAAAGTCAATATTTTCAAAGCGTGTTATTTACATACGTATAATTAACCAGACCGTGAACAGGAAAAAACTCCCCAAAAACCTACCCTGAGAAGTGCTCCTACTCTAAATTAACAATCTTTCTGTACCCTAAGCTACCCTAGATAATTTTTGAAATAAAAATCTGATTGAGATGAAGATTATCTCTTTTTTCAACAAATTTTAATTTTTAACTTATTATTTTTGCACTACTGATGTAAATCTGTAAAGTCTCAATTTATTAATTTCAATTTTATTATTGAAAGCTTTGTTTTCCTAACCCTAGCTATGAACTTAATTTAAACTATGGATATGACCATTTCTTTCCCGTGGGAGTCGTACGAGGCGACTAAGGGACTTGAGGGTGTGTATTGCAATTTTAGGCGATGGGCTAACAACCTGTCACTATGGCGGTACACAATTTTCCGAATGATTCTCAAATATTTCTGTACCCAACTGCCTTCCTTCAAGGCATATTGGGTTTTAACTCGCTCGAGACCCGGCGGAACTACCAGCTCACCCTCGCGGTATGCCGCATTGTCCGCGGCGAGTATGATTGTCCGGAGCTTGTATCAGAAGCGCTTCAGCTGTATGTCCCGGACAGTTACCTTCGCGGTCGCGGTCACAAGCTGCTCGCGCTGCCGGCTTGTCGCACAGTAGCGCACCAGCAGTCGCCGATACTGCGAGGGCTTCGTTTTATGAGGCAGCTCTTAGACGAATATCCAGATAGTGATATTTTTGCAGACACATGGTCAAGATTACGTAATAAGTGTTTAAAGTTATGTGAGAGGGTATAATTTATCGTTAATTCTTTATTCTTTATAACTTTCTAATTTTGTTATTATTTTGATCTCAATATGATCTCATTGCTTTATTTACATACATAGATTTAAGGTTAATACTGTTACTGTGTAATGTTTTTGAATAAATAAATAAATAAATAAATATTTGTCAGACGTGGTGTAAATGGCCGTTTTTGCTGCCGTTTACGCTTTGCCTACCCCGCAAGGGATAATAGGCGTGATATGTGTATGTATGGATGTAAAAGTCTGAAAGAAAGTTTTTTTCATTTTATTTTTACAATACAGAGCCTCACTCTGGTTGTACGAAGGATCCCTCTACATTTTTTTCTCTGAGGCTTGTGGTGAGACATCAGTGCGATTAAGCCATTTTTCTCCAAATCATGATTGTCCGCCATTTGTCCGGCCAAACCACTAGATTAGACCATCTCATCGTGCAGAACATACAAACATTTTGTTTTCATTTCTCGGTACGTACTAATTTTATGGTTTCGTCGACAACGATAACAAAGTTGATATTTATGGATTACTAGCGGCCCGCCTAGCGGTTTCACCCGCTGCTAACCGTTTTCCCGCGGGAAAGAACCTTTTCCTGGCACATGCCAGGAAAAAATGCCGTTCTATATATAATAGTATAAATCTGAGAGTTTGTGTGTTCAAACGGTGTGACTGATTTGGATGAAATTTGGAAAACAGGTAGAGTATAACCCGGGAAAACCACTATCACCACGGGAAATTGAGTGGTGGCGGGTGAAATCGGTGGGCGGTATTAGGTTAAATGGGAAACTTAGAGTAACTCACTTTATAGTTTATATGAAATATTATTTATTTAACTGTATCGGTTTCTGGATAGGTGCGTGTAACCTACAGAAGAGCGCGGTGCGTAAGACGGGGAGAGCGCCCAGTGCTTATGAAGTATATAGCTTTAAAAACAATGAACTGTTGTATTAGAATATTGTGTAAAAGAGAAATACTGTCTCAGTATAAGTTGAAGTGAGACACATTGATTTTTGTCATATTCCAACACGCCCCCTCAAAAATTAATTTATTTTTAAAATATCGGAATTATTTACAATAATAATCACGCACCTTCCTTTTTCTGGGAACAATGATTATCTTATTATGGTCCAACATTTGTTGCGCAGGATTAGGGAAAACCCAGGAAAACCTAATCAGACCAATCTAGAAAAACTTATAAAATTCAATTGAAAATAATCTTAAAAATATAGAATATTCGCACTAAATATTCACACTATCTATTTACACGGCTTCATATGATAAACCCTTTTCATTTTACATAATAACACCAAGATCGTCCCTCAGTGTAGTGAATCGTACCGCTGGTAAGGATTTTGTCAAAATATCAGCCAACTGGTTACCTGTGGGAATATAAAACATTTTTATAACATTTTTCTCAACTTGTTCTCTAGAAAAATGATACTTTATATCGATATGTTTCGATCTTTTGTGGCTTGTAGGATTATTTGCAATACTTATACATCCATTATTATCCTCATACATAGGAATAGCATTGATCATTTCAATGTTTAAACTGGTTATCAACGATTTTAGCCACAAAGCTTCTCTAACAGCTTCAAATAATGCCATGTACCCTGCCTCAGTTGATGAAACTGCCACTGTAACTTGCCTCTTTGTTTGCAGCATATTGTGCATTGTTCAAACAATTTAAACAAAATGCCTGTAGTACTCTTTCGATGAATTTCATCGCTACCCCAGTCTGAATCCACATAACAACTTAGCATATCGTTATAATTGCTCCGGATGTAAGTCAACTTCAAATCAATTGACCCTTTCAAGTAACGTAAAACCCTTTTTAGGTGTGACCAAAGTGAATGATTGTTCTTGTTACCAAATCTACTTAGGATATTCACAGAAAAGCTTAAATCGGGTCGAGTGCATAGCATAATATACATTAAGCACCCGATAAGATTCTTACAAGGAGCCTTTGTTTCTTCACTTGAATTCAATGCGTCATAGTCTACTTTGCTTTCTAAAGGTGTGCTAACAGATTTACAGTCAGTCATATTGAACTTTTCTAATACGGTCTTTATGTATGAAGTCTGATCCAATGTAATTTTGTTGACACTCCTTTCAACTTTTATTCCAAGGAAGCATTTAATTTCTTTTAAGTCAACCATTTTAAACTCATTCATAAGGTAGCTT
Source organism: Tuta absoluta (assembly GCA_027580185.1). NCBI lineage: Eukaryota > Metazoa > Arthropoda > Insecta > Lepidoptera > Gelechiidae > Tuta > Tuta absoluta. The sequence continues at coordinate 3,750,758 of JAQAHW010000023.1, read as the reverse complement.
TTAAAGTTATTCATGGTTTTCAAATCTGCGGTTGCAATGACAAGATCATCCACATAAAGAATGACATAAATGTTCCTTAAAATATCACCTTTATCAAGAAAATAAATGCATCTATCAGCTGACGAGTATCGAAATCCCTTTTTAAGTAAAGCCTTTTCAAACATTTCAAACCAACAGCGCGCCGATTGTTTTAATCCATATAACGATTTTTTCAATTTGCAGACTAAATTATTTTCATTTGCAATACCTTCAGGAATTTTCATATAAATTTCCTCTTTCAGAATTCCGTTCAAGAACGCTGTCTTTACGTCCATATGGTGCACATGCAAATTATATTGATTCGCAAAAGCTAATATAAATCTAAAACTTGCAATTCTCGCTACTGGTGCGAAAGTTTCATTATAATCAATCAAATATTCCTGACTGAAACCACGAGCTACTAAACGAGCTTTATACTTTACGGGTTTTCCAAACTCATCATTTTTAATAGTAAATACCCATTTACAATCAACGATATTTCTGTTCTCAGGTCTTGGTACCAGTGTCCAGGTTTTATTTTCAGTTAAAGACTTAATTTCGTCTTCGATAGCTTTTTCCCATAATAGCTTATCGTCCCTGGATTCAATCTCTTTAAAAGACTTTGGAATTTTGCATACCAATGATGTAGCACATAATAAATAGTTCGCAGAAATATCATCGTCATTTTCGTTATAAGAAATGTTAGGTAAGTTTTTTATCCTCTCACTTCTTCTTACTTTAGGTAAAGCCATCTCAGTCTGAGTTGAAGTCATTGTATTTTGAAATAAAGAGCAGTCTGTATGCACATCTGTTTCACGTACAGATTTATCAGTTTCAGACATATTAGACGGTGGCTCTAATAAACCTGAACTAGGTATTTCACAAGTTTGTTCACTGCTACAACCATCTGATTTCGTATCAGATTTGCACATCCTCTTGTAAGAGGTGCGCCCGTCTGAGGTGTCGTCTGGATCAGGCCTATCGGAATTTGATGGCCTACTTGACAAGAAATTAATCTCATCCACGATCACATCTCTGACTTTAACAAACTTTTCATCTACCACATCCCACACCTTATAACCATTCGGTTCATATCCAACTAATATACCTTTTAAGGAATTGTCATCAAACTTAGTTTTTCTTGTTTTGTTGACAAAATAAACAGTTGAACCGAATACTTTTAGATATTTAAGTTGCGGCTTCTTATTATGCCACAGTTCAAAAGGTGTGTTATCTGTTATCAGTGCTTTGGTTGGGCTGACATTTATTAAATATGTAGCAGTCAAAACAGCCTCACCCCAGAACGTCTTATTTAATTTCGCACCAGATACCATTGCACGACTACGTTCTGTTATCGTTCTTATCATACGCTCGGCTAACCCGTTTAAAGCCGGTGTATACGGCACTGTCAAGTGGTACGTTATACCTTTTTGCACACAAAACTCCTTTATTTCATTGGAAATATATTCACCACCATTGTCACAATACAAATTGACTACACTCAGATTAAAATGGGCTTCACACTTAGCAACATAATCTCGAAATGCAGCAAAAACGTCTGATTTATGGGCAATTAAGTATGTTGCACAGTAGTGGGTATACTCATCAACAAAAATCACAAAGTAGTTTTTGTCGTCAAGAGTTGTAGGAGTGACAGGACCACACACGTCAGTATGCACATTAAATAGAGGTCGTTTCAAAACTTTTGTCTTTGATTTATTGAATGGCAAACATGCTTGTTTTCCATTTATACAAGCTTCGCAAAGATTATCATTTGGCTTTACATTAGTTAGTTGTTCTATGTCAGAAAACATTTGCTTGTTTTTTAGTTGCAAAAACTTCAATTTGCCTATGTGACCTAATCTTTGATGCCATAATTCGTAATTATTGTGAACATCTCTATTTGATGTGCTGCTTTTGATATTTAAAGCGCATTTATCAAGCAGGAATTTAATATAAATTAAATTACTGTTCAAAGACTCACCCTTTGTTACCAGCATCTTACCCTTCTGCATTATTTGTACTGTCCCATCATCATCAAATATGACAGTCATCCGTGCTTTTTGCATTCTCTTCACTGAAAGCAAGTTGTGAGGTATCTCCGCGCAGAAAAGAACATCCTGTAGAATGCCCTTCACGCCCAAGCTTGTAGTTATTGAGAGATTCCCTTTCCTTGTAGCTGTTATGTAAGTCCCATTCTTCGCCACTGATATATTTATCGGTAATTCTAATTCTTCAAAGTTTTGTGCCAAATCCTCTCTGTTAATCAGATGATCAGAGGCTCCAGAGTCTAGTACAAAAATTATGGATTGTTGGCCTTCTACGCGTTCTATGTTATCTCCCGCCATAAAGGCAAATCCGGATACTTTAGGATTTTCATCTTGACAAATGTTGACAGTTTTAATTGTTCTGATCATTTCTTTGTTTTTAAAATAACAATTTCTTTTCAGGTGTCCTTTTCGACCACAGATGTGACACTTAAGCGCTCGTAGCTTTCTGTTATAAGTGGGTCGATGTTTCTGGCCGATGTTAAAGTTTTTGCTAGGCTTAAAGTTGTGTCGTCTTTCAGCCTGCAAAACTTTCAGACTTGTATCACGCCTTCCACTTATTAATTTTACTTCGTGATCAAGTAATCTTGTCTTTGTGAAAGACAATGTTAGATCATCTTCAGCTAGAGTCTCTATTGCTGTGACAACGCCATCATAGGTTTTAGGCAATGTCATAAATAGGTGACATACCTTATCAGCTTCTTCAAGTTTTGCACCCGCGGCGATAAGCTGACAGATAAGCTCTTCAAAGTTTTGAAAGTGCTTAATTAGTGGTGTTTCTCCTTCCAGTTTCAAATTGAGTAATCTTTTCCTCAAAGCAAGCTGCGTTGCGATGCTTTTTCTTGCATACACTGAATCTAGTTTCGTGAAGATTTCTTGTGCTGAATTATTTTCGCTGATAAGTCCAAGTAAAGAATCTGCAAGATATTCCACGATGGTATTCTTCGCGATGCGTTCCTTTCGAAGCCATTTAACGTCGGGCTCCGTAGGAGGTTCTTCGTCGATTATTTTTAACACGTCAAGTTCATTTAATAAGTTTCTTATTCTAAGTTTCCACACACTATATTTGTCCCCATCAAATGGTTTAATGTTTCTTTTCAATTTTGAATTGTCCATTTTGAAAATTAAAGTCTTTTACAAGATATATATGTATATATATATATTTTTTTTTAAAACACTTATTAAAGTATTTTTAAACACAAGTCAAAGTCTTTTCTTTTTTATTTACACTATATTTATTTTCAGAGTTCACTTAGTTTTACTCTGGGCCCATAACCTATTAGGTTAAATGGGAAACTTAGAGTAACTCACTTTATAGTTTATATGAAATATTATTTATTTAACTGTATCGGTTTCTGGATAGGTGCGTGTAACCTACAGAAGAGCGCGGTGCGTAAGACGGGGAGAGCGCCCAGTGCTTATGAAGTATATAGCTTTAAAAACAATGAACTGTTGTATTAGAATATTGTGTAAAAGAGAAATACTGTCTCAGTATAAGTTGAAGTGAGACACATTGATTTTTGTCATATTCCAACAGGCGGAAATCTAGTTATACATAAAAACCTTCCTCTTCACTCTATCTCATAAAGAAAACGGCATCAAAATCCGACATTCCGTTGCATACATTTAGGGATCCAAGCAATACATAGGGACGCTCTGCCTACCCCGCATGGGATTATAGGCGTGAATGCGTGATATGTGTATGTATGTATGTACTTAGAGATTCAGATGAATTGATTTTGCGACATGCTTCAGGGAAATATGATGAACGTGTTTACATTATAATTTATCGTCTATTTTATTTACATTACGTTTTATGGTATCTGGTGCTCGCAACATTGCATGCCTTGGATGTTTATGTAATTCGGTATGCCGGATTGCCGGACCATTTTTTGTAATGTTTATTTTGAAAATATAATTGTATTTTTAGAAGGAAACTAATTTCATTATTTCGCAATACTATTTATTAATTTTTTTACATTTTCTAAAGTTTTGATGACGTGATGTCACTATCTTTGGTAGGTAATGTGTTAAAATGCCTTTACCTGTACAAAGAAAAAGTTAATCATGGACAAGACAATGTCAGTTACGTTTTTTTTTTAATAACTGTAGCACAAACATTTATTCATATTCAGGTTATGAGGCGTCATACAAAAGTCATCAAAGGTAAAATAATTATTAAGGATATTAAAACACTTTAATAAGTGGATATTGTAAATAAAGTTCAATTTTCGAAATGTTTTTGGGATTTTTCTTAAAATTTACCTTCTTAGCATACCCCGCTTTTGCTCTTTCTGTTTATCTTTTGGTTGGCCGGTAGAGAATGCCGCGTGGCATTAGGCCCGCCCTTTGTACTTTCTGTGCAATAAAGTTTAATAAATAAATAAATAAATAAATACCTAATTGAACTGAATTAAATTGGAGTCTAGTCATTTATAATATTCCCGAATCCGCCAGTAGGTGACCCAGCTGGTATAAAATTGAATTGAAATTGACCCAGCGGATAGTTAATACGGCACAGTAATCAAACTGTGTAAAATTAAACTTATTTCAGTGATTTATATGATTATTGTTATCTACGAAAATTCAGTTCAACTAATTTCGGGATCTTCGCAACCGGAATGAATTTGTCGAAACATTTAATTCCAACTCGTAAGCTGTAATATTGTAGGTCATATTATAGTAGCCTAGACATATGTAGCTACCATTTTAACACCAGGCACAATCAACCAGCCAGTTGCGGTGACCCTAATCACCTCAAGTCTCGTCTCTCTAATCGCAGCACGCGCGAGACCAAATCATCGTACTGGCTATTAGATTTAAGTTTATATAACCTGCATGAATTTTTTAATAATAATTTTGCACGCTGATGTAAATTAGCAGGATAGAGAACTTATACAATTGTAAATACCATCTTGTAATACCTATTCTATGCAAATAAAGAACTTGAACTTGAACTTGAGAACTTGAACTGGCAGTTACGCTCGCGACATTATTCGAGGAAATTAAATGCAACAGCCGATTTGAATTTGGAACGTTTTGTTTACAGTACTCTGATGACGATGACGACTTTCTGAGGTTGCCTACAGCAATTTTTTATCTTCTATGACACGCTAGGTAGGGCATTTATTTTAGCAGCCAACCATGTTTAAGATTTTATCTACACTCGTCTCATAATGTTTGAATTATGAATTCGAAAACAGATGCATAATGACCTACTTTATGCATTCTGCCTATAAAAACTAGGGTTTACTATAAATTACAGAAGCGTAATGACTTAATGAGAAAACTCTTAATACGATAAAGTTGAGAAATGAAACGAAGTTTTTTTTTGCCAATACTCTTATTGCCAACTTCCGCCCGCCGCACCTGTCAGTTGTCGATGTATGGTAATGTTGCGTTTGTTTTATTAGGTTTTTTTTGAGATGTTGTTTAGTTGTTGTTCAGATGTTGTTTATTTGTTGTACCGTTGTTGTTCAGTTGTTGTTCAGATGTTGTTCAGTTGTTGTTCAGTTGTTGTACATATGTTGTTCAGTTGTTGTTCCGATTTTGTTTCGATGTTGTTCAGTTGTTGTTCAGATGTTGTTCAGTTGTTGTTCAGATGTTGTTCAGTTGTTTAGGTAAGTCACTCCACATCCATACAACTGCTAAATTACAGAATTTTCAAAAATTCATATCAAGCCATATTACGTTCTCGTATTGAATTTGACCTTGTATCGAGCCTTGCAATGGCCGGTGCGTACGTTTAGAAAAGTGTTTCTGAGTTTTTTTTTGAGAGTGTAGATAAAATAGTGTATGCAACTGCTATAATTAGGCATTAGAATGCTCGTGTCAAACTATTATCACACTCGGCTGCGCCTCGTGTGATAAACAGACACTCGCATTCTAATGACCCCCATTATACGACAGTTGCATAAACTACTATATTGTTTACTAAATCAAAATCAGAAATTGAAAAAAAATTAGCGCCCGCAGGTGTTTGAACCCGGGACCGTACAGCACCGTTCCACTGCTCTGCCAACTGAGCTACCGGCCCCTCGACTAACACTTCCAAAATTTCAATTTCTAACGTACGTTTCCTTTTTTCATTTATGAAAATAATATAGCACTGTGTGTGCATATTAAACCATAGTACATTATTGTTTACTGTATTCATTTACGAACCAACAATTGTAAAAAAATCATATTTACTGTACAATCTACGTTCCTGCGTCGAAGTTTTTGAGATTCATTGGCTGGTTCCAAGTGTATTTTACTTAGTAGGTAGTAGTTATACTATTTAGGAACTTGTTAAAGATTGGAACTATAAAATAAATTGATAAATATTATAAACTATCAGTTGGTTTTTATTCGCCGCTCGCCACCTCGTCCGAAATATATAACGCATATATGAGTCATTTTCAACAACTGCATATTTTTGTCAATTTCGGTGGATTTTTTAATTTTCTGCTTTTTTGATGTTTTTTTTAGCTGTATAGCAAAAGATACTCATTTTAAATATAATATATTAACAGGTAAATATGTAACATTAGTATTTAGTGAGTTATTTGGGTCACCGAAATTGCCTTGTCACCGAAATTGAATTCATGCCACCGAAATTGCGTTTGTGCCACCGAAATTGCAGTTGTTTCTCAGGTGCCTTGTTTGGCTGCTTACAAATGGATGGCATTGTGTTAAAGATAGCCATAGACCCCTGTCAGCGGCAGCCGTCCACGCCTTTTAGCACCTGCTGGTCGATAAATCAACTGATACCTGCCCCAAATAGTAGCCACGTCTTCGGCTATCGCTAACGGGTGTTAAAGACTAAGCAGGAGAACCTCGTGAGATCCACAAAGGATCGGCGGGCTGGAGGGCCACGCACGAGGCATCGCAGTGCAAGAGGACCTCGCGGAAGCGCCAGGCTGGAGGGCCACGAGGCATCGCCGTGCAGGAGGACCTCGCGGGAGGGTGCGATACTGGATCACGACACACAATTCACGAATCTTTGTACCCCTATATCATGGAATAACGAATCTCCTTGGCTCGAATGTTCTTATACCCCAATTTGGGGTGGTATGGGATCTACCTCCTAGCGGTCCACCCCGGGCAACGGCAACACAGGCTTGCCTGTGGATAAGTCCGGCTGAACGATCCCACCAAGCGGTGGAAGGCTCCGTAAGGGGCCGCCTGGCTCGCGACCACCATCCCACCGAAGTCTGGCGCCAAGTAGCTTGCTGCGTTCCGTCAGTGTGTGGGAGTACCAGTGCCTTAACAGGCTTCTTCTGGGTGAGCTCGCTCCATCTTAGACTCTGTCTCTGTCCTATGACCTAGACTAGAGTCAAGAGCAAACCCATCATTAATAAAAAAAATAAAAAAAAATGGTATCCCGAATGCACGCAATAACGAAGTTCGCTCCACTGAAACTATGAGCGCCGGAAAGACGGCCTCAAGGCATCGCCGGGCAGGAGGGCCACGAGGGATCGCCGTGCAGGAGGACCTCGCGGGAGGGTGCGATACTGGATCACTACACACAATTCACGAATCTTTGTATCCCGATATCATGGAATAACGAATCTCCTTGGCACGAATATTCTTATACCCTAATAATGGTATCCCGAATGCACGCAATCACGAATTTCGCTTCACTGAGACTATGAGCGCCGGGCTGGAGGGCCACGAGGGATCGCCGTTCAGGAGGATCTCGCGGGAGTGCCGGGCTAGAGGGCTACGAGGGTTCACCGGGTTGGAGGGCCACGAGGGATCGCCGGGCTGGAGGGCCACGAGGGATCGCCGTTCAGGAGGACCTCGCGGGAGTGCCGGGCTGGAGGGCCACGAGGGATCACCGTGCAGGAGGATCTCGCGGGAGTGCCGGGCTAGAGGGCTACGAGGGTTCACCGGGTTGGAGGGCCACGAGGGATCGCCGGGCTGGAGGGCCACGAGGGATCGCCGTGCAAGAAGACCTCGCGGGAGCGCCGGGCAGGACAGCCACAAGGGATCGCCGGGCTAGAGGGCCACGATGGATCGCCGGGCTGGAGGGCCACGATCGGGCTGGAGGGCCACAAGGAATCGCCGGGCTGGAGGGCCACGAGGGATCGCTGGGCAGGAGGACCTCGCAGGAGCGCCGTGCAGGAAGGCGACGAGGGATCGCGGGCTGGAGGGCTCAATCCACTGCTGGAGGACAGCCTATCGGGAGTATTGCCATCCTTTACACGCTTGGCTGGCGGATCGGCGAGCGCAGCACAAAATTTTGCCTCCAGAGGGAACGCTGTTGTCTATTCCTTCAATGAATTTATTCCTTAGTCTTCTTTAACGACGTAGTTTTTGGTTTTTCTGAAATAACCGCATATTTTTTGCCAAACAAACGACCTAAAGCGACCGCATTTTACAGCCTTTTTATATCTGTATACCCCGCAAGGAGTGAAAGCGTGATATTTCTAAATATGTTTGTAATTTGTATTAATTGAGCAATTTCGGTGGAGCTAAGCAATTTCGGTGGACTTCTAGCAGCCATAAAATCCACCGAAATGTGCCCACCGAAATTGCAAACTAGTCATTTATTTAAAAAATATACAAAAGTATCAAGGCTATTCCAGTTTGCAACTTGTATCTCAAAAGTGTACCTAAAGGCTATTTAGAATGCATTACTGTAATATTTTTAAACTTTGAAGATGCATTTTAATCCCGAGCACCGAACTTGCAAAATTTTGTTCCGAGTAAACTGAAATAGTGTAATAACATTTTTGGCGGGAAGACGCAAGGAGGTAGTGCACAACCGTTCACACTGCGCATGAGTGCTCGGCTGATCCTAGCGGAGAAGGGGTTTAAGGTCTGGATATACTCAATAGTGTGAGCAGGGAGCGTCGAAACAAAATTGCCACCGATATTGCTATTTTTGCTGGGACAAAACTAGTTTTGACAAAGTTCATAAACTATTCGTCTAAAAATTCAATTTTTAATAATTTCTCGTAGGGTCACTAATCCTTATCATTATCTAAATTAATTTTCCTAAATATGTTGGACATAATTTGCCTGAGAGATGAATATGTTGTGAAAAACGGATTGGGGACAAGCCACCGAACATTGAAATTCGACACTTACAATTTTTTTTCTAAAAACATAATAACTAGCCAAACATTATTTATATGGCTTCATATCAGAACAAGTGTCTTATATTTTGTAAAAAAATATCATAATCATATCTGCAAAGCGTCACCTCGTTTTCAGCGAGGACATGAAAAATTTCCGCTTGAGAAATCCACTCATATAAATATATAGCCCTTGCGTGGTAGGCAGAGCGTAAAAAACGAATATGTCCCTACGCCACGATTGATAAACATTTGTGTAAAAGTTGTTCAGAAAATTGTGTATCGCCATAATGCCAGACTGTCAGCCCTTTGCTTAAAATTGCAATACCTCAACACATTTGACCCTTGAAATGAAATAAACTTTATTCAATGTAAGTAGTATTTTCTATTACTTATCGCCGTCAAATTTCAGTCACTTAATGCCTCGAGTGCCTTAGTTTTACGACACCTACGCGAAAGAAATGGGGTGATGCTATTCTAAGCCGACATCCCACGGCATTGAGTAAACACTCACCTACTAAACTCGTAATAGTGACAAGGAAATGATAATCGTGCACTTGATAAACATCGATTAGAAGATTGACAGACCACTGAAGTAGCTTTATTATAAGACCTCTTTGTGAGAAAACTTGTTACCAGTAGTTTAAGGCATGTGACACTCGCAAGGCAGAACTATGCGTTGCGATGCTGGAACTATATTAAAATGAAATGAAATATCCTGGACAATTCACACAACGCCATTTAGCCCCAAACTAAGCATAGCTTGTACTATGGGAACTAGATAGCTGATATTAATAATACATACTTTTTTTTGACACAACACCCAGACTAAACACAAATATCTGAAAATGACTCAACAAATATTTGCCTTGTGGGGATCGAACCCACGACCCTTGGCGTAGCAGGCAGGGGTAGTATCCACTACGCCATCGGCCCAGTCAATATAAAATGAGCATGTTTTTAGCCTTTAGTTTAATCTGTTGTTTGGAGGTCAAATCATGGGAAAACTATCGCTGTTTCGTGGGGCGATGGTTACGAGTAGTGTTGGTCATGAGCAGTGATCGGAGTAGGTAGAGTGATTTTACGTACTTACGACGTTGTTGTTTATTATGGAGTCGGCTCTTTTTTTCCCGGGTATCTCGGGATTTGGTTACACTTAAAACTAGTAATAAAAAGCATATTATGTTCCAAGTTTTATTAAAATAAAACAGTTTTCATTCATACATACAAATAATATTACTTAACCTTTGTGTAGAATGGAAAGTTCGGAGTTAGCCTCACAAGTAAAAGATAGAGCTTGTTTAACGACTAACGAGAATTTGCAATTTTAAAAATCTTTGAGACTTCATTCAACACTGAAATGTACAATAAAACATGTTTGATACTTTTAATTATTAAACTTTTGATACCTTTAATATTAATAGTATCAAACAAGATTTATATTGTACAAAGTGTCCAAAGTCGATAGCCAAAGTCGTCATTCCGATACAAAAAGAAAGTCAAGTACTTGCAAGTCGGGATACCAGAGGAAAGCCAAGTCGAATAAAAACACACCAATGAGAAATCAGGAATACGCGTACGCATGACAAGAGCCAGGGAACGAGTAAAACGAGCAAATAGCCTTCGCCGCAAGCAAATAGCCTTCCTTATGTAAGGATCGCTGGCCAACCGGCAAACTCGCGTCAATGCTCGATGCAAAAAAGTAGGCTTAATTACTGTTGCTTCAAAAAAAATATTCACTTGGGAATGAGATTGTACCTATTATTTATCCCTGATAAATTGACTAATATCAACTTTTGTCCCTACCGGGAATCAAACCCGGAAACTCGGCGCAGTAAGCAGATACACTTGCCACTGAGCTAAACCGGTTGTCGTCGGAGTGTTAAAACGAAAAAAAAAAATGGCAATATGAAATTTCCCGAGACCCCGAAATCTGAATCCATCTCTATGTTAACATAGCCTTTAATGTCATTGACCTCAAATCACTCTACGATTTCTTTTCCACATCCTCATATCGCGGAAGATGCGCAAATATTGAGGTTCCTCTTCTGCTACCGCTTCCACTCAAAAAAAGTTCAGAAACTCCTCCTCCGCTTCCGCTTCCTCATAGATTATGAGGAAGTAAGGAGGAATTCGATCGCATGCGCGTAACCATACCCGAGAGCCGCCACCTCCCCGCGCCCTGCTTTTCTGTTAGTGTAGTGATCGTTAGTTTCGTCCGCATCCTCTTACTCATCCGAATTCTTTTCCTCATTAATAAATCCTCTCCCTGATCACCATATTCCAACTTTAAGCTTGTTGCTTCGTCTTCTTCATAACTACATCCTTATCAACACTAGTTTTGATCAGTGTAATCTCAGACTGTCTAGCCGAAGGAGCGCTGGTCGCATCCTATGTTATTCTCCTCTTTATGATAGGTATTATTAGGAGGGCTTTTGTGTGCGCTAATGTTCAAACAACTTTAGAAGCGGCTATGTACGAATTGATCGCAAAAGACTGGATGGCATGACGATGGTGCCCTTGCGTCTCTAATAATGGCTTCGGCTGCAGCTTCTTCAACTTTAAAGAAAAGAAAGTAGATACTGGGTTTATTCGCCAATCCAATAGCATAGCTTTAGCTACTGCACAGGCTTTAACCAGTCACGCGCTGTCATTCACGAAAGATGTAGCCTAGAGCAAAGTGCCCTCCTTCAATCACTGCTGGACCGGTAGCATCCGCGGGGTCGCGAGTTCAATTCCGAAACCATCAGCTACTTAGGATGATGATACACGTGTTGATAACTATTTGATTTTGTTGGCCTTGAATGCAAACTCGAGGAAAGTTGTTTCTTATCACCAGCCCGTCTTAAGTTTTTGGCTGTCGGTCACTAGCTTAGAGTATATAGTACCCATACGTATGGGTACTATATACTCTATAAGGTCAGTAGTAAAATGTCACCCTATATAGTCATAAATAACATAATACTCGTATAGTTTAGTCGTCACGTAATTCACATAGTATGAAATATGACAACCCGTACGGAAACCCATTGATGTCATTATTGAACTACGAACTGTATTATATGCAAGTGAGTTCCTTTCTACCACATTCTCTCTACTCTTCTCTCTCTCTCTCTCCACTTCCCCTTACATATTTTGATGCCATTTACCTGTTTATTTACAAACTAGCTTTTGCTTGCATGACTTGCTTTACTCTATTTATAGTTACATAGCTACTTACTATCCATTGAACCTACTGGTTTTATTAAGGCGAGTGTAGTCTTGAACGGCCTTGACAGTGGCGCCACTTCGCTAAACACATATTTCCTCTATAAACAAACAATCAATCAGAATGTCCGTTGCTCAAGTTTTTAGTATTATCCTGAAGTAAAATTCCAAACTCAATGAATTATCCGCTGTAAATAAACTTACTGCAATTAATACCAAAAGTGGCCGTTTCTAGACACTTTTTGCCATAATTTTAATTACAGCATAAATTTCATTGAGTTTGCAGGTTCCATTTTACTAAAAACTTGTGCCACGGATATTCTGATAGATTGTTTGTATAAAGAGAAAATATTTTATTTGTGAAGTGGCGCCACTGTCGAGGCCGTTCACGACTAAAGTCACTTTGGTAAATGTAACTTCATTCGTGAGAGAAAAATCACTTACATCAATTCATGATACGTTATTATGTACATTATCTACAAATGAGAGTAATCATAGCCTAATTATTTAAAAGCTTTCCATTCTTACAATATTGGTCAATTATACAGTTAACACCTACGAACTAAGTGCACTAACTAGAATTACTCTAAAATAAACTAACAGTACTAATGTGATAAGTTTGCTTTTGACTCTAGTCTGAACCAAATCTGGGGCCTCAAAACGCTATAACGGGGTTTTTACTGCGATACTCGGTTTTTGTATAATTGTCCCGTGTTTTATCAGCTTGGAATAGCATCACTCTATTTCATTCTCGCAGGTGTCGTAGAGGCGACAGACTCACAACCTGTCACTTTGGTAATACATGATTTTTATGAAACGGCTCCCAAATAATTGTTAGACTCTGCCTACCCCAAGGAATAAAGGCGTGATATATGTATGTCCGATATTTCGGCCAATTTGCATGATTCTATGATCACGGAACAACCGATGTTTTGCCTTATATTTGTGGGTAGATGGAGTCTTAATAATTTTTGTGTGTATGTTTTCGAAAGTTTAAATAGTTCAAATATAGAGAAAAGAATAGGCTGATACAGAGTCCATAAGGTATCGATCTCTCCTAGAATAAAATCCGTTTTTAATTGTTTTTTACGCTCTGCCTACCCCGCAAGGCGTGATATAAGCATGTAATTACCTATAAAAATCTATCTTACTTCTACTAATAAAGCCTTCAAATTGGAATCGAACTGAAACCCATCAATAGAGAAGAAGAAAGGGCAAAAAACGGAAGCTGTTTGCGGATCGCCGCGAGCCAGGCACCTGTTTGGGCCAATTCTGACAAGTGATTGGCCCAAATTGGTCCGCGCACGCAAGCTCATTGTCTTACCACGGTCTTATTCTGACATGCTCAATGTGTAAAACTAAAAATATTTCAAAGGTAACAGAGTCTAATAAACAGGACAACTTTAGGCAAAATATGAAAATCAATTTTACAAACATCCCGTACCTAAAGGAGTGCATGCAGACCATGAAATTCAAGAACTTTCCCCTAGGAACATATGTCAGAATACGTCAAAAAATTATCGAGCACGATTAGCTGACTGCATTGACTATGGGAAGTCCAGACATTTTTGACGTTTCCTTAATTATTTTTTTATGGAAAGTTGTTCAGTTACATGGTTTGAATGCTGCCTATCAGTATTCGGAGGGATGACCCTTTCACTCTGTATATCACGCCTGTATCCCATGCGGGGTAAGCAAAGCCCACTGCTCAGCCAACTGAGCTACCGGCGCCTCGACCGACACTTCGAGACGAGTACCAAGAGATTGAAGATTTGGAAGTGTCGGTCGAGATGCCGGCAGCTCAGTTTGTAGACCCAACTGTCCCGCGTTCAAGGCCCGGCGGGCGCTAACATATTTTAATATTTTATTATTTTATAAAATTATAGCACTGAGTGTGAGTGCAAAATAAACCATAGAACAACAAACTGTTATTATAAAGTAGAGTAGATTTTCCAGAATAACCCTGCAGACGCGATGATTATTGTGACGACTAATTTTGAGGGTAGTTGATACTTAATTGTACACATACCGTAGCATTACAAGTAAATATACCTTTTTAACGTTATGTTTGCTTTGTCACGAATAAATTGGGTAAATTATACACGTAAGTAGAAATAAGGAGTTAACGAAACGATGTTCGCCCCTAAGCTAATTTATTCATCATTAAATATACCTAGATGACTCGCAATTTGTTTTTTTTTTATTTAGGGTGGGTTTGCTCTTAACTCTAGTCTAGGTCATAGGACAGAGACAGAGTCTAAGATGGAGCGAGCTCACCCAGAAGAAGCCTGTTCACTCTTACTTTGAAGAGATTAGGGTTGTATGCGTTTGGAAACACAGACGCAGGTAGTGAGTTCCACTCTTTAGCAGTGCGCATTATAAATAATGACTGGAAGCGCTTAGTCTGGCAACCAGGTATGGATGGTATCCGGCGGTGCGTCTGGATGTCCGATGGTAGAAGGGAGCTGGTGGAACAAGGTCGTGAAGCTTTACAAAAACATTCCAGGTCTAGTATTTCGAAAAAGGAATGTTTCTTAATACGTATCTACACTAATAATACTATAAAGAAGGCAGATATTATTTTTTTCACCTCTCCAGCTTGAAAATAACAGTTTTGCCGCGTAAAGTCAGTGGGCAAAACTCGTTTTTATCCACTCGATTGAGAAAAGTGATTTGAATTTCGAACATCCTCATTTTATCAGAACAAATGCGGCGATGCGTTCTGAAAACTATTTCAGCCAGTTATTTATTTCTTTTTGTAAGCGGTTTTTCTATTAAATATTTCTGACATTTCTGAATATTGGTACATATTATGTAATATTTCTGAACGAATCTTGAAAAAAATAATTTGACCGTTTTTTTTTGTCTGAGGCATTCGAACAGTACAGCCAAATTCCCAAACTTGACATTGGCAGAATTTTCTCACTGGTAGAGGTGAAAAGTTGTGTGTACCACACGAGAGCAGATTCATTCGCATCTCGTGCTGTTGTATCCCTCACTGACCTCAGGATACAACTTTTATTATCCTTCGCTACCTCGGGATTCAATATTAGCACTCGAAGCAAAAATTACCTTTGGCCTCTTGTTGTACAATAACTATTGTTTGAATTGAATAGGCTTCCTCCGAAGATACTAGACCGATAAAAAAAAAATACTATTAGAATCCTACATTATTCATGATGAACTTAGGCTATATTAAAATTATCTAATGGGGGAGCACTGGAGGACCTCTTCATAGTTTTGTTTTAGGTTAATTATTTCTGTAAATAATTTATTTGAGTTAGTTTAGTTCATTAAGTAGGTATTAGTTTATAGCAAAATGTCTTATTCCCGCGGGAAAACGGTTAGAATTGGGTGAAACCGCTGGACAGGCTGCTAGTCACTACATAGTATAAAATAAAGTCGCTTCCCGTTTGGTGTCTCCTTATATCTCTAGAATTACCCAACGGATTTTGATGCGGTTTTTTTTATTAGATAGATTAACTTGAGAGGAAGGTTTATAAGTATAATTTATTCCGGGAAATTGTCACGTTCCCATGGGAAAACGGGTAGTCCAACTGGCAGTAAACTTTTGACCCGCTTTTGACACCCTTAAGGATTAAAATTTCAAAAATGCTGAAACACGTATTTTATTATTTTAAGTTATGAGTCTAATCAGAAATTTTGAAACAGATCACATTTAAGATAAAAAACTTTCATACAAACTTTTAACCCCCTTTTCACCCATTTAAGGGTTAAAATTTCAAAAATGCTGAAACACGTGTTTAATTATTTTAAGTTATTAGTCTAATTACAAATTTTGAAACAGATCACATTTATTTAAAAAAACGAACTTTCATACAAACTTTTGACTCCCTTTTGACCCTATTAAGGGTTAAAATTTCAAATATGCTGAAACACGTGTTTAATTATTTTAAGTCATAAGTCTAATCACTAATTTTGAAACGGATCACACTTAAGACAACGAACTTTCATACAAACTTTTAGCCCCCTTTTCATCCCTTGGGGGAAAAAAAAACCGGAATTATATCTATAAAGTTGCTTTATTACATAAAAACTTCATGTCTAAGTTTTATCTCTCTATCTTCAGTAGTTTAGCATTTATACCTACTATCGCGAAAACTGAGAAAAAATAATATTTTAGTTCCATAATACAAACATAGATGTTGCTGTTAGTTTTTCAAACGCACTATCGTTATGTTTTTAAAAACTATAAGGTATTTGCTAAAGGTGCTCGATGAAAAATTGTCTAACTTTCTTTAGACTATCGTTCATCAAAATTGAAATTGTAGGTGTCGTTTTGGTATTTGTTTGGGTCTATATGGTGAAAATTGTATGTCAAATCGATTTGTGTTTGGGTTTAGAATCGATCCAAGTTGTAAAGATTTACCATTAAAAAGGGTGATAAATAGATCAACATGGTCGTAGAGATTCTAAACATTAATAGTATAATGCTACCGCATGATGTTGTGCCAATTATTGGCGACGGCGCCTGCTTATTTCGAGCAATATCCTTTGTGTTTTATGACACCCAAGTCATGGCTCGGGAGGTGCGCGAAAGTATTATCGCTTATGTTGTAGAGCACTACTACTGGAGCGAGTTTTCCGTCCTATCACACGACGAGGCTGGAAATAATTACGCTAATTCCTCTAAATATTTTGTGGAAATGTCCCTACTGCATATTTATGGCCGCTGCAAAAAAATCCTTGCGTCTTTGAGGTTTACAACAATGGAGAGTTGTATGCGAAATTCGGTGAAGATGGAAATCCCGTTCATAGGCTGATAAAATTCCGGTTATTTTTAATCCCCCAAGGGATGAAAAGGGGGTCAAAAGTTTGTATGAAAGTTCGTTGTCTTAAGTGTGATCCGTTTCAAAGTTAGTGATTAGACAATTATGACTTAAAATAATTAAACACGCGTTTCAGCATTTTGCAATTTTAATCCTTGAAGGTGTCAAAAGTTGACTACCCGTTGGGCTACCCGTTTTCCCATGGGAATGTGACAATTTCCCGGTATAAATTATACTTATAAACCTTCCTCTCAAGTTACTCTATCTAATAAAAAAAAACACAATTCTAGCGTCCACCTCCGTCAATGCATCTTGCCAATATAAAGTCTTTAAATTACCTCTTATCTGGGCTTCATACAAAATTTTATCTACATCCTAGCCTAATGCGTTATCCGTACATAGTATAAAGGTCGCTTCCCACGTCTGTCCCTGTCTGTTTGTTTGTTTGTATGCTTAAATCTTCAAAATCACTTCACGGATCTGGATGAAGTTTTTTTTAAAAGATAGAGTGATTCAAGAGTAAGGTTTTTATGTATGATTTATGTCGGGAGAAGGTCTGTTTCCCGTGGGAAATCAGTTAGCAGCGGGTGAAACCGCTGGGCGGGCCGCTAGTTTATAATATATGTGTAAAGTATTTGCTTTATGACATGGCTTAATTACGCAAAAAGATTATAATCGCGTTACCTTGAGTTTGAGATACAATAAGATGAAATCTTTTGCCCATGACATTGTATAAAAAAAAATCTACTCTAATTTAGTTAATCAGTAACCCAGCGGAATTGCGCCTTACTTTTTTTAGAAAATATACAAAAAGTCTTTTAACGGTCACCTGCTGGTGAACGTTCGAAATTAAAAACGGTAACAACGGTCAGATGAACGTAAGACAAGTTGCTGTCCACTTCATTTGACAATGGGATGGAAGAAAAAAAAGAAAATTTAGAAATGGAACAAAAAAGCGCGCGAGATGGAAGCAGCGAGACGCGCGCCAAAAAACCGGCGCCGGAAAATAGCTGGTAGTCACGGGTTAGGATTTATTAAATATGGGTTCCGTACATGGGACTTAATAGTTTCCGAATATTTATCAAAGATTTGCGCAGGAATTAAGAGTAAGTATATTTCGGAATTTATCATAGTTAGTTAAAATTGATCAAGATAAGTGTCATTTTTGCACTAGCAGCAGCAAATTTAACAGGATTTGAACTCACGCCTTCCTCGAAACTTGCCCCTGCGCCGTAAATGGTCCGATTTCCATGAGTGAAAATAATTGAATTTGAATGATAATAATTCTATTCACATGTTTTTTTAATTACCTACAATAGAACAGGATAGAAGGAGATGAGGGGAGGACTCTACCCAGCAGTCTGCAGTGGAATTATGATATAATAAGCTTTAGAATATATGGATTACATACCTACAAAAAATTTACCAGATTACATGGCTTACAACTGCTGCAGAAGTGCTAGAGTTTATTATGCCCTCACAGTGCTATTATTATTTTCATAAATGAACATAAGAAATTGAAAAAATGGTAGCGCCGCCGGGATTTGAACCCGGGACCGTGGGGAACCGTCCCACTGCTCATCCAACTGAAGTACCGGCGCCCCGACTTTTTTCAATTTCTTATTTTCATTTGCTGCAGTAGTGTTAATTTGTTTTCAAATTTTGTTTTAACTGAAATGACTAGGTAGACATTCTGAAAAGTAGACTTTCGGGAAAGAAAGTGCCTAGAGGGTACTTACTTTCCTAAATTTTACATACGATGATATCGACATTTTATTGCTTTTCTCAAAACATATGCGGGACCCTAACAAGCAATACTAGCAAAAAACCTCAGATCTCCGGTCATCGAGATCGAACGTAGAACGTGCGTGACGTAGCACGCGCAGGGAATCGAACCCTTGAGCGCGCGTGGTGCGACGCCGATCGATTTTACCACCACCACCAGGCGAAATCGATTTGATAGAGTATGAAAGTCTAGATTTCACGTTTTGTGACAACTTAAGTATCGTCGAATGCCTAAAATCGCGTCAATATAAGAATATTGTTTGGAAAAACTAAGTAGCGATTCGGTATGTTAAGTAAAAAAAAATACTGATAGAATAAGCTATTTAGAGAAACTCATTTGTTTTATTTTGTTGATTTGACCATCCGTGAATTTATTATTAATTTTTAAAATAGGTATATTATTATAAGAAGTAATTTGGGAACAATTATTGCACCGAACAACTCTATTCGTAAAAAATCCATTAAATCAAGACTTTGTTAACATGACACTGAACGTTGACCGACGTACTAGGATTTATAGTTTCTAATGCCAATGGTTATCTTGAAGGAGATCATGAAAGCGATTCGTTTCATTCTTGGTCAGTATGACGACACACAGGTCAAATGAAGATTATTTAGCTCTTTCAAAAATAAGATTTATCTGTAACTATACTTACTAAATATAAGAATGTTTTAAATACACATATCACGCTTATTATCCCTTGCAGGGTAGGCAGAGCGTAAACGGCCGAAAAAAACCGCCATTTAGGTACGCCATGTCTGACAAATGTTTGAGGGTCATTCGGAAAAATTCTTTAACGCCATAGTGACGTGTTGTCAGCCCATCGCCTAAAATTGCAATACTCACTCTTGAGTCCCTCAGTCGCCTCTTACGACTCCCACGGGAAAGCAATGAGGTGATGCTATTCGGAGCGGGCATCACACGGCATCTAAGCCAGCATCACACGGCATTTGAATAAGACTAAAATATCTCCAAATAGTTTTCTTATTTTATGTCTACCACCTAAGTTTAACATATCGAATTGAATTAGAAAGTTATAGTGTTAAAAGTGGTTTTCAAGTAACATTTTTGGTCAAATATAATTTCATTTTTATTTTGTGTTCATCTAGGAAAAAAAACCCAAAGTGTACCTAGTTTCTAGCATTAACAAATGTTCTCCAAAACGGTTTAAATTATTTAGTTTGAAAGTAAAAGATATTTACAATGGTAATATTTAAAAGTATTAGAAACCCCCAAAAACGCTCAGTTTGCAAGTAATCTGATTGGGTGTTTCTCTCTGACAATGACGATGACTTTGATGTAATACATATAAACAATAAATAAAAAATCGCGCCTAAAAAGTGCACTTTAATTTTATGTTACATTAATTTTTTCTAGTCAACACACACACATATACATCACACCTTTATTCTTTACGTAAAATACGGTGGCTATCGCCACGTAAGAAGATATTTTAGAAAAATCGAGTATATACTATAATGATAAAATCAAGTATATACTATATTGCCGTGTGATGCCGGCTTACAATAGCATCACCCCATATCTTTCCAGTGGGAGTAGTAAGCGGCAACTAAGGGACTCTAGGGTGTGCTCGTCTGCGCTCTGCCTGCCCCGCAAGGGATTATGGGCGTGATATGTGTGTATGCATGTATGTGTACTATAATGATAGGTTGTCAGCCTGTCGTCCAAATTTGTAATACACATAAAACCCACGAGTCCCATAGTCTAAAATGAGGGAATGCTTTTCCAAGCCGGCATCGCACGGCACGGTATTTGAACTAAGTATCTATTATGTTGTGAAAACACATGAAAACTACAATTTCAGGAAACACGTTTATTGTGCTAAGGAGCAGTTCATGACATGAAAAGTAAATCGCAAAGTACCCACTTTACAAAATATCTTATTCCTTTTTTTTAAACTTGCAAAATTTTCAAGCGCAGGCAGGATTTGAACCTGCGACTTTCGCATGAACGCGTTACTGGCATTAAAATACACTTGCAAAATTGGCGGGCAGGAGACGAGCTGCGGTAGCCCAGATGGAAGAGGCGTCGCCACTATAAGCGAAAGTCGCAGGTTCAAATCCTGCCCGCGCTTGAAAATTTTGCAAGTTTTTAAAAGTTGTATACCCTACACGGGATGTGTTTTAAAATTTGGTATTCAATATCTTATTCTGTCAATAAGGTAAACAAGGCGTCTGAACTCATAAACCTCTACAACAGTATCATAATTCATAATACCTCATCCAATCCAATGACATGAACCTTCTTCTATTGGGGGATGTTTTCAGTTTGCAAATTTCGCCAATTTTTTTTTCAGTGATGACAATTTACATTACGTTAGAAAAACTCTCAAAAAAAAAGTAAAATCATCCGTTATTAAGATAACACCATCGACAAATGAAGCAGGCACATCGTCGCGACAGAAAAAAAAACAACTGAGCACAGGCAATTGTTTTTTTAGGCCCACAGAAAATATTCGGCGTAAGCGAAGAATAACAGAGGCCCGTGTGTACAGGGGGTAGGGGGTTGAAGCCCCCTTTAACCCCCAACTTTTGGAGCTTTTTTGGATGTTGCTAGGTCTGGTGTGTTTCGAATCGATGTATTGGAACGTAAGGTTTTGGACGTTTTGGGTAAAAGATTCAGACGCGAAACGCGGTGTATGGAGGCGTTCTTCTAATAGTGGACTGACTTTTAACCTTGTGGTTGCAAGCCGATCCGATGGATGCAATCAGCCCAAAATTGCAGTCCAGGGACCTGGTAGCCTAATGTCGTGTACTTCTCTCTCTCACACACACATATCACGCCTATCCTTTCGGGGTAAAACGAAAGAAAAAAAACGATCTATTCTAAAAAACTGTCAGACGTGGCGTATCATTTACGCCACGTCTGACAAACCTTTGAGGTTCGTTCGGAAAATTTTGTATCGCCATAGTGACAGGTTGTCAGCCCATCGCCTAAAATTGCAAACACACCCTCGAGTCCCTTAGTCACCTCTTACGACAAGAAATGGGGTGATGCTATTCTAAGCCGGCAATATTTTTAATTAGGCGTTTTACTCGGTAACGTGGAATCGAGATAATTACCGCATTAAAATTCGTTACGTTTACTTTGTTTTGTAGAAATAATCTAACTTAAAAACTTTTGATTGGCCATAACATCGGATCAATAGTGATTAGTGGCCCTCTTAAAACGAAAATATTTACATATAAACTGTCCACCTTACCCCAGCGTCACAACCAACAAACTACCCTAAAGAATCCCAATTCATTTTAAAGTTCAGATAAAAATCTTTACAATTTCCTTCCCACGCATTCACCCCTTTTACCCTAATCGAATTGAACCTTATTACGTTGTGATATGGATATGGAATTTGTGTTTTAATGAGGGTAGTCGTGGCAAAGATGGACCAGTGCGGCCGAGTGCCCGCGGCGCGAACAGGTGTTCTATCCATCTTATGATGGCCGGACGATACGAGGATTGAATGGGGTTGGTACTAGCAAATTATATTTGCCTCTTATTCATTGACTACTAGTACAAAAGATGATTCGAAGCAAAAGGGTGTAAACGAAGCTTTGACAGCTGATAGAGATGAACGGAAGAAAAAAACATGTTGCGCCAACCCCAAATAAATTGGGATAGGGGCAGGCAGATGATGATTCATTTACTACTAGTAGTCATCATCATTGGCCTTAATCCATCTTTTGCAGACGATTTTAAAATGTCGTAGTGGTTTACAGGTTTTTTCATGGCTGTATAATCCATTTCTTGAGTGGCAAATTATGTCACACACTCTGCAGGGTTATTGTCTGGTACTAGTAGTAAGTTTTTGAAAACTCTGGATGGGATGAACCGGTGTCCCTCGGAAAAAGAAGAAGTCATTGACAGCCACAAATGCCCACAACAGTTCAGGTTTGGACACCGACCTCCATACTCTACATGGACAATGCACCCGGCATTGGCAAGTGCAGTGCAATATGTTGGAATCAATCACAAGAATGCTGAAGGAATTTATTCCTTGGTTGCCTTATAAAAGACAAATGTGCTGATGCTATTTCAAACAGACACCACACGCACAGTTATTATGAGCTTATTCTGCGTTTCCTCGTTTTACTTAGAAAGGAAGTGTTAGTTTCTATTACGCTTATTGAGCTAAATTTACTTGTTTATCGTTTAAAATTATCAAGTACCGACCTTTCGTAAAGAACTCGTCGGACAAAACATACCGCGTCTGCAGTAAAAATGTGAATGTCACTGTTCCTCCCTACAGTTTCATTGCCTTAGACTCTGCCCCTAAGTCTCGCATTGGTAGTACAAGTATCAAGAAGTGTGAGTTGCGCTACAATGTCAATTGGATGTTGGTTGCATGTAAGGGTGTGTTTTTTGTGCGTCCGCTGCCAGTGGATATCACGGGTTCAACTCTTGGACGGAGGTCAACTGAAATTATCTTACGTTGAGGGCACGTCTGTGCCCGATATTATCTAACTAGCGGCATGTTTTCCCGCGGGAATAAGACATTTTAATACAGCCTATGTTCATCAGGGATAAAGTATGATTCTTATTGAAAAGATTTTTTGATATCGGTCCAGTAGTTTCGGAGCCTATTCAAAAAAAACAATCAAATCTTTCCTCTTCATAATATTAGTGTAGACTACCAGTGAAATTCGATATTCATTGCGTAGTCGGAGAGCTATTTTGATACCAGGAATATTAACCAGCTACGCAATGTAGGTACTAAGAATTTCACCTGTAGACTGGTAGCTTGTAACATAGGGCTGGTCTGGAAACTTCTGTACATTTTAAAGCAATTTTGATTCCCTACAAACCTGATGTATAACTAAATTTTTCCTACTTTCTATCTTTTTCTCACTCATCATTTTTTCTACTTGGAAAACACATAAACAACCACAACAGTCCACTGCTGGACATCGGACTCCCCCCTATCAGGGGGTATTGGACCCCAGGCTTGGCAAGCGGATTGGCGCAGTGCAAAATGTTGCATTCACAGGGAACGCTGCTGCCCATTCCCTTAGTCGCTTTATCCCTTAGCCTCATCTTATGTCACCCACGGGTAGAATTGGGTTGATGCTATTCTAAGCCGGCATCGCACGGCAATTGTTTATAGGGTGTTCTGTAAATAAATTTTTGAATGCCGTGTGATTCTTTCCCGCGGGTGTCGTAAGTGGCGACTAAAGGAGGGTTTCATGGGTATTGCAATAATAGGCGATGGGCTGACAACCTGCCATTATGGTGATACAAAATTTGCTAAATGACCCTCAAATGTTTGTTAGACGTGGCGTCAATCCCGCTCTGCCTACCCCGCATGATAGTCGTCACTTAACATCAGGTGAGATAGCAGACAAATGCTTACCTATTCTTTACAAAAAAATAATAATGAATGTATGTAAGCATTCTAGACCAGACTTCACTCCCACTTAAATCTAATTAACTAAAAATACATATTTTCATAACCTACAATGTTAACCGCCGATGTAAAAAGGTACGTTTTTGATAGAGTATAGTTTATCTTACATCTGGGAAAGACGCTGGAAAAATATCGCGAGCGGAGAAAAATATTCGTAAATGAAAAAACAGCATCCGACGTCCCTGAGGATAGGGTTGCCAAGAACAGGTATTTTAAAGCGCCTACTTTTTGTCACTTTTAGTAACGTTGGTGCTACAAAAAGTGTTGGTGCTTTTGAACGTTTCTTGAAAACTCTGTGACCTTTTTGCAAAGATTGATATCTCGAATAAGTATTTAATATTGAATGACCTCTCCCAAAAGTGCAGCTTTTTATAAACAGTTTTTTGATTTCCAATTTTAATCCATTTGGCGTCGTCCATGCTTCTTATAACTTTACTGTAGTTCCGTTCCAGGAACAATGCAAAAAGGAATCCGTTCTGTTTTAAAATTCTAATTTTTATCTTGTTAAATAGGTTGAAAAGCAATAAGGCTTTTTGCCACGTTCTCTTTATGCACCAGCTCATACTTCCGCGGAAGAACCAACCGTCATACTCTTCTCGCAGCAATACGAGTGAGCGAGATAGCAATACCTTCTACTCGCGATCGTGCTGCCGTTCCTCTGACTCGCGCACGAAAAGCCGACACTAGCGGGAACACGGGAAGTGACAGCGGCATGACGACGAGTAGCAGCGCGAGTAACCTGTATACCTACATGCTCGCGCTGCCCACTTCCCTTACTATTTACCTGCCCATCCATATAGACATATTGTGAACGTGCTATTATGTTTCGTGTGATTGTCAACCCTACGTTCTGCAAACGTTGCCGTCTAAACTAAACACAGCGGCCTCAGAAACAAGAGTTGCCAGTGTACTATCATAAGCACCTCGAGGGACCTGCAAGGGATCAACTTATTTTCTATACAATTATCTGTAACCGTACTAATATTATAAATCTGAGAGTTTGTGTGTGTGTGTATGTTCATTGCCTCTTTACGCTCAAACGGCTTGACCGATTTGGTAGAAAAAAGGCACCTGGTAGCGACTGGATGGCGAAAACGACAGATCGTGCCCTATGGTGTACCTTGGGGGAGGCTACGTCCAGCAGTGGACTGCAACAGGCTGATGTACGGATGTATTAGAAAAACTGTACTATGGTTAATTTTGTACCAACAGTGATTATATTATTTTCATAAATGAAAATAAGAAATTGATTTGTAGAATTTGACGTTGCTTCAATACAAGTATGAGTATCAGTGGAAATGCGCTTAACTTTAACGGTATTTCTCTAGTTTCTATATCCGAAAAACCGTAAAATCTTGCTAAGATTTGAGCGCAAAATGATTGTCTGTTTCTCTGGCGCAGAGCGAATGAAAGGGACAAACTTTTCTGGTGAAACAGGGCCTTAAGATGCTGAAATGACTCGTGCCTTAAATGGGTAGGTTGAGATGATGTTGATAGTATTTCCGGACTTGCAGTTGTCACACAGGACTTATATTAAACGTTTTAAATACCGGCCACTTGTCTTATTTGCATTTTTCTTCGTTAGACTGGTAGAAAACAATTAATTACATCCCTGGACAATCTAACAAAAATTACTGTGAATTCTGAATAAGTTCTTTTACAAATATACAGTTTGTAAAGGACAGCAATTCGAATACTTATAGGCTGTGTTCAAACCATAAAACTGAACAACATTCCATGAAAAAATATTTCAGGAAACACCAAAAAAATTTAACTTTCCATAGTAATTGCAGTCAGCTTTTTCTTATATTATCGCAGCTGATCTTGATTTTCAAGGTGAAGGTCATTTTTTTGTCGTTTCCTGAAATATGTTCCTGAGGGAAAGTTGTTCAGTTGCATGGTCTGCATGCACCCTATCAATATTCGTAGGGCTGTCCCTTACACCCCGTATATTCGGTTGAGTTTTACTTACAATTTAACCTCTGTTGATGGTAAAATTACCATGGGAAAGGGTCGGAACTCACCTGCGTACCATACTCCATCTAGTTCAGTTTGTGAATCAAAGAATGTATGGGAAAAAATACTTGCACGGAATATCTTTGATGTCATACTATTTACTAGCCGTTGCCTGCGACTTCGTACGCAAGGTGTAGTCACTTGTATTTTAGTAGTTTTACATTTTTTATTTTACAATCATACATAATATCACGCCTTTTTCCATTGCGGGGTAGTCAGAGCGTTACCGGACGTAAAAATACGGTCACTATTGCAACGTTTGACAAATATTTGAGCGCCGTTTCAAGAAAACGTGTATCACTTTTGTGACAGTGTCAGCCTAAAATTTAAATACATTATAAAAATAAAATTGTTATTTCATTACCGAGGGTGTAGTGAGAGGTAACTTAGGGACTCGAGGGTTTTATTTTAGAACTATTTTTTATCAAGTCCACCAATGTTTGCATACTCGATAGAGGATTATTTGCTTGAAATGTATCATAATAACCTTCCTTAAGATTAACAATACCATATCAATGATACCCCACTTAATAAAAGAGACGATAAAATGCATTGAAATTTTTGTATAATTTCCGCTGAACCAGTCACTGACACATGCAGTGCTTGGCACGACAAATTATCTCCATTACTCTTTATTCGTCACATAACTGTTTTTTGAATACATCCATTTCAGTGCTTAAAATTTGTACTGCATACATTACTGCCATTTTCTGCTTTTACAGTGAATGAATTATTTATCTATCTATCTATATAACCCCAAAAATATCCAAGTTGTAGCATACCACGCCACCACGACCCAATTTAACTGCACCTTCTATTCTCCTGTCACTAGGTACGAATAAATCGTGTCGAAAACAAATAAATGGTCGACAGAGAATGTCTGAAGCCTGATTCTTGACCTTACTAACATTGACCAGTGTCAAACTAAACATGAGGGGTGTTCTTATTTGGACATTGAGGAAAACATGGAAACCAAGATCCATGTTGAAAGCAGAAATTCCCGGCGTAAACCGCAAGCATTTGTCAGACGAAAATTACGAATTCCGATCTTATTCATCGTTTACAGATGCGTCTGTAAAACGACTTGATATGTATGAGATATGACAACCTAGACGTACAATCTTTGATGTCATATTTATAAAGTTCGTAATTCTACGACTAAACTTTCCACAGGCAAGCTTGGACAAGAGAATGGTTATTAGAAGGCAATACAAATCTTGACAACCGATAGAAAAAGTGATAAATTTACAGAATACTGTGTGTGATTTGCTCATTTGAAGGATCAACATAAGTACATTAGTTCTCCGTAATAACAACCAATTTATGTGAAAATAGGTATGACATTGAAAAAATGTTAGCGCTCGCCGGGAAAATTATATAGCACTGTGAGGTTGAATTAAGACTAAAGAACAACCAAAATAGTTTGATTCTTGAAAACTTGCAAAATTTACAAGCGCGGGCAGGATTGACTTTCGTCATTACTAGTGACGACGCCTCTTCCATCTGGGTTACCGTAGCTCGTTCCTTGCCAGCCAATTTTGCTTGTGTATTTAATGCCAGTGACGCGTGGCACGGCTCCATCTACCGGGTCAGTTTTGCAACTAATACCCATTTTCAAAAATTGTATGGTTAACACGGGAAATGTTTTAAAATTTGGTATTCAATTCCTCAAATGGATATCAGGTGGCTCGGCACCTCTAATAGCCCTATACCGCTTGCTTCTCATGTTTAAAAAAATATTAAAGTCGTTTATTTCTGGCTCACCGTTTCTTGACCATCGGCCAATCCCATTTTATTATTTCGTGTCATTTAAGGTATATACTAACATACTTTATTTTCCTGGAAAAAAACGTCTCAAACTGGGTAATTACACTGTAAGCTGTAAACTGCCACATAGACAATACTGGTATATTTTATAAAATTCATTTAATCAAAGACACTTAAAGTTAATACAATAAACTACCATACATTGCATCGAAATATTACGCACACGTAAAAAAATTGCACAGTTTTCATTTTTTTTTTAGTTTATTCAGGAGGTACATTATCTTATAACTAAATTCCCGCCAAACTGGTAAACATTTGCTTTTTTTTTACTTGCACAAAAGAAAGAAGACTAGTGCAATTCACACACATGTAGACTCCACTCACTTCACATAATAATCTCCTTGCGACAAATAGAAGACCAAAAAGTCGTCCCCGCCAACGGTACCCACACTTGTTTTGCTATAAATAGTTGTACACAACTTTCGATCTCAGCAACATTCTTGCTGATCTAAAAAAAGAAAAAAGTTGTAAACAAAATTTATCGATGCCATCTCATTTAACTATGTAAGTAACTTATTTGATATTTCGCATTAGGAAATATTGTTTTCGTTAATTTTATTACATCATTATGTTGCCGTGTGATGCCGGCTTAGAGATAGAATAGCATCACCCTATTTCTTTCCCTTGAGAGTCGTAAGAGGCGACTTAGGGTCTCGAGGGTGTGTAGGGCTGACAATCTGTCACTATGGCGATACACAATTTTCCGAATGACCCTCAAATATTTGTCAGACGTGGCGTAAATGTCCGTTTTTTGCGGCCGTTTACGCTCTGCCTAGCCCGCAAGAGATTATAGGCGTGATTTGGTATGTATGTAAATTATTTGACAATTCGCATTAGGAAATATCGTTTTTGTTAATTTTATTACAACATTATGTTAATAGATCATTAAGAAGCTATTTCTTTTGTGTCGACAAAAAAAATACGACCTGTATCAGTTTAACCCTTTCTTTGAAACCGGATAGTTTTTTATTTTTCGAATCGATCCTTTTTTTACTTTTTTCTTGGCCATTAGGTTTTTTTTGTCGTTCGGCTATCTTCGTTTTTTGTGGGGATCCCAAATTAATATTATTCGTTTTTTCGTTTTAGTAGGACGATGGTATCGTAACCCGTTTTGGTATGGTGGTGGGAAAGGTTTAATGAAAGTGGTTTTTTGGGTCTACTGATGGTTTTTTGGTACTTTCGATTTCGTTAGCATGATCTGTTTTGTGGATAAAGGATTAATGGTTTTATAGCGAAGGTTTCGTTTGCCTTTGTTTAAGGACGTCATAGTTTCAAATGTTTTTTATTTAACCTAAGCTCATTGATAGCTGCGAACTTTTTAGTATTGCTTTTGTTTGACTAAGTTAAGTATTTTAGAAGCATAAGTAATTTTTTTTAGTAAATTCAACATACCCCTACCAAATTTCTGGTTCAGACACATTTTCTATGGGAAGTTAATTTCAGTTTCGCCTTTTGCTTTGGAAGGTATTAAAGTCCAATTTAATCGGCTGGTACACCGTTTTATATTTTCAAAATTGTATGTCCCGTTTTCCTTACTAAATTAAATTGTAATTCTGTTCAAAGACATAATAAAAACACGTCAACTTCTGAATAATTACATAATCAAGAAAGCTTATCTTTTTTACATTCATTACCTACATACAGACAACCTGACAATTTAGAAACAGTTTTAATAGCGATCTTTAATTCCCACTTAGTATTCCTGAAAATAAAAAAGAACCTGAGACATCTGTCCGGGATCCTGATTGTCACTAATTAACAGGACGGACAGACAGACGAGTCCGGAGGTATGTAGCTTGTCTAGGCAAGTTTTTGTGTTCAACTTTACTGTGAGCTGCATTTTGAGACGGTTTTACGGCATACATACATATTTCACGCCTTGCGGGGTAGGCAGAGCATAAACCACCGTAAAAACGAACATTTACGCCACGTCTGACGAACATTTGAGGGTTATTCAGAAAAATGTGTATCGCATTAGTAATAGGTTGTCAGCCTATCGCTTAAAATTGCGATACACTTATGCTGCCTCTTACGACACCCGCGGGAAATAAATGGGGTGATGCTATTCTAAGCCGACATCACACAGCATCACAGCACGGTTTTTAATCAGCATGATTAAAAATTGTTATAAAAATAGAAGAAAATGGTGTTATACATTCTTCTTTGTTTATGTATCCTACATTGAATAAAAAATATTGATTTTGATTTGGGCTACCCATTTTTGTACTGCAATGTGCTTACCAGACTGGAAACAAATTCATATAGTGCTAGTATCAACTTTGTAAGTGCACTAACGGGATTCGAACCCGGAACCTTTGCGCCACATCGGCCGTCATGATGTTATTTGAGC
The DNA here is from genome assembly GCA_027580185.1 of Tuta absoluta. Classification (NCBI taxonomy): domain Eukaryota; kingdom Metazoa; phylum Arthropoda; class Insecta; order Lepidoptera; family Gelechiidae; genus Tuta; species Tuta absoluta. The sequence continues at coordinate 3,720,230 of JAQAHW010000023.1, read as the reverse complement.
AAAATGAAGACAGTGGCTGGTAGCGACGGGAGACCAAGTTTTGTTCGCTTGTTGGTTGATTGTTTTATTGTGATAAGTAATAGTTGTGCAAACTCAAGAAAATATTAGACCATGCTTAATGACCTACCCTGGTTTGGAGTGGAGGAAAGCCTGCCCTTCAATGAGCTGCTACCTAAGGCTTATGTGATGTAATGTCATCCTCCAAATGATCATATAAAATCTTTCTACGGAGTGTAGAGGACGATGTACCGAAAACTTTGTAGGCATGATCGGATCATGAAACTTTACAACATTTTCTATTGAGGCTATGTTGGCAAAAGAAACAAGAATCGACCTCCCATACAAAATTTCCGTTTAGCTGGTTGACTTTCTATGGAATTCAGAAAAAAAACGTTTGCCAACATAGGTCTCAAAGTATAAGATAATGCAGTTTTCAGTTCACCTTCCTTTATACCCTGTATAAGCCGTGTGGTGCCGGTTTAGAATAGCATCACCCCAATTCCACCCGTGGGTGCCGTAAAAAGGTACTAAGAGATAATAATTATCCAGGGAACCTTGCACAGCGCTCACCAACCCGCCTACCAAGTGTCGTGAGTATGGCAATACCTATAGTGGCAGGCCCATGTCCAGCAGTGGACTGTTGTGGCTGTTAATGTATATATATGTTATGTAGACTCTATCTATGTGATATTATTATCTCTGGAGAAAAAAGGAACTAAATTGTCTTCTGTCGCTTTTTCCACGAAGCCAAAGAGACAAGGCTGCCACCTGGCTGGCTGAAATCTCCCATCTCCCCATTGTGGTCCTAAACCCAAAACTGCATATGGCGGTTCTCACACGCGCCACTTGGTATTCCGGTATTCTTCTTTTCATGTGGGACACCGAATTGATGAATGACCGAATGAACCTGGTATCAGCGTTTTTCACCGCCTGTACTAGCAAGCCTCTGACATGGTTAAGTAACGACCACCGTCTAAGAAATCATAGACACCAACCGGGACCGACGGCTTAACGTGCCCTCCAAAGTACGGCACCATGTTTCTTACGGACAATCAGGTAGTTCAGCCTGCAATGTCCTAACCAGACTGGAAACTAATTCCCAAAGTGACTCGTATCCATTTTGTGAGTGCCCCACCGGTAATCGTACCTGGAACCTTTTCGACGCAGGCAGTAGCACTACCACTGCACTACATCGGCCGCCTATGATTTTTTTAACCATAGGTGAGCTTAAGAAATCCCGTACAAGAACCGGATATCATGTCATACGTCACCGCAAAAAATTGCGGCTGTCACAGGTTATCACGAATCGCAATATCGTCTGGTGCGTGTGTGAATAACCTAACCTCCAAAATCGTTTTTTCAATACGGAACGGTGTTATCCGGCGATCTTGCGAAACGCCAGACAAAACGCATAAATCCTTATTTAAATATACCCTTTTGCCCGCCGAACTGACACGGTCCTAAATTTAGTCTCTAAAACTAACAAAAACACACCTAATTGTGTATTTCTTTAGGTCTAGATTAGTCTTTGTAAAGTCTTAACCCTAGAATCGACTGAAGATCGTAAGATTTTCATTCTACATTGAAAAATCATCCTTCTAGTTATACATCTTCGGTTGAATTTATGTTTTGTATTGATGGAAGGGTTTTTTATAGCCATAAATAAAGGAATATCGAAGCTGGTTGTGTCAACAACGCGTTGCATTCTTGTGCAGTGTTGCATGTGTGTGTGCGTGTGTGTGGGTGTCCACAAATACTCATTGGTTAAGGAACCGGCGTCAGTGGAGTAGACTTTGCTGCTACAAAAAATAAGTCGATGGTAAGTCTCAACAGGTTATTAAGTTGAAAACTTCCTGCGTTAGTTATACAATTTTAGAAAACTTGCAAAATTTTCTACCGCGGGCAGAATTTGTACCTGCGACTTTCGCTATTACTAGTAGCAAATCCTGCCCGCGGTAGACAATTTTGCAAGTTTCTCAAAAGGTTCATAAATATTATATTGTAACTGAGTTTTAATAAATTAAATTCATGGCTAGAAAAAAATATTTAAACAATTTAATAACTAGGTAGGTAGTCTATTTGCACTCTATAAAGAAAAATCTCAGTGACCAATAGTATATAACTTAGTTTTTAATGTATCAAAGTGTGCTCTACATTTCGTATGTTGCCATTGGCAAAGACTATTTACTGTTACTACTCGCTCCATTAGACTGTCAATGAAATTCTCTTTTTAGTTTTTTCTTAAAAGTTAGTAAAGATTTTATAACTAGACTTTTTTCTGCCTGTCAAAAACCAGCAATATCTACGCGGCGCGTAGTAACCCGCTACGAAAGCTCTACGCATTCCTCTATTCCAGCCTACGTGACCTTGAGCCGAGTTGACCTGATCCCGCGAATCAGCCACAAGCGTGGGGAGCGGGGGTTGGTCCACAGACGGGGTGGGGGGGGAACTGCAAGTTTGTAAAACCCAAGTGCAAGGGCTCTAGTACAATGTACCGAGGAATGTTCGGTTTATGAGTACTAGTTTGAAAGGAAGGATGTAGGTTAGTGGAAATAGCAACACTGCTACACATTATACCTAAAGTACCGCCGTTCCGATATGTCGCATTTGACAGCTGTCAGATTTGTGATAATACTATGGTTTCCTTTGCTGACATCTCTTTTAGTATGGAGATGACAGCTGTCAAATGTGACTTATTGGACCGGCGGCACTTTACCTATTCCTACTTTGCGCAGGACTTGTGAGGTATGACAGTAAAAATTGTAAAATAAAACCCATATTTCTATAGGAAAAACTTGATAGAGTGTTGGAAACCATTCACATTAATCCAAAACTGACTTGAGGAAGTTACGCGGCGAAACTCGACTTCTATAAATGTGACATGATGCCTAAAAATTATGGCACTTGCATTGCATGTAATTAATATAAGATTTCCAACTATGTCAGTATTTTACTAGAATATTATATGAATTCATCAATATCCTTACTTGGAAAAGGAATGTTACGCTACTTAATTAAAAATCAAAAACGAAATGATGACCTGATTACCAAATTTTAAAACAAAATGATGACCATTCAGAAGTTTGTCAAAAAGATCACATCAAATAAATCAAATACGCAAGGAAACCCATCTAACAAAAAGTAAAATCTCAATTTCACACTAAAGTTTTACTTTCCTCTCTTTGTTCATCATAAAAACATGTAACAAACAAAACTTATATTGATACATAACCATAAATAAACCTTCCAGCTTCGTGGTCCAGCGAGCCCTTCAAATTTAACCGGTTCCCGGCGACTATCTCTTTCACACTTAAGCAAATATCTCGATACCGTCTCACGCTACCCTTTGGTCATTTTTTCATCTCACTCTCACCAGTGCTTTGACTACCACTTTCCCTTTTCAAAGGACGAAGACACTCAGTAGCTCTGTCTCTTTCGCACTTGTGATTAAAGTTATGTCTGTCCTTGTCGGCAGGAGTCTGGATTTGGCCTTGAGACAGAGATGCAGAGTCTGGTCAGAGTTATTTTTACTTTTTACTTGGAATCAGCCTTGGGGTGGATCAAGAATCTCGTGGTTGAAGGACTAAGCATCATTGGTCACTGGTCAGTAGGTTATGGTGGTGAATTTGTCTTCAGTCATAAAGGATTTTATAAGTTGTGGGAAACGCTTGCGCTTGCGCAGGTTAACGTTAACATAAGCTCTAGAGTCGCACAATTGACAACGGACTCAATGGGAAATTTTCTAGGGATTCTCGAGTGTCATGTAGAGGGCGCTCAGCTTAATTGAATTAACGTTTCTTTACACAAAAACTGTACCACTTCATAAATTATTCTTTATTTTGTGTTTATTGAATCGTTCTACACGTATTATTGGTTATTTGTTTATTTACACGAATGACACTCAATATAATAGCAAGGCGATAAGTTTATTTTTTATTAAATCAAACAAATATAATTAATTTGTAACGAACACAACGTGAAACGGAACCTGTGACAAAACTATGGCTGACGCCAGCCATATTGAAACGTCAAAATTTCAGTTTAGCACAGCGCCCTCTGGTTTGACATTCAGAACTATCAAGAGAACTGTCAATAGAAAAACTCCCATTGAATGTCTGTTTTTTTTAAACAGAAGCACTAAATTAATTATGATAATGGAGTTTAGGCATGCATAATATCGCTGAACGAGAATGGCTAAAAATCAGCTTTAAAAGGCAATACGTTAATTTTAAGGCTGGGTATATAAATTCATTTATGGTGACGTTTATTTTGGCTCTCACTAGTCTACCATAACCAAAACGGCAGATAAATGGTTACACCATATTAGAAAGGTCATCTTTTATCAAGCAAGTGCGATGTTGGCATCCACTCCAAGTACAGTACGGTCACCCCAATAAGCCATATTTGATAGCCGTCAGATTCATGCTACTGCAATTGCAAAGGGTCCATTATCTTTTGTTGACTTCTCTTTTATTATGGCGATATAGCTGTGAAATATGGCTTGTTGGGATGGTCTTACTTTAGTAGGTTTTGTATTAAAAGTTCACTCCTGTAGATATTTTGTTGGTCCACACGCCGATGACTAAATGCGTTAAGAACCCAGTGGCGAGTCCTCAGCCAGTTTATCGTATTATGTACTCGTATATTTTTATGTATTTATTTGTAGATGCGTTTGTAGATTTGAGAATTTTATTCTCTAGGAAGAGTCCTGGAGCCCTGCCGTGTGGTGCCTTAGAATAGCATCACCCCAATTATAAATCACGCGAATTAGTAAAAAGCGACCAAGAAATAAATTTACCCAGGGAATGGCCAGCAGGATTCCCTGTGAATGCAACATTTTACAATGCGCTTATCAAGCTTGATATCGCATAATCCGCGTGGTGAGTATGGCAATAGCCCCCGATAGGGGAAGGCCCATGTCCAGCAGTGGACTGTTGTGTCTGTTAATGTAATTGTAATGTATTCTCTAGGGTAATAGTTTATTTGTAGACTTTAGGGAATTAAATCATTTTTTAAGTAACATTGAAGTTTCGCCACAGTTACAAAGGATAATTTGAATAAAATATATTTTAAATGTACCAACTATTTGTATTCACTTTCTTGTTCTCATTTAAGAAAATATCTATTATTTTTTCATATCATAAAAGTAGTCATGTTTGATGTCATAAAAATAATGAGTAGGTATTGCAGATACTAAAATAAATTCATGCACAAATCTATATGAATATATTTTAGATCAGTCACAATTTTCAAAGCTAAATTATTCTTAACATTTAAAATCAGCAATAATGACGATAATCAACGAAACTGTTAAAATTTTGTGTCGATTGTTGTCGAATAATACGCTAACACAACTACCTACCATTAAACCAACTATAGATAGCCTCTGATTTTATGCTGATTTTATCCAAAAAGTTTTTGAAAGAGCTTCTTTACAAAGTAAATATAGATCACCAAAAGATCTATGTAAAATTACACTTACCTACACTACTTATAAATTTAATTTTACATTTATCAATACGTCTTTATTAGAAATGTTCCTGAAAGCTAACAAATTATTCAAAAAGTAGCTTTTTTGAATAAGGACACTTATACCTATATATCAAAACATTCACATACCTACACAGAATATCTTAAATGTCAGACCACACTACTGCAGGTTTCTATACCTAGACTGGTTTTTCGACCGAACACACCAATGTTAATTAAAAATAATTCAATAAACACTTACTGCAACAATTTAAGTAGGTACTATTATAAGCAGTGTATAAAATAAAAAACCAGTCATATAACTTTGTACATACAAAGTATGTTTGTTATTTTTCATTGGTGAAAAATAATATGCGATGCCAAAATGGCGTTAAAGTTAAAGGAAAATAAATAAATGTTTACTCAAATCTGCTAAAAAGTAGTACGTATATTTAATTTAAAAAGTATCACAATACAACTAGATATGTTTAGATTAATTGCAAGAAAGTTATAAATATTTGCAATTAAAAGTATACCAGAAATTATCCGATAACTTTAAGCACAAAATGGATACGACTTTTCAAAGTTAATCGTTGCTATGAAATTTTTGGTTTAAGTTATTTTTATCTTGTCGCTATCATAACATAAATAATGAATGGGGTTGAAAGAGTGACATTTTCATTTCGAATTATAAATTACCTATTATTCAATTCACCAACATGAACATTTCAAAATTAAGCGAAGGTCGAAAGTTGTACATTTCAAAAATCCGCATTGCTTTTCTGTAAATCTCTTACCGTGCTATTACAAAGAAGTTAGAAGCACATTTCGACGCTGTTTATATATTTTACATACATACACATACACATATCACGCCTATTATCCCATGCGGGGTAGGCAGAGCGTAAACGGCCGCAAAACGGATATTGACATTCGAAAAATTGTGTTTCGCCATAGTGACAGGTTGCCAGCCCATCGCCTACAATTGCAATGCACACCCTCAAGTCCCTTAGTCGCCTCTTACGACTCCCACGGGAAACAAATGGAGTGATGCTATTCTAAACCGGCATCACACGGCATATATTTATTATAAACATATATTTAGTTTTATATTAAATAGGCCCGCATTCGTCTGCTATCTCACCTTATATGTTTTTGCCATACGATTTGACGTTGTCAAACTACCTAAACACTGTTTAACTATTTTTATACTAACATCCTTCGAATTTGCAAAAACATCTCGCAGTAAGTACCACTACAAAACTGACCTCGGTCAATCTGACAATTTGTAAAACGTTTAATGAGCAGACCCATCCCTAAACAAGCAACACGAGTGCAAAACTGGCCCAATTTCATGTTATAATGAAGCAATCAGATCACTGGACTGCATTACGTCGCAGTAAAAAACACAAGCTGCATACCTTACGGCGAGCAGAGGACCGTACGGCCACACGTAATTGTTTAAAAAGACAAAAAGTTATGAGGTCCCAGTCGCAGGGCTACCAAGAGAAAAATGTGAGATCAAAACATTAGTTATCATCATTTATTCATTCATTAAACAGTACATAAGTGTGTGTGAATTATAATTATTAAAAATAAAAATGATTACAGTATCGAATTCACTATACAATAATAAAAAACTAAAAAATCAATCTAAACATAAAATAACAGCGTTTAACAAGACTGAAGACGAGACGCGGAAAACAACAGCCTTCAGTCAAGTAACGATAAATATATAACTCTTCCTATATATGTAAGGGACAGCCCAGACCATGAAACTGAACAACATTCCCCTAGGAACTAATGCCAGGAAACGATAAAAAAAATACCTTCCATACAAAGCTGCAGTTACTACTTATATTTACTTTTTTACATTTCCTGAAATATTTTTTCATGGGAAGATGTTCAGTTTCATGGTCTGAGTGCATTCGGAGGGCTGTCCTTATACCCTGTATGTATGTATAACTTTTAAAGCACTCGCGATTACTTTCACACATTAGAAACTCAGCTGAAACGTCGGGATCCAGGTAAATTGTTTATATACCTCAAAATTATCGCGATGGATCCGGATAATCAGCTAAAACCTTTCTTATGTTGATGTAGACGTCACCCGACGACACGAGGACAGGAAAATTAGAAAAAAATGTGATAAATTCGACTTAATCAAAATAAGACAAGTACTCCTAAGTAGTTAGTAGTTGGATAAAAACAATTCAAACAGATTCGATACGAAAACGCTTCATTTCGACTTTACCTTTTGGCAAAGATATATTTGTTAAAATTTTCACCGTTTATATTTGAACTTATTCATAAACAATGTCAGAATCACAATACCGAATGTCAGAGGTTCAAACAAATATACCACCCCGGGTTACACCAGCCGCAAGTACTTAATTAATATACATTGAAAATAGGCATGCGAATAGCTGAAGCTGTAGCAGAATTTTACGTAAAATCTTTGACGTCTCAAACAACCTTTACATAAGATAATGCCAGTGTGTTTCGATTTCGACCATTAAATCTTAACATTTCTAAGAAAACCAACCCTAACCGCGTATGAATGAACCGTATACGCACGAAACAAGCGGGAAAACGATAAAAACGACGCTCCATATTCGAGAAATGATTAAAAAAGGAATACGCCAGAATATAAAAGAAAAGAAAACAGCCAGCAGTGGAGCGCGCCGCTTTTAAAAAGAAAACTATTCTACCGGCGCGTGAATGAAAAACGGGGCACCGTAATCTCATGATTATTATTTTTATTTTTCGAGTGTCCGCGCCTTTTATTATTATTTAGTCTTATTATTCTGTGCCGTACGTACATTATGTGGGTCAGGAGTGGGATTTTTTTGGTTTTTCACAAGGTCGCCGCCGAGTCGCGGTTAGTAATTGCAGTGCGATGAACTTCAAGTTGTTTGAGCTATGGTTTGAGTAACGTCTTTTTGGATTATATCGTAACTCAAGATCGAGTAAGATGGCGGGTTATCTGGTTATGTAACACAGCAATGTAAGCTAACTTATTTGGATAGCTATCAGACAAAATATAAGAAAGAAATTTTACTGCAGTATAAGAGTATTAAGTGTATATAGGTCGATTTGTTTAGTTTAATTTGTAACTTTAGTAGTTTCCATGTTTACTTAAAGTTAGAGCTAAGCTCAACTTAAAGAAGTCAGGAGTAAGTTAGAAGAATAAGGTATAATATATGAATTACTTATTCAAATACTTTGCATGCAAAATATTAAATTGGACACGTATTTTTGAAACAAAGGTCACGGATCGTCCAATCGCTACTCGTATCTCACGTTCTACTTCACAAATCCATCCTCACATAGTTACTTTAACCCATTCAAAAATACCCTTGGGATGAACAAATTCGAGTAGTAAAAGGCCCACTCGTTGCAAATTATCGCATGCGAAATTGTTTCAAAAATACCTACCTTCGCCCCCTGCGCCTCCAGAAGAAAAGAAATGTTCTTATTTTAAACTTAAACCTACTTCTTCAATACCCAATCCATAAACCGCAAAGCCTGCACTAGAAAGTGTGAAATGCACCTCTAGACACCAATAGCTGCTCAACCCCGCTCTTTTTATCTTTTTACATCTTTTTACAGCCGCCATCTTTCTTTTTCCTTTCTTTCTGGCCAGCAATTTAACACTTGTCGCGCGCGTGGCTCGGCGGCAACGGATCTTTTTTCTTTTTTTTCTGTGGACTGTGGTCAGTTCCATTATAGATGATAGGTAAGAATTTTGTTATCGTTTTGTGTTTAGACAACTAACTGGTATGAGGTGTAAATACGTGTACCTTTGGATAGCTCCTATAAAATTATATCTGAGTCGCAGGTTCAAACCCTGCCTGCGGAATAAAAATTCAAGTTTTCTGATAATTATATTTTTTTACATTTTAATGCCAATGGCACTCAACTGTCATTCTATTGCCATTGTGATTTTCAATTCTTCAACCTGTCAGTGGAATTCAAAACGACCAAAACCATCTAACTGACTCTCTTTTGAAGCACAACTGGGACGCTTTATTACATACATACATACATAAATCACGCCTATATCCCTTACGGGGTAGGCAGAGCGTCAATGGCCGTAAAACGGATATTAACACCACGTCTGACAAAAGTTGAGGGTCAATAAGATAACTGTGTTTCACTTTAGTGACAGGTTGTGAGCCCAACGTCTAAATCTGCTATACACATCTAGCCCTCGAGTCTCTCAGTCGCCTCTTACGACACCCATGGGTAAGGAATGGGGTGATGCTATTCTAAGCCGGCGTTATTAATTATTTAATCGTATGGCATTACACAGTGAGAGTTGCTAACATAATGACTAAAAACGAATATCTTAATTCTTTTAAAATAGCGGAATACGGCTTCTGACCTCATCAACAGCCCCAACAGTGTATTGCTAGATACCTGTTTCAAAATCACTCTCTACTCTAGGATTGGCAGGCTAGGATTATTTTAGAGTCTTCACAACATAACAAAGGTTTTAGAAAAATAATATCCTGCGATTTTTGTCTGTGTGTATTTTTTTGTGATTTGTATGTTTTAATATGATTATTTACGGAATTGCTTTCAACTATTCATTCATTTCAAAACGGCACATATTCAACAAATCCGTACTAATATTATAAATCTGAGAGTTTGTGTTTGCATGTTTGTTACCTCTTCACGCTCAAACGGCTTGACCGATTTGGAACACGGGTAGAGTTTAACCCGGAATAACACATAGGCCACTTTATACCGCGGGAAAATAACTATTACCACGGGAAAATTAGTGACAGCTATTATTTTTTTATTTTATTAATGATGGGTTTGCTCTTGACTCTAGTCTGGGTCATAGGACAGAGACAGAGTCTAAGATGGAGCGAGCTCACCCAGAAGAAGCCTGTTAAGGCACCTGGCACTCCCACACACTGACGGAACGCAGCAAGCTACTTGGCGCCAGACTTCGGTGGGATGGTGGTCGCGAGCCAGGCGGCCCCTTACGGAGCCTTCCACCGCTTGGTGGGATCGTTCAGCCGGACTTATCCACAGCAAGCCTGTGTTGCCGTTGCCCGGGGTGGACCGCTAGGAGGTAGATCCCATACCACCCCAACACCAGCTGGTGAAACCGCTGGGGGAAATCTAGTAGTCTATATGTTTCCGTTATTGCTTGTTTAGGTATGTTGACTTAATAAACTACTTGCTTCGCTACAATTTCAAAGGTATTCTTTTTATCATTCTCGTCTCTAGGTACACTTTTGTTTTGCCCAAATCAAAAACCATGTTAAAAACTTTTTGCGAAGAAACCAATTTCATTCAAAAGTAGCCGTGAAAAGTGCACCTTGTTTGACCGTTATTGTAAGGTAGATCTTAGCGCAGTCTTTTTGATAAATTACGTTTCCATCGAGTCTTTCGTCGACTCGTTGTCTCACACGGAAAGAAGAAGATAGAGTTTTAAAATTTTATGCGATTTGTAAGCACAAATCGTCTTGAGTATGTATAGAGTTTGGTAAATCGTTGTCGGTGGCGCCATCTAGTTAAGTGTTCTCGTACAACATTCAACGATATACGCTGCCGATGTGGCGCAGTGGTAGTGCGACTGCCTGCGACGCAAAGGTTCCGGGTTCGATTCTCGGTGGGGCACTCACAAAGTTGATGTCCTTCACTTTGTGAATTTGTTCCCAGTATGGTTAGGACATTGTAGGCTGAACCACCTGATTGTCCGAAAAGAAAGATGGTTCCGTGCTTCGGAGGGCACGTTAAGCAGTCGGTCCCGCGATTGCGGTCTATGATAACTTAGACGGCGGTCGTTACATAACCATGTCAGAGGCCTACTACTAGTAGCAGGTGGTTGGAAAACTTTGACACCAGGGTTCATCGGGTCCTTGGACGACTCGGTGTCCCATACGAAAAAGAAATTCAACCATATTATGTATGCACAATATAAAAGTATGCATGCATGTTTTTGTTCTGTGTAGGTCATAGTAGATCTTTAAATAATATATTTTAATGTTTATTTTATTTATGCCTGTCTGCCTGCCGTGTGATGCCGACTTTGAATAACATTACCCCATTTCTTTCCCGTGGGAGTCGTAAGAGGCGACTAAGGGACTCGACGGTGTAAATTGCTATTTTAAGCGATAGACTGACAACCTGTCACTATGGCGATACACAATTTTCCGAATGACCCTCAAAAATTTCTCAGACGTGGCGTAAATGACCGTTTTTTGCGCCCGACGCTCTGCCTAACACACAAGTGATTATAAGCGTGATATGTGTACTTCATTTTATTTATTTTTGATATCAAAAAAATCCCATGGGCACATCAAAATATCAGAAATACCGTTAAAATACAATTTGCCACCAAACTAGGCGAAAAATCGTAATAAATCGATTTAGTAATCGAGTAATGCTTGAGATGATTCAACTATTGTTACCAATATCTTGGGCTGTTGGGCACCATGGTCGTCAAATTGTTGATGAACTGGAACTAAAAATGAAGCTTTCGAAAAAAAAAACCTTTAAATTACCAATATGTAGAGCATGACGTTCTGTATATTGCATACCGTAAAAAATAAAGTAGTATATATATATACATACATACACACATCACGCCTATATCCCTTGCGGGGTAGGCCGAGCGCAAACGGCCGCAAAACGGACATTTACGCCACGTCTGACAAATATTTGAGGGTCATTCGGAAAATTGTGCATCGCCATAGTGGTAGGTTGTCAGCCCATCACCTAAAATTGCAATGCACACCCTCGAGTCCCTAAATCGTCTCTTACGACTCCCAAGGGTAAGAAATGGGGTGATGCTATTCTAAGACGCATCCGTAACCGCACCGTAGCCGTATTTGTATGGGAATAAGATCAGAAATCGAAATTTCCTTTTTTCTGATAGACGCATGCGTTACGATGCGTTAAAAAAACGCAACGACGGACGACAGATGGGAGAACCGAATATATGTCCCTTTTATAACTAGACAAAGGGACTTGAGGGTGTGTATTGCAATTCTAGGCAATGGGCTGACAACCAGTCACTATGGTGATACACAATTTTCCGAATGACCCTCAAATACATGTCAGACGTGGCGTAAATGTCCGTTTTTGCCGCCAATTACGCTCTGCCTACCCTGCAAGGAATATTAGGCGTGATATGTGTATGTATATCTAGATCTACACCTATCTACCTGGTTCTAAGGACTTCTGAGAACGTCTGTAGGTCAAATGCCCAACGTACCAAAGCCACGCTGGTCGTAAATATCATAGGTCGCTGCGACACCAAAAAAATGGGTGTATTCCCGTTGTCCCCGGTGACCGTGTCCCCGTTGATGGTGGGGCACGGTGGGGCAGGATGGGGCAAAGTGGGGCAAGTTGTGGAAGAGAGTGGTGCAAGGTGGGGAAGGTGGGGCAGGATAAGGCAAGGTGGGACAATGAAAAAAATGAAAATGAAAAATAAGTTTATTAGTTTTAAAAAATCCTAACAGACTATTGTTACATCTGCCAAACTTTTAGTAAAGTTTGTCGGCAGTAAGTAGGTGCTCCTATAAAACTAGGTTTTTCATAGTTTACGGTACAATGAAATACGTAAGTACAACCATATAGTAACAAGGTACAAGGTGGGGTAGGTCGTGGCAGAGGGTGGGGCAGTACTTTACCATGCTACACCTTGCTAAACCCTCACCTACCCTTAACACACGGTCACCGGGGAAACGGGAACACACCTAAAAATGCACATTTCGCTATTTATAGATTAGAGGTGACGTAATGAATAGGAACTAGATATGCAACGACTATGGTTTTGGGCACCCAGCCGACTAACGACTAATCGGCTTCAAATCAGCCGACTACAAAACAGCCGACCAATATTTCGGTCACTTTCAGCGGCGTTTGGGAGTTACTGTTGCGCGCGTTTTTGAACCGTTTTTACCAATAAATACATACATACATCAGCCTATTGCAGTCCACTGCTGGACGTACGCCTCCCCCAGGGTACGCCATAGGGCACGATCTCCCGTTTTCGCCATCCAGTCGCTACCAGCAGCCTTTTTTATGTCATCGGTCCATCTGGCGGGACGTCGTCCAACGCTACGCTTGCCGAGGCGTGGCCTTCACTCGAGAACCCGCTTACTCCACCGTCCGTCAGTTATATGACAGATGTGCCCAGCCCTCTGCCACTTCAGTTTGCTACACTTCCAGAGTATGTCCGTTACTTTGGTCTTTTTGCGGATAGTCTCTCCGGGTTTTAGTTGATTCTTATTATCACTAGCGTAACACCATTTTTAAGATAGTAGCAGGGGGGTTTCACTCCACGGTTTAGGTATGTTCCGGCGGTGGGTTCCCTACGGGAACTAATCTCCGCGGGTTGTCACTTGTCGCCAGTGTGCCGCTAGCCGCCGCATTGTTCGCACGCACGTGCTGCTCGCGCGCACACTTACTTGACATTTTTCTGTGTATTAGTACGTTTATTCGTTAAAAAATGTCGTCTCATGGTCATAAGAGTGTCCCACTCGATAAGAAGAATAGTTAGACACAAGCATAATTAATTGTTTTTCTATATAAACAGTAGTCATTAATAATTTAGTTTAGGTTTATAAATATTTACAAATCTTACAATTCCTTCCGTAGATTAAGTGAACAAATAAGATATATAACAAAATTAGTAACAAAAAATCTTCGTGCACGAATAACATGATGACAAGTGACAACCTTTGGAGTTCGCCGGCGGCTCGGTCATAAAACTGCGATGCGCAAGGGAGATTGAGCGTTCGCGGGCGTTCATAAGTTTCAATTTTGTTTGTGAGCGGTTGGGTACACCGAGCGTAGGTATTAATTTATACCTAAACATGTATTTTCTTAGGGAGTGATTCTTCTGTACGTTAGTCCTATTATATATTCTGTGATAGTAGTCACTACGTCACTTATAGATTTACACGTAAACTGCAGAATGTAACAAGCATAATAAAAAAAACACGACTGCTTTCTGAGATAAAGCCTAGCCGATGACACTCGGGATAATGTAAGGATTCTCCTGATACAATTCCCATTCGAATCTGTTCAGTGGTTAGCGAGTTTCAGTCCTTTAAAGAATCGCACATATATACATACATACATGAACTCTGAAAACATTACACTCCTTTTTTGGCTGGATAGTCGTGTAAAAATGTTACCTAAAAATATTCCAACATGTTCAGGCTCACCATTTGAATAAGTAGGCAACTATTTGTAGCAATTTTTATTTTACTTTCAATAGGCAGGTAGCTTATTAGAGCTTTCGCAAAGACGGAATAAATAAATAAGAACTTACTTACAGGCTTTTATTATTTTTAATCTATTTAATTACTATTCAGTCTCCAATCAAATCTAAATAGGTAGGTATATCTTTTCGTATAATTTAATTTGGGTGAACTTTTGTTGGAGTTTTATCATCAACTTGCAACAATATGCTTTCTAAAAACCCAATTTCTTCGGCATTGTCGTATGAAGAGTAGAACGGTTACTTAGCGAGATCTAAAGAAGTTGATACACTTTATTTTATACTAGCGGTCTGCGCGTAAAAACCGCTGCTAACCGTTTTCCCGCGGGAACAAGACATTTCAGTATAGCCTATATAGGTATATTCATCACTGATAATGTACGTTTCTAAGCATTTGATAAGCATTTTGATCTTTTATACACGTTTTGTAGCTCTGATATAGGATACAGATGATGAATGAACTGTATGATATGAGATATCACGAACAATACTTGTCTCTCTTTTAACGTAATGGTTGCCTGGCAGAGTTCGCTAAGAGCGATAAGGCCGCCTTTGCTTACTTTTAGTTTTAAGTTTTCTGTATTGTTTTATTTTCCGTTGTGTATCTTGTAAGCAATAAAGTGTTCATCTATCTATCTTTATGCTTAAGATAAATATGTATGAATAAACAATAGAAAAAGAAAAACCATGAGAAAAACTGTAAAAAAAAGGCGTGGTATTTTTTTTATATCAATCACATACATACATACAAGCACATACACATATCACGCCTATTACCGCAAAAACGAACATTTATTCCAAGTCTGACATATATTTGAGGGTCGTTTGGAAAATTGTATATCACCATAGTGTCAGCTTATCGCCTAAAATTGCAATACACACCCTCGAGTCCCTTAGTCGCCTCTTACGTCTTCCACGGAAAGGAAAAGCGTGATGCTATTCTAAGCCGGCATCACACGGCAATTTATCAAACGTCTCCAATGTAAAACCTTCCTAACTCCTTATCAAAAGCACCCAACCAGCCAAGTACCGTTATTTAATTTCGGAGTCGGTAGCCGATCTGTGCGTGACCAAAGCACATTTTGGCGACTTTTTTGTAGGTAATGACAGTACAAAAAAAACTGATCAATTCAACAGGAAAATACCTCTTACATTGAGAGTTTGACTAGGCTAGACGAATCAACCTACATAGCTATTTTATTTATTTATTTATACTTTATTGCACATCGTACAAAAGGCTATGCGTGAGTAATTTACAATGGAATTTCCTGAGTACTTTATTAAAATTTAACTAAAATACCGCCGTTCCAATAAATCGTATTAGACAGCTGTCAGATTCGAGATATGACTATGGCAGAGAGTCCTTTTTCCTTTGTTGACATCTCTTTTAGTATGGAGATGAAAGATGATAAATACGACTTATTGGAACGGCGATACCATAATAAACTAATTTTATTACCTTGCATTGCATGACTATTTAAGGATACCCCAGATGTTTAACGCTATCTTTTGGCGTAATAAAGCGTAACATTTTGAAATCTGTATAAAAAGACCTTGACCCATCCCGATGAGCAATATTTGACTGCTGTCAGTTCCATTCTTAAAGAGATGTCAGAAAACGGACCTTCTGCCAAAGCATTAGCACGAATCTGACAGCAGTGAAATATGGCTTAATGGGATGGCCGTATCTTAGATACCTAGATACATGAGTAGGTACCTGTGGTAGAAAAGAACGAGTCATTTACAGTAAGACACTTGTCAGTTTGGATGATGCGAATTGACGTCGGCGTTCTAAGGTTTATTAAAGTACCGCCGTTCCAATAAGTCGTATTTGACAGCCGTCAGATTCGTGATAATACTATGGCAGACGGTCCATTTTCCTTTGTTGACGTCTCTTTTAGTATGGAGATGGCAGCTGTCCAATACGACTTACTCTCTTCTCTCTTTTCGTGTGGGACACCAAATCGTCCAACGACCCGATCCTCCCTTCTTTATACTATGACCTGATGAACCCTGGTGTCAGAGGTTATCAACCACCGACTACTACGACTTACTAGAATGGCGGTACTTTAGTTACTATTTCTGCACCCATTGCGATAAAATAGTAGCTAAAGCATTCTTTTTGCGTACTAAACTCATAGCTAAACTGTTTCGGTCGTGTAATTCGGAAGCATAGAGCGCGGCCGAAAGTAATTAAACACATAAAAACTGCACCGGATTGCACCAGTCGCCATGACAACAGCCGCTGTTTTGCCGATCGTACCGCTTCGCTTTGCTTTCTTTTGCTTATTTTGCACGACATGCATTTATATCGCGATCTACCCCTCTCTAAATCTATGGCTTCACAAGCATAATATTATAAAATTTAAAAACATTACTGCTTTCTTAGCCTTTGACACTCGGGTTAATGTGGTAATGTGGAATGGTAAGGATTCCCCCGATACAATTCCCATTCGAATCTGTTCAGTGGTTAACGAGTTTCAGTCCTTTAAAGAATTGTACATATATGTATACATACGTATACGTGAACTCCCAAAAACATTACACTCCTTTTTTGGTTGGGCAGTCGTGTAAAAAGTATGAGGGCCGCTTCGTGAGAAAAAAGGTAGTTTTGGATGCGAATACGATAAACACCTTATTTTTATGTACAATGATTTTTCACTAGCGGCCTGCCCAGCGGTTTCACCCGCTCCTATAACCGTTTTCCCGCGGGAATAAGACATTTTAATATAGCCTATGTTCATCAGGGATAATGTAAGATTCTAATGGTGAAGGAATTTTTTGAATCGGTCCAATAGTTTCGGAGCCAATTCAAACAAACAATCAAATCTTTCCTCTTTATAATATTATATAGTGTAGATTAGATTAACTAGATTCTGGTCGCAGGAAAACACGATTAAAGAAAGTTTGCTCGATAGATTTCTTTTTCAAAGTTTGATCTATTTTTATTATATAAGTATTATCATTACCACTTATTGACGTCATGATCCATCAATGTAAAATTCATAAATTTGTATAACACATTTTTTTATAACAATTTTGTAATGTCCTCATAGAAAAACGGCTCGGCGAGGATAAAAATAAATAAATAAAGGCACTGCCCTGGGGCTGGCCAGGTTAAACACACGGCATGTAACTTTACGCCGCGCCACCACCATCTGAAAACGACATTTGCTTCAAAGTGAAGTCAAGATTTTTAAAGCGTGTTATTTGCATGCGTAGGTTAGGTACTTACCTCTATAATTAACCGGACCCCCTGAACAGAAAAATCTTCCAAAAACCCTGCCCAGATCGCCATGATAAACAATTTACGGATTTAAAAACTTTAAAGATTTATTTTACCAATAAAAGTGTATTTTGAAAACAAGTATAATTTCATAATCAGCAGCAGAATACTGAACGGGCTTGAATAATTTCAAAATTGCCGCCGTCTAGCTTCGTATAGAACAGTCATGTCAGCTGATTGTAATAAGAGCAAAGAGTAAAAGAGATAGCACAATACGTACTAATAAATTATCTATCTCTAATCTAATTGAAGTTAGCTTCGTATAGAACAGTCATGTCAGCTGATTGTAATAAGAGCAAAGAGTAAAAGAGATAGCACAATACGTACTAATAAATTATCTATCTCTTTTTTACTAATAAATGTATACTATTGCAGTAACATGAAAAACGGTCTTTAAGGAACGATAGTGAAGCTAGCTACAAGAATTCCATTCGCGAACAGTGTTTCGCAATATTATTTTTCAAAATATTCCTGTATTTTTCAAAATAATCATGTTGTCCAGCCTCAGGACTGGAGTTCAGGGCCTGGTACGTGTCTCAGCAACTTCAATCTTCACTAAAACCTCTCATTTGTGTAAACAAACGCGTTATATAATATCGATTTGACAGTTCGTAGTTTCGGCCACAGTGATAAAGTGAGAAAATATTTGTTTTTCAGTGGCGTGCGTCGTCCAGGGCCTTGCAGACGAGCTCAGTGCTTCAGCATGACAGTCTCTTCGTGCACCGGGATACGCCAGAGGACAATCCCAGCATTCCTTTTGAATTTACGCCGGACAACAAGAAGGTCGGTTCTAACCTTCAATTGTTTTGATAATTCTTCTTTGACACTGTTAGAAGTCAGGCTTAGAGCGTATTTCAATGGTCTTCCTATAAATTTGATCCAAAACCTACTCTTATGTAAAGTTAATTGATTCCTTCTTTTTTTTTGTGATGCAGTTGTGGAGCTGTCAATGTTGTATCCTATTTTTGTTAGAATAGCTCTCTTCTGTTGAACTGAGAAGAATTTTCTAATGAGTATATGCATTATACTTTCTGTACGATAGTAATTATAAGATAATATAGATCATCTATACACAAATTCATAATGTATGTCTCCTCTCCCCTCTAGGCCCCTGTGGAGTATGGTTGTGTCTTTGAGTTATATCGCTGTCCAATTTGGACTTAGTTCATTTAAACTAAATACTGTGCCAAAAATCCATGCATTCAAATAGGAGGGCAGAAGTTGTGAAGATATAAGAGGTTGGACTATAACATTGAAATTCCTGCTACAACATATTATTCTCGTTTCCAGCGTATCGACGCCATTATGGCGATATACCCCGAGGGCCACAAGCGCGGTGCCATGATTCCGCTACTAGACTTGGCTCAGCGTCAGAATGGTGGCTGGCTACCAATCTCTGCCATGCACAAGGTTGCGGAGATTATCAACGTACCCCGCATGAGGGTATATGAGGTTGCTACTTTCTACACTATGTTCATTAGGTGAGTCTTATCCTTACTTAGAATAGTCTTACTTAAAAGAAAACATTTGTTTGATTAACCGGGTCTATTGCAATAGTTTTGAGGATAAATGATTTACCTGGATCCCAAAGTTTCAGCTGTGGTGGCAGGTAGACTGAATTCAAAGAAAATTTTCTATAAGTGGCTGTATTAATCTGCTTAATAAAAATAAAATAAAAATAAAAAAGCCTTTTATTTCGTTCCCACAAGTCCAATTAATTAATTAATGTCAAATTACAAATTTCCATTATTATTATTTTCATACTAATGTTAAAATTACAATATCTAATTAAATCAAATTATTATTCTTATTAATGTCGTGCACTTAGCAAGCTTCAATGCCCTTTGGGAACCCCCATCCGGGTAAAGGCCTCCTCCAGCTGATTCCACTTCTCCCTGTCTATTGCCAGTCTTGTCCAGTGTGCGCCGGCAGTGGCGCGGATGTCATCAGCCCAGCGTTTGAGCGGACGGCCCGGGCGGCGTTTGCCTTGCACTGGCCCTGTCCACTCTGTTACTTTCTTCGTCCATCTTCCATCTTTGTATCGAGTCAGGTGTCCAGCCCATTTCCATTTTAGACGTCTTACGTGCACAATAGCATCTTTCACTTTAGTTTTTTGTCTTATTATTTCATTTCTCTTTTTGTCTTATAGTTTCAATCTAAGTAAGCTTCTTTCCATTGCTCTTTGGCACACAGATATTTTGATTGCATTTTTTTCTGTTCGAGACCAGGTCTGGCATGCATATGTGAGAGTTGGAAGGATGCAGGTGTCCATTAGTCTTCCTGTAACTCTGGCTGTGATTTTTGATTTGAAAATATGTTTAATACTCCAATATCGATTCCAAGCAGTTGTTATACAACGGTCTATTTCTTTTTTATCTGTATCGTCAAAGGAGACTAATTTTCCAAGGTAGATATACTCATCAACATACTCAATGCTATCTTCTTCTACTTTTATCAAAGTTTTTGTATGGTTAGTCATTATTTTAGTCGGTACAAATAAATATTTGTTTTTTATGTTTATTGGTATGATCAGGGAGTATATAGTTGTTTGTGGTTTCTTGTTCTGGAGGGTGGCGGTCTTCTTTGTCCCCCACGGTGACCGGCCGGGTTGGGGGAAGGTGTTTGTCTATTCCTGTTCCATTCTGTTTGATTGTCTTCCGTATATTAGTTTTTGTTGATTGCTGTTGGTTGCTTGAGGTAGGTGGTGGTGTGGTTGGTTTGTTGATATTGATGTTGCTGTTTTGCTGTTTTGGACCCGAGCCTGAATTAGGTGACCTCCAATATTCTTTCATTGTATGTTTCTTGGTGATAGTTTTGTTTTCTGTAGGGCTCTCTGAGTGGGTACGTTTGTTGTTCTGTTTTTCTGTATATGATGTCTTTTTCTGTCTGGGTGATCGAATTACAATCTTATCGTATTTAATGTAGGCTATGTTGCCTTTTTCTATTTCCTCTTTGACTCTAACCTGCAGTTGCTTCCTTACTTCTGCCACCTTCGCAGGGAAATCTTCTTTGATATAGTACTCAGTATTTTTTAAGTTTTTCTTAGCCCTTAGGACTTCTAATTTTCTTCCCAGGGTAGTGAAGGTTACCATAATTGGTCTTGTTTTGTTTGCCTTGTTTCCTACTCGTCTTACTGCTTGAATTTCTAGTTTTGTACAGTCATTTACTTTTAGTATTTTACATATTTCAAGGACATTGTGGACTAGCTCGTCATAATTCTTTTCGTTTTCATGCACTCCGTAGATTAGAATGTTTCTTTGTCTTAGATGCCTGTCAAAAAAGTCCAGTTTATTTTCTTGCATTATCACAGTGTCTTCTAATCTTTGAATTTTTTCGTCCACTTGTCGGAACTTCATATTAATGTTGTCATTTATTCTCTGTTCAGATTCTTGAATGCTGATTTTTGTTTGTTGTATTTCTTTTTGTATATTTTCAAGCATAGTTTTGAGTATTATTGGATCCATTGTTAGCAGTAGGTAATGTTTTGATTCGAGGGTAGACGTGATTTTGTTGAAGTTCTTTGTTCTAATTTTGCTTATTTTCTGTTAAAATTGTAGAATAATCCGACGATAAACCAATGCAATGCTGTCTTCTATTGAAATACTGTCCACTTCTTGTTTATTTTCACCATTTACAACGGTTAAATATCACTTTTTGATACTTGTACTCGTTTATCTATTTAGAACTGTTTTCTTCATTTTTACACCACACTGCAGTCTAATTTATGTTTTATTATGATATTTATCGATTTATAGTCTTAATTACTTGAATAGAGGCATAAAATACAAGTCAAACTATTTTTAATTACAAGATATACGGAAGAACAAACTAGCTGGCGCCAGCAGAGTTGCCATTAATCTGCTTACTTAAAGATTATTATTTATTAAAAACTATATTACTTACTCACATTATAATTTATAAGTAGTTACACATGATCACTTCATTCATTGTCATTAAATTGATTTGTTTTATAGTCACTGTTTCATTTCCATGTCCTTTTGTCTACACTTCCTCATCACTACTTAGGTGTACCTACAGAGCCCTACTTATAGACTTATAGACTTCTAACATGGGCTTCTTTAGTTTAGGCCTCCTCCAGCCTCTTCCACTGTGCTTCTTTTTTTTTTTATTATTAATGATGGGTTTGCTCTTGACTCAAGTCTAGGTCATAGGACAGAGACAGAGTCTAAGATGGAGTCTTGTACAGGCCTTTTCCTTAAATATGTCTTTCTATCTTTTCTTAGGCCCTCTTTTCCTTGTTCCGTTTCTTGGTGTTCATTCCGCTACTTACTGAGTCCAACTTATGTCAATTTGTCTGCAGACATGGTCAGCCCAGTTTAAACTAGCAAGTTTTCAATTGTGTTTTTGTCGTGTGCTGTCAGCTTAGAATAGCAATATCCCATGGGTGTCGTATGAGGCGACTAAGAGACTCGAGGGTTACATGTCTTGGCTGACAACCTGTCACTGCGGCGATTCACAATTTTCTGAATGACAGTACATGTTTGTTTTTTTGCGTCATTTTACGCTCTACCTACCCTGGAAGGGATATAGGCGTGATGTATGTATTGAATAGTGTGAAATTCTAATTCCAGGCGTCCAATTGGCAAATACCACCTTCAAGTGTGTACTACTACCCCTTGCTGGTTGAGGAATTCTGACGCCATTTTGAAAACCCTTATTGAGGAGACCGGCTGCAAAGTTGGCGGCAACAGCCCCTGTGGAAAGTTCTCCATTTCTGAGGTACATTTTACTATTTCAATAACCTGAGATATTCAACAGTATGAAGTAGAAACTTTAGAAATTTAGTAAAAAGTTTTTACGAGAAGTATTTTGTTTGGTATTCAGTATACACAAATCAATTAATTCTGCATCATCAAATATTATTGTTAAAAAAGATATTGTTTTAACTCTTATTTTGTTTCTTTCATCATTATTTGATGTAATAAAAGTTACATTACATCCATCAAAGATGTTTTATCCCACATAATATTACAAAATTTACAAATTCGAAAGTAACTGCGCAATGACTTAATTAAACTTACCCTAAACCGATTTTGATGAAATTTGGCACGAACTTAGATTAGGCGGTAAGAAATGACGTAGGCTACTTTTTACTGCGGTAAAACAACCAAAACACACCATGCCAACGAAACAGCCAGTAGGCCGAAGCCAATTCTTTCATTTCGCAGGTGTAAATGTTTAGTAGCATCAGTACATAGATTAAAGTAAAGTCGCATCCCGCGTCTGTCCTTATGTCTGTTTGTTTGTATGTATGCTGAAATCTCCAACACCACCCAATGGATCTGGATGGTTTTTTTTAAAGATAAGAGTGATTCAAAAGGAAGGTTTCTATAGATGTATGATTTATGTCGGGAGAAGGTCTGTTTCCCGTGGGAAATCGGTTAACAGCGGGTGAAACCGCTGGGCGAGCCGCTAGTTACCTATAAGAGCCTTGAATTATCGTACTAATAGATTTCCGCCCTGCGGTTTCACCCGCTTTTCGTTTTCTCGTAGAAATATTATGCTTTACCTCAGTTAATAGTAGGCAATGTGTTTTACCAAGTTATATTCTATATGTGTACCAAATTGCATCTAAATCTGTCAAGCCGTTTGAGCGTGAAGAGGTAGCAAATATAATGAAAATGAAATAACTTTATTCAATGTAGGATAGCATTATCACTTATTGACGTCAGGATCGGTCATAGAAAAAAAAAGAAATTTGCATAACGCAATTTTCTTTTTTTATAACAATTTTGTATTGTCTTAAAAAAATAAAGGCACTGCCTTGGGGCTGGCCAGGTTAATTACACAGCACGTAACTTTGCTTACTTTATACATACAAACACACAAACGCTCGGATTAATAAAAATTTAGTATGGATATCAGATTGGTTAGTATTTAATATTCTATAATCTTTTATTTTCAGGTTGAATGCCTCGGAGCTTGTGCAAACGCGCCCATGATCCAAGTGAACGACGACTACTACGTAAGTTCATTATATTTTATTTCTGCACAACTAATACTCATCACATTAAAACAGTTTCAAATGGATTTGAGTTGCGTTTATTTTGGATTTTACAATTCCTACGTTCCGAGCTCTTAGTTTCAGCATTCTGCATAGAACCGGGACATTACGCTTTGCAATAAAGAAATAGATGGCGATAGAACAATAATAATTAAAAATTTAAATGATGACGTCCAACACCTTAGTCATCCGTGACCACCAACTCTGTAACGGGCTCGAAACGTAGGAATTGTAAAATGCACAACTTAAATCCGCTTCAAATTGTTTCATTGTGACGTAACGAAGTTTTGTGTATGAATTGTTTCGTACGATATTTTATTCTGTTGTATGTTTTTATTTTCTTATTCAAACTATCCCAAATTTTGCTACTTAATCATACCTTGACTTTATGTAGATGCATTTTGAGCCTTAGTCGCAACATAATATATTTTTAGGTATACTTTGCATAATTAAACTCGTACAAATTGACAGTAGACATAAATAAAGTAGTAGTAGTTTTTAAGAATACTGGACAGGTTGTCATAGCTTGACTACTTTTCGACACCATAGACAAAATAATCGTAGAAAGGGACAAAAACCCGATGATTACAACTTTGTATGTAAATTACTTGTCATACTGTTTGGCACCTCGACGAAACTCGACCGAATTCCGTCTGAACTCCGACGTCGAATGTCTACAAAAACTAGGCGCCGTTATACAGCTCTATCGCCCGCCTGTACTGAACAAATAAATAAATTCATTCATTCAAAAATACACCTTTATCCAACCATTGCCTGTATCTCTAACAATCTCGTGTCACTGCCAACATGCATGAAGTATCTGGAAAAGTTAAAAAACCTTCCATATTTTTTCCTTATTACAGGAGGACCTAACAGTTGAGGACACGAAGGAAATCATTAGCAAACTGAAGAGGGATGAGAAGCCGAAACCTGGACCCAGGTACGGTGATTCAACTTATACAGGGTGTAAGGAAAAGTACTGCGTTCCTTTCAAGAATGAACCAGCCCATGAAACTGAAAAACTTTCCCCAAGAAATATAGGTCGAAATATGAAAAAGATTTCTATAAAAATCAAAAGATTCAGTGACATGTTATACAAAAACCAGTGGTCCTAAGATCCTAACTGAATTAAGAACAATTAAAAATTTGCAAAGCAACTGGTTGCCCCATTTGTTAGAAAAAAAATCCCAAAAATGTTTTTTTTTCTTTTGAGTCAAAGAAGAATCTCTACCGTTCATACAGAATTACCCCACGTCGACATCGATGAGACGAAACCTCAAAAAATTTAAAAGACATGGCATAATGTCCGTTTTCCATCCTTACACGGGAACATAAAAAAATTGCCATGAAAGTTAGTTAAGAGGCTTTATGAAAATTCATTTAAATAATTAATACACTACGATATTGTTAAGTATACTTAGCTATCTAGATTTATTTTATCACTTTTGATAATCTATTTGTTCAGTTATACGTAAAATATTAGGTTTTTGAAAATATTTTAAATCCTGAAAATCTTAGTGTATTCGTTCTATGAATGAATTTTGGTAGAGCCTAACTTTTATAGCCTTTTTTTATGGTCCCATGTAAAGATGGAAATGATGAAATACGGACATAATGTTGTATTTTTATTTTTGAGGTCTCGTCGAATCCCGACGTGGATTTAGGAACTTATTCTTTAAGAAGTTGATTGATGATTAGAAGTAAATTTCTTATAACCAAATGTGATCATGGTGCATGGAACCACAGAGCAGATACAATAGACTCAACTAAGTAGTATTTCAAGGTTAGCTCAATATCCGAAACAATCAAAACAAATTGAGAATTGAGATGTCGTACTGCTGCAGCCATTGCAAGTAGATCACACTCCACAAGCCCTTTAAGCAACCGACGCCCCCCCCCCCCATCATTTATTTCCCAAGGGCGCCTTGGTTGGTTGTTTGAACAACCACACAAACTTCTGGTGAGCTCTTGCTCCCCCTACCAACCCGTCAGGTGCAGGTTTCAAAGCCCCGGGGCTCAAACCGCAGAGTCAAAGAAAGAAAGAAGTTTACACTTTCAACTAACTATAATCATCCCTTTTCTCTGGATTGACCTGGCTTTTCCTTGGCCTCGCATAAAATGCATAATGCTACACACCGTGATCACTATTTCTAAAGCCTATTGTCCTTTTCGAAGTACCAATTGACCTCTTTCGTTCCTAGGAGCGGTCGTTTCGCCGCGGAACCCCTCGCCGGCCTCACATCCCTGACTGAAGAACCCACGGGTCCCGGATACGGTCTACAAGACGAACTCAAGTAGAAAATGTACATAATTTTGTTAATATTATTAATAGGAATATTTAAATAAATCTTGTTAGATCATCCATTAACTTTGTTTTTATTCTGGTGTACTCACCTTAAAAATATCTAGCCTTTCCGTGCCAGACAGAACTTAAATATGTTGTGCATAGGATAGGTAATTAGAATTACTAATTAGATATTATTTTATGGAACAGTGCTAAAATAATATCTAGTAACATAAAATTATACAATCAAGATTCAGACAAGGATTCAATCATTTCCAATTATAACAATAATGAAATGCAATAGCTAGCCAGACTTGAATAGTTTGTTATTTTAGGTCAACCGTGCAACTAATTACTTTCCCTCTCAATTATTCTCACTTGCCATTTGCCATTCATTCACTAAAAAACGATTTTACATATCTACGTAACCGAGTAGCTGATATTCTATCCCAACGATAATAATATTATGCTATATAATTACGTCATCGTACGAAGTATAATGTAGATGCGATATCTTGCTACCAACTGTGTGATAACAGCATAGATTGTAGTGGGCTGATGTCTATCATGCATGCGTTAAACTACGTAAAACAGTTTTACCGTGAACATAGCGCGTTTAGATATGATGTGTTATTATATTTTTTATGCATAATATTGTAAAAAAGATGCAAAAATGTCGATAGCGACATCCGTAAATGTGTAAGTAAAGTGTCAACGAAGTACCAGTACTGGTTGTAAAAAGTATTGTGCTAGGTATGTATGTGTATGTGAGATGAGATAAGTACCTATGTTTAAAAAAATAATGATAGTGAATAGTGGGCGGTGCACCTAAAGGTGTAAGTAATATGTGTGTAGTAGTGACAAAAGTTGCTAGTTATGTGCGAAAAACCAAGTTAAGAATATTTTATCTTGATATGTCTTGATAGAATAGTGTAAATTGAGCGAGCCAAGTGTTTGTTATACTCGTGCACAACACCTAATAATAAACAAATGTTTCGAAGAAACACAAAATACGACAGAGTTGGAAATGATTACACGTCAGTGCAGCTTTGGGACGAAGATGAAAAGTACGCTAAAGTAAGTGCCTACATTATTATTACTCAGAACGTTCATTAAGATTTCAGATTATAGACTGTAGATATTTCACATTCACAGTCACTTATAAATATGTCCTAATTCACATTTAAATAGCCCACGTACGGAGCTACTTTAAAATTTAAAATTGCCGCGCTTAGTTTTCGAAACATTCGTTCATTGATTCCGTGTTTTGATACACTAGCAAAAAATTTTTGCAGAAGTAATATTAATAAATTTATTAAAGAAACAAGGCATAATTTGAGATAATCGTAAGTTGTAATTAAAGAAAAATAAGGTTCAAGTTATATTATTTATTTTAATGTATTAACAGTAGTATAAAAAGTAATAACTGCTATAAATATTGGTTTAAGTTAGAACTTTTTTTTATATATAATTTTGTACTTTCGTATCCGAGTCAACAACTGCATTCAATCTTCCACTCGTTCTTCAGCTGTCAGCTGTTTGTCAAATTCGTGTACCATTCGTTCAATTTTCTGTCAGTGGTTTCTCTCTCGTTGGCGATTCGTGTTGTCTTTTCGGCGTGTAAAAATGTCTTTCACGGCCTAAACTCGCCCGCGTCCTGTTAACAATGAAAAGTAGCCCTACGCGCAAATATGAAAATTTCACCAGCGACCATCCAGGGAAGGACACCGACAAATATTCTTTGAACAGCCAAGACACCGCCAGTGTGGTCAGTTTCATGTTCAAATTATTGATTTTTGTTTGTGTACCTTAGAAGCCGCTATTGATTTGCTCGTCTAATAATGTATAAGGTTAGGTATGTGTTATATTGTACTATGAAATAGGTACCTCGGTGGCGGCTTCAGACTTGGTAAATTGGTCAACTAATTTTGCTTGATTGGCGTCTACGCTTGTCTATGTGGAGGGAATAGCCGCGACCTATGCCGTCGTATACACGACCTAGATGTTTTTTTTTCTACAGATTTACTCATTGTTATTGAGAATTGTTGAATTTAGTTTGTTTTAAATTCTGCCTTTTGTCACAGTGCCAACTTATGCCAGCACTTTGGGCCCATTTTGCTAATTCTGTGCAAATCGCACTTTCTCCACTCAAATCACTTTTACCGCGTTTTTTATGGATAGACTCAGCATTTTTCTAGAACATGTTTGGCGAATGCACACTATTAATGCATGCTTATCATTATCAATGCTTGCTTTGTTGTAATATCACCTATTCATGGTTTTCTTTGGTTGTAGAGTCAAGATCATTTCTTTTTTTCATACCTATTATTAACCCTCTCAGACTTACAACTGACATTTCCCAGCTACCGTTCGCTGGTGTCAAATTTCGCAAACAAAAATGGCGACTAATTTCGCAAGGAGTAGGGTTGCAAAAATATAAATTATTTAAAATTTTTACGGTTTACATTCAAGCCACTACTAAATACTAGTGCGGAAATATATTACCGGTTTATTTACACATTTTCGGCATGTTTATGTTGTTTTGTTTTTTATTTTCTGGGCCTGGAAGTTGCATGTCTAGAAATTTTGCTGACGTCGCAATATATAATATAATTACGAAAAATATATGATGTACCGATAAAGTTCAATTATTTTAGCACAATCTGTAATAAATATGTGATGCAATTATACATTTCTCCATTAGTCTATACATACATATTTTTTTCATATGAAAAGCACCAAAAACATCATCCACCAAAAATTTCCGACGGGCGAAAGCGGTTGATCAACTTTAACAGTTTGTTATTTTACTTTTTTTTTCTAACGCTTTACACTTTGTGTTGCTAGTATAATGAAAATTTTATTCTGAACAGTTCTATGCACGTTTCATTCACCAAAAAAGTTAAGTTTCGTCTATGAATCATTTTTGACGGACCGAAAACGCGCGAAAAACTTGACACCATACTTAAAGCACACATGTGTGCTTCGACGAGCGAACGGTAGGCGGCCATTAATGTACACATGTGTGCTTTGACGAGCGGGGAGGTTAACAATGTTCACCTCTAAAATTGTCAATAACTTTTAAAGAAAACAGGAACATTATGATCTTATTGATGCAAAGGTGATTAATTTATTCATAATTTCTGTGTTTGCTTAGTTTGGGAAACCCTGTTGCCTACTTTCTTGAGGAAATCAAACACATCACATGCTTCTATACAGGGTGCATGCAGACCATAAAACTGAGCAACTTTCCCCTAGGAACATATGTCAGGAAACAACAAAATAAAATTACCTCCCCTACAAAATCAAGATCGGCTGACTGCAATTACTATAGAAAGTCAAAAAGTTTTTGGAGTTCCCTGAAATATTTTGTTTATGGGAAGTTGTTCAGTTTCAAGGTCTGAATGCACCATAAGGGCTGTCCCTTACACCCTGTACTATATATTTATTTTTTAGGGTTCTATCTTTATCCTTTTAGTATCACTTTGTTGACAGTCTGTCTGTCCGTCTGTGTGTGTCTACCTAGACCCTTCATTTGTAATAAGCTAACTTAAACCAATTTTATTTGATATTAATAAATTTGATGCCGGCTTAGAAAAGTATCACCCCATTTCTTTCCCCTGGGAGTCGTAAAAGGCGACTAAGGGACTTGAGGGTGTGTATTGCAATTATAGACGATGGGCTGACAACCTGTCACTATGGCGATATACAATTTTCCATATGACCCTCAAATATATGTCAGACATGGCGTAAATGACAGTTTTTGCGGCCGTTTACGCTCTGCCTACCCCGCAAGGGATAATAGGCGTGATATGTGTATGTTTGTATGTGAAAAATTTATTAATAAAAATGCAAATTGTGCTTCAAATTGTACAAACATTTTCACAATATTATAATAACTCAGCTCAATACTGAGAAAAAATGGTGAATCATATACATTCATGCATGAAAGTTCCAGTAGAATGAGTCGGAAAGTAAACATTCATTAATGTGGCATCTGCTTATTCTCCCATGGACTGTTATATTTCTATTTTCTATGTACTTGAATTAAATTATATTTTAGTTACTCTTTGTTCTCTACAGCTACAGACTTTTTATTAAACAGAGGCTTTTTCTATGCTTCTGAAAAAAAGCTTCATAAATAAATCAAAATGTTTTGGTGGTTAATACATACATTCATGCATATATCACGTCTATAATCCTTTACGGGGTAGGCAGAACGTTAATGGACGGACATTTACTCTACATCTGACAAACATTTGAGGGCCATTTGGAACATTGTGTATCACCATAGTGACAGGTTGTCCATCTTAGCGTCATATGGAAAATTGTATATCGCCATAGTGACAGGTTGTCAGCCCATCGTCTATAATTGCAATACTTTGATGTAATCTGTAATATTTGTATCAAGACTATCACGCAAAGTACATTGTCTGATTGTGAGCCAGAATATGTATTTATTCTTATCATTTTGGTCCTATTTTATTTTGTGATTATGATTCATAAATCAGAATAATGATTCAAGATAAAGTTTGATTTATTATAAGTTTATCATTTATCATGCTATTTATATAAATTAAATTATTATGTGCATACTCTTTTAAAAAATAAAATAAAATAAAATATGTTTTTATTTTGTAAATCAGTACAATCTTTTTGTCGGGGCTTCCCAGAAAGTTGTCTATTTAAAACATAACAAGATGACTGCTTTATTTTTAAAAGAGAAGTTCTACTAGATTCAGCCAAAGATGCGGTATCACGTGCTTTATCTACATATACTATAAAAAGCTTTTTTACTCAGTCGCACATAATTTTTTCTAGGCGATTCTACTCAAATTTACGAACAACTTTTATGAAACGTCATAAAAATCACATCTGTCGAGCAGTGTCTGATATTATTTTATTACAGACGAAATTCGATGTACACTGCGTAGTCGGTTACCCATTATCTTACAAGGAATATTAACTAGATACGCAATGTACTTAGAATTTCACTTGTAGACTCAAAGCCTGTAGTTTCATAATATAGGGCACTGGTTATTATTTTCACTTAGAATAGAGCAGAGTTTTTATAACCAATTAATTTTGAGTAGACTCTGCAAAGTTTGTTTAGTAGGCAAAATATTATTATAGCATAAAAGCCTGCAGGAATAAGTTTAACCTCCTAGTTTTTAAACGTTTTACCTATTGCCCATTTATATTGTTTGCATGCAAAGCCACAAACCACAACACAAACTTTCTTATTCAATGAATCGATTACTTTCGTACCAATTTTTTCCCACCTTGCTCAAATAGGTACCCATTCAAAACATACTTGATAATAATTTATTATTGAGTTGCGACCCGCCCAGCGTTTTCCCCCAGTACATACATATACACCTTCCTCTTGAATCACTCCACCTATTACAAAAAACTGCATCTAAATCCGTTGCGTAGTTTTAAAGATACAATACAACGGGACACTGGGACACGGGACGCGACTTAATTTGATACTATGTAGTGATGACCATGTGTGGTACTTCATCTTACCTATTATGTCTATTTTAATGCCCTTTACGAGATGGTCTCGCTTACACTGATTTATTTAAAAATAGCACTAAGCCAGCTGTCGTTCCTTTGGAGACGTATTTTGAAACAGTAGTGGCACAATAAACAATGAAGCAGTAAAACGTTACCGCCTGAAACTCCCTACATTAGCAGGGATGTCAACAAATTGGTTTTGCGAACCCAAATTTAAACGATGTCACACTTAGGCACCATAATGCAAGATTACTGTTAAAAAAACATTGACTGATATTATTATTTACTGAGTTGTTAGGTTGCTAGGTATTAAGGTTACGCGCAGTGGCGGCAGTGCGGTTCGCTGTTACACGACCGGCACAAGATTATATGTAGTAGTCTTATACGTATACGTCGGTCGGGCGTGTGCATGTGTGAGTGCGCAAACCGGGCGTTAGTATGAAGTTAAACTACTGCTCCTTGGTTTATTGTGGTAGTGGGATTTATATTATATTTGCTCAACTAGAGGCTAGAACCCTGGCAGCCGAGATAATATCTCACACGTGTTGTCAATGGTACTCTTTTAGGGTTCAAAATGTTATGATAGTTTGTTGCAAACAATACACTCTGTTGTTCAAGTTCTTAAATCTATTGATGATCATCCGTGTGATGCCGGCTTAGTATAGCATCACCCCATTCCTTTCCCGTGGGCGTCGTAAGGGTATGGTATGTATTGAAATTTTAGGCGATGGGCTAACAACCTGTCACTATGGCGATACATAATTTTCCGAATGACCCTCAAATGTTTGTCTGACGTGGCGTAAATGTCCGTATTTTGCGGCGGTTTACGCTCTACTAGGGATTATAGGCGTGATATGTGTATGTATGTTAAATCTAGTAACGATCACTAAAATTTATCATAATTAACTGTTTAATTTATAACGGTTACAATACAATCAAGCTGTAGGTACGACACTGTTTGTTCTACAATTTGGAACAAAACCTGTGTACACTTTTTAGTTTTACCCTGATATGATTGTAAAATGTTGTGTTCGTGTTAATAGATAAATAAAATAAACAATAAGTTTTATCGATAGTAATAGTAGTCTCGTTGTACCTTCTGAAATTGTCGTTGCCACTGGCCAAAATTGAGGAGATTTTTCGTGAGATGTTAATTGGGTGAAGCCCATGTCCAGCAGTGGACTTTTGTGGCTGTTAAAGTTGAAGAAGAAGAAGTTAATGGTCTGTTCACCATTTTCCTCGGCAAGTCTCTATATGCATGTATTGTAGGTACTATTCTGCACTATTATTATTACGTGATATCTCCATGTTTAACGTGACTATTATGTATAATGTTATGGTCTGGTGACTGCCGCTGGTAGCACGCTATTCTAGATCTAAATCTAAGTTATAATCTTTGCTTGTTTTACTATATAGAAAGAATGGTTTCGTCGAACATTAAGTATAATTTACTTAGCACTCCATTGCCATGCTACCCGTTGAATCGTTTAATTAAATTTCCAACTGCCCTCTACCAAAAAAGTCCCCTTTTACCTACCTCTACCATGTCTGAGGCCTACTTAGTAGTAGTAGGCGGTTGAAAAACTCTGACATCAGGGCTCATCGAGTCGTTGGACGACTCGGTGTCCCACACAAAAAGCAGGAAAACTACCTCTATCTGCTTCTTTCTTTATCTGCAGTGCATCTCCTATCTGCACTTTCTACTTTCATACTAAGTGTCACCCAGGGATTGTATAACCGAAATTATTTCAGTTAAAACGGTAAAGTGTATGACGTAGTACCAAAATATGGCGATATCTTAACGTTTCGGTACCAAAATTTTCTGATTCTGCATTGTTTACGGTACCGTTATTATTCACGGAACCTACCGCCATTCAAACTGTTTTCCAAGTACATTACCCACGATTCCGTAACTTCGCTTGATAGAGCGCAATGTATATTTCGATATCGAAATTATTACGGTAGCGGTACCCTTATTCTGTTTCTACCAGTACCATAACCCATATAATAACCTTTTTCCGTCCATCTTTAAAACATATACTGGTACTGATATTGAATAGGAAGCTTAACCCTGTAGGTAGGAACCTTAACCTAAAACGATCCTTTGTCTCACCGCCTTCCCCGATTCCCCGACATAAGTTCAGTTTCTTCGGCTAAAATAATCCAGTTTTAATTTTTTATAACCTTACTCTTTTTATTACAGCATTCGAGTCCGGAGGGGGGTGAGGCGCGCGAGGTGGCGGGGGTGAGCGCGGGCGCCGGCGACATGTGGATCTCAGCGGTGGAGAGCTCCATCCTAACATGGGAGGAGGTAAGCATTCTTAAAATCCACTTCTCTTTAGTGAGATCAACCCCGTCCCCGATAGATGTCGCTGTTAGTTTTTAAAACTCGCTAACGTAAGCAAGTGGTTTGCAAGTCAATCTAAACTTATAGGTAGCGTATCTATATTCGCTCTTGAAGTTTACACAAATCATTATAGCAAGTAAGTGGAGTAAAAAATATGGTATTCAGCCCCGTATTCTCATTGTATTGTATGATTGAATTAAGCATGTTTACATTTTTACAATCGCAACGCTTCCATTGATACGTAACCTTTTCTTGACTAAGACTGTATTTTTCAGCATGTGTATGCTCGTATTGATTTTTTTAAACATGTTAATCGGTACCAATTTAATGTTGAAGTTTAATACATAAACCGTTTTAAAGGTCGTTCGTCACCAGGCGATCGTCGACTCAGTGTACCGCACGACAAAAGAAAAGAACAAAAAAATAAAAAAAATAAAAACACGACTGCTTTCCGAGATAAAGCCTAGCCTATGACACTCGGGATAATGTAAGGATTCTTCCGATACAATTCCCATTCGAATCTGTTCATTAATTAACGAGTTTTAGTCATTTAAAGAATCGCACATATATACAAACATACATACATGAACTCTAAAAACATTACCTACACTCCTTTTTTGGTTGGGCAGTCGAGTAAAAAGACCTTAAATGTATGTATCTAAAGAATAAGTTCTGTAGGTATACATTTATATGCTCAGGTAGTTTTTATTTACGTCGAATAAGAAACGGCAAAGCCTTACTTAAATTACTTATGCTATTTTTGTGGCTTCACTAGCTTAACCATGATTGTGTCACGAGGTAGTCTTACCAGAATAACTAAGAACTTTATCTTTAACCGTATTTTTAAATTGCCGTGTGATGCCGGCTTAGAATAGCATCACCTCATTTCTTCCCCGTGGGAGTCGTAAGAGGCGACTAAGTAGGGGTGTGTATTGCGATTTTAGGCGAGGGGCTGACAACCTGTCGCTATGGCGGTACACAATTTTCCGGATGACACTTAAACACTTGTGAGACGTGGCATGAATGTCCGTTTTTTGCGGCCGTTCACGCTCTGCCTACCTCGCAAGGGATTATAGGCGTAATATGTGTGTATTTTTAAATGCACCAGGATGCACCTGTGTAGTGGTTGAACCTGTTGCACTGAACAGCTATTAACCAGGTACCTAGTCATTAGCCAATCAGCGTCGCCTCATTATGCTCAGAACTAAACCTACCATGTTGTACGTTGTTGGAGGCTACATCTACAAGCTAGTATAGCAGATCGTTAAAGGCCGTAAAAATACTATAACTTTTCAAGCACTCGCGATCACTTTCACTCATTTTAAGTATTAGACCGGGTCTATCGCGATAGTATTTAGGTAAATATTAGTAATTTACCTGTGTCCCGACGTTTCAATACAGTAAAAATACTGTCGCTATCTTCATGTCTGACATTATACTTATTAGATTTGATTGATTGATGATTGACCATTTCAGAAAAATGCCGTTTGATGTCGGCTTAGAATAGCATCACCCCATTTCTTTCCCGTGGGAGTCGTAAGAGGCGACGATGAGACTCGAGGGTGTGTATTGCATTTTCAGGCGATGGGCTGACAACCTGTCACTATGGCGATGCACAATTTTCCGAATGACCCTCAAATGTTTGTTAGACGTGGCGTTAATGTCATTTTTTGCGGCCGTTTACGCTCTGCCTACCCCGCAGGGGATAGAGGCGTGATGTATGTATGTATGTTCAGAAAAATCGTGTATCACTATAGTGGCAGGTTGTCAGCGTGTCGCCTAAAATTGTAATACACATGAAACCCTCTAGTCCCGTAGTCGCCTCTTACGACATCCGCGGGATTGAATTTGGTAATGCTATTCTTAGCCGGAATCAGCTTATACTATACAGGGTGTGAGGATAAGTACTGCGTTTCTTTTCAAGGAATGAACCAGCCCATGAAACTGAAAAAGTTTCCCCAAGAAACATCAATCGAAATATGAAAAAAAAAAATCACCTCCTATACAAAATGTAGCAGCCGACCAGTCTGGTTGTATGGAGTTTTTTTTTTCATTTATTGGTCTATGTTCCTTGAGGAAAGTTTTTCAGTTTAATAACCTGAAAAGGAACGCAGTTTTTTTCTTACACCCTGTATTATGTAAAAAACAAAAAATAATGGATTTGTGTAGAAAATAATTCCTACAAATATATAGATTTAGTTTATAACTTTTAAGTTCTCATTCCATTATGAATCTCTATAGAAATATAAAGGTCAATGCCTTGTTTACTTTAGTTTGAAAAACCACGGTAGGTACATGCTTCGTTGTTTGTAAATTTGAGCAAACATAACGTAGTTGTGGACATTTCCATCTATTATTGGTAATGTTCCAAATCCTTTAGATTTTTTTTGCACATGTTATGATAATATATTTTCTTTTATATGCGCTTGTAAAGTAAACATTTAAAATTAAACACTTGAACCAACATACTTGTGACGAAATATACATAAGACCATCTTAATACTTAATGCACTCACACATATCACGCCTTTATCCCTTGTGGGGTAGGTAGAGTGTAAAATT
Source organism: Tuta absoluta (assembly GCA_027580185.1). NCBI lineage: Eukaryota > Metazoa > Arthropoda > Insecta > Lepidoptera > Gelechiidae > Tuta > Tuta absoluta. The sequence continues at coordinate 3,683,484 of JAQAHW010000023.1, read as the reverse complement.
CGGTCGCTATCACCACGCCTGACAAATATTTGAAAATCGTTTCTGAAAAATCGTGTTAAACTATAGTGACAGGTTGTCAGCTTGTCGCCTAAACTTGTATTACTTAATGCAGTTCGAGTTAAAAGTTCCAGAGTAAAGTCTATCGGAAATTTAGACTTCCATCGGAATAATGGCTTTTGCTGCGAAAAACACTAGAATTTCTTTTACTAATAGCAACCAGTTAAGGCCCTGTTTTTCCCGCAAAGTTAGCCCTTTTCATTCGCCAGAGAGAAACTGTCAATAATTTTGGACTTCAATTTTCGCGAGATTTTACAGATCTTCGACATTCGAACTAGAGAAATACCGTTAGATTGTCTAATTACGTGGGAAAAGAAAGAAAATTCTAAATTATAGCATAAACATTGGTAATTCAAACCGTAGTGTTTTAAATAATGGTACTTTGGATATTTTTCCAATCAAGTGAAATTTGTCAAATTGTGTACTTCAGGTATCCGTTATTTATAGTAGATTCTCTACAATAACATATTTATTTGAGAATTTTGTAACTGTAACTGTAATTGTCTAAATAATAACGGTTTAAAAATCTTACCCGCGCGCTATTCCCGCCTTAATTAAATGAAAGGTTTTTTATTTATTTATTAAAGATGGGTTTGCTCTTGACTCTAGTCTAGGTCATAGGACAGAGACAAAGTCTAAGATGGAGCGAGCTCACCCAGAAGAAGCCTGTTCACTCTTACTTTGAAGAGATTAGGGTTGTATGCGTTTGATTAGGGTTGATTAGGGTTGTCATTTCTCAAAAATATGTGGTTACTTGCATTAGCTTAGGGTATTACTGCATGACATAGTAATAGGAAGATTAATTATTATTATGATGTAGTATTTTCTGTTTATTCAGGCAAGTCTGCAGAACTCTGTTTATTCCAGTGTGTTTCAAACCACAAAACTTGGATAAATAAACACAAACGCATTACACAGAAGTGATTTTCAAAGCATGTAAAATGTGCCGAGTAGTACTTTCTACCGTGTATTATGTTGTTTTACTTTCGCTATCGACGGTAATCATCGTTCGATCAACTATCGTCTCGTATTCCATTAGTGATGGGAAGCTCGCGAGGTAAAGACAAAAAAAGAAAATATATAGTCACTGTCCACGTCGAACGCGTTTTACACATATCTCTATGTCCTTTATAAATAAGGTATTATTAAATATAAGGTAGGTACTATTTGGTTCAGTGCAAATATTTAAGTTTTACCCGTGAAACTGAAAAACACTCCAAGAAACATAGGTGGAATCTACTATCCCTTGCGGGGTAGGAAGAGCGTCAAAGGCCGCAAAAACCGACATTAACGCCACGTCTGACATAATTATATTTGCGGGTCATTCGGAAAATTTTGTATCGCCATAGTGACAGGTTGACAGCCCATCGCAATACACATACACCCTCGAATCCCTTAGTCGCCTCTTACGATTCCCACGGGAAATAAATGGGGTGATGCTATTCTGAGCCGGCATTCTACACGGCAACCCTGGTATCAGTGTTTTTAAATCGCCTACTTATACTAGTGGGGCGGGATAGGTGTAGTACAAAACACCCAAGTTTATACAATTAGCTACACTGAAAACATCTAAATTATAGCTCTACAGGATGTAAAAATATTAGCTGCAAATGTATTAAGGGGTGAAACAGTACATGAAACTGAACAACTTTTGCCAAGGAACATTTAAGTCGAAATATGAAAAAAAACGTTCCCTCCTATAGAAATTGACCCTGTCGGCTGGCTGGACATCTGTATGGGAGGTCCGTTTTTTCATATTCGCGACCCATTCTCTTCTCTCTTTTCGTGTGGGACACCGAGTCGTCCAACGACCCGATGAACCTTGGTGTCAGAGTTTTTCAACCGCCTACTACACTAATCATAGACAGCAGTCGGGACCGACGGCTTAACGTGCCCTCCAAAGCACGGAACCATTTCTTTTCGGACAATCAGTTGGTTCACCTTGCAATGTCCTAACCAGACCGGGAACAAATTCACAAAGTGATAAATATCAACTTTGTGAGTGTCCCACCGAGGATCGAACCCGGAACCTTTGCGTAGCAGGCAGTCGCACTACCACTGCGCCACATCGGCCGTCAACCATTAAAATATTTGCATTCTGTGTAGCAAAATGAGATCGATGTCAAACCCTCAAATTGTGCCTCCCAGCCAGACTCGTTCAAGATTCCAGTCTTGATTGGCAGCATTCCTCAGCCTGTCTTTGAGAGAGCATTCTTTGTTCTGACAATAATTACACGTATCATTTCGCTAACAAGAAAAACATGATGTTTTTTTTGTTGGACATAACTTGCCTCTTCTCTTCTCTCTTTTCGTGTGAGACACCGAGTCGTCCAACGACCCGATGCACCCTGGTGTCACGAGTTTTTCAACCGCCTACTACCACTAGTAGGCCTCTGACATGGCTATGTTACTTGCCGGGTGGTGATAATGATAATGATAATGATAAAATTTATTAATAACAATTGTTACATGTCATATTTAAAATACAAAATAAAATTATAAAATTAAAATTATAACGTTAAAATTATAATATTAAAATTACAAAATCAAAATTAAAATTATCTACATTTTGTATATTAATATTTGGTCGGTTTTGGTAGCCGACAATTTGGAAAAATCGTCGTAGCTGTAAAACAACTGTGTGTGCAGCCACTTATTTAGTAAATTTTTAAACGCTACGATGGACGTTGCATTAGTGATGTCATCCGGTAGGCGATTATATATTTCAGGCCCTATGTAATATACGGATCGCTCGGACTTGGCTAGCTTGTGCGGTTCGGTTGCAATCCGATTTTCATTCTTGTTGCTGCGCAGGTTGTATCTAGGGTTTGCGCCCTTCCGCTTGAATAAGTGTATGTTTTCGTGCATAAACACAGCCACTTGGTAAATGTATAAACACGGGAGGGGCAAAATTTCGAACTTATGAAAATAATCCTGCGCAGAGACATCGTCGGGAACGCCGGCCATTGCTCGCACGGCCCGCTTTTGCATGGTGAACACGCGACTCCAGTCTGCGGCGCGCGCCCAGAGTTCCGTGCCGTACAGAAGAAGGGAGTGTACCGTGGCAAAATAGCACTGCCGCACCACGTCATTGCTGGCCGTGCTTGCCAGGCGCCTCAACGCGAAACATGCGCCCGCCAGCCGTCCGCACAGCTCGTCTATGTGCGTTTCCCACACTAACGCACTGTCAATGTTGAAGCCCAGCAGGCGTGTGCAGGCAACTTGCTGTATAGGGGCTCCGCCCGCACACACCTGCATAGCTTGTGTGGGGTGCCCATTGAGACTGAACCTGATGAAGCAGGTTTTATCCTTATTTAAGGACAGGCCGTTCGCCTGGAACCATTTATAAAGTTGGTTCAGTACATCATTCAGGGCTCCTTCTAGCTCATGCCTTGAGGTTGTGCTGACGACTGCCGTGACGTCATCGGCGTACATAAATATGTCAGCGCCTTTGACAGCCAGCGGCAGATCGTTCAGTAGGAGGCTAAACAGCGAGTTTGATAGACAGGAGCCCTGTGGCACGCCCATCAAATTGTAGAGCTCAGTAGAGGTTATTCGCCCCCTATCACCAACGACGACCTGTGCTCTACCGCTCATGAATGACATCAAAAGCCTTAGGGCAGGACCTCGGATGCCGTAATGGTCGAGTTTCTCCGCGACAAGTGCGTGGTCTGCCGTGGTGATGGCTTAGAATATCATCAACCAATTTCTTTCCCGCGGGTGTCGTAAGAGGCGACTTAGGGAATGGAGAGTTTCCTGTGAATTTTAAATTTAGGCGACAGGCTGACAACCTGTCACTATAGTTATACATGATTTTTCTGAAACATACACATACATACATACATCACGCCTTTTTCCCTTGTGGGCTAGGCAGAGCGTAAACAGCCCTAAAAAATTCAATTCATACGTGGCGATATCGCTGCTTTTTACGGTCGTTAACGTTCTGTATAATGTATGTGTGACATGTGTGTATGTACATTACTACGGCTATGGTCCTGAGACCTCTACCTGACTAGGTATTTTGTTGGGAACTAGGGTTCACCCGGAGGTGTTTTGTAGTTGTTCAAACAACTAGTCCAAAACACTGGGCTCAGGAGTCGTTTTGGGAAAAACGGATCGGACTTAATCTACCCAGCGTTTGAATTGTTTTCGTTGAAAGAGTGCGCCTTTTAAACACGTTTGTCATTCTTGATAATATGCCTTTTGTATGCTCTGAAATCTGCTGTGCTCCCTCCTATTGGGGGTATTGCCATACGATTAGCGAGCGCAGTGCAAGATGTTGCATTCACAGGGAACGCTCCTGCCCATTCCTTGGATAGCCTTTTGACGCTCTTTACAACATCCACGGATAGTACAGCATCACACACGGTAAAAACGAACATTATTCCGTAAAGTTATTTTCGTAAAGTCACATTGCATTCTTTTAAACCTGAACCAATCGGTTTAACTTTTATCACAAAAGAACAACTTAAACGCTTATTATGAACAAAAACCACATAATGTTGGTCGTAAAATCATCCAAGCGTGACAAAAACATGCAAAAACATATAGACGTAACATCATTAAATTGTAGTAAAAACTTTGTCGTATAAGGTGATTGTACTGATAAATTTGACTGACACTAGTCAGTTCATCGGGTCGTTGGACGACTCTGTGTACCACACGACAAAGTATTACTGAATTCTGTTTAATCCTGCTTAGTGCTAAAATAAATAAATAATCAATATCCTAAACAAGTAACACAGCGCCATCTAAGCCCTAAACTAAGCAAATTTTGTACTATGGGAACTAGATAGCTGATATTAATACTAATATACTTATTTTTTGTAAATAAATACATAGAAAACACTCAGACTAAACACAAATATCTGAATTTGAGTCTTGTGGGACGACCACCGGCCGACCCACGACCCTCGGCGTAGCAGACAGGGGTACTATCCGCTACACTATCGGGCCAGTCAAATAAATAGAAATAAGTTTTAAGAATATGACAACTAAGGCACGGGATGGGGCCAACCGAAAAAAAAAATTGGACTACGACGCACAAGTAAATAAAAAATAATAATTTTTAATTACACTTTATATTGCCATGTGATATCGGTTTAGGATAGCATCACCCCATTTATTTCCAGTGGGTGTCGTGAGGGACGACTGAAGTACTCGAGTTTTATACGTGTATTGCAATTTTAGGCGATGGGCTGACAATCTGTCACTATGGCGATACACAATTTACTGAATGACTCAAATGTTTGTCGGACGTGGTGTAAATGTTCGTGTTTTTACAGCCGTTTACGCTCTGCCTACCCCGCGAGGGTTAAAGGCGTAATATGTGTATGTATATTTGTATTTTGTAAATTTTATTTTGTATAGAAGATGATATAAAAATATCCTGATACTTGTAGATATAATTGAATACAATGCAACTATACTATCGCTGCCCGTTAGAACGTAATGGGTAATGTAGACCTTGAAACTTCACCATCCATTTTCCAATCGATTGAGAAATATACATTTTCCTACTACATAACCACATAGATTCTATGAATATAGCAATATTAGAATTATAATAGTACCTTGTATAGCTAAGGAAGCTAAGGATCTCCACTAGTATTAGATAAGTATTAAACGTCACTTTAAAGATATAAATTGTGATTTTGTATATTTCTGTGAGTGGCTCTTACAGAAAGGAACTCTCCCCTCACGGTCGAGATAATTAAACCGTGATATTATCGTTATACTCTCTGTCTTTCCATGTGGGACACAGAGTTGTTCAAAGACCCGACGAACCCTAGTAGGAAGTCGCACTACCACTGCGCCACATCGGTCGTCGTAATACTGAATTACGTTTTAGATATATCTTAACAGCGTGGCATTAGGTCCGCCTCTTTTACGATGTACAATAGAGTTTTAAAACATACATACATAAATCACGCCTATATCCCTGACGGGGTAGGCAGAGCGTTAACGGCCGTAAAACGGATATTAACACCACGTCTGACAAAAGTTTGAGGGTCAATCAGATAACTGTGTATCACTATAGTGACGGGTTGACTGCCCATCGCCTAAAATTGCAAATCACATCTAACATCTTTCGACACCCATGGGTAAGACATGGGATGACGCTATTCTATGCCGGCATCACACGGCAACGAGTTTTAAAAAGTATAAATAAATCTGTGTCTCCAAACGCATACAACCCTAATCTCTTCAAAGTAAGAGTGAACAGGCTTCTTCTGGGTGAGCTCGCTCCATCTTAGACTTTGTCTCTGTCCTATGACCTAGACTAGAGTCAAGAGCAAACCCATCATTAATAAAAAATAAATAAATAATAATAATTTGAGAAACTCTGAACATTTTACCTCAGAAAACTAAAGTAAACAGCTAGAAATATTTTACTGGCACTAACAACAGTGTACACAAGCTTGAACAATATTGACTACAAGGTACTTGACTATTAGAGTTGATTGATAATCTATCGATTTTTTTTATTTCGTTAATACATCGGTTCGTATTCCAAGTAACTAAAATAACTTACACTAAATATCACTTGTACATCGCTTCAAGACGAGTATCAAGAGGTTGAAAATTTGAAGTGTTCGGTCGGGGCGCCGGTAGCTCAGTAGCAGAGCGGTGGGACGGTACTCAACAGGTCTCGGGTTCAATCCCCGGCTAACATTTTTATCAATTTCAAATTTTCATTTAGGTATGAAAATAATATAGCACAGTGAGTGCGTATTATAAACCATAGAACACGAGTCTGTTTACAAAAAAAAAAAAACGGCTATTTTCGTTTGTATATTTGGCCATTTTCGTTTGTGTATTCGGCCATTTTAGTTTGTACCTATATTCGGCTATATTCGTTTGTATATTCGGCCATTTTGTTTGTTTACGAGAGTTATAGTCAAATGCACACAATAAACTTCATCATCAGCAGCTTCAACATTCCACATCTGTATTTAGGCCTTTGCCTATTGCAGGGATTTAGCTTTAACACGCTTGGCAGGCGGATAGGCGAGCGCAATGCACCTCTTCCAGTTTTGTATAACCTTATAAAAAACACTTCTGCCAATTCTTCGTTCAACCCCTAGTTGCTTTTAAAGACACTCACATGCATCAATAGTGTGTGACTATTCTGAACCCCAATATTTACTCAATGGTGATGATAAAAGCGACCAAGAGATAAATTTAGCCAAGAAACGAGCAGTGTTCCCTATAAATGCAGCATCCTGCACTGCGCTCGCCAATTCACATGCCAAGCGTTGCGAGTTATATCCCAATAGGGGGAGAACCATGTATGTATGTAATGTAATTCTAAACTGGCATTTAAAATTCGTTAGGTTTTTTGATATTCTCGCTGAATTTCTTTTATATAAATATCGATACGATAGTTGGATAGTTTTCCCGACACTATTGGAACTTTACTTTATTTCTCTCTTGTTTGTACTCCTGGCATATTGACAGCTTCTAAAGTATATTGCTTTGCCACACATTTTACTTATATGTTTTTGGCGTTTCTATGGCTTTTGACCTACATTCACGGATGAAACGTCTTTTCTAGTCCATTTTATATTTATTATTGTTTCAAATTGCTTTCGTGCAGGCATAATTCCATCGATATCATGTACGAGTATAATAAGATATAGTAAGGAAATACGAATTCGAAGAAAATTCTCATGTAAATCATGTGTTTTGATATTACACAGCGTTTATTTTATTTGACGTCGTGTGATGCTGGCTTATAGCTTCACCCCATTTCTTTCCCATAGGTGTTGTAAGAGGCGACTATGGGACTTGAGAATTACTTGTGTATTGCAATTTTAGGCAATGGGCTGACAATCATTATTATTTTTGAAACCTTGCAAAATTTTCGAGTGAGGGCAGGATTTGAACCTGCGACTTTCGCATTACTAGTGGCAACGCCTCTTCCATCTGGGCTACCGCAGCTCATTTCTTGCCCGCCAATTTTGCAAGTGTATTTTAATGCCAGTAACGCTTGGCATGGCTCCATCTACCGGGTTAGTTTTGTTTCGCAGGTTCAAATCCTGCCCGCACTCGAAAATTTTGCAAGTTTTCAAAAATTGTATACCTAACACGGGAAGTGTTTTAAAATTTGGTACTCAATCATTATTATTATTAAACCGTTTATTGCACACAATAAAAACCCAGGACACATACATTATGTGGAATAATTCACAACAGGTCTACTTATTTCTAAAATTAAATCTCTTCCAGAAGACGTTGCAAGTTTGCAAGCTGTCACTATAGTGATATCGTTTTTTTCTCAATAACTCCGAATGTTAGTCCTTTTTTACGGCCGTTGACGCTCTGCCCAGCCCTCATAGGATAAAGGCATATAAGTTATTTTACTTCCGTATGATTTGATACGTAAGATGATTTTTCTCAAACATGCTAGGAAATGTGTTCATTTCTTTCAAAAAAAGAAACCGCGAAGTTTCACATTGTTTGTCACGTCTCAGATCACGCCAGCAAAGTTGTATGGAAATTCTTTGCTGGTGTCCATTAACGGGCCTACTTCCATGAAGTGAGGTGAAAACGAGCTACGAGAATGCATTTTATGCATAATCTAAGACACATCACTGTCAACAAAATTTGGTTTTTTAATCTTCAAGATATGAAGAATACGCCAGGGCAGCGCAAAATCTCATTTTATATTTAATTACGGAAAAATTAAAATTTGAAGTTACCTCTATTTTTCAGTGATGAAGCGTGGCGTAAGAGATTTCCTCCGCCAGTGCTAATCGAACTGTATTGATCTTAGTATGATTATTAATGGAAATTTTACGTTGAACCCGCCCGGGCGGTTATTTTTTAACAAAACGTCTTAGTTATTATGAAATTTAGCAAAACACTTACTGTTTCCGGCTGATTTCCTTGGGAATAAAAGGTTTTTGTTTTGACGTGTTTCCTCTGCTGTCAAAACTGACGTGGAATTGATCATAGATAAACGGAATATGATGCAGACGCGACACACACTACATTTGTTCGATATTTTGACCGTGAAAAATTATTGTAGCTAGAATTTTGCCGTAAAATATATCAACTATCTACAACAACGGCATTCTATCCGCTATGGATAATTTTGCCAATGTCAATACTACGTTGATTGATACATCGAACGAAACGCAAAATATGAACCGATTAGACGTAGGTATTAAAAAAAAATTTACTATCAAATAATAGGATGACGTGGTTGTTAGTGCAGATTAGTATGAAGTAGTAAGGTTCGATTTATATGCAACACTAGACGGCGGCACGGCGGCACAAAAGCAGTTTTTTAACCGCGGCGGAAATTTTTAATTGTAAATATGGAGCGCTGCGCATACGGTCACCATCAACCACAGTTTGAGGATAAATTATAAGAAAGCAAGGATAATAATTATGTACATGTACTTACGTACATACATACATACACATATCACGCCCACATCTCTTGCAACTTGCGTACCTAGTATACAAAAGTATTATTTATGTTGTAAAAGATTTTGTCAGATTTCAGTTCAAGAGTGGGATCAATTGATTCGGAAGGGTTTTAGTGTTATGGGGTAGAAGGGTTCTAGAGTGGCACTGGGTCAAGATGTTCATGCTAGGGTAACACTGGGTTGAAAGGTTCTAGACTTATACCTAGCTGGAAAGTCCTAGAGTGTCACAGAACAAAATGCCAATACTAATGTTAAAATTTCGGGAAGGTCGAGAGTATCATTATATTAAAGGTTGTCGTCACCCTGGTTCGTTGGTAACACCGAAATATACCAAACATTGTATAGGGCTATAAATCCCTTTTCTAAAAATACCAATTTCAAGACCAAAAATTACAGGATTATCCAGATAGGAATGGATTAAAAACCTTAGTCAAAAAAACAATTAGAAGCACCTTCGATTTTAAAATTTTCTTAGTTACTTTAATAGATATCACCAAAATGTATGATAATTTTTAACTATGAAGCAATTCAACTGGTGTCGGTGATTAAAGGAAAAAGATTGTTAAAGGTGTTCGAAGGTTTGAAAATTTTAAGGCATGCGGCTCTGTGTATGTCTGATGGTCAACAAATATTGTTCAAAACCTAATGAACAGTGCGAGAATGCGACCGCTATATATTATTATATCATAATATCATACTCGAATATATAATGGCCGTCGCTAATTGGTTTTTGCTATTTATATTTTGAACTTACATCTATGTATACTGATTTATGCAATAAACGTTTAAAATTGAAAGGATCATGCCCACCGAGTAAGGGACTCCAAGCCAGATTTGCGTCAAGGCTGAAGTAGTTTCAAACGGTTTATAATTAACTTCTTATTTACCTCCTGTTATTATTTTTATGGTAAAAACCCGGAGTTCAAAGTTATTCATCAAATTGTAACATAACCTAGAAATGTAGGTCCCCATATTTGCTGTCATTTTACACGGGTATTTATCATCGACATGAAGGCCATTCGCCTAGCTGGTGAGATTTCTATGGTATTTATACTTACCTAAGGTTTATATTACTGAACCTAACAATTCGGAAGGTAAACAAGTATCATTAGATTGAATTCTTGTGAACTAGTGAGTTCCTTAAAGATCATGGTAGGGAAACCTATTACTCGTAGTCTGGTCTGAACACACTGTAGATTCTACCTCTAGAGGTAGACCATTCCAAAACACAGCACTCACTAAAATCCCTCCCGAGCCCAAGTGACGAAGACTACTTTTTTACTACCATTTACTAATTGATATTGGGCGATAACGCTGCTGGATGGAGTGGATAGCACAGTTGTTGCAGTTGAGGAACAAAAGGTGTCATTTTCCTTTGGTGCACCTCTGCTATGTGGTGCACCTAGTAAAAAGTCACACCTTTTGTGATTAACACAAGCTACATGTTACTAAGTTGCAAAAAAGTAAAATGACACCTTTTGTTCCTAACCTCCTCAGTTGTAAGTAGGCATAAATTGAAAGAAGAGGAAATAAAATACAACAAATAATGCAAAAATATTGTTTTAATTATCTAGTCACTACCCAGTCGACATTGGTTCATTTGGCTGGAGAGCGCCCAACGCGATGCTTGCCGAGGCACACATAATATTATTTTACCTTAAATAAAAAGTTAATCATTCCTAGCCCCCAGAGCACACACACACACACACACATAACAGTGCATGCTGCACCTGAATATCCGTAAGAAAGCATGTTCTGTGCTTCGGAGGGCACGTTCAGGTTCGAAACAATTGACAAATACGCAGTAGCAGCACGCCTATACACAGAAGATGTGAATTTTGGTACAACTGCTTGAGGAACTGCTTGGTGAACCGGTGGTGGGAGTGGAGGTGGCTCTGGAATATTAGCGTCTGCCATATTGGGGCGATTCAAGTCGTGTTGCTGTTCTCGTTCCATTTGCCTTGTCGCAGCCCTATAACAGGAGGCACAGACACATTCCATTCTTGAGACCTGAAATGCATAAACAATAAATTATGTTGCTATCAATCCCCATAAAGGAATTTATTATTAAACTGTCTCCGTGGTCTATAATAATCCAGAATTCATAAAAATTGCCTGTGAAAGTCTGTGAGACGAATAAATACCTGAGTTGGAGATATCCATGACCACAATAAGTCAACTATTCGAGGAGAAGTCACTTCACGATATGTGGTTGCTGATTTTGGGGAATCAGGAATGTACAATGTATACACCGATTTCGCCCATCAAATGTTATTGGCAAGGCCATATTGGCCCACGTATTGTTTATTAGCTGTTTTCGTAAGTAATGTCATTGAAAATTATTTCAGGAAAAAAGACAAAATACAATCCAAGAAACTAAAGCAAAACTAAAGAAAGAAAAACACCAAACGTCAATCAACGTCAAAGACACAAGTCAAAGGAAAAGAACAAAAAGGAACTATACATGTAGAAAAAAAGAGTTTACTACCGTCTGACAGGAAAAAACTAAGGAAAAAAACATGCTGTGTTTCATGACCAATCAAAGCAAGATCTAATTATGTATTAAATAAAATCCCGGGTTTAAAACATACTTTCAAGTAGCATGAGGACGTAGATTAATTATAATATTAATTTTAATATTAGTATCATCTTGACGCATGCGACAAATCAGGCCCAAAAATGGGCAAGATCCTTTAAATTTAACAGTATTAGTTGCGCTTTAGGTGCACGCAATGACGAAAATAACAAAGAAATATCCAAAAAAAGTTTCTTAATGTCGAAGTTCGCAAAAAAATGTACAATACCAGGATGGACAAAAACGAAACAAAAATATGTTCGCGCAAAGTGCGTAACATGATACTGGCCACTTGCATTTTTAAACCTGAACTAATAAGTTGGCTTTATTTAGTTTAATGACTTTGCTTCTTCTGTAATAACGTTAAACTAAAAAGTTGTAAATATGATTTGTGATGTTATGAAGATAAGTGTTTTGTGAACTGATTAAGCCCTTATTTTTAGATGAATTCTTTTCATGTACTGAAAGTGTAAGAATAACAAACAAACAGACAGTACAGTTTATAGAGTTCATAATTAATATGGATACTATGCGTTCAGCTAAGTCTTGGCGAATGGTTCAGCTTATTTCAAAATATGGTCCTTATAATATAATGTAGGTTAATATTCCTTCCAAGTTATAATATCAACTTTGTGAGTAGTCTACCGAGAATCGAACCCGGAATCTTTGCGCCGCAGGCAGTCGCACTACCATAGGTCGTCAAGTATTGTATCAGCATAAGAATAGATAATAATACTGCGTATAGAAACGAAACTCCTTTGTCTGGGCCCCAAAAGCCGCGCTTTAAATACCTACTTCCCCCCGCAAGCCCGTAACGCCCCGCACTCTCCCGCGCTTTAAGTCGGGGCTGTCACGTGCCAATAATTTTATTCCAGACTAGCGGCCAATCAAGCGGTTGCGACCACTGCTAACAGTTTTCCCGTGGGAACAAAATATTTACCCGTTTTAAAGTCTTACCTTACCATTTTATATAGGTAGGTACAGAATTTTAAAATAGGTGCAAAACATACCTACGATACGAATGTGCTTATTTATCATTATCAGCTAACAATGACTTAGGCACCTAGGTAGTTTAAATTAGGAAATGGAAACTAGGTACCTACGTAAGTAAAAATAGGAGTACACACAACAATTACGTATAATAACGAATGGTAGGTACCTAGGTATTTCATCTCTCTTTAATCTCATCTTTAGGCAAATTAAAAAAACTTAGATGTGGAGTTCCTCGCATCAATTTTGCAGCCATACACACCACAATAATTCGGCATTGCTAAATTTTTCACAAAAAATGAAAATTCGACCCGCACGACGAACGTTTCCGCGGCGAAGCGCACTCCCGACTGAATTGTTCGCTAAGAGACAGCCAGACGGATCGACCTTGAGCGCGTTTGGAGCGGGAGTGTCATCTCTATGTGATTTCTACTCTATGGTATCAGTACCAGTTAGACTAACATTATATGAAATGGTGACACCTCTATATTATACTCTTTGACATGACTTCCGTATTTCATTTGAATTTCGTTCCTTCCGGCGAAGTAGGACTCTTAAGATAAATTCGTTCTACGCTAAACCCACATACCTAATTTGATTTCAAAATTTTTATTTTACAAAATCAGAGAGGTGCCTGTACATGACACTTCCAAAAAAACTCGCAAAAACAGAATAGTCAAAATTTGTCCCTCAATACCCCATAGAACCACATTCGCGTCCAGACATTTCTTCTGCTTAAGTGCCACCTTATACAACAAAATAAACTATTTCTTAAATATACACGCGCTGAGTTACTATGAGCTAAGGGAAAAACTTCATGACTACATACATACATACATACATATATCACGCCTATAGTCCCTTGCGGGGTAGGCAGAGCATAAATGGCCGTGAAAAACGGTAATTTACGCCACGTGTGACAAAAGTTCGAGGGTCAATCAGATCACTGTGTACCACTACTTACTTACATTAAACTACGACGAAACAGAATCCTTAATTTTGATATCTACTATATAATTATTTATACACACACACACATACACTCACACACACACACATACACTCACACACACACACACACACACACACACACACACACACACACACACACACACACACACACACACACACACACACACACACACACACACACACACTAACACACACACACTCTTCTTACTTATTCTTTCATTGTTATTATAATAAAGCGATTGTATATCTATGGTAACGTCTGATCCTCGGACGAACACTGTCTCACTGAGATACAGGTGAATAACCTAGTTTAGTTAGACAGGGTTCACAACCCTTCGAACCTTATAATGTATGCAATAATTTTGTTTACTAAGTTGTGTACTTTTTTTTGAGAAATAAACATTTTTATTTTATTATTATTATTATTAATTATCTCGATGACTCTCATAGAAACGGAACGTAATTTTGTATGAAACAGGTAACTAAAGACGAGGCTGTATGTTGTGAAGACCCTTGCCTGTCCAGAATTAAAAAAAAAAGAATGAACTAAACATTTAGTATGGCTGAATATTACGTAATACTGTGCCTTACAGGCGAATTTATTTTAAAAAATTACAATTGGTGGGAAAATTGTAAATTTTTATTTGTTTCGTTGTGTTGTGGTCGCTAGCTAACTTTTATAAGAAGTACAATCTTTCATTTCCTAGCCTTTTTTTGAGAAAAGCACTATGTAAGCCTAGGGGAAAATTACTTTGCTTGACTTGTATAATTGAAGTCCTCGCCTGCGGCTCGGACTTCAAACTATACTCGTCCAGCGAAGTCTTATTTTCCATACCTCGACAACAATGTACTATTACTGACATTAAAAGCCGGCCCAAACAATGATTGCAATGTTTAACTTATTTATTTATATTTATGTATTTAACGGCCACCATGTCCTAAGTTGTGGTCGCTGTGCGGGGAGGTTCCCTCGACACCACGCCCTCAACGAAATTCTGCGAAGAGCCCTGATATCCGCCCAAGTCCCGTGTGTTCTCGAACCTCCGGGTCTTATTCGATCTGATGGTAAGAGACCTGACGGACTTACTCTGGTGCCATGGAAGTGTGGCAGGTGTCTTGTGTGGGACGCAACATGCGTTAGTACATACGATACGCCGCTTGCCACATTGGTGGTACCATGAGGGTTGATATGGTTCAATTTTTTTCATATTTTGACCTATTTTTATTGGAGAAAGTTGTTCAGTTCTACGAGTAGAACTAACCGTTTCTTTTTTTACTAAATTAAATGGGACGTTGTAATAATAATATTGATTTTCAAATAAGTCTTCTGAAAGAAAACTAATAATCTTAGACTGTCGCGAGTAGCTTCGTCTACCAGCTAGCTAAATCATATTGGAGATGCAGAGGTGGCTATCTTCTAGTAAATGTAGGTCGCTATAAGTCCATACTCGACCCGGATTAAGACTCGATATAGGAGTGGATGGAATCAGCAATCCTCACGTATGTCAAAGGTCACTGTATATAATGACTCAAAACATTTAAACGGGGATTTTACCGCAATTTTCGATTTTCTTGAAGTGTCCGATATGTCGATCCAGTGGCAACATTTTATAGATGTTAAAATGTGTTCCAATATTACGTTTTTAAAAGTTGATTTGATTTTCACATATTTAGAATTACGAGTAAAGTTGGGTGGAATCGTTTACGTTTGGTGAAGGCGTAAAGTTACATGCCGTGTGGTTAAACTGGCCAGCCCCGAGGCACTGCCTTTATTTAATTTTTTCATCCCGCTCGAGCCGGTTTTCCATCAGGATAAAACAAAATTGTTATAAAAAAAGATGAAAATTGGATAAAATAATTTTCTTGTTTTTACTATGACGAATCATGTCGTCAATATATCCTACATTAAATAAAAACAGTTTGAGTTTGAGCAGGCCGATTAGTAAACACAGTGCAAGATACACTAGGGATTAGGTTAGGAAAGTTACGATTTTCCGATATGTCAATTCCGGTTTTCAGAGCTTTCAAATCGGCTTCCACGTGTGATGCCGGCTTAGAATAGCATCACCCCCTTTCTTGCCCGTGGGTGTCGTAAGAAGCGACTAAGGGACTCGAGGGTGTGTATTGCAATTTTAGGCGATGGGCTGACAACCTGTCACTATAGTGATACACAGTTATCTGATTGACCCTCGAACTTTTGTCAGACGTGGCGTAAATTACCGTTTTTCACGGCCATTTATGCTCTGCCTACCCCGAAAGGGACTATAGGCGTGATATATGTATGTATGTATGTCAAATCGGTAAAACTGATTTTGGAAAAAAGAGGTGTTATAATGTTTTCAATATATTTTTCGGGGCATAACCATTGAACATAATGTAGTTAGTTTGCTACCACCTGCCCCTGTTTGCAAGCATTTTGTCACGCATATATCTGAGAACTGTTAGAACTGTTCACAACACCCGCGAAAACTTCTTGAAATCGGGAAACTATTGATCCGAAAGTCATTTTTACTATGTTTATTATTAGTGCTGGTGATGGGCTGACAACCTGTCACTATAGCGATACAGAATTTTCCGAATGACCCTCAAATATTTGTCAGACGTGGCTTAAATGTCCGTTTTTTGCGGCCGTATACGCTCTTCCTACCCCGAAAGGGATAAAGGTGATATATGTATGTATGTTATAATTAGTAACCAAAACCGCGCCTTGTGATGCCGGCTTAGAGTAGCATCATCCCATATATTTTCCGTGGGTGTCGTAAGACGCGACTAAGGGAATCGAGGGTTTGCATTGCAATTATAGGCGATGGGCTGACAACCTGTCACTATGGCGATACACAATTTTGCGAACGACCCTCAAATGTTTGTCAGAAGCGGCGTAAATGTCCGTTTTTTACGGCCGTCCTACCCCGCAAGAGATATTGGCGTGATGTATGTATGTATGTAACCAAAACCGAAATTCAAAACCGGAAACTTCCGATTTTACATGCCCTCGTCGCTTGATAAAGTAAAGCGTTTCCATAGCAAGTCAGACAAGTCTGTAATTTTGTATGGGAGGTAGATATTTTACATTTCAGATATCTGTATTTTAGTTTAGTGTCTAATTGAATGTGACTAAAATAAAAGTTTTTATCTTTATCTTTAGCAAAGTTGTCCCTTACACCCTGTATGTATGACGTATTCAACTGAAACGTAAAACGGGTCGCTCGTACTGCGACATCGCTGTAAAACTCCATTTTCTAAAATGGCTGTCATGTCTGTTTATAAATAATGGACATTGGGTAAATAAAGTCGCAATCGATTTGAAACAACTCAACTATACGTTATTTAAGCTAAATTTATATGGTTCCTCTCTCTTTTCGTGTGGGACACCGACTCGTCCAACGACACGATGAACCCTGGTGTCGGAGTTTTTCATGGTTCATTTATATGGTTCCAAACCCAACTGTTATGCGAGTTTTAGTTTGTTTGAGTTACGGGTATTATGGCTCTCTCTCGAGTTTGTTGCTCCATTTTATTGAAACGTTTATTACGATTCTTTTTCCTCCAATGTCACTTTTGTGAAGAACTTAATTTCTTTAGGGACACGCTATTGCAGTTTTTGCTTGGTTAGTTACCTACTTATCAGTTATTCTATGAACTTCGTTATTTTACTTCGGTTATTTTAGCTACTTATGACGGCCAATGAGGCGCAGTGGTAGTGCCACTGCCTGCGGCTCAAAGGTTCGGGGTTCGATGCCCGGTGGGATTCTCACAAGATTGATAATATCAGTTTGCAAATTTGTTTCCTGTCTAGTTAGGACATTGTGGGCTGAATCACCTGGTTCCGTGCTTCGGAGGGCACGTTAAGCCATCGGTCTCGGTCGCTGTATATGATTACTTAGACGGCGGTCGGTACACAACCATGTAAGAGACCTATTAGTAGTAAAAGGCGGTTGAAAGACTCTGACACCAGGGTTCATCGGGTCGTTCGTCGACTCGGTATACCACACTAAAAGAAAAAAAAGACCTACTTATCCACCTTACCTGGCTTGGATAGTAACTGCTTTTGTACAATATAATTTCCTTTCAGCGCTAAAACTAGGTCGAACAACCAACTTAGTGAATGATTTTCTGTCACTTTCACTTGAAAGAAAGGGCAATTTATCTTAATTAGGTGGAAAAGTATGTTGTAACCTAATTCCCTTCGAAATAAAGTTAATGTGGCGTGAGATGGGTCGTGGCCTGAAACAAATATTTAGGAAAATTTTAATTCAAGTACAAGTATACTTCGTAAAGGACGAATCTTATGCGAATTGCCGTTAAGAACTCAAACCTCAGAACTCAAAATGTCAATGATGACATCAATATCCCGCAAATAAAATATCGGTAGTCCGCCTGGAAGCTGTCACTTCTTAGTATTCTTCTTCTTTTGTGTGGGACACCGAGTCGACCAAGGACACCATGAACCCTAGTATAAGAGTTTCAACCGCTTACTACTATGTGTACTATAAAAAGATGTCGCTTCTCGTGTCTGTTCCGGTGTCCCTATGTACGCTTAGATATTAAAAACTACACAACGGATTTTGATGCAGTTTTTTTTTTGATACAGTGCTTCAAGAAGTAGTTATATTATGTATGATTCATGCCGGAAATGGTCACATTCCCTTGACGAATCCGGAAGCAGCGGATGAAACCGATGGGCGCGCCGCTAGTAAGAGCGTTTCTTTTGTATTAAGATGTTTTAAAACACGCTTCCAACGCGCGTACAACTTTTTTTTGGTGGGGCCTTAAATGTTTTTTTTTAAGTTTAACATTATTAATGACTTAAAATATTTACTTACTTGGATGACGTTAGAATATTCAAAACTGTTTTTTCTTGACCTTACAAAATACCTAACTGTTCACAACAATGAAATCATAAACATGACTTCCTTCGACCTTGTCTACCATAATCTTCAATTTATAAATTACTAGCTTTTACCCGCGACTTCGTCCGCGTTAGATAGTTTTTTTAGGCAGAAGTTCTAAAGTAGGTATGTGTATACATTGTAAGTGTGACAGTGATATTAGAACAGTTCTTATCTCTACTGTTTAAAGATGACTTGCTTGCTTCTGTTGTTAAAGGGACAATTCAAAATTTGCTATCCGGTCTGCGAGAACAATATTTATAACCAATGAATAGAAAAGTCAGTAGATAACAGAGTACTTACTCCTATACCACATTTTTTGTATTTCTGTCCTCGGTAAAGAAGGCAATGTCCTTTCTCAACTGATTCCCATCATACTGAACAACTTTTGTTCTGGAACCATTTCTGTATCTTCAATAGTTTAGGTGGGCTCCTGATGGTACACCTGGTGGTCTACATACGGTACTCCAGATCCTCAATGTCCTTGTGAAAAGAAGCGGCCTATCATACTGAACAACTTTTGTTTTGGAACCATTTCTGTATCTCTAATAGTTTACGTGGGCTCCTGATGGTAAACCTTGGTGGTCTACATAAGGTACTCCAGATCCTCAATATCCTTGTGAAAAGAAGCGGCCCATCATACTGAACAACTTTTGTTTTGTAACCATTTCTGTATCTCTAATAGTTTACGTGGGCTTTTGATGGTACACCTGGTGGTCTACATAAGGTACTCCAGATCCTCAATGTCCTTGTGAAAAGAAGCGGCCCATCATACTGAACAACTTTTGTTTTGGAACCATGCCTGTATCTCTAATAGTTTAGCTGGGCTCCTGATGTTACACCTGGTGGTCTACATAAGGTACTCCAGAGCCCCAATGTCCTTGTGAAAAGAAGCGGCCCATCATACTGAACAACTTTAGTTTTAGAACCATACCTGTATCTCTAATAGTTTAGCTGGGCTCCTGGTGGTACACCTGGTGGTCTACATAAGGTACTCCAGATCCTCAATGTCCTTGTGAAAAGAAGCGGCCTATCATACTGAACAACTTTTGTTTCGGAACCATGCTTGTATCTCTAATAGTTTAGCTGGGCTCCTGGTGGTACACCTGGTGGTCTACATCTATACTCCAGACCCTCGAATGGTGATAAAAAGTAGCCTATGTCCGTTCTCGGTATGCTAGCAATCTCTATGCCAAGTTTCATGAAGATCGGTTCAGCGGTTTGGCCGTGAAAGCGTAGCAGACAGACAGACAGACAGACAGAGTTACTTTCGCATTTATAATATTAGTGTGGAAGTGTGGATATTAGTGTGGATTAATCGTTAATCAATAGTTTCATCGGTAGCGTTGGAAATAATGTATTAGAAATAGTGATATTATCGTTAAAGACAGTGTTTTTATGGAATTCTTATACATGACCTAGTTCCGTGAATCTACCTAGAATCCGTGGCCTCTAAGTTACATAGTATACAACAAGTCTCAAAGACCTAAGTCTTGATTTTGGCTCCAGAAAAGAGCTTTTTTATTGAATCCTATAGTATGGGGTGTAAGGTCAGCTTTCCGAATACTGATAGGGTAGATGTAGACCATGAAACTAAACAACATTCCCCTAGGAACATATGGCGCAAAAGGACAAAAGAAATTTTACCTTTCATATAAAGTCACGATCAGCTGACTGCAATTACTATGGAAAGTCAAATTTTTTTGACGTTTCCTGAAATATTTTCTCATAGAAAGTAGTTCAGTGTCATGTTCTGAAAGCACCCTATAAGTATTAGGAGGGCTGTCCCGTACACTCTGTGTATTGGTATTCAAAAGTAGCTCAAGTTAGCTTTCATATCAAAATACATACATACATACATACACTTATCACGCCTACAATCCCTTGCGGGGTAGGCAGAGCGCAAACAGCCGCAAAAAACGGTCATCTACGCCACGTCTGACAAATAATTGAGGGTCATGCGGAATTGTGCATCGCCACAGGTTGTCAGCCCATCGCCTAAAATTGCAATACTCACCCTCGAGTCCCTTAGTCGCCTCTTATGACTCCCAACGGAAAGAAATGGGGTGATGCTATTCTAAGCCGGCATCACACGGCAAAATACACCAAATATTATTAGTGAGATAACGTTATAATGTAACATGTCTCGCCGTAGACAATTTATTCTGAGATGTACAATTTATTCGGCAGTGTATTTGACATATTTTTTCCCTGGGGTTTTATATTTTAATATCAATACCTACATTATCATCATAGGCATAATACTAGATTTTTAAAATACTACCCGTAATAGGTATGCAATTTTGGGTATTAGTTGCGCTGGGTATTAGTTGTAATACTAACCCGGTAGATAAAACAATGCTACGCGTTATTATTGGCATCAAGATCATCATCATCATTCAAATTTCTGTGGAGTAATTCCCATCAAGATACGCTTGCAAAATTCACTGTCAATGGATGAGCAGCGGTAGCCCAGATGGAAGAGGCTTCGCTAATAGTGATGGCGAAAGTCGCAGATTCAAATCCTGCCCGCAATAGAAAAGTTTTCTTAAGTCATTATAACCCTCACTTAGGGACACACAACTTAAAATATAAAATACTACTTCTAAAAAGGGACTTGAGGGTGTGTATTGCAATTTTAGGCGATAGGCTGACAACCTGTCACTATGGCAATACACAATTTTCTAAATGACTTTCAAATATTTGTCAGACGTGGTGTAAATGTCCGTTTTTTGCAGCCGTTTGCGCTCTGCAGTGATTATAGGCGTGATATGTGTATGTGAAAATTGAAAAGCACTGTTCAGTCAAGATTTTTTTCTTCTAAATACTCCCTTTGTCTCCAGGTATCAGAACGGCTCCACGTGGACGTGCGACGTGGCCTATCATGGCGCGAGGCCAACGATCGTATGAACTTCGTGGGCCCAAACGAGTTCACCGTGAAGGAGGAAGAACCTTTGTGGAAGAAGTATGCTGAGCAGTTCCAGAACCCGCTCATACTACTGCTGCTGGGTAAGTGGACTCACCAGCTCTAAATTGTCTTCAAGAACTAGAGAGGTTCTGGAGGAGTTCTGGAAAACCTTGATAAGTGTATGGAAAACCAGATTATGCTGGACTCTAAGGCGTGTATGGAAAACCAGTTTGTTTATATTGGTGTCTTAATACGAACAATCCGACGAACTTTGTGGGCCCTAACGAATTCACCGTGAAGGAGGAGGAACCTTTGTGGAAGAATTATGCTGAGCAGTTCCAGAACCCGCTCATACTTGTGCTGCTGGGTAAGTGGACTCACCAGTTCTACAATGTCTTCTAGGACAGGTGTCAATCTATTCTGGAAATCCTTGATAAGTGTATGGAAGTGTATAGTGGAGTCTATGGCAAAAGATCGATGCTGCTTCTGCTGGGTGAATGCAAACATGGGATTGATCTATACTGCTTGTCCTCCATAGTGTAAAGAAAACCAGTTTATATTGGTGTCATAATACGAACAATCCGACGAACTTTGTGGGCCCAAACGAATTCACCGTGAAGGAGGAGGAACCTTTGTGGAAGAAATAATACATGAATTTTAATACCTACAAGAGAGACCATAGTAGAAAATGGTAATTAGTCCAAAACAAATTAGATTTTAGTGATTGCTGAGCAAAGGGAATGATTTAACTTTGTTGGTTTGTTTTGATTATGAATTCATAATGAGTAGACGCTCAAATAACAACCTATTGCCAGTTGTCTCGAATTTTCTAATTCATTTCTTGTTATCATTGGGAATAAATTAAAAAGGGAGATCGTGCCTTATGACGTACTCTGAGGGAGGCCTACGTCCAGCAGTGGGCTGCTATAGGGTGATGTGATGATGATGATGAAAAATGGATTATATTCATCAATATCTCGTCTTGAATTACATTTTTTGAGCTCTAATATCCGGCCTAAATGGCTTGATATTAGTAGGCCGTCTGTTTTTTTTTAGTTAGATGTACTAATACAAACTCTTGACCCTGGGTTCATCGGACAGTTTACCACCACAAGCAAACGCTTGTGTACAACCGCTTTCTAGGTAGGCCCTTGTGTCAAGAATGAGTGTCATATGGATCTTCAAAGAGTTTCTCAATGGGCATAAGTCGAGAATAAGAATCTCCGCAAACAAACCACCTTCGAACAAAGGTTTTATCCGCTAAGAGCTTTACGTGAGAGGGTTGCCTTGGCTACGGTTCAGCTTTAGAGCTCACTTTAGTTGGCAAGGTAAAAGAATGAGACGACTACGTCCCTGAAAATCGGCTGATAGTAGTAGGTTTTTTTTAACTCTGAAGAAAGGTTTCATCGTGTCATTCTTTGACACTAAAGGGTTGATACATATTACAGATGGTTTCGGCCGACTACCGACTATTCGGCTTCAAATCAGCCGACTAGTCACCGACTATATGCCGTGTGATGCCGGCTTAGAATAGCATCACCCCATTTCTTTCCTGTGGGAGTCGTAAAAGGCGACTAAGGGACTCTAGGGTGTGTATTACAATTTTAGGCGATGGGCTGACAAACTGTCACCATGGCGATACACAATTTTCCGAATGACCCTCAAATATAAGTCGTGGCGTAAATGGCCGTTTTTGCGGCTGTTCACGCTTTGCCTACTCCGCAAGGGATAATAGGCGTGCGTGATATTTGAATGTATGTAGTCACCGACTACTGTAATGGCCGACCATTACTTCGGTCACCTTCAGTGAAGTTTGGTAGCTATTCGAGTAGTCGGCCATTTCTATAAGTAGTCGGTGGTTAGTCGGCTGAATAGTAATATCGACATTGAATTTTAACATATTAATTTAAAAAACATGTAAAATATGACGCATTTTGAAACCACTTCACAACTGTTAATTGGTAGACAAGGCTTAAAAACTACTAGACACGCGATTTTCTTCTTCCAAACGTCACCACCATCATCACGACCAGTATTGATCGGCTTAGCCGACTGTTCGGGATAGCTGTTAGAGGGTTGGTGCATCTCTAGTAGGTTGCTATCGTGGCGCGATCTACCAATAAATGATTAAATAAATAAATAAATATCCTGGACAATTCACACAGCACCATCTAGCCCCAAACTAAGCAAAACTTGTACTATGGGAACTAGATTGCTGATATTAATACATATATTTACTTTCTTTTGTATATAAATACATATTATACATACAAATACCCAGACTAAACACAAATATCTCAAAATGACTAAACAAATATTTGTGTCTTGTGGTACTCTACTATCAACGCCCAGTCAAATTCGTGTGTCTTTTCAAACATGATTATTCTTTTACTAGTTTCATTACATTATTATATTGATTACTAGCCTTTCAACTGACTAGTCGCAGACTCTACAAAATGGCCGACTAGTCTAGTCGTCGTCGGTGTATACATATGTAAGTATGTACAACGTGTAATTTGAAGCACTCATTGAAACTATACCCTTACAGTGAGTACCAAATTTTAAAACACTTCCCGTGTTAGGTATACAATTTTTGAAAACTTGCTACTGCAAGCGTTACTGGCATTAAAATACACTTGCAAAATTGGCGGGCAAGAAATGAGCTGCGGTAGCCCAGATGGAAGAGGCGTCGCCCCTAGTAATGCGAAAGTCGCAGGTTCAAATCCTGCCCGCACTCGAAAATTTTGCAAGTTTTCAAAAAAAATACCCTTACAGGTTTTTCCAATATCGAAAGTAAAACGACATTAGCCTCGTATAGTAATCGATGATTGAAACTAATTAACTGACTTTAGGCATTACTGGGTATAACCTGTCATCCATCAATGCCTTGTTTAATAACTTCTAGGAAACGGCCTAATCCTTAATTATTCCTTTCACTTTAATATAAAATAGGTAAGAGAAAAAAGTCTGAAAAACTAAACATACTATATATGTAATTTGTTTCTTGGAGAAGTGCCGTTTGACTCTTATTCAGAAAATATTATAAAAACCAACGGAAATGAGCATAATTAGATAGTCGATATCAAGGAAAAGCTCAAAACCAATACACGGAAATTGTATTACTAAAAAGATATTTTATGAAATATCGTTAGCCTTAAAACCGTATCATTACCTGAATATGAATAAATAAATGCCTTTGCCATAATTGAAAAAAAAACTTCGTAAATGACATTATTGTTATGTCTATGATTCTGGATTAATTAATTGCATATAATGTTACCTATATTTTCAAAACATGCCATCACAAAATTTGACCGGGCATACCGAATTGATTCGCAAGTTACTTACTTTACAGATGAAGAAATTTCAGCTTTCTAAGCTTTGGATACAGCTCGTTTCCCGCTCTAAAGGCAAAGATGTTTGCTTATCGTGCTCGTATTTTCGCTCGAAACGAAAATAAAACTTGAACTTACCTACTTCCAGCTTCTGAAGTAAATTCTATTTATACGTTATACATGTGAACTACTTCAAGCTATAAAAATGTGAACTCCTTTTAAAAGTCTTAAGAGCTCATCAAATATGGATCACCGTTAATGTCCCGCCAAGATCTTTTATGATACGATAATAAAGCAGTAAATACTAATTCTTTCCGTCGTAAGAGGCGACTAAGGGACTCGAGCGTGTGTATTGCAATTTTAGGCGTCATGCCGACAACCTGTCACTATAACGATACACAATTTTGCGAATGACCCACAAATGTTTGCCAGACTAGGCGTAAATTTCCGTTTTATACGGCCGTTTCTGTTCTGCCTACCTAGGGATATAAGCGTGACATATGTATGTATTTCTACAATCTATAAAAGCGAAAGAAATCGTTTTCTATACTAAAACAACAAGAACGCAGCCATGATGGATGTTTTGTCTTTATATTGCGATCAATATAGGTGTCGTTAAAATAATGTAATAGTTCTATTAGGGATCGGTTTACGATGTCGTAAAATTTATGGCCAGTAATAGTTTTAAAATAAAACTAGAAAATTGTAAAAGGTTTGCGATGAAAATGAAAAAATAAAATGAAATAACTTTATTCAATGTAGGATAGCATTATCACTTATTGACGTCATGATCGGTCATTGTAAAAAAAAGAAATTTGCATAACGCAATTTTCTTCTTTTTATAACAATTTTGTATTGTCCTAATAGAAAACCGGCTCGGGCGGGATAAAAAAATAAAAATAAAAATAAAGGCACTGCCTCGGGGCTGGCCAGGTTAATTACACAGCACGTAACTTTACGCCACCACCATTTGTAAACGACATTTGTTTCAAATTTTAGTCAAGATTTCCAAAGCGTGTTATTTACATGCGTATAATTAACCGGATGATAGCCGGATGATATTGGGGACATCAAAGTTGCATATCTAACTACCCTTACAAGGGATCAACCCATTCTGTACCCGATATTATCAAACTACACTCTACAATTTTACAGGTGAAATTCGATGTTCATTGCGTTGTCGTTTAACCAGCATGATACCAGGAACATTAACCGGCTACGCAATGTACTAAGAATTTGACCTGTAGACTTGTAGCCTGTAGTTACATAACATATGCACCAGGTATTCTTAATTAATAATGTATGGAGACCTACTAAAATTCGAGGTGATTTAAATTCACATCTCTTTTCAGTAATTTCTCTTAACATATTATCCCATAACCGCAGTAGCTAACAATATTCTTTATGAAAATTTTTGATGCAATTCTAATTTCATCGTACTTACACTCTATCATGACTAGATTGTTTTGTAATAGTTTTTTACTATTGGCCGATAGCGAAAAGTCAGATCGGGCCGGTGATAAGGAACAACCATTCCTAGGAACATAGGTCGAAATGTGAAAAATAAAATTAGATCTCCCATACAAAGTTGCCGATTAGCTAATTTGAGTTGACTGTCCCGATGGCGTAGCGGATAGTACCCCTGCCTGCTACTCTGAGGAACGTGAGTTCGATCCCCACATGACACAAGTATTTGTTAAGCTATTTTCAGATATTTGTGTTTAGTCTGGGTGTTTTCTATGTATAATATGTATTTATAAAAAAAAACGCCGTGTGATGCCGGCATAGAACGCCGTGTGATGCCGGTTTAGAATAGCATCACCCCATTTCTCGCCCGTGGGAGTCGTAAGAAGCGTCTAAGGGACTCGAGGGTGTGTATTGCAATTTTAGGCGATGGGCTGACAACCTGTCACTATAGCGATACACAATTTTCCGGATGACCCTCAAATGTTTGTCAGACGTGGCGTGAATGTCCGTTCTATGCGGCCGTTCACGCTCTGCCTATCCCGCAAGGGATTATAGGCGTGATATGTGTGTGTATAACAAAAAGTATAAAAGTATTAATATCAGCTATAGTTCCCATAGTACAAGCTTTGCTTAGTTAGGGGCTATTTATTTATTTAGTTACTATGGAAGCTAAAATATTTTTGTCTTATTTCCTATGTTCCTATGTTCTTTGGGGAAAGTTGTTCCTTATCACCAGCCCGTACTCTGTTGTCAGTATAACGGTCACTAGTAAAATTTCACCCTATAATGGTCAACACTGTGTTTTGAATGAAATCTCTCGTAAAAGGTTTATGATTAACATTTTTATTCACTACTAGATTTCCGCCCAGTGGTTTCACCCGCTGCCACTCATTTTCCCGTGGTAATAGTTGTTTTCCTATGGTAAAAAGTGGCCTATATGATACTCCAGGTTATACTCTATCTGTGTTCCAAATTTCATCCAAATTATATATATAATAGCCGTTTGAGCTTGAAGAGGTAACAAACACACACAAACTCTCAGATTTATAATATTAGCACGGATTCAAATAGGGCCGAGTAGAAAAATTGATTCAACAAACACGGACCAAAGGCTGTCCTCGGTAAAAGAACGGTTTGATCCGGTCGGAAATTGCTTTCATCCGTTAAATATAGAATAGAAGCAGAGTAAAAAGAGTTTTATTGCGCACCGACGACGGCCGATGTGGCGCAGTGGTAGTGCGACTGCCTGCGACGCAAAGATTCTGGGTTGGATTCTCGGTGGGACACTCACGAAGTTGATATTATTCACTTTGTGAGTTTGATCCCAGTCTGGTTAGTACATTGCAGGATGGACCACCTGATTGTGCGAAAAGAAAGATGGCTCCGTGCTTCGGAGGGCACGTTAAGCCGTCATTCGGTCGCTGTCTATGATTAGTTAGACGGCGGTCGTTACACAACCCTGTCAGAGGTCTGCTGGTAGTAGAAGGTGGTTGAAAAACTCTGATACCAGGGTTCAATGGGTCTTTCGTCGATTCGGTGTCCGTCACGAAAAGAAGAATACGACGTTTTCGCCTGTATCAAACACGACTAGAAAATTAATATTGTATAGTGTATCCCGTCCGATGCCAGCTGAGAATAGCATCACCCCATTTCTTGCCCATGGGTGTCGTAAGAAGCGACTAAAGGACTCGAGGGTGTGTATTGCAATTTTAGGCGATGGGCTGACAACCTGTCACTATAGTGATACACAGTTATCTGATTGACCCTGGAATTTTTGTCAGACGTGGCGTAAATTACCGTTTTTCACGGCCATTTATGCTCTGCCTACCCCGCAAGGGACTATAGGCGTGATATATGTATGTATGTGTAGTGGACGTCGTATGAATATTTGTACTTTATTCGGGCTTTGCCTTTCAGTACCTACTCCTAACCCTAAAGAGATTTAGGCAGGTCCATGTTTGCTCCTATTTGCGACAAATGGATGATACTGCCCTTTTCCCTCGGCAATTTTCAATAGAGATTTTGCGAAAGAGTTAATCTAGGACGGTACCTGTACCTGTGAAGATTGATAATGTTTCAAACTATTTCATTCGATCTCGGATAATTATTAAAACGATCTAAAAAAATTGCATTTTCACATACCCAAAGGAACATAGGTTAAAATATGAGAAAGTGTAAAAGTACTTCGGGTCCGTGGTGGCGCTACTCAACAACAGCTTGCCAGAGCTGCCCTATGGGTTTACATTTATTTATATAAAGGTCGTTGTCTTCACGAACCATTATAAAATGAAGCCAAATTATTTTAATTCATTCTCTGGAGGTACCTGTCTGAAACGATGTATTCACGATGCTGATTTGAGCGTAACTTTGAGAATACAGCGAAAAATCATCAGATTTCTTAGTCTGTTTAACCGCCATATTTTCAATCGCCGCTTATTTAACAGATACCGCATTAAATGAGTAAAAGACCTTCTATCCTTGTGAAAGCTTATTTATCTGAAAGTTACAGTGCTATTTTTAGTTATAAGTCGATAACATGGATTGGTCATTTTAATCTGAAAATTATTTTTAACCGACTACATCAAAGCAAAAACTAGGGTTATGATTTTTACCTGTATGTACGTATTTGTTGGCTTGCGTGCGTTTTACCGATTCGCTCGCATAGCATTACAAAAAGCATTTGACATCAATAAATGTGATACACCCACAATATCATAAGAATCTAGATCATAAACTACTAGCTAAGACTAGATTCTTGTTAGTGACATGTAAGTTGTTAGATCTTATTTATAGCCATTTTGACCTCCAAGGCGTCGCTACGAAATTGCTACGGCGGCGTAGCTAATGCTACGTAAACAATGAGTTTATACAACTTGTGATATATACTGCGTATTACAAACTGAAAGGAGGGTAATGTCATATAGTTTCATGTAATTCATGAAACTACGAGTATATGAGTTTCAGTAGGATACATACAATACAATGCAATATACTTTATTGCACAAGAGAAACATTCTATTCTATTCTTAATTATTGGCGTTTCCACATTTGTGATTTCGCCAGCCTCGAGTGTTTAATTAACGATCACAAACATAAATTGGCGAGTGCGCCAGTATCAAGTATTACAACACAGCACAGTGGCCCTAATCCAAAAGACTAGGGGCTGTACAGTGTAGGACTCCAGTATCTTGATAGTGGAAGATGCTGAAGCTAACACGTGGTTGCTTAACCATCATCCGAAAATGACGGTTATATAGATTATTTTCAATTCACTGTTTAACTTTAAGAGTCATTTACTGGTAAATTCACTATCAAATTTAATCACTAAATGCTCCAATAAACACAAAAACGAGTAAAATTAAAAACAATCCATCCGCCATTTGCAAGCGCTGGACAAACAACCCAAGAGAAACATATTAAAAACAAAAGGTGAAATATTAATAAAAAAAATTACAATTGGCGGCCTTGTTGCTCATACATACATATATCACGCCTATATTCCTTGCAGGGTTGGCAGAGCGTGAACGGCCGTAAAAAACGAACATTTAAGCCAAGTCTGACAAACATTTGAGGGTCATTCAGAAAATGTTGTAACGCTATAGTGACATATATTGGCAACCCATCGCCTAAAATTACAATACACATAATATTACACATGTAACCCTCGAGTCCCTTAGTCGCCTCTTACGACACTCACGGGAAAGAAATGGGGTGATGCAATTCTAAGCTGACATCACACGGCAATACTTCACGGCTTAATTTATCTAAATGCCATAGTTCTTGGTCTATACCTAAACAGATTATTTCTTAAATGAGCTACGATACAATGAATTAAAAATGTTTGTAAGCGTAATAAATTACACAAAATGTTACAGACATACAAAATGCATTCAAACAAAAAAAGTTGTTTTTTATTTTTTTGTAAGTTATGCCCTCAAATAATGCCAGCCGTACCGGACGATTACGGATAATCATAACAGGTGGTATTCTTTTGTTCCTTCTTATACTACCTGAAGATATTTTCCTGTATGATAAATCGTCACATTGTTCATTGTAATACAATAATCAAATTTTGTTATGAACAAAGAAAAACCCAACAGGCAAGCGAGAACCGCACGAGTGTTATCGATAAAGAATCAAAACAAGCGCGGGGCAAAGGCGTGGCGCACGAGTGTTTTACAAACAATGTGCCCAATGTAAAAACAATAAGATATGAAGCGGTATTGTACAGTTGTACACTTCAGATCAATGGTTTTTCTCTTCTAGGAGAAAAAATATTAATATCTAAAGTTACAGTTCAAATTGATTGATAGGTAGATAGTTTATTCATAAAATAATAATACATACGTACATCAGCCTATTGCAGTCCACTGCTGGACGTAGGCGTCCCCCAGGGTACGCCGTAAATAATAAACAAATAATAAATATCCTGGAATAAATGCACTGCTGGATATTTCACACAGCGCCATCTGGCCCTAAACTAAACAAAGCTTGTATTATGGGAACTTTATATAGCTGATAGACTCAACACAATTTTTTGAAAATTCACTTAAAATATTAGTGTTGTGTGGGGATCGAAGCCACGACCCTCGGCGTAGCAGGCAAGGGTCAGTATTGCTTACCACATACACCAGCAAAGCAAAACAATAAAAAAATTAAAACTAAAAGCAAGCAAAGGCGGAATTGCTCACGGTATTATGCTTGTGTTGGGCTTATCAACCAAAACTTATATTCTTTTTTTGAAAACTTGTAAAACTGACAAGCACGGGCAGAAAAAAAATTGCATGTTTTAATAAATTATATACCTAACACGGGAATTGTTTTTAAATTTGGTATTCAAAACTTATATGTTCGGAAACACTTTCTTAGTCTTCCATAGACATACTTAATTAATAATTTAAAAAAAATGTTTATTTTCTGAAGAGTTATCTTATACATGAGACCTCCCATTAAGTAAGCAGAGCTACTTGTGTCGGGAGTGACTCGCTACTTTTCTATAAGACACATTTGAAAATAAGCAAAAGTAGGTAAGTAGGTACATAGTGATGCTCTTAAGCACAGGACAATATATATTCATAAACGCAACATTTTCTGAATTAATTTAAATTATTACTTATTGCAGTTTAAGGCGATGGGCTGACAACCTGTCACTATGGTGATTCACAATTTTCCGAATTACCCTCAAAAATTTGTCAGACGTGGCTTAAATGTCCGTTTTTTGCAACCGTTTACGCTCTGCCTAACCCCCAAAGGATCATAGGCGTGATATGTGTGTGTGTGAATTTAAATTACTGAATTGATTGTATGAAAAGAATTAGGCATGTGTTTAAAATAAATTTGAAGTAGTGAATTCACTAGGAATAGCTCGAAAGCTTTCTATTTATCCTTACCTGTTTACCATTTCAAAACTACCTCTATAAACCGTAATAGATTTAAGTAGTCTTGACTATTTTGTATGAAGATAATTGGTGGCAATTTATTCACACCGTGTGGGTCATCGATGGAAATAACGACCCGATGAACCTTAAATCTTGCCGTGTGATGCTGGCTTCGAATGCCGTGTGATGCTGGCTTCGAATAGCAGCGCCCCATTTCTTTCCCGTGGGAGTCGTAAGAGGCGACTGAGGGACTTGAGGGTGCGTATTGCAATTTTAGGCGATGGGCTGACAACCTGTCACTATGGCGATACACAATTTGCCGAATAACCCTCAATCATTTGTCAGACGTGGCATAAATGTCCGTTTTTTGCGGCCGTTTACGCTCTGCCTACCCCGCAAGGGATTATGGGCGTGATGTGTGTATGTATGTATGTTTGTATGAACCTTCTGGTGCCAGTGTTTTTATACCGCCGACAAGATAAGAAGTACGCCTCTGATTGTGTTATGACCGCCATGTTTAAAGCAGAACTCCTACTAATATTATAATATAAATGCGAAAGTTTGTATGTTTCTTTGTTTGTTACTTCTTCACGCAAAAACTACTGAACCTATTGTAATGTAATTGGCACACATAGAAGGTAACATGGATTAACACATAGGATAGTTTTTATCACCACTTATGCGGGCAACGCTGCGGGTAACAGCTAGTAATTTTCATATTAAAAAATATAAAATAAAAACAAAAAAAGTAGTATATACTGTTGGCAATTTTGTGTAGACAAACTATTTAGTCTAATAACTTGTTGTTCACATTTTCCACTAGCGTTGAAATACAAGAGATATTTTTATCATTGTATCAAAGTAAAAAAATTAGAACATTGTTTTATTTCAACAGACTAGACAGATATTTAGATAATCCCTAATGAATTTACATGAGTCCCGTAATGTATTTTTAAGCGTGTTTCAAAATCTTAGACATGTTTGCGTTGAGAAAATACAATTATGCTTTGTTTTAGATATTATTCAACCATTTTTTGAGAACTTTATGAAAAACGAATACTGTATAATTATTGAAAAAAATTACTAGTTACTTTAAACGTACGTACGTTTATTATTAACAAATTTTATTAGTTAAAGCTACGTTTTCTTAACCCTAGTTATGAACTTAATTTATATTTAAACTATGGATGTAAAAGTCGGAAACAAAGTTTTTTTTAAAAGCTTTTATTTAACTTGCAGTGTATGTAAGTATGTAAGTAACAATGTTTGTTCGGTGCAAATCTTGCAAGTTTATTTTGAACCACTTCTCGGTATCCAATTGAGTTGAAATTTTGCATGTTGGTCCAGAACCGATGACAATGCATGTTAATCATAAATTTGACCTGATGCTGCTGCCAAGATCGGCTCCGTACGAGAGATCTCCTCAGCGGTTTATAGCTGGGACACAAAATTTTGTATACGAATTCGTTTATTATAGGCAGTTGGTAGGCCCACCATGAATTAGACGCTACATCCAGGGTTGTCTTCGAACTATGGAACTCCTCAATATTCAACTGCTGGGACTTGCAATTTTGTATACGAATTCGTTTATTATAGGCAGTTGGTAGGCCCACCATGAATTAAACGCTACATCTAGGGTTGTCTTCGAACTATGGAACTCCTCAATATTCAACTGCTGGGACTTGCAATTTTGTATACAAATTCGTTTATTATAGGCAGTTGGTAGGCCTACCATAAATTAGACGCTACATCCAGGGTTGTCTTCGAACTATGGAACTCCTCAATATTCAACTGCTGGGACTTGCAATTTTGTATACGAATTCGTTTATTATAGGCAGTTGGTAGGCCCACCATGAATTAGACGCTACATCCAGGGTTGTCTTCGAACTATGGAACTCCTCAATATTCAACTGCTGGGACTTGCAATTTTGTATACGAATTCGTTTATTATAGGCAGTTGGTAGGCCCACCATGAATTAGACGCTACATCCAGGGTTGTCTTCGAACTATGGAACTCCTCAATATTGAACTGCTGAGACTTGCAATTTTGTATACGAATTCGTTTATTATAGGCAGTTGGTAGGCCCACCATGAATTAGCCGCTACATCCAGGGTTGTCTTCGAACTATGGAACTCCTCAATATTCAACTACTGGGACTTGCAATTTTGTATACGAATTCGTTCATGATAGGCAGTTGGTAGGCCTACCATGAATTAGGGTCACGTCAATAGAAGGCCTCCTGGTAGAAGAATTAGACTGTTCGAAATTAACTGGGACTCGGCCATGTAATAATGACGCCATCAATGAAATGAAAAGACTAAGATATATTACAAGCTAATTCTTCTATTAGGGATGCCGGAGGAGTAGGTACCAACCTACTTCTATAGAATATAAAAGAGATAATTATACTTTATCCTAATGTTAGTTTTCCCCGTGCCTTAAGTTTTTCTATTGAAGGTCTCTCCGTTTTATATAAAGACTTTCGTATTGATCAATAACTATCGTAACATAAACTAAAAAATATAAAATAAAATTATGTAAAAAAAACTTTTAAAACAAGCTTTTATTTAAGTGTTCTGAAAAGATGAAAATAAAATTTTGAATGACATTAACCACATTCATTTATGACTTTACAGAAATGAAAATATAATAAAAGCTTGTCGCGAAACTTTCAATTTGTGATTGAAATTTTGTAATAAGGTACGCACCTAACTGTAATTAGGTAGTTTCTTCTAGGCATCGCGACAAGCTTTTATTATATTTTCATTTCTGTAAAGTCATAAATGAATGTGGTTAATGTCATTCAAAATTTTATTTTCATCTTTTCAGAGCACTTAAATAAAAGCTTGTTTTAAAAGTTTTTTTTACATAATTTTATTTTTAAATAAACTGCTAATGACCGAGAGCAGCTGGTAGTGACTGGATGGCGAAAACGGGGGATCTTCCTTAATGGCGTACCCTGGGAGATGCCTATGGGCTGATTTGGTGATGATCTTCTCATGTGGGACATCTAGTCGAAGAACGACCCAATGAACCCTGGTGTCAGAGTTTTTCAACTACCTACTACTACTAGTAGGCCTCATTGTTGTGTAAACTCCATTCGCTCAGATAGTGTCACGACCAGCGTAGCTTGACCTCCATTTTGATACACGCATGTACGGGGGCGTACCCGCAGTTACGCTGGTCGCGACCCTATCTGAGCACTATTTATCGCGCGCCTTCTAAGTAATCATAGACAGATACCGGCACCGACGGCTTAACGTGCCCTCCGAAGCACGATCTCACGATGGTGATAAGGATAATGATGATGATAAACGTTTAAAAGAACCCTTGCAAAGAAAAGAGTCCTTTTTTTCATACTAGCTCTATTAGAGTCACAGAACCTTGGCGCAATGCATGCCGCGTTCCGTCTAGTCTATTGGCTCATATACCTATAGGTAGCACAAAAAGTTCAAGGCCGTATTCTCATGAGGGCACCAGACTATTCTCTACTTTAGACATACGTATGTGTAGCTATGTATATAACTATAACTACGTATGGTATGCTGCATTTACAAAACTATAGAAGAGAGTATACAGGATATAGAAAGACCCGTGGCGTGTCATGCCGGCTTAGAATAGCATCTCCCTATTTCCTTCCTTAGGGAGGCGTAAGAGGCGACTAAGGGACTCGAGGGTGTGTATTGCAATACTAGGCGATGGGCTGACAACCTGACACTATGGCGATACACAATTTTCCGCAAATATTTGTCAGACGTGGCGTAAATGACCGTTTTTTGCGACTGTCTGCGCTCTGCCTACCCCGCAAGGGATTATAGGCGTGATATGTGTATGTGTGTGTATGTGTGTGTATGTATAAATATCATGTATTTTACTCTGTTCAGGAGTATTTAAATTTTAAATTATTTTAATAATTATTTTACCTAGTTTTGTTGACATTTAATTTTTATTGCTTTTTTATGACATTGATTATGTACTGATTTGACATAAATTATATATTTCCTTGACGATCACACTATGGTGGATATTGATTTTATTAATTGCAACGAATTTTTAGAACCTGTAATGTGAAATAAATAAACTCAACTAAACTATCATGTGCCCTACAAATGTAACCGAACGTGAGTTTGGCTTTATAACAAACGTCCTTTGCTCTGTCTCTTTGTCGCAGATGTTTCCGAGTCGTTCTTCCGTTTCGTAGATACGTGCTATCTGTACGTCTTGTTCTGCATTTTGGCATTTAGTAAAACGAAAAGTACCGGTAGCAAAATCGTGACAAACAAACACATATCACACCTTCAGGTGAGGCAGAGGCTTTAAACTTCGGTCACTTTCGCCACGTTTGAGGACCGTTTCAGAAAAATCGTGTATAAATATAGTGACAGGTTGTCAGCCCGTCGCCTAAAATTGTAATACACATGAAACCCTCGAGTCCGTTGGTCTAACAACACATGCGGGAAGGAAATAGGGCGATGCTTTTCTAAGGCATCATACGGTACAAATTATCGTGACGATTGATGTAAATTGATACAAACAATAAGATGGTTTAGTCGCTACTATTTTGAGTTAGTCATGAACTTAAACAATTCTGCCGGAGAACCTTTTGAACCTTCCATTCAAATGTTACCTGACTGTCATAGTTCTTTTTCAATGGAGGGTCCAACCAAAAAGCTTATTGCATATTATGTAGAGATCCATTTTCGTTCCCGATTTATAATTGAATTTTATTTTAAGTGTTTTTCTTTTTTACATTCTGTGTTAATCAATCTCAAAAAACGTCATCGTTGTTTAGTCCTTATTGATTTAAAAATAAACGGTAATTATCGTAACTTAAAATGTCTAATAGTCTATTACATAACTAAAAAAAATACACGTTCTTTTCCACTGACACACATTTTATTAAGTATTATTTATTATCATAAAATAATAATCACGAAGCATAAAGTCACGTACAAGCTCTAATACCTCATGAAATAGGTAATTTGTTTATTAGTATATAGTTTGCACGTGTTTTTAATATTTATTTACTTAGAACTTGTCTTAATTTACTGAAAGATAAGCATTTTATGATATGACAGGCCAAGTGGAGCTACGAAGCTACCATTGGTACATACAATTAAATAAACGCTTAGTCGTGGTCTTTGAATATATCACGCCTATATTAACCCGGTCTATCGCGATAATATTGAGGTAAATAATAATAATTTTGCTGCATCTTGACTTTGAAATGAAATGAAATACGGGGTGTAAGGATCAGCCCTCCTAACACTGATAGGGTGTATTCAGACTATGAAGCTGATTAACTTTCCAAAGTAAAATATTTCAGGAAAAGTCGTAACTTTACTTCCCATAGTAAATGCAGCCAGCTGATTGTGATTTTTATACGACTTCGATTTTTGTCGTTTCATGACATATGTTTCTAGTGGAAAGTAGTATAGTTTCATGGTCTGAATGCACCCTATCAGTATTCGGAGGTCTGTCCCTTAGACCCCGTATTATCGCGATGGACCCGGTTTAACGTATATGTGTAGTATTTATTTTTATTGTTATTATACGTATGTACATATTCCTGAGTTATATATATTCAAGCCTTTTTTTCAAAATTTTGTTTTTGTTTAATGCCCTAAGGTAGACTGGGAGATACCGCCTTTGGCGATAAGTCCGCCCGTGTACATTTTTGTGCATACATTTAAATAAATAAAATACTTCAAATATCAAAAATGTTGGAGGTACACAGTTTGTCAGAGTCATTATTTGACGGTATGTTCGTTTAGCGATCACTTAACGCCACCTGGAGTATTTGGTTTCATTTGTTCTAAAGCATAATATTTCCCAAGTTCGCAAGGTCTCAAACGCCCGGCACACTTGCATATTCAAATGAAATTTATAGCCTTTGTAGCAAATATACAGGCGCCTTGAGAACCTACTTATACTACCTGAGGCGTACTTCAGAAGCGGCAAGGCTTAGTTAGTTATTCATGGGCGTAATCACTCTTCCTAACAAACTGAGGCACTCAGCCGTAAGAGACCGAGCTATTTCACTCCTTGCCACTCTACCTACTCTATAGAGGACTGTACAGAAGTGACTAGTCATTCTTTTATGTTTTCTGATACCTTAAAAATTTGCCGTGTGATGTCGGCTTAGCACATTTCTTTCCCGTTGGTATTGTTAGGGGCGGCTAAGGGACTGGAGGGTTACATTTGTATTGCAATTTAGGCGATGGGCTGACAACCTGTCACTATGGTGATACACAATTTTTTGAATGACCCTCAAATGTTTGTCAGACGTTTCTTAAATGACTGTTTTTACGGCCATTTATGCACAGCTACCCCACAAGAGATATTGGCGATATGTATGTATGTATGTATGTAACTTGATATAAAAAAAACTCTAACGTGAATCGTCATGTTCGACAATGATTGATTGATTGACGACAATCATGTGCATGGTGAAATACGTGTAAATATGATGCGTAATGTTTGGATGACGGTAATTATTGGTAGAAATAGGCGAAGATGTTCTCAGGCTTGCACAAAATCTTATAAAATAGTTTCAAGTAGCAGTTTTTTAAGTATATTTTTGAAAGAGCTAACTTAACGATGTGTAACTTCTGTTGAAGCATGGAAATTTCACGCTCCGTTTCATATTGTTATCGAAACGTACAGCAAAAGTTTATCGGAAAACTACTTACAATTTTCATGTTACCTAGCCAGCTCAACTCTAGCTTCAACTTGCAACTGAGAAATACATGTCTTCTAGGAACATATATTTGGCTAAAAATATATTTCCCGAATATTTTCCAGAATATCTTTGTTTCTTTTTCTGAATATCTATTAGTTTCAGGGGCAGGTTCACACCTAAAATATTTTCGGGCACCTAGCTTTTACATTTTACATTCGCTAGAATATAAGGCCCATTTTTTTCCTTCTGGAGGCAACTGTATACACAGAATACTTTACTATTCATACCTATCCATGGACATAATAATTACCTATTATAAGCGGTGGATACAACCATGACATTGAATTATAATAAGAGATGAGACGGCACGTGTTTTGCTCTACAAATATGAACTCTTTTGCTACGGGATAAAGGCATGGGCTTCTAAATAGTATCTTTCATGAAAACATGGTGGTGGATTGTCTGTAATTTTCAATCAGTTAATATCAATTGCTTTGTTATCACTTGATTACGTACTGTGTATGATGGTATCTTGTTTGATTACGTAAATTACAGGCTTCTAGATTCTGGGCTATAATTTCATATGACGCAAACTGAGATCTAGATTATGCTTTGATCTGAACTAGATTTTATTTATAAATTTTGGTTTTGTTTATGATCTACAGACACCGTCTCAAAAAGTGATAATCGTTTACTCTCTACAATATTAGTTTTATCCTCTCGCTGTTTATATTTATAAATTAATCTACCACAATCTTCATTGTAATTTTCAATAATGTGATGAACCCTGGTGTCAGAGTTTTTCTACCGCCTACTACGTAGTAGTAGTAGACGGTGTCTGTAGATCATAAACAAAACCAAAATTTATAGTTTAGACTAGTAAGCCTCTGAGATGGTTGACTGGTACATACTTAATTACATGTTTTTGTGCGTATTTGCGATAAAATAGAGGAAAACGTCAACCTAAATGATTACACTACGCTGATAAATGGCACCAAATTGCGGCAAAAAGTTATTGCCCAGCTAGATACGCTTGGGTTTGTGTAATGCTTGTCTACGAAGCAGCCTATGAAAATGGGTCAAGATAGGATTGTCAAGTAGCAGAGCAATTTACTGAGTATTTTAATAACAATAGTTATGTAGTATAATTTTTGGGAGATTGCATTGGTAGTTTAGCACGGCAAACGTACTGGCCAACCGACGGATAGTGGTCACCATGCAACACCGTCCTTTGGCACCTATTTGGATGACTGACTGAACATGCTCTTAATATTTACACCGGTATTCGTTTCTTTGTTCACTGATACGTCTTTAAAATTGAGTGTCTCATGTGCGAATAATGTCGCTGGTTCTTTTAACATCATCCAGTTTTTCTGAAGCCCAGCTCACTTCTTGGCCTAGATTATCTTATTTTTAAGCCATCGATATCGCAACTGACATTCTATTGCAATTGTGATTTTCTATACTTCAAAATGTTAGCGAAACGACCAAAATCATTCAACTGACATCCATATGAAACAGAACTGAAACGAAACTTTTCAAATTGCAGAATAAGTGAAGAGGTGGCATTGGTGCCTACTTAAACGGTGTTAGGAGTCAGAGGCCTAATAACAGTTTAGTAAAATCTCAGAACACTATACATACTAAACCTTAGTTAACCGACAATCGAAATGACAAAAAACCAAAAATAACACTTTGTGTTTTTCTTTGC
This sequence comes from Tuta absoluta, assembly GCA_027580185.1. Taxonomy (NCBI): domain Eukaryota; kingdom Metazoa; phylum Arthropoda; class Insecta; order Lepidoptera; family Gelechiidae; genus Tuta; species Tuta absoluta. Next base: position 3,643,079 of record JAQAHW010000023.1, on the reverse strand, counting down.
CCCCAGGTTCAGCAGTGGTAAGCGTATGTATGCGGCAGTTCGACGATGCGATCTCAATCACGGTAGCTATCATCATAGTGGTGACTGTTGCCTTCGTCCAGGAGTACCGGTCTGAGAAGTCTCTTGAGGAGCTGAACAAGCTGGTCCCTCCATCATGCAACTGGTAAGCCTTATCATCATCTCAGTGATCACTATCAAGGTGGCCATCATCAAAGTGGTGACCGTAGCCTTTCTCCAAGAATACCGGTCTGAGAAATCTCTTGAAGAGCTGAACAAACTAGTCCCTCCAATGCAACTGGTAAGTCGTCCACTGTTGGACATATCACGGTGGCTATCACCATCACATAGATGTGACTGCTTCGTCCAAGAGTACCAGTCTGAGAAGTCTTGAAGAGCTGAACAAACTAGTCCCTCCAATGCAACTGGTAAGTCGTCCACTGTTGGACATATCACGGTGGCTATCACCATCACATAGATGTGACTGCTTCGTCCAAGAGTACCGGTCTGAGAAGTCTCTTGAGGAGCTGAACAAACTGGTCCCTCCATCATGCAACTGGTAAGCTTTATCATCATCTCAGTGATCACTATCAAGGTGGCCATCATCAAAGTGGTGACCGTAGCCTTTCTCCAAGAATACCGGTCTGAGAAATCTCTTGAAGAGCTGAACAAACTAGTGCCTCCATCATGCAATTGGTAAGTCCTCCACTGCTGGACGTGTCATCATAGTGGTGGCTGTAGCCTTCATCCAAGAGTACCGGTCTGAGAAGTCGCTTGAGGAGCTGAAGAAGCTGTTGCCTCCGACATGCAACTGGTAGCATCATTATCATCAAACCGCTAACCCTACAAATAGGATCTTATAAGTCACCTAACTGCTATCGCGGAGCAACTGACCATACCATTTCCCATATTGTAAATGACTGTCCATTTCGATGTATTCACAAAAATTTAATCGATTTGCACAAATTCACTCTCATCAGCCACAGAAAATTTACTGAATAATCTCTGGATACGCTTTATGTTTCAAGCAGATCGTAAGCATATACCTTCTACAATTTTAAGCCATTACGTCCGACTACTCTTCGAAACCTTTAGAAGGTTGTTGGTCCATCTGTAAAGCGTCCAAAGCTGCGCTTTTAGGAATCTGTGGCATAAGCTTTAGCAAGTTCTGGATCTTACTCGTTTGCGTCCTAATATATCTACATCTGTTTTTTCTCTTTACAGTCTCCGCGAAGGCAGCCTCGAGCACTTCCTAGCCCGCAATCTAGTCCCTGGCGATATCATCCACCTAAACGTCGGCGACCGAGTCCCAGCCGACCTAAGGCTATTCGATTCCACTGATCTGGCAATAGACGAGTCTTCGTTCACTGGTGAAACTGAACCAGCAGTGAAAAGCGTGTTGCCTAATAAGGCGTCGGCTGGCAGGGTTAATAAGGACAACATCGCGTTTATGGGCACTCTAGTCAGATGCGGGAATGCTAAGGTAGGTATAATTTAAATTTAAAATTTGAGTAATGATAAACATTTAAAGAGTTTTTAATCAAAAACGTAAGGAAACTGGTGGCACCTATTGCACTGTTACACAGCTCTATCAAGCTTAACTTTCATAGGCTAACGATTTTTTTTCATGACTTTGCTTCCTTGAGTAAACACATAATGGAAGAACTTCATTCTAGAGTAGATAGTTTGTTTTTGTTTTAACTTGTCTTCGCAGATTTTTGGTTTGGTAATATCCCACTTCTGATATCGCCAATTTCTTCCACAGGGTATAGTAGTAAGCACGGGCGAACGTTCCGAATTCGGTGATATTTTCCGAATGATGCAAGCGGAGGAGGCCCCAAAGACCCCGCTACAGAAATCCATGGACACCCTAGGCGCTCAGCTGTCCTTGTATTCTTTCTGCATTATTGGGTTCATTATGGTCACTGGCTGGTTGCAAGGAAAGGCGTTACAGGACATGTTTACAATCAGTGTTAGTTTGGCCGTTGCTGCTATTCCTGAAGGTAAGCTGCATTTATTTTATCGCGACTTAAGGCGAGTGTGGCCGGAGAATTGGCGCCACTGTCGAAGCCGTTCACAACAACACTCGCCTTAATGAGTAACGACTCGTTACGAACGATATGTTTTATATTGCTACTTCACAGTTAATCTTTCCTGCCCCTATGTATAAAGTGAAGTTGCGCGCGCATGAAATGAGGTTTTACTTAAAAACCTCTATTTTGTACTGATTGATGTGCTTGATTAACAAAATGTATTTAAACATTTCGTGATCATATCTACAAATCATTACCATTTTCAGGTCTACCAATCGTGGTAACGGTCACCTTAGCACTAGGAGTAATGCGTATGGCAAAACGGAATGCGATCGTCAAAAAACTGCCCACCGTGGAAACCTTGGGCTGCGTCAACGTTATTTGCAGTGATAAAACAGGTATGGTTTCATCTTCAATCTATTCATACTTCTTTATGACTTCTGGAAGAAAGTTCTTTAGAAATGAACAGTACCTGTTGTTTCATTTTCCATACGATTTGTGCTTTGTTTTTGCTCGTGTTCAATAAATTGATGTCTTGAAAAAATAAGGTTCTAGGAAATGGCATTCCTCTCAAGATCTACTGTCCTTTAACTCGAAAGTAACAAAGGCCAAAACTGAAAATAAATCAGAATAAAAAAAATTTAGTTAGTATTAAATAGTACACAAAAATTGTCTTGACTTGACTCAGGAAAATCTCTGTTTTCTTCGACTTGACTTGATTTAATGTATTATGTTATATGTAGGTATATTGTGTATGTAATTTATACGTAGAAGCACTATCCCGCATCTTTAATCTACTTTCCTCTATCCTAAGGTTGTCTGTTCGAAATAGCTACCTAGCTATAAAGCCGCCTACATTGTCCTCTTTCTTTTCTATCTGTATATCCATCCATGTCTTGTTTTTGTGCAATAATATATTATGATGTAAATGCTGAAAGTAGTTATAAATTAAATTTTATCTCTCCAGGTACCCTAACAAAGAACGAGATGACAGTGACCACAATTTCGACATCCGGCGGCCATATTGCGGAAGTGACAGGCACTGGTTACAATGCGTGTGGAGATGTTCAACTCAGGGCTTACAAAGGAAGGGATCTGGATGTCGCTAAAATGGGCGTGGCCAGCATGCTTGAAGTAAGTTTACAAAGAAAAAGATTGTCATAACACAGAAGTGGCTCATAGGTGACATGTAACTGGTGGGCACCAAGCTACATAGCCTGTTACATCGCCGCAAGGTTACTTGCTTGTCGGTTTTGTACATATTGTACTTCGGAGAGTGTGCTCAAGAGCTTCACGACCTTGTTCCACCAGCTCCCTTCGACCATCAGACATCCATACCTGGTAGCCATTCCACCAATTCGGACTAAGCGCTTCCAGTCATCATTTATAATGCGCACTGCTAATGAGTGGAACTCACTACCTGCGTCTGTGTTTCCAAACGCATACAACCCTAATCTCTTCAAAGTAAGAGTGAACAGGCTTCTTCTGGGTGAGCTCGCTCCATCTTAGACTCTGTCTCTGTCCTATGACCTAGACAAGAGCAAACCCATCATTAGTAAAAAAAAAAGAATTATGACTAAGCTCTAGAAACCAGACTGAAATAACAACAGAATATATCATTTCACCCTTTTTTTACTTATTGCGCTTTGAATGCGCTGAAATGTGATACATTTAGGTTATTCGTATCGCCAATTAGAAGGTTATCACAAGTTTCATTTACTGTACGTCAGAATTCAGTTGTCATAAACAACGATATACTTTGACACATCGCCAGTAGTAGTTATATACAAACAGTTTTTTTTTACTTTACTTCTAAAATTGTTTGGTTTATGATTTCCAATAGCAGGGACTCCATTTTGGCTTGTTGAAACTGGTGACATGCACGAAAATAATCAAAACAATCAGTCAGTACTTGCATAATATGCCAATCAAGCAAAATTTAATAAGATATAGTTATTTTGCCGTGTGATGCCGGCTTAGAATAGCATCACCCCATTTCTTACCCATGGGTTTCGTAACAGCCGACTAAGGGACTCGAGGGATGTGTATTGCAATTTTAGGCGATGGGCTGACAACCTGTCACTATAGTCATACACAGTTATCTGATTGACCCTCAAGCTTTTGTCAGACGTGGTGTTAATATTCGTGTCACGGCCGTTAACGCTCTGCCTACCCCGTAAGGGATATAGGCGTGATTTATGTATGTATGTAAAGTTATTTTCGTTCGTCTAAAAGCAAAATATTGTGTTGGTTCTATAGCTTTAGTCATAGTTCTTTTGGTCCTAAGCTTCTTGCATAGGCAAGTTCTTGAGTATCTGTTACCCATCGAAACCTTTTAAAACTGTAACAATTATCCTTCCAGGTTGGCGTACTATGCAACAACGCTATAATACGCGACGAAACTTTGTATGGGCAACCAACAGAGGGCGCTCTCCTGGCTTGTGCCATGAAGTATGACATTCATGAAGTCAGGGATCAATACACGCGGCTACATGAGATCCCTTTCAGGTAGGATATAGTTGCGTCTCGCTCACTCTTAGGTGGAAAAGAGAAGATAGTTCTATAGGCAACCAATAGATGGCGCTCTCCTGGCTTGCGCCATGAAGTATAACATTCACGAAGAACAATAAACACGGCTACAGAGATCCCTTGCATGTGAGAATTTTAGTAATCTAACAAGACAACATGCGTCTAAATACTGTAACGACCTGCAAAGAGTCTGCCGTCGCTCGAAAGATGGCGCTATCAGTATACTGAAACACGCTAACGCAATGTTCACGGCAAACACATGATGAGATCTCATTTTAAGTATTAGACGGGGTCTATCGCGATAGTATTTAGGTAAATATTAGTACACGATGAGATCCCTTAAAGGTAAGATAATGTTGCGTCTCGCTCAATTGGTTTAGATGAGGTTTGCCATCAAAACAATGATTTAGCGATTTCTAGGAGCAAAGAAGGTAGTTCTTAACAAAACCTCAAGATGGCGTTAAGATACAAGATACAAGATATTTTATTTGCTTGAATAGGGTACAATGGATGGTAATATTACATAAAATAAGAATCTCCTATACAGCCGTCAACAACAGCATGTAAATGTAAATGAAGTTAAGAACATTAGTTAAACAATTAAAATCGAAATTAATTAGATACTATATATGTCATCATGATATAATTTACATACAATGGACTGGATTTATTCCACCGTCCGAGACTCTGCCACGGGGACATAAATTACCGTGGCAAACCTGGAAATCTCTAAACAGGTTGCGAACGCAGGTTGGCCGCTGTAGAGAAAACATGGCGAAGTGGGGCTTCATCGACAAAACGCAAGTGCTCTGCGACTGTGGAGCCCCATCGCAATCTATGGCGCACCTAACATCATGCCCTCTTTTGCCAGTCTCTTGCAGCAAAGAGGATCTGAACTTGGCTAATGAGAATGCCATTGCGGTCGCCAAATACTGGCAGTCCAAAATATAACTATGATCCATTGACACGATGAAGAAGAAGAAGACATACAATGTCAAATAATTATTAAAATTTATATTTAAAGAATTCGTCCAAACTATAAAAACAATTTCTACATAATATGTCAGGGAGCGTAGCCTTAAATTTATTGTCAGGTAGGTTTCTTATATGTCTAGGCAAGAAATTGTATAATTTGACAGACATGTTGAAGCTGTTTCTAGCAAAACAGACAGTTCTATTTCGTAACGGTACAAGTTTGTCTGGATACCTGGTGTTAAATGAACATATCTCATGGTTCTTTTGATATAAACCAAGATTCTTTTTTACGAATAGACAAGTCTCTAGAATATACATTGAAGGAAGCGTAAGCAATCGCAATTTTTTGAAAATTGGTCTACAGGATTCCACTGATCCCGCTCCACAAATAGCTCGTAAACATTTCTTTTGTATAATGAAACACCGGTTTAGTTCACTAGAATTCCCCCACAGTAATAGTCCATATCGTAAAGTCGAGTTAAGAGATAGGAACGCATCAAAACATAGAACCTAAAACGCGATATCAAAGTGTTATCGGTAAACCGCATAAATACAACATGCCTTGTTCTATTAAACAAGACACACAAACACATATCACGCCTATTATCCCTTGCGGGGTAGGCAGAGCGTAAACGGCCGCAATAAAAGGTACATTTACGCCACGTCTGACATACTTGAGGGTCATTCGGAAAATTGTGTATCTCCATAGAGACAGGTTGTCAGCCCATCGCCTAAAATTGCAATACACACCCTCGAGTCCCTTAGTCGCCTCTTACGACTCCCACGGGAAAGAAATGGGGTGTTGCTATTTTAAGCCGGCATCACACGGCAAATATTATTAATAGTAATTAACAATAATATTTGTTCTTTTAAGCTAGATTGGATTCAGCTGTGTATTCTGTAAGTATCTATTTGAATAAAGTGTAATTCTCTTTTACAGTTCGGAAACAAAAATGATGGTAGTGAAATGCGCACCGAAATTCAGCGAACAGAAGCGCAAAGAAGAGGTGTTCGTGAAGGGAGCGATCGAGAAAATTCTTCCTCTGTGTACTCAATACATTGATAGTGCAGGAAACTATGCTCCAATGACTAAGGAAAAGCAAAACGATTTCATTAGCGAAGCGTATAATATTGGAAGGATGGGTATGTCTTTTTTCCTTAGTAAAACTTTAACAGTTTAGTGAGAAAACCAAGAATTTTTAAAACTACTAAGACGTAACTTACAGTGAATCTACATTTTCTTACACTTAAACAAAAGTAAATCAAAGTAAAACTGCAGTAATTCACATCACGTATTAGTAAATAGAATTACAGTTAGTAATGGTAAATCTACAGTAATTCACAGTAAAATTAAAGTGACTGTGAAACTAAAATATATCGAAATATAACTCAGTCTCACTTAATAACAACTCATTCATGTAAAACTACATAAAATCCGGAAGGAACCCGAACTTCACAACTTGTTTTTTTTCTTCACAGTTTTGCTGCAGTAACGCGAAGTAAAACTCAATTTATAGTAACTGACAGTAAAAGTACAGAAATAAATAAGGCTACAGTACTCCCAATAGCTTACTTTACCAAGAAATTCATTTACAATAAAACTATTCACATTTTACTCATTTCCTTATCATAAATCTTATAGTTCAAAGTGAGGCGGGACGTTGAGAAAGTTGTGCCTTATCACCAGCCCATACTCTGTTTTCAATGTCAATCATTAGTAAAATAACACCCTTTATTTCCTTACCACAAATGTTATTTTTCCAGGCCTCCGTATAATCGCGTTAGCCCGCGGCGAAAGCATGGAAGCTTTGGTTTACACTGGCGTGTGTGGAGTGTGCGATCCGCCGCGGCCGAGTGTGCGCTCCGCAGTGGACACGCTCCGCAGCGCCGCGGTCCACGTCAAGATGGTGACAGGCGACGCTAGGCCCACCGCGCTAGCTGTCGGTGAGTGACATCTTCTCTTTTCGTGTGGGACACCGAGTCGTCCAACGACCCGATGAACCCTGGTGTCGCCTACGACATGATTGTGTAACGACCGCCAACTTAGTAATCATAGACCGCAACCGGGACCGACGGCTTAACGTGCCCTCCGAAGCGCGACTTGGAACAAATTCACAAAGTGATAAATATCAATTTTGAGAGTGTCCCACCGAGAATCGAACCCGGAACCTTTGCGTCACAGGCAGTCGCACTACCACTGCGCCACATCGGCCGTTGACATAAAAAATACGTTAAAATAAATGAGCGGGGTCCTACGACGTGCTACACTAATCTTCTTCTTTGTCTATCGAGTTGATGGCAAGCTGGTGATTTCACGTTAAAATAATAATATTGTAGCGACCTCTGGGAGCTACGACAAGAAGCTCACTCGAAGTGATTCACGAGCAAACAAGACGCAACAGAAGTTCCAACATATCTGCAAGATGGCGCCACGTGACAGATGTGCAGAGAAACAAAGAGCCTGAAACGCGGTATCGATGTGTTTCACCGCGCACCGCATATATACAATTTCCAATTCTATTTAGGTGGACCAGTCGGTCCTCTGGCCACAACACCCGGCCAGGCAGGGTAGCCTTAGTACCCTTTTCCCGACTCCACCGTATTGCGAGCAAAGCAAGCTCGTGGTTTCACGTCAAAACCATTACGTAATATGTATTGCGAACAAAGCAAGCTCGTGGTTTCACGTCAAAACCATTACGTAATATGAATAGCGAACAAAGCAAGCTCGTGGTTTCACATCAAAACCATTACGTAATATGTATTGCGAACAAAGCAAGCTCGTGGTTTCACGTCAAAACCATTACGTAATATGAATAGCGAACAAAGCAAGCTCGTGGTTTCACATCAAAACCATTACGTAATATGTATTGCGAACAAAGCAAGCTCGTGGTTTCAGGTTAAAATAATTACATAATACGTATTTTGAACGAAACAAGCTCGTGGTTTCACGTCAAAACCATTACGTAATATGTATTGCGAACAAAGCAAGCTCGTGGTTTCACGTTAAAACAGTTACATATTAGTATTGCGAGTGAAACGTGCTTATGGTTATACGTAATATTTTTATCATAATTTAATCGATTATATGGCCTTTCACCCGCGCCCAATTACGCCTGAGTCTATAGCGGAATTTATTGTAACATTAGAGTAAAATATTATTGTTTCCAATCCCAGCTCAAATGGTGGGTCTGGACGTGCTGCACTCGCAATCTCTGTCCGGTGACCAACTCGACTCCATGTCCGACGCTGAACTCGACAGGATTATTGATACAGTAAGTGCTCTTAGAAGAATACTTCGATTGTGAAGCTAATACATATTTTTAATTATTACCTAGATGGCCCTTTTAATAGACAAGACAATATCTTGAATACCAAAATTTAAAACACTTTCCGTGTTAGGAGTACAATTTTTGAATCTTAACAAAATTTTGTCGCCACTCGTAATGGCGAAAGAAGTAGGTTCAAATCCTGCCCGCGCTTGAAAATTTTGCAAGTTTATTAAAAAGACAATATCTCTTCACAATTAAACATTTATGAACGGATTTAAGTTGTGTTTGTGATGAGTCATAGTTGTGCAAACTCGAGAAAATATTACAATATCTCTTTTATGCCTGCTTTACACTTTATTATACTTTGTCTGCTTGCGGAAGCTTTTCCACTGAATCATTTTAAACAGCTGTGATTTTAAACTCAAACAAATTTAAAGATACGCTTGATTTGTTATATTTGGACTGAGCTTTTATCCCGCGGTAAAATGTAGTCTATAGCACCTTCGTGTGAGAATACATCTAAATGATTGTGCCATTTTAACTGAAGTACAATTGTTAAAAACGTGTTAGCTTGGCAAAAGCGATAATCGACACGACTGGTACTAAAAAGTACTATTTTGACATGGTTATTATCGTGATTCGTGCGAACTATCGCTACACACACACACACACACACACATATCACGCCTATAATCCCTTGCGGGGTAGGCAGAGCGTAAACAGCCGCAAAAACGGCCATTTACACCATGTCTGACAAATGTTTAAGGGTTATTAGGAATATTGTGTATCGCTATAGTGACAGGTTGTCAGCCCATCGCCTAAAATTGCAATACACACCCTCGAGTCCCTAAGTCGCCTCTTACGACTCCCACGGGAAAGACATGGAACTATCGCTAGCGTATCATAATATCGTTTTCTGTTGTATTCTGATACTCTAGCGATAATATTTTCTTGAGTTTGCACAACTATAATTCATCATCATTACAATTAAACAATTTTGAACGAATTTATGTTGTGTTTATTTTGAATTTTACAATTCTTACGTTACGAGCTCTTTACGATACTCTACTCTTACTCTAGCGCATTTATAAGAAAAATAAATAAATAATAAGATCTTTATTTATCTTATGAATAAAGAGTATTGGTAAAACGATATATTGGCAGCGTAATTCAAAGTACAGTGGAAGAGGCTATTATTGCCAAAACAACGCGCTTTTACTATAGTAAGAGGGGCATTTGCGGATAAATAGGTTAGTAGGACTACTTTTTTACATGGACATCAGCAGATGAGACCTAGAAATATGAAACAATAAAACATCCTGTGTATCTTTTCAGGTGAGCGTATTCTACCGAGTCACCCCAAAACATAAGCTGTCTATAGTCAAATCCCTGCAACGTTTAGGCAACATAGTCGGTATGACAGGCGACGGCGTAAACGACGGCGTCGCTTTGAAGAGAGCGGACATAGGCATCGCCATGGGGAAGAACGGGACAGATGTATGTAAGGAGGCTGCGGATATGATTCTGGTTGATGATGACTTCGCTACTATTATGTAAGTGTATAACCTACTTTATATTGGTTTATTTTCCAGCTGTCTAACGATACACAATTTTCCGAATGACCCTCAAATGTTTGTCAGACGCGGTGCAAATGACCGTTTTTACGGCCGTTTATGCTCTGCTTACCCCGCAAGGGATTTAAGGCGTGATATATGTATGTATGTATGTATGTATGTCTAATGAGAAATGACAATATTCCGTAATTTTAATAGGCAATTGAACTAGCCTAGTAAACTACTCCGTGAAAGCGTTGTACTGTAAAAAAGTTCCAAAAATAAGTTGATATGTGACATATTTTTGCGGGTATTTATTGGGGGTATTGCCATACTCACCACGCTTGGCAGGCGGATTGGCGAGCGCCGTACAAGATATTGCATTCACAAGGAACACTGCTGCACATTCCCTGGATGATTATCCCCTAGTCGCTTTATACGACACCCACGTGTAGAATCGGGGTGATGGTATTTGAAGCCGGCATAAAACGGCTAACGGATATGTTGATATCATATTAGAATGTATAAACACAGATCTTCTGTAAAAAAATTAACAGCAATAAATTTGTAACACCTTTCCTTCACTGGATCTAAATAAGTGTCTAATTTAAATAATGTTTCAACTGAGATGCATGGTCCTTTTCTTCAGAGTCTAAAGTTAAAATTATAAATGACACATTATTTATTTTTGTATAATTGTCCTATTCATTCTTTTCCAGTGCCGCAATAGAAGAAGGCAAATGCATATTCTACAACATCCGCAACTTCGTCCGCTTCCAACTTTCCACATCAATCGCGGCTCTCTCGCTAATCGCCCTCGCCACTCTAATGGGCATCCCCAACCCTCTCAACGCTATGCAGATATTGTGGATCAATATTATTATGGATGGTAAGAATTCGTTTTATCCTATTAGCGACAAAGTGCGATGAAATAACTCGGTCCCATGTTGGGCGCCAATTTTAGTATGGTGAAGTAACACGGTTCATTTTGGGCGCCAATTTTAGTTTGGTGAAGTAACACAGTCCCATTTTTGGCGCCAATTCTAGTTTGGTGAAGTAACACGGTCCCATGTGGGCGCCAATTTTAGTTTCGTGAAGTAAGACGGTCCCATGTTGGGCGCCAATTCTAGTTTGGTGAAGTAACACGGTCCCATGTTGGGCGCCAATTCTAGTTTGGTGAAGTAACGCGGTCCCATGTTGGGCGCCAATTCTAGTTTGGTGAAGTAACGCGGTCCCATGTTGGGCGCCAATTCTAGTTTGGTGAAGTAACACGGTCCCATGTTGGGCGCCAATTCTAGTTTGGTGAAGTAACGCGGTCCCATGTTGGGCGCCAATTCTAGTTTGGTGAAGTAACGCGGTCCCATGTTGGGCGCCACTTCTAGTTTGGTGAAGTAACGCGGTCCCATGTTGAGCGCCAATTTTCATTTCAATTCAATTCATTTATTTTCTCATAATCACAAACATTATCAATAGGTATTAACCTAAAACGATAATGGACATATTACACAATAAATAATATTTTTTTCTCAAACATGCTAGGAAATGTGTTCATTTCTTTTAAAAAAAGAAACCGCGAAGTTTCACATTGTTTGTCACGTCTCAGATCACGCCAGCAAAGTTGTATGGAAATCCTTTGCTGGTGTCCATTAAGATAAATTTGTTATACGCTAAACCCACATAATTTGATTTCAAAATTATCTCGATGACTCTCATAGAAACGGAACGTAATTTTGTATGAAACAGGTAACTAAAGACAAGGCTGTATGATGTGAAGACCCTTGCCTGTCCAGAATTAAAAAAGAAAAGAATGAACTAAACATTAAGTATGGCTGAATATTACGTAATACTGTGCCTTACAGGCGAATTTATTTAAAAAAATTACAATTGGTGGGAAAATTGTAAATTTTTATTTGTTTCGTTGTGTTGTGGTCGCTAGCTAACTTTTATAAGAAGTACACTCTTTCATTTCCTAGCCTTTTTTTGAGAAAAGCCCTATGTAAGCCTCGGGGAAAATTACTTTGCTTGACTTGTATAATTGTATAATTAAACTATACTCGTCCAGTAAAGTCTTATTTTCCATACCTCGACAACAATGTACTTTAGTTTGGTGAAGTAACGCGGTCCCATGTTGAGCGCCAATTTTAGTTTGGTGTAGTAACACGGTCCCATATTGGGCGTAATTGGCGCATATTGGGTGAAATATCAAGGGTCCCATGCTAGGCGCCAATTAAAGTATTAAAAGTATGGTCAATTGACTTCTTTATTGGTAAATAGAGCAGCCTTGTGCTGGGCGCCAGTTAATGTCAGATTAAACAAGTATATGTAGATCACATTGGGATTCATAATTTAAATACCGTGACATTAGTGGACCCATTTTTACTTCTCAATAGGCTTGGGCTCAATTTTAGTTACCAATTTAAGGCGAGTGTAGCCGTAAACGACCTCGACAGTGGCGATTCTGACATTGTGATAGATTGTTTGTATAAAAAGATGTATTTTTTGTGAAGCGGCGCCACTGTCGAGGTCATTGACGGCTACACTAGCTTTAAGTATTCAATGTTCTACACATGAATTAACTGAAACGAATTCCTTCAGGTCCCCCAGCCCAGTCTTTGGGCGTAGAGCCGGTGGACCATGAAGTGGTCAGACGGAGACCGCGCGACACATCACGACGCATCATTTCACGAGGGCTACTGATAAACGTATTGTTGTCAGCCGCCATCATCATTGCTGGTACACTTTGGGTGTTCAATAGAGAGGTATGTCAATACATACATACATAAATCACACCTATATCCATTATTTGGATTGCCGTGTGATGCCGGCTTAGCTTGCCGTGTGATGCCGGCTTAGAATAGCATCACCCCATTTCTGACCCATGGGTGTCGTAAGAGGCGACTAAGGGACTCGAGGGTGTGTATTGAAATTTTAGGCGACGGGTTGACAACCTGTCACTATAGTGATACACAGTTATCTGATTGACCCTCAAACTTTTGTCAGATGTGGTGTTAATATCCGTTGAACGGCTGTTAACGCTCTGCCTACCCCTGAAGGGATATAGGCGTGATATATGTATGTATGTATGTATATCCATTATGGGGTAGGCAGAGCGTTAAAGGCCGTAAAACGGATATTAACACCACGTCTGACAAAAGTTTGCGGGTCAATCAGATAACTGTGTATCACTATAGTGACAGGTTGTCAGCTCATCGCCTAAAATTACAATAGACATAACCCTCGAATGCCTTAGCGGCCTCTTACGACACCCATGGGTAAGAAATAGGGTGATGCTATTCTATCTAAGCCGGCATCACACGGCAAATTGACGGTGAGTCAATGACTGTTTAATCGTGGGTTGAGTGAGACGACAAACGACCCAATGAACCCTGGTGTCAATTTTCTTATTACTAGTGGACATACACATACACATATCACGCCTATTATTCCTTGCGGGGTAGGCAGAGCGTAAAAGGCCGCAAACATTTACGCCACGTCTGACATATATATTTGAGGGTCATTCTGAAAATTGTCTATCGCCATAGTGACAGGTTGTCAGCCGATCGCCTAAAATTGCAAAACACACCCTCAAGTCCCTAAGTCGCCTGTTACGACTCCCACGGGAAAGAAATGGGGTGATGCTATTCTAAGCCGACATCACACGGCACATTACTAGTGGAACTGCCATATAACGTAATCATAGACAGACACTAGGACTGACGAATTAACGTGCCCTGCGAAACACGAGCGACAAATTAAACCGGGACCTGTGGATCCATAGACCAATGGTTTCAATCCTGGTTTTGGGTCGAATATTTTGAGTTTTGATTTATTTGTAATAGACAATAGTATTGTGCACACAAATATACGTTTTACCCTTTATCCCTTGCGGAGTAAGCAGAAGGTTAACGGCCGTAAGATACGGTCGTTATCGCCACGTCTGACAAATATTTGTTGTATAGCATGGTAGGCACTCACTTTGCTATATCTTTTCATAAATGAAAATAAGAGATTGAAAAAAATGTTAGCGCCAACCAGGAGAGTTGTATTTCGCTTCGAGACGAGTACCAAGAAATTGAAATATTGGCAAGAGTCAGTCGGGGCGCCGGTAGCTCAGTTGGCAGAGTAGTGGGACGGTACCCCACGGTCCCGGGTTCAACTCCCGGCGGGCGCTAAGATTTTTTCAATTTCTTATTTTCATTAATAATTGTGTATTGTCTAAAACTGTACCATATGTAAATGCAAAAAATAAAGTGGTTTGTTTTATTTCAGATGTCAGACAACAAAATCACGCCTCGGGACACGACAATGACATTCACCTGTTTCGTTCTCTTCGACATGTTCAACGCATTATCGTGTCGCTCGCAAACCAAGTCCGTGTTTCAAGTCGGCTTGTTCTCTAATAAGTGAGTAAAACGAGTAATAATATTTTTAATTCGACTCGAATGGCCCGATGGCGTAGGGGATAGTACCCCTGCCTGCTACGCCAAGAGTCGTGGGTTCGATCCGCACAAAACACAAATATATGTTAAGTCATTTTCAATTATTTGTGTTTAGTCTGGGTGTTTCTATTTATATGATGTATTTATTTACAAAAAAAGTATGTAGCTCCCATAGTACAAGCTTTGCTAAGATGGCGCTGTGTGAATTGTTCAGGATATTTATTTATTATTTAATTACAATTTAGTGTTTTTTGCCATTGACTGTAAGGTAAAGTTTTGTCGCGGCTATTGAATAAGATTTCTATAAAGTCTATATCATTCGTTTCATTACTTGCTATATACAAAAATATTGTAAAGATTGTTCGAGATAAAAAGAAAGGTCGACAAATTCTGAAACTACGGGACCAATTTCAGAAATACTATCACCGTTAGAAAGCTATTTTCCCCCAGAAAAAGATAGGCTTCTTTTCAACGCGAGAATACACCTTATTTCCATGGGAAAATTAATAGTTGTGAGTGTATTGGCTGAAAGGGCGGCAGATATATTATTGTATTTTTGGATAAACGCAATTTTGTTAGTGAATACGATAAACACCTTATTTTTATGTTTTATGATTTTTCATTATATTATCTAGGCTATTGTCGCAGAAAAACACGATTAAAGAAAGTTTACTCAATAGATTAATTTTTCAAAGTTTGGTCTATTTTTATACTTTTTTGCGTAGTGTATAGCAATCTTATGAACATAACACATTATCTTTGCGAATACGATACAAGACGTATCGTATTACATTACTAGATTACTAGATTCTCATCGTAAAGTTTTTTGATTACTTGTTTATTTGGCGAGAATTTTCCAAAACAGTGAAAAGTCGTCTAAATATGGCGATTCCGCTCTGTTCTCACACACAGGATTTGCCATTAGTGGGAAAGGGACGTTTAAAAGTTCGAGGCAGACCCTTAAGCCTGCGCCGAGCGAAATCCGACCGTCCAGTGGCGCCCTCCCATGTTTTTAACTAATTACTCTTAATCTGAATCAAATATCAAAAATCTAAAATGGACAAATTGTTGCCCTATACATTCAGATTATTCCAAAATACAAACAATGAGCTTTTTCTTGTGTTTTAAATTTTATATCACAAAAACGGAAAATGGTGGCCACCGTTTTCCGTTCTAGTGATTTTAAAGACGCATAACAATGTAAAGCTTATTGTTGTACCTTAAAATAAACTTATCGTTTTGGACAACAATTTGTCCGTCTTAGATTTTTTATATTTGTTCTGGATTTTAAGACATTATTAAAAAACAGGTGAGGTCGGCGCCGTCTTAACATAATTTTAATACTTTCTCTGTAGGATGTTCCTGATAGCAGTATTCTTCTCGCTGGTGGGGCAGATGCTGGTGGTATACTTCCCGCCGCTGCAACGCGTGTTCCAGACGGAAGCGCTTACTGGACATGGTAAGTTTATAGATAGATACATAGATGAACACTATAACTTTTTAAGCACTCGCGATCACTTTCACT
The DNA here is from genome assembly GCA_027580185.1 of Tuta absoluta. Taxonomy (NCBI): domain Eukaryota; kingdom Metazoa; phylum Arthropoda; class Insecta; order Lepidoptera; family Gelechiidae; genus Tuta; species Tuta absoluta. The sequence continues at coordinate 3,626,759 of JAQAHW010000023.1, read as the reverse complement.
CATTTTAAGTATTATACCGGGTCTATGGTCAACCCGCGACCACAATACATGAAACTGTATTGAAACGTCGGGACACAGGTAAATTACTAATATTTACCTAAATACTATCGCGATAGACCCGGTCTAATACTTAAAATAGATGAACACTTTATTGCTTACAACATACACAACAGAAACAAAACAATACAGAAAACTAAAGACTAAAAGTACAAAAATGAAATGATCTGCAAGTATTTGCTTAAGCAAATCATTAAATTTCATAACATTTACGATCATACATACATACATACATACAGACGTATAAAAGTTTATATGTTTAAGCTAGATGCCCTCATCCTAAATAAATTGCGTATTAAAAATATCTCTCGTGTTTAAGAAAAACGTGTTAGTCTTAACCTGAACATTTATTTTAATTTAGCGTGCTTGTAACGTGCCAATATATATTGGCGCCCAGCAAGGAACTTAATTTTACTAAATTGTGTATTAAAAATTATCTAACTGTCAGTGAAAACCACTTCAAAATCCGTTGCATGGTTTAGGAGAAGTTAAATACCTAGACTACGAAACGCAGATAATAATTATATTTTATACAATTATATGTGATGATGATGACTTTATGGCGGGACCCTGGGGCTTGTCCAAATAATGATTCCCCTATTAAAATAAATTAAAAGACGGATAGTTTTTACTCATTGCAGGAAGTACATGTACTAATGTATATAAATATATATTGGCGCCCAGCAAGGAACTTAATTTTACATATGTTTTTAATTTGTCGGCTTAACTGGAATCTTGAGTTTCATTTCATTTTCTTATCTAAAAAAGACTAATGTAATGTAAGGTATGTAAAGGTTGATTATACGCATGTAAATAACACGTTTTGAAAATCTTGACTTCAATTTGAAACAAATATCGTTTTCAGATAATGGTGGCGTAAGGTTACATGCCGTGTGATTAACCTGACCAGCCAAGGCAGTGCCTTCATTTTGATTTTTTATATCCCACCCGAGCCGGTTCTCTATTGAGAAATTACATAATTGTTATAAAAAGAAGAAAATTGTGTGATACAATTGTTTTTTACAATGACGGATCATGACGTAAATAAGTGATAATCTGTCTTTTCGTGTGGGACACCAAGTCGTCCAACGACCCGATGAACCCTGGTGTCAGAGATTTTCAACCGCCTGCTACTAGTAGTACGTCTCTGACATGGTTATGTAACGACCACCGTCTAAGTAAACATAGACAGCAACCGGGACCTACGGCTTAACGTGCCATTGGTTCAGCCTGCAATGTCCTAACACGAATGGGAACAAATTCCCAAAGTGATAAATATCAACTTTGTGAGTGCCCCACCGGAATTCGAACCCGCAGCCTTTGCGTCGCAGGCACTCGCACTACCACTGCGCCACATCAGCCGTCATAGTGATAGTGATAATACTATCCTACATTGAATTTCAATTTCAAAGTTATTTGACATTAATCTTAATATCTTTCTTTCCAGATCTGATATTCCTTGTATGCCTGACATCGAGCGTGTTTGTTGTGAGCGAAGTGAAGAAAGTGGTCGAGCGTACATTCAAGAAACGCGCCTCGTTCAACAAATTCTCGTCGAAGTCCCGGGATGCTATGGATTTCGTATGACAGGTTAGCAATCACGCCGACTTATATTAGCAATCACTCCTACTTATGTTAGCAATCACGCCTACTTTTACAATCACGACTACTTATGTAAGTAACAACGCCTGATTAGGTTAGAAATACGCCTACTTAGGTTTGCTATACGCCTACTTATGTTAGCAATCACGCCTACTTAGGTTTGCTATACGCCTACTTATGTCAGTTACCACGCCTACTTATCTGAGTTATCACGCCTACTTATGTTAGCAATCCCGCCTCCTTAGGTCAGAAATCATGTCTACTTATGTTAGCAATCACACATACTTAGGTCAGCTATCACGCCCACTTATATTAGTAATCACGCCTACTTATTTTAGTTATCATGCCTACTTAAGGTTCGCAACCACGCCTATTTAGGTTAGCAATAACGCCTACTTATTCCAGTAATTACGGCTTCTCATGTTAACAATCACTCCTACTTAGGTTAGCAATAACGCCTACTTATTCCAGTAAACACGGCTTCTCATGTTGCAATCACTCCTACTTAGGTTAGCAATCGCGCCTAGTTATGTTAGCATCACGCCTACTTATGTTAGCAATTATGCCTTATTATGGTAGCAATCACACCTAATTATATTAGCAATGATGCCTTATTATGGTAGCAATCACGCGACGAATAATAGAAGTATATTTTATTGCCATTGTATACACTACACACATTAAAGTGATTTAACATTTTGTATTACATACATACATATATAAATCACGCCTCTTTCCCGGAGGGGTAGGCAGAGACTACTTCCTTCCACTTACTATGATCCTGGCATACTTCTTTCGCCTCCTCTACATTGATCAATCTCTTCATGCATGCTCGTCGGTTTAGGGTACTCTTGACCTGACCTTTCTTTAGCACGTCCCTGATTTGATCGAGGTACGTTCGTCGAGGTTTTGTATTCACGTCTATATTTTAGTAGAAGTTGCAGTGTCAAAGTACTGTGAAACAGCCTTTTAAAGTAATTTCAAGAGTTGTGATATTTTATCTCTTTTTGCAATTCATAAACTATTTTTGTTACAGGAAGACAAGGAGGAGTAAATACTGCAGCTGTGTGTGTTTATCCTAGTGGAGATTGTGAAGGGAGAATTGCAGATTGTTTACAAATAATCATTTACATACCAACCCTAGTGAGTTCAATCTTCTTAGTGGCAACCCTAGCGAGTGCAATCATTTTAGTGACAACCCTAGCGAGTGCAATGATCTTCAGTGCTCATTCGAGTTAAATGATCTAAGCGGCCGTGATTGCAATCATCTGGAGTGCAACTCTAGCGGTGGCAATCATTTCAACCCTAGTGATTATAACCCTCCCAGTAGCAACCCTATTGACTATAACCCTTGTGGGTGCAAATTTAGTGGACATAACCCAATCGGATGTAACCCTAGTGAATCAATCGTAATGTTAACCAATTCTAGTGGACCCATTGAATCTATGTTTATAGATGTGAGTGAGAGGTCACAAGAAAATTGTGACAGTTGTGAGTGCGACGGACACAATAGCAAAATATGCGCGATTAGTGATGGAAAAATCGATATTCCTATTCGTTTCTAATTTATTTGTGCAGTATTTGTTTTTATATAGTAAATGTTTGTGAATTAATTTAAGTGAAACTTAGAGAATTAATAATTTATCTTTAGTTTAAATGCATGAGTTTATTTTTATGGTTTTATAATATCATTAGATAATGAGTTTACTGTGAATGTACTTCTTTACTTTTATTTTCTAATTGTGGTATAAATGTTTCAAAATAGTAGAATATTCTCTGATTGGTAATTCAAAATCACGGTATTTGAGTTTTTGACTAAGTCGGAAACGGAATTTTATTGTTAATGTCTATGAATAAATTCTATATACTTAGTAAATTGTAATCAAATAGCAGTCGTGACAAATTTAAAACATTTAATAAAAAAACTATAAAAATATTGAATGCCCTTCTGAATTCTTGAATCAGAAGTTCTGAAAGTCGACATTTTTAGACTTATCTATGCCTTTTTGTCGGTAATGGGTATTTCTTTAGAAACTAACTTTCTAGGATGTAAAAAGGACCATAAAATAATCAAAGAAGCCAGTTATATCAGAAAACTTCACGTAGTTACCAGATTTAGAATAAAATTATTTAAAATAAATAATAGAATAAATTTCGTTTCTATCATTCCACAAGAACAATAATAATACTGTCATCCAAAATAGCAAAACAGCTAGATGTGTTTTCAAATAGTTTATAAATAAGTGTTGCAATCGATATTTTTGTATTACTTAAAGATTTCTGAATTTATTCTTGACTTGACCAAGTAGAAAATAATTTCGTTACCGCGATTCAGAACATATGAGTGTGCTTAGCAAAATCATAAAAGTTTGTAATAGCGCCATCTACTGTAGATCGGTTGATCTATCTGCGTTTATAGCGATTCGTGTATTTTTCTTTTCCCTGTAGAATGTTTTTAGTGAATTGGTCAAGATCTGTACATTTTCTTTCGAGTGAATGTTGGCTGTGATTTGTAGTGGAGTGAGAAGCTATTGAGGATTTGTTACAATTTCCACAAGAATGCTGTTTCGATTGAAACGGTGCGATTCACTAAAATTGAGAATTGTATTAATAAATATTAGAAAACTCTCAAAATTCTTGTGCCGCAGGCATTTTGTAAGTTATATAATTACTAATTTAATACCCAACATGGTTAAGTGTTTAATTTTTTTATATTAAAACGTGAATATAATTCTATGCCATATCATATTTTATTAGAGTTCTGATTCGGCCATAAAAAATAGTAATTTTCTTAGAAAAATTATTGAAATTACAGATTCTGCTTTGCAAAAGTACAGAAAAAAAAACATTTCAAAGTGAGATTTTAGCGAATCACACCAAGAAGTATGGTCTAAGATGGTGCTTGTTGTATGGTTAATGAAAAATAAAATTATTTCCATATATACTCTTCTTTAAGGCGAGTTCTGTTTTACCGATTTAAAAGAAAGGGAAGGTACTCCTTCTTGTGGTTTACTGATTGATATAAATGTTGTCTTGTAGAAACCCTGTTAGATTTTTTCTAATGTATTTAGGCATGTTTGTATTTAGTATTCGAATATTCTTGGTTTTAAATGTGTGGACATGCCGAACAAATATGCACTTTCTTAAATAATTAACTACAAGGCCGTTAGTAATTAGTATTGATTAATTATGATACTACTTATTATATAATGTTATAAAAAAAATTGTTTGTTGTATTGCCTAAGAGCTATTCTATCTAAATATTTCAGGGATCTAGAAGAAATTGTAATGTGATTCAAGTCATATCCTAGCAAAAAACTGGTTAAGAAAGTTTATCATTGGGTCTATCGGATAAACCGAATTTTAACCTGCGCTGTTATAACTCGTACAAATAAAGAAATAATCTTAAAATGACTGAAATTATCCAAGTGTGAGAAGGACAGAATCACCGCCTGGTAATTGTGAGAGCCTCAGTGCAAACGAGAAAACATGATCGCCGGTCGCCATTCGCAGATCTTTTCTTTATTGCACGGCTTATATGAAAAAAAACGTGGTTTTATTCGTGTAGGTATGTTAATAAAATGTTTTCTAAGATAAGAATGCAAGACTTTCTCTTTTTGTTAGTCGATCAAAATGAACTTGTATGGACGTCGACATATAAAATTTGAATTAACAAAAAAATATATTGTATGATATCAATTTCCAATTCACTACATTGCTTAGGCCGTACGCTCGCTTACGCGGTTTCACGCGCGGGCCAGCCCGCGCGTGAGGCCGCGCGCGGTCTCGCGGGATCCGCGCGGCGGTCTAACATCGCCGCCATTATTACCCGTCCAAATTTAGAAGGCGCATAGTGCCTAGGTAGTTGTAATACGGCAAGTGTCGTCGTGTTCGTACGGGTTATATTATGTCGCGGGTTGCTGAAGCCGCGGCGCGGGTGACCGCAGGCCGCGTCACGGGGCGCCAATCTTGTGTTTTGTCAAATCTGGCCCGCGCGGGCCGTCCCGCGCGTGAAACCGCGTGAGCGAGCGTACGGCCTTAGAGCACTTAATTTTTTTAAAAGTATGCAGGGTGTTAGAAAAAGTAGTGGCGCTTTCACATATAAGTCGAAATATGAAAAAAGTATTGTATTTTACGTCATACAAAAAGTGTCCGCTAACCGAGTCGTTTTGTAATGGAGATAATCTTTTCCGTATTTCGGTTTATTTCTTGGGGAAAGTTATTCAGTTTCATAAGCTCAGTCATCTCTTAAAGCAATATTTACTTAACACCCTGTATTCTGCAGGATTTGAAGACATGTTATTGTAAATATAAGAAGAAAATAATTTCTGTAATGCATTTTATTCCCTGAACCTGTAATCTCTTTTAGGTATAAGTTTGATGTTTCAAAAAGCGTTGCAAGTTACCAAAAATGTACAATAACATAAAAAATAAAAATTATAATCGAATGTAGGATTGGTTATTGACCATTAATTCAATCTAAGTATCTTTTTCTTACAAATTTGAATGGAGTCTTGAAATCTTAACTAATATTTATCTATTTCTAACCTGCAACGTCCTACAAATAAGAAAACGTAGGGATTGACTCTCTATAGAATAGCAGAATACCTTTGTATTAATAAGTCGTTTGAAATGTAGAAATATTCGGAGAAATATCGTAGGATATGTAAAATATTATAAAAAAAATATTTATTCATGATCAAAGTATCGTCGTATTAAAGGCAAAACCAACTAACTAGGCCAAAAATCACAAAGTAAAATCATGAGTAAATTTGATCCGAATGTTTATTTACTAAGTTGTGTCATTAATGATTGGTTTACTTTTTCCATATTTAGTCAAGTTGTTCTATAATTCAATGTTAAAGACTTCGTGTCATACTTATTAAAATAATATTCTTAATTTATCCGCAATAACTTTCGTATTAAAAATTAACCCCTTAATAGTTTGTTTTGCCTCTAGATCATAAAATCTGGTTTCACTTCGTAAATAACCAGCATAGACGTACCGTATGAAGTCTTCTTATCATTATACAGGTATGCATCATATTTCTGTTATAACACTCAAAATAAAGTAAAAAACTAAGGTGTTATTTAAAAAATAAATAAAAGTAAGTTGGTTTTGCTTCTAGATTTGCTGTGTAAAGCACATTGACACTTAAGAAGCAAAGTGGACTATTGTATATTTTAGGCATTTTAAGGTTGTTCTAGTTTAAAAACAAACAAACAAACAGCAATATCCTAGAAGACTTATTATTCATGTACTACATTATTCTTGAAACAGTCATTTTAAACAACGGTCCCCAAATGACAAGCTCAGAACTAACAGACATGTTTCACTCATACAAAATACCACACATACATTTCATACCCCTTCACTGTCCTCAAGTAAATACTGTTGAAAGATACAATAGAACCATAATCACGGCAGTCGCATCATTTGTCGATGATGACCACAGAACCTGGGACAAACACCTCCATAAAATATAATTTGCTATCAACTCATATGTAACGAATCCACCAAATTTACCCCAGCCTTTCTAGTCTTCGGTCGCGAACTAGTACCGTGTGGTTCTACTTACACCCAAAGGACACCACGGACGACGTCATCTTCGAGAGATGTTTATGCGGAAAATCTAGGCCAACTTATTCCTATTTTCGACGAAGTACAATCACGACTACGACCTGGCGATTTAGTTTGGAAACGTAATTATCCCATAAGCTCTACTTGTGTATGCCAGGCACTGCTGGGGCGAAGCCATCGAGAAATACGGCGAAACACTTGCCGTTTCACTCGATATCTCGAAAGCCTTTGACAGGGTCTGGCATGCAAGTCTGCTCACCAAGCTTCCTGCTTATGGCATCCCAGCTGATTTTTGTACTTGTATTTCAGACTTCCTGAACTGTCCATCAGAGTAGTCGTTGACGGCTGCTCCTCTGACCTTATGGCCATTGATGCCGGAGTTCCTCAGGGATCTGTTCTCTCTGCAACTCTTTTCTTGCTGCACATCAATGACCTCATTCAGCATGGCATTGCTGGATACGCAGATGATAGTACCGTTTCAGAGAGATATTGACAGGTGCAGAAACCAGTGAGGATGAAATACGTTCGTTAAGAAAGGTCATGGTAGAGCGAACAGATCTGACCTTAAGCCTTATCTTCCAAAGGGGCGACGACAATCTGGTCTCATTCAACGCCACCAAAACACAAGCGCATCTTTTCACTGCAAAAAGGAGTACTTTTGACTAGACACCTACTTTTCTGGGTACATCTGTTCCTGTCACTGACAGGCACTTCTAGGCATGGAGTTGAAATCAAATCTAAACGTCGGCGCGACCATCGAGTACAAGGCTCAAACGGCGGCTAAGAAGCTGGGCATCCTGAATAGAGTCAAGCGATACTTTACGCCTGGACAGCTTTTAACTCTTTACAAAGCACAAGTCCGATCCTGCATGGAGTATTGCAGTCACCTTTGGGATGGCTCAGTCAAAAACCAACTTGCCGCTCTTGACTCGGTGAAACGCAGGGCCAAGAGGCTCATAGGCGACATAAACTGGTGGACACCAAGCTACATAGCCTGGCCTGGCACATCGCCGCAAGGTTGCCTGCTTGTCGGTTTTTTACAGATTGTACTTCGGAGAGTGTGCTCAAGAGCTTCACAACCTTGTTCCACCAGCTCCCTTCTACCATCGGACATCCAGACGCTTAGCCGGATACCATCCATATCTGGTTGCCATTCCACCTATTGGGACTAAGCGCTTTCAGTCATCATTTATAATGCGCACTGCTAAAGAGTGGAACTCACTACCTGCGTCTGTGTTTCCAAACGCATACAACCCTAATCTCTTCAAAGTAAGAGTGAACAGGCTTTTTCTGGGTGAGCTCGCTCCATCTTAGACTCTGTCTCTGTCCTATGACCTAGACTAGAGTTAAGAGCAAACCCATACTTAATAAAAAAAAAACATAATTGAAAACTGCTCTCCATTCTGATAGGGTCTGATTTCATATAATTGTAATCCTGATTTTTTTTGTGATCAATGCTTGATATGACGTTCGATTGACTTAAAATTTCCCACTCTGTACCACCTACATCCATTTACCTGCATCTACTTACCTACACCTAGCTCATCTACTTTCACCCACCATCGCCACACTAATTTAATCTTGTTATTTTAGAGTTTGTCCTTTACGCTCATCCTTGTATATGTATAAATAAATAAAGAAGGTTCTACAACAAGTTCTCTCCAGCTTTTATTTACCTGTGGCCTACGGGATACACACTGGTGACCAAATCTACGGTAAATAGCAGTAGTTGGTTTTCCTCTCAAATTGCCTGAATGGTGCACACAAGTCTAGAGTCAAAAGCGATTATATCCCGATAGTATTTATAACCACTCGAGATTAAGATATAATTGATAGCCAAAATCAACTATCACCAGTTTGTTGATTTTGCCTGGTATGTTTGAGGAATGTTTATGATTATCTCTGGTAATTTGGTTTTTATCTTCTCGAATCAAATCAAATCAACCAACTAGCTGGTTTTAAAACTCGATAACTTCGTACATAATGGTCACAGACAGTAATCGGTTTTACTACTAGATAGAGAATTCCAAACTAAGCAGCATGGTGCAAAAAAGTAAAAACATCAAAAATTTCGAGATAGTCGGTTTTGCCTTTAATACGACGGTATTATCTATGAGTAGGGTTTTTTAAAATTAACCGAAGAGTGAAAACGATCTTATTTTTAAATAAAAAAATAAAGGATTAATCATACAGTTATCAATAACCAGTATTATCCGGTCTTATACAGATAGGGACCTGAAATGGTAATGTGACGCGCATGCGCTCCACATACAAGTCCTGAAACGCGGTATCGAAGTTATTCCGCCGATCGCTATATATACAACTTCTCAGCATGTCCGGTTGGAACGGTCGTTCCCCTGGTCATAACTCCCGACCAGGCGGGTAGCCCTTTTCCTCACTGTCGTCACTCGGCCGACTGGCCTCATCATCTCTCCTAAAGTAATATTAATGTTTGTGACTCTTTCATATCATAACATAATAACATGACATATGAGCGAAATGATAATTATTTGGTAGAGATTTTAGCCCTCTACGTTTTGGCTGGTTAAGGCGAGTGTAGCCGTCACCGACCTCGGCAGTGGCGCCACTTAACAAAAAAAGTTTTCTCTTTATACAAATAACCTAACCTATCAAAATGTCCGATGCCCAAGTTTTTAGTATTAGCCGCAGTTAATAGCTCTTGCTCTTCTATATGCGAAATATTACCAATGATGTTGCTATTTCGCGTTCTGTCTTTTAAATAACCAGGTTTTAAACACGTAATACTGTTGATCGTTCTAACACGAGGCGAAAATAAGGTCGGTTTCACCCCTCGTCAATATTTTATATTCAACATTCGACTTTCAATACTGTTTTCATCTAAAGCCTATATTAAAAAAATATATATAAAATATTAATGAAATCTTCACTTTCTGTTGTTTGCCTTACCGAGCGAAACCAAATGCGTTGTGGTTTTTTTTAATGCATTTATTATGTATGAAAAAATCTTCGCTCGGGGAATGAGAAAAGCCTTTTCATATAAAATCATAAGATTGTAGTGGAAATCTATTTCTTATGAAGTATGAACATTCTTTGTAACTTTGTCAAAACTTGGAAATTTTATAAGTTGAACAATAGCGTGTCTTAATAGTTAAAGAAATAGATTTTCATGTAAACTTTTACAAAAGTCTGTCTTAAAATGTCAAGAAGTTAGTAATTGTTACTCAAACATTGGAAATTTTTGAAATAAGGTGACACATTATATTTAAAAATATCTTAAAAATAAATTTAATGTGAAAATATATTGTCTGTTCGCATGCAAACACTATCTAAAACTTGCTAAATAAATCCAGATCTTACTGGATAACACTAAACACTATCAGCAAGTATGTCGATAAAATGTGTGCAACAGAGGCTGTGTGTAGCCTTAATAAAGTTGTTTTCATTATTTTGCGAACAGACTATCCAACTTAGACACACGGTGCAAATAAAAATAGTCCAAAAATATTTTAATGTTTCATTTATTTATACCACCTACCCCTTAGGAAAAATAGTTTCTATCACAACTATGGAGTACCTTACCTACTTATACTATTGTCTTTACATGATACACACATTTAGTTTCATAAGTACCTACCTACAAACATGCCTCTATATGCATACCGAAAGTGCAATTATTAATTAGAACGATCAATTTGACGTTGGTGACAGCATCTCATCATGACAAATAGAGTAGATTGGATATTACTCCACCAACAAGAGGCTCTTAAAATGATGATGATGATGATTATGACAGCATCTATCTTCTTACAGTCGGGCAAGTTTCTGTTTTTATGTACTGGAGTGGAGATAAAAAGAAGATCTTCTTTTCGTGTGGGCGGCGACCGACCCGATGAACCCTGGTGTCAGAGTTTTTCAACCTGACAAACAGACCAGAACACTGTAGTAAACATAGACAGTAACCGGGACCGACGGGTTATCGTGCCCTCCGAAGCACGGAACCATCTTTATTGCGGACAATCAGGTGGTTCAGCCTGCAATATCCTAACCACACTGGGAAAAAGTTGTCACATAGCGATCATATCAACTTTATGAGTTCCCCATCGGAAATCGAACCCGAAACCTTTGCGTCACAGGCAGTCGCGCTACCAACCTAGGCGAGTCGGTTTACGTGGCAGAAAGTATATAAACTTCGGCTAGTAAAGTTTGTTAGCTTAGATACATAGTTTGACCAGCGTACCTAACTCTCTCTTTTCGTGTGGGACACCGAGTCACCCAACGACCTGATGAACCCTGGTGTCAGAGTTTTTCAACCGCCTACTACCACTAGTTGGCCTCTGACATGGTTGTGTTACGACTGCCGTCTAAGTAATCATAGACAGCAACCGGGACCGACGGCTTAACGTGCCCTCCGAAGCACGGAACCATTTCTTTTCGGACAATCAGTTGGTTCACCCTGCAATGTCCTAACCAGACCGGGAACAAATTCACAAAGAGATAAATTTCAACTTTTGTGTGTATCCCACCGAGAATCGAACCCGGAACCTTTGCGTAGCAGGCAGTCGCACTACCACTGTGCCACATCGGTCGTCAACTGCGTAACTGCCGGTACTGTTTTTTTTTTTTTTTTTTTATTAATGATGGGTTTGCTCTTGACTCTAGTCTAGGTCAAGACTAAGCAAATGGGCTATACTCGTATATCTACAGGATGAATGTCCTGAGTCGCCACTCTATATCATGCACTTGTTATCAACAGTGGTAACACCTCTTGAACCAGGCTATAAAAATGATTTGTAAGTTAGAGGCTCCCGGGGCATATATGGAGCCGTCATCGAATTTATCGAAAACTTACTGAGTAAGTAAGTAAGTAAAAACACTTGAAGTAAGTAAGTAAGTAAAAACACTTTATTGCACATTCAAAACACAAATAAAAACAGGAAAACTTAAACTGAAAATGCGCAAAGGCGGCCTTATCGCTGAAAGCGATCTCTACCAGACAACCTTTGGGTGGAGGAGAAATCAAAGGGAAGAAGAGAGTAGTGCATAAATAAAGGTAAGATCAGACAGTGTAAGTACAATAATAAATTGCCCTTTTAGCACTTTTGCTATTTGTAACTTCAATGAATCATCTGTAACTAATGCGACATTCTGTACCTAAATACGCCTTAGAGCCTGTACCTACCTATTTAATTTAAATATAAAATTATTTTATGATATTTGTATATATTTGTATGTATTATTATTGTAAGTGTACTTACTACATAAGTGTTATATTTTTTAAATTTAATAATTTTACAGTTACGGTTTTAATTTGCTTATGCAACTACTTACAAATCATTCCTTTTTTGTCTCTATTTCTATGTAAAGGTTGCCTGGGAGAAGCTATCTCTCCCAAGCAAGGCCGCCTTTGCTTACTTTTAGTCTTAAGTTTTCTGTATTGTTTTGTTTCTGTTGTGTATGTTGTAAGCAATAAAGTGTTCATCTATCTATCTATCTACTTTAATCTGATCATATAACATTTACGATCAAATAATATAGTATACATAAATAAGTAACGGTTTCATTAAGTTATGAATTTTGAAGCGATGACGGCACCACGTACGCTCAGGGAGCCTCTTAATATTTGCAACTGGTTTACTGTCTCACAAAATTATCAGTTCCAAGATGGCTCTCATAAAAACTGGATGTTTTTTGCGTGTATTTTCCTTGTCTGTTTATTTGTGTTCTGTGAGTGCATATGAGATTCCCGATGTAAAGATTCAAGCTTTTACACCGAAAGGATTCAGGGCTTCTATACCAGGTGAGTTTATGTACCTACTATTATTCCTATTAAACAGTTTAACGAAACAACAGCTTGATCCATTTAATGTGTCTTGTTAATTCGCGGTGCTAAAATGAAGTCGTTTCCCGTGGCATGGGTGCTTTCTATAAATCTGAGAGTTTGTGTGTATGTTTGTTACCTCTTCACGTTCAAACGGCTTGACCGATTTGGAAGAAATTTGGAACACATGTAGAGTATAACCTGGTATAACACATAGGCCACTTTTTACCGCAGGAAAACAACTATTACCACGGGAAAATGAGCGGCAGTGGGTGAAACCGCTGGGCGGAAATCTAGTATGCCTATATTTAAAACTACGCAACGGATTTTGATGCGTTTAAAAAAATACTTAGAGTGATTTTATATTATGAATAATACATGACGGGAAGAGGTGTTTACCCGTGGGAAAACAGGTAGCACCGGGTGAATTCGCTAGTAGATATTAACATAGAAAAAGGTTCTGAGGTATGGGAGGTCTCGCTTCTTTTTTAACAACAATGTTACGCTTTATTTCAGCTGCACCAGAGATAACCTTATTCGCGTTCCAAGGCAATGTGAACAAGCAGATCCAGAGTTCAGCCGTCGGTAGACTCTCAGGAGAAGTGACGGAACCCTCCAATGGCAGATGGGCGGTGGAGAACCATGATGTCGAGCTAAAAGTTGGCGATGTCATCAATTATTATGTGTTCGTCTCTGTCAGCAGTGCGGGATACTTTAAGGATAATTTGAGCTTTACTGTTACAGGTAAAACGCGTTATTTAATTTTAAAGGTCACAGAGTTTACATAGTGGTGCCGTGTGATGCCGACTTAGAAAAGCATCACCCCATTTCTTTCCCGTGCGAGTGTGTGTATTGCAATTTGAGGCGATGGACTGACAACCTGTCACTATGGCGATACACAATTTTCCGAATAACCCTGAAACATTTCTCAGACGTGGCGTAAATGTCCGTTTTTTGCGGCCGTTAACGCTCTGCCTACCCCGCAAGGGATTATAGGCGTGATATGTGTATGTGACTCGACTCTTAAAAAAAAGAAGCATTGATATCACCACTAATTTATGTTTTTTTGACACAGTTTATAAACTCATATCATAACGTCTGTTGTTTCAAATCCTTCAGAGTTAGAAGACCCATCCACTTGGCCATCAGAACATTCCATAACTTCAAAGCCAGTTTCTACTCCCCCAACTACAACGACTTCTTCCAATGATGGTGCTTGTAGACCTTCAGCAACCCTCCTTCGGGGAGGAACGGCGTGTTCTGGACAGACAATATTCGAAGACCAGTTTGACAACCTCAGAGAGGACGTCTGGCAGATCGAGCAGTATATTCCGAGTGAAAATCCGGTGAGACACGTAAATTGTAGAACTAACGATGAGCATTGTTAGTTCCAACACTTATGTATGGGAGTGAAAGTTGGGTATGGCAGAAAAAGCAGAAAGTAGAATAAATGCGGTAGAAATGAGAGCGCTAAGAAGTATGATTGGAGTGAAATTGAGTGACAGGATAAGGAATAGTGTGATTAGAGAACGTTGCGGTATAAAAGAAGACGTAGTGACTGGTATAGAAAAAGGAATGCTGAGATGGTTTGGTCACATTGAGAGAATGAATGAAAGAAGATTAACGCAACAGGTGTATATGGCGAGTGTGGATGGGAACGTTGGAAGGGGAAGGCCAAGACGCACGTACTTAGATCAGATCGGGGACGTCTTAAAGAAAGGTCAGGTCAAGAGTACCCTAAACCGACGAGCATGTATGAACAGATTGATGCATGTTGAAGAAGCGAAAGAGGTATGTCAGGATCGTAGCAAGTGGAAAGATGTAGTCTCTGCCTACCCCTATGGGAAAGAGGCGTGATTATATGTATGTATGTATGTAACTATGAGCATATGAGGTTGGAAAGCGCAACGTGGGGCGGACACCACCGTTGCATCAGTCAGCCAAAATTAGCGGTTTATAGAGGCGTCTCGAGTGGCTCACGGCTTTTGATTACGATTATGATGACCTTTAAATCTAAATACTAGCTCTAGCCGAATATAGGTCCAAGGCTATCTAAAAAGTTACCATTCGACTCGATGAAGAAGAAGAAGAATATCGAAATACTTACTATTCCACCTTTAATCATACATACATACATACATCAGTCCATTGCAGTACCCTGGGGGACGTAGGCGTCCCCCAGGGTACGCCATATGGCACGATCTTTTCGCCATCCAGTCGCTACCAGCCGCCTTCTTTAAGTCATCGGTCTATCTGGCCGGAGGTCGTCCAACACTACGCTTGCCGAGGCGTGGCCTCCACTCGAAACCCGAACTTATAATCATATCATCATGATAACAAATCAGCCTTTAACCACTGCTTGACGTAGGCTACGCCATAAGGCACGATTTCCGTCTTCGTCATTCGGTCGCTACCAGATGCCCTCTAATTCAATCTCAATGAATTCTTTCATCAGACTGAGTCATCAACTGAACTTGAGGTAAAAAATTAACGAACATAATTAAAATCCAATAATGTAACAAACTGAAACATTTAAAGAATAATAATATGTACTTATAGAATAACAATACAATTAAGTATAACATTAGACTTGCAAAATTTATTTTTTCCACTTAATGCTTGATTCTTGAATCATCAGTCCATCTTATAATTTATAACCTATCAATAAATTGCAGGAGCACCCATTTGTGTCATACCAGCGAGCAGCGGTATCAATATCCAATGGAAACCTGAGAATAGCTCCAGCTCTACAACAGAACATGCCTGGTTACAACAACGACTCGATCATATCAGGGACTTTAAATCTATTTAGCGGGTAATTAGGACTGAATTCTAGTACACACATACATACATACATACTCATATCACGCCTATAATCCCTTGTGGGGTAGGCAGAGCGTAAACGGCCGCAAAAAACGGACATTTACGCCACGTCTGACAAACATTTGAGGGTCATTCGGAAAATTGTGCATCGCTATAGTGACAGGTTGTCAGCCCATCGCCTAAAATTGCAATACACACCCTCGAGTCCCTGAGTCGCCTCTTACGACTCCCACGAGAAAGAAATGGGCTGATGTTATTCTAAGCCGGCGTCACACGGCCATGCATGAATTCTAGTAGGTATGTAGAATATGTTTTCCATGAAGAATGGCTTAATCACTGCAAAATAATAAACAAAGTCACGTATACCTTCACTACATAGTATAAAGTAAAGTCGCTTCCCGCGTCTGTCCATAAGTCTGTTTGTATGTATGCTAAAATCTTCATAACCACCTAACGGATCAGGATGGGGTTTTTTCAAAAGATAGAGTGATTCAAGAGGAAGAAGGTTTTTATTTATGATTTATACCTACTTACGTTGACTTACCTATGATAATTCATTTCTAGTTGCACAGGATCCTCAAACGAGTGCTCAGTCACAGCATTTGGAGCCAGCATTCTACCACCAGTTGCCAGCGGAAGGATCACCAGCAAAGGGCTTGCGTTTACCTATGGAACTGTGCATATTCGGGCTAAACTGCCTAAGGGAGACTGGTTGTATCCAGGTTTGTTGCTCTTTTTTTGTGGTGTGTGACAGTTGAATAACCCCAATGAATCTTAGTGTATTCTTAAAACGTCCATAATGCTTACAGCTGCAAATCTACTGCGGGAGTTTCTAAATGAAAAGTTATGGTACAGAACACAAGGACTCCTTTTTTTGTTTTTGCTTATCATCGATATGTTTCAGGCCGTATAGGGTTCAGCTTCTTCTTTTCGTGTTGGACACCGAGTCGACGAACGACCCGATGAACCCTGGTGTCAGTTTTTTAACCACCTTCTACTACTAGTAGGACTCTGACATGTATCAACCACCGTCTAGGAAATCATAGACAGCAACCGGGACCGACGGCTTAACGTGCCCTCCGAAGCACGGAACCATCTTTATTACGGATAATCAGATGGTTCAGCCTGCAATATCCTAACCAGATAGGAACAAATTTACAAAGTCATAATTTTAACTTTGTGAGCGTCCCACCGGATTTGAACCCGGAACCTTTGTGCCGCAGGTAGTCGCACTACCACTGCGCCACATCAGCCGTAGGGCCGGCCCAGCTAATGCCATGATCATCCTCAAATGACAGCAGCAACAATATTTGTATCTATTTCACATTACTGACTAAAACGGCTAAGCTAAAATAGCACTGGCACTTTCCGACAAATAAGTTTAGAAAAGGATAGTAGATGCCATTGACTATTTTGTACATTTATTTATGATTATGATGTACATTTTGCAGATTCCCTTGTATATTTAACCGCTTTGACAGATAGCTGTAAAATGCGTACAATCATAGCCAGTTTAAGAGGCGATCATCTATTATCCTTATCTAAGCCTATTTTACCGAAATGAGACATTGCTATTTTTAATTAGAGTAGGTGGACTACTAGTGGTAGTAGGCGTTTGAAAATCTCTGACACCCGGGTTCAACGGGTTGTTGGACGACTCGGTGTCCCACACGAAAAAAAAGAGAGAGATTAGTAGGTAACATAGAATTATTGAGAAGAGAGAGATTAGAGATATTAGTCGGTAACATAGAATTAAGATTATTGTTTGATTAACTGGCTTAAAACGTTGCAGAACTCCTTCTGGAGCCATTCCGCAAGAAATACGGGAACAAGTTTGCATCCGGCGTTGTCAACATTGCCAGGGCACGTGGCAACGATGAACTTTATCTCGGAATCAAATCCGCTGGAAATGACGTAAGGACTATTGTATTGTAGTATGATCATACTTAGAGATATCCTTAATACTGGTTATTTATAATACTTACATACTTCGCTGGCTCGACGAACCAAAGTGAGTTTGGCCTCCGATACGAATACCTTACCTACCTTGTCTGCTAAATATTTTCAGTTGTATGTCAATGGCCTGTCTGAGTGACAGTTTTGGTAATTTTAAATAACAGTTTGAAGTATAGAAAATTACAATGGCATTAAAATGACAGTGGAGTGTCGCTGACATTGC
The DNA here is from genome assembly GCA_027580185.1 of Tuta absoluta. Classification (NCBI taxonomy): domain Eukaryota; kingdom Metazoa; phylum Arthropoda; class Insecta; order Lepidoptera; family Gelechiidae; genus Tuta; species Tuta absoluta. The sequence continues at coordinate 3,608,717 of JAQAHW010000023.1, read as the reverse complement.
AAGTGTTTAAAAATAAGATAACTCGGGCCCAGATTATGTTGGAGTGGCTAATACATAAATTGAAATTGAAATTCTTTATTCAATAAGTATTATCACTTATTGACGTCATGATCCGTCATTGTAAAAAAAAAGAAATTTGTATCACACAATTTACTTTTTTTTATAACAATTTTGTAATATCCTAATAGAAAACCGACATACCTACATTCGTACATTACCAGCCACAACAGTCTATTGCTGGACATGGGCGTCCCCCTATATGGAGGGATAGGTAACTCGAGATGCTGCTAATACCATAACTTAATACTAACAATCTATGGACTATGACGTAATTTGTCTAAAAATAAATGAATTATTATTATATCACTTCCAAAGTAGGAAGTCATCCTACCATATGGTCTTGACCATGGTGTACGTTTAAAAGGTTGTAAACAGACGAAGAATCCCTATAGATAGGTAGCACAAAATTGAAGTCCGTGGAAGCGCCTGGTAGCAGGCATTATCGTTAGCAATGGTCATTTTTCGGCTTTTAGTTAATGATGATGATGGTATTCATTTTAACTTTTATTTATGGGTTCTATTTAATGTCCCACTGCTGGGCAAAGGTCTCCCCGTTTAGGTACACGGCATCCATCCCGGTCTTAGGCTTCCGAATTTTAGGTCTGGAAAAAGGCTTCTATATCTTCGCGCCATCTCATGAAATACTTTATTATGTTGTGTTAGAATCTGTACGGGGGTCTGATCATGGACTTCGATTGCCGACAATACCTCATTTCTGAGAAAAAGCTACCCACCAGTCATTGGGGTGACGATTTTCACATCTACACTGTCAATTGGACACCAGGTAAAATGTTTTCTGATTATCATTTCTTTTTTATTCTGAAATAATTATTTAAAGTAACACTAGTAAACTAGTAAAGCCTTTCGTAAAGTAACACAAGGTCATTTCAAGTATAGATCCTTTTGCAGACACCACCTTTTGAAATGCTGGTGCTGGTCATATTTTGAATAGCAACCCATTTTTATACAGAACGTACCTCGATCAAATCGGGGACGTGCTAAAGAAAGGTCAGGTCAAGAGTACCCTAAACCGACGAGCGTGCATGAAGAGATTGATGAATGTAGAGAGGCGAAAGAAGTATGCCAGGATCGTAGTAAGTGGAAGGTAGTAGTCTCTGCCTACCCCTCCGGGAAAGAGGCGTGATTTATGTCTGTAACCCGTTTTTATCTGCGGATGTCGTTAAAGGCACATGGTAGAACCGTTTCTTATGAAAACAACATCTTGCACTGTGCTCGCCATCCCTCCACCAAGCGTTGTGGTTATACACATACATACATATATCACGCCTTTATCCCTTGCAGGGTAGGCAGAGCGTAAACAACCGCAAACAACGGTCATATACGCCACGTCTGACACACGTTTGAGGGTCATTCGGAAAATTGTGTATCGCCATAGTGACAGGTTGTCAGCCCATCGCCTAAAATTGCTAAGCACACCCTCGAGTCCCTTCGTCGCCTCTTACGACTTCCACGGGAAAGAAATGGGGTGATGCTATTTTAAGCCGGCATCGCACGGCATTTGTGGTTGGCGTTGTGGTTATAGCAACCCTCCAATCGAGGACTCGCTATTTCCAGCAATGGCTGTTACTGTTCGAAAATTGGGTCAAGATTATGCCTGTGACAAATCATGATTACCTAAAGTAAAACTAGCGGTCTGGTCGGGTTTCACCCGCTGCTAACAGTTTTCCTGCGAATAAAAGACCTTTTTCCGGTAAAATAATACACAAAAACCTTTCTCTTGAATCACTCTATCTACTAAAGTAAACCGCATCGCAATCCATATCCAAACATCTAGGTATACATACATAGGAACACGTGAAGCGACTTCATTTTCTACTATTAAGTGGTGCCTCTGTATCTGTAGTAGGTATACAATTTTAACCCACAACAGAAGTAAAAATTTTAGGAGGCGAAATTACCTATGGCACTGAACAACTTTCGCCACGGAACATAGATCGAAAAATTATACCTCCCATACAAAATGTACTAGCCGACCGAGTCAGTTTGTATCAATGGGAGGTCCAATAAATAAAATTACCATTTATGGGGAAAGTGGTTTAGTTTCATGGGTAATTTGACCCCGTAAATGCCCCTGTTGTGGGCCTCAAATTGTTATGATTTATTTAACTAAGATTGTAATTGATTTTCAGACCGCGTAACATTATTAGTGGACGGTCAAGAATGGGCTCGCATTGAACCAACCAGTGGTGGTCTGAAGAGTCGATTTCCACCTTCCTGTAAGGATATTCCTCGGGACCTCCTCGCTGTTGGGTCCAAGATGGCTCCATTTGATGATCGTGTAAGCGTTATGAATAAATATTATTATGAACCGCTGTCAAATTTCCCTAAAAGTGTTCCGGTCACATGATGCATTCATAACTACTATAGTGAAACTAGTGGTAGTAGGCGGTTGAAAAACTCTGACACCAGGGTTCATCGGGTCGTTGGACGACTCGGTGTCCCACACGAAAAGAGAAGAGATAGTGAAACACCACAATAACTACATTTGTGACCACATCGACCACAGTGGTAACAACGTTTCAAAACATGTTTAAAACGAATTCTTTGTTGTCACGATCAAAAAATCTCGGTCCAGACATGATTATTCTTTCTTTGTCACACAATTTTATCACATCTAAATTGTTTCAGTTTTATATAACCCTGGGTGTAGCAGCAGGCGGAATCACAGAGTTCCAAGATGACCTATACAGCCAGAACTTCAAGCAGAAGCCTTGGAGGAACGCGGCTCGCAAGGCATTGCTGCACTTCTGGGAAGACCAGGACGCTTGGTACCCGACCTGGAGCAATGCTGAGCTGCTAGTGGATTATGTTAAAGTGGTTGCTTTATGAAGAGTGTATCTAGTCATAAATTATAACAAGGTAATTACCAATGAATGTTTTTACCAATTCAATATTTTGTTACCTCGATAAAGATTCTAAATACCTTTTCTTTATGTGCTTGCACATGGAAAATTTAGGTACCCAAGTACTTTCTCACATAGGTACCGATTTCTGTCTTGATGCATTTTGTGTTTTGCACAAATAAAGTAAAAGCAAGTACTTCCATTGTATTCATTTATTTTACATTGTTTCAAAACTTATTTGCGGGAAATGGAACAGGTAACAAATGTTGTGATTCGATGGATTCTGAAACAATAAGCACGAAGTTTGAAGAAAATCTATAAAATCTGTATAAATTTATATTTTCACAATTAAAAGGAACGACTGATAATAAATAACATCGGGAATCAATTACATACCTTTACAACGCATAAACTCGAACATAGTCAATCTGTAGCGAGCTGGTGTCGTCATACCAGGTCGGCAGCCATTCTGTCTGAGCGTTCCAGAAGTTCAACATGGCTTTCGTGGCCTTGTTGGCCCAGGGTTTGCCAGGAGCGTCGGGGAACTCATGGACGCCACCCACGTTCAGACCGAGGGAGATATAGAACTGGAGATAAAAGAGCAACGTTTAGACAGCTGTCAATCATGGTGTGGAAACGCCATTGCCACAACTTTTGCTACAGCTTCAAAATTATGTAGTTTCAGCGTCGAACGTCTAGGTCGCAAGGGTAAAAGCTTAGACTAGGCCACAGTCAAACTTGTCATAGAATAAATAACTTGATTGGATTAATTATGCAGGAAGAGCATTGATGATCCGGAAAACTGATAAAGACAGTAGTAAATTATTGATCCCGGAAAAAGGCCAGTATTGTAATGTTGAACCTAGCTTTTTACTTATTATGGTCTCATGATGCAGGTTAACACGACTTACTTGTTATTGATTTGGTAGAGTTTATCCCTCTACGTTTCGGCTGCTTACGACAGCCTTCTTCACGGAGGTCGACAGATCACATACACCCGCCCGTCAGCTGTGATTGCCAAACACAATAAGTAAGTCGCGTAAACCTGCATCATATGCCCATAAGTAGAAAGTTTAATATTACAACTATGGTCTCGACGTATGAGCTCACCAATTCATCAAAAGGTGCCATGAGACTGCCCTTCAGCCACTGCGAAGCAAAGGGCACATTGTATTTGCTGGCGTCTGCGTAGAATCCTTCTCCAGGTTTTACTTCGCCATACTGTTCACCGTCCACGAATAAGGTTATTCCATCTGAAATACAAAATGTATGGTTATAAATAAAAGTTTTCAGAAGGGCTGAGCCTGTTGATAATCATTGCAAACTGTGTTTCGTTTGTTTGTTTGTTTGTTTTCATATTTCTATTTCACTTACCTGGTTTCCATACCAAACTGTAGTTATGGAATTCCTTATTCCAATGGTCATAGCCGATCTTTTCTTTCAAATGTTTGGACCTGAAATAGCAATCAAAAATTGAGTTTACGAAATAGTCCGAGAAAAGTTCAAGCTATATAAAATGGTAAGGTGAAGATCCAAAATTATATTTGAAGATTGAACAAAATTTTGATAGCAAATAGTCAAATAGTACTTTCCTTTCCTGTTTTTGCCTTAAAAGAACAACATTTACATTACAACACTTGATTGATATGCGATGATGAGATAAAGTTTCCTTACCTGTAAGGTTCAGATTCGCTCAGTATAGGTCCAGCGTACAACTTCTTAGAGTTTTCAATATTTCCTCGGACTGTTGCAATCCTCATTGCACCAGAGGCATAGTTTGCAACTCCATACACGTTATCTCTCGGTTCCAATTGAATTTCTGGATAAAATAAATACTAATCTTTATTATTATAACAAATACAATGACGACAAAACAGTGAAAGTTCGATTGATGTTTCTCTCGCATGTAATGTGCTAATTAGTAACAGTCAATTCATGGCCAAACTACTTAGCCTATCAGAAATTCTGGACATTTTTGGAAGTAAGAATACTACGTAAGAAAGAAGAAAAGGCTTTTTCGAAACATTACCTGGATACAGCCAGTCTCCAAGCGGCATCTTGGCCCCGATCTCAACCCTGCCAAACTTGAAGCTGAACTTCTTCTTGGTGGTGATCTTGGCCGTGATAATCGGAGGCAGGATGAGGGGACCAGAGGCTTCACGAGAGCACTGAGGAGTGCCTATGATGCCTGTACACCTGATGATGGAGCACATTACAGGAAAATTGGTTTTTTTATTAGAGTTGAGATAAACTGTACTTTACAGGATGCACACCAAGTTAGTAAAATTGATAATAAAATTGATGAGGACGATTCGTCATTCAGGGACAAAGCAAAGTTCATTTGAATACCAAAGCCAAAATGAATTTTAAAGTTCATGTTCATGTAGTGTACTGCAGATGATGGTAACTAAAAAAGTAATAGATGATCCATAACAGGGGCAAATATTTTACGAGTTAAAATAACTTATCTTGCTTCCGCATCGTGCCAATTGATTATTAATTCAGTCATATTTTTGAGAATGCTAATTGCGGTCGCCAAATATTTTAATGCCGTGTGATGCCGGCTTAGAATAGCATCACCCCATTTCTTACCCGTGGGAGTCGTAAGAGGCGAATAAGGGACTCGAGGGTGTGTATTGCAATTTTAGGCGATGGGCTGACAACCTGTCACTATGGCGATACACAATTTTCAGAATGTCCCTCAAATATTTGTCAGACGTGGCGTAAATGTCCGTTTTTGCGGCCATTTACGCTCTGCCTACCCCGCAAGGGATTATAGGCGTGATATATGTATGTATGTATGTATGTAAATATTTTCAGTCATTAATTACCCATCCAATAAAACAAGTTTGCCCATAAAACATAGGTAAAAATATATTTTTTAATTGGACCTGCCATACAAACTGACTCGGTCGGCTAGTACATTTTGTATGGAAGGTAGTTCTTTTATGTTACCTATGTTCCTTGGGGAAAGTTGCATGCGTAATTTTGCCCCGCAAAATATTTTTCGTTGTGGGGCTCAAATTGTATAGTAATGCTAATCTACAGAGAATAAACAATGTTGCCGTGTGTTGCCGGCTTAGATTGCCGTGTGTTGCCGGCTTAGATTGCCGTGTGTTGCCGGCTTAGAATAGCATCACCCCATTTCTTACCCGTGGGAGTCGTAAGAGGCGACTAAGGGACTCGGGGGTGTGTATTGCTATTTTAGGCGATGGGCTGACAACCTGTCACTATGGCGATACACAATTTTCCGAATGACCCTCAAATATTTGTCAGACGTGGCGTTAATGTCCGTTTTTTTTTCGGCCGTTTACGCTCTGCCTACCCCGCAAGGGATTATAGGCGTGATATGTGTATGTATGTATAAACAATGTTTACCGAGCTGTGAGATCCAGAGACTGCGTAATAATATCGTCGCCGTATTTGGATTCTGTGGTGACGGGTTTGATGATCAGTCGACCGTCACGGACACGTAGGTTTCTTTCGTACAAGTATATGTTGAATGGATAGTCCTGTGAAATCAAATAATTGATTCTGTCAATATCACTTTAGGTACGTAGACATATTCTTTTAGTGTCAAGCTCACGTGCAGTTAGACACTCAAAACGCCTATGCAAGTCTTATGCGGCATAAGACGGTCCAATGTCCAAACTGTCAAACCCAGCCTGATCTTGACTGTACCTACGTATTGGGGAACCAAAACAATACCAAGTTTACAACAAAAAGTAGGTATCTGTTTGTTGTTTTTCCGACGCATACTTACAGGTTCGCCTGGAAATTTGATCTCAGGCGTCCAAATCTTGCCCTTCTCAATCGCAGAATTAAAGTTGTCTTCAAACAACAGTTGACCCTTGCAGACAAAACCTGGCACTGACACCTTAGTCTCCGAGATCTCGCAAGGATAACCTTCCGAAGATGTGGCTGAGGGTACTGAGGGTCTGGAGGTCACTGGACTTGAGGTTCCAGTGTTTGACAGGCTAGGATTTTGGTTTCCATTGTTGCCAGCTGAGTTGCCATTGCCGTCAACTGGGTTGCCGGCTTCGTCCACGTATCCTGAAAGTTATTTATTTAATTTAAGTTGTCAATATTAAAGCATTAGCAGGAGTTACGATATTCCTGAAAACATTTTTCTCTAAAATATTTTTGGTCTAAAAACGTCGTCTACACTATTCATGGTTCGATTCACGGAGTAAGTAAAAAAAAATATATTTTACTACAACAGCAATTTCATAAACTTCTTCAGGAGTAATCCCTCATCTGCCCGTGGTACTGCATAATGTGTACCAGTGGATTTGAACCTTACTTCTTTCACTGACAGTTTAAACACATAGGTAATATACTTGTGGTTAAATAAGATGGTGCATTACCAGTCACAGTCCATTCTCCATTGTCCTGTCGATATCCAAGACCATTCTTGATCACATAAGTCCAGAAGTAGACCTTGTCTCCGATTTTCAGCTGGGCATCTCTGTCCCTGAAGGTCCACCTTCCGTTTTTGGCCTGAGTGATGTCTCTGGACCAATGGCCACCCTCCAAACCTTCCATTTCTTCATTGAGCTTCCCGTGGAAGGCGAAGAGTGAAAATCCATCGTCTGTAATGAAAATGAACTGGTTTTAATATTAAACGAAAAACCATGTTGTAGGTTTACGCGTCTTACTTTTTTTGATTTGGTAGAGAGTTGAGCCCTCTAACAGCCTTCTTGGCGGAGATCGACAGATCAGATCACATACCCCCGCCCATCAGCTATGATCGTCGAACACGGAGTCGTACCAGCCGAAACGTAGGGAGCTAAACTTTCTATCAAATCAAAAACAGTAAGTCACGTAAACCTACATCATGAACTGGTTTTTGAAAATGATATAGGTAATGGTTTTATCGTTTAGATAATTTTGTGTAGATAGATTTTACGAAGTTGACGCTGGTTCAGATATTATTTAATAAATCAGCGAAATTAAGACTTGTTTTTTGTCTGCTATATTTTTATTTATTTTCTTTTATCCAATATCTATTAAATGTATATATATATAGTGCAACGTTAATGAATGTAGGTACCTTCGTGTTATTCTGTCTTGTGCTTGGTATATTGTTCCTATTGATTAGTATCACATAGTTATATGTATACAATTACAACAATAAAATTCTAATAAACTTAATCGTGCAGGATCTTCCCGCGTCGAGGCCATTCTCATGTCAAATACAGGTTTTTACTCATCACATCATCAATATGTGACGTCATTTATTTGTTTACTGACGCTGCCACTGTAGCGCTGAAGATTATCTACAGTTCAAGTACCTACTATACATTTTAAGATAGCTTAAAGATTTCCAAAGGAAAAGATGAGGAAAACATGCTATATTCATATTTATTTTGTGTGTGCAGTGCCTACACATTTAACTTATATATATGATCGATCATCGTAATGATAGTAATTGCTTAGATATTTTCATTTTGTTTTAAAAAATTGCATTGCTTAGATATCATCACAAGATGTGCGGAAAGTTATAAACGATCCATAATTTTGCGACTGAACTACACTAGATAAAATTTTGAAATCACGAATCATATAGTAATATGGGATACAATGTCGTTCTATTAATAAATGAAAATTGACATGAATCTGATATTAGAGGTACTAATTAGGTAAACTACCTGTAATAAAATTGATTGCTTTCCAATTTGTGCGGTTGACAATTTAATGCATTTTTAATTAGGGCGGTTTGGCTGTCCTTATCCAACCAACACTGTATAGGTTTATAATGTAAAAAAAGGTTTTTATTCCAATCTGACACCCCAGAATGGATTCCGTGGGTGACAGATCGGACAAAATCAACCCGATTAATGCGATCTGGCACCCAAGGTGGCCACTCTGGAGTGTCAGTTTGGACTAACCCAAATTTGTAAACAATAAAACATATGAAACTTACCTGGGATTGATACCCTCAATCCTTTAGGCCAAATAGCCTCCAACCTCGCCGGGGGAACCTCATAGCACTTAACATAGTTTACACAAATCGTAAACACCAACAATACCTTTAGCGTCTTTAACATTTTCACAAAATCACCTAAAACTGAGTATTATTTGAGTATTTTCGTCTTCAACTGGCCGTCTCTTTCTTTCTTAGCTTAATGATTCATGTGAGAAAGAAATAAAACTAAGTAATGTTATTATTATGCCGACGTGACACGTCTATGGCATATCGTTGAATACTGACAGCAATTAAAGTGAATTAAATAACCGGATTTGATGAGCGTCAACAAGTTATTTGATTTGAGTGTTATTCACTTTTTGCTTATAGGTATCATAGCTAAGTATTAGAGATGCGCCGATTGTGGTTTTGGCTGACTAGACGACTACCGACCAATTGGATTAAAATCAACCGACTAGCCGCAGCCTTTAAAAATGTCTGAATAGTCGGCTCAGCCGACTACTTCGGTCGTCTTAGCGGGGACGTTAGGAAGTTATCGCTGCGTAAGATTTGAGCCTTTTCTGCCAATAAGCAGCGGCGGTGGTGTCATTGGAAAGACGCATATATCAATAAAATTTAATGTCATAATAACAGTTGACTAATCGACGTGTTATCTTTTTTCATTTGTAGGTATTTAATAGAAATTGATAGATACTTATTTGAATATTTTCGGTCAAAATAGAATCACGTTTCCTTATGTGACAAGCGCTCAAATTTCATAATATCCACTTTTTCTATGACCATTTCGGAGATTTCTGATTGCAGATTCATAGTGAAAAAGTTTCAAATTTTTCTGTTCAAAATCTAGGAAAAAATTATCAATTTTCTGAAATCGTGCTTGTGACGTCACAATACGATGATTATCCTGCAAAAAAAACACATCCGTTTATAGACGTAAATTTACAAAAAAAAGCGCATCATGAGCGCCAAAACTGTCAATAACGTCAAAGTACATAGTTGGCTGGGTTGCCAACTGGGATTTTTTTTTCGTACTGAAGCACTTAAGGCTAGCGCAGACTGTGGCTTGTACGTCTACGCAAATGAAGCACGCGCGTCGACGCACCGGTTGTAATCTATGGAACCAATATGGAACTGGAAGCTTAAGAAACATGCCATGAACATGCCACACCAGATGCGGGCCGTGTTGACATGTCACACGCCAACAAGTACTGTAGGTAACTACCGAAGAGTACCAACTGACTAAGTTACTAGATTAGATGCCAAAGGCAAAACAAAATGCTTATTAATATCAATATCTACCTGGGTGTCGTAAAAGTCGACTAAGGGATGACTTCAGGAAATGGGCAGCAGCGTTGTCAGTGAATACAACACCTTACACTGCGCTCGCCATTCCACCTGCTAATCGTGGTGAGTATGGCAAATAACCCCTTATAGGGGGAGGCCCATGTCCAGCAGTGTGGTATTCCCACACTTGTGTCTTTCCTGCTGGGGTTTTGACCTCTTAGTACTACACGACTCTACTAAAGTACTACTACCATGTGATATTATGCAATAAATACTATATGAATATGAATATGAATATGAAAGTTACGTTAGTCACGACTCGTAGACTCTCCGTTTCTTAATTTGAGTAAAGTTTGTGCGTCTTCGTCTTTCTCTTTTCCCTTCCACCCTCCCATATTGCAACGTTTTTTACTGCCTAATTAAGGCGGAACTATACTATCTGACGCGTCCATCAGCCGCGTCCGTCAGCCGCGACTTATTTGAATATGTGTAGTAATTTATGTGAAACTGCAAACTATCTAAGTCGCGCACAGTCTGAGAGAGATATCTAGCCGGTCGGATGCCATAGACAATGTGCACTGGCCTTTAGACTCTGGAGTCGCTTTTAATTTATTTCGTGGACGTAAACACGTAAACGCTTCTTTTTATCTAATTTCTTGGTAGACAATACAATGTGCCAACAGTTAAATAAAAAATTTCGTCCTACTCGTTGCTCGACGTCATCATCGCGACCGCGACCATAGACGAATTTCGTCCGCGGACACTCCGTGCACACTGTCTTAAGCCGCGGCTGATGGATGCGTCAGATAGTATGTTTCCGCCTTTAGACTTCTTTAACATCCAATTTAATCAAAACATTTCAATACGTAAAATCGTTTGCAATCAGCATTTGCAAGCAAAATTATGAAAAATTCCAAAACCTCGTACAGAAGTGAATACTTGTCCTCGCGTGTCATACGGGAGACCATAGTTTCGTATTCGTACGAGGAACCTTGTATTGTACGGTTGGCAACCCTGGAAATGTATGGTAATGTCGCTGTCAATCATCTTTCAATCATCAGTATTGCCATTATATTTTATTATTTTCAAGAATTGTAGTGATACCATTTTAATAATCGTATTCTGACGTCATCATGCACTTACGACCTTTTAGAACGAGCAGTTTTAAATTATTAAAATAAAAAGGGATAAAAGTGTTGTTTTTTCTAAAATGTTACTCGGGGGCTCCACTTGTTCACTAAAGTTTAATTTAAGCTAATAATATCGGTAGGTTTACGAAATGAGCGGTCATCAATTAATCGTAATTTACTAATTGTAGAAAATTGTGACCTGTGTGATGCCGGCTTAGAATAGCATCGCCCCATTTCTGTCCTGTGCGAGTCGTAACAGGCGACTAAGGGACCCGAGGGTGTGTATTGCAATTTCAGGCTTACAACCTGTATTTATGGCGATACACAATTTTCCGAATGACCCTCAAATATTCGTCAGATGTGGCGTAAATGTCCGTTTTTCGCGGCCGTTTACTCTCTGCTTACCCCGCAAAGGATTACAGGCGTGATATTATGTATGTGTGGTGTTTGAATCTTCTTTGTATTCTTCTTTGAAAGTTAACTAGATTTTGCAAGTAAACAATTTCCAGGAGTTGTTCAAATAACACAAAAATAAATAAGTAAGTCCTTTTCATAATTTTTCTGATTTCTTTATTTTCTATGACAAATCTTAAATGTAAACTTATCTTAAAACATCGCAATATTCAATCAGTCATTTGAAGAAAATATCAAAAATCATAACACTGAGTATTATTTCATAAAATATTGCACTTGGTCAAAACTTGTTCTGGTTGGTAGAAAACAACACGAAAAGTAATTTAACCCAAAAATACCATTTCTTAATATCGATGAAGACAAACACTCTTCAATCACGCATTTTTAGATTCACTGCATTAATTCTAACCATTGTTACTATTAGACACATAATTCTATCTCTTATTCCTCTTCTGTCTTGAGGAAGGTTGTCTTCTTCTCTCTTTATGGGTCATTATAAGCCCAGTATGGCTAGCTTTTCATGTATCATAATATTAAAGTCGTTTATTTTTGCCCCATAGTTTGTACCCAATTTATTTGTGTCATTGTAGGTATATGCCAACATACTTTCGTTTGCAGTGGATAAAAACTACCTAATCAAACTGGGTTGTTACGTTGTATAATCTGTCAGATAGATAATACTGGTATATTTTATAATATTAGTTTGATAGTAGAAACTTCAAAATTTTGATGAATAATTGAGTTACCATACATCGAATTGAAAATTTACGCAAGCGCGGGAAAAATTACATTAAATGCAATAGTTATGCGCTTTACAGACACACATAACGCAATCATACAAAAAATAAGCGACTTTAGAATTTATGTAAGTTATGTTATGATTTCATTTTCATTTTCATTTTATGCCCTCACATAATGCCAGCAACCGTATGCGTTTTCATTTTCGGGACCTATTTTTTTAAAATGTTTAATGCAGTCGTTATTATTACAGCCACTGTAAACCATAACAATTAAAAAATATCTTGTACATTTCACACGGCGCCATCTAGCTCCAAACTGAGCAATGCTTGTACTATGGGAACTAAATAGCCGATATCATACATAAATACTTTTTTTTGTAAGACTCAACACACATATTTTAAAAGTAACTAGCAAAATACTTGTGCTGTGTGGGGATCGAACCCACGATCCTGGGTAAATAATAATAATAATTGTAACTAATGCTTTTACAAAGAGTACACGCGAACATAGTCGATCTTGGTGTCAGCGTCGAACCAGCTCTGCAGCCAGTTCTGCTTGTCATTGTAGAAGTTCAGCATGGCCTTGAAGCTGCGGTTCTTCCAGGGCTTCTCGGGGCTGTCGGGGAAGTCGTGGATGCCACCCACTCGCAGGCCCAGGGATATGTAGAACTGGGGAAATAGACATTTGATAAATCAGTTTTATGAGTCAGACGTCGTACATCGTGCCTACACTTTATCGACTGCCTGCGATTGTATCAAAAAATTGTTTGTTTTTTCAGCGGCAAGAGATGCGGCCACATTAATTATGATTCCAGTACAGAACCCCGTAAAAGTAGGCTGATCTTCATCGTTATAAGCCAGTTTCAGTCCACTGCTAGACTCAGGATATAAAGCCACGTCCTCTCTAATTGCACGCCACTTAACCAGTCTGGAGTACACCTACTAGTCAGGTGTCGGTTTCAAAGCCCCGAGCCTAAAATCGAAGAGTCCAGTCTTAAAAAAGAAATCGGGCCCCACTGAGCACGATCTTCGGTTAGCCTCATTATTTTTTCACGAATCCTACGAAGATCATCGCTCAGCAACAATTTTAAGTAGAAGTAGTTCCAGGTATACCATTTGATCTAGAGGTGCCATTACGCTGCCTTTCAGCCACTGTGCAGCATGCGGTACCGCATGTTCTCTTGCGGCTGCGTAGAAGCCTTCCCCAGGGCTGACTGTGCCGTATTCTTCACCGTCCACTTGGAGAACCAGGCCATCTGCAATTTGACATAGTTATATTAATGACATTTCAATAAACCCCCCCCCCCTCCTACAACGGTGCTTCTCATCATTCATGGGATCTTTTGAGAATTTGGTGACACTAGGAGACAAATTTTTCCAAACTCTGATCTCAGTCCAAAGTCATGCTTATTTTGGAGTTTTTGTCAACATTTTTCTATTCTTGTTTCTACAGGTTAACTGTCTCTTTAACCAGAAAGTGTGAAACCTCCATCTATCCTTATTGCAGCGTATTGAGTTGTATCGGTAACAACACTTTAGCTACAACAGCATCAATTTAATCAACTTTGCCTTCAAATGAGTTATGGAAGTGTTCCAGTCCTCGGTACGGATATTCTTCTTCAGCAGCTAAGTCCTGAATGGTTCAGTATCAGACAGAATGGCACATCCATACACTCCTTGTAGTATATTGGATTGGCTTGGTTGAACTGAGCAGTAAAAGCAGATAATTTGTACTCACCTAGCTGCCAAATGAGCGTGTAGTTATAGAAGTCCTTGTTGCAGTTCTCGATGCAAATATTTTTCTTCAGCAGCTTAGTACTAAAGGGTTCAGCATCAGACAGTATAGGATCTCCATACACGGTTGAACTGAGGATTAAGAGCATCTGCTAACTAACCTAGCTTCCAAATGAGCGTGTAGTTATGGAAGTCCTTGTTCCAGTTCTCAATGCCGATGTTCTTCTTGAGCAGCTTAGTCCTGAAGGGTTCAGCATCAGAGAGGATGGGACCTCCGTACAACTCCTTGCCATATACGGGGTTGCCTCGGTTGAAAGCGATGCGCATCAAGCCGGATTCGTAGCGACGGGAGCCATAGTAGTTGGCCACGGGCTCCAAGTTGATTTCTGGAAGAAGATAATGGGATCAAAATACTTCAAAATCAAAGATCCGTCATGCTGTAATATGCTGCCATGAGTTACAAATATGGCTACGGTGCGTTTACGGATGCGTCTGTCATATGGCTACGGTGCGTTTAAGAATTTGACTGTCAAACGTTACGCACCGTTAACGCCCGCACCCGTATTTGTATTGGAATAATATCGTAATTTGCAATAAGCCACATGTGTATCCTGATACTAAACTCCGTTAACTTCAAGGGTTTTAAGATTATGTTTATAGCTTGTACGCAATATTTAATGATGTGACAGCAAACATATAAAAACGTGGTAAAATATATCCTCTAAGGTAGAAGAGTTTATTTATAAGTAAACAGTCGCTTTAGTTAAAATTTGTTAAATGAATTTACATAAGAAGCTTCCGATCTTCTTCTGTAATAATTCAATAGGTACTGCTTTTAAATATTGTCATATGATGTCTCACTTAGAATAACATCACCCCATGTCTTTTCCGTGGGTGTCGTAAAAAGCGTCTAAGAGGTTCGACCGATACAATCATGTGTATTGCAATTTTAGGCGATGGGCTGAACAAACGTCACTATAGTGATACAGAATTTTTCTGAATGATCCTCAAATGTTTGTCACACGTGGCGGAAATTTGCGATTTTACGGCTGTTTACGCTCTATCTACCCCTCAAGGCCTACGCTGCAGAGTGATGAAAAGATGTCTTCACACTTCAGCGATTAACTACATTATTTGAAAGTCTAGACATCTATAACAGATAGGCAACTTGGCTGTGCCAGAGACAGTGCCATTACAAATTCCAGACGACAAAGGTTCTGTTTAACACAATCTCTAGAACTTAATACGATGAAATCTTCCCGTAAATTATCTTGAGTAAGAAATCCAAGATGCAGATTTCGAACAGACAGATTTATTGTTTTGGTCTCGAGGATTGTAGTTAGCAAATGTCTAGACAAAAAGTGAAGGGGTTTTTGATGCGCCGAGTTTTAAATTATTCTACACTGGTCCAAGTATCCCATTTTTCGTAAACTTTAAACTACGAAACTACGTAATTTCATTTTTTGTTTTGCGCGGAAAGTCCTTAAAGAAATTCCGCGTCTCAATTTTCCAACAGAGAAAAGATTGATACAAGACTCTGGCTTAAATTATCAATTACATTTTATTTCGAGGAATAACTTTTACTACGAAATTCATCTAGCTTTTAACCACGAAATAAGCCCGAGCTTGCTGAAGCGGAATAAGCCTCTAAATTCTCATTAAAGACCGGTCCAGCTCCGGTCAGTAACCTAAGGTTTATTGTCCACACGTGATAGGTACCTCCGTACTTCTAGTCAGTAGGAATAAAAGTTCAAGACGTGTTTATTATACTAGACTTGGGTGACTTGGAGCTTTCTGTTTTATATCCAAGTAAAAACACGGCTTATTTTTGGCTCTGTGTGACGAGCATAGTGAGAGGTGTTAAAAAACGGTATACTTACCGAAACCTCGCTGGTTGTGCCAGCAATGATAACAGGAAGGATCAATTTATAAACTACTTTCTCAAAGGCAGAGCGAAACAAAATTCATCTTCTCATAAAAAGTAAGATGTGATGATTGTGCATTTTGCGTATATGAGGACGGTCAGAAATTAATTTTCTTTTTTTCTGTGCTAGCCTAAAAAGGAAAAAATTGTAGCTAAGTACCTGGTATCAACCAGTTTCCAGCAGGCAGTTTCGCCCTAACTTCAATCCTGCCAAACTTGAAGTTGAACTTGTTTTTAGTGGTGATCTTCCCGGTCACAACTGGCGGCAGAATCTGAGCTCCAGATGCCACCCGCTTGCATTGAGTCGTATCTACTGCACCTGTGCAACTGGAAGGAAATATAAGGGGGTTTGAAGTCATTTAATGAACTATTTGATATTTGACTGATGCCTTGATTCAGCAAGGCAACGCCTATTCAGGCATGCCTCCTAAAAAAGTCTATAGAGATAACGATCCCGCTTAGGCTTTGCAAGATACCGGTCTTGCGGCCAACCTGCAACCGAGACCTGGCACCAAATAGTTGGTCGTGTTCTTACGCCAGTGTCAAAATACCAGTGTTTCCTTGGATCTTTGGTCTAGAGCAGTCTTGTAAAGTATATAAAAAGAAAAATAAGTAATAGTGTTGACTTACGTGTTAGTCAAATCCAAAGATTCAGAAATAAATCCGTCATGGTACTGGGATTCCAATAAAGTAGGCGTGATGACCAGATTTCCGTCTTCCAGTTTCAATGACTCTTTCATGTAAACACTGAATGGGTAGTCCTGAAAACAACAATGAGGATTCGTATTCAGTGAAGGCAAAGTATTTTCTAAATTTCTTGTTTTATGGAGGAGGCAACATGCACAACGTTTGACTTTTCTGTATTATCCAGGTTACTGGAGGTTCCGTTTTTGTTTTTTATCTCCTTCACATTGTATACAGAGGTAAAAAACAGGAGTAATTCTTTTCCGTTTAAAATACTCACCGGTTCCTCAACAAACTTGACTTCCGGCTCCCAATTCGTAAGATCCTTCAACCCTCCCTTTTCAAACTCTTCACTAAACAGCAGCGTTCCCTTGCAAATGTTGTTTCTTCCCTGCACAACAGTGAGGGACAGTTGGCACGGCGGGTGGTGAGTTGTTGAATCTGGTCTGTCTGGCCTGGATGTCACTGGTCCTTGCGTTGGAACCAGGCTTGTGTCTGCTGGGGTGCCATCTTCATTGACGAATTCTGGAAAAGATTTGTTGATAATAACAGCTCGGCCAAGAATAATATAATTTTTTTTACGGTTTATATTTCCAGTGCTAGATTTGTTCTATAAATCTACTCCAGGACAGAGAGATTGATGCAACGAAGTTTTGCATGAGAAGTCCAAAAGGCTGTCGTATGGAAACTTCCATGCTTGATGAGCTGAAATGAAGGCGACTATGCCTTTCGGTACTCAACAGTTGGACTTAGAAACTACGATTTTCCATTTTTCTTACCAGTGACAGTCCACTCCCCATTATCCTGTCTGTACCCAAGACCATCTTTAATCACATAAGTCCAGAAGTAGATCTTGTCTCCGATCTTTAGCTTGGCTTCCCTGTCTCTGAACACCCACTTTCCTTCCTTGGCTTTTGTGATATCTCTAGCCCATTGACCTGCTTCTAGCCCCTCCATTTCTTCATTCAGCTTGCCGTGGAAGGCAAATAGGGAGAAGCCATCATCTGGAGAATAATTTTGAGTTAGTATTTATTTAATAAGATATTCAGAGCTTTAAACAATAGGGTTATGCGGATTTTTTTTTCTTCATAATCATAATTAGAGATCCGTATATTGAACCCAAAAGCTTAGGTTAGTCATATATTTTAACGCAATGTAACGATAAGTTAGGACACTTAGGACGCGTAATACATTACACTCATTATTTGCTTCTAAACCTTCATACTTTGATGGGCTCCCTAAAAGTTTTAAATATAATTATTCTTGTTTGTTTTTTTTTACAACAACCTGTTATTTATTCAGATAACTAATAACTAACTAATAGATTCAAAGATTTATTTGCCATATAACAAAGAACGTCATATCTAGCACGTCACTATTACAACATCACTTAACTTAAGTATCTTAAGCTAATTAGAATTTAGTTTATACGTATATTAAATAACATATCTCTTCTCTCCTTATTGCGCGTCAACACAAAAAACTCATCTATATCATATAACGGATTTAATGTCATAATTGATTTCAATTTTGATTTAAATTCTATAAAAACCAGTTCAAAAACTAACACCCGACTACTGAGATATCGCGTTCTAAAAAGTAAGAAACAAGAAATCTGGAATATTAACTACAAACAATTTAATATCTATAGTCCACGAAATTTATACGAAGATATGACATATAATTATATATATTTAAATGTATATTTAATAAAAAAATATTGTGGTTTATAGGTGATAGCCGTGGACGTATGCCAGTTTGCCTTACCTAATTATGTTGTGCAAGTTTATGATATCACCTACTAAGTACTAGAGGAGGTGGCATACGACCACGGCTATCACCTATAAACCACATTTTTTTTTTTATTAAATATACATTTAAATATATATAATTATATGTCATATCTTCGTATAAATTTCGTGGACTATAGATATTAAATTGTTTGTAGTTAATATTCCAGATTTCTTGTTTCTTACTTTTTAGAGCGCGATATCTCAGTAGTCGGGTGTTAGTTTTTGAACTGGTTTTTATTTTAATTATTTTGGGGTTGAAGGTAAGTTCAACACTTTGGTATGTATTTTTTTTCTGGATAGAAATGTAGCTCAATTCACAATTAAAACATCACTCGTTAATTAAACAAAATGCACTCATCTTAATCTTATCTTTGTATGTATGTATGTTTGACCATGCATAACAGGGTAGGAGCCAACACGCAGCCTTGGTGAACACCTCTACGAACGGCTCGGATGTATTGCCGTTAAAAACAACAGATCCTTTCATGTCCATATGGAAGGATTTAACGAGGCTCAGAAGTTTTGGCGGGCACCCGATGTTTACAAGTGCAGTGTAAAGGCCCTCTCTGCTAACGGTGTCGAAAATTTTGTTAAGGTCTACGAACGCCACAAACAGAGGTGTTCTCTGCTCTCTACACTTTTCCTGAAGTTGGCGAAGTGTAAAGATCATATCTGTTATGGAACGCTGGGCGCGGAATCCACATTGCGATTCGGGATATACACGATCAGCTAGATTTGGAGTCTTAATAAGACTAACCGAGCAAATAATTTACCTACTATACTTAAAAGGGATATACCACGATAACAGTTACAGTCACCGCGGTCACCTTTGCCTTTGTATAGGGTAACGATGTTAGCATTGCGCATAACTTGTGGTATATATCCCGCTTCCCAACATTTACACAACATATTGTGCAGTATGGGTCAAATGCACTGCACTATATCGCACTCTTAATAAAATAACGACCTAATCCAAAAACACAAATTTTTGGGTATCGATGAAAAACGTTTGTTGAATAAACAGAATAATTTTTAAATGGCTGTAGATTAAAAAGTAAAAGGCAAAGGATGAAACTTGAACCACCTAACTAATTCTAAGAATATGTTCTTTTAAATGCATTAAAATTTACACAAATATTCACATCCATTAATTAAAAAAAGTTAATTATTTGTAACCCTTTAGAATTGCGTCATTATTTCATGAAAAATCTGAAAGAAATATTGACCTAAGTTAAAATCGGTCTTTGTTTTACCAAATCAAACATGAAGATCTCCGACTCATTTTAAATTAAATCACTATTTTACTAAAAAGCTAAAAGAAAATACAATTTATTTAAAAATAAGTCTATAACTTAAACATGTGACTCAAATTCAAATCGCGATATAGCGACTAGCAAATGACAGAACACAGTCCTATTACAATGAAACTATTAAGATAATTTTTTCTTCTGTCATTCATTATGGAACACCGAGTCGACAAATGACCCAATGAACCCTTTGATTAAACGTATTTAAATGTAACTTAAATGCGCCGCGGTCGCTATAAATGGTGCGGTGGCTGTTCTCATTGCAACGGAGACGGCTTCTACAAGAAAAATTAAGTGAAAATGAGAAAATTAAACTAAAAGATATTTGTACGCTAGTGTGGTTTGGTCGGCAGCACTTCTACCCGATGTTACTTATTAGTTGCTAGCGTTCAGATGCTCTCTTTTATTCTGATGTCCACTTTCCTCGCGCTGCTGTCTGCTTCGTGATACGTAGCGATGGCTCGTACTCGTGGCCAGGTGTCAGGTGTTTAATGGTAGAGTGTTGTCCACGATCTGCACGATGTTGTTGATGTTGTTGGCTTAATGTGGGGCTGCATCAATCCATATTAATATTGAGTATTTGGGTGAAATATACATCGGCAAGGCACTGCGACGTTCTTTATGTGTTTTTCTCGATGAGGTCATGATTATCAAAGGGACGACAAGCGAGTCGTGTACGAGGACACTCAGTAGTACCGAAGTGATTGTGCGTAATGACTTTGGCTTGTTTAGGTTGATGGAGTTGTGCGTTAGAGGTTTGCTGTTGACCATAAACTTTTTTTCAGTGATCAAAGTGTGGAGTACTTCCTTTTGAAAGTGATCGCCCGGTAGTGAGCTGCACAAGACTGTCTTAACACTCACTAGGCTTTTCCAGGCCCTGACATTAAGAGGCTGTGAAACACAAGCTGTTATTTTGATCGTAGCTGTCTTCTGTATTATACTCTCGATAGCTCGGTGGAGTTCTCTGGCGGTTCCTTGTAGTTCGGTGGATATTGGACCAACTTTTTTCCATGTGATGGAGCGCCAGGCCTAGTGAGCGATGCGGTGATCCCAAAAAATACACGGCGTGCGTGCTGAGCCAGATGAATAGCGTGACGATAAGGGACTCAAAATAGACTTATATGAAAGTGCGCAATGACGTTGATCCAGACGAGGGGGTGGGTGGTATACTGTGGCAAAATGCGGTGGAGACGTCTTACTTATTTTGCAAGAAAAGTAGCGGTGAAGCGTGAAACGCGTCGTCAGTCACAGGCACATCCACAGATTACAATAATAATTAACAAGCTCAGCGTTCGCTTATATCATTGATGTTTGTGTCGAGGTTCGCGTGATGAAGTTGACGGTGTAACACCCGCTTGAAAAGGGGTGCCACACGATTGCCGTCGATGACTGTGGTCGCCTATTCTTCTAGAGCTAGTTCAATTGTAGATGCATCATTCAGTTTCGTTTTCAATTTGATGATCCCGTCGATCCTAAATGGCAGGTAGGCAGAGTCGGGCTTCTATAAGCGGAAACGAATACTACTTCTTATTAGTTCGCTGATAGGCCGGGCCTACCATTATAGACAAATGACAATGCTGGTTTGAAAAAGTTTTCGATTGACTGTAGAACGTGATAAACTCTAGCCTTGGAAAATCGATCAGGATCGAATTGAGGAGTGTTTTGCTGAGTGAGAAATAGATTACGTCCTTTCTCGCCCGTGTTTGGCTCAGGATGTTTCAGGTGCGGGCTTCTCGGTAGGCTATGTTGGAATAGCGGATAATGACACTAGCACTACCGATATCGTAAGTCAAATTTGTCGCAAACGTTTCGGGCGTCAACGGTGACTTTGAATTTAGTTGGTATCTGTCGTTTTGTGATATTACCAACATATTGTATTACCAATATTCCGTGCGAAACGTATGGATCTCAACACCCTGCACCGTCTTTTAACAAGGTGAGCACAGTGTGACTATCTGTCTTACGGAGAACGGCTTGCGGCATGCTCTTTGATGACGGTGGCAGCCATGTTACTTCGCACGATAAAGGCGTTATGACAAGCGACCTGCTGATTTGGCCGTCTAGTCGACGAAAACGTGTTCTTAGTAGGAGATTTATTGTGTAACTGTAGTGAAGGTGGCACCTTGGTAGCGTGTCGTGTGCAAATTTTTTCAAGTTTTCCTACCCATTCAGTATGCAATGTGACAAGATTTTAATCCATCTGCTGCTCCTGTTAGTACTCACTTATTTGGCTTGTGATGTGATGGACGAGGTAAATTTAAGTGGTTTAAGAGATAAATGGCGATATTCAGTGCTTTTCTTTGTAGAACGTTCTGTAGTAAACACTTCAAACGATAGATGTGTGAGGTGGTGATTCAAGGCGAGCTCTACGGCATGCGGCTGGAGATGAGATCGAGTTGGTACACATTTAGCCTTGGTTTTAACGTCGAGTTTGACGGCAGCAATCGAGGTGCCGATGATTCCAACTATGGTTCAATATAATTACTTTTCAGTCGGAGGATTAAATTAATGTACTAAAAATATAGAAAATTCGTTGAATTACAAGAGTAGTAAAACGTTAAACCTATTTGTAAATAGCTTTCGGTACAAAACCTCAAGATTAAGATAAAATGAGAAGTGAGACACCAAGTTAATAAGTTAAATTATGTTATGATATCAGTCGAATACAGGTAAAATTTGAAATAATTCCTAAGTCATTTCATTATTTTTGCTAAAACACAGACTCAACTAAAAATGTTACCAGAAATTTTCATCATTAGAAATACAACAAAGACCTAATTTCAGTTAAGTCATATAAATAACCAAATTTTCAAAACGATACAGTCTTATCTTCAAATGGGTCAGTGAGCTTTTCCAAAATTTTCGTAAAATACAGACCTAATTTAAAATGAGTCAAGCAAACATCGCAGGTATTTTGTAAAACAACGACCAAACACTAAATCGGTCATTCTTTTATAAAAACTTTCAATTACACTCGCCTCAACTTTTGATAAAACAACGACTCATTTCTAAATCAGTCGTCTTTTCACAAAAACGTAGCACGCAGCCGCAGACGCAAGACTAAATCGGTCATTATTTGACTGAAGAGATAGGAGTTCGGGGCGGGAAAGATATAGACTCATCTTATTTTGTACCTTATTGTGTAAGAGATAGGGTTGTATTTTAAAGTCTATATTGTGGGCCCTGCTCTAATAAGTCAGTTTTTCACAAAAACTCATTTTGGCCAAATTTTGATTTAAGTCGTTATTTTACTAAGAGTGCGATATGCCTGATGATTTCGGCATGGGTACAATAATTCCAGGAGACTTTCCGGTCTTAAGCTGTTTAACAGCCTTGTGGTATTCCCTTATGGTAGGAAGGTCATCTAACTCGGCCCAGGTAGCTAGTTTTGGTATGCAGTCTGCAGCTTCCGGCATTATATTAACTGGTTCCGAATAGAGACCGATAAGATGTTCTATCCATCGTTCGAGTTGGCGTTGGGCATTTGTAATAACAGTGCCATCCACTTCTTTAAGGGGGGCTGTTTTTTTAGGCAAAGGACCAAGGGCCTTTTTACTGCCAGCATACACACCACCAAAATTTCCGACATCAGCGCACGATTGGATACTTTGGCAAAGCTCGGTCCAGTATGCATTAGCAAAGTACCGTGATGTGCGTTGTAATTCAGCTTTTGCATTCGCTAAATCGACACGCGACTTTTCAGAAGGGTTAAGGCGATGAGTAAGCGCAGCTTGCCGTTTGGACTCGAGCAGCGGTGTTATGTGTTCGAGATTTTCAGCGAACCAGTCCTGGTTTTTGACTTTCTGGTGGCCGAAAGCCGTACCAGCCACATCTGTTAGTAACTTTTTTACTTTGCCCCAGTCTTCCTCTATAGGAGCGTCTACGTCCCAGGTGGCAGTATCATCGCGTATCAACTTCTCAAACTTTCGGACAAACTCATCATCCCTGGTTTTGGGAAGATCGATCGTCTTCCTACCGGGCAGTTTGGACGAGTGGATCTTTTTGTGAGTTATAGCAACGTGCGAAGCCACCAAGGAGTGATCTGTGTCACAATCAGCGCTATGAAATGTACGCGTGTGTAGGGTCTTGCGGAGATTTTTCTTTTTGATTAGGATAAGGTATTCAATAGAGTCGTTTACAATTCTTCTTGTGTCGAATATTGCTAATTGCTCCATTGTCAACTTCCCTACACTGATGCTGTTCAACAGATCAACGAAACTGTTGTCATTTACTTGTCACATATTTTGACCCAATTCACAGAAACTGAACATTCTCCATAAATGTGGTTCAGCCGCATAAATGTCAGGTTGTTTGTAACAATATGCGCCTACACGAGTTGCAGATACGGGTGGTAATTGCATTAAGTCATCAAAGACTAATAAGTTAACCCTTAAAATCGTGTTTCTCTTAAGTGACAGGTTGTCAGCTGTCGCCTAATTGTAATACCTACACATGAACTCCTCGTGTCCCTTAGTCGCCTTATACGACACCCGTCGCGTCCCGTTATCCCGTAGTCGCCTCATACGACACCCACGGAAAAGAAATGGGGTGGTGCTATTCTTAGCTGGCATCACACGGCAACTATTTTTTTGAACTGTGCTTATTAAGCCCTTTCATTTGATACCCAACACGACATTACTAGTAGTATAAACTTTTTCAATTCTTAGCTCTAGAGGGCGCCCTATGTAATGTATAGTGACATAACGTAGCCTATAACCAGCGGACTGTTTAGACGCTTTAAATGATACCTCATTTATCAAGTTCTGATAAGTTGTTTAGAAGTTAGGACGGAACAAACGTTTTCGTTTCCACATACATACATACATACATACATACATACATACATACAGGTCAAAATCATAACCCTCCTTTTTGCTTTGCCGTAGTCGGGTAAAAATTTCTAACTCTGTAAATGACAGAGGCAACTCATTGTATAAAGAGATTTTCAGTGGTTGTCCTTGTTTAGAAGTCTTTTTTAATCTGGTTCTGGGTACATTTAGCTTATTTTTATTCCTAGTATTATGTGAGTGTAATAATAATAATATTCCTTTAAAAAATGCATATTTTCCTGCTTTTGCATTTCACAAATAGTAAGTGACTGTATGAAGCAGAATGATTGTATGTAGCAGAATTTCTAGATTTTCGTTTTGAATAAGGTTTGCTCAGATTGCCAAAAAATGCTACGAATTGCACAAGCGAACAGACAAAAGTACCATGGACAAAAAGCTTGGTAATTTCGTTCCAGACAAAATAGTATAAAAACCTGTTTCATTCCGGTTAAAATTAAGTAATGGAGCATGGTCGTCACGATAATTATAGTTCACTGGCTTCCAAGTTGCTATTTAACTGTATAAACTACTTTACTATGGGACCTTCGAAGATGGGTCATTGACTTTGTAAGCCGTAGCAGATAATTTAGTTTAAATAACTTCAATAAAGTTACATCTTATTGTTAGGCTATAATGAGTAGGTATATTACTTCCATGTTCGTGTGAAAAATTGTTCAAAAGTGATATGAAATGTATACTATAGGGTGACATGGATAAATTTTCCCTTACCAAGGAACATGGTCGAAATATAAAAAATAAATATCGCCCAAACAAAAATGTTCCGGCTAATTTGAATCGGAGTTCCAATTTTTTCATATTTTGACCTATGTTCCTAAAGGAAAGTTGTTCTTTATTACCAGTCCTTCCTGATTTTCCGGCATCGGTTACTGTTAAAATTTCACCCTATATACCTACCTACCGGTAGGTATGATGCCGGCTTAAAATATCATCACTCCATTTCCTACCCATGGGTGTCGTAAGAGGCGACTAAGGGACTCGATGGTTAGATGTGTATTGCAATTTAAAGCGATGGGATGACAACTTGTCGCTATAGTGATACACAGTTATCTGATTGACCTTCAAACTTTTGTCACACGTGGTGTTAATATCCATTTTACGGCCGTTAACGCTCTGCCTACCCCGTAAGGGATAAAGGCGAGATTTATGTATGTATGTATTTATGTACGAGTAGCTTTCGTTGACTTTCGTTCGGAAACCTCTTTTTAATTAGGCAGTTAAATCTTCCTTAGGTAGGTCATTAATTCTGCTTATTTTCGTGTAAGACACCAAGACGTCATTAATTAAAAATATTAATGCGAAACCTTTACAGAAAATGAACATCTTATATATTTATTTTAAAAGGTGAACAGGAAAATACAGATTTTGCGAAACATGCTATAAGGAAAACAATAAATGAGAATTCATATTTAAATGACTTTAATGTTAACGTAAATGTGATCTATTATATCATATATTTTAAAATCCCATACCTGCAGTGCTGAAAGTTGAGTCGCGGAAATAGGATTGTATAAATATGACGTCAAAAAAGAAAATACAAAATCTTATATAGAAATTATGCTGACTCAAAACGTTTACTAGTTTTTAACTAATATAACAAAACTGCTGGGATGCCGTGTGATGCTGGCTTAGAAGTGTCGTAAAAAGCGATTGAGGGATAAATTCATTCAGGTAATAGGAATCAGTTTTCTCTGTGAAATCAATTTCTTGCTTTGCGCTCGCCAATCCACTTGCCAAGTAAGTAAGTAAAGTAAAAACACTTTATTGCACATTCAAAACACAAATAAATAACAGGAAAACTTAAACTAAAAATGCGCAAAGGCAGCCTTATCGCTAAAAGCGATCTCTACCAGACAACCTTTGGGTGTAGGAGAAATCAAAGGGAAGAAGCGTGGTGAGTATGGAAATACCCTCCAATAGGGGGAGGCCCATGTCCAGCAGTGGACTGTAGTGGATGTTATTTTTTAGTGTTAACTAAATCGCATTTGTAAAAAATAATGATAATGAAGAGTGTATAGAAATTTTGCTACCGTTCCCAAACTTGTAAAAAACAGAGATATTCCCCTTTTTGGGCTATTCATAAAGTGCCATGAACAGCGTTCGTAACACTGAATCTGTTTTTGTCAGGCTGTGATGAGGGTCGAGGGTATCGTCATCATAGGCTTTGGGATTAGGTAGGTATGTAAGCAGTAAGTGCATAGATAAAGGGCTGCCACAGACCGATGTGGCGCAGTGGTAGTGCGACTGCCTGCGACGCAAAGGTTCCGGGTTCGATTCTCGGTGGGACACTCACAAAAAGTTGATATTTATCTCTTTGTGAAGTTGTTCCCGGTCTGGTTAGGACATTGCAGGGTGAACCAACTGATTGTTCGAAAAGAAATGGTTCCGTGCTTCGGAGGGCACGTTAAGCCGTCGGTCCCGGTTGCTGTCTATGATTACTTAGACGGCGGTCGTAACACAACCATGTCAGAGGCCTACTAGTGGTAGTAGGCGGTTGAAAAACTCTGACACCAGGGTTCATCGGGTCGTTGGACGACTCGGTGTCCCACACGAAAAGAGAAGAGCCACAGACTAAACGAACGTTTCTGCGAGCAACACCAAGAGCGCTTTTAATTGAAATCCGGGAATGAACCGTACATAATCCATACTTAATAATTAAAAATCTGAGAGTTTGTGTGTGTGTGTGTGTGTGTATGTATGTTTGTTACCTCTTCACGCTCAAACAATTTGACCGAATTGGATGAAATTTGAAATACAGGTAGAGTATATCCCGGAATAACACATAGGCCACTTCTACCATGTGAAAACAACTATTACCGCGGGAAAATGAGTGGCAGCGGGTGAAACCGCTGGGCGGGAATCTAGTTGAAAATAAAGGTGACATTGGCGAGAATGACAAACGCTGTGGCCGGTTTCCGCCGGACGTACCTTTTCGGTGTTATTGTAATAAATGCTCGAGTTGTCGCAAGCAGAAACGGCTCTTACTGTGCGGCGGCAGAGGTAACATCAACCTACCCCTTTAAGGGATAAACTTGTGTTTCATACATCATATATCTTCTCAACAAGGTAGCATAATTTATTTTAATGTTTACCTCATTCTAGTTTTAATAATAAGTCAACAAAATTTCCTAACCCTTCACTATCAATTCCCCTCTCCCTTCCCTGCCCAGCTCTTAATTCAATAGACACACTAATTCATTACATTTAAATTAAAATATAATTATTTGAAACCTTACATAATATGTCCCCAATGCTTTGTAAGCATCCAATGATCATAACACAGGCTTCATTCGCTTAGCGTGATCATTGGTTGTAAACCTTTTGTACTATTCAGCTTAATTTTTATTTACGATGAACTTAATGTTATTTATCATGAACACTTGTTAAACTTTGATCTAAATAAATTATTCTTATTCTTATTCTGATACAGTTTTTAAGATAAACCAGTTGGTCCCTTAAATGTTTAGATTGATATGCTGGTGATAGTACGAGTAGTTACGTACATATATAAGCATTCGAGATGATTATAGAAGTGACATGGGCAAAAAAAGTTAACTTATAATTTTTTCATAGGTTGCTATGGTTGTTGCTATCTAGTAAGTATCGAATAAAAACAAAATAAACTTATTTGTTAAACCTTAATCTACAAATTGCGTCTAACAGACGAAATCAGACGAATTAATTGCATATGATAGGTATCTAACTAGTGTCCGATCTTGTTTGATTATTACATAAACGTTTTTGACCATAAATTGTCATATTTCGTTCCACAGAGCCTTTCATCATGAAGTCATTGCTCTGTGTTTCTTACAAATTCTACAAAATATTTTTCACTGGTGATGGCCAGGCCAACTCTCGATAAAACAAAATTTTATGAGGTTTTATTTGGTTAGGTATTATTTTTAAAAGTAGTAAATGTATCTTACCTACAATATCACCCCCTCAATAAGGGATATTTGATCGCTGTCAGATTCGTGCTAATACTAAGGCAGTAAGTCAGTTTTCCTTTGTTGACATCTGTTTTAGTATGATACTGGTATAATACCAGTATCATACTAAAACAATTTTCTTGAGTTTGCACATCTATTACTCATCACAATAAAACAATTTTAAACGGATTTAAGTTTTGTTTATTTTGGATTTTACAATTCCTACGTTTCGTTGTCAAATACGGCTTTTTGGGATGGCCTTACTTTACATAGGTTTTTGATAATGGAATGAAATGTTTGGGAATCCCGCAAATCTTAATTACTGTGACCTTTGCTATCACTATCAATTGCAATTATAACAGAAACGATGATAGGTATTTGTAATAAAATAATTGTTATAATGTTGTCATTTTCCTTGTATTTCGACAACAACATCTCATTATATTTCCTTTGATATCTTTGAATGTTATTCTTTAGTAGCTTCATCGAAAGACCGGTAAATGTTGTTTTAGGATCAGTATTGTGTTGTTTGTTTGTTATAATATTGATCATGATAACTGTCGCAGTTCGGCCGAATTCCTGGGTTTTTTGGCCAAAAGTCGGAATATGGCAAATCAAATGTCGTAATTACTATTTTAAGTTCAATTTCAGGTTATTCTTTGTTTATTACCAAAAATAATAGTAACGAAGGAAAAAACTACTTATTATCTAAAATGCTATTAAGGTTTATTCTACTTAATAAATTAATGGCGAATAGTTGTTATGAAAGGTTCCAAATAGGTTATTTTTTTAAAATTTTATTTTTAAAGTTACCTACAATCAATAATTTATTTCCGTTGTAAACTTACAAACTAATAACAATTCATTATTTTAAATTAAACACAATAATAGTCATGATTGGAAAAAAAAATATTTTAAACCTCGTTTTGCGGTTATCCTAAACTTTAGGAGTTCGTCTAAAATCCTAATAATGTTTTAGAATTTTTAGATCTATTTAGGAAGATGACAGAATAAAGTAACAATTTTATATTTCAGCTTTTGGCCGAACGCCTAGGAATTTGCTAACCATTTTACTGCGACATAACCAAACATAATAGTTTCAACTCAAACTTGCAATGTTTCTTTGAGAACATGTTAATTATTAACATCTTGCGAAAAGCTCAAACTCGAGCTTGCATAAATTAAAAGCTTATTAGTCTCCGAAGGCTACATCGGTCAAAAACCTTAGGGTCAATAATCTATAACAAAAAAACACTCACCAGGTACTGTGACTCGCAGTCCTTTTGGGTATATTGCTTCTAGTTTAGCTGGTGGTACTTGGTACTGTAGACCTCTTGCGTACTGGGCTGCAGTAATGGTGGCAAGGGTGAATAAATAAACGAATGTTTGGAGAGCCATGACGTCTGCTCTGCGTGACGGTCGCCGGCAGACTGACGGTCAACAGCTACTGATCTGCGTGTGCGCATCTGCAGTGTGATAGGTGTTACAATTAAGTGGGTTTACTTTGACAAATACATTAGCGAGTGTCAGATGCTTTGTGGAAGCAGGTGGTTGTACCTACAACTACGAAACAAGTGTTTATCGGGTCGTCGATGATACACGTAATGCAAGCTACTTGTCAGAATAATGGTGAATTTTGGATTTATGGGATGGTGTCAATTATAGTCTTCAGTTTTAATATATATAAATAAGGAATTATATATTTGGGGGAATTTAATTATTTCTCCATAACCTAGTCTTACGAATACCAAAAATCAATTTTCTTTACCTTATGAAACTTTAAGTTTAACCAAATTTTCAGTTTAGCCATTAAATCGAAACAGGTGTGGTAAAATGTTCCCGAACAGAGTATGTTAAATAAGGCTTTAATTAAGTTGACACTTGCCTCAACGTACACTGCACTGCAGGTTGCAGGTTAGTGGGAGGTCGTTAGTCATTCGTTAGCGCTTGTAATATGTAGGTACGATACCTACATCCTTTGACGAGAAAATAAAGTTTTAAACTGTGGACAAATATAACAAACAAACTATATACTCACGGGGTGTAAGAGACAGTGTACTGAAAACTTAGAAGGTATGATCAGACCATTCAGACCATTAAGCTGAAAAATTTTTTCAATGGAGGCGATGGTAAACGAGAAAAAAAATTCGACCTCCCATACAAAATTCCCGATCAACTGACTGACTTTCTATGGAAACTCGAAAAAAATATTTCGTTTCCCAACGTAGGCTTCATATTAAAAGTTGTACAGTTTTATGGTCTGATCATGCCTGCAAAGTTTCCGGTACACCGTCCCTTACACCCTGTATACACTGTTGAAAAGTCAACTAAGACTACCCATGCAATGGGTCCAAAAATACAACGCAATTCCAGATGACATAAAAAACTCTCATAATTTCATTTATAATTTGAAAAAATCATTAATTGAAGGTGCTTGTTATATAGTAAGTAAATGAATTTCTTAAATAGTAATGTTATTGATGTAAATGTATTCGAATATGTTTACATGTTATATTTTTATTATGAAATAAAGAGTATGAGTATGCTACCTAAATCTTGACCGAGTGGTGGCCAAAATTAGGGCATAGAATCGTAGGTCGACCCCCAGCTAGATATGTTGACGACATAGCAAAGGTTGTCGGCAGAACCTGAACAAGACTGACACAGGATAGGGATCTATGGCACAAGAGAGAGGAGGTTTATACGAGGCAGTTTGCGAGGTATTCAACACCTAAACAATCCGGAATTGCGCGACTGAACTTTTAACAGGGGGACAAGTACATACCTACATACATACTTAGGCAGTTCACTCACTTGTCGTCCGTCGTTCCGTTTTTACCGCAACGTAACGCATGCGTCTGTCAGACGAAAGGAAATTGCGAATTACAATCATATTTCCAAACAAATACGGCTACGGTGTATATACTGTGCGTATCGGACGCGTGTGTCAAACGACTTGTCAGAACGCACCGTAAATCCATCATTATCGTTGCGTTAAAAAAACGGAACGACGAACGACAAGTGAGTGTACTGCCTTATTTCACGCCTATATCCCTTGCGGGGTAGGCATGGCTAATCCGAATCATCAAAAGTCAAATCCCTCCCTTTATTATAAAAGTATAAAAATGCTTGTACGTTGATCTAGTGTAAAACCTTTTTTCAAACACTTGAAGCAATTTTACTAAAAGACAAGAATAAAATGGGTTTCCATTTTATGGACCATGTTTTATGTACAAGGAAGGATTTTATTTATTACGTTTTTACCTACTGTGACAGTAAAGTAGGCTGTTCGTAAAATGTGTAATTTATTGTTTTTTTAAGACATTTGATATGTCGTATGCTGTCAGCTTAAAAAAGCCATAATGGCGCCAGCTAGTTTGTTCTTCCGTTTATCTTGTAATTAAAAATAGTTTGACTTGTATTTTATGCCTCTATTCAAGTAATTAAGACTATAAATCGATAAATATCATAATAAAACATAAATTAGACTGCAGTGTGGTGTAATAATGAAGAAAACAGTTCTAAATAGATAAACGAGTACAAGTATCAAAAAGTGATATTTAACCGTTGTAAATGGTGAAAATAAACAAGAAGTGGACAGTATTTCAATAGAAGACAGCATTGCATTGGTTTATCGTCGGATTATTCTACAATTTTAACAGAAAATAAGCAAAATTAGAACAAAGAACTTCAACAAAATCACGTCTACCCTCGAATCAAAACATTACCTACTGCTAACAATGGATCCAATAATACTCAAAACTATGCTTGAAAATATACAAAAAGAAATACAACAAACAAAAATCAGCATTCAAGAATCTGAACAGAGAATAAATGACAACATTAATATGAAGTTCCGACAAGTGGACGAAAAAATTCAAAGATTAGAAGACACTGTGATAATGCAAGAAAATAAACTGGACTTTTTTGACAGGCATCTAAGACAAAGAAACATTCTAATCTACGGAGTGCATGAAAACGAAAAGAATTATGACGAGCTAGTCCACGATGTCCTTGAAATATGTAAAATACTAAAAGTAAATGACTGTACAAAACTAGAAATTCAAGCAGTAAGACGAGTAGGAAACAAGGCAAACAAAACAAGACCAATTATGGTAACCTTCACTACCCTGGGAAGAAAATTAGAAGTCCTAAGGGCTAAGAAAAACTTAAAAAATACTGAGTACTATATCAAAGAAGATTTCCCTGCGAAGGTGGCAGAAGTAAGGAAGCAACTGCAGGTTAGAGTCAAAGAGGAAATAGAAAAAGGCAACATAGCCTACATTAAATATGATAAGATTGTAATTCGATCACCCAGACAGAAAAAGACATCATATACAGAAAAACAGAACAACAAACGTACCCACTCAGAGAGCCTTACAGAAAACAAAACTATCACCAAGAAACATACAATGAAAGAATATTGGAGGTCACCTAATTCAGGCTCGGGTCCAAAACAGCAAAACAGCAACATCAATATCAACAAACCAACCACACCACCACCTACCTCAAGCAACCAACAGCAATCAACAAAAACTAATATACGGAAGACAATCAAACAGAATGGAACAGGAATAGACAAACACCTTCCCCCAACCCGGCCGGTCACCGTGGGGGACAAAGAAGACCGCCACCCTCCAGAACAAGAAACCACAAACAACTATAGTATACTCCCTAATCATACCAATAAACATAAAAAACAAATATTTATTTGTACCAACTAAAATAATGACTAACATACAAAAACTTTGATAAAAGTAGAAGAAGATAGCATTGAGTATATTGATGAGTATATCTACCTTGGAAAATTAGTCTCCTTT
The DNA here is from genome assembly GCA_027580185.1 of Tuta absoluta. Classification (NCBI taxonomy): domain Eukaryota; kingdom Metazoa; phylum Arthropoda; class Insecta; order Lepidoptera; family Gelechiidae; genus Tuta; species Tuta absoluta. Next base: position 3,575,258 of record JAQAHW010000023.1, on the reverse strand, counting down.
GACGATACAGATAAAAAAGAAATAGACCGTTGTATAACAACTGCTTGGAATCGATATTGGAGTATTAAACACATTTTCAAATCAAAAATCACAGCCAGAGTTACAGGAAGACTAATGGACACCTGCATCCTTCCAACTCTCACATATGCATGCCAGACCTGGTCTCGAACAGAAAAAAAAATGCAAACAAAATATCTGTGTGCCAAAGAGCAATGGAAAGAAGCTTACTTAGATTGAAACTATAAGACAAAAAGAGAAATGAAATAATAAGTCAAAAAAAAAACTAAAGTGAAAGATGCTATTGTGCACGTAAGACGTCTAAAATGGAAATGGGCTGGACACCTGACTCGATACAAAGATGGAAGATGGACGAAGAAAGTAACAGAGTGGACAGGGCCAGTGCAAGGCGAACGCCGCCCGGGCCGTCCGCTCAAACGCTGGGCTGATGACATCCGCGCCACTGCCGGCGCACACTGGACAAGACTGGCAATAGACAGGGAGAAGTGGAATCAGCTGGAGGAGGCCTTTACCCGGATGGGGGTTCCCAAAGGGCATTGAAGCTTGCTAAGTGCACGACATTAATAAGAATAATAATTTGATTTAATTAGATATTGTAATTTTAACATTAGTATGAAAATAATAATAATAGAAATTTGTAATTTGACATTAATTAATTAATTGGACTTGTGGGAACGAAATAAAAGGCTTTTTATTTTTTATTTATTTTTTATTTTATTATGCTGTCAGCTTAGAATACAATCACCCCAATACTTACTACCCGTGGGTGTCGTTAAAAGCGACTGAGGGATTAATTCTTCCAGGGAATGGGCCGCAGCGTTCCCTGTGTAAGTAATATAAAGCACTGCGCTCGACAATCCACTTGCCAAGCGTGGTGAGTATAGCATGGCTAGTAGTGAACTGTTGTGGCAGTCAAGGCGAGACCTCGACAGTGGCGCTAATTCACAAGAAAAAAAGTTTTATCTTTATACAAACAATCTATCAGAATATCCTTTGCCCTATATAGAGGTATATGAAAATTATTATATACCTCTATATAGGGTCCTATATTTATAATAGATAAAGTTATGGCAATTTATACCAAAATTGGCCGTTTATAGGTACTTTTTTCCATAACTTTAATTGCAGCGAATATGCTATTGAGTTAATAATATTTAAGGATAATACTAAAAATTTGGGAAACGGATATTCTGATAGATTGTTTGTATAAAGAGAAAATATTATTTTTGTGGAGAGGCGCCACTGTCGAGGTCGTTCACGGCTACAATCGCCTTAATGTAAAAAATAAATAAAAATATACATTTGAAGGAAGAATAGGAATAAGAAAATATTTGTAGGAAAACTCAAAGGTTACTTTGTTCAGAATATGCTGCAAGAAAAAATCACTTAGATGCTGTGTACCGGTGACACAATATTTAAACTAAAACTATACATACACATATTACGCCTTCATCCCTTGCGGGTTAGGCAGAGCATTAACGGCCGTAAAATAAGGTCGCCATCGACACGTTCGACAAATATTTGAGTGAGAAAATTCGTGTAACACTGTAGTGACAGATTGGTCGTTTAAAAGAGCTAAAGAGTGGAACTCACAACCTGCGTCTGTGTTCCCAAACGCACACAACCCTTCAAAGTAAAAGTGAACAGGCTTCTTCTGGGTGAGCTCGCTCCACCTTAGACTCTGTCTCTGTCCTATGACCTAGACTAGAGTCAAGGGCAAACCCATCGTTAATAAAAAATATATATATATATATATTTTGCAACAGATTTTGAACCCTTCGAGTTCCCTGGTCGCCTTTTACGAAACCTGCTGGAAAGAAATGGGGTATTCCTATATTCTAAGCCGCAACAAACGCTCTATTAAAAAAATAAGTAGGTATATAAACTATTTTCAGAAAGGTAGTGGTATATTCTAAGCCAGCATCACACGTCCTATAATAAAATAAGTAGGTATTATATACAATTTTCAAAAAGAGAATCACCTTCTTTTTGAAGTGAAGTCGGTAAGTGAGTTGGCACCAAGGACAATATACTTATATAGAAAGTATGTACTTACCAAATTTTAATGATGGAACAAAGACGGTATCCATTTTTCTGCTTTCAAACTGATTTAAAATATAAAGGCAAGATAATTAAGGAAAATTCGTTCAATGCCTGCAAGACTACACGATGTTTATATTACGACCAGCGGCCTGCCCAGCGATTTCACCCGCTGATAACCGTTTTCCCGCGGGAATAAGACATTTTCCCGAACAAAATATAGCCTATGTTAATGGAAGCTTTTGTGTGGGAGGCTATTTTTTACGTATCTCAATCTATGTTCTTTGGGGAAAGTTGTTTCATATCACCGTTTCAGTTTTCGTTATCGGTCACTAGTAAAATTTCATCCTGTATATGTATGGAAAACCAGAATATGTCGGTCTCGGAAATGTGTAACTTGATGTACTGCTGTTAATACTTGTACGTAAAGGTATGTCTAAAAGGGGCTGTTTGCAAATACATTGTTTGAAAGATGATAAGCATCTTGAGGGTGAAGGTTCTCAAAGGTCCTCAATCCGAATGTCAGCAATAATTACACTCTCTGAATACAGATCTGAGAATCATATACTAGAATCATCATCATCATCATCATCCTCAACCCACATCCACCCACTGCAGGGTATAGGCATCTTCTCTACAGCGCCAATATACTAGAATACAGGGTGTTATATAAAGTAAATATTAAATGTGGATAAAACCGTGTTTATTGGTAATTAGTTACGAAACAGTGATTAAAAGTTACGAAAAACTGGTTACGAAAGTGTACGAAGGGGTTATTATGTACCATGGTATATTTTGCACTTATAGTGCTATATTATTTTTGAAATCAAAATAATAAGTTAAAAAATAATCGTCGGCCGGGAATTGAACCCAGGACATGTGGAATACCGTCCCACCGCTCTACCTCTTGATACTTGTCTTGAAGCGACGTACAAGCGACATCTAGTGTAAGTTATTCTAAGTAATACTGCGGTTAGTCTTAATTATAGTAGGAATTCAAACCATACGATGAAACTTTCTTATTTAAATGTACGATGGTTGTGCCGTGTGATGCCGGCCTAGAATAGCATCACCCCATTTCTTACCCATGGGTGTCGTAAGAGCCTACTAAGGGACTCGAGGGATGTGTATTGCAATTTTGCTGCAATAGGCATTTTGATATAGGCGTGATTTATGTATGTATGTATGTATGGTTTATTTTGCACTGAGACCCGTCTCAGTTTATCTCTTTTGTGTCTCAGTGTTACCCTTAGCTTATTATTTATCAACATCTATCTCGCCAAAGTGATTCGATGTTTAAGATCCTTTGGTTGATCAAATTTTGTCTTTGATAGCGAATCTCTTTAAACGCTATTGAAGAGATCACGCGAAGAGATACAGCATGTTTCCAAGGCATGGTTGCTTATCAGAGTCAAAGGCTGTTTTTTATATCTTCCGCAGACAATCTGAATAACACTGCGGATATCTAAATATAAACATAATAAAACATTTTTAAATTTCTTCGCAGAAGCCTTTCCATCTAAAAAAAAATACATTTAATCTACATACAGCGCGAATTACCTCCATTTTTTGAAGTCGGTTAAAAATATATACACTAAGTGGTGCTACCTACCTTTGTTTCAAAATGGATCCTGAAATGCTTTTATTGTATTTGAATTAACTAAATTCTGCTAATGGTTTTGATTGGTCTAAGAGATAGAATCCTGTGATTATTGTAGCGTGAAAACGCTACAACGAGTTTGATAGTTGAAATTTAAATATTTTATCCCTAAAATGATATCAAAATTACGCGCACATAGAACCTAGACAGGCAGAGAGACAGATAAAAGAACTTTACTACTCACTCATATTAATAATTTTAACATAAACAAGAACAAATTAAACTATGACTGTAAGGTATAAGCAAAGGCTACCTTATCGCTCTAAACGATCTCTTCCTGGAAAATAAGAGAAACATCCAAAAACACACACTGTAAAAAGCTAAAATTTATTTTGTTTTTCACAAAGTTGATAGGTACTTACCATTTACAAAATAAAATATAGGTAATTCAAATTCCCAATCAGCTGAGCGACTTTCTATGAAAACTTTGTAGCGACCTCTGGGAGCTACTGCAAGAAGCTCATTCAAAGTGGTTCAAGAGCAAGCAAGACGCAACAGAAGTTCCAACATATCTGCAAGATGGCGCCACGTGACAGATGTGCAGAGAAACAAAGAGCCTGAAACGCGGTATCGAAGTGTTTCACCGCGTAACGCATATATACAACTTCCAATTCAATCCAGGTGGACCAGTCGGTCCCCTGGCCACAACACCCGGCCAGGCGGGTAGCTACCCTTTTCCCGACACCACCTGGAACCCTCCATTCTGCCTATTGGCATCACTTCCTGTCACCCACCATATTGGTGACCCCTACCTTGGACTTCGCAGCCTTCAACCACGCATCAACCACTACGTCATCAGCACCCACCGCAGTCACAGCACGGCAGCTTCACTGGTCTTCCATCATCGTCTCGACTCACCGTAGACGTCCCGACTCACTGTGGACATTGGAACCAGCACTGCATCGCCACGCCAGACTGCATCATCACGCTACATGACGTCATCAGATCAGCCCCACTTCGCTCGCTGCCAGTATCGACCTCCGGTCTTGAGGGGGAGTACTGTAGCGACCTCTGGGAGCTACTGCAAGAAGCTCATTCAAAGTGGTTCAAGAGCAAGCAAGACGCAACAGAAGTTCCAACATATCTGCAAGATGGCGCCACGTGACAGATGTGCAGAGAAACAAAGAGCCTGAAACGCGGTATCGAAGTGTTTCACCGCGTAACGCATATATACAACTTCCAATTCAATCCAGGTGGACCAGTCGGTCCCCTGGCCACAACACCCGGCCAGGCGGGTAGCTACCCTTTTCCCGACACCACCTGGAACCCTCCATTCTGCCTATTGGCATAACTCCTGTCACCCGCCATAACTTAAAAAAAGAAATACTTTCTCCATATAAACTCGATAGTCAAAGTTGTTCAGTTTCATAATCTGATATTTTAATGTTTTCAGGACACCGTATGTTCTCGAAAAAAAACATTGAATTTTTCGGCAATCGGGTAAAACAAGGACACCTCATTAGACTGTGTTCACTACACATGACAATTGACAATTTCATCCCTATACCTTACCATAGATATTGTAAGTACCTATATACGGGGTGTGTAAATAGGTTACGAGGACAAATAAGAGGGTGCGATCTGGTCCAATTTCGTGGCATGGAACAAAACGATGCATAATAATGTTTAGTCAACAATATGATGAAGCTCATTTAAAAAGTAATAAAAAATCGCAGGGTTTTAGAGGAAGGTTGTGTCGGTTGTGGTGTGATTGTGTGTCTAAATGTCATGCACCCTATCAGTGTTCGTAGGGCTGTCCCTTACACCCTGTATATACACTTAAAAAAGTACTTCCTGCCGGAACGTGGCTGTTTGAATTTTCCACATAGGTTGTCATATATTTCATTCCTGGTGCCGTAAGATGCCGGCTTATAATAGCATCACCCCATTCCATTCCAGCGGGTGTCAGGCGACCGAGGGACGCGAAGGTTTCACGTGTATTACTATTTTAGGCGACAGGCTGACAACCTGTTACTATATGTCACCTAGTGATACACGATTTTTCTGATACTACTCTTAAATATTTGTCAGGCGGGGCGATAGCGACCGTATTTTTACGGCCTGTAACGCTCTGTTTACTCCGCAAGGGATAAGGCGTGATATGTGTATGTATGTGTAAATATTATTCAACTGAGCATTATGACGGAGTAAACATAAACTTCGTATCTTCAAAATGAAGTTTATTTTAACAAACTTTATCTTAAGTGAAAATTTGATTCTCTCTAATAAAATTATATTTCCGATCTTGTCTTTCGCTAAAAGGGTAAAAGCCAAAAAGTGCCTTTAACCGGTGCTTGAAAGGTTCCCAACTTAACAAAATCTAATCAATGTTTCATTCTTGCTTGTAATTAAAACTTTAATTGTGTCTTAACTTTAATATAGGGTAAAATCATTTTACTAGTGACCGATAGTAAAATTTTAAGACTGTCTGGTAAAAAGTTACAACTTACCCCAAGGAACATAGGTCGAAATACGAAAATTAGCGATCAGCTGATTGAGTCTCAAAATATTTTTGTCATGCAATAACGGATATAAGTTCAATATAATCACAACTTAAATCCGTTTAAAATTGTTTACATATTACTCATCACAATAAAACAATTTTAAACGGATTTAAGTTCAAAATAAACACAACTTAAATCCGTTTAAAATGGTTTTATTGTTAAACTTAAGTGAGACATAACTAAATCGCCAGGCACTGAGGAGTGCCTGGCGAGACGCGCGAGCGTGCAGCGGCACTCAGCCTGAGGAAGGACCACCGACTGGTCCGAATACGTCGCGATAACGCGCAACAAAATAACAGTGAGTTTAATCCGTGTTCACTTAAATGATTTGGTTTTATTGTGATGTGTAACAGTTATGCAAACTCAAGAAACCTATTCCTTGGGAAAAGTTGTTCCTTATCACCGGCCGGTCTTGAGATTTCGCTGTCGGTCACTATTAAATTTCACCCTGTATAAGATGGTACAGATAAAGAGGCTTGACTGATGGCTCAGGCAGGTGCAGTAGGTAGCTACCCTTCTCACTGTTATCTATGATAATGAAGCTGTTATTTGAAGTTGTTAGGTTCAGGGCCTGTACTAAGGAGAATTTCACACTACGACGGACTGACGGATGCGTCTTATTACCTCTTAAATACTTTGGTCAAATTGCAGCGCTACAGTGTGCCATCACACAAAGTCACATCTCACAAAGTTGATATTTATCACTTTGTGAATTGGTTCCCAGTCTGGGACATTGCAGGCCCGAAAAGAATGATGGTTCCGTGCTTCGGAGGGCACGTTAAGCCGTCGGTCCCGGTTGCTGTCTATGATTAATTAGACTGCGGTCGTTAAACAACTATGTCAGAGGCCTACTACTAGTAGTAGGCGGTTGAAAGACTGACACTAGAATTCATCGAGTCGTGCTATGATATCCGTTTTTTGTATGGAAATTTGAAATTTCCTTCAATCTAACAGACGGATGCGCCAAAAGTTCATCTCTTATTCCGATATAGTGGGAAAACCATGAAACAAATTTGGAATACCAGATTCAACGATAAAATTGAACACTACAGCCTTTGAATCCAAACCTCGACGATCCGCACTAGAAAATTAGGAGCCCACTATAGGAGAACCTACGCAATTTCAAACGAGCTGTAATTCATTTGCGTGTGTATTCGTATGCGACTCTTTTGAAAGATCGTATGTCGGCTTACATTTGGAAGTAACAAAATCCTGTCCTTTTATCATGGTGACCAATATTTTTTTTCTTTTCGTATGGGACACTGAGTCGACGAACGAACCGGTGCACCCAGAGTTTTACAACCTGCCAAAAAAAACTAGAAAAATTACTAGTCTCTTCGTTGATACATTACTTTAGCATGCTGACTTCAAATTTTGTAGCTGTACAGTATGCAAAAGTGACCTCATAATCCCAGAGAGGTCAGATTTGCAAATTTCATCTTATTCTGAAACTCAGTGAACATAATCTGATTATACAATTCGCTTCGTCCATTACCAACCGGGGAGTTTCGGCAATAAAATATTAACAGAATATTTTAGAGTTAATTTACGAATTTAACTGGGAATGAAAATAATTCGTACATCGCAATAGCTTAGTTATGAACGCTGAGTGCATTAGTATATAAATCAGGCCGATATCCCTTGCGGGGTAGGCAGAGCGTAAGTGGCCGAAAAAACTAATACCTATACCACGCCAGCGAAGTACTGGAGATAATTAGTAATTTGTGTTTTTGACTTCTCTCAAACTACACTTTTACTAAAGATTATTCACGTAAAATTTAAAAGAAATAATACAATAACCTAAATAAGAATTTACTTCTTTTAAAGTAAAGTCGGTTAAAAGGATGGCCCGAATAGTGACGTCCAAAGACAAAATTTTGATTCCTTATACTGAAGCGAATCCGAATCACCCCATGTATGTTCTACGATTTTATGTAGTTTCTGATTTATTTGACTATCGAAGTTCTATGGGAAATTTTCGACTGGCAAGCAAAAGCCTTTTGTTTAACTTGCATATTAAGTCTTTCGAGCGGCTATTTTTGTATAATTCTCTTCGTGCTTTATACATACGTACTAGCATACAAAAAACAATAGCCAATCTGTCTTATTTTAAACATACAACTTTAAAATAACTCGGAAACTTCAAAAAGTCGCGGTATAGGTGGTGATCTGCTCCGTGGTGGTGATTCAGGTACTTCTCAGTATAAGACATTAAAATTTTGTATTTCTTTGGACGTTACTATTCGGGCCACTCTGTATATGTTTTTGTATTGGATTTAGACTTTGGAGAGTTAATTTCAGCCAATCAGAATTGAAAGAATATTGCAACATTATCTTATTCATCTGTGATATCGCATCTAAGATATCCCGCTCCAAACATTTCGACACAACTTTGAAGGAAAGTTCCAAGCCTATGCTTAGGGGAATGAATAATATTAAGTTGTTGTTATCTTTTCATTTCATATTTTCTTTTTCGTGTGTTACAACGTCGACGAACGACCCGATGAACACTGGTGTCAGAGTTTTTTAACCGCCTACGACTACTAGCAGGCCTCTGACATGGTTGTGTAACGGCCGCCGTCTAAGTAATCATAGACAACAACCGGGACGGACAGCTTCACGTCCCGTTCGAAGCACGGAACCATCTTTCTTACGGACAATCAGGTGGTTCAGCCTGTAATGTCCTTACCAGACTGGGAACAAATTCCTAAATTTATAATATCAACATTGTTAGTGCCCCACCGGGAATCGAACAGACTTTTGCGCCGCAGGTAGTTGCATTACCAGCCGTCGAAGAATGTTTAGAGATATCCTGATATACGAACTTCACCATTCAACTCCTTCCAACAGCCGACCTAATTTAAACTTGTTACCTCCATATTCTATATCTTTAATGCACTTTTTAGTTCATTATATATATTCACACGATCTATAATCGAAAGGGAGTAGAGTCTGTTCGGAATGAGAATGGGCGTGGTCAAAAAGTGAACTGATAATTTTGTTCATTGGTGTCCTATGTCATTTCTCATACTGCACAGAGACGGCTTCATTTTTCACGCCTATTCTCTTTCCGCTCAGACATACTCTATCCCGAAATTCAACGGCTTATTTGCCAGCCTCACCTTTATCTATATGCAGGGTGCCAAATTAATTTGAGTGTCAATTCCAGTGGGGTTCAATATTTGTTAACCGCAGGTGTTTCCATCACCAAAAACAATATGGATTTTAAGGCTATTTGAATAATGAATCTGCACAGACAATCAAATTCCAATGAAGTATTAGATTTGTTGGTTGTGGCTAATGTAGTGTTTAATTTAGCGTTGCTATGCTGGGGTAAGTTAGGTATTAATGACGGTCTATGAATGCGCCGCGATTTCGCACGCATCGCTCTGGGCATATGTTGTCCCTTTCTCGCTCGCGGGGCGAGGGGGCGGCGTGCGCGCGGGCCGCCTGGTAGACGCCAAGCGGTGATTTCTACACCGCACTCAGTCACTCAAAACCGTTCGGACGGGAGGGTATCGCGTATTGTGCGGATTTCCCGCCACGCGTTTTGTGATGCCGCGTGTAATGGACGATTCAATTTGAGATCGCGCGTGTTGATGCATCGTATTATTGCGGTTCTCCTGGGTTATACTAGAATACCAGGCTTAGTGATTGTTGGATGTCTCGACGTCTTCCACGTGAGCGTCGCATTGAATAGGCATCAAGTGGCCATATCGGCTCGCGTTTGTACGACCCAAATTCGGGTTGGGTCACGCGTAATGACTGATATCAAAGTGGAATACGAACAGAAGCTGTGAGTGGTTTGAAGTGAATAACGCGCCAAGGCTGTAGTGGAATGCTGGGTGTCGATATCTTTTCCACCCAGCCCTGAAAGTACCAACGGAATTCCTATTTGATCCATTCCCTGAACTTCCTTTCTCCGTTGGGTATTTTATGCATTTGGACCGGCACGTTGACTGTAAGTGTTAAACCTGGTTGTTTAGTATAAAACTGTTTATTCGTGTTAATGGTGTGTTCCCTTTAGTCATATTTGTTGTACCATATCATTGTGACTCCTTAGTACGAATTGCGGAATTCGTGGGGTGATATAATTTGGAGGTACTTACTTATAATCTAGTGCTAATACGTGTGACGTAACGCCAGATCGGCAGACGGTATTTACTACCGACTTGAGTTATGTAAAGGTCAGAACACATCATTTGCCAATTTCACTCAACTTAGTTAATTAAGTTAAATAGATTTAGGTTCACGTTTAATTCATAGTATGCGCTGCTATATTGTGCAGCGTATGCTATTTAGCGCTGCGTAACGCGGCCATTGTCTGCCTCCAGTTGAACTCCTGGTATTTTGTTCGAAATTTACCTGTGTAAATCGCTTCCACTGCGGGAGTTTAGCTTGGAATTAGACAATTTTTGGTAGCAGAGCGTGGTTCAGAAAACCACTAGATTTAAGATTATTTTAGTATAAGATTTTTAATCTACCTACATAAAAAAAAATATATTTATTGTGATTGAAGTGTGTGACCTGTGTAGAATATCCTATCGGTAGGATCAGGGCCAATCAATTAGTGAATTGCTTGTTATTATCGTTGTGTTTACCCTGTGCGGATATCCTAACGGTAGGATCAGGGTCGATTGTCTATTTTTTTTTATTGTAAGGTTCGGTGTTACTTTGAGTTGGTACCATGGCTCCCACAATTACACAGCTTCAGGCAAAAATTAGAACGCACCTAATTTGGTTCGCGACTAAGCAGGCGATGGTCGGTCGCGGGGACCGAGAGGACGCACTCATCGCTTGTGCGCAACGGATTGACGAACGGGTCGCGGAGGTGTTGGATTGCCTCACTGGATGCGAGGAGTTATTGGATGGGACGCCTGATGAGGAGGTCAAACTTACGGTCCGGACGAATGTGACCCAGTGCATGGAGATGGGGCAGGAGATCCAGCAGGCGGCTGCTGTGATCACCAGGCGTAGAGCTGGGGAGCCGGACCCACCCCATGGTCCGCGGGGACCGGGGGTGCAAGTGCCCCTGCCGGCTGTGGCGATTCCGGTCTTCCACGGGGACTACACGGATTGGACCCGATTCCAGGATCTGTTTGACAGTGTGATTCATAACCGCACTGACTTGCAGCCGGCATATAAAATGGCACAATTGATGGCCAAGCTGCAAGGTGAGCCCCATGAGCTGGTAAAGCATCTACCAGTCGATGATGCAAGTTACGAGACGGCTCGCGGTTTGCTGATCGAGAGATACAGCAACAAACGTCTCATGATTGACCAACTCCTGGAACAGTGGCTCACCGTGCCGACCATCACACGAGGGACGGACCTCAGGGCCAAGGTCCTCAACCCTGTCTGCGTTGCAGTGAACGCTCTTGAGAGACAGGGGATGCCGGTGTCAGGCTATGATTATATCCTGGTCCACACGTTGTTGCGCCGCCTGCCGAGCGACATGGCCGCTCGTTTTGAACAGTCACACGGAGGTAAGACATCTGATTACCTCCCGACCTTCGAGGAGCTCAAGTCCTTCCTCGAGGCCGAGTGCAGGCGGGTAGATGCCCAATTTGGAGAGTCGCCTCACGCGGAGTCTGCGGCCGCTCGCCGCCCGGAACGGCCGGGTGCACAGGCGCGAGACGGTAAGAGTAGGCCACCCAGGCGATACAATGTCGCTAATTTGGAATCGAGGTGTGCCTACTGCAGAGAGGCGGGGCATCAGGTGACTGCGTGTGAGGAGTTCGCTGCACAGCGGGTGCAGAAACGTCGTGGTGTGGTGCAGCAACGGCGTTGGTGCTTTAGGTGTATGGGGCCGCATCAGGTGCGAGAGTGCCCATCAAGCACCAACTGCAGGTACTGCCAGGGTGCCCACCATCAGCTCCTATGCATGAACCGCAGCGGAGATTACGGAGGCAGAGCTGACGCGGGTCAGCGGACGGAGTCTGCCCTACCTAGACGGGAGCAACGCTCCCCACCCCCTCCAAGGAGGAGTCCTCTTCCACCAGGGTTTCAGGGACGAGGCCAGGGACATCAGCAGGTGATGCCCCCTTCACCACGCGCGAGACAGTCACCACCTCGGCAGCAGGTGCCGGGACAGGGTAGGTGGTCACAGGTCCAAGGTCAGGGGCACCCATCACAAGTACGTGATGCTACGGGCGGGTGCCAACACCAGGGCCAGTACATGCAGTACTCGGCGGGTCTGAACAACATGGTGAGTTCCCATGACCCACGCATGCCTCTCCCCTTGGCTGAGCACCCGCGGCTACAGGCGCATCCACGGTACGCGCGCCTGCCGCAGGGTTACTATAGGCTGCCAGCCATGGCGTACAGGACCAGAGGTCCCTATCAGCAGGAGTGGGACCCACTCGAAGGTGTACGGAGAGAGGGGACCCCCCCGCAGGACGCGGACACTCCGCGCTTAGGTTCCTGCTAGGTAATCGCCGCCTACACGCCAGCTTCGGCCCCCCGGCCAATTACGGTATTGTTGCCTACGGCAATGATTTGGGTATGGGGATACGGTGGCCGCAGCATACAGGTAAGAGCCTTGTTAGATACAGGGGCTCAGGGTTGTATTGTGTCTAGTAAGCTGGTGAGTAGGCTACGCTTAAATATAAGGCCCACAACGGATGGGGCTGTAGGTATTGGAGGTGTAGATGTGCCTGACGTTCGGGGTCAGGTGAACTTCGAGTTCACATTAGGTAATACAGGTACAGGGGTCAGCTATCATGCCTCAGCAGTGGTGCTGGATGAAGTGGTAGGGAAACTTCTTCAGGTTTGGTTACCGTCAACGGTACGAGGGTTAACCACAGGCTTAGAGTTAGCTGATCCTGAATTTGATACTCCTGGTACGGTGGACGTTCTCCTCGGGTCAGACGTCCTCGGGAGATTCTGGTGTGGCAGAAAACGGGTACTTCAGCAAACTGGTTTAGTGGCCGTTGATACCACAGGGGGGTATGTTATTTTTGGCCCAGTTTGGAGATCTCAGGACCTACCAGAGGGCGATACGGTGCTCTATGGTAGTGTGTTGTCGGAGGTGCTGCAGAGGTTTTGGGAGTCTGAGGAGCCACCCACAGCGGATAGACGGAAGCCAGAGGATGACGAGTGCGAGCTGTTCTATCAGTACAACACTGCACGAAGTTCGTCAGGTAGGTTTGTTACCAGGCTGCCATTTCTCCCAAACCGCCCCTCCTTAGGTAGTTCGCGACAGATCGCGGAACGGAGACTACTGGCTATGGAGAGAAAGATGAAGCGAGATGCAGCACTTCGGCAGAAGTATATCGAATTCATGAGGGAGTACCTAGAGTTAGGCCACATGTCGGTGTCCAGCATAGATTGGAGGTGTGTCGAGCATTACTATATACCACACCTGGCTGTTTTGAAGTCACCGGAGGCGAAGATACGGGTAGTGTTTGACGGTTCTGCTCCTACATCGAATGGTGTGTCTGTGAACCAGTGTCTGCACGCGGGTCCCAAGTTGAACCGGGACATTGTGGACATCCTCACAGATTTTCGGTTGCACCAAGTAGCGTTCGTCGCAGACGTCAAAATGATGTTTCGCCAAACAATTATACACCCGGATGACCGTCGGTACCAGCTGATTTTGTGGCGTGAGAGCCCTGACGAGCCGATGGTCACTTATGAGCTTAACACGGTAACGTATGGTCTGATGCCAAGTCCGTTTTTGGCAGTACGCACGCTGCGAGAGTTGGCCGCACAGGAAAGGGTAAGATTCCCTCGAGCCGCAGCAGTACTGGATCGCGACGTCTACGTGGATGACATCTGCACGGGTGCAGATAGCGTGCAACAAGCACTGCTACTACGAGACGAGCTGATCGCGATCATGGAATCAGGAGGTTATGAGTTGCGGAAATGGCTGTCCAGCTGTCCAGAGCTCCTGGCCGGGTTGCCAGGTGAGTTCCAGCAGGACCCGCACCTTTTCGAGAACCCGGACAATCCAAATACGTTGAGCATCCTAGGGGTGCAATATAGGCCAACGCATGATGTCTTTACGTATCAGATCGAGCCAGACCTTTTGCAGAAGACTTGGACGAAGCGTTCGGTATTATCGACGATTGCCAGAACTTTCGATCCTAACGGGTGGATCGCACCGGTGACGTTCATGGCGAAGTGCTTCTTGCAAAGGTTGTGGATAGCAAACTTGGGTTGGGACGACCAGCTCTCCGGAGAGCTGTTGAATGATTGGACCAAGTTTGTGACCACCTTACCAGGGATCGTACGCATCGCCATACCTCGCAAATTGCTCCCATCGGTGGGATGTAAGGCTACCCTACATGGGTTTTGTGATGCCTCGGAGCGAGGGTACGCGGCAGCTGTCTATTTGCGGACAGTCAGTTCAACGGGAACTGTAGACGTGCGTCTAGTTATGGCCAAGAGTAAGGTGGCTCCGGTTAGGACAAGATGGACCATTCCAAAGTTGGAATTGGCGGGAGCAGCGCTTCTCACGCGCTTGCTACATCATGTCGCTAGTAATCTACGCGGTACCATCACTTTGGATGAAACGGTGTACGCATGGACCGACAGTAGGATAGTTCTGTGCTGGTTACAGACGTCGGTACATACTCTTGAGGTTTTCGTGGCAAATCGGGTGTCACAGATTAAAGGATCGGAAACTCCGTTGGTATGGAGACACGTACCGGGAGAACAGAACCCAGCGGACTGCGCCTCACGGGGATGTAGGGCCCCTGATTTGGTAGGTCACTCACTGTGGTGGGGACCTCAGTGGCTGACTGAGTCACCTGAGAGATGGCCATACAATGAGTGCGGGTCGCCGCTTGGGCCACCTGATCGAGGTTTGCGAGTGAACGTAGGGCAGATCGTACCTAAGCCTAGTGCGGCTTTCTTGCTGGAACGATACAGCTCCCTCGACAAACTTCTAGGGGTGACAGGTTGGATCAAACGGTTCGTGAACAACTGTAGAAAACCTCAAGCAGAACGGAACTTGGCACCTGTCCTCTCGCCTGCGGAGCGGAATGCGGCTCTAAGTTTATTGGTTAGGGTCGTCCAGGCGGAACATTTTGAGGAAGAGGCCAGGCTGCTCAGGGATGGCCGTGGAAAGCTGAAGGGAGGTCTTGTGCGCCTCAACCCGTTCGTGGACGAGCATGGAATGCTCCGGGTTGGAGGTAGACTTCGGAACGCTAACCTGCCCTTTTCAGCACGGCATCCGCTGTTACTCCCAAAGAAGGGACCTTTGGTAGAACTTATAGTTAGGGATCGTCACCAGAAAAACTCGCATGCGGGCTGCAATGCACTTTTGGCTATTCTGCAGCGCGAGTTTTGGATCTTGTCTGGACGACGTACGGTACGGAGCATTGTGTTTCGGTGCTTGCCTTGCTATCGGTTGAAGGCAGCCACAATGCAACCTCAGATGGGAGACCTCCCACCGGACCGGGTGACGGAAGCCTGGACGTTTGCGGGTGTGGGAACGGACTTTGCGGGGCCTTTTATGGTAAAGGCATCACGCCTTCGCAACGCGAAGTCAATCAAGGCGTATTTGTGCGTGTTTGTGTGCCTAGCAACCAAGGCCGTCCACTTGGAACTCGTGGCCGACCTCACTACGGAGGCTTTCTTAGCAGCTTTAGATAGATTTGTGTCGCGAAGAGGGCGACCAGCGCTGATCAGGTCGGACTGTGGTACCAACTTTAAGGGCGCTGATCGATGTATGAAAGAAATTATAACGTTTTTATCGGAAAACGAGGAAGCTATCGGCACGAGCCTCTCCCGTCAGGGCATTAACTGGGTGTTCGATCCACCAGGATGCCCCCACTGGGGTGGTATATTTGAAGCGGTTGTAAAGTCCGCTAAGACGCATTTGATGCGCGTTATAGGTTTAACGATATTAACCTTTGAGGAGCTAGCGACCGTGTTTTGTAAAATTGAGGCCGTTCTCAATTCACGTCCTTTGTGTCCGCTTAGCTCAGATCCGAATGATCTGGAGGCCCTGACACCAGGGCATTTCTTAATTGGCCGACCACTTAACGCCTTGCCAGAATACCCCTACACAGAGGTCAGTAGCAATCGTTTGACGCGTTATGAGTTGCTGCAGCAAATGTCTCAGAATTTTTGGAAGCGATGGTCGCTTGAGTATTTGCACATTCTGCAGCAACGCCTTAAGTGGACGGACAGAACTGAACCCCCTCGCATCGGAGATCTCGTTCTGGTTAAGGATGCCAACCTGCCGCCACTGCGATGGCGCAGAGGGCGCATTCTCAACTTGTTCCCAGGTAGTGATGGCACTCCTCGAGTCGCGACAGTTCAGGTAGGGGATTCAGTTCTTAAGCGAGCAATAGCAACGCTATCTCGTCTCCCCAGTAGTGAATAGGCCTAAGGGATTCGGCCTAGGGCGGGTGAATGTTTAATTTAGCGTTGCTATGCTGGGGTAAGTTAGGTATTAATGACGGTCTATGAATGCGCCGCGATTTCGCACGCATCGCTCTGGGCATATGTTGTCCCTTTCTCGCTCGCGGGGCGAGGGGGCGGCGTGCGCGCGGGCCGCCTGGTAGACGCCAAGCGGTGATTTCTACACCGCACTCAGTCACTCAAAACCGTTCGGACGGGAGGGTATCGCGTATTGTGCGGATTTCCCGCCACGCGTTTTGTGATGCCGCGTGTAATGGACGATTCAATTTGAGATCGCGCGTGTTGATGCATCGTATTATTGCGGTTCTCCTGGGTTATACTAGAATACCAGGCTTAGTGATTGTTGGATGTCTCGACGTCTTCCACGTGAGCGTCGCATTGAATAGGCATCAAGTGGCCATATCGGCTCGCGTTTGTACGACCCAAATTCGGGTTGGGTCACGCGTAATGACTGATATCAAAGTGGAATACGAACAGAAGCTGTGAGTGGTTTGAAGTGAATAACGCGCCAAGGCTGTAGTGGAATGCTGGGTGTCGATATCTTTTCCACCCAGCCCTGTAAGTACCAACGGAATTCCTATTTGATCCATTCCCTGAACTTCCTTTCTCCGTTGGGTATTTTATGCATTTGGACCGGCACGTTGACTGTAAGTGTTAAACCTGGTTGTTTAGTATAAAACTGTTTATTCGTGTTAATGGTGTGTTCCCTTTAGTCATATTTGTTGTACCATATCATTGTGACTCCTTAGTACGAATTGCGGAATTCGTGGGGTGATATAATTTGGAGGTACTTACTTATAATCTAGTGCTAATACGTGTGACGTAACGCCAGATCGGCAGACGGTATTTACTACCGACTTGAGTTATGTAAAGGTCAGAACACATCATTTGCCAATTTCACTCAACTTAGTTAATTAAGTTAAATAGATTTAGGTTCACGTTTAATTCATAGTATGCGCTGCTATATTGTGCAGCGTATGCTATTTAGCGCTGCGTAACGCGGCCATTGTCTGCCTCCAGTTGAACTCCTGGTATTTTGTTCGAAATTTACCTGTGTAAATCGCTTCCACTGCGGGAGTTTAGCTTGGAATTAGACATGTAGTTTCTGTGTAGCTGCGTTAAAAAAAATACATTTTTGACCGGGTTGGCTGGCGATAGATCATCGTAGACCGAAATTTGAAAAAAAGGCACACATAATGAAGAGCAGATAAAAAAAAAAACAGGTAGGTTGCTTTTTTTATCACCCCGCCTCGATTATCTTATTTTTTAGCCATTCTAATAGCATCGTCACTCAACCGTCATTCTAATGCCACTGTGATGTTTTACACTTCAAACTGTAGTGGAATATGAAACGGCCAAAACTATCCAACTGACACTGGATTGGAACAAAAGTGATACGCTTTTCAAATAGCGGAATACGACCCCAGCACTCTGCCACCAGTAGTCAACAAATAAATCACCAGCATAGTTAGTAGCAGCATATAGCTTTAACAATGTCATTATTGGTACAAACAAACTCACAGCATACTAACAAATATGAGGAAAAGCTCACAACCACACTTAAGGCCATTCCAATAAGCCATATTTGACAGCTGTCATCTCCATACTAAAAGAGATATCAACAAAGGAAAATGTAGCTTCTGCCATAGCATAAGCATGAATCTGACAGCTGTAAAATATAGTTTATTGGGATGCCCTTACTGTAGCGCTCATCAAACCGGTTAATTAATTCTTGTCAGTTTTCCTCCTAAACCTCAGTATTCAACAATTTGCCAAAGACGTATCACGTCGGCAAAACTAACGATAGATAAAGTTTAATTTCGTTTTCACAACAATACCCCATACTTAGTTTAATTTTGCGTGAATTGGTGATAAATTGAAAATGTTAAAGATATTAAAGATATTGCTGGTGTTGTCAATTTGTATGAACTATGTTAAGTGCAATGAGGTTCCTCCGACAAGGTTGGAATCCATTACGGAAAGATTGAAGGTATCAGCCCCAGGTATGTTTGTTTATATTATTATTTGTGCGTAATATAATCAAATCAGTCAGTCATCGACCAACGATATCTCAAAATTAAGTGAAAATTCTGCAAGTTAACTTTCACTCCGTGAACCAAACTCGAGATAGTAGGCTAACAGTAGTGCTTTGATAAACAATGTTTCCAGGAGTATCTTATCTTGTGCTGATTCTGTCAGGTTGACACTCAAATAAAATGAAAATGTTTCAGAATTCGTCCATGAAGCCAGAAACCCTGATGAAGGCAATGTTAACTCAAGAGGCAGTACCGGGAACCAAAATCCCGGCCTGTCCAATACTGAACCTACAAGTCCAGTAACTTCTGAACCCTCTGTGCTCTCAGCTCAATCTTCTGAAGAGTATCCTCCTTGTGAGATCTCAGAGACCAAGGTGTCAAAGCCAGGCAAGGTTTGCAAGGGTCAACTGCTTTTTGAAGATAATTTTGATTCTGGGTTTGATGAGAGCAAATTTTGGACGCCTGAAATAAGATTCCCAAGAGGACCGGTAAGTAACTTTTGTGTATTGTCACAAAAATATAAAATAAGGTAAACTTACATTCCAACTAACATTATTTTAATGTACTTTGTCTTTTACAGCGTAAATGAGTTATACGATGACAAAATAAACTCTAACGGTTTAGGTTTTCGCGGCTGGTCTATGACGAACCTACTAACAAATATATTTTTTATTCCTCAACCTATATTTTGTAGTGCCCTCAAAAGGGCGTCGTGTGGTGTGATACGCTAATGTAATTGGACCTTAAGAATTACCATGTGATAGCAAATAAATGATTTATGAATTATTTGTACGATAAAGGATGTGTGATGTAGAAGAAGTCATTTTTCATAGCGTATAAAACATCTTTTGCAGGATTATCCATTCAACTTGTACGATAATAACCAACAAATCCGTGATGGTCATCTTATCATCAAGCCTATCACCACTCAATCAAAATACGGAGTCGATGTCAAAAGGCAGTCCCTGGATCTTGGTGCCGGGTAAAGATTAGTTGGGCGTTATACTAATTTGTTACATAACCTAATGCTTTTTTGGTAGTTTGATATTTACGAACCTCACAAATTCTAAACCGCGTCCGAAGTATCCTCATAGTTTCAAGGTAATTTAATTCTCTCTTTGCATTGAAACCTCCTAGTTAATCCTATCCTTGTCTGCATGTGCAGGTTTAGTAGAAGTCTTCTTGGTATTTATACATTTCTATGATATATCCTCACTTCCTCAGGTGTACAGGCATCATAGGCACAGTTCAGTGCTCTCGCGAGCCGTTTGGGCCTTTCATCCTGCCTCCGATTATCACGGCCAAGATCACCACTAATAAGACGTTTAGTTTCAAGTTCGGGAGGGTTGAGATCGGGGCCAGGCTGCCGGTTGGAGAATGGTTGTATCCAGGTAATGCCTCCAATATTGTCAGTAGGATTTTATGTATCTTCAGTTGTTTAGCATAAAATAACACTGCATTACTTGCGCCAGTACTTGATCTTCTACCAATTGAACTCAGAGATTTTTGAAGTTTTAATTGACTATTGCTAAATTTCAATTTTCTCCAGAAATTCAATTGGAACCGAGAGATAACGTGTATGGGTCTCCCTACCACTATGCTTCTGGTGTGATGAGGATTGCAACTGTGAAAGGAAACACAGCAAACTCCAAGAAATTGTACGCAGGACCTATACTGAGTGAATCTGAACTATACAGGTACCTATGAAAACGTTTTTCAAGAAGTAGTGTTAGTTTGGCCGTGTGATGCCGGCTTAGAATAGCATCACCTCATTTCTTATCCATGGGTGTCGTAAGAAGCGACTAAGAGACTCGAGGGTTAGATGTGTATTGCAATTTTAGGCGATGGGCTGACAACCTATGACTATAGTGATACACAGTTATCTGATTGACCCTCAAACTTTTGTCAGACGTAGTGTTAATATCCGTTTCAGCCTCACTTAACTAAGTAATTCAAATTATTTTGCTACTCATTTCAGATCAAAATACTTGAAAGAAAAGGTCGGACATGACGATTGGAATAAGGAATTCCATTACTACAGTTTAGTATGGAAACCAGGTAGGTACATTACAATTATCCTAAAGAAATGTTTGGTCCTAAACTAATGAATGAATCACTTATCGAATATTAATAAGTTATCCACTGGTACACGAAACCTTCTCATGAAAAACTCATCCTCATATGATTTCTTTTTGTATTTCAGATGGAATAACCTTATTCGTAGACGGTGAGCAGTATGGCGAAATAAAACCTGGAGAAGGATTCTACACGGACGCCAGCGAATACGAGGTGCCTGCTGCATCGCAGTGGCAGAAGGGCAGTGCCATGGCACCTTTTGATGAATTCGTAAGCTTTTTTACTTTACTTATATTACAATGAGAGCTGTGAATGACAAGAATCAGCAGAAAAGAAAGCAAGGAGTGACATAAATTAAACTTTCATCCACTTTCTTCACATGAATAAATTACAATTACCTTCCCGCGTTGCTGAATCGTACATAACATCAGCCTATTGCAGTCCACTGCTGGACGTAGGCCTTCCTCCAGGGTACGCCATAGCACGCCCGGGCACTCTCGTTTTCGCAATCCAGTCCATCAATATGGCCGGAGCCAACGTTACGCTTGCCAAGACGTTGCTTTCACTCCACCGTCTGTCGGTTCTACGACAGCCCATTGCCACTTCAGTTTGCTAGATTTCTTGACTTGCCGGATCATCATAGTTATTTTTGCCTAGTCTAGAGTGACTTTTATATATCTATAAATTGTGCTCTGTTGGTCTTTACTCTTATTTGACTGAGACAGACAACGATGAAGCTAGCTCATTTGAAGCCACAAAGACTCTCATGTGACAATATTCTTTTTTATCCTCAGTTCTACATCTCCCTCGGCCTGAACGTGGGTGGTATCCTCGAGTTCCCTGATACCCCGGGAAAACCCTGGGAGAACGGGGCTGTGAACGGGGGTATGCATTCCTTCTGGTATGCTCAGAAGGAATGGCTACCGACCTGGAATGATGACACCAGCTCGCTACAGGTTGATTATGTTCGAGTTTATGCGTTGTAAGCTTGAATACTTGTCGGTGTTTAGTGAGCCATTACAAATAATTAATTGTATTTGCAGCAACTTTCAAGAATATGTTTTTTTTAATTATTTGTTTTATTTCGGAATCTATCGTTTCCAAAAATGTTTTTGACCTTTTAATTTTACTATTTTGCTTTTATGTACAAATTATTACATACGGATTGCCATCCGTATGCAGCAGTAGTAATACATGAAGCATGTAAGGGCGTTGCAACGTTTACCTATATACTCGTATCTCACAAATGTGCATAATTAACTGTTATCAAAACAATACACACCTTTATTTGTACAAAAACACTGTTCAAAAACCGTGTAAGCATCAAAAAGAGACAAATTAAACAAAATATTGTTTATTTCAATAGTTTAAATCGTAACAATTAAGGTCTAACCTTAATTATTAATTTATGAGTTACTATAAATTTAAAATAAAATGTTTCGTAAAGGAGTTGCTGAATTTTCATGAAACTCTAGTTTTAATAGGAGTTCCAATTTCATTAAGTGTGTGCAGACTGTATATTTAATGTACCTAGACTTTGAACGTCAACAGCTTGCCTTGGTTCCTGCTACATACGGCCGTAACAGAGTAATATAAAAAGTTAGGATATCCAGAGACTACAAATATAAAAAAAACAGCTAAAAATTTAAGAGGGGTAATGAGGTGTACTTAACGACGTAAGCTTCCTTCTTCGTATCGTTTTTGTATGGGAAACCAAGATGTAAGTATCGGTATGTGGATTGATGCAGTAAGAGAGGTAGGCCTAATAAGTCTAGAGTAATAAAGAGAACATAGGAATAAGAGGTGTAAATGAAGATTTGACTACTACTGAATGAGACACGTAGCGCCAAATACCAAATTGAAAAACTGCCTGTGTAAGGTGTTTTTAAAAAACTTGCAAAAATTTCTACCGTGAGCAGGATTTGAACCTGCGACTTTCGCCATCACTAGTGGCAACGCCTCTTCCATCTGTGCTACCGCTGCCCGCAAATTTTGCAAGCGTATCATAATGCCAATAACGCGTGGCATGGCTCCATCTACCGGGTTAGTTTTGATAGTAATAAAAAAGAAAATGTAGCGCCGACTCACAATTTTAGGATAAGGGCAGGCAGATAATGATATTCTCTGTTACTTACTCGTCGTCCACATACTCTTTCAGGCTGAAACGTAGGTACTTGTAAACGAAACCCATTGCTTTGAAGTGTATATTTTTTCTTTCTAACTATATTTCAGGATCGTCTGAGTGAGATTCTGAAACCTGAAGTCTCTGTCTTTTTAATGAGCACACAAAGTTGATATTTATTATTTAATCGTTTCTAAATAACATTTTAAGACATCTCTGTGTACTTTTATTACTCTACATGCTCTTCCAGGTGTCGTCGTGTCCTACGATCCTAGCAAGCTGTGACGTACCTTTGAATTAAAGCTTTTGACGTGCTTGTGCATGGTTTCATCAGATCTAGAATATTTTATGTTTTAACTAAAAATACAATTTTGAAACTTAAACTTGGCGTCGATGCTGCTCATGGTCGAAGACTTGTCAAACACAATGACAGAAACTCGGTTATCATATCTTACTAAACCCGATGACATATATAACTTTCTATAGAAATTAGCATACTATTTGACATCTCGTAGAGATTTCGGCGTCGTAATGCCCGTTGTTTGTATCATGTCATGCGGTCCTATCGCATACAAAAGAAATTTAGTGCAAAAAAAAATCAATAGATGGCGTTACAGGTAACGAGTTGGAAAACTAGCTTCGGAAAATGGTTGTAAATTTAAAACAAATGTTTTGAAAAATATTATACCTTATTATACGTAATATTCTAATCATTTAATGCTCCATAGAACACGAAAAAACTATTTAACGTGAATTTTAGCATTTAATTATTTTAAAGCGCCCACTTCTGGAAAGAATTCGTACCATGTGAAATACGATGATAAATTGGTAGTATTTGTTGGATAAGAGTGCGTGAAATATATCGAAAAGTTAGAATGTAGAAATGATAGATGGCGTTTTTTGCATCTATTAAAATAGATTCCGCGCCACGAAAGGGTTGCTGTGGTGGAAAATTAACCGTTCATAACAAGTAAAAGTGAATATTGTAAACGTGATGACCGTTTTTTTTTTTGGACTTTAATGCCTCATCTCCGGGACAATTTCGTAACGCGAACTGTACCTTTATACTACTACAGTGATAATGATAAATAAAGCAATAGAATCCGTGCCACGAAAGGAGTCCGCAACGAAAAAATTTACGAAAATAGTGATTCCATACAATGAAGGATCTTTGGCGCCACGTATCTCAGCGTGTGGGACTCCTTTCGTGGCGCGGACTTTAACGTGTGCCTATAGGTACGTACTAAGGGTGTTAATGTTTTTCAAAAGTTAATTTACGCGACGGCAGTTTTATTTTTTTATTCTATGACGACATTTACGACGCGTGTGACTTTGGCCTCGATTCTGCGTGGTTGCTTTTTCGAAATAAAAAACATATTAATATCTACCTATCATGTTACTTTTTCAAAATAGTACCTAAATGAAATAAATTAAATCCATAGTAATCATTTGCACTGTTGTTGATACCCACAAAATTTGTAGGGCAATTGTTCTTTGACCAGACAGACCAAAAAGCTCCGCGCGCGGGATGACAGCGAATGATGTTTAGTGCTCTGTTTGTGTAGGTATTAGATAAGGCGTAAGCAGCGCCGATGAGTAAAAGAGCGGTGCCGTTGCCATTCCGTGACGGCGGCGGCGGCGGCGCGGCGGCGCGGCGCTCATATCTAGTAGGTATAAACAAAAAATACCAACTGAACTCTTTCTGCATTCATCTAGGTGTTTGAATCTAAGTAGGTACGTTTAAATACAGGTGCTCCATTTAGACAAAATCGATTTACCTACATATATTTAAGTTTTAGAGGTGTGCATTTGGAAATCGGTCCGGAAAAGAGAAAGAGCAGCAAAAGAAAAGAAGAGTGATTGGTTGGCGAAAACGGAAGATCGTGCCTGATGGCGCGGCGGAACCCTGGGGCCTGGAAGGGGCCTACGTTCAGCAGTGGACTAGCTAATGCAATGCGATGTTGCGATTTTGTGCACATTTATTTAATAACAATTGCAAATCTTATAATATATTATCTGGAAAGTATAGAAATATGTACTAAATCACTACATATTATATTATATACTAGCAGCCCGCCCAGCGGTTTCACCCGCCGCTAACAATTTCCCCCCGGGAATAAGACAGTTTAATATAGCCTATGTTCATCAGGGATAATGTAGGATTCTAAAAATCTTGACTTCAATTTGAAACAATAACGTTTTCAGATGGTGGTGGCGTAAAGTTACATGCCGTGTGATTAACCTGGCCAGCCCCATGGAAGTGCCTTTA
Organism: Tuta absoluta; assembly: GCA_027580185.1. Taxonomy (NCBI): domain Eukaryota; kingdom Metazoa; phylum Arthropoda; class Insecta; order Lepidoptera; family Gelechiidae; genus Tuta; species Tuta absoluta. Next base: position 3,550,159 of record JAQAHW010000023.1, on the reverse strand, counting down.
TTTTTATTTTTTTATCCCGCCCGAGCCGGTTTTCTATTAGGTCATAACAAAATTGTAATAAAAATAGAAAAATGTGTGATAGAAATTTATTTTTTTAGAATGACGGTTCATGACGTCAATAAGTGATAATACTATCCTACATTGAATAAAGAATTTCAATTTCAATTAACGGTAAAAGAATTTTTTAAATCGGTCCAGTAGTTTCGGAGTCTTTTCAATTCAAACAAACAATAAAAAAAACCTCTTTCTAATATTAGTGTAGATTATATTATTATTATTTTAGTGTGATGCCGGCTTAGAATAGCATCACCCGATTTCTTTCCCGTGGGAGTCGTAGGAGGCGAATAAGGGACTTGAGGGTGTGTATTGCAACTTTCGGCGATGGGCTGACAACCTGTCACTATGGCGATACACAATTTTCCGAATGACCCTCAAACATATGTCTGACGTGGCGTAAATGTCCGTTTTTGCGGTCGTTTACGCTCTACCTACCCCGCAAGGGATAATAGGCGTGATAAGTGTATGTATGTATTATTTTAGTGAAGATTTTTTTAATGCATTATTTAATGTTTTTTGTCGTCTTTTTTATACCGAGTAAGGGACAGCCCTTCGAATACTGATAGGGTGCATGAAACATAAAACTGGACAACTTTCCCCTAGAAACATATGTCAGGAAACGCCAAAAAAATTACTTTCCATACAAAATCACAATCAGCTGACTGCATTCACTATGGGAAGTCAGTTTTTTTACGTTTCCTGAAATATGTTCCTAGGGAAAAGTTGTTCAGTTTCATGGTCTGCATGTACCCTATTAGTATTCAGAGGGCTATCCCTGACACCCTTTAATACAGTAATGATTAAATGTAATCATTACACTGGTACGAATAATGTGGCGTAGTTGGTACATTTTTAAATGAAAAAGTAGTTATTGTGGCATAACTGTAATAGTTAGATATATGGTATCGCGGACATTATTATAGATATTGATGTCCTCTACAAAACGGTAGTACATCACTTTGCTCTATTGTCAATAATTTCCACAGCGTACGCGATATAAGATATTTTTTTGGTAAATTTTTCACACGTTGGGTTACATTATCGAAATTTTCACGCGGATCCCTATTTTCTTCTCGTATAAAATATAGCCTATGTTCATCAGGAATAATGTAGGATTCTAATGGTGAAAGAATTTTTAAAATTGGGCCAGTAGTTTCGGAGCCTATTCGATGCAAACAAACAAACAAACAAACAAACAAACAATCAAATCTTTCCTCTTTATAATATTAGTGTAGATAACGAAGTCACTTCCCGTGTTTGTCTATCTCTGTCTCTCTCCGTTTGCTTAAATCTTAGATATCTTTAAAACTACGCAGCGGATTTTCATGCGGTTTTTATAGACTGTATGTTTCAAGAGGAAGGTTAATTGTATTTGTAATAGCTACATAGCGGGAAAATATTCGAATTCCAGCGGGTGAGCTGGGAAGGCCGCTTGTGTAAAATAATACCTACGTTCATTCAGTACGTGTTCGTTTCAGATGATATAATTATTATTTTCTGAGGCCACGTATGAAAGAACAAGCAAACTAATGCGTGTGTTTGTGACTTTGTGCGTAAACACAATTTTTGATGAGGATAAGGAGAAGGTAGTAAGTCTACAGCAAAGGTGAAATCAGCAATATGTAATTATTATACTCTTTGGATCGTTCTAATATTCGTTCTAATATTTTAAGAATAGATAAAAGGATCAAACGTTATTTTAGGAAAGTAAACCTAAAAATTATAGTTAAGTACTAGCAGCCCGCCCAGTGGTTTCACCCGCCGCTAACAAGTTTCCCCCCGGGAATAAGACAGTTTAATATTAGCCTATGTTCATCAGGGATAATGTAGGATTCAAAAAATCTTAACTTCAATTTGAAACAAATATCGTTTTCAGATGGTGGAGGCGTAAAGTTACATGCCGTGTGATTAACCTGACCAGCCCCATGGCAGTGCCTATATTTTTTTTTTTTTATCCCGCCCGAGCCGGTTTTCTATTAGGTCATAACATAACAAAATTGTAATGAAAAAAAGAAAATTGTGTGATACTAAATTCTTTTTTTAGAATGACGGTTCATGACGTCAATAAGTGATAATACTATCCTACATTGAATAAATAATTTCAATTTCAATTAACGGTAAAAGATTTTTTGAAATCGGTCCAGTAGTGTCGGAGCCTATTCAATTCAAACAAATAATAAATAAAATCCTGTTCTTAATATTAGTGTAGATTATATTATTATTATTTTAGTGTGATGCCGGCTAAGAATAGCATCACCCGATTTCTTTCCCGTGGGAGTCGCAGGACGCGACTAAGGGACTTGAGGGTGTGTATTGCAATTTTAGGCGATGGGCTGACAACCTGTCACTATGGCGCTACACAATTTTCTCTTGAATGACCCTCAAACATATGTCAGACGTGGCGTAAATGTCCGTTTTTGCGGCCGTTTACGCTCTGCCTACCCCGCAAGGGATAATAGGCGTGATATGTGTATGTACGTATTATTTTAGTGTAGATTTTTTTAATGCATGATTTAATGTTTTTTGTCGTCTTTTTATACCGAGTAAGGGACAGCCCTTTGAATACTGATAAAGTGCATGAAACATAAAACTGGACAACTTTCCCCTAGAAACATATGTCAGGAAACGCCAAAAAAATGACCTTCCATACAAAATCACAATCAGCTGACTGCATTCACTATGGGAAGTCAGTTTTTTTACGTTTCCTGAAATATGTTCCTAGGGGAAAGTTGTTCAGTTTCATGGTCTGCATGTACCCTATCAGTATTCAGAGGGCTATCCCTGACACCCTTTAATACAGTAATGATTAAATGTAATCATTACACTGGTACGAATAATGTGGCGTAGTTGGTACATTTTTAAATGAAAAAGTAGTTATTGTGGCATAACTGTAATAGTTAGATATATGGTATCGCGGACATTATTATAGATATTGATGTCCTCTACAAAACGGTAGTACATCACTTTGCTCTATTGTCAATAATTTCCACAGCGTATGCGATATAAGATATTTTTTGGTACATTTTTCACACGTTGGGTTACATTATCGAAATTTTCACGCGGATCCCTATTTTTTTCTCGTATAAAATATAGCCTATGTTCATCAGGAATAATGTAGGATTCTAATGGTGAAAGAATTTTTAAAATCGGGCCAGTAGTTTCGGGGCCTATTCGATGCAAACAAACAAACAAACAATCAAATCTTTCCTCTTTATAATATTATAGTGTAGATTAGTGTAGATGTAGATAGGATTCTTTTCACGCGAATCCCTATTTTTTTCTCGTATAAAATATAGCCTATGTTCATCAGGAATAATGTACCTAGGATTCTAATGGTTAAAGAATTTTTAAAATCGGGCCTGTAGTTTCGGAGCCTATTCGATGCAAACAAACAAACAATCAAATCGTTTTTATAATATTAGTGTAGATAAAGTTTTCCTAACAGAAATCTTATATGCAGGTCAGGTCCGCTAAAATCAATAAATGTTTGTTTTATATATCTAAGCTACGGAAAATTCCGTTTAAAGTTTTCTTTCAGTAAGTGTGTCCTTGTCTTAACAGAATCAAAGTCAATGTGCAGTGCATTCTATACTATATCAGACCTGGCGCACTCCCCGGTTCAGGTATGAAACTGCAAGTAGGTAGGTACATGCGGCGGCAAACTCGAGTTGACTAATCAGTGGGATGCCGCGCGCCGCCCGTTTCGCGCGCGCTCCGACGTTCACATTTTTCAAGTCAACAAGTTTTTTCTTAGATTATCTTTAAATTTGATACTTAGAAAAAGTTTTCAAATACGTTATTAATTGGTATGTTTATACGTTATTAGTAGATAAGTGCGTACACTGTTTCATATGTAGGTATCTACATAGTTCGCAGGTGGCGTCCCTACAGCAGAGCGCCGATCATGACCTTCAGGAGCCGTGAGCGTCAGATAATCTTCTCGAGTCGAGCGACGCCATAAGGCACATTTTTGCTTGCGCTCGCGATGAGTAGTCAAATATAAAAGTCGAATGCAATGGGGACGCGCGGTAAAATTGTACTTTATTATTGTGCGGTATGGTTTATATTTGTTTGATTGCTACCGCGGAGTGCGGAGGATATTCAAAATCACCAAAATCCACTAAGTTGGCAACACTGGCTTTATTTATAGTACAGCCGCGCTGTATCACCAAAACTTACCACCGGAGTATACGATATCGTTATAGCCACGCTATATATGTGAACACCTTTATTTCAATTACGAAACAGTTCATTTCCGTACTTCGGCTTCAGCAGTGCCTCGCCGCCGGTCGCCGCGCAGCGCGCCGCGCGCCCCGGCGGCGGCGCGCGGCGGTGGCGCAGTGTGAGTACCTACGAATCATCCATTTCGGCTCTTGGACTTGCTCGTCGTTAGTTAGTTCGAGTGCGTGTTATGTCTCCCTAAAATATGCGCCGTCATCTTGTCTCACTCTGTAAAGTAAGGCCATGCCAATAAACCATATTTGACAGCTGTCATCTTAAAAGAGTCTGCATACTAAAATATATGTTAACAAAGGAAAATGGACCCTCTGCAATAGCATTAGCACCAATCTGACAGCTGTCAAATATGGCTTATTGAGATGGCCGTACTGTAGTAGGTATAATGAAGAGTATGACAAAGGCACGTAAGTTTCGGGATGGACATAATTAAAGTCACGTGCAAATTTTAGGTCTTCTATCCTTGTGGGACACTGAGTCGACGAACGACCCGATGAACCATGGTGTCAGGGTTCTACTACTAGTAGGCCTCTGACATGGTTGTATCACGACCGCCGTCTGAGTAATCATAGACCGTAACCATAGGCTTGACGTGCCCTCCGAAGCACGAAACCATCTTTTTTTACGGGCAATGAGGTGGTTCGACCTGCAAAGTCCTAACCAGATTGGAAACAAATTCACAAAGTGTAAATATCAACATTGTGAGTGTCCCACCAGAAATCGGAACTAGAACTTTTGCACCGCTGCGCCAAATCGGCCGAACTGTAGGTACCTTTTTAGGGTTTCGTACCCAAAGGGTACTTATTTGTTCCTAAATTGAAACTTTTGACTCTCCATAATAGTTATGTAGATAGGTAGGGACCGTTTCCTGACTTGCGCGAGGTTTTTTAGGGTTCCGTACCCAAAGGGTAATAACGGAAACCCTATTACTGAGGCTTGGCTGTCCGTCTGTCTGTCCGTCCGTCTTACAGTTACGAGGCTGTATCTCCTCAACCGTTATACCTACCAAGACGGTTGAAATTTTCACTGATGATGTATTTTTGATGCCGCTATAACAAAAAATACTAAAAATTAGAATAAAGAAAATATTTAAGGGGGCTCCTATACAAAAAACTTGTTTTTTTGTGTGGAGGCTGTTTCTCATGAACCGCGAAAGTTAGACAGTTGAAATGTTTACAGATGTTGTGTTTCTGTTGCTGCTATAATAACAAATGCAAAAAAATGTAATAAAATAAATATTTATGGGGGCTGCCATACAAAACACGTTTTTTTTGCGCGTTTTTAACGGTAATTTTTTGGAGGCTGTATCTCATGAACCGCGAAAGTTGGACAGTTGAAAATTTCACAGATGACGTATTTTTGTTGTTGCTCTAACATTAAATACTATAAACAAGAATAAAATAAATATTTAGGAGGCTATTTAAGGGGCTCCCATACAAGATAATGGTACGGACCCTTCATGCGCGAGTCCGACTCGCACTTGGCTGGTTTTTTTAATTCGGGCGGAAGTTTCTCATAGTCATAGTGTCATAGGTAATTCTAATTCATACCTAATTCTATTACTTAACTATGTTTTTGCCCAAAGTTGTGTGCGGTTGCTTGCTGGTGTTTTTGAATCGTCTACCTACTACTACGAGTACCTAGTCCTGGTTGTGTAAGAGCGGTTCCGCACTACGTCCGATCTGAATCTGAGTTCTGAATCCGATCCAAAAACGAATACACATGCTCAACCCCCCCCCCCCCCCCCATTACTACTATATATAACTACTTCGGTCCGTTTACGGCTTTCACGGGGTTCGAATCTTCATCATCACCATCTTTGAATCATAGGTAGCAACCGGCAGCGGGACCACCGATGACCGATGACGGCTTTTACCTACGTACCTAAGTAGGTACCTACGTAATCTTCACTTTTGTACTGAAATTATCATAATAAAGTAGTTTAAAATATCAGTTTCTTTTACTTGACTACACCTACCTACCCAGAAAACGGGCAAGATAGGGAAATTGTTTGAAATAATGTTATGTACTGTTATTTTGTATTAATTCTAGTAAGTATGTGGTTCATCTATACGGGCATGCTAAATGGCGAAAAATTAACTATCTAATACTAAGTAAGTACCTACCTTATAAGAATGCAAGTAGGTAAATATGTATGAAAAAGCTCAATAAAGCGCGCTGTAAGTTTACCTACCAACTTTTTGAGTACAACTAAAATTCTAACACGCGCATTCTTCGAGCTAAAATATTGCAATAAAACCGAGTCTCTTGTATTGTACCTGTTTTTCCCCAAAATTCCCAAACAAAACACAAAAACTTTGCTTTCCATCGGTCGCAGAATACAGGAATGTCTTTGGATGCGCCGCAATGTATATCATTGTTTTGGTTTTGTTTGGAAAAATCAGCTGCAATGCAAGAGACGGCTGTAGACAAACCTGTACAACTTACATACACACACACATATGCACACTTTGGCGGGCGCGGGAGCATAGTACGTCCATGGCGGGAGCACGCTGCATCTAAGCGATCCTAAAGCCATCTATCGTGAAGACCAAGTAAAAATTTTGAGCTGCGTGATAACCGTCAAAGTAGGTACCCAACAAATTCCTAGATGTCGCGAGCGTAGCGAGCGATGAGTCGAAACCTCAATAGCCGACCGGCTAGGAGTTTTTACGGCAACTGAGGAACCTAGTATGACGTGAGTAATCTGTGGTACGTAGTAGCATTATATTATCTGTGATCATGTAACCCATACAAAACCCAGCCGTCGGAGAATTTTTTTTAGATATAGAATGAAATTTTACTAGTGACCGATAGCGAAAACTAAAAACGAGCTGGTGAAAAGGAACAACTTTCCTTAAGGAACATAGGTCGAAATACGAAAAAAAGATTCGGTCTTCCCATACAAATTGTCGATCAATTGATATGAGTTACTATGAGTGTGTGTGAAATTTAAAATAGTTTTGTCATATTTCAACCTATGTTCCTGGGGGAATTTTGCTCTTTATCGCCAGCCTATTTTGTGATATCGGTCACTAGTAAAATTTCTCCCTATCATGCTTTTATTCCTTGCGGGTTTTATTGCACAAAAAATCACTTAGTTCTAAAAATCGCAAAATAAATAAACGAATTGAAATCGGGATATTTTTCAGTTCCAGAAAACTCACAACTGTGCGACAAAGGCCCAATACAACAACAGGCTAGTATGAATTTCAAACAACAGTTTCTCCCGGCCAGGTTTGGTCTAGGATTATTTTGTTTGCGGACTGTGCGCTCCAGTGGGCCGGCTCTCCTTTTGTCGAAGCACGATACGTAGATATAGGCACATAGGGGAGGCCCATGCACGGGGTAGTAGGTATTATAAAATGATAATAGTTAATTCGGTTCTATAAAAAAACCGTGTGATGTCGGCATAGGATAGCATCACCCTATTTCTTTCCCATGGTTACTGTAACAGGCCATCAAAGGACTCAAGGGTTATATGTATACTGCAATTAATCAATTAATAAAATATCATAAATATACATATACATACATACATACATAGACAGTAGCTAAGGACTTAGGTATATTATTGGATAATAAACTTTTATTCGATCAGCACATTAATTACATTGTAAACAAGGCGATGAAAACGTTAGGCTTTATTATTAGGCAATCAAAGAAATTTTCTGATGCTAATGTTAAGAAATTACTTTATTTTACATATGTCCGTTGTCAAGTGGAGTACGCCAGCCAAATTTGGAATCCGCAATATAGTAGATATATTTCTCATGTTGATCGAGTTCAGAATAAATTTCTTAAACTATTAAATTACGATTCTGGCGTAAAATTTAACAATTATAATGAGTCCTGTAACTTTCATAAGCTATTACCTTTGTTATCTAGACGAGAGCTTTCAGACCAAACATTTTTGTATAAAATATTAAATAATAATCTGGATTGCTGTGATCTCATAAATAATATTTACCTGTTTGTTCCTAATAGAACTAACTTAAGGCATAAACGCTTGTTCTATAGTGAGTTTAGTGATACTAATTATGTCCGTAACGGCTTCTTGCGCAGAGTCACTGATGTTTATAACAAAAAATATAAGGACTTAGATCTATTTCACTTATCTTTGCTTCAATACAAAAAGCGTATCATATCAATGTTATATAATGATATAAATGGATTTTAAGGGTTTCAACTCAATTTAGGCGTGATTATAGTTGTACCTACCTGCTCAGGGTGACAAATATTATGCTTTTCTTTCTTTAATCGCATTTTGATAGTCTTAAGCGAATACCTGTAATTGGTTTATTAGAAAAATAAATCTTTGTAAACCTAATTTGTAAAAACTGTTGGTATTCCAAATAAAAATTTATTTAAAATTTATTTAAAATTTATTTATTTATTTATACATAAATCACGCCTATATCCCTTACGGGGTAGGCAGAGCGTGTACAAATATACATATAACAGAAAGAAAGAAAAATATACAGAAAGATAAAGCTCTTTTAATCGTTTATTGGAGATAGAAATAGAGGCGCTGTCACACACTTTGGCGCGGGAGAGAGTTCCAGGTAGAAGTCAGAGTGATGGATTGGTATTTTCAGAAACGTACGAACATGGGAGCAACAGGGCTTGTCCAGGAGATATCATCACAGGTGAAATGACAATAAATCTGCAAATCGTCTGCGTAAACATGGAAGCTAGATGAGAGGACAGTAGTAACTGTGTTAATGAAAAGCGAAAAGAGAGGAGGTGAAAGGACGCTACCTTGAGGCACGACTGTAGAGATATTACACCATTCTGAAAAAGCCTTATCAGCGCGGACTCGCTACGAGTGACCCCAAAGGTACGAATCGAAACAAGTAGATGCCGGAGAAGAGATATAAAGAGAGCAATGATAGCGAGAAGTACACAAAAACTTTACTAAGTTGAAGGCATTACTGAAATCCAGTCAAATAAAAAAAGTCATGGCTTGGCGAATATTATCGCTGATTTTGCTGTGACCGGCACAAAATCCAGACTGGTCAAGATAAAGAAGACTATTAGATGTGATAAAGTACAATACCTGCTTGTGGACATTAAACTTGCCATTTCCTACGACTACCTTCTACTGTAAATGTTCTGTAAGAATTCTTACGCGTATTTCATAGAGAGCCCAAGTCTAAACTCAATGAGTAAGGTTTGCCGACCACCTGTGCTGGGTATCTTCTGCATGACCGAACTCTTTGAATAAATCAAGACCCCAATACAATACGCACCTAGTTCCTGTACATATTGGCAGGTATTAATTTATGGTCGAAATATTTCTCAGCACTGACCTCTATACAGGGTGTAAGGGAAAACTTTGCAGGCATGATCAGACCATGAAACTGTAAAGCTTTTTCTTTGCAAGATATGTTGTATAATAGAGTGTTTCACAATCACAGAAATTATTCAATTTAATATAACACAAAAGAACTCGGTAGCTAAAATTCAGATTTTTTAAATATGACGTCAAGGATTTTCCGCGGCAATGGGAGTTTTTCTGTTGACAGTTCTGTTGATAGTTCTAAATGTCAAACCAGAGAGCACTGTGCTAAACTGAAAATTTGACGTTTCAATATGGATGGCGGCAGCCATAGTTTTGTCTAAGGTTCCGTTTCACGTTGTGTTCGTTACTAATTTATTTCTTTTAGTTTGGTTTGCTGCAAAATAAACTTGTCATTCACGTAAGCAAACAAAAAATCTATAAGAAATTTAGAACGATTACATAAACACAAAATAAATATATATATATTTTTTGTAAAGTGGTACAGATTTTCATGTAAAGAAACTACATGACACTCGAGAATTTCTTGAAAATTTCCCAGTGCCAAATCATATAATCATACGAATCGAAAAACGATGACTAGAACCCAAGTCTATTGAAAATGTTGCAAATTAAAAAAAAACGGAGAGGTTAGGTTAGGTAGTTAGAAGTTATGACGTCATACTTTTTGAATGGGAAACATATATTTTTATTCTTATATCGTGTGTGGTATCAAATGATAGGATTTGATAAGTTGATTCGAAAATTTATAACATAGTTGTATTTTAGAACATACATACATACATATATCATGCCTATAATCCCTTGCGGGGCAGAGCGTAAGCAACCGAAAAAAAAAAAAACTAACATTAACGCCACGTCTGACAAAAATTTTTAGGTCATGAGAAAAATGGTGTATCATCGTAGTGGCAGGTTGTCAGCCCATCGCCTAAAATTACAATACACATGTAATCCTAAAGTCTTTTAATCGGCTCTTACGTCACCCACGGGAAAGAAATGGGGTGGGACTTTTCTATCTGACAGTTTTCGAGTTTTTTCTATAATGCAATACCAGATGGCGTTGGGCTAAGTTGAAGTTTAGGCATTTTTGACAAAAATTTTTTTTTTTATTTGCAAACGTTTCTATAGAATGGAACTTTTTCAGTTTATCTCAGCGCCGTCTAATTACACTTGAAGATTGGCTAGAAAATTTCCCATTACCTTTCACGCTATAGAATAGCATAAAAAAACCGGCCAAGTGCGAGTTGTACTCGTGCACGAAGGGTTCCGTACCATTATCTATAACAAAAAAACACGTGTTTTGTATGGCAGCCCCCTTAAATATTTACTTTATTCTAACTTTTAGTATTTTTTGTTATAGCGGCAACAGAAATACAACATCTGTTCAAATTTCAACTGTCTAGGTATTACGGTTCAGGAGATACAGCCTCGTAACTGTAGGACGGACGGACGGACGGACAGACAGACGGGCAGACAGCTGAGCCTCAGTAATAGGGTTTCCGTTATTACCCTTCGGGTACGGAACCCTAAAAACTGACTTACCTTTCAGCCTTTCTCTCTACTTTTCTATCTTCCTTTACACTATTATTTTTACAAAAGATATCTAGAGTCGATTTGCATCTAAAGGCCTTAAGCCAAGCTAAGCTTCAACCGCTTTGAACTGGTTTGAGCTGGTTAAAAGTCTTTTAGAAAAATAAATATAGCGAAATGTTATGATTCAATATATTTCCCTTATTCTACAAAAATCTGATCATAAACTGATCTCTAATTGTTTGAGACCCTAGAAAAGTAAATTACATATATAAATAGAATTAAACAAACCTGATAATTTTAAGGTACTATTAAATTAAGTGCAAATATTTTTTGGGTGAGTTCTTCTAGTGAAACTGAACAAATTTTCCCATTAAACACAGGCCGAAATATGAAAAACAAAATTGGACCTCTCATACAAAAAAAAAACAATAAATGTGTCACTTTGTATTGGATGCCCAAATTTATTTCGGTTTAAAGAACATTAAGACAATTCAGTCACTTACACGAGAAAAATTAGAAATATTTGTTTTAAAAGTTCATATTTCGACCTATGTTTGATGGGAAAAATTGTTCAGATTTACGAGTATGACTCTACCTAATAATATTTGCACTAAATTTAATAGGATCTTATACTTCTGCCGTCAGAAGAGATTTAACAGCAAAAACTGAAAGTAAATAATGGATGTGCTATAATTTTCTTCATTAAATAATATTAATACTGAAGAAAATAAGCAGACTTAAAAATTATACAACTGACATTTTAAATAGAATAAACAACATCGTTTCCCTCATAATTCAGTCGAGTTTGCAACACCTGGTGCATTTCACAAAGACTTATTCTCGTTAAGGCATTTGTATTTGCAACTATTTTACGCGAGTATTTTCCTCATTTCATTTAAAATAGTTGCTCAAACAAATCTGTAACTTTGATGAAACTGAGTCTGTAATGGATTTTGCACTACACTGGCAAAGTCAAATCTATACCTGATACGACGAGAAACCTAAAGTATGGTTCCAAGTTTAAATTTAGTTAGTCAGTTATTATAAATATTTCATGTAACATAGGATGGTGGGATTAGCTAGACTTAAATATTCGAAAAAAACATAGCATTTCTAGCAACCGCTGTAGATATATTACCTACTTATCGTCGATAAGTCCATTAATTATACATTGAAGAATTTTATAAACTTTCAGGTGCGGAATAATATGCCAGTTAGTATGGATACAATTATTTGTCCTTATGAGGCGAGACTCTAGCGGCCCACCAAATACTACACGTTTTCCCATAGAATAAGGCGTTTTCTGCGGCCTATGTTGCAGGACTTCTTTCATGACATACCACCATAGGCTACCCTTCAGTCTCTCGATTTGTTTTATTCTTAAAATTTGTGTATGATGGCATCAAATGCTTAAACCTAACCTGAACTATACAGTCACAGAACAATGTTACCTCGGCCGAGGCGAAGCAGACAGGAGGCGTGTCACAGCATTCATGTTGACATGAATTGTGCAGAAAATACACGCACTTAGGTACACCCTCTTTTGTGTAGTATTAAATTTATTTATTGAAATCTTAAATCATATCTTATTGAAATAGGTATCAATTATTATTGGTCTTTGGGAAATTTATGTTTGAAACGAAGTACGTAAATGACATCAGCTGCTCAAAGAGTTCAGTCCTACGAATAAATTAAGTCGGCGTAAGTTCAGTCATAATGGCGTAAGTTTAGTCGTAGAATTTTGTGTTGCCCACATCATTCATGATGACGTGAAATGTGCTAAAGATACTCGCATTTACACCCTCCGTCTCGAAATGTTATTCTCTCTCTTCTCTTTTCGTGTGGGGCACCGAGTCGTCCAACGGCCTGATGAACCCTGGTGTCAGAGTTTTTCAACCGCCTACTACCACTAGTAGGCCTCTGACATGGTTGTGTTACGACCGCCGTCTAAGTAATCAAAGACAGCAACCGGGACCGACGGCTTAACGTGTCCTCTGAAGCACGGAGCCATTTCTTTTCGGACAATCAGTTGGTTCACCCTGCAATGTCCTAATCAGACCGGGAACAAATTCACAAAGTGATAAATATCAACTTTGTGAGTGGCCCACCGAGAATCGAACCGAGAACCTTTGCGTCGCAGGCAGTCGCACTACCACTGCGCCACATCGGCCAAAATGTTATTTAACAGACAAACCTCTAAATGCTCGCCGTGTGATGCCGGCTTAGATCGTCGTGTGATGCCGGCTTAGAATAGCATCACCCCATATCTTTCCCGTGGGAGTCGTAAGAGGCGACTTAGGGACTCGAGGGTGTGTATTGCAATTTTAGGCGATGGGCTGACAACCTGTCACTATAGCGATACACAATATTCCAAATAACCCTCAAACATTTGTCAAACGTGGTGTAAATGGCCGTTTTTCGCGGCTGTTTACGCCCTGCCTACCCCGCAAGGGATTATAGGCGTGATATATGTGTAACCTCTAAATAGATGATAAATTTTGTGAAAACTTCTATTTCTCCGTTAAAAAATTGTCAAGTCAAATTAGCGGCCATAATCTGCATACTCGCTATAATAGTTTTTGTATGTTTATGGTGTAAGCCAGGTATCAAAGCTATTTCATAATTTTAATTTATAATATTATTCTAACCACATCCTATACTGAGGAAAAACACTTTCTTATTCAGATTTATTGCACGGAAGCACTGAATATTAAAAGAGGCGTAAAAGAGTATTTTTATCGGAATGATGGACCATTTCCTACAGCGATCACCGTTCTATATTTCAGCAAGATTGCCGAGACGACAGCTAAGTCATTGTTTTGAGATTTAATACGAACTGCCCAATTTCGAAAGCTTTTATTGTAATATACCGCAGTATTTATGTTTAGTATCGGTCCCTTCCTTTTCCGAAAAGGCCCTGATTCACCTGAAAAAGATTGTCCCTTTCATTTGCGCGCTACAGATAAACAGACACTCATTTACAACTAAAATTTGCGCGAGATTTTACGGGTTTTCCGATTTAGAAACTAGAGAAATATTTTTAATACTAATTATTAATGTGTAATTCAGGTATTCGTACTAGAAAAATTATGTATCTAAATTATAGTATAATTGTTTTATAGTAACTATAAAAGTGTAGACATCATACACGGACATCATATTGAAATGTGATTCAAATAGAGATAACTTTTTTTTCTTCTATCGAGTAAAGTTTGTCAAATTGTGTAACTGATAGGTATATGTTATCTGTTAGATCCTCGACAATAACATATATTACTTTCCAATTTCCAATTTTTTATGGCTGTAATCGTCTAAATAAAACTCTATCTCGCGCTATATCCCCGCCATTATCTACTTTTACTGTAAGAGATAAATGTTTTCATTCAATGCAGTTCAAACCATTCAAAATAATATGTTGTATCTTAAAAAAAGATTGGCGAGCACAGTACAAGATGGTGTAAATCACAGGTAACGCTGCCCATTCCCTGGATGAATTCATCCCTCAGTCGCTTCGTACGCCACCCATGGGTAGAATCGGGGTGATGTTATTCTAAGCCGGCACCACACGGCAAACTTACCTACTCGCTAAGATTAATTTCGTGAAATGCTTGATCTTCATGATTTCAATCTAGAGCTACCCGGGTGGCTAAAACCGGGCAAATTGAAATTAAATATTTACCCAGGTCCGGACGTATGGTCGCCCGGTCATTATGTCTGCCCTTTGAACCAGCTAATGGAGATGTAGATCCTTTGACCAATTAACATGGACGTTGTACTTGGAAGAAGGCATTCGCAATACTTGGAATCCATTAACAAACGATGTTCGAAGAGTCAAGTGCTTTGTTAGTGAGTTACCTTTTTAACGCCTAGACTTTTTGGAGCTCGTTTCGTAAAGTGACCTAAAGTCAAGTCAAGGATTTACCAATCAAAAACATATTATATCCATCACTTATGACCAGCCAAGTCTGGATCGGAAGCAATATACCTACTCAATACTCAATATATTTATTGCATACCATGTGTCATTCAAGATATAAAAGGTAGTAGTTTATTATGGTACTTACAACATGGATATATAACACAAGTTCTTTAAGAATGTCCGCGGGTGTCAGGAGGATTGTTTATAACATTCATGCATTCATATATCACGCCTATATCCCTTGCGGGGGAGGCAGAGAGTAAATAACTGGACAGGTTTCTGGAAGATTTTTCCTGTTCAGGGGGTCCGGCTTATTATACGCATGTAAATAACACACTTTGAAAATCTTGATTTCAATTTGAAACAAATGTCGTTTTCAGATGGTGGTGGCGTAAAGTTACATGTCGTGTGATTATCCAGGCCAGCCCCGAGGCAGTGCTTTTCTTTTTATTTTTTCATCCCGCCCGAGACGGTTTTCTATTATTACACTACAAAATTGTTATAAAAAAGCAATATTTATCTACTTATTCACTCGACTTGGCAAATTGCTCTTATTACCTAATAAAATTTTCATATGGCAACATCATCCAAAGGGCGTGAGATGGCAGATTAGATTGTCCCGCTCTTGCTATCAAGGATCACGTTTCAGGATTTCAGGGTAAATTGGTTAAGGACGTGATATCATTTCAACCCAAAACAGACGAGACCTTGCTATAGATGAAACAAATCATAATGTTCAAGTCAATTGGAATATTTACATTTGATCTGCAAAACATTTCGTTTAATACCATTACTCTTCCCTAGGAAAGGCTATTATGAAATATCAGACAATATGCAAGATAAATCTCCATGGGTTTAATTCAAATGTATAAAGTAAATATATAATAAGACGAGACAAGTAGATTTATCTACTGCAATTTTTTGTTATTATTATAATTATTTTTTTTATGTAGCCATTTTTGGGCTATACATATTATATATTATTCGTTATTTCCAAAATTAGCTAGGGCAGCTTAGGGCCTAGAAAGATTGTTAATTTAGAGTAGAAGCACTTCTGGGCAGGTTTTTGGGGGGGTTTTTCCTGTTCAGGGGGTCCGGTTAATTATACGCATGTAAATAGCACGCTTTGGAAATCTTGACTAAAATTTGAAACAAATGTCGTTTACAAATGGTGGTGGCGTAAAGTTACGTGATGTGTAATTAACCTGGCCAGCCCCGAGGCAGTGCATTTATTTTTATTTTTATTTTTTTATCCCGCCCGAGCCGGTTTTCTATTAGGACAATACAAAATTGTTATAAAAAGAAGAAAATTGCGTTATGCAAATTTCTTTTTTTTACAATGACCGATCATGACGTCAATAAGTGATAATGCTATCCTACATTGAATAAAGTTATTTCATTTTCATTTATTAGAAATAAGCAGTGCCTGTTGTGTCTGTTTTCTATATGCGTTTGTCTCTTTACTGTTTCTGTGTACAAATCCGTACTAATATTATAAATATGAGAGTTTGTGTGTGTGTATGTATGTTTGTTACCTCTTCACGCTCAAACGGCTTGACTTATTTGGAAGAAATTTGGAAAACAGGTAGAGTATAACCCGGAATAAAACATAGCCAACTTTTTACCGGGAAAACAACTATTACCACGAGAAACGGAGTGGCAGCGGGTGAAACCGCTGGGCAGAAATCTAGTTTTTAAATAAATAAAACGTACTGAGTGTGAGATGGTATGGTCAATCTTTTGACCTCAATTGATACTATAAGACTTTGATACTTATCTGTTCTCAAGACATTTTGAAGAAAATAATACAATCTACATATGTTATTAAAATTTGTAAAAATAATTTATCTGTATAACCCTCAAAACTTATTTGTCAGACGAAGCGTAAATGTTCTTTTTTACGGACATTTACGTTCTGCCTGTCTCGCAAGGGATATATGTGTGATATATTATGTATGTATGTAATTATGTCGAAAAATGAAAGACTCGTGAATAAGCCCAGCTTATAAGTAGAATGTCGAGACAGTGGCGAGTCAGCTAACTTATCAAAGTTTAATACAATTACTCGATCGAGTGTAACGGTATATGTGTGTGGGACACCGAGTCGTCCAACGACCCGATGGACATGGTTGTGTAACGACCACTGCCTGAGTAATCATAGACAGCAACCGGGACCGACGGCTTAAAGTGCCCTCCGAAACACGAAACAATTTCTTTTCAGACAATCAGGTGGTTCACCCTGCAATGTCCTAACTAGACTGGGAACAAATTCACAAAGTGATAAATACCAACTTTGTGAGTGTCCTTCCGAGAATCGAACCCGGAACCTTTGTGTGGCAGGCAGTCGCACTACCACTGCGCCACATCGGCCATCAATGTCCCAGCACTTTACTTTACGTGTGGCCAAGGTATTGATAAGCCAACAATTAGTTTAGACCGAATTCAATGAACCACCCGTGCCCGATCGGTATTGTCAAACTACAGGCTAATTTTATTGGGTGAAATTCGATGTTTCGTTTCGCGTAGTCAGTTAGCCATTATTATACTAGGAATATTAACCGGCTACGTAACTAAGAATTTCACCTGTAGAATTTTAGCCTGTAATTTCATAACAAAGGGCATTGATGAACCCTGGTGTAAGAGTTTTTAACCTTCTACTATGTTACATGGGAGACCCAAGTCCCATTTAGTGGCTGAGCGTCTGAAATTTCGTTCAGCCCTCACAAATAGATACAATATTTCGTCATCAGAGTCGAAAATATTTCACTTAGGTACTTACCTGATTAAGATCTAATAAAAACTCCCAATCACCATGTAGTGATGATGGTTTTACCACGAAATGTTGTCATCATCGTGATATTAATGTCATCATTAGTTGATATAGATGATGTGATATAGGTCCACAGGAAACCACGTGACATTTTATGGCTACATTTATGATTTAACACTCGTGTGGTGTGACACTCAAATAAACCCACTGAACTCTCAAACCTATTTATTTTAGTGTTTTTCATTAATAATAATATCAGAACGCAACATATTTTATTGTAAATCTTAAATAATTTTTGACATAATCTAATTAACCAACCTGAATATTTTGCATAAAGTATTTTTGAAAGTCTGTTGTCCTTTTAAAAGGACTAATTCAATTTTGAAGCAAGGTTCGGGATAAGGTCAGGAAAATATAGTTTAACCACTTAAATTATTCAAATTTATTGTCAATTGATTTATTTACAATAAACATTAGCTATAATATTGTACATTGATATAATTATCTTACGGCAAGTACCAGTTTTCTGCACTGTTTGACAGAAGTTTATATAAAATCAATTTATAATAATATAAAACCTTGTCAAAAGTACATGCAAAAAGGTACTCATTCCTATAATTACAATTCAAGCTCATAAACTTTGCTAATATTATAATAATATACTGATAATCTTGAAAACCAATTCTAGTTAGTATAGAGGTACAATATACAATACATTATTCGGTATAACCTGTGAATGAAAAGTCTTTAAGATGCAACATTATTGCATTTGTAGATAGATTGTTACTTCGGTCAACACGGCCTTACGTGCCCGTACGAAAGACCGAGTTGCTCGAAGGATTATTATATTACCTTTAAGCAATTTAGGGTTATGTAGGGTAGCACTTTTAATTTAAGGTCAGGTCAGGGCTGATACACCAATAATATTTAAGTTTATAATATAGGTAAAAACTCTACTTAATACGATTGTATTGAACTTATGAAATACAAAAGGTATATGATACACGTTTTAACAATAAAAAGGCACTGTTTCGAATCGTAATCGAAGAGGTTTAAAGTTTAGGACGAAATACAAGTTTTTTTATAAACAATTTTTGAGCTTTTGCTAACAATACGAAGGTATATTATTTTTGGTCAAATGCATTATTTTACCTATATATTCTGGGCTAGTGGGGAAATATTCTTTTTAGAACACTACTTAGTACGAGTACATTACACAAAATCATTCAATTTTCCAAAAACTCTCTGTTATTTAAAGCCCAAAATTTATTCAGTAGAACTTAACAACATTTCTTTAAATGTTTATTGCTACTTCATTGAATATTTATTACTTCACCGTTATTACGTCTGTAAATGGACCTGCATAAAACAGGGAATGAACTATTTGATCGTTGTTTGTTTAAAAGGTAAGTAATTACGGTATTGCGTGCATTACGCTGTGCAATCAGAAAACTTTTTTTTGCTGCAGTGGTATTGGTTTAGCAAAAAAGGAGTTTATATTTTAAAATTGCTTTAAACATGAAGCTGGATTTCATAACTTTAAAAATATGACTCTTGGTTGTGGAAATTATGGTTATTGAGTGTGGGTGTATAAATTTTACATGTTTTAATAATATACCGACGTAAAAGCTATCAATAACAGTGCGTTTTTTGGTAAGGACATAGGAAGGTACAGTTTAACAGTTATAGTTTTTACCCAATAACTTAACTATGTATAAAAACTATGACTAAGCTACATATTATATTAATTTGATATAATTTAATACAACATCAAATCCGTTGGTGCATTTGCATCCTGTATTATATACACCCTAAAGTAGTTAAATATCGTCCATTACAAAAGAAATAGTAACTTCCATTCGCCGTGTGTATGTATATCAGCTGCTGCTGTGCAATATACAGAGTGTAACGAAAAACCAGCATTCTTCAATGAAGAGAAATAAATACTCACAGGATTCATGCAGACCGTGATACTGAAAAACTTTTCCTAGGTACATTACGTCAGGAAACGACAATAAAACTACCTTCCATGCAAAATCACGATCAGCTGGCTGGCTTTACTATCTTATCTTATCTTATCTTATAGAGCCGTCAGAATCCTACTACAGGGCAAAGACGTCCCCTACCTTCACTGATCTCGTTACTATGTCTTCACACAACAGTTCCTGGCTTTACTATAAGAAATAAAAACAAGTGTTCCCTGAAATATATTCCTATGGGAAGGTTGTTCAGTTAAATGGTTTAAACTCACCCTATCAGAATTCCGAGCGCTGTACCTTACACCCCATGTTGCGTAAACTTGGAATTAAATGTATTATCTTTTGGCATAGAAAGTACTATTTCTACGTTACTTTTGACTAGATTTTCGCCATCTTACTTAGTTGTAACTTATTTATATACAGGATGTAAAAATATTAGCTGCAGTTTATTTTTAAAGGTAAACTGGAACCAGTTAAACCTGAGTCATGAGTCAAAATATGAAAAAAATATTGGAGCTCCCATACAACCTGGTTGGCTGGAAAATTTTATATGAGAATAATTTTTAATTTTATTTTGACCTATGTGCCATGGGGAAGGTTTTTCAGTTACTAGTTTGGTTCACCTCTTATAATATTTACAGCCAATATTTTTACATCCTGTGTATTATTAATATTATAATTTAATTATGCTGATATTACATTTTGGCCTGGATGGAAGGAATAGTGTGGACCCAAATCTTACGAGAATATTACAACAAAAACGGGTTTTATGCATAAAAGTTTTGAGAATTTAACACAAAGTAATTGTTACTCCATAAATGTTTGGTTTATTTACTTCTCTCAAACTTTTAATTTGGAAGGATGAGGCCAATCTAAACTTAAAAATGTTAGGCTTTACTAATACATTAATGTGAAATATCAGTGCTTATAGTCAATGCCATATTTTTTCAACAATTTCGTTTAAATATGAATCTTCTACGACCAAACTATAAATTGTAGTTTACTTTACTTTTGAGATTGCTGCAACAGTATTTTATGTCCATTTTGAAAGTCAACATAAAATGATTTCTCTTTTTTATCGTTTTCTTTTGCTTGGTCAATTTTCTTGGTCACCTTTGTATCAAAAGTAAAACAATTTAGTCAATAAAAAAAAAAAACTACAAGATCTCAATGAATGTTAACCGTATTTTAATTTGTAATGACTCATTGAATAATTATGATTCTACCTGAAATCTTATTTTGATATATCACTTATTTAAAATATTGCTGATAAGTACGCGTATGAGTAAAATACTGTTTCTCTTATTTTTACGTAACTACTTACTTATTAAACTCTCTCGAAATTGGCACATAATGATTATAAATACGAATACTCTTTGGCATAATACCTTATTATGTTACTTATCAACGATTAAACAAACGATATACTTGAATAATAAGTGATGCAAATTGGAACCAAAATTTAACTAGTGGGTGGGTACTACATTAGACTTGATAATTATTTAAAGAAACGAATTAAATTAAACTACACAACAATTTACAAAATGTGTCTCAGTATTTCAAATATATTTAATTGAGGTATACCTCAAACGAAATAAAAATTGAAAATTACTTTGTATGTTCTTTCTAAAGGCATTTGGGTTTCAACTCCAATCTGCACGCACACTTATTTATATCACCAACACTAACGAACACATTCACTACTCACCGCAATTGTCACAGTTTTATCAAAATTTAGACAAACACAGGTCCGTCGTGTTCAATGGTAGATCACAGGACGTTAAGGTTTTCACAGTTTTTGAACTTGGTGTCCTCTTTGCCGAAGATCCATGTCAGCATTTGTCGCGCTTTCATACTCGCCCTGACAACCCCTCGGGACTTGTACCAGTGGGCTGGGGAGGACTCCCTTCCACCTGAGACAAATACAAATAGTAATAAACACCAAACAAAATATATCAATTTTAAAGTCAAAATTTAGCAAAATGGCCTACGTTTGTATATTTTCCTCAAGGCTGAATATCTACAGGATGTAGCGATAAAAGTAGCAAATATTTTAAGGTTTTAACCAGTTCATGAAACTAAACAACTTTCCCCAAAAAAGTAAGTTGAATAGAAATCAACCTTTCAAACAAATTTACCCGGTCGGCTGGAACATGTTCTTTGGGGAAAATTGTTCAGTGTCATCCCTTAAAATACATACATACGTACACATATCACGCCTTTATTTCTTGCGACCTCGCAAGCGTAAAATGGCGATAAAATACAGACGCTACCACCAAGTTTGATAAATTAGTGCCATATCGTATCACTACAGATAAAGGTTGTCAACCTGTCACCTAATATTGTAATACACATGAAACTTTCGAGTCCCTTAGCCGCCTCTTACACCACCCGCGGGAAGGGAATGGGGTTATGGTATTATAAGCCGGCATTATACGGGAAACAGCCTATATTTTCAAATCCGTCTGATGAATTATAAATCGAAGAAGGTACCTTCAGCGGAAAACTGTTGTCTCTTCAGCCGTATTTGCGTGAGTATGCCGACGAGCAGCTCATCGACGTTGTGGTTGATGCCGACCGATACTTCGATGAACTTGGCCTTGTAAGTGCACGCCAGGCACTTGCCATCTGAAAATACTCGTATATAATTTTTGCTACATACCAATTGGAATAAATGTACTAAGGTTAAAGGGATATTTCAATTGTATTTTTTTTTAATTTACTCGTATCTTTAATTGATTTTTTTAGACTAGGAAGTATAAATATTAGCAATTATTTGAAAAGGTAAACTAGCCCATGAAACTAAACAACTTTTCCCAACATGGAAAACAAAACAATGATGAAACCATAAAGAATAAAATATTCAAAAAAAATTACGAGCTCCCATACAAAATGTTCCCGCCGACCGGGTCAATTTGTATGGGAGTTACATTTTTTCTTCATATTTTGACTTATTTTCCTTGAGAAAAGCTTTTCAGTATCATGGACTGTTGCACACCTTCAAATTCTTCCAGCTATTATTTTGACATCCTGTATTTTTTTACTGACGCTATTGTAATGTATTATTCTAGTAAATTATTGTGATATTGATTAATAAAGTTATTTAAAGTTTTCAATTCTTAGTTTTAGAATGTTCGCTTACAGTTTTGTTTGTTTTTGAATAAATGGTATTAAATTACATAGCGCAAAACTTACGCAGGCTTTTCACAGCTTATGAAATCAATATTTTTTATGACCTTTAGATTAACCTAACCAATTGTGTTTCTATTAGGCAATCTGACCTTTGATTAAAATTAATGGGCCTTGAACCTTGACTTGGCAACTGCCAAACACTTCCAAGTCACTAAGAAAAACAATTATCTATATTACGAACAATAAGAAACTAATTTGTCGTTTAATGTATGAGATCACAGCCTTAAAAGTAAACCTTTAAATGATACTTAGTAAGCACGTCAAAATTATTTTCCAAATCGGTTTCATTTGTATCGAATTATTTTTATTAATTATTTATTTAATAAACATAATCACTAATAGCTATACAAAACAATTAATGAGGCTAAATTATTTCCTAAACTAAGAATAGTTATTCGTGTGTCTTAATTAAGCAGTAACCAATATAATTAAAGATTAAAACTGTCTGCTTTACGCAGAATGTTAAACTTTTCTCGTTAAATCACATTTGCTTTAAAATTTTGGTAAAATTATTTTTCTAACAAGAATAACCTACCAACCAGTATTTTAACTAAATTTTTACTCAGCTTTGAATTGAAAACCGCATATATTTCTGAGTTTAATATAATGTCCTTTTAAAAGTACCTTGGGTTGAAACAGCTCTGCTCCTAGCCAAGTCGATCTTGTTCGCGACGAGTAGCGCTGGGCGGGAGCGGAGCATGTCGCAGTCAAGCAAACGCGCGAGTTCCTGTTCTGCCTTCTGGAAGGACGCCTTGTCGACCACAGAGTATATCACGACGAACGCGTCCGGCGGCTCTGTCCTTTCTATTTCCTCCTGTTGAAGTGATTTATGAGTTAATTTTGTACCCAAAATGGTGACACGTCGGAGTAATGGTGTGGCTGAAATTCATGTCAAATTTTGCGCAAGTAAATTTTACGTAGCTTTTAGGCGGTTCACTCACTTGTCGTCCGTCTGGCGACATACGGTCGCGTGTGTCAAACTACTTGACAGACGTCTCCGTTACGCACCGTAACGCTCCGTAAACCCACCGTAGCCGTATTTGTATGGTGATAAGATTAGAATTCGCAATTTTCTTCGTCTGACAGATGTATGCGTGACGTTGCGTTAAAAACGGAACAACGGACGACAAATGAGAGAAACGCCCAATAAAAAAATACGAATATTTCAATGCGGTTTTGGAAATTTTTTAAAGTAAATTTAAGTACATGCAAGCGACAAAAAGATAAGCTTAATCTGGTCTATTTATGAGTTTTGTTTGAATATCTTCTTTCACCAGCCACAATGTTCCTCAATTCAGTGTCCCACAAGAAATGAAGAACAGCCTCAATTAGTCTACTACGTAGCTACTGCTCAATATCTGCCTACTTACATCAAAAACAAAATAGATCTTATTCAGTTAGCCCTATACATACACATACACATATCACGCCTATAATCCCTTGCGGGGAAGGCAGAGCGCAAACAGCCGCAAAAAACGGTTAACTACGCCACGTCTGACAAATATTTGAGGGTCATGCGGAAAATTGTGCATCGCCATAGTGACAGGTTGTCAGCCCATCGCCTAAAATTGCAATTCACACCCTCAAGTCCCTTGGTCGCCTCTTACGACTCCCTCTTTTTCTAAGCCGGCATCACACGGCATCTATTTTAGGGCATTAGCCCTACACTTTGTAGTTTTTTCCCAATGGACTTTATTGCTAAATTAAACTAGATTTTTTTGGTATATTTTGTATATTTATTCCACTTTTAGTGAGGTGAAAATATGATTGAAATATTGCTATTCATATCAGATTCAAGAGCACATTGTACGTAAACTTCATCGCGACTGACGCGGGGTCGCTAAAATATTGTGCACATTTTTCTCACATGAAGTAAAGTCAAGCTCAGGTTGGATTAGACTAGACATATTGGACTTTAGAGCGTTCTAAAGATGAAACCGCACTAGCGGCACTACAGTAAATTTTCTTTTTCTTTGTAGTCTGAGGCAAAGAGAATTTAGTGAACGAGACACGGGCCAGGTTTTGAACCAATTATTACTGTGTCGTATAATGCATAGCCAAGTTGTACAAAACAGTGTCGGGCATAATCAGTGACGTGCTCCCTTTCCGTCAAGTTACTTCATCCTCTTTGTCCCAGACTGCAATGAAGAAAAGTGTCGCGTCGCTTCGCTGCAGTGGCGCAAGTGCGGTTCAACCTTTATGCTTCGCGCATAAGACAGACAATCAAGCTCACATCTAACCGGATGTGAGCTTGATTGTACATGTGGCGTTTACCCGCTTTATGTTTTCAATTTTCATTTTGGGACCGTCGTAAATATTATTTAGAGCGTTCTAAAGTTGAAACCGCACTAGCGGTAGGTACTACAGTGAAACGGCGTGTCATTTTCTTCTTTGTACTTTGAGGCAAAGATAATGTAGTGAACGAGACATGGGCCGTTTATTGAACCAATTATTACTGTGTCGTATCATGCATAGCCACATTGTACAAAATGTTCCTTTACTGTCTAGTTTTACTACAGCCTCTTTGCCTCAGACTGCAATAAAGAAAAGTGTCGCGAAGCTTCGCTGCATTGGCGCAATTGCGGTTCCACCTTTATGCTACGCGCATAAGACTAGCTTTGGCGGTTTTAGTGTTTAACTCGACGTGAGCTTGACTGTACATGTGGCGTTTACCCGCTTTATGTTGTCAATCTCCATTTCGGGACGATCGTAAATATTTGCGGTAAAATTTGTTCTCTCTAAAGTACTTTTGGGTTGTTTTCTATTAAAGTTTTTCGCTTTAAAAATAAAAGTGAAATATTGAATGCATCGAATAATATAAAAATGGTTGTTTGGCTTTGGTTTCGTAAATAAATGTTTTAAATATTGCCAAGTTTTTTTTCACCTACATAGATAAATAAGCTTGTCAGTATTTTGCAATGCAAGAAGAAAAATAAATATTTGAATAAACTAAGGGACTCGAGGGTGTGTATTGCAAATTTAGGCGATGGGCCGACAACCTGTCTCTATGGCGATACACAATTTTCCGAATGACCCTCAAATATTTGTCAGATTTGGCGTAAATGTCCGTTCTTGCGGCCGTTTACGCTCTGCCTACCCCGCAAGGGATTATAGGCTTGATATATGTATGTATGTAAAAGTTAGGCTAAAAATATTTAGTTATCTACCAGTCTCACATTTTGGCTTATTAGATACTACTCTCAGATAAATTTATAATAAGCCACATGGACATAAACACAATGTTCATGTACCAAGAATGTCTTACGAAACCAATAAAGCCCTTTGATATTCAAATAAGTACTCAAACAAGTCATCTTAAGTAAGTAGTTAATTAAGTTGTTGGACCACAAGCATACGGCTAGAAAGATAATGGACGGAAGCACCCTTAAGAGCGCAAAGTTAAATTGGGTATTTTAAAGTTCTAAATCTACATACACACTCATATCCTTTGCATGGTAGGCAGAGCATAAACGGCCGTAAAAAACGGATATTTACGTTATTTTGATAAACAGTTGAGGGTCCTTCGAAAAATGTGTATAACCATGGTGACAGGTTGTCAGCCCATCGCATAAAATTGCAATACTAATAAAACCCTCAAGTCCCTAGTCGCCTCTTACGACACCCGCGGGAAAGAAATGGGGTGATGATGGCATCACAAGGCAAATAATAAAACTACGAAGAATTATTATAAATGTGAAAGTTTGTATGCTTGTTTGTTTGTTTGTTACTTCTTCACGCAAAAACTACTGAACCGAATGTAATGAAATTTTGCACACATACCTATAAGTAGAAGGTAACATGAATTAACACATAAAATAGTGTTTATCACAACTCGAGGCATGATCAGACCATGAAACTGAACAATTTTTTCTATGGAAGCTATGGTGGTAAACGAGAATTTTTTTTCGACCTCCCATACAAAATTCCCGATCAGTTGACTGACTTTCTATAGAAACTCGAAAAAATAAATCGTTTCCCAACATAGGCTCCATTGTAAAAGTTGTTCAGTTTCAAGGTCTGATCATGCCTGCAAAGTTTTCGGTACACCGTCCCTTACACCCTGTATAATTTTCCATGGAACAGCAGATTTTTTTGTTTCAATTTTCGCATTCACGGTGTTTTTCCGAATCCGAAAGAAAAAATTGAAATACCATACAAAACCGGATAACATAGCTCAAAATTGCGGCTGTCAGTTGTTGTCATTTGTATGGCAGCGGTTGAAAATGGTGTGTGTGTTTGTGTGCGATTCACCTAATTCAATAAAGCAAGGCCATATTCGACAGCTGTCAGAATAGTGCTAATGCAATGGAAGAGCGTCTTTGTTGTTTTGCTGACATCTTTTTTAACTCCATACAGTTGATAGTTATCAAATATGGCTTATTGGAATGGCCTTACTTTATTCAGGACAATGACCCTGAAGGACGCCTTATGTCAATATGTCAATTTCTCCTAGCAAAACATTCTCTAAACTACCTGAGGTGCGCGGGTCGCGGGCGGAGAAATGCGTGTATGCTGATTAGTCAGACTTATAGGTCTGATGTGATGCCAGAAAGTATTCGACCTTAGTGTGCCGTCTACCAGGACTTTGCGGTCGTTGCTCTCGATAGAGCCAAGATGTCCAGGAATCTCCAGTAAATCAATGTTTTGGAGGAGTGGTAGTGATGCCAGTAGGCCGAGTGGCGACTGTGTGGAAAAAGATAGCTACCCACCTGGTCGGGTAATGTGACCAGGGGAACGACTGTTCCAACCGGACATGTTTGGAAGTTGTATATATAGCGATCGGCGGAATAACTTCTATACCGCGTTTCAGGACTTGTATGTGGAGCGCATGCGCGCCGCCACAAATGCATTACAAGGGCTTCTTACCTTCACACTCGTGCAGTTGACGAAGTAAAGCTCTGATTCTTCTCCATTCAATAGTATCGACACCTTCTCTTCTGTGCAGTCCGTATCTGCAAAGATTGAAACAAAGAAATGAACACGCTGATCACTTCATGCTATATAGTGCTGGTTTAGGATAGCACCACCTCATTTCTACCCATGGCTGGTAGCAATTGTATGGCGAAGATATGAGATCGTCTCAATATGGTCCCCTGGGGGAGGCAGTGGACTAATACAGGCTCATGTATGTATAGCCGTGTGGTGCCGGCAGAGTAGAATAGCACCACCCCATCTCTTCCCGTGGGGGTCGTAAGAAGCGACCGAGGGATAAATCCGACCTAAGCACAACGGTCCTGGAGAGGCAACTCCACAATTAAACCCGGAACGGGGTCTCCGTCAGGCGCGTGTGACAGAGATCTACCGCGCGGCAGACTCCTGCAGCCGACCTGGCTCCGCACGTATCGACTAGTCGTTCCTGCGGATCCAGCCAGGAAGGCCGAGAGGGTGGCGCAGGTCCTGGGCAGCCCTGCGTTTTCCATAATTGCGTCCCAGGCAACGCAGTGTCTGCCTCAGACACTGTTTAAATCGTCTGTCACAGACGTGTGAAGCCAATGATGATGTATGTCCGTGTCGTGATAGGTGCCTAGAGGCTGAATTCAGGAAATGGGCAGCAGCCTTTTATGTGCATACAACACCTGACACTGTGCTCACCGATCCGCAAGCCAAGCGTGGTGAGTACCCCAATTGGGAGAGGCCCATATTCACCAGTGGACTGTTGTAGCTGCTAAAATTTAACACTCCGTCATGGTATTTGAGTGGGTTTGACCTTGCCCTTGAAAGGGTTAAAAGAACATCTACTACTGCCTGCATCTAGCCTACTAGATCCCACTGCCGGCAAAAGTTCTACTAATTTTAAAAAATTACCTGTATAGGTGATGTTGTTTAACGAACCTGGGAGCTCTGGATTGGAAATAAAGACCAGACCACTACACCGCGCGTTACATTGAAATAGGTATAGCTGAGTATCTTGCACTTAACATTTTAATAAATAACAAAGTTCTTTTGCCGTATTTACTCTTTTTTTTACTAAGCTGTTTAAGATCTGCTAAAATCACAAGGAATGCAAGGAGGCGACTAAGGGACTCGAAGGTTTCATGTGTGTTACAGTTTTATTTTAGGCGACAGGACCTGTACTATAGTGGTACACGATTTTTCTGAAACGGCCCCTAAATATTTGCCGGAAGAGGCGATAGTGACTGTATTTTACGGCCGATAGCGCTCTGCCTACCCCGCAAGGGATATAGGCGTGACACGTGTATGAATATTTTGTATGTACGAGCAAACTCGCAAGGAATAAGAGCGCAATTTTATTAACGAATAGCCATTAGGCAGAATCCACTCTGTCCACTGAGATCGTATTCAGGAAAGCTTTGTCAACTACACTTGAGCCAACTTAAGCTATTTGATTCGAAGCTAAGCTATTTGAATTGATCTCCACAGTTCGGGTAATTGACGACTGAGTGCTCGATTGCTGCTCAAGCTGTTGCTTGCTAAACAAGCTATTGGCCGAATGTCGCAAATTACCTAGTGAATTGCTAAACTAATAAGCAGCATAATTCAATTACTTAGCGCACCGTTTGGCAGAATATACAGGGCGTATGAAATAGTCAGGAAATATTTCGAGGAGTTATTATTGTTTTGAGCTTCCGATATTTCAACGCTGTTGCAAGCGTGAGCGTAATTAATTAACGGCGTAATTGTAACTATGAATAGTGTAAACAGCCGCGAAACTTTAAAATTTAATATTTCAAGGGTTGACCTAAACTCCTAGGTCCTAAACCATGCAACTCAACAAATTTTCCAAACGAATGTACTTAGGTCCAAATAATTTATATATGTTTTTTTGACGAGCAATGTGGCGCAGTGGTAGTGCGACTGCCTACGACGAAAAGGTTCCGGGCTTGATTCTCGGTGGGACACTCACAAAGTTAATATTTATCACTTTGTGAATTTGTTCCCGGTCTGGTTAGGACATTGCAGGGTGAACCACCAGATTTTCCGAAAAGAAATGTTCCCGTGCTTCGGAGGGCACGTTAAGCCGTCGGTCTTGGTTGCTGTCTATGATTACTTAGATGGCGGTCGTTACACAACCATGTCAGAGGCCTACTACTAGTAGTAGGCGGTTGAAAAACTCTGACACCAGGGTTCATCGTGTCGTTGGATGACTCGGTGTCCCACACGAAAAGAGAGAGGCCTTTCGTATAAATTGTATAACCTTCTAAACCTATTAAACGTTAAGGTCTCACAAGCACGGTTCTTACAAGTGTGATAGATATGGGTTTATGTTAAAAGCAAGTACTTATGTGAACATTGTACTGTCACCTTTTGCACAAGAAATCCGCATTACGAATCGTATTTACGTTATCTGCCGCATTGCGTCAATGTAATTTTTTTCAGCACGAATGACTAGCAAGCATAAATTATAATTTATTTTAGAGATACTCTAAATGATTACGGGCAATCTGGCTAAGTACCTTAGTCTGCTATAGTTTTAAAGATTGATTAGATAGATAGCTACTCTTTGTCTCGTTTTTATTACTTATCTGTGAATGGGACGAGAATAATTTTAGACAGTTCATTTTATTATAGACAAACAAGTATCACTTAATGATGTAGGTTTGCGCGACTTACTTTTCTTCCGTGAAGAAGGTCTTAAGCAGCCGACTGAAACGCAGAGGGCTAAACTCTCTACCAAATAATTAACAAGTAAGTTGCGTAAACCTACATCATGAACTAACGTCCCGTTGCAGAAACAAGTTAGTATGGTATGAGCATGTATGAGTCACCAAAATGTCAAAATAGCTGGTTTTCTATGTAGAGAAACATTGTTTTTTTTATGTAGAGCAATGCCATTTGGAACAAATGTAATATACGCCTACATGAACCCAGATCACCCGGTAGACACTGGCTACCCCGCGCCAGGTGGGGGGAGGGGGGGCTCAAAGTGCAGCGCGTCCGGCGCTCAGAAAAAAAAATCTACCGGATTAGTTTGGACCTTTAAGATAAGTTTGGTATCGTTTTCAGGTAAATAAATGATGCTGAATTCATTCCCCATACCAGTTTTTAGGGTTCCCTAGCAAAATAAGTCGCAATCCTTGAAATAATAAAATTTTTGTCGAAACAAAATGTAAACAAACCCACATATTTTAATAATTTTGTATGAAACTTTGTTTAAAAAAAATATTTTTCAAAAGCTCATTTAATGCACATTATAAAAACATTAACATTGAATATACATAATACTACTTTTCAACTAAAATAAAATAAAATTGCACGTACCTTTCTCATTCTTGCGGACGGCCTGCGGACGTCACTCGGTTTTCTATTCAGAGTTGGAACGAGATTTTGTAGTAAAACATTGCCATTTAAGTACTAATTATATACACGCCCATTTAAATCCATATCGGCCGGTCGGTAGGAAGTTTCTAGTGGTGAGACAGATATCCGGTAACTAGCCGGTATCCGCCCTTACTTTTACTATCCGGCCGGATACCGGATAGCATATTACTACGTATACCGGAACGTAAAAAAGAGGTATAATCGCATTATTTTACAGAAGGAAAATCATATACCAATAATTTATGGACACTTGTTAAATTTTTCCCTCGTCATACATTATTATTTTACATTTATATTTAGTACTTATAGTTCACAAGTGGTAAATTGTGGCGAATATGAATTACTTTCCGCTTTTGTTGGGTCAATGTGTACCCATAGTTCCTTTCGGCCTTCTAACTTTGGAACGCAAGATATGGCTAGTACCTACAACGTCCGTGTCGATTGTTCGTACTATGATTTTGTCGTGTCCTTTCAGCACGGAATCAGCAAGATGAAGCATTATCCGTGTGTCTGCTTCCTCGTGGTTGCACGGTGCCAAGTTTTACTTAGAGCTTCTTCGCCATCGGTTATGATGAACTCTTTACCCATTTGTAAGTCTATCTCTGAGTGCCAATGAGATGACAAGAGGTTGTAAAGCTCTCCTTTATTTGATGTTTCGCGAAGGAAGTTTCACCAGGCTTTTGGAATTCTTGTCTGTTCACCAACTAACACACGTGTGCCAGTACCTCGTTTTTTTCGGGTTGAATTTTTGAAACTGTCTTTCTTGTATGTATCACAAACCACGTCCAGTCTTTCAACATTATCCAACTCTTCATCTAGTGTGAAATCTGACATTCAGCATGTCAGATTTCACACTAGATCTCATCAAACCTAAAGCTGATAGAGCAGGAGAACTGCTTTGATTGTCATGCGAAAATAATGTATCAACGTCTCTTGCTCTATGTTCTCAGGTTCCAATATAAAGTTTACTAAACTGAGTCGTTTTTAAGGGAACATATTTGAGATTTGGCTTTAGATTCTCGTTTTTTATTTATATTATGTAAAAGAGGGAATATGTTCTGAGGTAATGGGTCGTGTATACTTTTGCCTTCAATAAATCATTCTTTGCAAAAAATTTGGTAAAAATATTTTCCTTTGCTTTCAATTTGTTTTACTGTCTGAACCACTTCAATAGGCGCCACCATTTTCGTATTAATGTTGTACAATTCAGAAGAGTTTTCGAGAAAAGGATTTCCCGCTGTCTCAATCGTGCTGACCCTGCCCATTACCGTTCAATTGCCATTACCTCCATCCTATGCAAGGTCATGGAGAGGGTACTGAACACTAAGTTGCTGATCTACCTTGAAGACAATGATCTTCTCAGTGACCGTCAATATGGCCCTCGCCGGGGGCGGTCTATTGGTGATCTTCTTATGTATGTCACGCACTGCTGGGGCGAAGCCAGTGAGAAAAACGGCGAAACATTTGCCGTGTCTGGCATGCAAGTCTGCTCAGCAAGCTTCCTGCTTATTGCATCCCAGCAGATTTTTGTACTTGGATTTCAGACTTCCTTAGTGAATGGTCCATCAGAGTAGTCATTGACGGCTGCTCCTCTAACCTTATGACCATTGATGCCGGAGTTCCTCAGGGGACTGTTCTCTCTGCAACTCTTTACCGTTTCAAAGAAATACTTGACAGGTGCAAAAAACCAGTGAGGATGAAATATGTTCGTTAACAAAGGCAATGGAAGAGCGAATAGATCCGACCTTAAGTCTTGTCTCCTATTGGGGCGACGACAGTCTGTCACTGACAGGCTTGAGCTTCTAGGCATGGAGTTGACATTAAATCTAAACATCGGCGCGACCATCGAGTACAAGGCTCAAACGGCGGCTAAGAAGCTGGGCAACCTGAATAGAGTGAAGCGATACTTTACGCCTGGACAGCTTTTAACTCTTTACAAAGCACAAGTCCGATCCTGCATGGAGTATTGCAGTCACCTTTGGGATGGCTCAGCCAAATACCAACTTGCCGCTCTTGACTCGGTGGAACGCAGGGCCATGAGGCTCAAAGGCGACATAAAACTGGTGGACACCAAGCTACATAGCCTAGCACATCGCCGCAAGGTTGCCTGCTTGTCGGTTTTTTACGGATTGTACTTCGGAGAGTGTGCTCAAGAGCTTCACGACCTTGTTCCACCAGCTCCCTTCTACCATCGGACATCCAGACGCACCGCCGGATACCATCCATACCTGGTTGCCATTTCACCAATTCGGACTAAAAGCTTCCAGTCATCATTCATAATGCGTACTGCTAAAGAGTGGAACTCACTACCTGCGTCATGGTTTCCTAATCTTTTTAAAGTAAGAGTGAACAGGCTTCTTCTGAGTGAGCTCGCTCCATCTTAGACTCTGTCTCTGTCCTATGACCTAGACTAGAGTCAAGAGCAAACCCATCATTAATAATAAAAAAAATTAGTCAAAATAAGAGATTTTATCCCAGACAAAAATCTATTTTTTTTCGGAAGTGATGTCTGAATGATGACGATATTCGGCCTAAAGTGATCTGTTATTTTTACCAACAAAAGCGGAAAAGTAATTCATTTTCGCCACAATTTGCCCTTTTGTGAACTTGCGGCTGTTTACGCTCTGCCTACCCCGCAAGGGATTATAGGCGTGATATATGTATGTATGTATGTATGTATGTGAACTATGAATACTAAATATAAATGTAAAATAATAATTCATGACGGAGAAAAATTTAAAAGTGTCCATAAATTATTGGTATATGATTTTCCTTCTGTAAAATAATGCGATTATCTCTCTTTTTTACGTTCCGGTATACATAGTAATGTGCTATCCGGTATCCGGCCGGATAGTAAAAGTAAGGGCGGATACCGGCTAGTTACCGGATATCTGTCTCACCACTAGAAACTTCCTACCGGCCGATATGGATTTAAATGGGCGTGTATATCATTAGTACTTAAATGGCAATGTTTTACTACAAAATCTCGTTCCAACTCTGAATAGAAAACCGAGTGACGTCCGCAGGCCGTCCACACGAATGAGAAAGGTACGTGCAATTTTATTTTATTTTAGTTGAAAAGTAGTATTATGTATATACAATGTTAATGTTTTTATAATATGCATTTAATGAGCTTTTGAAAAGTATTTTTTTTAAACAAAGTTTCATACAAAATTATTAAAATATGTGGGTTTGTTTACATTTCGTTTCGACTAAAATTTTATTATTTTAAGGATTGCGACCTATTTTGCTAGGGAACCCTAAAAAACTGGTATGGGGAATGAATTCAGCATCATTTATTTACCTGAAAACGACACCAAACTTATCTCAAAGGTCCAAACCAATCCCATAGAATTTTTTTTCTGAGCGCCGGACGCGCTGCACTTTGACCCCCCCTCCCCCCCACCTGGCGCGGGGTAGCCAGTGTCTACCGGGTGATATAGGCTCAGGTGAACTTACAGATTACTCATACTATACTGGTTTTGCTCTACATAAAAAAACATATGTTTCCAATATCTTCCATACAAAAGTGCCAACAAAAAACTGACTAAAATGTGTTATTTGATATTAAATGTATACTCATTAATTTAATTTTTTTACTAAACTATTCTTACTTACTTACTTTTTATGAAATGAAATATTTAAGAATACCTATTTTTGACTAGGGGTTAGCTTAAAACCAGCAGTATGCTGTGCCTACACCCATTTCAGCTCATGTTGTATATTTGTACTGAATTTATTGCCGTGTGATGCCGGCTCAGAATAGCATTACCCCATTTCTTTCCCGTGGGAGTCGTAAGAGGCGACTAAGGGACTTGAGGGTGTGTATTGCAATTCTAGGCGATGGGCTGACAACCTGTCACTATGGCGATACACAATTTTTCGAATGACCCTCAAATATATGTCAGACTTGGCGTAAATGACCGTTTTTGCGGCCGTTTACGCTCTGCCTACCCCGCAAAGGATAATAGGCGTGATATGTGTGTATGTATTTATTGATTGTTGTGCCGAAGATGTGATATATTAAGTAATATGTAAATAAATATATTTGTATTTGTATTTGGAGTAGAATTTCAAATATTTTTTTACAAGTGAGTAAAAAAGACAAATGACAATATCACCGTAACGCATGCGTCTGCTAAATTGCAAATTCCGATCTTATTCCCACACAAATACGGCTACGGTGCGTAACGGATGCGTCTGAAAAGTCGTCTACAAGAAGGAGAGCCGCCAAGTAAGATTCTAGTTGAAGTCAAGGTAAATGTTATATTTTTTACCATTTTTTTTTCCTAAATATTAAAGTTCTTACAGATTGCATGGTGGAAACAATCAGCGTCTGGCAACGCAAAAGTCTGAGAGCACCTTATACCAACACGATTAGGGATTGAAACTATACGGAAATGGCTTCATTGCTCGCTGAATAGAGCTCTACGATGTGACAAATTGGCAACACGGCTTGAGATAGTCTCCTGTAGAGACAGGCTATGAAGTGTGGGGCCATAGACACAGCGATTCATTATGTCTAATGTCCTACCCATAAGTGCTATCATTTTCAAAAATGTTTTTTTAAATCCTTCTGTACTGAGAACTAACCATAGTATTAGTTTAAATAACTTAAACTAGTGAAACGCGTCAAGACGAGTATCAAGACATTGTAAATTTGAAGTGTTCGGTCAGGGCCACGTCGGGGCGCCTCAGTGGCAGAGCGGTGCGGTGGGGCGGTACTGCACAGGTCCCGGATTCAATCCCCGGCCGTCGCTTAATCTTTTTTTAGTCCCGGGGCTATGCAATCTACACCTGACTGTATGGTACTCACCCGGAGAAAAATAAACAGGCTATGATGTGTGGGGCCATAAACACAGCGGTAAACATGTCTAATGTCAAGTTGTAGTGGCTTCATCGCTTGTTGAATAGAGCTCTACAATGTGACAAATTGGTGACAAGGCTCGGGATAGTCCCCTGTAGAGACAGGCTATGAAGTGTGGGGTCATAGACACAGCGGTAAACATGTCTAATGTCAAGTTGTAGTGGCTTCATCGCTTGTTAAATAGAGCTCTATAATGTGACAAATTGGCGACATGACTCGAGATAGTCCCTTGTAGAGACAGGCTATGAAGTGTGGGGCTAAAGATACAACGGTAAACATGTCTAATTTACAATTTACATGGGCCTGCCTCTATTGGGAGGTATTGCCATACTTATGACGCTTGGCAGGCGGATTGGCGAGTGCTGTATGGTTGGTTAATCTGGCCGTCTCCGAGGCAGTGCTTTTTTATTTCGATATGTTAATGTGAGATATTGACATTGAATAAATATATTTTCATTTCATTTTGATATTATTGAGCTAAACAACGGAAAGAATACTTAATTTAATTAATTATTTGGTTATACGAAACTTCGGCATACAGTATTGCTCGCTCGAGTTAAATTAATGATTTTCGGTACCCTCTTTATTTTCTTGCAAGAAAATTGTTAATACGTAATTAGGGTCTCCGCTCACGTCCGCAACGAACGGTTTTGAGGCAACCTCATTAAAATGGAGAAGTTTCGTAGTCAACAGTGAATAAATAAACCCTCTAACGACGTGAAGTCAATGAAGCAAAAATTTTTCTGGCACAATGCATATTTGCAAATACAAATACAAATAGCTTTATTACTCTTATTCTTCATAATATAACAACACATAATAGAAATACACAACGGCATTGCGCAGTGAAAAAAAAGTTACCTATAAATATAATTTCTGTGAGCAAACGATGAGGAACTCAGGTTGCTTGCTACTATGTTGCTCTAGTCAACATAAGTAGCCCTGATTTTCAGCCCTTACCTATTCATATTAATTGACTCAAATTAGCAGAGGGTTCATATAATTTATTTAAAAAAAACATTCTTTTAAGTGCATATAAAGGTAATTTACAAACAAGAAATAAGTTTTATCAAAAGCTACACTACACAAGACACAAGATAAATAAAATAAATAAATAAATAAAGAGTTTATTCACGAAAAAAAAACACTTTTACAAAAAGTTTTTTACTCTGCCAAACTACATCATAGTTTGTAGGCAGTAGGTATACTCCCACATTTAATGTGTTTTATATCTAAGTATAATTATGTTATTATAATGTTGTTATGTACTTATTAACTAATAAACACAAAGAAAAAAATACTAATTTAATAACAAACAAAGTTACATGTTATTATTTACTTACTAGTTGCGATGTTAAGACTTTCGTTAAATTTATCTAATAGATACTTCTTCACATGGTATTTGAAGCTATTTTTTGTTTTACATGTTTTCTTTATATGGTTAGGTAACTCATTATAGACCTTGGCTATGATATGTATGAGTGTGTAAGTGCGTGTGTGTGTGTGTAAATGCAAACTGGAAAGAAATGCAAACGGTAAACAGGAGCTACCTTGCATACGATTGCGCTGATTAGCAAGTAACATGATTTTCAACTTTGCAACATTTGGTACAAAAGCTGAATCTAAGCTTAAAAATATTTTTATATGACCCCAAAAAGAAGAACGTTATCGACCGGTATGTTCTTTGTATTTATACTGCGATTCCTATTAGTAGTTAATACAAATGGTTTACCCGCCATTGTACAGGTGGCGTAAAATTCGACTAAGGGATCAATTCAGGAATGGGCAAAAGCGTTCCCTATAAATAGAACTACACCTTTCACTGCTGTCGCCAATCCATCTGCCAAGCGTGGCGAGTATAACAAATACCCCCAATTGGGGAAGGCTCATGTCCAGCAGTGGCCTGTTGAAATCTTTTTTTTTTTCGTGTAGGGCACCGAGTCCTTTACCGAACCGATGAACCCTGATGTCTGAATTTTCCAACCGCCTACTACTACTTATTGGCCTCTGACATGGTTGTGTAACGACCGCCGTCCAAGTGATCATAGACAGCAACCGGGACCAACCTTTTTTCTTTTCAGACAAGCAAGTGGAACTGCAATGTCCTAACGTATTTTATATATTAACTTTGTGAGTTGCCCCACCGAGAATCGAGCCCGGAACCTTTGCGTCGCAGGCATCCTCTATCGAAGTGAAGAAAAAAATGTATTAGTCCAGGTTACTACACCTGATTAGAATTTGATTCTGAATTTTGGGATTCTGGAATAGATAATTATTACCATTTGTGTTTAACTATTTACTTTATTTAATACAAAGTATACATCAGTCATATACAACTTTAAATTTCTTAGTCATATTATCGTAATGTAAACAACTACTTATGTAACTACTTGTTTACCTTGTTTTTTCGTTGTTGCTAGAAACATTATTGTTAGTGATATCCCGGGGATAACTAAAAGTACTTATCAAATTTTTGTCGCAATTACGTTTTATTTTATTTTCAACGCATGTTTTGTGGCCCCACACAGTGTTTGAATAGCAGTTAATTTGGAGCGTGTACTAAAACTACGGGCGGTAAATGGATTACCTACCTAGGTTAGAAAATATCGAAGGTTAATTTATCCAAGTGCTTTGATTCAGCTAACTTTATTTTTCAAAGGCCATAATACTAAGTGGATAAGCGAAAATACTACAGATCATAGATATTATAGGTATTTTTTACTAATTAAGTACAATAGTACT
Source organism: Tuta absoluta (assembly GCA_027580185.1). Classification (NCBI taxonomy): domain Eukaryota; kingdom Metazoa; phylum Arthropoda; class Insecta; order Lepidoptera; family Gelechiidae; genus Tuta; species Tuta absoluta. Next base: position 3,511,282 of record JAQAHW010000023.1, on the reverse strand, counting down.
TTAAAACTAAAAAATGTTAGTTTCTATTTTTTTCAGATTCTTCTTCTGTTGTGTGGAAAACCGTGTCGATGAACGATTAATGTACCCTAGTAAATAGTTTCAAGAATTAAGATTAAAGCATTTATTATAAAATAAATTTTAGTAGTAAAATGTTCTACTTAACTGTTATTCTATACTTATTATTATTATTCCTTTATTTGTTACAATACATTTTAAATTTACTTGTTGCATTTTTTTATCTAAATTTCAGTTGAGGACTCAATCTCATTAAATTTATCTAACACCTCGCAATGCGCTCTCCATTCCACCTGTCATTAGCTTGGATGAGATTAGTTTCATTTATTTTATAACATCCAATTCTTAATTACAGCCCAAAACTTAATAAATAATTCAGAGGATAAAATATGATTGACAAAAATATTTAACAGAAAAAGTTTGGAAAAGGTACAATGTTGACATTGAACTTATTTGTTTTTTGAACACAGACCAAAAAAAACTCCGCGCGGTGACAGCGATTGACGATTCGGTGCTCTGTGATGTCAACGTTTCACAAATGTGTGGAACCTAAAGTCATGCCGTGTGATGCCGGCTTAGAATAGCATCACCCCGTTTCATTCCCGTGGGAGTCGTGAGATGCGACTAAGGGACTCGAGGGTGTGTATTGCAATTTTAGGCGATGGACTGACAACCTGTCACTATAGCGATACACAATTTTCCGAATTACTCTTAATTATTTGTCAGACGTGTCGTAAATTACAATTTTTTTGCGGCCGTCTTCGCTCTGCCTACCCTGCAAGGGATAATAGGCGTGATCTGTGTGTGTGTGTGTGTGTGTATGTGTGTGTGTGTCAAGTCCAGCAGTGGACTATTATGGCTGTTGATGTTGATAAAGTATGTTACTAATACAAACAGTTTGACCTTTTATCCGACCTATATCAAACTTTGCACCCTTGATCTTATCTAATGAAAACTTAAGGCGAGTGTTGTCGTGAACGCCCTCGACAGCGGCGCTACTTCACAAAAAATAATTATTCTCTTTATACAAACAATCTATCAGAATATCCGATGCTCAAGTTTTACGTATTATCCGTATCTGTTACGTACAGTTAGAACATCAAACTCAATGAAATTAATCTGTCTGTAATTCAAGTTATGGCAATTAATTCCAAAAGTGGCTGATTTTAGGCACTTTTTGTCATAACTTTAATTACAGCGTATATTTCATTGAATTCGCAGGTTCTTAATACTACATACTTGAGTAACAGACATTTCATTATGCAATAAAAACTTGAAACTTGAAACTAGAAACTAGATTGTTTGTATAAAGGATAATATATTTTTTTTGAAGAGACGCCACTGTCAAGGCCGTTCATGACTACACTCGCCTTAATAAAAGTTTTCTTTCCGAACTATCCGCTAAGTAAGTTGTTTGAGAAGATTACAGCCACCCAAAGTCACCGATGTAGTTACTGAAGTTTTGATAAACTTTGAGATAGTGTGTGCTCCCGCTCCCACACTATACATGACAGTTTTTAACATGCAGTGTAGCGTCTGGGGTGCCAGCTTAGAATAGCACCACTCTATTACTCGTGTGTGCCGTAAAATGCGACTAAGGGATAAATCGGAATAGGCAGCAATGTTCCCTGTGAATACAACGCCTTACACTGCGCTCGCCAATCCGCCAATACCCCCCAATTGGGGGAGGAGGTGTTGTGGCTATTGAAGTTGAAGTATGGAGTCTATTTTGATGGTTACCGACGCGGCAGGCTCAATTTAGGTAGCCTTTGCCTTTCTTCTCTAGATGGGCAGATGATGGTTTAAAATGGCGGCTAATAGCGATTGGATGGCAATAACGAGAGATCCTGCTCTATGGCGTACCCTGGGGGAGGCCTACGTCCAGCAGTGGACTGCAATAGGCTGATGTATGTATTGCTTTTCTACAAATGAAAACAAAAAAGAAAGTTTTAGGCCGTAAACAGAACGGAGCTCATTGAATCCGGGATCGTGGATACCATCCCATTGCTCTACCACCTGAGTGAGCCACCGGAGCCTCGACTGTAGCTACCAAATTTTCGGCGTCGAAACTCGTCTCAAGATACGTTAGCGGCAAATAGTATTTAGAAGCCATTTAGCCCACATAAAGCAGGATTTCGATAATCAATTTAATAATTTCATTTATCAAAATAATAATGGCACTGTGAGTGCAAAAGTTCGTACAGGTTCGTACTCTAGCTTAATGAACCTAATTTTAAGTATTAGACCGGGTCTATCGTGATAGTATTTAGGTAAATATTAGTAATTTACCTGTGTCCCGACGTTTCAACACAGTTTCATGTATTGTGGTCGCGGGTTGACTTTTTAATGAACCTAACTACTTAACATATTTTACATACTTATATCCGTAATAAAAATTTACAACGAACAACCTCATATTAAAATCAAATGACCCATAAATAAACCAACAAACTTATCAAGTTGCTGTCAGTGGACCGATTGGCTGTCGGCCATTAGTGGTCGGCTGGTCGCGTGATCCGTTGGTCAGTGAGTGGTACCACGTTAACTCACTACTTTCTCGTTCAGTTCACTGCGTTTTCTCATGAACGGAATCACTCATGAACTGGCACTTGACGGGGAAGCCATTAGTGGTCGGTGAGTGGTACTACGCTAACTCACTGCATTTTCACATGAATCAAATCACTAATCAGGTTGACGCTCTAGCGCCTTTTTGCATGATTGAGTGATAAAAGTGGTACTGCAATAACTCACTACTATTTCATTAATGTCAACGTACGTTCTCATTGCGGTTAGCTACTGCAACGCAGCCGGCCTTACCACTAGCTTTGTGGCAGACCATCATATTTCGTATCAACAATATAAATTAAGTCTTATTTGCAGGAAGTTCTGCCTTTTAATTGAATGGGTACCATCAGAATGCCGTGTGATGCCGGCTTAGAATAGCATCACCCCATATCTTTCCTGTGGGAGTCGTAAGAGGCGACTAAGGGACTCGAGGGTGTGTATTGCAATTTTAGGCGATGGGCTGACAACCTGTCACTATAGCGATACACAATTTTTCGAATGACCCTCAAACATTTGTCAGACGTAGTGTGAATAGCCGTTTTTTGCCGCTGTTTACGCTCTGCCTACCCTGCAAGGGATAATAGGCGTGATGTGTGTGTGTGTGTGTGTGTGTGTGTGGTACCATCAGAAGTTATCAGTTGATTGAAAAAAAGGATGTTATTTATAAAGCACTGGCGATTACTATTTTATCGTTTGTGCACAACTTAAACTCACCGTGAATAAAAGCGAGATTGAAATGACTTTAATACTCGTAGTACTGCTGTCCGAAATGTTGCTCGAGCAATCGATCAAGCTGCGTGCCCGCTAGTTATTTGTCGGTTTTACAACACGACACGCCGAAAATGTTGACCTTTGTTTACATTATTTATGGATTTATGTAGCCTTTTCGTTGTTTAGCGAGTTTTGATTCATTATAGTCATTAAGGCACTGGTTCACCTGAAAAGTTGGTCATTTTTGTATGCTCTGCGCCAGAGAGAAACGGCGAATCATTTCGCTATTCGCGATTTTACTATTTTTTGGGATACTGCCCACTGCTCCCCTCTTAACGGTAGCTTAGTTGGCAGATTAGTGGGACGGTACCCTACGGCCTAGGATTCAAGTCCCGGTAGGCATTTTTTCATTTAATTTTTTCAATTTCTCATTTTCTTGTTGTGTCAAATGGTTTCACTGATAGGTATCTGTTATCTGTTAGATCCTCAACATTAACATAAATTTTTTCTGAATTGTATGGCTGTAATTGTTTAAATAAAACCACTTTAACAATTTTGCTAGTGCGTTATCCCCTATAAACCATCCCGAACGCTTCCATAGATCGCGATTTTGGATCGACTGAATGAATCAAACAGTTGCCCGCAACTTTAACTTAGGAGGTTGTACCACGCTGCACTTTCCAATGCGTTGCTACCATCGAAGACTGTTCTAATCCAATTGAAGAGAGGTCTCACGAGCAATTATCTCCGCGTTTTGAATCAGCAAGCTGAATTTGTCATCAGTAAGCAAATAACTCAAAAATCTTTTAAGTTATTTTAACTTTTTCCATATAAGTATAGAAAAAATATGAAGAAAAGTTGTTCAGAGTCACGAGTAGAGCTCACCCTTAACATATTGGTACCTTTCTCCCTTTTTGTGTGAGACACCGAGTCGTCCAACGACCCGACGAACCCTGGTGTCAAAGTTTTTCAACCGTCTAAGCCTAAAAAATTGGTATGGATGTATTCCTTGTGCTCTACAGAACACGAAACTGCCTGTTTTAGTTGCAGGAACTTGTACTCCGCACAACTGTAACGCCACAGAGGGCCCCAAAAAATCTCAAATTGCTTGATCGCCGAAAAACTTGCTATGTCCCTTATCTACCTTTAAATATATTTTTTATTTTTTTAAGTAATGGTAATACGAATTATCTTGAAGTACTGTGTTGTTAGAAACTCACTAAGTAACTACAAATACAAATACAATAACTGGACAAACAAAGTATTGAGAAGGTATTTATATTTCCTTAAAATAAACTGATGTCAGTAAATATAAAACAGAGCTAATGTCAAATTCTGTAAGTTAAAATGTAAACAGTAGTGCCTTAAGCGTTGCTATACTCAGAGGTGTCATAATTAATAAATAAGATGTTACCATACATTATACTCGTCAGAATGTACATCATTGATTATGAAATGCAATAAAACTTATGTTTAATATTTATATACTTTGTTGTGTTTATTTTTATATTTATCTTTCACAGTAACCCGAAAAAAACACTCAAGCAACGTTGAATGATAAATATTTATAACTTGGAAGGGATAAGCAAATATTCCTTGATCAAAGCAAACCCTAGGGTGCCTGGGTATATGCCTGCTACATACTTAACATATGTTTATTAGGATCTTTGTAAAGAAAGGTTAAACTGCGTACCTTATACATACATACACATTTTATTTATCCCTTTCGGGGTAGGCAGAGAGTACCTTATACCTAATATTTTTAAGACCATCTACCTACGTGAAGAAAATTGGCACATGCACCCTCTGTATGTAAAACCAGTACAAGACGACCCCTTAAATGGATAGATTGATGTGCTGCTGATAGTGCCTAATATTTTTGACATAAGTACCTTTATTTTTTATTATTACTTACATTTCTTGGTTACTTCAAACTTCAAAACTTTTATTTCTAAGTAGATTTACATTGAATATTTTAGAAAGTCAAATAAAGAAATCTTTATAAGAGAAAACAAGGAGTAACAAAAAGGGCACAATAAGCCGAAAGGAGGTCAGGGCACTCATGAAACCGAACAACTTTCCCCATGGAACAAAGGTCAAAATATAAAAAAAAATTGCACCTCCCACAGTAAATTCGTACTCAAATAGGCCTAGAATCGAGTTACTTAAAGATCAGGAAGACATTCTTGTATTTTTCACCGAATTCAATAAAGAAGAGTTGGGTCTATATTCGACACGACTGTCTTAAAATAACTGTATCACCGTCTGGCTACTCAATTGGCTACGCCGCCATTGTTATCTCATTTACGCTACGCCGTAGTTATCTCATTTATGGTCTACAACATAATCGCGTAGTTACGGGCTACGGAATAGCTACGATTGCACTGGAGTAGAAGCGGTGTACCTACCAGTGCCCAATGCTATGAAACTACAGGCTACAAGTCTGCAGTTACAATTCTTGGTACACTGCGTAGCCGGTTTATATTCCTGGTGGCGAACTGACTGCGCAATGAAGATCGAATTCACCTGTAAAATTGCAGCCTGTAGTTTGATAATATTGGGCACAGATCGTTTCACGAACCGATGCGATCATTATTAGTAATTCAATGGTAGAATAAAAAAATTGCCAAATGTCAAGCCAAAGTCGAAGATTTCTAAACCGCTAAATGACAAAGTTGCAGTTACCTACTATGATAAAATGTACCAAGATTTGACGCAGGGTTTTACTACCGGAAGTGTAGCAAACTGAAGTGGCAGTGGACTGGGCACATCTGTCGTAGAACCGACGGACGATGCAGTAAGCGGGTTTTCGAGTGGAGGCCACGCTTTGGCAAGCGTAGCGTTGGATGACCTCCGGCCAGATGGACCGATGACTTAAAAAAGACGGCTGGTAGCGACTGGATGGCGAAACGATAAATCGTGCCCAACGGCATACCCTGGGGGAGGCCTACGTCCAGCAGTGGACTGCTATAGGCTGATGAATGTATGTTCCACTGCCACAACCTATTCTAGTAAAAAAAAAAACTGACATTTGAAAATTCAAAAGCTCGACATGTTCCCCATACTATGTTCGAAATATATGTCTAATTCGAAAACGCTCATTCAAAGCCATTAACCAAACCAGCTGTCAACCACGATTGACGAACATTTGACGGGCTTCAAAGTGGGCGGTTCACACACGCGCTACATAATATTGCAGTTTATGCTTCTTGTTCCAACCTAATTAAATAATATACTTAATATATACATGTCAGTTTAAAATATAGACCTACTTTATAACACTATCACTATTTATTATTTCTAATGATTTGGCAAAAATGTGTTGATGAATGTATAAATGAGCGCAAGCGCCAACAAACTGTTACAACAGTATGTTGTGCAGGTGCGAATTTGAAATTGGTAAAACTAGGTTAAGTTTAAAATGAATGTATTTATTATTTTTTGATGACAACAACCACACAAATGAGAACTTATGTGATAGCCGCAATTTCATGCGGCGACATGTGCCATGATATTCGGTATTATTATGCGATTTTGTAAAAACTTGTTTCTTCAAAATCGGGATCCGGCAATACACCGGAAAAAAATGCGGTGCGTGTGTGAACCGCCATAAGGGCGGTAATTGTCTATCCACTAGGGTGACCATACCGGCTCCATTGTCAATTACCGTAATGCCACGAAAGCATGGACGCAACACCCATTCAATTATGGGGTAACTAGGAAAATTGAGGTAAATGCGTAGATTAAATTGTTGTGTTATACCGGTTTAGAATAGCATCACCCCATTTCTATCCTTGGGTGTCGTAAGAGGCGACCAATGTACGAGGGTTACATCTGTTTTGCAAATTTAGGTGATGGGCTGACAATCTGTCACTATCGTGAAACACAACTTTCTGAATGACTCTCAAATGTTTGTCAGACGTAACGTAAATGTCCGTTTTTAATGGCCGCTAAGCTCTACCCCGCAAGGGATATAGGCGTGATATACGTATGTATGTATTAATTTTAAATCAAACCATGACGCACTGTCAAAAACACAATTGTCAAACAAGTACTCACAATAAAATTCTTCAAGAGATACAAGTACTTCATTAGTACGAAACATTCATTCAACTTCATTTATTAACGCAAGTTTAGTGTATTGAAGTTGAAAAAAGTTGAACTGGACAATCATGACTGGTCGTAAGACTTTGTAATTAGTTTCATTTTATAGTAGTACGAGCTGGTGCCCGCGAACTTCGTTACGTTTTTTTTTCGTGTGGGACACCGAGTCCTCCAACGACCCGATGAACCCTGGTGTCAGAGTATTTTCAACCACCTACTACCACTAGTAGGCCTCTGACATGGTTGTGTTACGACCGCCGTAATAATAATCATAGACAGCAACCGGGACCGACGGCTTAACGTGCCCTCCGAAGCACGGAACCATTTCTTTTCGTACAATCAGTTGGTTCACCCTGCAATGTCCTAACCAGACCGGGAACAAATTCACAAAGTTATAAATATCAATTTTGTGAGTGTCCCACCGAGAATTGAACCCGGAACCTTTGCGTAGTAGGCAGTCGCACTACCACTGCGCCACATCGGCCGTCGTTCGTTTCGTTGACTTAATATTAGGGTAAGTGTTCCAGCAGAAGCGGCATATCATGCTGAACTACTTTTGAAGCTGGCGTAAAAATGTACGTTTAATCGTTTTTCCCGCAGGAATGAGCAATTTTCCCGCAGCAAAAGACTAAGCGTCTCAGTTGTGTTTCAATAGAGTGTCAGTTGGGTGGTTTTGGCTGTTTTGTATGCCGCTAACAGTTTGAAGCATAGAAAATCACAGCGGAAATAGAATGATAGTTGAGTGTCGATGGCATTACAATGGCAAAAAATAAGAAATTCGGGACCCTGATGACCTGTACTTTGATGCGAATAAATCCAGAATTGGTGAGGTTAGATATTTTTTATAATGTAAGAAACATCAGTGTACGTGTAGTGTACGTTTACACTGATGTTTCTTACATTATAAAAAATATCTAACCTCACCAATTCTAGTTTAAATTCAAAATAAATTAATCACCTACGTATAATGTAGGAAGTAGGAAGGTAGTTGTATTCTTACATGTACCTACGGGAACCGAATACCGGAGTTGTCATAATCCTATGCATATTTTATGCCGCGTTTACACACTCCAGGTATGGGCAGGGAAACAATAAGGGAATCGGGCAGCGCGAGCACGTTAACAGGTTAACAGGAGTCAAAGAAACGACAGCACGTGTGGAATGTATTGCTCTCTCGCTCACTCGTATTGCTGAGAAGAGTATGAACTTCCAGTCAGGTGTAGGTTTCATAGCCCCGGGGCTAAAATCGTAGAGTTCAGTCTAAAAAAAATTACTCGCTTTGATACTTCCGCTGAAGTATTTATTTATATTTATTAGAACAACCATTTGTAGTTACAATGATGTAAATTCAACATGTAAGATAGATACATAAATGCACTACATCTAAAGGTGCCACAGTATGCACAAAAGTGGATAGGTTACAATGTTTTTTTTTTATATATTGCAAGCCTAGTAACAGTGACTGAGTAAGTAAGTAAGTAAAAACACTTTATTGCACAAAATAACAAATAAAAATATCAGGAAAATTCATATCTAACATGCGCAAAGGAGGCTACAAGCGATCTCTTCCAGACAACCTTTGGGTGGAGGAGAAAGTATTGAAAAACAGAGCAGTGCGAGAGTAATCACAATAGAAAAGGTAACTTGGACAAAAGCAATAAATGGAAATGTGTTGACTAGACATACCCATACTGAGATTAGGAATCTGAAATAATACTAAGAGTATTATAAGCGGTGGCAGAAGCAGGAGCAGAAGCATAGTGTGAACGTAGCTTTAGAAAATCCGCGACTCCCAGTGACTAAATGAAAATGTAAATTCATGGAATGTATAATTTCGTACCAATTCCTTTTCCTTACATTTTATTGCCTCCGTCGTACCTAGTAATTAAATTGAATAAATGAGTAATTTGATTGTTTCTTATTGATTGGTTTTAGCTCGTGGCATGTTGCTGTGAAATTGTTGGGTTCATTAATAAATTTTGAATTTTAAGGCGGTTCTTACACTTGTCGTCTGTCGCTGCGTTTTTTAACGCAGCATTGACACACCGTAGCCTAATTTGTATGTATGATGCACAATTTCCTTTCATCAGACAGACTCATGCGTGACAGTGCGTCAAAAATACGCAACGTCGGGTGACAAGTGGGACAACCGCCTTTAGTGCCTAACTATTAAGTTGCGGGCATTACACTTGTATTAATAAACAAAATAAACAAAAATTAAATAAATCACTTTTTAAATAAACTAAGTCTACCTTGAATATTCACGTCATAAAAAAAACAAAATACATGTACATACATTTGCCTTTTTTACGTTAAGCTATTTATTACGTTCTATGGATTCATCTTCTTTTTTCGTATGGGACAACTAGTCTATGAACGACTCGATAAATACTGGTGTCAGATTTTTTCAACCGCCTACTACTGCTTGTAGTCCTTTGACAAAACCGGGACCAACGTTAAGTTCCTCAAGCAACTCATTTAGTATTTAATACTTACACTAAAAATACAATTCTTGAATAAAAAAAAGTTTACAAAGAAGATTGAAAACAAGGGCGCTAATTAGCAGTACAATCTTAGTTTTCAGATAGTAAAGCCTACGTCTAGCAGTGGACTGCTATAGGCTGATATGCAATACAATACAATACAATAACTTTATTAATAACATTTGTTACAAGTCAGTATATAGATTATAATAAAAATGATAATAACAAATAGTATGTAAAATCAATTAAAAATAATAAATTCTTGGTTCAGTCTAAATCAGGTCACAAGTGGACCCAAAAACTCCTTCAAATCGTAAAATTGCTTCTCGAGAAGCCAATTTTTTAATTTATTTTTAAATATTTGTGGAGAAGCTGCATTCCTGATCGTATCCGGCAAGCGATTATACACACATGGACCCAGCACATACACTGAACGCCCAGACTTTGATAGTTTGTGTCGTGGCACAATCAGCTGATTTTTCATCTCGTTGTTGCTGCGCAAGCTGTGTAATCGGTTGCTTAGCTTGGGCTTGAAGCTGTCTAAATGCGTGGCGGTGAACACGGCTACCTGGTAGATGAGCTCACACGGCAATGGTAGTATTTTAAGTTTTCTGAAAAACGGTTTGCATGAATCGTCAACAGGTATACCTACCATCGCACGTATAGCCCTCTTCTGCATTACAAATACCCGGTCGACGTCCGCGGCCCGGCCCCATAACTCCAAGCCGTATGTGATGATGGAGTGGACTGTGGCATAGTAACATGCCCTCACGATGTCTTTTGAGGCGGTGTTAGCCAGGCGTCGCAGAGCGAAGCATGCACGGCCTATTTTTTTACACAATTCGTCGATGTGTGTTTCCCATATTAATGCGCTGTCGAGATGGAAACCTAGTAACTTTGTACACTGCACTTGTTGCAGTATGGTGCTACTTGCAGGTATATTAATGGTTTTAGGTTTCCGACCGTTTAGGCAAAAAGTCATTACGCACGTTTTGTCGCGATTGAGGGCTAGGCCGTTTGACTTGAACCACCATTTGAGTTGTTGGACTGTCTCACTCAATATCGCTTCCAGTGCGTGGGCCGTGGGTGCGGTGACAACAGCAGCCACATCGTCGGCGTACATAAATATGTCAGCGCCGACAACTGCCAGGGTTAGGTCGTTAAGGAGGAGGCTAAATAATGTATTTGAGAGGCAGGAACCTTGTGGGACTCCCATCTCGCAGTTCACCTCGTCTGATTTAATTTTTCCTTTGTCTCCCACAACCACCTGAGACCTGTTCGACATAAACGAGACCAGGAGGGACAAGGGAGGGCCTTGGATGCCGTAGTGAGACAGTTTCTCAGCGATGAGGCTGTGGTCGGCGGTGTCGAACGCCCGCGAGAGGTCGCAACACACCAGTGCGGCGTGTCGGCCGGCCTCGCGCGCGCTCAACACTCTCCACACCACCTCACGCACGAGGTCGATGGTAGCGCGTCCTGGGTCTATAGGCGTACTGTCTGTCAGATAGAACTTCGCGGCGGCTGACGAAGGACAACAGTCTCTTGTTCAGTCCAACTTCGAAAACCTTGCTGATGACCGGGACAAGTGAAATGGGTTGATAGGATGTCAGGTCTGCTTTTTTGCCTTTTCCTTTGTATAATGGAGATATTTTAACTTTTTTAAGAGCCTGCGGATAAGTTCCTTTACGGATACAGTCGTTGAATATTAGAGCCATAATACGTGCGATTGGCGATATAGAACTCTTTAGAATACTCGCTGATAGCCCGTAAAGGTCAGTGCTATTTTTAGGAGCTATATCGCGATGGGAGATTCTAAATATCTCATCAGCAGTGAATGGCGTGATACGGAGTGTGACTTCGCTAGCTGGCGTTCGCGCGCGCAGCATAGACGCTGCGTGCGGTGCATCAGCCGGCGGGGCGCCGCACTTGCTTGCTGCGGTTGCGAACTCCAGATTTAATGCATTCACTAACTGGTGTTTTGTTGGGTAGGGTTGCCCACTGCTGTTACGTAGTAGGTCTGTGTAGTCGAGACGATCTCGACGGTCACGACCCAGCTCGGAGTTTATCACTCGCCACATGCACTTGCCTTTGTTAGGGTCGTCACGAATCAGGTTGTTGTAGTATTGCGTACGCTTGCTTTTTAATAGTGAGTTATATTTAATTTGATACTCGTCCGACATTTTAATTATGTCTTTGTTGTCCGGGAATTTAGATTTAATATTAAGAATGTCAAATAATAAATTTTTCAAATTAATTATATCTGCGTCAATCCATTGGGTGGGTCTTATTTGTACGGGTTTAATTTTAATTGGGAAACATATGTCAAATTTGTTTACTAGAATATTAATTAATTAATATTCTAGTAAACAAATGATATGATAAATTCTTTCGTGACAGATGCCATATCAGTAATTACAACTTGTGACAGTCGCAATCAGATGCAAAACAGCAGAAAATCATGCGACGCCGCGCCGATACCTCTAAGAATCATCTTTTTAATACTACAGTACGGCCGTCTCAATAAGCCATATTTGACAAATATCAGATTCGTGCTACTGCTAACGCAGAGGGCCCTTTTTCTTTTATTGACCTCGCTTTTAGTATGAAACTGACAGCTGTGCAATACAGTTTATTTACAATAAGAAGTTGGAAAAATGTTAGCGTCGGCCGGGGATTGAACCCAGGACCTGTGGAGTACCGTTTCACGGCTCTGCACGGCTCTGCCACTGAGCAACTCCTTGAGCGTCCATTTTCATATATGAACATAATATAGCAATAATGGGAGTGCAAAATAAACCCTAGTGCGCGGCTTATTTACATTACAAAAGCGGAGTTGTTAATAAGCGAGTCCGTGTTAATTTTCGCTTTAAAACACCAATTTAGAAGCAAGATACGAAACATTTACAACGTTTACAGCTTTAAATTACCTAACCTTTCTTTTCCTTTAGATTCGGTAACTTGTCCTGATGAGCCCTTGGTTCACAGTCCTCCTGCTAAATAATTAGGTGTAGGTTTCAAAGCCCCGGGGCTAAAATCATAGAGTCCTTAAGAAACCCCTTATATTTTTTCTATTTCAAAACAGCGAATTAAAATTTCTGTATTTTCATAAAAAATTATCGTCCCCGACATTTAACTGCAATACTGATTAAATTTTATTAGAAAAAGAATGTAAAATAGAAATAAAAACAAGATTTTTTAATGCAGTTTGGAAGAATTTGGCATGAAAATATGTAACAAATAGGTACTTCATTGAAAAATAACACGATCACGTGCGACTTTGTAATGTATCAAAACTCAAATTTATATTTTTATCTACACTCGTCTCATAATGTTCGAATTATGAATTCGAAAACAGATGCATAATGACCTACTTTATGCATTCTGCCTATAAAAACTAGGGTTTACTATAAATTACAGAAGCGTAATGACTTAATGAGAAAACTCTTAATACGATAAAGTTGAGAAATGAAACGAAGTTTTTTTTGCCAATACTCAAATCGCTATCTTCCGCCGCACCTGACAGTTGTTGCTGTACGGTAATTTTTCGGATGTTGTTCAGTTGTTTTAATAGGTTTTTGTTCTGTTGTTGTTGAGATGTTGTTCAGATGTTGTTCAGCTGTTGTTCAGCTGTTGTTCAGATGTTGATTAGTTGTTGTTCAGATGTTATTCCGATGTTGTTCAGTGTTGTTCAGTTGTTGTTCAGTTGTTGTTCAGTTGTTTAGTTATTTGCTGTTGAGACTCGACATCTAAACAACTGTTAGTAAAGAATCTTCAAAAATTCATATCAAGCCATATTACGTTCTCGTATTGAATTTGACCATGTATCGGGCCTTGCAATCGCCGGTGCGGACGTTTGGAAAGGTATTCAACTGAGTTAATTTTTTAGAGTGTAGATAAAATAGTGTATGCAACTGCATATAATTAGGCATTAGAATGCTCGTGTCAATCTATTATCACACTCGGCTGCGCCTCGTGTGATAAACAGACACTCGCATTCTAATGACCCCCATTATATGACAGTTGCATAAACTACTATTTTTTTGCAATAGGCAAAATAAAATCATCATCATCATATCAGCCTATAGTAGTAGACGTAGGCCTCCCAAAGAGTATGCAACAAGATACGATCTCATGTTTTCGCCTTCGTACCAGCCGCTCTCTAAGATATCGGTCCATCTGGCCGGATGGTGTCCAACGCTATGCTTGCTGAGGCGTGGCCTCCACTCGAGAACCCGCTTCCTCCACCGTCCATCGGTTTTATGACAGATCTGACCAGCCTGCTGCTACTTTAGCTTGCTACACTTCCAGACTAATTCAAGTCTTCTGGCAGATAATCTCATTCCAGAATTTATCCCTTACAGAGATCTCGAGCAATGACCTTTCCATAGCTCTCTGAGTGACAATGAAACCGGTGCAGTGTGCCAATTTTACTGCAACGTCTCGGCTCCATTGGAAAAATATTTAATGCATTCCGTAGGTAAATGAAAATATTAAGCAATTTTTTTTTTAATAAACAGACGCCCCTTCTAAGCAGTCGGGTAAATAAAGCACACTCGGCAATGCTTCACTGTAATATGTATTACGGTCCCTTGTTCCGTTGTGTAATTTAATTTATATATTTTACGGAAAAGGTTGCAAACATCTGGCTCGCCGGTTCGTTACACTCGTCGAGGTACTTGCCATTTATAACATAATAAAAAGCTTGTCATAATTTAAGATTTTATTTAAAAGCGTGAAATAAAAAATCATACCCGCTATCTCTTGGCAAATCACACCTGCAGATTTCCTGTTTCTTCATTCAAAATATTTTTATAAATTAAAATTAAAATCTGTGGCTTCTTTCAAATTTGTAAGCGTGTGTAAGCGTTTGTTTGGCTGGTATAAAAGCATCCGACAGGATGTCAAAGAAAAATTACATCGACTTCACTTCCTTATCGTCCATCGTGCCGTTTTTTTAACGCATGCGCCTGTCAGACAAAAGGAAATTCCAAATTCCAATCTTATTCCCATAAAAAAATGGCTACGGTGGGTTTGACGGTGCGTAACGGACGCGTCATTATTTGTTATAAGATTGGCATTGGCAATATTCTTTCGTCTGACAGACGCATGCGTTACGTTGCGTTAAAAAAACGGAACGATGGACGACAAGTTAGTGAACCGCCTAAGTAATATTACGAGGGTTTTCCTCACAAACATTCACTCATCTTTTCATGTTCACAAAATACAGGATATGAGAAGACGGGATTTATTTACATCCGCCTGTTATCCGCTCTTATTAGTTCCGTAACAAATATTGTACTAAGTAAAACTAAACCTATACCAGATATTTTTAACAGTTGTATGGAGAAGCATTACAAGTTGTCTTTTTAAATAGCTGCTGAAAGCATGTTATTGTGTTATTTTTTTGTTATACTCTTTAATGCACAGAAAAATATATTACAATTTTTGTAGCAAAGGGTGGCTTTCCTGTTCCATACATGCGCAGCTTTAACAGAAAAGATTAAAAAAGAAATTTGTTTTATTAGTTAGGTGTCAAAATCGTTATAAAATGTCCCAATGTAACTTCGCGGTACGAAACGAGCTTATTGTCGTGAGGGCCTTAGTATACAAGCGACCATTCGCTATAACTAGTACCTAGGTGTCAAGGCGTTAATTTATCTTAACTAAAAATAGCGCTGTCAATTTCAGTCAAATAAGTTTAGAAACAGATAGGAGATGTTCAGGACCAAAATTATCTTATGATTTGGCGCCAAATGCGCTTTATCTGACAAAAGCGTTCGGCGACGACTTGGCAATGCAAATAAATCATACACATTTTTGAACATAACATGACTAAAATATCTACTAAAGGTTAACGTAACTAAAATAATGTTATTTTCAAAAATGTGTATTTACATATGCTTAACATATTTGACGGAAAGAGACAGCGCTTTTTCATATAGATAAATTATCGAATTATCGACGTTTTTATTTTGCACATGGTCTGTAAGCCAGCGGGCGGTGGAAGCAATATTTTTCCGTTATCTGTCGGCGATGGACTATTAACTTTTTTCCAGAGATACCGACAACCAATATGGGATAGCTCTCTTGGGAGGAGGGCCACGAGAAAAGCAGTTACCCTCTGTTATTAAAATATTACCTATTAGAGTTAATGGGATTTTTTCCATAGTAGTTCTGTGTCAAACCGTGGGAACCTCAACTCGGTCTTGGCGTATAGGTAGGCCCCGAAACGATGGCGTGACGATCTTGATAAATCCTCAAAAGAGTGGACGAATTTGGCACTGGATCGCAATAAATGGAAGACCGTGGGGAGGCCTTTGAACAGCAGTGAGATCTCTCAGAATAATAATAATACCGTATTAAAAAGCCTTTCGAATGGGATTTGATGATATGCGAATATATACAGTAAACGCATAGGTATGTTTAACTAATCAATAAACCCTTAAAGGTTTACCAGTATGGTCCTTATGGTAAACTGTAACCCTTTTATTACTGAGCGAGCAAAACAGATGTGGGTGTCCCCACAATCTTCATATTTTGTCTAGCCACGGTTGTACATCAATTATAGCTTGTGGGTCATTATTACGCAACTAGCGTCTTTGTTGTTCCTCAACACAGACCCGTGGTACGCAACTAGCGTTCCACTTCCTCAACTCCCACTCGTGGTATGCAACTAGCGTCCCCACTTCCTCAACCCTCACTCGTGGTTCGCAACTAGCGTCCCACAAGATGTTGTGATGACGCGATATAGCCAATGAGTTAACGTCAATATTCGCTTATTTTTCCGACTTCTGCCACGCTTGCACTATCGCTAGTTTCGTGGCCTCTAAAGCTAAGGAGGGCGGGGAATTCAATCAGCGTCCCGACGCTGCCCGTCGCCTCTACAGTTATTTCATGAAGGGTAGATTGATATCTCTGGTGCCATAGTTTTCTTTAAAGAGTGGTTCACTTTCGTTTCAATAGCTACTAAAACAGCTTGCGTCAATCTGCACTTGATAAGTATTTGGAGAAAAAGAACATAAGTGTCCAGCCTAGGCTTTAGGCTATAGTGCGATCATTTTATTTTGATTGCTTTATTATCGCACTACGCCACAAAACATCCGCTTTTATCAGTTCAGTGCTAGACTCAGAGTACGCCATGAACTCCCGTTTTCGTCGTTCACTATTGCGACTATTAATAATTATTTTCAATACTTTTTTTTTACGGATTTATCTTTCGGGCTTCGCACAAAACTCGGTAATTGGATACTGTTGTAATCTTTTTGCAACAAGAGGCTTTATTATGTAAGTATTCAAATTGGTTTCGTTTGTTTGTTTTTGTTATATTAAAGAAAAATAACAATGTTTGACCACTCTTGAGTAATAACCAATTAGATATGAAAATTATGAAACGTAAGTTAATTTTTCCAATTAAAAGGACATCATCAAAAGCCCTAATTTGAACCCGTTTTTACTTTTAGTTTTTACAGATAGATAGGAACCTAATCCTATCTATCTGTTTTCTTTTTATTTCGTTGATTGTTGTCGATTTCTCCTTTTATGAGTGGGATAATGATGTCAATTTGATAATCATCTCTAAAAAAATACGCTAACTTTTTATCATACTGGTTAGTAGATATATTCCAGAAAAGTTTATAGGCTGAAATTTTACTAGTGACAGATAGCGAAAACTCAGTACGGGCTACTGATAAGGAACAACTTTCCCTAAGAAACACATGTAGAATTAAGAACAAAAAATTTTGGACCTCCCAAACAAAGTTGCCGATCGACTTATTTCGGTTACCTACAGTGGAAAACCAAAGTATTTTTGTCATATTTCAACCTATGTTCCTTGGGGAAAGTTGTTCTTTATCATCAGCCGATCTTCTATTTTTAGTATCGGTCACTAGTAAAATTTCACCCTATAATGTAGAAAATTTAGTCCTGTAATGTAAAAAATGTCAATGGTTACTTTGCCATGTCTAGTAAATTAGTCGCCATATTTTAAACGGCACTTATTTTGACAGAGAACGCGTAAAGTGAGTAAAATTGTGGAAAATTTCAGTCGCTGTCATCTCCTATATTTGTCTTTATCTATTTTAGGAAAAGTGACAGCGCTACTTTTAGCTAGTACTATTAATTATACTGTGTTTTAGCTTAAATATGGAATCGACACCAATAGTTCGGCGTCCCGTAGCTGAATATGATTACCTACTTAGACAGCTGTCATTACAATAATCAAGGCTAAAACTATAGCTGAAACCTAATTAATGTAAATTTGACTATTTTAAACTAAAAAAAGCAGTATTAACGTAAAATAGATTCTATTATCTGATTAAAGGCCTAAATTATCAATATAATTATCCGCCTAAATTGTACCGATCGTTTTTCATTTTTTGTATCTGTTTGTTTTTGTGTGTTTTGTACAAATAAAGAATATTGTATTGTATTGTAAAGGTAATAGAAAATTCTTGTTATAGTTTATTTTCGTGTTAGTTTTCACTTCAAGTTAACAAGTTACTGAATAATAATGAACTGAAATTATTCTTTCATTTAGATAAACAACACGTTAGAATTTCCAAGAAAATTTAACCGTGCTTAGAAAAATGTAAATCATTACATATTTTTAACTAGTTATATACATGGTGTAAGGAAAAGTACTGCGTTCCTTTCAAGAATTCTGTGTTTGTTACATACCTGCTATTACCTATAATTTTTACATTATTTTATAACTAGCTAGTTAGGATCGTGGGTGGTTTGGCTATATACCCGCGGTGAAAGTTAGCCTATTAAAATTCAGATAAAAAATAGATATGTATACGACTTGTCTAAATTCTTTGGCATCGCATTCAACAAACAGTAATAATAATAAATAATATAATAATAAAAAATATTTATTTAGTATACTTACCTATAACATAGGTACAGGTACTATTATATCCCTCAAACGAATAAATCTAGATGCTCTCAATACATATAATGTCGTTTCACGGGGCTGTATAAATATAGCTTCGTTTTAATCGACAATCTAGAGCGCTAACAAGTTTGCCAGCGTTGTGTAACAGAGAATTATCCCGTTGCCACAGAGCGAGGAAATGTTTCAGACGGGTCTCTACAACAAACATAATGCCCTGATAGAAACCTATTGTGTCAAATTAACCCTTCATGTGAACCGCTTGACATTACAAGGTGACGCGCATGTGCGTCGCCTCGCCGCGGGTGGCAACCACTTGAGTGGCTCCGGTTACATAAACAAAGATTACTCCGAAGCTATTAAGCGCTAAGCATTGGTTCGTATATCGCTGAAGTCGATTTTTAACGAGCTTTGTGTTAGTTGAATAATGTAAACATCTGCGACATTCTAATTTTGACAATCTTCACCTTAAAGTGCACCTTTTTTTTTACTTCATTTTTATGTCTTAAGTCTAATATTTAATATAAAAAAACAATGAAATGGGGAAATAGTCTTTTATTATAATAAGGATTCATTGTTCTTTAATAATTTATAGTCAAATGTCAGTCAGCGGTTAAGTGAGAAAAAAAACTGCCAACTAACTGAGGTGCGCGAGTCGGGAGAGGGGAAATGCGTGCATGCTGATTCGTCAAAAGTATCCCCACAATAACTCTAGTCGTCACTTATCTGTTTTTAGAATAATTCCTAAACTATTATTAGTGCTTAAAATGTGTATTATCATGCATTATTGTCATATACTGTTTTTCCAGTGAATAAATGATTTATCTATCCATCTATCAAAAGTCGCGTCATTTTATATATGACCACTAACTAACCAATGTGCGCGATTTCACATCAGACTTTTAAGTCTTGCTTGCCTAAAGGTATTCGCCCTTAGTGTGCCATCTGTCAAGGCTTTGTAGTCGTTTGGTTTTCTACAAACTGCCACAATATAATACAATAATAAAAAATATACTGCTTACGATGATTTTTTGTAGCTTCATGTTAGTAGTTTAAAAGGTTTCCCCTCTAATAAATTCCTTAGCTCTGAGCCTGTCGGAAACTTTTAGCCCACCCGTTTTGCTTTACCCGTAATGGGTGAACAAAAGTTTCCAATATCCAGGTGTGAGATAGGAAGAGGATTTTGAGATAAATTTGTAGAAGTTATGTATTGGTTAGATTTCTTAACTATAAACGAAACTTAAGTTTTAAGTTTTGTTGTTGTAAGTAGCTTCGTAAAAATTTAATTTAATTTAATTTGTTGTGCCCTTACAGGGTCTTGTTGATACATAATAAATAAAGATAAAGTATACAATGAGAATTGAGTATGGAGTTATTGAATACTTGTCAAGGCAGCTACATTTTACAATAAAGAATGTGTTTTGTGACGTCCTGATGCACTATTATGAGTCGTCAAAACATTTATTTTAAATTGGAATATTTTTAAAAACGTTGAATATATAGTACTCGTATGTATGACGATAATATTTTTTTGCAACTATGGTTTAAGTAACAATTGTTTTGTATTTTATGAACTATGTACTCCGGTAACAAATAATTACAAAGGCGTTTCAAATAAAATATAATAAGTATTTAGGTGCCGACAGAAAAAAAAGAAAGAGAAATTCAAATTACAAGACTTTCATATTCGTTGTTTGAGTTCATCCAGTGACTAATTAAAAATAAATTCTCGAACGAAACAAAGCGAAGTATTAAAAATAACGAAGAGATTTTTTCATGTTCTGTGTTTGTTTGTAGCGAACAACAATTACCCTCCCACCATAATAATTAAGAAACGCGAATGTAAAGGTACCTACTTAATTTTTTTTTTGAACTGTGTGTTTTGTCATAATTATATATACTGTTTTTATTAAAATTTATAATGAAGCAGCTTTACTCGTATATCATGATAACAAATCAATAGCCGTGGAAATCCGACTTAGAATAGCATCAACCCAATTCGACCCATGTGTGTCGTAAAAAGCGACTAAGGGATACTCACCAAGGACATGGGCAGCAGCGTTCCCTGTGAATGAAACATCTTGCACGGCGCTCGCAAGTTTTTTTTTTATTAATGATGGGTTAGCTCTTGACTCCAGTCCGGGTCACAGGACAGAGACAGAGTCCAAGATGGAGCGAGCTCACCCAGAAGAAGCCTGTTAAGGCACTGGCACTCCCACACACTGACGGAACGCAGCAAGCTACTTGGCACCAGACTTCGGTGGGATGGTGGTCGCGAGCCAGGCGGCCCCTAACGGAGCCTTCCACCGCAAGTCCGCCTGTCAAGCGTGGTGAGTATGGCAATACCCCCCCATAGGGGGAGGCCCGTCCACCCGTGTCCAGCAGTAGACTGTAGTGGCTGATGAAGATAATTAACGCCTACAAAAAACTAACCTTTACCACACGGCATAAATCTTAAATCTTTTGCAATCTTGTCCCCGCACGTATTTAATTCAAACTTAGTTGCACAGGTTGGCAGTAGGAGATCTCTTTATAGATAAGCTTACCTTTGTGAACTACTTTTTAAAACAAAAATTATTGTGTTGTTTATGCACAATAAAGAATATTATATAATATTTTTTATCTATCATTTGCGAACTCTTCGTAACTATGAATACGTAGTGCTCTCCTTACAAAGTTTTCCCTGAAATACTTAGTTGTACCCTGTCGGTTTATTAGTTATCAAGAAAGTTCACTTCAGCCTTTTTGCACTCTTGGGAACTTGGTTGGTATACTTCAACTCTGCAACTCTGCCAACATAAAAATTGCTGACTTGTGTACCTTGCATACAATTGTAAATGGATCAATAGATACCCATCTTGTAGAACACGTTCAACTGAAGATACCAACACGCTCTGTCCGTATTCCACAACTTTTTAACATACTTCTTTCTAACAACAATGTGTCATATAAAAATCCACTGTCTAGAATGTGCAGATTTTATAATGATGTCTGTTCTGACAAGGACATCTTTAACTGCAGTCTGCCACATTTTAAAAGGTCGTTTTACCCTCCAAGAACTTAACTCAGTGTATGTACTTACTAACATTAATGTATTTTGTATTACTGCTTACTAGGAATATTCATAAATTCAGTGCTGTGTACAATTGTAACTGGAACTCAGATTCTAAATAATCTACACTAATATTATAAAGAGGAAAGATTTGATTGTTTGTTTGTATGTTTGTTTGTTTGTTTGTTTGCATCGAATAGGCTCCGAAACTACTGGCCCGATTTTAAAAATTCTTTCACCATTAGAATGCTACATTATTCCTGATGAACATAGGCTATATTTTATTCGAAAAAAAAATAGGGATCAGCGTGAAAATTTCGATAATGTAACCCAGCGTGTGAAAAATGTACCAAAAAAATATCTTATATCGCGTACGCTGTGGAAATTATTGACAATAGAGCAAAGTGATGTTCTACATTTTTATAGAGGACATCAATATCTATAATAATGTCCGCGATACCATATGTCTAACTATTACAGTTATGCCACAATAACCACTTTTTCATTTAAAAATGTACCAACTATGCCACATTATTCGTACCAGTGTAATGATTACATTTAATCATTACTGTATTAAAGGGTGTCAGGGATAGCCCTCAGAATACTAATAGGGTACATGCAGACCATGAAACTGAACAACTTTCCCAAAGGAACATATTTCAGGAAACGTAAAAAAACTGACTTCCCTTAGTGAATGCAGTCAGCTGATTGTGATTTTGTATGGAAGGTATTTTTTTTGGCGTTTCCTGACATATGTTTCTAGGGGAAAGTTGTCCAGTTTTATGTTTCATGCACCCTATCAGTATTCGAAGGGCTGTCCCTTGCTCGGTATAAAAAGACGACAAAAAACATTAAATAATGCATTTAAAAATCTACACTAAAATAATACATACATACACATATCACGCCTATTATCCCTTGCGGGGTAGGCAGAGCGTAAACGGCCGCAAAAACGGACATTTACGCCACGTCTGACATATGTTTAAGGGTCATTCGGAAAATTGTGTATCGCCATAGTGACAGGTTGTCAGCCCATCGCCTAAAATTGCAATACCCACCCTCAAGTCTCTTAGTCGCCTCCTACGACTCCCACGGGAAAGAAATCGGGTGATGCTATTCTAAGCCGGCATCACACTAAAATAATAATAATATAATCTACACTAATATTTGTTTGTTTGAATTGAATAGGCTCCGAAACTACTGGACTGATTTAAAAAAATCTTTTACCGTTAATTGAAATTGAAATCCTTTATTCAATGTAGGATAGTATAATCACTTATTGACGTCATGAACCGTCATTTTAAAAAAAGAAATTTGTATCACATGTATTTTCTTTTTCTTTATTACAATTTTGTTATGACCTAATAGAAAACCGGCTCGAGCGGGATAAAAAAATAAAAATAAAGGCACTGCCATGGGGCTGGCCAGGTTAAACACACGACATGAAACTTTACGCCACCACCATCTGAAAACGATATTTGTTTCAAATTGAAGTCAAGATTTTTAGAATC
The DNA here is from genome assembly GCA_027580185.1 of Tuta absoluta. Taxonomy (NCBI): domain Eukaryota; kingdom Metazoa; phylum Arthropoda; class Insecta; order Lepidoptera; family Gelechiidae; genus Tuta; species Tuta absoluta. The sequence continues at coordinate 3,487,948 of JAQAHW010000023.1, read as the reverse complement.
CTACATTATGCCTGATGAACATAGGCTATATTAAACTGTCTTATTCCCGGGGGGAAATTGTTAGCGGCGGGTGAAACCGCTGGGCGGGCTGCTAGTATTATTATAAATGTATTTATGTTGTAAAATGCTACCAGTCTGACTTCTGCAATTGTGCCTACTTAAATAAAACAAAATAAAATTAACATCTATATCAGGTTATACTTTATATTGGATCAATACTGGTTCTTCGTGCCAAGTTATTTTATATATATATATATATATATATATATTTGCTTCGTCTGACTTGTAATTTACATGTAAACACGGTTTCAGAGATTCAGAGCCAATTTTGCTGTGAACTGCATCTGTTTCACCAGCTGCGTACTTTTTCTCGATTCTTATAAAACATTGGATTGAAACAAATAAACCAAACACCATCAAGTAAATTAATATTTTCGTGGACGTGGTCATGTGATCGTGATGTATCAACTTGATAACAAAACTCTCGTATTGATTAAGCTTGGGATAAGAACAATCAGTAAATTATAAACTTGCGCGGTTGTTTACACTATTCATAGTTACAACTTCAATGGATTCTAATGAATGCGTTTCAATACCTACTATGAAAAGAATAATCAGCTCTAAGCCGTGACGTCCACAAGTTCCTATTAAGTGTTTCAAACTTACCCCTTCTATCGTAAGCATTGATACACTCGCTGGTCTGAAACTGGCTGATGAGCGCCGTCTTGCCGACCCCCGGGGCGCCGACCATGGCGACCCTGTGGCACGCGACGGGTTTCCGCTCCTGGGGCTCAGGAGCTGATGCTGGAGACGAGGGCGCCAAGCTGCCGGACCTGGAGCGCCGGCGGCGGAACGAGTCGCCTCGGTTCACGATTCCTGGGGAAGACAGATAGAAAATGTCAGTTGCACATACATTATTATTCCTGATTTTTTTTTACACATTTGATTGATTGCGTGTTACTGATATCTTTTGAGTGGAGGCCACGCCTCGGCAATCGAAGCGTTGGACGACCTCCGGCCAGATGGACCGATGACTTAAAAACGGCGGCTAGTACCGACTGGATGGTGAAAACGAGAGATCGCCTTATTGAAGTACCTGAGGGAGGCTTACGTCCAGCAGTGGACTGACTGATGTATGTACACTGTAGTAAGTAATATGATTTTTCCTCCGTAGTAATACTGATATGATTATCATGTGAAGCAGGCTTAGAATAGCATCACGCCCTTTCTTTCTCGCGGGCGAAGGACTCGAAGGTTTCATGTGTATTACAATAAGGCTAAAGGCACAATGTCACTATAGTGATACATGACTTTTTCTGGAACAGTCCTCAAATATTTGTAAGACGTGGCGATATCGACCGTAACGTAAGCGCATGGGATAAAAGCGTAATATGTCTTTGTATGTGTGTATGTATGTAATATTGATAGTAACAACGAGAATAAAGGATAATAATAGTGCAATTAGTTGCGATGTATAATCTACGGGTAACTTGGTGCGTAGCTGATGTTAAGATAGTACAGGTACAATCCACGCAACGAACAATGGGTTTCAAATTAGGTTTCGAATGACCGATTGTAAGCAAGACTTGCGAAAAAATTGGTAAGTACTTATTACGATATTTTACGGTATTGTAATTCGGTATATGTCGTAAATGAACGTTTTTTACGGCCTTTTATGCTCTGCCTATCCCGCAAGAGATTATAGGCGTGATATAAGTATGTATGTATATGCGTTTGGGTTAAGAGAAAAGAGAGTTGTGGAACCAAATTAACTAACTAGACCATAATTCATAATTTTCCCTAATCTACGCATTTATTGATGGACTGACCATTACCATTCGCGTTTTGATATATGATAAACATTCAGACTGATCCTATTTGCAAAATCTAGGTGTGGTGTTCAGTGTGTGATGTACAGGGTTGACCATAAATAGACGACAAAAGACGAATTTTAAAAGCCTATACTCAGGGGTAGCCGAATAACTCTCATACATGTTCCGCGAGTTTTTGTAGTTTCCGATTGTGCAACTTTTAAAGATGTATAGGAAAAATTCGCCTGATAGGTCTTTTTTGTTTTAGGGGTTTTCGAACGGTAGTCATTGTAGCATAGGTAAGCTTAAATTTTTACTGACTAGAATACAAAAATGGAGAAAAATATCTTGCCGTATCGAATTTCTCAAATAAAATTTTGATACTTGAATAACTCGGAAACGACAAAAAATTGCGGAATATACATGGGATTTATTTGGATACCCCTCAGTAAAGGTATTTTTGCCTTTTAACATGGATTGTATAGTACCCCTGCCTGCTACGCCGAGGGCTGTGGGTTCGATCCTGGCACATTACAAGTATTTGTAAGGTGTTCTCTCTGTACTGTATAGAAACATCCCAAAAAAACATTTTTATGTATTATATCAGCTATCTAGTTCCCATATTACATAAGCCTCGCTTAGTTTAGGGCTAAATGACGTTATGAGATATGGTCCAAGATATTTATTAATGTTATTTTTTAACGTCCCTCTTTGGTACAACCTGTATATCACTGTTTACATATAATGGGTATCATAACCAAGTAGACACACGCATGGCGTGTTTTACTCTACCTAATTCAGTATCTGATACAACCTTAATTTTGCGAAATGAAACCGAGGAAATTAATATTAGATTGGAACACGAACACCACTGTATTATTTCATGCTTGAAATAGAAACGTATGTATTTCTGTAGTATTTATAAATTAGTAGGTATGTGACTCGAACTTATTATTGTTTTCGAATATTATGTTTTTAACACACTTCCCGTGAAAATTTTAGAAAACTTGAAAAATGCGGGCAGGATTTGAATGGAACCTTTCACTAGTGGCGAAATTTGGTATAAAATTTATTGCGGGTTTACATCGCTTAGGTTACATTAAAGCTGTAAAGAATAAGTATATGCTGGGTATTAGTAGCAAAACTCACCCGGCAGATGAAGCCGTGACACGCGTTATTGGCATCAAGATACATGACATATTGCGAAATTTGCGGGCAATAGATGAGCCGCAGTATCCCAGATGGAAGAGACGTCGCCACTAGTGGCGAAAGTCGCAGGTTCAAATGCTATCCGCGGTATAAAATTTTGCAAGTTTTGTAAAATTATCGTATTCATTGAAATGTGCGTTAAACGGTCGGTTGTTTTTGTATACTTTGCCATAGCCGGTCAGTTGCCCGAAGTCGCGCGGTCAAAAATCAGTAGATTGCCCCGGCCCGCGCGGCCGCGCCACCGTCGATTGCCCGTGATTTCCGAGCACCGGCGGCTGCGCGCGAGCTCGCGGCTCCTACTGTTCATTATTACGCTAATTGTGGCTTTTTTCGAACAATACTAATAAAGTGTACTTTTTCTAAATGTTATTGAACTATTCTATTGAATGACAGTAAATTTATTACAATCGGCCAAACTTATCAGCTAATATGTTCTGGTAAACTTTGAACTAGGGAAAAATGAGGATATATTTATTTAGAAAATTCTAGTTACATGGTCATGCAATATTTTACTTATTTTATGTTTTAATAAAGTTAAGGTGTTCAATATACTTCTAAATAAAAATAAAACACGCATTCCATAGTAGAAAAATATTTATTTACAATCACTTGAAATAACTTTTAATTTCGGCAGCGCGCGCTAAATTTACTTAATACAGACAAAATAAATCATTTCTTATTTATTCTTACAGGTACCTGAAAAATATAGTTATTTCCATGAAGCTAGTTATATTTTACAATCTTTATGTAAAAATCATATCAATAACATGGACCAATACAGAGAAATATGGTTTTGAAGAATTGTACTGCCATTTTCATGTAAATTACCCTTAGGGATTACAATCGGTTTTTTGTTTCGGTCTATTGATGTATCAACTAAAATTATTTAAAAAGACATAAATAATAATCAAATCTTAAGATATAATACAGTAATTATCAGTTTAAAGTGCACAAACCTTTAAAATTCAATTAAAATAGCACGAGCACTTTTTCACTTGCGAACTTTTGCATAGACTAACTTCAACATTTTTTTCTTTTTTTTTCGCCGGCGTCTGACAGGCGTGTTCCATTTGAAGCTCTGGTTTAGTTCACTCCGGAAAGGAAGAAAAGGACGAAAATAGTACCAATTCATTAGATAATAAGGGACAGACAGTTTTTTGGTGGTAAATCGTTTTTTTCCGCGTGGGTATCCCCAGTACCCAGGGTCACACTACTGACAAAAAAGTACTGGGTACCTCCCGTACCCACGGTCACACTACTCGAAAAAAATGCTGGGTATCCACGGTACCCATGTACAACTGACCGGATAGAGTATTATTATCTATTCGGTACGCAGTATTATTATCTATTCTTATGACTTTGCCCTTAAAAGATGACATACCGAGTTTGTAAGTTCTTCAAGATTAAGGTCACGAAAAGGCTAAAATGAGTCTGGCAACTTAAATTTCTCAGTTCATTGGGCAATGTTAACCGCCGCGTGGGAAAATATTCTCCGAAATATGACCGGTCGGTATAAGGATTAGAACATTTTATATATAGTTACGTACAAAATATTTCGTCTGCTTTACATAGAGTATATAGATATTCAACGTTATATAAGCGAGTGCAAAAGTACCCCTTTTCAGAAGATAATTTTAATATACTTACGTTGTTTGTTTATCAAAATCTATAGCGGTTCGTGTGTGAATCATAATATTTCTTACTCAAAGTATTTCTTTCTCATAGTCCAAAGCAGAAAAATCTTAGATTTACTTTTTACCATGGTAATATTAGGAAACGAACGTGACTTTTAGAAAACAAATGCCGGCCGCTGATTTCTCGTCTCTACATTTGGTATCTACATGTTCTACGAAGATTGCATGTTAAATAGAAGCAAATTGTATAAATATGTAATCTACAAATTAATCTCTAAATTGAAGTTTATAAATTATTTTTGAAAAAATTGATATTTGTGGTGAGGTAAATCAACCCACCTGGAACTTTTCTTATGGGCCAATATAAGCTAGTTCAATCTCATCGGGCTTGTAGCATAAACGGTTCTTTTATTTCATCCGTTAATAATGGAGAGCTTTTCAATATTTATTTTATCATTTGTGTTTATTTGCGTCTTCAGTGATTATTTTTGATAGTATTATAAGCAGTGAATTAAGTTTTTGTTACTCCCTGTATTTGTCATTCTTTATTAAACTTGACACTGGCGAAATCACATTGTGAAACGCCATTAATAGGGAATAATAATTGTAGTGTTAAATAAACGCGGTATAGTCGGTGCGGAAAGAAATAGGCGGGGGCAAAAAGTGTGAGTTTTTTCATAGGTTGCTAAGACATTTCTCATACTGAGATGGGGCCCTCAATTTCCACGCTTATTCTCTTTCCGCAGACTCCATCAATATACTTACTTCCTTTTATGATCTTACCAAGTTTAGATAGATTCAATAAGCGGAGTAACTTCTCCTTTACTGTGTTTGACAACCTTTTCGACGGAGTTTCGTGTCTATCAAAATGTTAGCAACAAATTTTCATTCGATTTTCATCTTCCTTATTTCCTGTCGTGACGGTTTAGAGGATTAAAAGTTGTGGTTTTAAACTCAATTTATCTGTATAAACGTATTCATAGGCATGGTTTAACTTTTATTACCATGTACTACTATGGTTTATTATAGTCTTATTTTCATCTATTATCTATGGCATGAGATAATTAGCGGTACCGTAGCTGCCTAAAGGTTAATAAAGCGTATTCATCGGAATTTCCGTGTGTATTGAATTGTCATATTCGACAACGATTGATATGATGAAAAAAATCTTAGGAAAAATATTATGAAAATTAGAAAAATACAAAAAATATATATAATCGCCATCGCGTTTTTGGTCATAGATCCCTAACAGGTTAGGGATATATAGCATATCAAATTAAGGCATTAATCTGCAAAGGGTTTTTAAATAACTCTACAAAAAATAAGTAGGTAATGTTAATTTCTCAAGCGTATCTTCAGTTGATTCTTCTTTTCTTTTCGTGTGGAATACCAAGTCCACCAATGACCCGATTAACCCTGTTGTAAGAGTTTTCATACTACTACTAGTAGGTATCTAATATAGTTGTTGTAACGACCGCCATCTAAGTAATCATAGACAACAACCGAGACCGATGGCTTAGCGTATATTTCTTGCGGACAATCAGGTGGTTCAATCAAAGCCTGCAATGTCCTGACTAAACTGGGAACAAATACCAATCAACTTTGTGAGTGCCCGCCCTGACCGGGAATCGAACCTGGAATATCCGGATCTGAGACCAAGGTAAGACCACTAAACTACGGAGGCAGTACGTTAATGTACAGTCAGTTGTAGCACATAAGGTACCAGGGTGACTCCAAAAAAACTGAATTATTTTTGTCCCCAGAAATTTTTTCCTTGAAATGAATATTGTATTAGTAGAAAATCAGTTATGAGAATAAGTTTAAATTTGTATTATGTATTAACTGGGGATAAAAATAATTCATTTCTTTTGGAGTACCTCTGGTACCTTATCTGCTACAACTGACTGTACTACGCCCAGCAAATCAAACGAATAGTACCTACCTTCACGGCTTCACTACTATACCACAGGGTAGGTTAAATCACCAAACGCTATTTGTGAAGCAATTTGGCTTAATTGATCTTGTTCTACTCCTGATTTGCGGTAAAATCCTGGCCCCGACGGGATTGTTACTGAATTAGAAGCGTTTTGATTTCCCGTCACGGTAAATGGGCAATCATCTGGGCAAAAGAGGTCAGTGCGGCGAAATATAATGGGACGTAAATATGGCTGTATATACCTACGCGCTCAGGCCAAAACTGATGATCGAAAAAAGGTCTTTATTGCATGAGATTAGAGTGGATTGGGGGTTCTTGGTAAATTGGAAGGAAATGGCTTTAAACTCAATTGTAATTCGAAAAAACATTGTTTGCTAAATTATCCACGATTAAGTACAGTTGGTACATTAAGGTTGAGATTTTTTTTTCCCGTTATAAACCTAGTTATACCTTTCAATACGCAGTAATTACTTATATACGGGTAGTTGCTATACTTTTTTTTTTTTTTTAGTTGTGGACCCTACGATTTTTAGCCCCGGGGCTTTCAATCTACACCTGACTGTACTTTAAAAACTTGGCTGCCTTGAAATGTTAATTCGTCATGATTTTCAGATAGGCAAAGTACATGCATGTTTTTAAAACCCCATTTCATGGGTTTGGCTTAACTCTAAAATAACCCTGATGTTGACGTCATTATGGATTGTTTTGCAACAATAAAACCTGAGTTAAACAAGTTTCAGACTCGAGATTACGAATTTTATTACCATTTTCAAATATTCGTACCGATGCTAGATTTTGGAAACATATTTGAAAGTAGCTATTGTATTCAATGTTCAAACAATAAATATACCTGTATCTGCTAGTTCTATACATATTGCGGAGAGCATAATATGAAATTTAAAACATCAGCTGTGATTCCGTGGTATTATTATTCCGTATATCTTTCTCATTCGTCATTCCGTATTTAAATTACAAAATATTTTCTCATCAGTACCTACAATTTCATTTGTCGAATCTAGGATAACTACAAAATATTACTATGTAGCTACCTAAGTAATTTTAGCTTGTTTAAAAGATCACTTAGGCGGTTTTTCCACTTGTCGTCCGTCGCTGCGTATTTTTAAAGCATACGTCTGTCAGACGAAAGAAAATTGCAATTTCAATCTTATTCGCAAAAAATACAGCTACGGTGCGATTATGGATGCCTCTCTGAGACCCATCCGTTACGCCACTATATCGCAACGTACCCGTATTTGTATGCGAATAAGATTGTAATACGCAATTTCCTTTCGTCTGACAGACGCATACGTTAAAAATACGCAGTGACAGACGACAAATGGAAGAACCGCCTTACGGTGCAATATTCAATGAAAAAGAAATCGTTATAAGTTCAATGAAAACTGTATATCAAAGCAGCATTTTTGTATTTCAGTTTAACGTACATGTATTGCAAACATTCCAATTAAAAATAAACAAAAACGTCTAAAATAAGTTGTTTGATTACTTGCTGGCTAAAAATTGCTCCACTGAAAGAAACAAACAGGAAAGTAGTGATGTATTTAAGAGCTTTACAAATACTGAGCATATCGAAAATAAACTATCGAAATATATTTAAAATTAACCGTTGATCATGTCAAGGCCCTGTTTAACTTGAAATGTTGGTCCCTTTCATTCGCGCTCCAACAAAGATAAACAGCCAATCATTTTGCGCTCAAATTTTTGCGAGATTTTACGGTTTTTTTGATATAGAAACTAGAGATATACCGATACAATGTCAAATTTATAAATTTTTACTAAATGTACGAGTATCTATGGCGGTTATCCCACTTGTCGTCCGTCAATTGCGTATTTTTATCGCACTTTCCAGTCCTCAATTTGGGAAACAAATTCTCTTAATTTACCTTAAATTAGCACTGTCCGTTTCCATTAAGTAAGTTTAAAAAAGTAATGTTTAAAAGTTACCTACGATGGGTTCTTCTTCATTTCATGTCAATTTTGTCGCCATTGCTTTCATAGTCGCCTTATTGTGACAGATAACACGTATTTTGCGGCAAAGTATAAAACACGACATGAATAACATATCTTTTTTTGAAAACTTGCAAAATTTTCAAGCGCAGGCAGGATTTGAACCTGCGACTTTTGCATTACTAGTGGCGACGCCTCTTCCATCTGGGCTACCGCAGCTCATTTCCTGCCCGCCAATTTTGCAAGTGTATTTTAATGCCAGTAACGCTTGGCATGGCTCCATCTACCGGGTTAGTTTTGCAACTAATAGCCGGCGACTAATTCGACTAAAATTTGGTACTCAATAACATATCTCCTACCCTTTTCTAAACCAATTTGTCGGAAAGTGACGACGTCAATTAAAGGTAATTTAGGTAAAATTACTTTATTTACTTTCCGAGATGAGACATTTGTTTACCACAAATGACTTCTATGGCAAAAAAATATAGAATAGAAAGCCAAAGTTAAGTCGGCGCTACCTGATTTAGTTACCGATAAAATATAAGTACATATAGGTTTATCGTAAACAAGCCCACGAACACGAAATAAGTCATTACATCACTAGAATCGCGTGCGTCCTCGCGAGCCTTCCGGATTCAACGGAATATAAACATCTTGATAACAGCCCGCAGTAAGTCCTAATTTCTGAGAAATTTTGTAGAGGGAACACAACGAGCAACCGTATGAGTAAAAAAAATTCGTCAAAATCATACTTCAATAGGCTTCCGAATTTTGCCTGATATAGGTAGGAACAGCTTGATAACACACCCTCAGTGAGTTCTAATTTCTAAACAAAGAGCAATCTTACAGAAAAAAACTACGTACAATCAATATGAAGTCAAGACAAAGCCTTCCGTATTCAACCTGGAATATAAACAGCTTGATAGCACGCGGTGTGTCCTAATCTCAGGGCAAGGAGCAACGTTTCGGGTAACCTGACAAACAACTCTTCCACTTTGTCGTACTTAAATTAAACTAAATTTACAATAACCGTATTTATCAAGTACTTTTAAGTTCTAACCTTCAGTTGTAGGAAAAAGCAGTTTAGTCGCGGTCAAAACAGATACTACGCTGAGGATGGTTTAATCTTCTGACAATAAAGGATCGATCAGGATAGAGTTCATAGATATACAGAAAAAAACTCTCTTCATTACAAAAGTCCTTATAAACTTGGCTTCACATAGTAGATGGGGTTTTTAATAGCTCAGTTAAAGGGCAACAGTCAAGGCGACGTGTAGGATAATTTCGAGATAGAATCACGAAAATTACTTCGAAATTACTTCAATTTGGGAGGTTTTTGCACCAAATGTGCGACGTAATGAGAATAATATTTCGTTTCAAAATTAATCTGTTACGAGAAAGGAAAGCGGATCTCCGAAAAAGCGCCGCCGGATTTTTAAGGGTCCAAATAATAAGGGTGGTTCTTCGTATTTACTTGCAAATGAAATGTTATTTACTCTCTGTAGAATTGCTGTTACATTTTCCCCCATAAGTTAATTTAATCTCTAGAATGTTGATAGGTAGATTCTATCGTCCGAGCGTCAAAGTTTGTAACTAGGATACGAGTCAGTTTAGTTGTTAGCGAATGTTTGAGATATGAGGTCGGAGTCAAGTCTTCAATGTGAACAGCTCTTTAGACATGGCAACTGAATACGTAAAGTAGGTTACCTACTAATTACCTAGAATGCAGTTCAATGAAGAGCACATAAAGGGCAATTTTTGGGTCGGTAGGTACGAAATCATTGCAGGGTAATTTTACTTAAAATCATGAAAAATGTTTACAATGGGACAACCTGCAAAAAAGTAAAATTAAAATCAGCTGTGCCATCGAAACTTTTTTACATACTCGACCAAAATGGGACTATGTGGCAGTAGGCTAGGCACATCTGTCGAAGAACTGAAGGACAGTGGAGTAGCGGGTTTTTGAGAGGAGACCACGCCTCGGCAAGCGTAGCGTTGGACAACTTTCAGCCAGATGAACCGATGATTTAAAAAAGGCGGCTGGTAGTGACTGGATGAGCAAAAACGAGAGATCGTGCCCTATGGCGTTCCCAGGGAAAGGTCTACGTCTGCTGCAAGTAGCTGATGTTTGTATTCGAATGTTTGTCCTTCTAAAATCAAACCAGGGACTTTCGGATGCCGTGACTATACTCCACCTAAGCCAGTGAGGCATTCCGGTCGCTCAAGAGCCTGAGGCATACCTATCCTCATGCCTAATACAGTATTTTCCTACTATTTCAACGAGCTACTTTCTAAAACGATATTTCGTATGAAAATAATGGCATATGACGTCATAATGTAGTACGCAAGGTGGCATCAAAGCAGAAACTTTTAAGTTGTAATTAAGTTTAATAATTCCAACTGCGCAAATTCAAAATGTCATTGAATAAGAAGAGTTATATTTTTGACCAATAATTTGAAACAAACATGTTTTGTATGAAAATGAAAATGAAAATGAAAATGAAATAACTTTATTCAATGTAGGATAGCATTATCACTTATTGACGTCATGATCGGTCATTGTAAAAAAAAGAAATTTGCATAACGCAATCTTCTTCTTTTTATAACAATTTTGTATTGTCCTAATAGAAAACCGGCTCGGGCGGGATAAAAAAATAAAAATAAAAATAAAGGCACTGCCTCGGGGCTGGCCAGGTTAATCACACAGCACGTAACTTTACGCCACCACCATTTGTAAACGACATTTGTTTCAAATTTTTGTCAAGATTTCCAAAGCGTGCTATTTACATGCGTATAATTAACCGGACCCCCTGAACAGGAAAAACCCCCCAAAAAACCTGCCCAGAAGTGCTCCTACTCTAAATTAACAATCTTTCTAGGCCCTAAACTGCCCTAGCTAATTTTGGAAATAACGAATAATATATATGTATAGCCCAAAAATGGCTACATAAAAAAAAAATATAATAATAACAAAAATTGCAGTAGATAAATCTACTTGTTTCGTCTAATAAAATATTTACTTTATACATTTGAATTAAACCCATGGAGATTTATCTTGCATATAGTCTGATATTTCATAATAGCCTTTCTTGTACGGTCGGATTCATAAGTGGAGTCATAGTTAGACCACTTGACAGAATGCAATACGGGTTATTATCCTCTGTACTTACTTTACTAACTTACGCACACACGTAAGATTATCGACTGTAAGTAGAAAAGTCCACCTTAAGGCGTAGCATTAAAACTTAAACAGATTACCACCTATAAGCGACATCTATGTAATCTTTGAAATAATTACTCGGTGATAGCCTATTCGCCACTACATCACCACAAAGTATACATCACACTGGTTTGTCTAAAACTGTTTATAGTTATCCTTATTCGTTCACTTGTAGTAAAGCAATAGATTACATATCTTTATTTCGTCGTATTGATCACAAGCTACCGTAGCTTAGCGGTAATAGTTCTTACCTTCTAATCAGAACGGAACCGGGTTCCCATCCGATCTCTGTATGTTGAATAATGTTTTTTAAATGTTTTTACCATATTTTCTCCAGTAATAATTATTTTATATAATATTTTTCAATAAATTCATCTATGTATTATATCTATAAATGTTTATTGTAAATTATGTATCAAAATATTATATCTAAAAACATAAACCTATAATATTGTAATAAAACAAAAAGTAAGGTAAGAAATTATTTTATTGGTAGGTATGGTATCACTTTATGTAAATAACAAAATGACATGAATGAGATCTTTTGGTAACCATAAGATACGAGTATGTAAAACTACATAAAATACTTGCTGTCGTAATACTTAGTTAATAGTTTTGTTTGAATGATAAAACACAATATTATGTAAAATGATATTAAGTGTTCATTAGCTGAAACATCGATAGGTAATTATTTATAAGATCATAGGAATGATCCAAATCTTAGATTGAATCTTTCAATAAAGTTATTTAAGTAATAATTTCGTTAGTAATTATTTTATTGTTCTATGTTTAACGATGATGCACTTTCCTCGGAAGTAAAAGTAATTGTAATAATAATAAATCAGTTATTTGCCTACATCTCAAGGTTTAAGCTTAAGTACTCGTTTTCGTAATGAAAAGATATTGAAGCAAGGCCTTAAGATAACTGACTAATAATGATCAATCTTATATAAATATATATCGATGTTTTAGCATAATTTAATTGCTAATGTAATGCTCCACAAATACCTACTGCAATAGTAGGCGGGTAAGCAGGTAAACAGAGGTTGAGTGAGCAACGATTTATCGGGCCCGCTTCGGCATACATTGCTGATTATTTTGTGTATATTCATATATTATAATGAAATACACAAGATAATCAGCAATGTATGCTAGATCGGGTCTGATTGGAATCTTAAGTAAAAATCGCCGCTTACATAATTAGTATTTGGTGTTACCTCCGCTGTTTTCAACAACACTTAATAGACTCGATCAAATAAGTGCATATATCTGTTCCTCTGGTACTCTCCCACACTCCCAGGCAGTGAGCCTCTAAAGCTTCTGTAGTTCTTTCATTGCGCATGTCCCACCTTTGCACCATTAAACCCCATAAATTCTCTATGGGATTTAAGTCCGGAGATTTTGCTGGCCAACGAATAACTTGGATATCTGGGTGCTGGCTCAACCAATTATACACCACGGCAGCTCGATGCACTGGACAATTTATCCTGGACAAATGCAAAACGAGGAACTTCACTAGCAGGATAAACAGTTAAACATTTCGCACCGTCGGCGTCGTCGGTAGCATGCTTTCCTGTAGCATATCAACATAATTAGCGGCAGTTGCACGCCCTGTTTCTTGTGCTACTAATTCGCCTGGACCAGCGGCAGAACCATTTTCTTCATATTGTTACACCATCATCCTCCGCTGTGAATCATTAATAAGACGAGTCGAGTTTTTACGCTACCTTCCTCTTCAAAATGTGTAACCCAACGTTTAACAGTCTTCCACTAAAACAAAGTAGCATTATTAATAAAAAAGTTTATACTAATCGGTTCACAGCTACCAACATACTATGAGTCAAAGTTTTTAATATTTAAAATACAATTGTAATGAAATAAAACTACACTTACGGCCAGACCAGTCTGATTAGCAATTTGAGTTAAATTGAATCCAATATCATGCAGCGCCACAGATAATTGCAGCGCAACAATACGCTGCTTATCCTGCAAACTGATAATAGTATGCATTTCGAAGAAATAAACACTGAAGTTTAATAAATAAACTTAGGTTAAAAAAAATCACTTAGCACACGCACTATCTCGCAAACGATCTAGCAACAACTAAAATGTAATTCAAAATTTACTAAATTTTGCTTCATTTGATAAAATAAAAATTACAACTAAGATATCGGGATTCGATCCATTGTCTCCACAATAACGGTCAAGAATTTGCTTGACCGCGCTACTGACCACGCTACCGAAGCTAATGATTCATGTAGTGAAATAGTCAATACTACTCAGCCTATTATACAATGGTAGTTCGTCAAATAATAGTATGTTATACGTCATTTGTGTCATTGTGTGAGTGTAGCCGCGGGTGCGAGCGACTTGTTTTCTGAGGTTTGTGTTAACTATGACTCCACTTTAGAACGCGACCGTACAATTTTTGTTTAATTACTGGTTTAAATTTATTTAAGGGTAAGTCTTGAATATCTTTAGGAAGTTTGTTATAAAAGAGTATTCAATTGCCGTTAAAAGTTTTGCTTACTTTACTAAGCCTGCTCATGTGCACAGCAAGTTGCTCCTTATTTCTTGTGTTAAAATTATGCCTGTCACAATTTTTCTTAAAAGAATCTATATTTATTTTTACGTTCACTAGATTTTCGTATATGTACTGTAACACAAATGTCAATATGTTGATTTCTTTAAATTTCTGTCTCAAGGAGACTCGAGGTCCCAATTTATAAATTGAACGAACAGCCCGTTTCTGCAAAACAAATATATTGTTCACATCCGCAGCATGGCCCCATAATAGTAAGCCATAAGACATTAAGCTATGGAAGTAGCTAAAGTAAACTAGTCTTGCAGTGTCTACATCAGTGAGATGTCTTATTTTTTTAACTGCGTATGCTGCTGAACTCAGTCTCTTCGACAATTTCTCAATATGTGGCCCCCATTGGAGCGAGGCGTCCAAAGTTATGCCTAAAAATACAGTTGAGTCCGCAAGGTCCAACTTTTCATCCTTTACCTTAATAATTGTAGAGCTTGGTTTAACATTTGGTAATACAAATTTGATACATTTAGTTTTCTTTTCATTCAATAGTAGGTTATTTACTGTAAACCATTGCACTACATCGGTAATAGCTTTGTTCACGTCATCATAGTTGAGTTGTTGCCTTTTTACTCTGAAAAGTAGAGAGGTATCGTCCGCGAACAAAACTATATCATGTTTTTCTTTAACTAGATATGGTAGAATGGGAGATGGTATGGTATTTTATGAGCTATCCATGATTATACCCTATTACAGTTTGTAATCTGCATTTGATTGGCTGAGATGTAGTCCTGTACAGCTGGCATTATTTGAGGGCTTAATTTATAAAAACAAGTCGCTTATTTTTTATGTTTGCGTTATGTGTGTCTGTAAGGAAAATATTACATTCTGTGTAATTTTTGACGCTTGCGTACATCAAAGTATGGTAGCTCATTTATTAAATTATTTTTTTTAAGAGTAAAATTTTATATAAAATAAATATTATAAAAAATACCAGTATTGTCTATGTGACAGTTTACACAGTCTAGAACCCAGCTTTGTGTCGTGGTTATCCACTGCAAACGAAAGTATGCTAGCTTAATCCTAAAATAACACAAAATAATAAATTGGGTTCAGCCAATGGATCAGAAACTATAAGCCAAAAAAAAAACACTTTTATATTTTTTAACCTGAAAAACTAGACATACTGGACTAATATGTTGATAGGATAGGTGTCTCCCGGCTCCCAGGCAGAGACCAAGTTCTCGATAGAATCAATTAAGGAAGTTAGTAAACGTCAGTAAGTTTATGTTAAGTTTAATTCATAGGCCTGAATATTAATCAGATTTGACATTAAGCTAGCGTAAGATTCTGCCGTGTGATGCCAACTTAGAATAGCATCACCCCAATACTACTTGGGTGTCGTAAGACGCAAGGGATAAATTGGTCCACGGAATGGGTTGCATCGTTCCTCGTAAATGTAACATTTGCAATGCATGCAATTTTGGGGTGGTATGGGATCTACCTCCTAGCGGTCCACCCCGGGCAACAGCAACACAGGCTTGCCTGTGGATAAGTCCGGCTGAACGATCCCACGTGCGCGGTGGAAGGCTCCGTGAGGGCCCGCCTGGCTCGCGACCACCATCCCACCCAAGTCTGGCGCCAAGTAGCTTGCTGCGTGGGAGTGCCAGTGCCTTAACAGGCTTCTTCTGGGTGAGCTCGCTCCATCTTAGACTCTGTCTCTGTCCTATGACCTAGACTAGAGTCAAGAGCAAACCCCTCATTATTATAAAAAAAAAATGCGCTCGCACATCCGCCTGCCAAGCGTGGCGAGCATTGCAATTCTGCACCCAATTGGAGATGCCCATGGCATGTAGACAGTTGTCGCTATTACTGATTGTTTGACAGATGCATGCGTGACAATTCGTCAAAAATACGCAGCTACCAGGAGAACCGCCATAAAAGAGCACTACATATTTATTGGCTTTTAATCACGATAGTTTGATCATGTTTCGGACTTCAGAGAGCGGTTGAGATGGTTGCCTATTCGTCAATGCAGAGACCTTCATATTTTGTCACTCCTCTTCAATGTTCTATTTAATCCCGCTGCTCCTCAGTATCTGCGAGAGAAGTTTGAGTTTCGTAATGTAGATAACGCACGTTTGCGATCCTGTGGTGACCTTTCACTTCAGGCACCAGCATGCAAGACCAAAACATTTGCTCAGTCTTTTACTGTCCACGCCGCACGATTGTGGAACAAGGTTCCGATGGACGTTCGAAAAAGCACAAATATCGGGACTTTCAAGACGAACATGAGAAAACTTTGGGGTTTTAACTTGGATAAGTCTGACGATTTATAGGGCTTGTATTTATATTTAATATATTATATTTTTATACTATGTATGTTTCTATATCGATAGGTATTTAATTATATAAGTAGGATTGTATGTTCATATACTTATTATTCTTTTACAGCTATATTTAGTGTCAATTATATATATAAATATTTATTTTTCAATTACCCGTACCATAGTTTACCTGCGCACACCATGTCCTCTGGATTTCTCAAAGGTTGACTGGGAGAGATCCCTTAATGGGATAAGTCCGCCTTTGTGCCTTAGCTTTTCTGTTATTTGTGTTTTTCTTTGTGATATTTATTTGGTGCAATAAAGTTATTACATACATACATACATACACGATCTAAAACATTAAAACAAGTTTGAAAACACTTTATCTTAAAAAGTTATTTGCCTTAATTCGGGATATAAATTTTCTTAACTTACCTTAAATAAGTGCTGTCACTTTCCGTCAACTAAATTTAGAAAAGGATATTAGATATCTTAGTCATGTCATGTCTTATAATTTGACGCTAAATACGTCTTATCTGTCAAAATAAGGCGACGATGAAAACAATGGCGTCTAAATTGACTAGAAACTGCGAAGAACCCATTGACATTTTTAAACATGACAGGACTTAAATATCTCCTATCCTTTTCTAAACCTATTTGATGGAAAGTGACAGCACTAATTTAAGGTATGTTAAGAGAATTTATATCCCGAATTGACGCCAATAAATGCAAAATACTAAGTTTAATCGTACGTGATTGAAGCCACAAATGTAAGTCACTCACTTCAGCTGAACACACATCAGAGTCATTGACACGAGACTGTGACGTCATACCTCCCCTTTCAAACAAGAACGTGCAATCACGATGCAGACAGGGTAAGTGGTAATAAACGAGATGATATTATACAGAGATGGGGTTTGTCTGGTTTCCTGTATGGCGTTTTGTTTTTGAGGGTACCGAGCTCATGAAAACAAATCTTCATTTGATACATTTATAATGATCACACAGTTATCTGATTGACCCTCAAGCTTTTGTCAGACGTGGTGTTAATATCCGTTGTACGGCCGTTAACGCTCTGCCTATATAGGCGTGATTTATGTACTTATGTTATTTAGTTAAATAATAATAAAAGCTTTTTATTCAGACAAGAGTCCTACTGTACAATACTTACTTACAAGTAAATAAAATACTTTTTAAAAACTTGCAAAATTTTCAAATTTGGTGTTAAATAAAATAAACTTGTGAAAATATGATTATACTTCAAAAATGTATAATGATGAGTAATTAATCAAACTTATACCTACTTAACAATGATACATGTCGTGAGGTTAACCTAGCTGGCCCCGAGGCAGTGTTTTTTTTAGTATGGTCGTGATGAAAAAAAAACACTTATTGATAATTTAAACGCGTTTGTACCTGCGTTTGTACATAGATACTTATCCTTGCGTATATTGAAGGGTCGCGGCAAAGTTTTATATTAAACTTTATTTCTAAAATAATCTTTTTTTGTTATTAGTAAAAGTTTTAATGCTTGGATAAGAAATGAAGGGAGGATTGGTCAAGAATTGCTGTATTAACGATTTAAATGTATAAAAAAGAAAAAGTTTTGTATGTACCGGAGCTAGAAAAAGGGCATTTTTTGGCTATTTTGCTTCTGGTTTAATTATTTTTTAATATCTGACCGAAAAATCCATTTTTTAAAACGCTTCCAATTGAAACATTAGTTTCTTTGGGTCAAATACAAATATATTTATTTCGCATCACATTTTAAGCACCACAATCAATAAATACAATACAAATATACAGCAGGAGCTGAAATGGGCGTAGGCCCAGCACACTGCTGGTGTTAAGCTTACCTCTAGTCAAAAATGGTTTAACATTCATCCGCATGTATATTTATGCTATTAGACTTGCTTTCAAGCCGTGTGATGCCGGCTTAGAATAGCACTGCCACATTTCTTTATCCTCTATCATCTATAGCCCCTAGAAAAAAAAACAATGAGCATGCTTGCAAAGTTTTCGGTACACCGTCACTTACACCCTGTATATTTTGTTTCATCCTTTATGAGATAGAGGTTTTCACATAAACTTATTATACACATCTGTTTAGCACTGTTTATTGTTCATCTGATATTATGTTTACGAGCGGTTCGTTATTTTTATGGAACCACTTTCCCTTTATATCCATAGTATAATAGTGTTATGATAAGGAATACTAGTTTTATACGCGAATATAAAATTGCAGAATAAATTGATGTACTTTCTTTATCTAAGTACCTGATGATAACGTGGAAATAATTACTACTGACAGTTACAAAGCGTCTATCTTAAGGCGGTTCGAGAGCTAGTGGCGCCCCCTGAACAGGAAAAATTCCCTGGCTGGACCGATAGTCATCTGTAAACCAAAGTATTAATGCTCGGTTATAACTCACTACAAAGATTATTTAGAGTCAATAAAACCTTGAAAAACTAAGTGCTTTTTTTATTAATGATGGGTTTACTCTTGACTCTAGTCTAGGTCATAGGACAGAGACAGAGTCTCAGATGGAGCGAGGTCACCCAGAAGAAGCCTGTTCACTCTTACTTTGAAGAGACGCAGGTAGTGAATTCCACTCTTTAGCAGTGCGCATTATAAATGATGACTGGAAGCGCTTAGTCCGAATTGGTGGAATGGCAACCAGGTACGGATGGTATCCGGCGGTGCGTCTGGATGTCCGATGGTAGAAGGGAGCTGGTGGAACAAGGTCGTGAAGCTCTTGAGCACACTCTCCGAAGTACAATCTGTAGAAAACTGACAAGCAGGCAACCTTGCGGCGATGTGCAAGGCTATGTAGCTTGGTGTCCACCAGTTTTATGTCGCCTATGAGCCTCTTAGCCCTGCGTTCCACCGAGTCAAGAGCTTTAGTTATGTGTTATAATTTTGCTAGCATTTTTGGAATACATAACTAAATCGCATAGTTTTTACAAGGTTTGATTCTAAATAGTATTTGTAGTTGGTTATAACCGCGCATTGATTCTTTGGTTTCTGGATAACTGGCGTGTCCAGCCAGGGATTTTTTTACCGTTTGGGCGCCACTGGGCTCTCGAAACATTTTGACTAAAACCAACCAGAAAAATGCAAGAATCGACTACATAACAAGCATGACAGTTTACTCGTAAAAGTTATTATCTATAAAGGATCACTTTACGAAATTCTAACCGCATTATAACAAAAATTAGACGCGCATTTAAACGTTGTGGAAATTATTTTTAACACAATTTGACGTTGCCAAACGTCTTCGACAATGTTTAAATTTTTTTGTAATAACACAGTCTTTATTGTATGCTACTTTCTCAATGCGTTTTCCAAAATGTGAATCATGTTGTGTATGTGTTAAAATTTATTAATTCGAATGCTTTTACAAATTCAAATCAAAAGTCGGCTAAAAAGTGAGTACCATGGATAATAAATCGGTTAAAAAGAGCTCAATGAATTTAAAAACGTAAAACAAACAAATAGTCAATCAGGGCAAATTAAAAAGCAATGTTCGAACGTTCGTAATTTAAAATTCAGTGATCAATCAGAATTCAAGCTTCGATGAAAATATGAGATGAAACTCGGTTGCTTATCGACTCGTTTTGATGGTTCTCACACGCACCGCTTGATTTTGCGGTGTTCTGACGGATTCGGTTACGAAAGTTTAACATAAATTGATCTTCTTCTATCAAGTCTATGGCATGTCCATGCTTCAAACAATAGATACAAATACTAAATCTACTATGGTTTATTTTTCACTCACAGAGGTATTATTTTCATAAATGAAAATAAGAGTTTAGATTGATATAAGCGTCTGCCGGGATTAAACTCGGGAGTACCAAATATAGGTACACATACGAATTCTCGGATTTATAATAAGTATTAGTTTATCAATCAGTACGCAGAGAAAAACTTAAAAAATTTTGTTCTTCCATTTTAAACGCTCATGGAAACCATTTTACTCGAGAGTACTTAAGTTCAGAAAAAATGTATTGATTTTTTTATTCAGGGGAACCATGTTGAGAATTTGAGAAAACAAACATGATCTAGTACGAGATTGAACTCAAAATTGAGTCACCAAGTATGACGTAACATCGCAGGAATGTGCGATGCGAATTCGTACGATGGATTTCGGAAGATCTTGCGATACTTTCTTGCGAGGACGCCGAAATATCCGATTAGATTTCGCATCGCATTTATACATCCAGCCTCAAATTGTGGCATTCACAGGTTGACATTTTTACATACACATATCACGCCTATAATCCCTTGCGGAGTAAGCGCAGAGCGTAAACGGCCGCAAAAAACGGATATTTACGCCACGTTTGACAAATATTCGAGGGTCATTCAGAAAATTGTGTATCGCCATAGTGACAGGTTGTCAGCCCATCGCCTAAAATTGCAATACACACCCTCGAGTCCCTTAGTCGCCTCTTACGACTCCCACGGGAAAGAAATGGGGCGATGCTATTCTAAGCCAGCATCACACGGTTCATTCTAAGCCGGCATCACACGGCACACACTTTCACAGGTTGTAATTTTTTATGGTTGTCACAAACCACAATATCGTCTGGTGCGTGTGCGTGTCACCATTATTGTGGCTTCGATCGATTTCGAATTACGCGTCAACCACTTGAATCAGACGCGGCTATTTCCGATGCCCATTTCCAAACGAAAAAGACCATCAATTGATGTCTATTTAAACATTTTCCACGTCATCAGCCTTCTACGAGAGATATCATGTTTTACGCTGATTTGATGGCTAAAACGTTGTAAACGTTGTTGTTATGCCGTGTGATGCCGGCTTAGAATAGTATCACCCCATTTCTTACCCATGGGTGTCGTACGAGCCAACTAAGATACTCGAGGGATGTGTATTGCTATTTTAGGCGATGGGCTGACAACCTGTCACTATAGTAATACACAGTTATCTGATTGACCCTCAATCTTTTGTCAGACGTGGTGTTGATATCCGTTTTCCCCGTAAGAGATATAGGCGTGATTTATGTACGTATGTATGTAAAACGTTGTATGTGTACGTCACAAGGGTCGTCTTGTTTCAATCATATTATTATATTAGATTCTGATCTAATATAATAAAGTATCTAATATAGTACGCTTGTTTTGTTGATTATAGTGTCTGTAAATAGTTAATGAAAAAGTTATTGATCACCTGATTGATTAAGTCCATAGAAGGCTTATGAAAGCCAGCAGCGTTTTTAATTGTATTACAAGGACATTAAAAATTCATTCTTTTCGCTGAAAACCAATACTATAACCTATATTTATAACTAGATTTCCGCCGAGCGGTTTTACCTGCTACCACTCTTTTGCCCGTGGTTATAATGGTTTTCCTTTAGTAAAAAGTGGCTGATGTGATATTTCAGGTTATACTCTATCTGTGTTCCAAATTTCATTGAAATCGGTCAAGCCGTTTAAGCGTGAAGAGGTAACAAACATACATACATACCTACACACACACACACGAACTCTCAGATTTATAATATTAGTACGGATAATTTCGTTTAAAATGTTAATGTAATTGATTAATATGTAAATTATTGATATCGAAATGATAAACCGCCAACGTTATAATAAAATCATCATTATCTCAATGTGGTTTCACATATCATTTTAATTGAAATACGATTTAAATAGGCACACAATGAATGGGCCAGCTTCAATTGGAACCTTTTCCATCACAATAGCTTTTAATTTGGTAAACGTTTTCTGTGTTAACAGAGGTTTACGAATTTTAAAACATTATCTTCGTGGGATCATACGGTCGTGTGGTGCCGGCTTAGAATAGCATTACCCCAATTCCACTCGTCAGTGTCATAAAAAGCGACTAAGGGAAAGTCATTTTGGGAATGTGCAGCAGCGTTCCCTGTGAATGCAACATCTTGCATTGCACTTGCCAACCCGCATGCTAAGCGTGGTGAGTATGGCAATACTCCCGATATTTTAGTATAAAAAGGCTGTTAATGTATGTTAGTATAATTATAATATGTGGTATATTGAAACTACGTCAAAATTTACCAAAAAAAAAACCTTTTTCACTTTGACAAAAAATGCTCTTTGTCTTTAAAAACGATTAATTCGAGTTAGACGCTGCCGGTTTACTGGGTACCATCTCTCATGGGGGTGTATTAGATGACCTTTTTTAGCTTTAATTTAAGTTAGTCTCTAGGTATTTTATTTAATTTTCGCCTCATTTATCTTAGTATAAATTACCCCTTTATATTACCTTTGTAAATTAAACTTTGAAAATTAAAATATCATGAAAATCGGCCCAGCAGTTTACAGATATGCAGCGGCAAACCTATAATCATAACAAACACTTTTCAAATTTTGCACTTGCTCAAAACTCTTATCAAAATAGATTATTGTTAAGATTCTGAGTATGCTTTACACTACCACTTTTACTTTTCTTTATTGTTATTTGAAACGTGAATATAGAGCTAAATAGTTCAAATTTGAAAACCTTATTTTTTAAAGCGGTTGAGTATGCATCCGAGGTTTTTCAGCCTTTAATATCCGTACATCGTTAAGCTAAATGAGATTGGCCGCCATTACCGAAAATTGGTAGGAGGGCTTACTTATTTGTAAGTGGCAAACAGACCCTAAAGTTTAACAGGGCTTTTTACAACAACTCG
This sequence comes from Tuta absoluta, assembly GCA_027580185.1. Taxonomy (NCBI): domain Eukaryota; kingdom Metazoa; phylum Arthropoda; class Insecta; order Lepidoptera; family Gelechiidae; genus Tuta; species Tuta absoluta. Next base: position 3,464,641 of record JAQAHW010000023.1, on the reverse strand, counting down.
TGCAGGTTACTTATTCCTATACAGGTTGAATCTATACATATAATAAAACAGAAACGAAACCAATTCTGTACATGAAATAGATTCAAAAAAGGGTTTTTGCTTCTAATTGTGTTCAAGATACAGACATCAAAACAGAAGTAAAATTGATTTTTGTCTGTTTGTCTGTTTGTCTGTCGGTATGTTTGTTATTCTTTCACGTAAAAACTACTGCACAGATTTCTACAAAATTGTATACTGTGGTAGCTTATTACCCGGGTCAACATCTAGGATACTTTTTACCTCGAAAAACCTTTCATTCCCATGGTAAAACACAGTAACTGGTTCCGCAAAGCGAGTTCCGAATTTTTTTCCTAAAAAATAATATAGATGTCGCTGTTAGTTTTGTAAAACGCGGTATTGACCACATATTGACTGACATACGATCTGAACTTCTAAACGACCCCGTGAAACGACCTAACCAAACAAAAAACAAACAATCACACATTTAATCCTTGTGGGGTAGGTTGAGCGTCAACGGCCGTAAGTATTTTATCGCTATCGCCACGTCAGACATATATGCGGGCCGTTCTAACTATTTCAGAAATGTTTCGAACTTTTACTTTGACCTTTGGTCATGGTCAAGGTATGTGATGGAAGACAGATGAATTGTGATATTTTCTTGAGTTTGCACAACTATTACTCTTCACAATAAAACAATTTTAAACGGAATTAAGTTGTGTTTATTGTGGAAACGTAGGAATTGTGAAATCTAAAATAAACACAACTTAAATCCGCTGAAAATTATTTTATTGCGAAGACAAATTATGATTTGGGTAAAATTAGTTATTTTTTTTACCACTACAAGAGGCCGTTGGCCTGAGTTAAAGGTTATAATACTTTTAATTTTAACTCGACATCTCTACGTGTAACCGAGATAGTGAGTCTTGAAAGACAGACAAATGGACAACAAAGTGAGTGAACCTATAAGGGTTCCATATTGCAGCCTAAAACCTATTTACCAATATAGTTTTTATTTTAACTCGATATCTCTGCGCATTCCCGAGATAAAGCGTCTTACGAGATGGATGGACGGACGGACGGACAAAAAACTGATCGTATAAGGGTTCCGTTTTTTTGTACGTTTCTTTTTGATGTACGGAACCTAAAAAAATATAAATACCTTCATTAGTTAGAATCAAAAATGTGAGAGTAAAATTTGTTTAAAATTACTTCATAGATGTCGCTGTTAGTTTTGTGAAACCCGCTAATGAAATGTTTTCTCCAATATTATATAACAAAGCCACTGACAGGCGGCAGGTTTTCTAAAAAAATAATAATATAGTATTGAAAACTATGCCGTGTGATGCCGGCTTGCAATAGCATCACCCCATTTCTTTTCCGTGGGAGTCGTAAGTGGCGACTAAGGGACTTTCACACGGGCGATGGGCTGACAACCTGTCACCATGGCGATACACAATTTTCCGAATGACCATCAAATATATGTCAGACATTTACGCTCTGCCTACCCTGCAAGAGATAATAGGCGTGATATACGCATGTAAGTATAATTTGGGCAACGGATATTCTGATAGATTGTTTCTTTAAAGATAAATCTTTTTTGTGAAGTGGCGCCACTATCGAGGTCGTTCACGGTTACACTCGCCTTAAACATTTTTGCAGAGATCAGAAGGCAAGGTAGGATTGCACTTGCTGTAGTATCTTCAAGTATCGCTGCCACACTGCTTCCAAGAGAGAAAACGGCGCATACAACTTTCAAAATACCAATCGATTTGGACACAAACGATACTCCAATATGTGCTGTATCACGTAATAGTTACAAGGCAAAGGTTTTCTTATATTGTTGTCTGGTAGTTATGTGACGAGTGTACGATGGCCAACAAAAAAACGGTAGAAGCTATGGATAGGACTTTGAAAGACATACGCAGAGATAATAGGGCCATGGGCCATATCACTGTTCTTTTTTCCAGTGACTTTCGCCAAACACTTCCAGTTGTTACTCGAGGTACCAGGGCTGATGAGGTGAATGCCTCACTAAAATCATCGGCTCTTTGGCCACAAATTCACAAGCTGACCATGACGGTGATCATGCGAACCCGTCTCGGAGGTAATCCACGGGCTGAAGAGTTTTCACAAGCTTTATTAAAACTCGGCAGAGGTACTTTACCAGAGGATAACGGTCAAGTAAGTCTGCCTGAAACGCTTTGCCAAATAGTTTCTGGTCTAAAGAGAATCATTTCTTCTGTGTATGGCGAGCCTTCCTTCCTTCAAAAGAAAGATTCGTAGCTACGTGGAAGAGCTATTTTTGCACCCAAAAATGATCAGACTGCTTCAATAAACCATACCATTATGTTACAAATCACTGGGGATATGGTGGTATACGCGTCAATTACCACTGTTATGAATCAAGACAAAGCCACTAACTACCTAATAGAATTCTTAAACTCCTTGAGTGCGAATGGTCTTTCTGCACACCAAATATTACTTAAACTTGGTGTTCCTTTCATGCTTCTTTGCAATCTCACTCCGCCAAAGCTGTGCAATGGAACCAGACTGAAGATCTTAAGCTTAAAGATGAATGTATTCGAGGCGGATATTTTCACTGGTTGTGGCGCGTATACCACTCATTCCCAACAACTTTTTATTCCAATTTCAGGGCATTCAGTTTCCCGTCAGCGTTTTCTTTGCAATGACTGTAAACAAATCGCAAGGACAGACGCTGAAAGCCGCAGGCGTAGGTCTTACGATTCCTTGTTTATCACACGGGCAGCTATATGTCGCTTGCTCTCGAGTCAGTTCTCCTGAAAATTTGTACGTTTTAGCACCCGATGGTAAACCTACCAAAGTAGTTTATAATGATGTTTTGTAGCTGATGTCCATAGTATCAAAACCAAGTACCTAACCGAAAAACAAGTTAACCAGTACCTATTCATTGCACATCTTAAAGAGAAAAAACTTTATATAAACATGATATTAATATTAAACAATATGCATACATCAACTTCACTAACTCACAAGTCACTACACCATGCGTACGAAGTCGTGGGCAACAGCTAGTGGTTATATAAAAGAACTAGCTTTTACCCGCGACTTCGTCCGCGTTAGATAGTTTTTTTTAGGCAGAAGTTCTAAAGTAGGTATGTGTATACATAGTAAGTGTGACAGTGATATTAGAACAGTTCTTATCTCTACTGTTTAAAGATGACTTGCTTGCTTCTGTTGTTAAAGGGACAATTCAAAATTTGCTATCCGGCCTGAGAGATCAATATTTATAACCAATGAATACAAAAGTCAGTAGATAACAGAGTACTTACTCCAGAGGTGCCGATTTGAGCACACTAAAATGGTTAGCATAAGTAGATTAGACAGATCAAAAGGTAATATAAGTTACTGTTATACATTTTTATACCTCTATATACCACATTTTTTGTTTTTCTGTCCTCGGTAAAGAAGGCAATGTCCTTTCTCAACTTATTCCCATCATACTGAACAACTTTTGTTCTGAAACCATTTCTGTATCTCCAATAAGGTGGGCTCCTGATGGTAGACCTGATGGTCTACATACGGTACTCCAGATCCTCAATGTCCTTGTGAAAAGAAGCGGCCCATCATCATGAACAACTTTTGTTTCGGAACCATTTCTGTATCTCTAATAGTTTACGTGGTCTCCTGATGGTACACCTGGTGACATAAGGTACTCCAGATCCTCAATATCCTTGTGAAAAGAAGCGGCCCATCATACTGAACAACTTTTTTTTTGGAACCATTTCTGTATCTCTAATAGTTTACGTGGGTTCCTGGTGGTACACCTGGTGGTCTACATAAGGTACTCCAGATCCTCAATGTCCTTGTGAAACGAAGCGGCCCATCATACTGAACCACTTTTGTTTTGGAACCATTTCTGTATCTCTAATAGTTCACGTGGGTTCCTGATGGTACACCTGGTGGTCTACATTATGTACTGCAGATCCTTAATGTCCTGGTGAAAAGAGGCGGCCCATCATACTGAACAACTTTTGTTTTGGAACCATGCCTGTATCTCTAATAGTTTAGCTGGGCTCCTGATGGTACACCTGGTGGTCTACATAAGGTACTTCAGATCCTCAATGTCCTTGTGAAAAGAAGCGGCCCATCATACTGAACAACTTCTGTTTTGGAACCATACCTGTATCTCTAATAGTTTATCTGGGCTCCTGATGGTACACCTGGTGGTCTACATAAGGTACTCCAGATCCTCAATGTCCTTGTGAAAAGAAGCGGCCCATCATACCGAACAACTTTTGTTTTGGAACCATGCCTGTATCTCTAATAGTTTAGCTGGCCTCCTGATGGTACACCTGGTGGTCAACATAAGGTACTCCAGATCCTCAACGTCCGTGTGAAAAGAAGCGGCCCATCATACTGAAAAACTTCTGTTTTGGAACCATACCTGTAGCTCTAATAGTTTACGTGGTCCCTGATGGTACACCTGGTGACATAAGGTACTCCAGGTCCTCAATGTCCTTGTAAAAAAAAGCGGCCCATCATACCGAACAACTTTTGTTTTAGAACCATGCCTGTATCTCTAATAGTTTAGCTGGGCTCCTGATGGTACACCTGGTGGTCTACATAAGGTATTCCAGATCCTCAATGTCCTTGTGAAAAGAAGCGACCTATTATACTAAACAACTTTTGTTTTGGAACCATACCTGCATCTCTAATAGTTTAGCTGGGCTCCTGATGGTACACCTGGTGGTCTACATAAGGTACTCCAGATCCTCAATGTCCTTGTGAAAAGAAGCGGCCCATCATACTGAACAACTTTTGTTTCGGAACCATGCCTGTATCTCTAATAGTTTAGCTGGGCTCCTGGTGGTACACCTGGTGGTCTACATAAGGTACTCCAGATCCTCAATGTCCTTGTGAAAAGAAGCGGCCCATCATACTGAACAACTTTTGTTTTGGAACCATGCCTGTATCTCTAATAGTTTAGCTGGGCTCCTGGTGGTACACCTGGTGGTCTACATCTATACTCCAGACCCTCGAATGGTGATAAAAAGTAGTCTTTGTCCGTTCTCGGTATGCTAGCAATCTCTGTGCCAAGTTTCATGAAGATCGGTTCAGCGGTTTGGCCGTGAAAGCGTAGCAGACAGACAGACAGACAGACAGACAGACAGAGTTACTTTCGCATTTATAATATTAGTGTGGATATATTGAAAATGAGCTACCCCCCTCTTACCCCCAATAGGGAATGTCTTAAATTACCTTTTACCCTGTAGAATTTTAGATTACTTCAGCAAGGAAGATGAACGTTGATATACCTACATACCTGCATCCTACATAATATTTCGTAAACAAAATTAAATACTTATTAATAAATAGCGATAGGGAGTTCCTAAATACTGAATTACTGGCTCAGCAAAATAAATGAAGGGTCACCAAAATTTGACAAAAATGAGATATTAAGTTTGTTAGGAAAAATACAAGCTCAAGATAGTGCATTTTACAAATAATTGGTTTTAGTCATTTCACTCGATTCGAAAAACGCTATCAAATTCCGAATATTCACCCTCATATATAGGTACTGTTTTAGCATAATCTAATAATTGCAATAAGTATACCTACCTACGGCGCTAGAGTAACTCCACATTTAGCCTACAGCGCTCCCCTACTATGCGCCTAGTCAATCCTCGTGTATTGCTAACAACTGCATTTGGCATTCAGATTTTAATTTCGATACCGGAACCTACAGTTAGCTGTTTGTTCGATTTAGTTGCGCAGTTAGTTGGTTTAGCTTTGGCTCGAGTTAGTTGGTTCGGTTTTGGCTCGAGTTTGACTTAGTTTGTTTTAGTTCAGGAACACTAGAACGTGGGAACTACTTAACACGTTGGTAATGGCTTTGGTGGCTGCAGGTGGCGTAAGAAAATTAGTTCTAGGTTAGGTTAGTTCATTCCACATACGGTAGCCGTATGTGGAATGAAGTTATACTATACAGGGTGTTAATTTAAATCCGTGCCATAGCTTAAGGGTATGTTTAATCTATGAAGAAACCGTTAAACATTTCAAAACCTACAAGTTTTTTTTTGGTGCATCCAAAATATGAAAAATAATATTCTCTTTTTTATTGTATAGAGGGCAACAATATAAATTATTTTTAGACTGAATAAATTTAGAGCCTAGACGCACCTAGGCTGAGATATAGGCGTTTGTACCAAATTTTGGCTAAGTGAAAAAATTACCAGTACTTAAAAATAAATATATCTTCCTTCATAGATCTGAATCGATCCTTAAGCTATGGATGTATTTAAATTAACAATTGGTTTAGAATATTATTCCATGAAAAGTAAAAATATATATTTTTATAAATTTCCATAAAATATTAAAAGTTTCGATTGACGAAATACGTGTTTAATAAGAAATGTTTTTTGCTAATAAAACATAAACCCTTATTATGTTAGTACATCTGTGGTACTACTCTGTTAATTAGGCTGGGTTGTGGCTTACATTGCCTCGTTACCTTTAAATACCATTGTAATGGCCTCAATTTGGGAAATAAATTATCTTAACTAATCATAAATTCCGTGTGATGCCGGCTTGGAATAGCATCACCCGATTTCTTTCCCGTGGGTGTCATAAAAGGCAACGAAGGGACTCGAGGGTGTGCAATTATTGCGTATTTCAATTTTAGGCGATGGTCTGATAACCTGTTACTATGGCGATACACAGTTTTCGGAATGACCCATGAATGTTTGTCAGACGTGGCGTTAATGTCCGTTTTTTGCGGTCGTTTACGCTCTGCCTACCTATAAAGGCGTGCTATAGGTATGTATGTATGTAATCATAAATCAGCGCTGTTTTTTTTTCGTTGAATAGGTTTAGAAAATGATAGGAGAAATTTAAATTATATCATGTTTTATCATTTAACGCAACACACGCGATATTTGGCAGAAGAAAACGACGATTAAAACAATGGCAACGCAATTGATTAAAAATGGCGAAGAACCCGTTGTATTATTAAAAATTACATTACTTACATATCTCCCATCCTTTTCTAGACGTATTTGACGGAAAAAGACAGAGTAAATTTAAGGTAAATTACCGTTTTTCACGGCCATTTATGCTCTGCCTACCCCGAAAGCGACTATAGGCGTGATATAGATAGATAGATAGATCGTGACTTATGGCGTACCCTGGGCTGGAGATGGTCTACGTCCAGCAGTGGACTGCAACATCCCGATGTGTGTGTATTACAAGATATCAAGCAATGTATGCAAAATGAGACGTTGATAAAAAGTTAGCCTAGTAAAGGTTTCAGCCGAAAGTTGAGCCGAATGCCGTGGAATTAATATTTTAATTTAAACTTTCATCGAACCAGCTTTTTTGCCGCAGAATTATGAATTGTTTATCGCCCCAACCCATGCTTAGTGGATTTGGACCACATTTTTCGTACAAAATTGGCATTAACTGATTGTATTGTAATTTGATATGTTTGTTTGTTTTAAAAGAAACAGGACACACAGTTTAGTTCAGTCACGGACTTTTACATGATAATGACATCTGATGCGGTTTTTTATGTTAGGGGAAATTGTACTAGTGATCGATACGGAATACAGAAGACTGTTGAGAAGGAACAACTTTCCCCAAGAAACATAGGTTAACACAAATATTTTGAGCTTCTCTAGTAACCCAAATCAGCTAATCGGCAATGTTGTTTTGGAGGTCATTTTTTTTTTATATTTCGAGCTATGTCTGGTGGGGAAACTATGTCCTTATCACCAGCCTGTCTTGAGTTTTAACTATTGAACACCAGTACAATTTCACCCTATATATATTACAATTATCGAAATATTGCGAATAAACTGAAGGCAAGATGTGTGTCACTCGACCGAAACGCGTATTCTGTAGACCTTTGCTACGGCGTAGCAAGCGTAGTAACCTTTCTCTTCATGATTATATTTGCTGAGCCATTTATTATGTTAGCACTTACCCACGACTCATTGACTTTGATAAGCATCCAATACACAAAATAAGGAATACTCATAATTTGCATGCATATTTTTTACAATAATCAACTTCATAAAGCTTTGTTAACTGGAAAATGAGTCTATGGTATTACGCTCTATTACTATTCTAAAATACTAGCTTATATAAGTAACGTGAGTGTTGGCAAAAATCTAGTTTACTTCTCATGCTGCTCCTATTTGAAGTTATGAATTTTACCTCATAAAGGCAAGCGCACACCTGGCGTCAAGGCAAATATAATCGTAATTCATTATGCATCAACACATGGTACAAGTAATGGTGGTAAAATTAAAAAACACGCTCACTGTGAAGAGCCAGTAGACCTATGCAACTGGTTACATACACAGGTAATATAATTTTAAATGTCTTATTTTACAAAAAAATTATAACCAGTATAAACTGTAAAATATAATACGCCCTACATGGCCGTATGTACTACAGAATGGAAATTAATATGTACTATAAATGAATAAATGGTGGTTACAGGCAAAATTGGACCACATTGGTCATGTGCATTAAAAGCTATCCTACATAAAAACAATGTAGTTTTCAGTTGCCCAATACTTCATTATTGTCCATTTTTAAAATTCCTTATAAAAATAGTAATATATTGTAATAACTTTTGAAATGACCTATGACCTAGACTAGAGTCAAGAGCAAACCCATCATTAATAAAAAAAAATAACTTTGTTTAGAAATTGTTGATGCTACGCAGTGTTTTTGAAAGTATATAATAGATTTTTGGTGCCATTGCATGTTGACGCTATTGTAAAACAAAGTTGTTATAATCCATGTGCTCAAAATAGTTTGCAGTACAATTAAAGGAGGAACTATCAAATAGCGTTTGGCTATAAGAATGTGCGCGAGTCTGCCGGGTGCGCGCTGACCATAAGTCGACATTGCATGTGGGAAGAGCAATTTAGAAGTTCTTGTTTTTGGGGGGCATTTTATTTTTAAAAAGTTGTGCTTCGCCTTAATGGATTTTTTTGCGGGGCGACACTGTAATTTTCTGCTATAAAGGAAACGGTGTCCTGCACAGAATTTTGCGGTGTTTTTGTGGTAAAAACCGTCACAGGCTAAATTGGACTCTTGGTAATACAGTGTTTATTTTTGCACAGAATATTATTCAGAAATGTTGTTGTTGGTGCTATTTTCTTTACGAAGAATTTTTTATAGGAATATATTTACCATTTTTGCTTTCAATTTAACTTTGCAAGCCATAAATTGAATGGAAAAGAATGTAGCAAACATCGAGCTATTGCGAATTTAGATCTCATTCCCATACAAATAAGAATACGGTTCGTTTACGGTGTCTTACGTTCGTAACGGATGCGACTGTCAAAGGACTTCACAAACGCACCGTAGCCATATTTGTATGGGAATATGATATGAAAATTTTCTTTTGTCTGACAAACGCATGCGTTACGGTGGTGGAAAAGTAGGAGAAACGCCTCGTTCTTTTTAGTACCTGTAATAAAAAAGAGAAATATTTACTAAGTGTCATTGACCTGAAAGACTATGACTGCTTAAACAAAGTTTTAAAGATATTACAACCCAAAAGGATGTAGAACTCATTAACATAAAGGTTCGCATAAAAAGAAACAACTTTTACCATGATACAGATATCCGTACAAATATTATAAATCTGAGAGTTTGTGTGTGTGTGTGTGTGTATGTATGTTACCTCTTCACGCTCAAACGGCTTGACCAATTTGGATGAAATCTGGAACACAAGTAGAGTATAACCCGGAATAACACCGCGGGTAAACAACTATTACCACGGGATAATGAGTGGCAGCGGCTGAAACCGCTGGGCGGAAATCTAGAAAAAGTGTTTTGGCCTTCCATACAATATTACTCAATCAATGATGAGTAAGTTCATAATATGTGTAATTTTGTTAATTCCTAAAAAAATACACACACACACACACATATCACACCTATAATCCCTTTCAGGGTAGGCAGAGTGTAAAAGGCCGCAATCAATGGGCATTTAAGCCTCGTCTGACAAATATTTGATGGTCATTTGGAAAATTGTGTATCGCCATAGTGACAGGTGGTCAGCCCATCGCCGGAAATTTTAATACACACCCTCGTGTCTGTTAGTCCTAAAATTTTGTACTAATAAATTTGAATAAAGGCCTATGTCTCAAAGCCTTTTAAAGAGCGAAGGCTAAGGGTCTAATTATAGTTAGCGGCTCGGCCATTCTTCAGGTCTCGATATTACAAATTATATTTACTGCATATTTATTTACTCATTCATACAGGGTTATTTTTTATTCACCCCGGAAATTTTACAGGGTGATTCTTCTCATGATTCTGAACAACTTTTATTATGGGGTCACCTGCGAAATGGCGGAAAAAAATCCAGCTGCTCCATAGAAAATTTCTATGGAGCAGCTGGATTTTTTTTCGATTCATTTTGGTTGAGTAGGTAATATTTAATATAAATACCTACTCAACCAAAATGTATGGAACAGCTGGTTTTTTTTCGCGATTTCGCATGTGACCCCATAATGAAAGTTGTTCAGAATCACGAGGAGAATCATCCTGTAAAATTTCCGGGGTGAATAAAAAATTACCCTGTATAATTAGTTGCGCACAAGTCTTTGTAATCTCGCGAGAAATAGCCTGGCCGAGCCGCCGACCATAATCCGGCCCTAAGGGATTATAGTGCGGAAGAATACAAGTACATGTTAGCACTGAATTATACAAACAAACGAATCGATATATTTTAATATACGCAGTATAATTATAAGTAGTAATACGCTGTAAAAAAATCCTTTTCAATTCGTGACAATAACCTTGGACGCTTTAGTAACACAAAATAGCGCAGCCGCCAATACTTACTTTGTGTTAGTGCCACAGCGGCCGAATCAATTATAATTCGATATAATCCGTCTTTAAAGCCCCTGTCAAAAACCCCTTAGTGAAAGTTGTTCACGACAAAAAGCACCATAGCTGCTTACTGACAGGTGTACTAGACGCGTTATTTTGTATGGAGGTGAAACAGTTTTTACTAAAGAAAAATTATTATACCTATCTATTTTATATATATTGTTTGTTTAGTAGTATGATTTATTTGTAAAATTCATACTTCAGCTAGTATATAGTTATATATTCTGTGCATGTCTTATTCGCAAATTGTTTAATACCATTACTCTTCCTTAGGTCTGCTGTAAGAAATGCCTGCCTTCCTGTTGTGTCTGTATTCTTTACTTATTTGTCTCTTTACTGTTTCTGTTAAAAATAATAATAATACAGTTAGCAATGTACATTTTAATAAGCGTCTGTCAGCCTTTGTTTGAGTTGCACTTAAGTTTATAATAAAGGCTTCTAGCATCCTAGCATGTTTTAGCTCTTGACAACTTGGGTTGGGGTTTGTCTTGTTTCTCAGGTAAACAATTTTAACAAAACTCTATCTACCGGAAGTAGCTCTTTACAAATGACATTCAGCGACTAAATACATCCTGACACACATGTGTCATCTCACGGAAATTAGGATTGTTAGAATGTGTCATCAAAAATTTGCGGAGCCGTTAGGTTACGAGCCGAACATGCGCATGAACTTAGATAGATAGAATGATTTATATAATTAGATCAGAATCTATAATAATAATTAAATCAGAATCCATATTAATGATTTTATTCAAATAAAATAAAAAACCTACAACTTCACCTAAACTGCTGGGCAATGGCCTTGCTCTTCTCCTTCCATTTACTTAGTTTTGTTGTCAATCTAGTCATATTTTTTTTTAATAACCGTTTTTTAAACGTAAAATTTACTTCTATATTAATGCCTACACAGTGTACATTTTATATTCACCAACAACATATATAACCACTTATTGTCTACTGCCGTGTGATGCCGGCTTAGAATAGCGTCACCCCATATCTTACCCATGGGTGTCGTAAGAGGCGACTAAGGGACTCGAGGGTGTGTATTGCAGTTTTAGGCGACGGGCTGACAACCTGTCACTATAGTGATACACAGTTATCTGATTGACCCTCAAACTTTTGTCAGACGTGGTGTTAATATCCGTTGAACGGCCGTTAACACTGCCTACCCCGTAAGGGCTATAGGCGTGATTTATGTATGTATTGTCTACCAAGCTTTCTAAGCTGGAGTAAAGGCCGTGTCAGACTCCAGTTGAGCTAAATGAATAGCCGTCACACTTCATTATAGTAGAGTAGAAGCACGAGCAAGTGTAGGTGGTAATTAGATATTGCTCGCCAACGAGTCAATACGTTAACTCAGACGAGCTTTCTTGCCTCGCTCGCTGCGTAATTTCAAAGCAAATCAATTTAATTGATTAATATGATATGTTGTATGGTTTACCATGGTTAATTAATGCACTCACAGTGCCATATTATTTTCATAAATGAAAATAAATATTGAAAATATGTTAGATTCGGGACGAGTACCAAAAGATTTCAATTTCTTATTTCGATTCATAATATTATATTATAGTGTTGTTATTTTTCACTAAAGGATAAAATTTTAGGGGACAGGCTAACAACCTGTCACTATATTGATACTCAATTTTTCTGGACCGGCTCTGAAATTTTATCTTACGTTGCAATAGCGACCATTTTTTACGGCCGTTATCGCTCTGCCTACACTGCAAGGGATAAACATTTTTGACGACTAATTTAAAGAAAACCTTTTTTAGTAGTCTAAAAACGTCTGCACAAAATTCTACACTTTTTCAGACACCACCTGTAAACCCTGCATTCTGCCCACCAGCAATATTCCTGTCATAAAAGTAACTCGAGGTTCTGCAGACAGTACTGTAAAGTATAATAAATATTGTTTAATTTTAAGCTGAGCGCTCGCGCTGTCATTTAAATTTTCTATATACCGTAAGTCAGATAACAGGTATGTCATATAAATTCGGCTACTACGGTGCGCAACGAATGCGTCTGTCAAGTGGTTTGCGTATTTATATGCGAATAAGATAGAATCCGAAATTAGCATTCTTCTGACAGACGCAAGCGTTACGGTGCGGCAAAATACGCATCGACAGACGACAAGTGGAAGAAACCCCGTAGTTGTGCCAAAATCAACCTGTCATCTTCGCTTAGTGCCATCGGAGAGCTCTATTCATGATCTAATAATTTTGCGACCTGCTTCATTATCGGGCTGACGTTTGTAGGTTGTGACGTGTGTGTGACTCGTTTCATATTATAATTATAAGAGGATGAGATTATTTTAGTGAAAGGTTTTGGTACAAATTTTATCATCAATTAAATCTCGCCTATGGGTTGGATTCCATCTGCGTATCTAGCCCAAGAAATATGTGGCGTTTAATGACTGCCTGTAAATGTGTTGATGTATGCTATTCGTGTGATGCCGGTTTAGAATCGCATTACCAAATTTATTTCCCGCGGGTGTCGAAAGAGGCGACTAAAGGACTCAAGGGTTGAATGTACCATTACTGTTTTACAGGCTAATAACCTGTCACTAAAATGATACACGATTGTTCTGAAACGGCCCTCAAATATTTGTCAGATAGCGACCATATTTTATGGCCGTCAACGATCTGCCTACCTCGGAAGGGATAAAGGCGTGTATAAAAGCTGTAGAGCACGTCAATCTGGAACAATGCAATTCAATGAAGCGCGCTTATCACCTGTCGGGTCGGCGCGCCGACGCCGGGAACTTTGTTAGAACAATAAAGTATTGTGGAGAGAGGAAAGTCATTGTATACTAACGCCTATTTTGTGTTACGAGTATTTTACCATATATGTAGGCCAAAAATTTCATAGGATTTATAAGGGTTGACACAAATCTAGCTCCATTTGTGGGAAACTGTTCGAATCTTTCAAAATACTAAAACGGGGATCTTACCGCCATACTTATTTTTGTTGAATTGTCCTATAATTCGACCCTGGGCATTATCACAGAACAACAGTATCGCGGTAAGAAACCCGTTTCAGTATTTTGAGTAAGCGATTTGTGGGTCTCATAAAAGACGACTAAGGGATGAATCCAGGGAATGGGCAGCAGCGTTCCTTTTAAATACAACACCTTGCACTGCGCTCGCCAATCCGCCTGTCAAGCGTGGTGAGTATAGACTGTTGTGGTTGTTTAATTATATAAGTTCGGTCCGATTGTATTAATCTGTTGCGTAGTGTCGGCTCACATTAGCATCAACCCATTTCTACCCGTGGTGGCTTTCGTGAAATACAGCGCCTTGCACTGCGCTTGCCAATCCGCCTGCCAAACATGGCAAGAACCAATGGCAATCCCTCGTTATGACGGATTGACACATGCGTCTGTCAAACACCTTGGTGTAATCGCACGCGTTACAGTGTGCCATGGTATCCGTTTTTTGTATAGAAAGAGCATGGAACCAAACTGGTATACCTATTGTTGGAGATATTGGAAAAAACTCATTTTGGCGGCCAGAGTTCAAACATGCGCGAATCGGTAGAACATAAAAATACAAACAGGAAATACTCTTTGGTAAAATGTCGTAAGTGATACGGTTTCGGAGAAAATGAGGGCCGAAGTTTTTTTTAATTAAAAATATTTTTTTACTTTTTATTAACTCAAAATGTTAAGGCAAGCATATAAAACTTCTAATTTGTAAAAAAGGGTTTTAAAATAATACATTACGATTAAAACCAAAGTAATTAAATTAAACTCGAGCCATTTTTGCAGGCTCCATTTCATTTTCAGGTGTTATATTCATACTCGAAGAGATGTTAACAAAGAAAAAAGAACCTTATTTCATAGCATTAGCATGGATCTGACACCTGGCAAATCGGGCCTATAAAAATGGCTCGAGTTACTATGATATAACAACATAACACCTGATAAATGGGAGATTTTGTGACTGTGAAATCGATCATAGAACATTGTGGGTGATAGAGAGACTATATAGACAGACAAGTAAAAAAAAACAAAAAGGCCTTCGTAATACAATGAGGGAAATATCCGAAAAGCCGTGAAAAGAAGATACTTTGATTAGACAACATTAGAATGGAAAAAAGTAAAGACCATAACATAAACAATACCTACATAGCTGTTCGATCGGTACTCGGTAAGGATTAAAATTCGTAAATGCAAAAAAAATGCAGGTGGTAGCGGAAACACAGCGGAAATAACTCACATGCAATCTCGAAACCATTGACCATGACAAGCATTTTGCTATCGGAGTACCGAGTACCGATCCTTACCGAGTACCGATCGAACAGCTATGTAGGTATTGTTTATGTTATGGTCTTTACTTTTTTCCATTCTAATGTTGTCTAATCAAAGTATCTTCTTTTCACAGCTTTTCGGATATTTCCCTCATTGTATTACGAAGGCCTTTTTGGTTTTTTTTCTACTTGTCTGTCTATATAGTCTCTCTATCACCCACAATGTTCTGCGATCGATTTCACAGTCACAAAATCTCCCATTTATCAGGGGTTATGTTGTTATATCATAGAAACTCGAGCCATTTTTATAGGCCCGATTTGACAGGTGTCAGATCCATGCTAATGCTATGGAATAAGGTTCATTTTCCTTTGTTAACATTTCTTCTACTATGGATATAACACCTGAAAATGAAATTGAGCCTGCAAAAATGGCTCGAGTTTAATTTAATTACTTTGGTTTTGATAGTAATGTATTATTTTAAAACCCTTTTTTACAAATTAGAAGTTTTATATGCTTGCCTTAACATTTTGAGTTAATAAAAAGTAAAAAAAATATTTTCAATTAAAAAAAACTTCGGCCCTCATTTACTCCGAAACCGTATCACTTACGACATTTTACCAAAGACTATTTCCTGTTTGTATTTTTATGTTCTATCGATTCGCACATGTTTCATCTCTGGCCGCCAAAATTTGTTTTTTTTGTCATCGCGAATTGTAGGTATACCAGGCTTCATACTAAAATGTCCCATGCTCTTTTAAATTTCCATTCATCTAATAGACGAATGCGCTAAAAATACGCCCGTCATTCCGTCATAGTGGGAGAGACGCCTTTATAAGTCTTCAAGTTAATAAATAAATATTATGGACATTTCACATAGCGCCATTCTAGACTCAAACAAAGCATAGCTTGTGCTGTGAGAACTAGACAGGTTAATACTTATAATACTTTTTTATATGAATATATATTTTTTTGAAAACTTGCAAAATTTTCAAGCGCGGGCAGGATTTGAACCTGCGACTTTCGCATTACCTAGGTTCAAATCCTGCCCGCGCTTGAAAATTTTGCAAGTTTTCAAAAATTGTATACCTAACACGGTAAGTGTTTTAAAATTTGGTATTCAATGAATATATATATTTGTGTAATAATTGACTTTAAAAAAAACACTTAGCCGTATAAATATTTGAATATTAACTAACAAATATTTATATGTGTGGGGATCGAACCTACGACCCTCGATGTAACAGGCAGGGATACTATCCACTACGCCATTGGGCCAGTCAAAATATAGTATATTTATAAAACTTACCTAATAATTGATTTTAGATGCAAGCCGTTGCATTTCTCGGCGTTTGGACATGCTCCAAAACGTACAAATTTGCTCGAAATTACACAACTATAACATATCGAACCCAGTTCTATTCTTGGCTTGTTACAACTCATAAATATAATTGACTATGATTCCTGTACGTCGCTTCAAGACGAGTATTAAGAGGTTGAAAATTTTAAGGGTTCGGTCGGGGCGCCGGTAGCTCAGTAGCTGAACGGTGGGACGGTACTCCCCAGGTCCCTATATGTATATACGTATGTATGTATACGGAATAACATTCTACTGTGTATACTTGCATATTCACCAAGTCCAAAATTATTTTATTGGTGAGTTATTCGTTACCTACTACTATGTTTCCAACATGTATGTCATAAACCCGAACAGAAATAGGTTACATTTAGACAGATGATGTTATGTGACCCTTACCCTACAAAAAAGGTCTCGTCACGTGTTTGCTGGTGTAGAAATTCCCAAAATGAAACATTTCTTGCGTAGCGCTTACAAAATGTCCGAGTGTCAAACGTCTAGAAGTTATTGAGTTTCTTGAGTGTCCGGGCAGACGGACTGCAATGTAAATATGGATATAATATACCTACTGTGTAAAGTTCATTGCAGAATTAAGATACTATGAGATATGACAACTTGTGCGCAAAGTCATGTCATATTGAAACAATCTGAAATCCAGTAATGTGACTGACTACATGCAGGAAAGTTCCAAAAACCAAGGGCGTAGGATCACATGCGCGGGCAAAGTATGGGCAGTGCTTTGGTTAGTAACTTAGGCGGTTCTCACACTTGTCATCCTTTTAGTTTTTTAGACCTTAGTACCAACACGCGTAGAGTAAGCATAGAGCATACTAATGCGTACTTAAGAATTAGAATTAATATAGGCGCTGAAAGTCGTTTGTTCAGTTACGTTAAATACAATATAGTTTTCATGAAATAGTACCAAATTATTTTAAATAATTTTTTCAATAATATTTACGACTTCACAATACAAAACAAATTAAGTGGACACTCGGCCCATTTTTCATCTTAATTGTCCTGAAATATTCTATCATGGCGTACCACCTTATTATTTATATTCTACTTGTTACTTCTCATATTTTCTGTTCATGAGTCAAACAGCCAGTCCAATCGCGCCCTTGGGGCCTAACTGGGCTTACGAGTTGTTCTGGGAAGAATGGACTGGACTGAATCTACCCGGCACGTGCCTGTAGTTCCCAAAGTGGGGAACAAATGAGGGACCTCCGCACCCCCGCCAGCGGCGATGGAGGCGTCGGTTGCTTGAGAAGCTTGTGGAGTGTGATCTACTCGCAATGGCTACTGCCTTGTCATGATATTCACATTTTTGTATGAGATTATGTCATAAAAAATCACCGCTCTTTGCCATGCCTTTAGCACGGTTTTGTGGTACTTTTACCGCAACATCATGTTTTGCATGTATCTCCCGCTTTATGTTGAGGTTTGATACCAAAATGTAGTGTTGAAAGGCATAAATAAACAGCAAATGTGAATTACTATTTAAATGCACATTGGTTTGTACAAAAAAATGTACATGAATTATTATTAGTACATGTAATTTTAGTGTGACTCGATAATACCTCTTAAGGTGAGAGTAGTCGTGAACGGCCTGGACAGTGGCTTCTCTTTATAGAATAATACTAAAAACTTGAGTAACGGATATTCTGATAGATTGTTTGTATAAAGACAAAGTATTTTTTGTAAAGTGGAGCCACTTTCAAGGTCATTCACGACTACACTCGCCTTAACTAAAAATAAGGCACTTTCCATAACTAAACGCACAAGTATCAGTCATGATGTAGTTTTGATGTGATCTGTCGACCTCCGTGAAGAAGGCTGTCTTAACCAGCCGAAACTTAGAGGTCTAAACTCTCTACCAAGTCATAAACAAATAAGGCGCGTAAACCTACATCATACCTTAGGGAACTTTCCGTCAATCATCGTTTTCAGATGGTGGTGGAGTAGAGTTACATGCCGTTTGATAAACCTGGCCAGCCCCGAGGCAGTGCCTTATTTTTTTTATTCCTGCCCTAGTCGGTTTTCTATTAGGACATTACATTGTTTTAAAAAAAAGAAAATTGTCAGATACCAATATCTTATTTTTACAATAACGGATCATGACGTCAATAAGTGATAATACTATCCTACATTGAATAAAGAATTTCAATTTCAACCCAAGACAAGGATAGAAGATAATCGCGGTTAAAATTGTCTATATTATCTGTCAAAATAAAGCGGCGACTAAATGACTAGAAACGGCGAAGAAACCATTGTCATTTTTAAATATGTTATGACTAAGATATTTACCATACCCTTCTAGACCTATTTGACGGCAACGAATGAAATTATTATTGAATGGATCACTATTGTATGGATCTCGCCGTGAGTGAAAGCGGGTTAACACTCTGTATTCAGGACTCTCCAAGTACAACGTCTTAAAAATATCACTATATATCGCAACAATCTTGCTATGTTTTGTCCATGTGTTCAAGTATTTCATTATATTTTTACCTATTTTATATACAGGGTGAAAGGGACAGCCCTCCGGATACTGATAGGATGCATTGAGACTATCAAACTGAACAACTTTCCCCTAGGAACATATGTCAGGAAAGGACAAAAGGATATTGACTTCCCATACAAAATCAAGATCAGCTGTCTGCAATTAGTATGTGCAGTCATTATTTTTACGTTTTCTGAAATATTTTTTCATGTGAAGTTGTTCAGTTACATAGTCTGAATGAACCCTATAAAATATTCGAAGGACTGTCCCTTACAACCTGTATATTGGGCGTTATATTTCTGAATTTATTATTTATTGCTTATATATTACATGCAAGGCCGTATGTGTACGCGATTTATCATTCCCTAATACATATTGTCTAATTCCACTGGCACGTTGGCTGGAAGAGATTTCTTTATAGAGTTTAATAAATAAATTTACCGTATTTTTTGTATACATAACAGAATATAATTCATTGCTATTATTAGACGTAAGCACGTACTTTTTCGTTCGCATGTAATCAATACGCTTTGGGCACTTAGCATAAACATTGGAACGCATTTAACTCGACCTTGTGTGAAAACTGACGTTCCCCAGCTGCGGTGTGTGTGTACAGATTGCAGACCATGGTGTAAGTCGAAAAATTTTTTTATCTTGTGGGACGCCAAGTCTACGAACGACCCGGTGAACCCTGTTGTCAGAGTTTTTTAACGGCCTACTACTAGTAGCCGGCCTTTGATATGTGTAACGATTCTTAAGTAATTTTAAGGCAACCGGGTTTAACGTGTCCTCCGAAGCACGGAACCATATGTCTTTTCGGAAAACCAGATGGCTATTCGGCAATGTCCTAACCAAACGGCGAACAAATACACAAAGTGATACTCGTCAATACTGATAAATACTTTGTGAATGCCCACCCTGGTATCGAGATTGGACCTCCGGATCTAAGACCAACGGTGAGACGGCTAGACCAAGCAGTTAGTGGAAGAATGAGAGAATTCAAGTGTTTTTATTGCTTTTGGTATTTTTTGACTACCTATTGACTTGATGTTTGGTCTACCATCACCCATATAAGACAGGTTTTTACATCACATTTTAACCTATGTTCTTAGCTTATAAAATACAAAACTTGGTTTGATTAAAATGATTATCCAAAAATATTACTACTCTCATTTAATATTATTCTAAATATGGACAGTTAGAATGATTAAAGTTTAAAACAACAAAATAGTTTCTATTTTGACACCATATTTTATATTACATCATGACGTCATAATTTTAATATGTAGCTTATTTGACCAGTAGGAAAACAACGAAGCCATCTTTAATCGTCATTAAAACGTACATTCTTTTAGACTTAGTTGACTTGATCACGCTTTTGCCTATGAATTAAGCCATCAGAGATTTAGCCGTTCACCAGGCAACCCAAAAATATAAACGGGCGTGAAATGAAAAACAGTGGTTTCTTTCGGTCTAGTACTATCAGCCTATCAGCACAACAGCTATTAATAAAGTACTTACATAGCTATGTCGGGTGAAATCTTTACTCGTGACCGAATTAGCGAAATCTCAAGACGGCCTGGTGAATCTCAACTTTCCCCACGGAACATAGGTTTAAATATAACAAAAATATTTTGAGTTTCCATAAATCAGCTGGACCTACCGTACAATTTGACTTAGTCGGCTGGTACATTCGCTATGAGAGGCGCATTTTTTATACTTCATCCTGTGTTGCGTGGGGAAAATTGTTTAGTTTCATAGGCTGGTTGACCCTTTTAAATATTTGCTAATATTTTGGCATCCTGTATAGATAATCTTTAATTTAGGTGCTAAAGTAACGTACTCAGGTACTCTTAAATACAAGTTTTACTAATCCAGGCATATCAAAAATTGTGCTATGATGTATTTGTAGAGACCTCAGGGAGCTACTACCAAAAGCTAACTCAAGTGGGTCATAAGCAAGCAAGACGTACCATAAGTTATCAACATATCTGCAAGATGGCACCACGTGACAGAACAATGGGACTGAAACGCGGTATCAAAGTGTTCACCGCACGCTTCATATTTACAACTTCCAATCCTATCCAGCTGGGTCAGTCTGTCCCCTCCTGGCCACAACACCCGGCCAGGCAGGGTAGCTACACTATCTGCACCCCTCCATTCTGCTTTGTCTTGTCTGCTACCATGTAAAAGCAGGGTAAATTAATACCTCGATGTGTGATCTATATTTTTTCTTACCCTGCAAAAAAACTATAAACACATTTTATCACATTTCTGTTACTGTGTCAGAATATTACTCGTATATCAATATCCCCTCTATTTACTCTGAAACATCTGTACATTCAGTCGAGTATTTATTGTAGTGCTCCTGAAATGATTTTATCTAGATTTATTGTCACAGCTCTCAGGAGGCAGTTTTATGGCACAGAGAAGAGGATTTTGTTAGGATAAAAGGTCTAAGTGGTATTAAATAGATAGATTTGTTGATAGTTAAATTTCTCAGCTTTTGTGCGGAAGTGTAAGTAATTCTGTTTTTTCTTCTTCGGTAAGATGGTCCAATGTAATGACGAAAGGAGTTGTATGAATACGCATGTCAAATCACATACCTACGACTTTGAAACGCCATGCGACAAATGATAATGCCACGCGAAAAGTTACTTGCTGCACGACTCAAGAAGTGAATTAAGAGGCAGACTTATGGTTTATTCAAATTTATTATGACTCAAAGATCGCCCGGCAGATAAGAACATTAATTCTTGATTCACAGGGGCTTAAATACTTAATCATTCCTAAATAAAATACTGATTCGGCATCTCCCATTACTAAAATTATTTACTTATTAAGAGTGTACCTTGATTATCTTACCAAGCAAATTCGACAGTTCTTATTTATCCTACTTAAATTGAACATCAGGATCATCAGTCATCGTCATTGACATGTCTGTCTTTACGTATGTCACGTAAAATTTATCGTGGAATTTCAGATTCATTGAATACTTATGTCATCCATCACTTCAAAAAATCCCGCTCAAGTCGTAATATGTTCCGACCCACATGACTAATCCTCGAAATAAAAAATAAATAAGCATTGTGTTCAAAGAAAACTGACTTATTTTATACAATGCCTACTCTTCACAAGTTAATCAACAAAGTGGCTTGAAGTAGCTGAGAGAGTGAGGTCCAGAAAAGGGTTAACCGAGACGAAACGGTACAATTTAACTTTGTAACTGGTCCGAGATGTAGAATATAGAACTTTAAAAGCAGTCAGTATAATATCTTCTGAGTAAAAAACAGGAACTTATCGGCGCGCATAGTTCAATTACAGTTTTTTCTTAATAAGATTATGATATCTCACCCGTCATCTTTGATAATATATACATATTATCCAAAAGTTCGCGACTGAATTGTTCGACAATTATCATAGAAATGGCTGAAAGAAATGTTTCCGTAAGGGGAGGGTTTCCGATTGGTATTCAAAAATTTGAGACTATTGTACGTGTGTATTTTAAGACTCTCTCTCCTTATGTGTATTAAAGAATATAAGAAATTGAAAAAATTTTAGCACCAGCCGAGGCTGAAGTAGAGATATAGGTGCATAGCCATATAGTATAATAATATAATGTGTATCATGTTGTATCGTTTGATCAATTCCTTATTTGATAAGTAATAAATGTGCTCTGTATCCGAATATTTGTTTTCTCTTAAACTGCTCCCATCACATGGCAACCCTGCCAGGATTAGAATCTGGAATCTTTTGATTGAACCCGAGGCCGTGGGGTACCCTTCCACCGCTCTACCAACTGAGTTACCAACCAATCTTCAATCTCTTGGTACTCGTATCGAAACGACGTACTAGCGTCATCTAGCATAAGTTATTGTCACGAATACTATTTATATAACTATAAGAAGAACTCATGAATCCTATGAAGGCGTTTAAAATTTGTATCGGGCAAGCGTTTGTATTCGACTTCGGTCTTCATTTACTGTGGCTTGAAAGGAAATAGTAGTTTTAATCGTTTGTCAAGGAGTATTGCTGGAAAATTGTTTGAAATATTTATAGCATAACTTTTAATAGGATGGTGTAAGTTTTAATCGATTTACGTTTAAGCCTAACTTCCTTGCCTGCACTGGCTGATTCATACAAATACAAATACAAATAATTTATTTCATATCAAAATATTTTACAAGGAAAGCTAAAATAATGGTTCCCACACTAGGCAGCGCCTGTATCGTGGGCAACCGGAAACACAATGGCAAAAACATAATTTTGACAGAAAGTATGTCACAAACAATAAGCAAAAACACGGTAAAAGTACATGTAATTAGAAAGATGTAAACGTTTTGAAAAACAGAAGCGTGACAATCATAACAATATAAAATATAATTTAAAAATGAAAATTGGGGTAAAAACAAGAAACAAAACCAATTCGAAGTCGTTATTGTGTATTGTGAGTTGTGGTCGTGTAATTAGAAGTGAGAGTGTACGAGTTTGAGTGAAGATGTGTGAGTGGTGGTTTGTGTGGTGGATGATTAATTGATTACGTAAGGCTACTTTAAATCTGCTGTTGTAGAAGAGCCTCGGTCTGCATGTAGGAGAGTGACTGTAGATGACTGGTCAGTTTAATTTTGGCATGCTTAACAGTACAATACTTAATATTACAGCTTTTTGATATCTTGTTATAAACGAACGCAGACATATATTCCAAATGACGCTGGGAGTAGTGTAATATTGGGCAATCTAGACCACCTCCGTTCAGCCAGGCTCACTCCGTGAGCCTGTCTTCACTTCGGTGATCTCGATTGCCCAATATTACATTTGTTCCTTTCGTCTGATCTTATGTTGTTAACATTTTAAACGTCACATTAACGTTTTACAACGCATTTGATAACCCTGCGAAACGTTTTGTCCGTTTCGACAACATGATTAAGAGGATCCACTTACCATGCACTCTGTAACTACTGGTGATATAAATATATAACGCAATAACAAAATGTATCATTTAAATGAAGTCCTTAATATGAAATTGACATTTAATTACAATACACCATGAAATTCATTAACAAAAAGAAACATTAAAACTTGACAAATTGTGTTCAGAAGAGAGAAGTCATATTTTACGTCATGGAAAATTGTTACCTAACACTGTACGCTGTGTTATATGTGGACCATCAAATTGTGGGAAAACAAACTTGATTATTGGGCTTCTGTTGCACAAAAATGGATTAAGATACAATAACCTTTACATATATTCTAAATCGCTATATCAACCGAAATACATTTTCTTACAAAAAGTTATAGATATGGTGCCAAGCGTTTCGCTACACAAATTTTGTGAAAATGATAAAGTTATATCATCCAGTGAAGCTAAACCAAATTCAATCATTATATTTGATGATGTTGCTTGTGAAAACCAAAACAATATTCGCGATTACTTTGCTATGGGTCGACATAAAAATATAGACTGCTTTTATTTAAATCAGTCTTATACAAAGATACCTAAACATCTAATTAGAGACAATGCAAACCTAATTATTTTATTTAAACAAGATGACGTCAATCTTAAACATGTTTATGATGAACATGTGAGCTCCGATATGACATGGTTAGAATTTCGTGATGTATGTTCCAAAGTATGGAAGGATCCATACAATTATGTTGTAATTAATAAAGACTGCGAAAAAAATAAGGGATGTTATAGGAAAAACTTTGATACGTTCATTGTTCTTGATTAAAATCCATGACATCTGATGTTGGGTGAGTGAGTAGGCACTTAATTAATATAATATACGTCAGTAAATTATATCATCATTCATTAACATATTTGCTACCAAGTTGATAAGGTGCTTACAAAGTAATATGGAAAAACAATTTAAGAAACAAATAATAAAATCAGCTGCAAATATAAAGAGGAAAGTACGAATGATGAAAGATTTGAAAAATAGAAGTGATCAAGTCTTAGAATCTATATTTAAACCCATAACGGAGCCGCTCAATAAAATAAACACAAATAAACACATAAAGTCATCGCAATGCAATCGAAATAATGATGAAGATAGTGAAATTAGCGATGTCTCAGATGCTGAGAATTCTGAAACATACAGAGACATGAACGAAACTTTTCAAGAAAAGGACGATAACATTGTTCCTACATATTTGAAATCTACCATTGTTACCTCACCACGTTCTTCTAGTTCGTCAGATGTCCATGATTCGAGTAAAGATTCTTTTACATCTGCTCCTTCTGAAAGTCCTTATAAAAATTCATTGTCATGGTCTTTATCTTCCGATAATATAGACAACATAACATTTGGTCTTAGGTCCGATCGTGGAAAACTTTTGATGGGCAATGTAAGGGTTTACGATGAGGATGACTGTATTAATGTTGGTGGTAATAGATATAAAAAAACTCCCGGTCTGATGCAGTTATTAACACGAAATACACCTGATTTGAATGTTGTAACTGAAAGTGACAAACAAAATTATAAAAATATATTGCTAGAAACTAATGCTCATAGACGTGATTTTGATCCTAAAAAACCTATTAAAAGTAACAAAGGACAGAAATATAATCACGTTGTTAAACCACTCTTCAAATTAACAAAAAGTGATATAAGCACTAGTAATGAAAGCTTAGCTCAAGGCGAAGGTATGAAAGTACTGAAAAAACTAAAGGCGAATACCGATTATGTTTACTGGGATGACCCGAATGAATTAGTAGAAAGACTGAAAATACTTATAGCTTCAAAAGACGCAGGCAACACAGGTCTTGACAATGAAATAATATCTATTATTGAAGAATTGCGAGAAGCGCATGTGATTCACTAGTTTATATATCAATGGATTAAGAAAACAATGTCATTCAACATTTTAAATCAATGAAGAAAACAACATGAATATAGATAAATTTGGTCACCATGTTCATAAAAGATTACGTATATCAGATTATTTCGACGTGGTCAATAATACATTAAAAAAGACTGATTCAGGACACTATGATGATTTAAAAAACAATAGGTTACGTGGATTAGCAGACCCTTTGTCAGAAGACGAAGCAGTAAACAAAAAGTTTGTTGACTCATCACTAAAACAGTTTTATACGAAAAAAGAATGTGATACAAAGATGAAACATATTATAGATTCATACCTAAAAGAGTTTACACAGCAACTACACGTAGTATTAGATGCGAACTACTTTACAAAGGAAGAAATTAATCAATTAGTTCAAAAGAAGACTTAAATTAAATAAGAAACATGAGTAAGTTGTGTGTGGTTAATGAACTTCATAAACCAGCAAGAAAAAATTTTCAACGCCGTTCTGTAGTATTAAGAGGAATTGATGATTTATGGCAAGCGGATTTGATTGATATGCAAAAATATTCAAAAGGAAACAATGGGAATAATTACATACTTGTTGTAATTGATACATTTTCAAAATTTGCTTGGAGTGTACCAGTAAAAACGAAAAAGAAAGATGAAATCCAAAAAGCTATGCAAACTATAATATTAAATTCTAAGCGCTGTCCTAAAAATTTGCAAACTGATTTTGGTAAAGAGTTTTATAATTCTATGTTTAAAAAACTTGTACAAAATTATAATATTAACCATTATTCCACATATTCTACTAAAAAAGCATCAATTGTTGAAAGATTAATAAGAACTTTGAAAACAAGGCTATATAAACATTTTAGTCTTAATGGTAGCTATCGATGGGTTGGAAGTAATTTAGAATCAATTCTTAAATCTTATAATAACACCGTTCATCGTACAACAAAATTTAAACCCATTGATGTGAATTCAGACAATGAACATAAAGTGAAAAAATATATTTTAAAGTCACAAAGGAAATCTATAACACACAGAGGAAAATTTAAAGTTGGTGATAAAGTTCGTGTAAGCAAATACAAAAGCCAATTTTCAAAGGGTTATACTCCAAATTGGTCAACAGAAATATTTAAAATAATTAAAGTAAATGATTCTAATCCGATTACCTACCTTATCGAGGATATGCACAAAGAAAAAATACTTGGGTCATTTTATGAGCATGAGTTACAAAAAACTAAATACCCTGATATTTTTTTGATTGAAAAGGTTATAAGGAGAAAAGACAATAAACTTTTTGTTAAGTGGCTTGGACTTAGTGAGAAAGAAAATAGTTGGATTACTCTTGATAAGCTTCTATAAAATAATGATAGGTATATAAGATATGTTTATTTTAATTATACTTCATTAATTAGATTCTAATGAAGGGAACTGGTCTTCTTAATAGAATTATAAACAATTTACCGATTGAGTTACATTTGCCAGGGTATCAATTTTGTGGGCCTGGTACAAAATTAGAAAAAAGATTAATTAGAGGTGACAGAGGTATTAATCCATTAGACACAGCTTGTATGTATCACGATATTGCATATACAAGTGAAGACATTAACGATCGTCATAAAGCAGATTTAGAGTTATTGAATATGGCTAAGAAAAGAATTCATTCGAAAAATGCAAGCAAGAGGGAGAAGATTGATTCTTGGTTAGTAAAAAACATTATGAAAGCTAAATTAAAAGCTGGAGCAGGGGTTCGTTCCTTTCGAGGAGTAGTTAGTAAAATACGCTCTAAATTAAAAAAAATGAAATGTAAAGATACAAGTAAAGCTATACAAATTGCTTTTGCTGCTGCAAAAAAACTCTTTAATAAAAATAAGAGGATTAAATTACCTCGAATGATTCCCGTTCCCAAGTCTGGAGGTATATTGCCACTTATTCCTATATTTGCTGGGCTATCAGCTTTGGGTTCTTTAGCTGGAGGAGCTGCTGGTATTGCAAAAGCAGTAAATGACTATAAAACAGCTCAAAAAAATCTACAAGAGTCAGAGCGTCATAATAAAATGATGGTGTCAATCGCAATAGGCAAAGGATTATATGTTAAACCATACAAAAAAGGCGCTGGAATATTTATAAAGGGTTCAAAAAACTAAACAAACTGCTACCTAATCGTGCGCTGACTAATTTAGATCTACAAGAACACGCACGAAATATACCATTTTTTAGAGGTGTATTTATGAGAGATACATTACCAAAGAAGCCAAGAAGAAAAGAATGTGGGATTGTAAACTTAGATAGCTCTAAAAATCCAGGCACACATTGGGTAGCTTATGTTAAAGATGATGCTTATTGTGAATATTTTGATAGTTTTGGTGATTTGAAACCTCCACTAGAGTTAGTTAGGTATATGAAAGGTGTTGTGATTAATTATAATTATGAGCAAATTCAACAATTTGATACAGTTATCTGTGGACATTTATGCTTGAGATTTTTAAGAAATTTTTGGAAAAAAGTAAAATAAATTTAAGCTACTGTAAACTTATATCTTTTTCATTTCAACCATGGCTTTCACCCTATCTATAACTGGGCAAAATACTATATTATCAACAAATTATTCACCTCCTTTAGAGTTGAACTCGGAATATGAATGTGCGCTGTTATATTTTTCAACTTTCAATTCAATACCAAATATAGACGAAAAAA
Organism: Tuta absoluta; assembly: GCA_027580185.1. NCBI lineage: Eukaryota > Metazoa > Arthropoda > Insecta > Lepidoptera > Gelechiidae > Tuta > Tuta absoluta. The sequence goes on along the minus strand of JAQAHW010000023.1, from coordinate 3,436,123 downwards.
ACAATAAATTTTATTATGCTGAAGGTGAGGTATTGGAAATACCTGAAGGATCTTATGAATTACAAGACCTTGTTGATTTTTTACAAACTAATATAAAAAATTGTACTTTGAATATTATACCAAATAACAATACACTAAAGGTAAAGTTAATATGTTCAAAAGATATTCATTTTGAAAAAGACAATACATGTTGTAATTTATTTGGTTTTGGGAAGGAGACATTGAAAGCTAATATAATGCATGAATCTCACTTTCCAGTAAGCATTTTAGCTACAACCATAGTGCGGATTGAATGTGATATTATCAGCGGTTCCTTTGTTAACGGTGAACCAAAACATATTATTTACGAATTTGTTCCTAACGTGCCTCCAGGATATCGAATTGTGGAAATTCCCAAAAATTTAATTTACTTTCCTGTCAACCAACAATCTATTTGTGAAATAAATATCAAACTGTTAGATGCTAACAACAACTTGATCAATTTACGTGGTGAAGAAATACAGTTATATTTACATGTAAAGAAAAAAAATGATAGATTATAATAAAAGTAGGAGTACACCTATGAAATATGTCAGTTCAAAAGTAGTTACTATTAAACCAACACATACAAAAAAAATAATTAAAAGGCTTACAAAAGATAATAAACAATTTTTAAAATTAATTGGATTGATAAAACCATGAGTATTCTAAATGTGATGGATTCTCCAATGTTGGACAGCAGCATTGAAAGTTTCGAATTTCATTCATACAAACCATACGTAACAAGTTTTAACAAGAATGATGAAATCCGCATTCCTATTAATCAACAGGATTTGTATGTTTTGCCGTCTGCTAGTACTATATACTTAGAAGGAAAAGTAAATATATACAAAAGTGACACAAAACAACCTGTTGAAACCATAAATTTCGTTAATAACGCTATATTATTCCTATTCCAAGAAATTCGGTATGAACTAAATGGAATAGAAATAGATAAAATAAAAAACGCAGGCCTGACAACAACTATGAAATCATATTTATCCATGACAGAAAATGATTCAAAACCTGCTAAAGTTTGGGGATGGTGTGTAAACGGAATAACAATAAAAAATAATGGAATGTTTTCAGTATCAATACCCTTAGATAAAATTCTAGGTTTTGCTGAAGATTATAAAAAGATCATTATGAACTGTAAGCATGAACTAGTTTTGTTAAGAAGTAACACAAATTTAAATGCCTTAAAACTTGGAGATAAAGAAGTATTAGATGATATAATAATAAACAAATTATTCTGGCGCGTTCCACATGTGAAAGTATCTGATCGTGAAAGGATCAGCCTTTTAAAAAATTTAGAAAGAGACCGTGCAATTACATTAGCTTTTAGAAATTGGGACCTTTACGAATATCCATTACTTCCAAAAACCCGAAATCATACTTGGTCTATAAAAACATCATCACAAATTGAAAAACCTCGCTTTGTAATAATCGGATTACAAACAAACCGAAAGCAAAATGCTAAGAGTTCTATGTCAGAATTCGATCATTGTAATTTAACAAACGTCAAAGTGTTTTTGAATTCAACCTACTATCCATATGAAAACTTAAACATCAGTTTTTCTGATCATAAAGTTTCTTTATTATATGAACAATATTGTAAATTTCAACAGTCATACTACGGACGGCGACCTGAACCGTTGTTAAGTTTAAAAGAATTTAGAGATATTGCTCCTATGTTTGTTATTGATTGCTGTCGTCAGCAAGAATCGTTAAAGGGCTCAGTTGACGTAAGGCTTGAAATTGAAGCAGATCAAGATATACCTGATAGTACTTCAGCATATTGTCTCATACTCAACGATTGTATTTTTGAGTACAAACCTTTAAGCAGCATTGTTAGAAAGATTTCACAATGAAACCTGAAACAATCTTTGTAGATCTTCAAGGTTTTAGAAATTCAAAGAATGAGTTTATTATAAAAGAGATTGCTATAGCATCAACTGACTGGACTCAAACATTTCTCATAAAGCCTCCATATATGTTCTTCACTTTAACGCAAGATGAAAAAAAGCAAGCCATTTGGCTAGAAAAAAATAGAGGTATTCGATGGAGTGAAGGTTTCGTTGATTATAGGGAGTTCAAACGTATTGTTCCTACATATTTAAGAAATAAAAATATTATTGTAAAAGGATTAGAGAAAGTAAAATGGATCAAAGAACTATGTGAAAATTGTAAAATAGTTGACATAGGTGAAAAAGGTTGTCCAAATTTGTTTACTTTACAAAAAAAATATAAGGATTGTAATATAAACTGTGTATATCACGTTAAACAATGTGCTCTTAAAAATGCTATATGTTTGTTTAAGTGGTATTATGATAATCATATTTATCAGTTTAAAATTTTTGCTTAATAAAATAATTAATGATATATACTTTTATGTTTTTTTATTTTTCTCTTTTAAATTAATTTTCTCTGACATGAGTCTACAACATTATTTATATTATTTTAGAGTTTGCTGTTTTATTAAAAAGTTTTTATTTTAAGAGAGATAAATAAAACAAAGTCTATTAATTGCATGAGAAACTTATTTTATTAAAACAATATTAGTCAGTATCTCCACCATCTTCGCCGCCTCCGCCGCCACATCCTGTAGTTGGCGTGAACATCGCGCCGCAAGGCTGGAAACCGGTGATAGGTTATATTTGTCTGCAACAAATAAAAATCAAGTTTAAAATACAACTTACCAAAGTAGTATTGAATAAAATAATTACATAATAATAATTCAAAAACCCACCTTGTTATATCTATATCACACGACTGTTCATTCCGATGATTCACTTCAGCGCCAATCTGCCACAATAACTGAGATATTTTATACAACACATTATCGTTTTCATCATATATCACGTATTGAGTTTTAATGTTCGATCGCGCTACCACAGTATTTTCATTTTCTACACATTTTAAGAGTTCTAGTTTCAAAATATATTTTGGTATTTTATTATCACTTGAAGATATGAAACTTGTAAGGGATGAAGCTGACATGGTGGAAAGATAGATGGTGGAGATCTGAACTCACTAAACGCTCAAATAAAAATGAATAATATTTTAATTGATACTTACGTACACTATTAATTTGACACCTTCCGCCCCGCGGTGTGTTGATTGCACCATCTTCACACACGTGCTACGATGTTAGCACCATCAGCAATTTTTGGACATGTATTAACATGTTAATGTTTTCGTTGGCAGACGTAAAGAGTCAGCGTTTTTGGTTTGAATTAGCAGGTATTAAATATGAGGTCTTATTTTATACAGGGTTTTAGATGGGATAATAGGAAGCAGATATGTATTTTTATAAATTAAACAGTTGATACGACTTTAAAATGTATTTATTTTCTTTAGTTAGAAAAGATAATATATGGTAAAAAATATTCAAAACCACTATTTAACATCTCATATTCCATTACAGAATTCATATTACATTTATATTTTAATAATATTTGAACATCTTCTGGAGATAACAAAACATTTGATCTTATAATTCCTATTAAATACTGAATAAACTCTTGTACAGTCTTGTCTAAACTAGATAGGTAATTGATGTATAACGTTATGCGAACAATGTGGTAGTCTACTGCTTTAATAATTCGTTCCATAGCTGCAAAGTTAAAAAAATAATGACAGAGAAAAAAATGAAATCTTTCATTCAAAGTTTTATAACAGTAGTAGTTAAAATCATTAACACTCAGAGACATAACTTCACTATCGTTTTCTAGTACAACTATTTTTGGTTTGAAATCTATATCTGCCCAAAGTCCTAATACAATAGAAAATTCATCATAAGTATAGATATGTTTTAAAATACATATATTAGATAAGTAAGAGTAATTGCACTGATTCATATTGAAAGTATATCGATATGACCCCAAGCTTTAGTAGAGATTAGGTCTGGTGATATTAATCTCTTGTCGTCATTTGCTGACAAAGCAACTTTATTTACACTGCGAGTGTATATTTCATGTTTTATAGATTTAAACAATATATTTTTTGTACGTATTATGTTTCCTGTGTATAAAGTGTTTTTATAATCTGCCACACAAAAGTCACGAACACAGCATTTCTTAATTCCTTTAGCACGCTTTATTTCACTGTCTTCAGATTTTACGCAGTATAACTTTGAACGTAAACCAACAAATTCACGAATTATTTTACCACCAAGCTCGTCTTTAAACAATCCTGGTATCTTTTTATTCGCGAGTTGAATACCATATACGTTTGATGGTTCAAAGTTGCTAGTGTCAAAATACTCCGTAAAATTTTCTTTTAAATCTTTATAGAAGTCTCGTGTTTTAATGTGGAAGATTAAACTGTCAGTATCTGTGTAACACATGCGCAAGCGCTTGTTATAAAATGGTTTCATTATTGAATAATGAAAGTCATACATATGTGCTTTTGATATTTCCAACACTGAAAAGCCTATGTACAATGGCTTATCTAAAACAACACGTTCAGGCTTAAGTTGGATAGCTACCAAATTTTCGCTGAAGATTGTTGCGGCGTGGAAATTTGGTCTAGCTATTAATTTATCAGCAGTATTTTTCTTTTTTGTTTTGTTTTGGTCATCAGACCATAAGTTTGTTAAATGGACATTAACCCTCTTTTCATTATTTTCGATTGTTTTGCCGAAGATACTGTTGATAAATAGTTTATAAAGATCTTGTTCAAAAGGTGACTGTGCCTGTTGACGTAGTTTGGTACATAGGTCTATATAGTCCTTTAGATAAGAGCCTTGTTTAAAGGAGATAACACGATGTACATTTTTCAGTATTAGACCATGTTTAAGACATTTCTTTAAATGGACGTAGTGCATAACGTATTTAAATTTATCATACAGATTTGGTACTAGTTTGGAATTTTTACCTCCGGGTGGTATACATTTTTCAGGACAAAAAGGTAAATCATTGTGGTACCGATGCAAGTGTTTTGGATACTCAAGATCTACTTCTAGAAAATAGCCCGTCTCAGCATTATCTTGAATATTCTGAATGTCCAAAACATTAATTTGTTCAGGTGTTAAATATTTGAAATCGGAATATGGCATAGGTTGACACATACTGTAGCCGTATAAATTAACACAATCCGTGTATATAATAAAAGAGTCAGATACTTGTGAATCGTAATCTGACATATATTTATTGTTGGCTGTAACATGTCTGTGTGAACACATACATACGCCTCCTCTTATGCCAGACTGTATCATTCTGATCATTGAAAGATCGCTGATGAGTTCTAACTGAACTCCTGTCTTATGTAACATAGCATCAAAAGAGAGACTGGGCGATGTTAGATAAAAAGCTGGGTCTAAGTCAAAATCACGTTTGCAAGTTTTTCTAAAATGTTCAAACACACAAGTAAGCAACAATACGTCTGTTTTTAGATAGAGGTCTATGAACTGACCTAAATTTTTAATTTTGAATTCCTTCCAAACAGATTGTGCATGTCGATAATCTTCATCAGAAATATCTTCATTTGAAAGAGAACTAAAAAAATTATCTTTACTTGGCAAAGTTTGTTCTTTAAAACATTTCCAGTCAGTTATATATTCGTAAGGAAAAACGCCTTTACGAGAAAGAAGACCAAACTGCACAATATCAGGATAATAAGAACGTAAATGGTTCAAATCATCTTTTTTCATTGTCTCAACCAGTTTTTCTAAGCTCGTGCCCAAAAATTTAAATGTGTCTACAAAACGCAAAGCAAAAAACTCGTCTTCAGTTATTTGAATGAATTTTGTAAAAGAAATATAGTTTTCTTTCGTTTTTGGAATAATTTTGATTTGACCATTAGTGTTACCTAGTGCTTTGATAAATAAATGGCAGTCATAACCTGAAAGATTATGAAAGAAAATGGGAAGAAAGTTTGGAACTTTACATTTTAGATTACAATAGTTGTGGGCTGCACCGCGATATCTTCCAGTTAAATGACAATGGTCTCTAACTTTATCACCAAGTAATGGTTTATCACATATATAACAAAAAGTCGCAGTTTGAAAATTGTTTGCATCATTTTCATCAAATATCATAGGAGTATTTCTCGATAAAAGGATATGAATTTCACGAGCATCCTTAGATAAAGTGGACACAAACTTTTGAACGCAATCGGCACCACGATATGATATACATTTATTTAAGCTTGGATCAACAGAACAAACAATATGATACATGAAAGCAACCGGTACGTGACGATTTAACGTTGTAGTGTTGGAGTTGTCGGAAGCGTCCTGGCAAGTTTGTAACATACACTCAAAGTCCGCGTAAACTACAAAAGGAACGTCTTGTTTACGATCATAATTTTTAAATTGTATAACAGAACCATTTTCAGGTAAGACTGTTGTAATACCTCCGCATTTGTGACTTTCACCACCTTCACGAGAATTAAAGAATACTAAACAAGTGTCACAAAAATAAAGTTTACCATGATGGTTTGTAATCTGCTTTCTCACAAGGCGTGATAAATCTTTAACCAAACAATAGTGAGATTTCGACCCGCTTTCTAAATACAACAAGTGAATAACTTTTTTATTTTTATTCTGATTTTCAGATTTATATAGGGGTCCTGTTATTGTTTTATTATTTTTCAAACCATAAATAATAAAACTTAGACTAGGATTATTTTGTTCAAAAATGCTAATGTCTGAAAATGTGACTGGAAAAGACATTCCTTTTGTGTTAAGTACGTTCTGAAAGTTAGGGTATGATGACACTCTATCGGGGTGACTTTTTGCTGGATGTAGAGCAGCCACAACAGACCACAAGAAACAATATGTGTCATTATTGCGAATATTTACGCACGCTTTCTTGTTCTTGATAGCTTTAGGCAATGGTATGAAAGAAGAACCACGTAATGGTTCATATTTGTTTATGTTGACTTCTAAATGCGAAGTATTTACAAATGCCCAACCACTATCACGCTCTTGAAATTCTTCAATTTTCTTTTTCAAACTTTGTAGAAGATTTTCAAATAAAGTGTTAAAGTCATAGTTAGTGAAAATAAGTATATTTTTTGTGGTTTGAGATTTTATTTCTTGAGTGTCATTTTTGAACAACAAAAATAATGAATAGAGCTCAAAATTTACTTTTAAACACGTATGTTTTTTAAGGTTTTCGTCTAAAAGTAATTGGATTTTACTTTTAATTGAATTCAAAAACAGTTCTAAAGATCCTTGATTTGATTCGTCCGCAAAAATTCTAAATGTAGCAATACGAGAACGAAAAGCTGACGAAACGATTTCAATTCCATCACTATGTAGTTCAGTGGTATTGTTTTGTTTATGTTGTGTACTGCGTAAATGACCTATCCATGATTTGTTTTGAATGGAAACATTACAAACTGTACAAAACGGCATTATCAAACCAGAAATAGTTATTGCTAACTAACTTTCTATAAAAACAAAAAAATATATATATATATATTTAAAGTCGTATATTATTTTATAAACCAAAATACAATTATGTTTTATTTATAAATAAACTCTTTGATTTAACAGTGACATTACTGTTATACCAAAGAATTTATTTATAATTGAAAAATACAGACTCGCACTTTTCAAAAACTTTATTAGCAGCGCTAATAAATTCTTGAAGAGCGCCCCACTCCTTGCTCCCCTGGTTACATTGGAGCTTGATGCTCGCTAGAGATTTTTTGTACCGTTTCTCGCCGGGTTCGTGTATGATGTCGCTCGTCCTATAAACCTTGCAGTCGATGAAAAAATCACCGTTCACCGACTGCGAGCGACGAGTATGCCCTGACGCCACGCGAGACACGAACTGCGAAGTCTCCAGCCGGCTCTGCGTCTCCGTCGACGGTGGTGTGTGCGTCTCCTCAGAAGCCAAAATCGCAAACAGATCCTTTTTCTGCTTCTTGCGGGATCTGAAATTAATAAAAATAGGAAAATAAATGAAAAGAGTCAGATGCTAAATTATCTTATCAACAACTAGCAACCCGATAGCGGTTTCACCCGCTGCATGTCATTTTCCTAGCAAGAGTTGTAAAAAAAAAAACACATCAAAATCCTAAGCGTGGTTTAGGAAGAGTTAGTGAATGCTACGATAGACAAACACAGAAACGCAAAAAGTGACTACACTTTATTCTATGTGCTGGTTAAGTACTTGTGTGAAAAATGTTTGTACATTTTAATCTAGTTTTGACTTTGGTATTGAATCTAATGTAGGTAAATATACAAGGTGTTAATTTTAATGCGTGAAATAGCTTAAGAGGGGTTAAGTATCGACAACTTAACAACTTTCCCCACGAAACATAGGACGAAATATAAATATAAAAAAAAAATTACCTCCCATACAAAATGTGTACCGGTTCTGGGTTAGTTTGTATAGGTGGTCCATTTTTTTTTATATTTCTTCCAATGTTTCTAGGAGAAAGTTGTTCAGTTGTCGATACCTAACCTGTCCTTAAGTTATGACACGCATTTAAATTAACACCCTGTATAGAAGTAAATTACAAATTTGTTACCTGCTAGATTCTTCTCCACCGTCGTGTTTTCGTTTGGAGCCTCCGGCCTCGCTTGGAGGGTTCTTGTTGGCAGCGGCGGTAGTCTTCTTTGACTGTTGAGTAGCTGGCGGCGGCTTGCTCACAGTCACCTCCGCATCAGATGAGTAGTACTCCGAGTCAGACCTAAAAGTGTTACAATATAACAGTCAATAAACAAACGTAGTAAAACTATTTTGGACATATGGTAAATAATCAAAGTAAATCTGGATTATTATTTAAATTTCAATAAAATATAGTCAGATACTCACGTACATTTTTATGAAGAACTGCGCAGAGAACTTTTGAAGAAATCACTTGAGTAAAAACTTGAGGAGAGCTTGAGCTTCAAGATTTCAAGAGCTGCTATGAGCTGTAAATTTTTTGTGGAAATGATGTGTGAAACGGGTTTATATATTTTCCATTAGTGATAATTCATCAATTTTATCATATAAATGAAAACTATATAACCGACAAACGATACAAAACTCAATATGAATTTTATTTAAAATACAATACAAGAAAAATCGATGAAACTCGCTTGAAAATTATATGACATAAGTCTTTTTGAAATTCATAAGCAAATTATTGCAAATTTTTCAATTTGGAAAACTTATCTTTTTTTATTAACAACGTAACAAACTTAATAAATTATTGTAATTGTGAACTCTATGTCATATACTTAATGATGCATTTGGGTTGCCTTGTATGTAAACAAAAGGAGTGACTTAGGACTTTATTCTATCATAAATAACAAATTGCATTATTTTTATATTGAAATTACGACATCACCGCCGCCTGTACCGGACGAAGAAATTTGATACTATGGAATGTTGCAATCATGTTGCGGTAAAACTATAAAATAATCAGTGTACGATGCTGCTCATAAATTATATGTTTCGTATGATTGTCTTCACAAATTTTCATCTACGCTCACATCATATAGAGAAAAAATTGTATATTTGTTTATTATTAATAAACTTGAAACTATCGGACCGATTTTCAAAAATAAAGATGGTTCCGTGCTTCTGAGAGCACGTTAAGCCATCAGTCTGGGTTGTTGTCGTGATTACTTAGACAGCGGTTGTTACAAATAACCATGTCAGAGGCCTCCTTTTTGCAGTCGGCGGTTGTTAAACTCTGTCATTAGGGTTCATCGGGTCCGGGTTGGATGACTCGGTGTCCCACACGAAGAGAGAATACAAATTTAACTTTTTTTTTGCGGTCATCTACACTCTGCCTACCCCGCAAGGAAGGTAGAAAAGTTCTACTTTTAAATAGATGAAGTAAGTCAAAATTTGCGATATGACTGCTACATAAAAGGTGTAGTCTAGGATCTGACTTGTTTTTTTTTATATATATTTTTTTTCTGTAGATATTTATTATGTTTTAATATACATTTTTAATAATAACATTATTATTTGAAGATTTACGGTCTTAATTTGAGTTATCATTAGTATTGTTTAAACTATAACAAGTACATATGTATATAATAGGTACATAGGTAAGACTATGTCAGCTTCACTTAAATAATTTAGTTACTAAGATAAGTTGAATAACGTACAATGTTTAATTTTCAATTCATCTTATTAATTTAAATTTGATCCCCAATCTAACTTGGTATTTTATTCGAAAGTACGAGCTTTTCATAAAACTATGACATGAAGTTGTCAATTTTATAGTTACTGTTCCTACATAAACTCTTCATTTATTATAAAACTGTATGTTACAATTACCACTTTATTGAAATTAATAATTGAAGTCATACAATGTTTCTTAAAACAAAGATAACGATTAAAAAAAAAAACGAAGTTAGCTCTCGAACTAAAATCCATTGTGGGAAAAAATGCGTGGGTCGAAGGGCCTGCAGTGTTCCGTCCACATGTCACGTATCGCGTCGTAGGAGATGCGCTTGCACAGCTCCTCCACACTCCACGTGTATTTAAAATTTTAAGTTTAAAATAAATCTAAATTAAACGCTTTTGCTTTAAATTTATGACATAAAATTTTAGTGAATATAAATAACGGATCTCATAATAAGGTTACCTACAGGTGAGCAATTTCTCATGTTTAATTACATATTTTTAAGTAATTAAAATTTATTTTCATGACTTATGAATATTTATAGTTATTTTGTTTTTACATTATGTACGAAATATTTTAGTTGATTATAAATATTTCTTGTTTACCTCACAAGAGAGTTGATTAAAAAATAAAATAAAAGAAAATACAACGTAGAGAAATCTGTACTACTACATTAGTAGGTAATAAAATGTCTTTTAGGTAAAATTACATTTAAATAACTGTAAAATATTTTATAAAATAATACTTTGTTCAAAAATTCAAGTTATGTATAAATATATATTTTTTTCAGGGTTCTACATATTAATTTATCCAACGACATGGATTTTGTAGCAACAACACGTGGTCATCAACAAGATTCAGAACAGGTTGGTCATATTTTCTTTTAAATACTAATTAAGCATTCCATATTTTATATTAAAAATACTTTTAATTTTATTGCATTAATATCAAAATACCATATAGATATATTTAGTAACTGCAAAAACAATATAATAAGGTTTTTAATTTTAAGGTTCTCTTTTTGTTCACATACTTTTTCTTACTATAGATGTTTTTTTATTATATCAAATACATTGTTGTTACTCCGTTAGAGCATGGACATGAGGTCATAACAAAAAAAGTGCTTGGAAGATAGGTAAAGTAAAATTGACAAAAAGTATATTTTCTCTAATATCTATATTTTAGTTAAACTTTTTTTTATAGTTAATAATATTACAGAATGTGCTTTATGAATATGCATTTTCTTTGTTTTCAGGAACATAAAATTTGCTTAGTCTGCAGTCTTCTTAGAACTTCAAAATGTTCGTACAGGCAAGTGAGATTAAAAATATTTTAAAATATTTGTCATCCTTCATTAACCATTCATTTAATATTATTTTTTTGTTTACAGATGGTTATAATCTCTCTTTTTTGCGTGGGAGACCGAGTCGTCCAACGGATTGCAATAAACATGATCATCAACTGTGAAAAAATGTTCAGCCAGGCAGGATACCGTTTATTTATTTAATGTTTATGATTTAAAAAAAAAAGAAAAAAAAGCGTAAAACCAGAGCTATAAGAATGTAGCTACTGGTAGAGTTGTTTTTGTTCAAACTTATTTCTCACTAGACACCAAACAATGTCCTTAATATCCTGAAATTATCCCCTATTCTTGGTAATAATAATTTAAGAGGTAAGGTAAAGGTTAAAAACGGTAAAGGTTTAAAGAGGTAAAGGTATCTGACTAAAATTGAGAGTAAGTATATGAATTATATTGTAAGTATATTTTGAGATTAATAGGTTCAATGTAGTTAAAATACGAATATGATCAGTGAGGGAATCCTCCCGGACTCTCAGCAAGTTACTTTCCATGGGGCTTGCAACTGATTGTATTTGTTGGCCATCAACCTTAGAGGTATTGTTAGTGAGGGGATCCTACCGGACTCTCAGAAGGTTACTTACCACGGTGCTTTCAACTAATGATACACTAAGATTGAATCAACTTGTAGAGAAATGGAATAGATAGACCTAATGTAGTCAAAATATGAATATGATCAGTGAGGGGATCCTCCCGGACTCTCAGCAAGTTACTTCCCATGGGGCTTGCAACTGATTGTATTTGTTAGCCATCAACCTTAGAGGTATTGTTAGTGAGAAGATCCTACCGGACTCTCAGAAAGTTACTTACCACGGTGCTTTCAACTAATGATACCCTTAGATTGAATCAACTTGTAGAGAAATGGAATAGATAGACCTAATGTAGTCAAAATATGAATATGATCAGTGAGGGGATCCTCCCGGACTCTCAGCAAGTTACTTCCCATGGGGCTTGCAACTGATTGTATTTGTTAGCCATCAACCTTAGAGGTATTGTTAGTGAGAAGATCCTACCGGACTCTCAGAAAGTTACTTACCACGGTGCTTTCAACTAATGATACCCTTAGATTGAATCAACTTGTAGAGAAATGGAATAGATAGACCTAATGTAGTCAAAATATGAATATGATCAGTGAGGGGATCCTCCCGGACTCTCAGCAAGTTACTTCCTATGGGGCTTGCAACTGATTGTATTTGTTAGCCATCAACCTTAGAGGTATTGTTAGTGAGAAGATCCTACCGGACTCTCAGAAGGTTACTTACCACGGTGCTTTCAACTAATGATACACTAAGATTGAATCAGATGAAAGGAACAAATGTAATATTGGGCAATCGAGATCACCGAAGTGAAGACAGGCTCACGGAGTGAGCCTGGCTGAACGGAGGTGGTCTAGATTGCCCAATATTACACTACTGCTGGGCAAACCGAGAACTAACTGTGAACAGTTTTACTTTGAAAAGTCTTTTCTTTAGCATGGTTGAGTATTCATTGGAGGTGAGAACCCTGCGATGCATTACCAAAACAATTTTTAGGATGTACAGCTGACGAACACTAAATACACTCGCTTCTTGATAGAGGGATTCTGTTGGATACCTGAAGGGTTTCTTGAGCATGACCTTTAAAATAGCTCGCTGTGCACGCTCCAAGGTTAACATGAACGACACTCCAGCTCCACCCCAGGTAGATATACAATATCTGAGAACGGACTCAATAAGGGCATTGTAAACCATTTGTAAGATTACTCTGTCTGCACAGCTTCGTAAAGATTTCATTAAATAAATTAGTTTTCTTTCAAAGCTAACTCCCTGTCACTTTTTTACACAACGCAAAGAAAAAAAGCAGTCAGCTCCGTTTGGTGAAGTTTCAAAGTCACAATATCAAATAAAATAAGATACGTATTTATACATACATACTTATATCACGCTTTTATCCCTTGCGGGGTAGGCAGAGCGTAAACGACTGCAAAAAACGCCACGTTTACGCCACGTCTGACAAACATTTGCGGGTCATTCGGAAAATTGAGTATCGCGATAGTGACAGATCGTCAGCCCATCGCCTAAAATTGCAATACACACCCTCGAGTCCCTTCGTCGCCTCTTACGACTCCTACGGGAAAGAAATGGGGTGATGCTATTCTAAGCCGGCATCACACGGCAAATATAAATATAAATACATATTTATTTATTTTCAAATGTGTTTTATTTACAAAAAGATTTTATCGGCTGCTTGCTGTTATCAAGCACGTTCAAACAATATTTGTTTTATTTTCTTTTTCATCAACAACCTCACACACACACACACACACTCGCTATACAGGGTGTAAGGGACGGTGTACCGGAAACTTTGCAGGCATGATCAGATCAAGAAACTGAAAAACTTTTTCTATGGAGGATATGTTGGCAAACGAGAAATTTTCTTAGACCTCCCATACAAAATTCCAATTCAAGTGACTGACTTCCAATGGAAACTAAAAAAGAATCCGTTTCCAACATAGGCTCCATAGTAAAAGTTGTTCAGTTTCATGAAAATGAAAAATGAAAATGAAATAACTTTATTCAATGTAGGATAATATTATCACTTATTCACGTCATGATCCGTCATTGTAAAAAAAAGAAATTTGTATAACACTATTTTCTTTTTTTTATAACGATTTTATATTGTCCTAATAGAAAACCGGCTTGATCATGGTCTGTTCATGCCTGCAAAGTTTCCGGTACACCGTCCCTTACACCCTGTATTTACATAAATACATACATATATCACGCCTTTAATCCCTTGCGGGGCAGGCAGAGCATAAACGGCCGTAATAAAACGGTCACGTCTGACAAAAGTAGAGGGTCAATCAGATAACTGTGTATCACTTTAGTGACAGGTTGTCAGCCCATCGCCTAAAATTGCAATACACACCCTCGAGTCCCTTAGTCGCTTCTTACGACTCCCACGGGTAAGAAATGGAGTGATGCTATTCTAAGCCGGCATCATACGGCAAACACCACACCATCCTTACACCCTGTATTTCGTGTAAGTAATTAAATTACACAAACCTTGCCCCATTGGATGCATACCAGACTACATTCGTTTTATACCCGAGAGTAGGTTCAGCTCTCGATTGCAAGAGTTTTGCGGAAAATGCAGCCGTATCGAGGAACTATTTAATAAAAAAGCTTGCTCTTTCAACTAGTTCACTGTTGCATTCCATTTCATTTCAGTTGAAAAATTCTGGAATAGTTTTTAATGGAAGTTGAGTGAAATAACAAATGGTCAGTTATTTTTTCAATTTCTGCGTACTTAGTGTTAAAGGTAGTGCTTCGAAAACTATGCAAGCTTGAGCAATCTATGAAACTGGTCATCTTTCCTGCTGGAAAACGACCATAGTTTTCTACTTTCCATAGAATGGCTAGCTTTTCATGTATCAAAAGTATCAAAGTCGTTTAGTTTTGCCTTTCAGTTTCTGGACCATTGGCCGGACCCAATTTATTATGTCAATTTAGGTATAATGCTAACATACTTTCGGTTGCAGTAGATAAATCAACCTAAACTGTGTGTTAATACTGTGTAAACTGACACATATACAATACTGGTATATTTTATAATAGACACAACAAAGCGACTTCAGAATTTTTGTAAGTTATACACACACAATTCACGCCTATAATCCTTTGGAGGTATGCAGAGCGTAAACGACCGCAAAAAAAGGTAATTTTACGCCACGTCTGACAAACATTTGAGGGTCATTCGGAAAATTATGTATCGCCACAGTGACAGGTTGTCAGCCCATCGCCAAAAATTGCAATACACACCCTCGAGTCCTTTAGTCGCCTCTTACGACTCCCACGGGGAAGAAATGGGGTGATGCTATTCTAAGCCGGCATCACACAGCCTTGTAAGTTATGCCCTCAAATAATGCCAGGCGTACCGGACTATTTGTATGGGATATAAAATTAGTCATTTTATTATTATACCAACTTATGTTCAGTTTCATTTCATAGCATAATGTGTCTACTGAACTTTTGTTGGTTTTTAGCAGATCGTAGATTACGAAATTAATACTTTATTTAGCAGATGGTACGTTACGTAAATTGCAGTGTAATTCATTTGACGACCGTAATTTAGGCACATGTTCAATTTATAAATGGAAGGGTTTAATCCCTTTCCTTCTTTTGTTGGCTTCGTTGAGATGTCACAATATACGTTTATTAATTTTCATGAGAGCTTATCATTACCAACCTGCACTATTTTGTAGTAATTTTACTAATTTTTTTAGGTTAGGTAATACGTAAAAAACCTGCCCGAGCCGGTTTTCTATTGGGACAATACAAAATGGTTTAAAAATTAAAATTGTGTTATACAATTTGAATTTATACTATCCTACATTGAATAATGTAGTTTCATTTTCATTTTTGTTTATTCATGTAAAAATAATAAAACGGAAGCTCTAAGCGTAAAAATATCAGAAAAGCTATTCTGAAGCTAGAAATAATAGCTCGAATAGAGTAAAAATCACTCCTCTATCTACTGGAAATTAATGCAATGTGGGTTTAATGAAAGCTCTAGCAGGCAAGGGGGTGTGCCGGGTCGTTGACCTCGGTGGCCGCATACCTACCTATAGCTACGTATGTTTCAGTAGGTATTGATAGTACGGTTGTGTCCTACTAGTCAAACGAGCTACTTTTTAATAGGAAATATTTTATTAAAAAACTGATGTAGTGACAAAAAAAACAGTTGCTGACTTAATTAACTTTTCGTCTTTTGTACTCTTTTACCAGTTCAGCATAAAAACTGAACTAAACTACATGATGCTGTAACGTCACTAAACATTATTTAGAATGGCGTCAAAATAGAAACATTTAAGTTGCTTCTTTAGTTTAATAAATCTTACCTTGCATATTTTGATAAATTATGGTAGAGAACTATTCTACTTTTGGACACTGCTTTGAAACATCCAAGTCTTATATTTAATTAATTATTCAAGGATTTACCCTATTGTAATTTACCAGATGGAATGCGGCCACGGTTCGGTTAGGTAAATTTCTGGTCGTTGGAAACACATTTAAAATAGCATCACCTCATTTTTACCCGTGGGTTTTGCCCACGTTCAGTAGTGGACTGCAGTTGTAACTGTTGATACTGTATTAGATAAAACGAATATCTAGACCAATTACAAGTTTGCAAAGGATGAACCAACAGAGAGGGCCGTTAGTCTATTATATATGGCAAAATGCTTTTGTCTTATTTCGACCTATGATCCTTGGGGAAAGTTGTTCCTTATTACCCGCCGATATTCTGTTTTCAGTATCGGTCACTAGTAAAATTTCACCTGCTATATGAACCCAAAAAATGAATGAAACGGAAAGCCTAAACTGTAGGCCCACAAATTCGCAGGTGTCTAAATTTTTATAGCCTTTTGGCGGTTTTACCCGAGCCGAGTTTAGTGCGTTCTTACGACGCGTCGTAAAATAGGATGTGTGTATCATCCTTTGTTTCATTTAGGCGGTTTTCACACCTATTGTTTCCGTATCCGGTTATCAGACGATAGGAAAATACGAATTTTCACTCAAAACCGAATATCATGGCACATTGCGGTAGTCACAGGTTATCACTTGTATGGTGGCTGTTAGAAACCGCAATATTGTCCGGCGCGTGTACGATTTATCGTGTGAAATGTTTTTGCCTCTAGGTAACATTTAAAATTACTCGTATCTTCGAGCTAATGTTGAACAGCGGCATAAATATTAGGCGCTCATTTGCTAGCGCCAGCTTAGAATATAATCCTCCCAGCTAAGGGATGAAACCAGTAAATGGACAGAAGTGAAAGGGAATATTAATAATGACCAACAGTTTAATTATGCAATGGTATGCCAGCTTCGAACAGTATCACCCCATTTATTTTCCGTGGGTGTAGTTAGAGGCGATTAAGAGACTCGCAGATTACATGTGTATTGCAATTAAACTTTTACGTACGTAAATGTTCGTTACGTACGGCTGTTTACGCTCTGCCAACCCCGGCGGGGATGTAAACGTGATACATGTATGTATGTCCAACAGTGGACAATATTACAAAAAATCTTTAAATCCACGACTGTACTACTTGGTATCTAGGATATAAAAGTCGGTGTACCGAAAACTTTGCATGCCTAATCAGACCATGAAACTAAACAACATTTTCTACGGAGGCAACACACCTTGTATAGGAAAATGTGTTTTGTTTCGATATTAAATCCGACCCAACCAATAAAGGAATGGATTCAGTCAGCAAATAAATGGAAAAAACCACTGAATAAACACGAAATCCTTTCCTTATGACACTCCAAGTGTGGAGCAAATACTTACATTGATTGAAAGTAAGACACGGGTAGTGTCGGTATATTGGAGTGTGCTTCGAAATATTTATCACTACGACAGCACCTTTATACAGGATGAAAGGTAATTCCATTCAATTCCTGGTGCGGACTAGAGGGGAGGCCATTTCTTCCACATTGAAATTGTAGCGACCTCTGGGAGCTACGACAAGAAGCTCACTCAAAGTGGTTCACGAGCAAGCAAGACGCAACAGAAGTTCCAACATAGCTGCAAGATGGCGCCACGTGACAGAACAAAGAGCCTGAAACGCGGTATCGAAGTGTTTCACCGCGCAACGCATATATACAACTTCCAATTCTATCCAGGTGGACCAGTCGGTCCCCTGGCCACAACACCCGGCCAGGCGGGTAGCTACCCTTTTCCCGACACCACCTGGAACCCGACATTCTGCCTATTGGCATCACTCCTGTCACCCGCCATATTGGTGACCCCTACCTTGGACTTCGCAGCCTTCAATCACGCATCAACCACTACCTACGTCATCAGCACCCACCGCAGTCACAGCACGGCAGCTTCACTGGTCTTCCATCATCGTCTCGACTCACCGTAGACGTCCCGACTCACCGTGGACATTGGAACCAGCACTGCATCGCCACGCCAAACTGCATCATCACGCTACATGACGTCATCAGCCCCACTTCGCTCGCTGACGGTATCGACCTCCGGTCTTGAGGGGGAGTACTGTAGCGACCTCTGGGAGCTACGACAAGAAGCTCACTCAAAGTGGTTCACGAGCAAGCAAGACGCAACAGAAGTTCCAACATAGCTGCAAGATGGCGCCACATGACAGAACAAAGAGCCTGAAACGCGGTATCGAAGTGTTTCACCGCGCAACGCATATATACAACTTCCAATTCTATCCAGGTGGACCAGTCGGTCCCCTGGCCACAACACCCGGCCAGGCGGGTAGCTACCCTTTTCCCGACACCACCTGGAACCCGACATTCTGCCTATTGGCATCACTCCTGTCACCCGCCATAAAATCATTCGTTATAATTTTTAGGATCTTCGATTTTGCGAAACGTTCGACCTTGTCAGTTGTATTTATGGTAGTCTGTGTTACATATATCATACACATACATACATACACATATCACGCCTATAATCCCTTGCGGGGTAGGCATATCGTAGACGGTTGCATGAAACGGACATTTACGCCACGTTTGACAAATATTTGAGCTTCATTCGGAAAATTGATCACCGCCATACATGACAGGTTGTCAGCCCATCGCCTTAAATTTCAATATTTACCCTCAACTCCCTTAGTTACTTACGACTCTCACGGGAAAGAAATGGGATGATGCTATTCTAAGCTAGCATCACACGGCAAAGCAACGAATGTTAAATATCACAATGTAAATATGCGAACAAACTACATATTTAACTTCTCTGATTCATCAACTAACCGAAAAAGAAAAGCTGAATTAAAAGCAAAACAGGTGCCGACTTTTTTGCAAAAATACTTTTCGTCTTTCGTACTCTTTTAACAGTTCAGCGTAATAACTAAACTAAACAACATTATAACCGAAAAAGTACTATTATCTTCCATAAAACAGACAGTCTTCAGAGAAATAATTCATCTTTAAGCTGAAAGTGACGTGCGGTGCCAAATCCCATAATACATTTTGTGAAAATCGAAAGGCCCTACATTTATGAAATGAATTTCGACCCACTGTTTTACGTAGAATATGTTGGAAATGACCTTTCCAAGGAATGTATGGAATGTTCTATCATCTAAAATACCGAAATCTCAAGACGGGTTGGTGATAAGGGACAACTTTCCCCAAGGAACATAAAATAAGACAAAAATATTTTTATCCATAATAACCCATATCAGCTGATTGTCCGTTTTGTATGGGAGGTCCAATTTTATTTTTCGTATTTCGACCTATGTTCTTTGGGGAAAGTTGTTCCTTATTACCAGCCCATGTATTGTTACGCTATAGGTCAGTATTAAAATTTCAACGTAATGTTTCGAAAGCTTTTTCATACAGTCACAGAGTTTTAGATTGTAAAAAATATGTCACTTCGCGTAAAAACTGTTAGTAGATATAATTTTTTTACCAAATTCCGTACCGTTACTGACTTTCACTTAAAGTGTGTTTCAACAATTTGTTCATAAGAATAATCTGAGTACTCAGAATTATTTACAGAAGACTACAAAAAAAAAACAATATTAAAGTTGTTACCACTAACTATAAACAATATTTTACAGTCATGCATGTAATTGTCTTCTGAAACGCATTGTAAAGTTTCTACGGTATAATTACTCCCAAGACAAATTAATCCAAGGAATCTGTGTAGGCAAACTTCTTGCCGAGTGAAGAGACAACTTCATTAAAATGTTAATGCTGCTCTCATTCATGTGACGTTCTTGAGCATGCCGCATTGTAACGACGATTTGGCGCCGTGGCAATGCATGTGCCTCCTACGTAAAAGTCCCCAGGTTCGATTTACGACTAAGGCAGATTTCCTTTCCCTGTTTGGGTCCCGGGTCCGTTTTGCGCCAAGTCAAATGTATTATTTATTGAGGTGGGAATCACGCGCGAGCAAGATTTTTAAAACCAGTTTTATTAAGCTTCCATAAAAATCTGAAAGAAATTATATGTTACTGTCGAGGATCTAACAGATCACATATACTTATCAGTTACCAAATTGAGCAAAAAGATCTTTTATTTATTTATTTTTCAATACGTTGTCGTTAGTTTTTAAAGTTATTACAAAATCGTTTATGCTATAATTTAGATACATACCTATTCTAGTAAAAATAGCTAAATTAGACTTTGTACAAGCATTTTATTAATTTCTCAAATTTTGCGAAAAATTTGAGGGCAAAATGATTGGCTGTTTCTCTCTGGCGCAGCGCGAATGAAAGGGACCAACTTTTCAGGTAAAACAAGGCCTTAATTAGAATACAGACCCTAAAACATCCTGAATCATAAATATGTATTCTCCTTTTGCCTGGACCACTCAGGATCCGTAGTTACTAGTGTCTATTTTGGTTTGGTTTGAATCATGTACTTATAGTAGGTACAGTCGGTTGTAGCACACAAGGTACCAGGGGTACTACAAAAAAACTGAATTATTTTTGTCCCCAGCAATATTTTTTTCTTGACATGTTTATATTTTAATAGAAAATGACTTGTTTTAGGAGAATAAGTTAAAATTTTTATTGTGTTTTAACTGGGGATAAAAATAACTCAATTCATCACCTCTTTTGGGCTACCTCTGCTACCTTATGTGCTACAATCGACTATACATTATTATGAAGTCTATTGCATTATTTCTAAATTGATCAAATATCTACCAGCATAAGCTTCTTCGTCTTTATCTAAAATGTTTCTCCTACTACTTTATGTAAAAAATTCTCTAGATTAATGGCTATGATAAATTTTAAACCGCTGTAAGATCAACACCTCATAATTTTTATATTCATAAAAAACTATTTCTACTCAACAACAAATCATTTTAATTTATGATTGAACTCACAAAGAAGACAAACGACATAAGGAAAACTTTATGATTTAAATATTGCGTAGTCAAATTTATTTCACAATATTTTTATTCAGAAAGTAAGAAAAACTTGGCAAAGTTGGGAGCGCTGACATTCTGGTTTGACTTTTTTCTACTTTGACGTTTAGCACCTCTGAACACTAAATGAAACGTGCAAGTAGGCATACATACCGCTGGTACTCCCTAAATAAAGGTCATTACGTCTTTACACGTATCGGTAATAGGGTCAAGAATTACGTATGCGACGCGTGCGTTCACCTATTTTCGGCCCTGATCGACTGCTGTCGGCTATTCTCGGCCTGTTTCGGCCGCAGTCGGCTATTTTCGGAAAAGCTTTTAAATTTGGAAAGTGATTTTGTACGCAAGCGTTTGATGTGAAACACATGTTATTTATGCATAAGCCGTTGCAAGAACAATATTTTAGAATTATATTTATGTTCGTTTGTATGTTAAAATGGGTGACTATGAACTCTGATTTGCAACTTTTATGTTACTAAAAATATAAATTCGATGAGAGTATACATTTCTACGGAATCCGAAGTCCGGGAGATTAGTCTAACGACACTGTCAAAATTCCTAAAAGTTCAGGCGTGGTACTTAAAATTGACTGAGTATGACATCAAAGACTTATGTATTATTAGTGTTAGGTATATATGATATAGATATATATTAGTATATAAATTAATTTTTTATTTTACTATCTCTCTTTTAGCGTGGGACACCGAGTCGTCCAACGACCCGATGAGCCCTGGTGTTTTACTATATTCATTGATTAAATTGTGCACGATTTATCAGCCTCATCTTATGCTATTTCTCTACCGTAGGACTGCTGGAAGAGATTTCTTTTTAGAAATAAGTAGTACCTGTTGTGTTGTTTTTCTTTAATGTAATTGTTCTGTGTTTTATTGTGTGCAATAAACTCTTAAATAAATAAGACTTTGCATAACATTTCGGATAGTTTGAATCCAAATGACATCGAAAGATTTTCGTATCATGTATGTACAGTCGGTTGTAGCACATAAGGTACCAGGGGTACTCTAAAAGAACTGAATTATTGTTGTCCCCAGCAAATTTTATTTTATTGATATGAAAAAAAAGCATATAAATTTATTCGAATATGAGTAGAAAATTACTTATTTTATGAGAATAACTTTTAATTTTAATTATGTATTAACTGGGGATAAAAATAATTCAGTTCTTTTGGAGTACCCCTGGTACCTTATGTGCTATAAACGACTGTACATAAATTCCGCGATCAAACGCAGGTTGTTTGGATACAATCAGTCAAATATTCTTACTATTGGTAGTGGTATAGGTTCGGGTTCAAAGGACTTACGCCCAATGGCCCAGAAGAGAATCTTTTGAAGGAAAACGGACAAATTCTTTTGAAGGCACCCGATCTAATACTAACCTCTTGCGTTTTACAATGGTTTGACTGCTATTCAAGCTCAGAGACCCAATATAATACTGTTTTTTTTTTCCAAATAGACAGTGTACCAAAAGTTTGGGTTTGTTTCTTTAATTTCTTAGGTGGTTCTTTCACTTGTCGTCCGTTGCTGTGTAATTTTTAACTCTCGTCTGTCAGAGAAGAAAATTGCGAATTCGGATTTTATTCCTATATAAATATGGCTACGGTGCATTCATGGCGCGTAACGGATGCACCTGTTAAGACGTTTGACAGACGCATCCGTAAACGGTGCGTTAAAAACACGCAGCGATGGACGACAAATGGGAGACCCATCTTAAAATCCAGGGGCGTGATGTGTTTTATGGAAACTTCGCTTAAATAAAACCTGGTCGTTACTAATAATATACAAGTAATTTTATTATATATTTTGCCTTGTGATGTCGTAAGAGGCCACAAAGTAATTGAACGGTAACATGTTGTATTTTGATTTTAAGCGATTGTCTAACAACATGTTACTATGGCGAAACACAATTAACAAACCGATTTACGGCTGTTTACTCTCTGCCTGTCTTGCAAAGGATTTAAGGCGTGATAGACATATGTTTGTCAGTGATTTCATTTTTCTCTTACAATATTTTTTTACATATTACCAGTTGTCATATCTATACCTGTATTTATGGAGTGTGACGGAAGAAGAACAAAGAATAAGATCGAATGGATCTTATTTATAGTAAACTAACTTTATCTATGGAACAATCAATTCTACATAATAATTACACCACACCTCAACAATAATAATTACACCTCGCAAGCCCATAAAAATACTATAATTATATTACTACAAGATTCTTTGTCTAATGAAAAATTTAAAGAATATTTCATTCTTCTACCGCCACTTACCAAAATCCCCAGAGAATATATGTTTCTAGGCCGGTGAACCGAGATTTGAGATTAATTTAGTCCTAATAGTGTCAGTCTTCGCAAGCCCAAAAATGCAGATTTTAATATTTTTACAAGTGAACTATGTCAAAATCTTCATTCCGAACAACCAGCTACTTACTAGGCGAGCAGAAGATTATGAAAGCACTTGTTTCTAGCCCAGTGAGCCGAGGTTCGACGCTTTATTTATTTCATGCTTTTGCATTACAAGGCAAAATAAGTACAAAATATGCGAAAACTTTGAAAAATCTTTCATACACCTACCGCTAGGTACCAGGCGAGCAGAAGCCCCAGAAAGTACATGTTTCTAGCCCAGTGAGCCGAGGTTTGACGCTGCCAAATGGAGTGTGAACGCGCCCGAGTTCTATCGCGGCGGGTTAGCGCACTTGTTGAGTTGATAGCCTGATAGGTTTGTGGCCGTGTTTTTTTATGTTTTGTTGCTACGAGAATTCTTGCGTTGCTACGAAAAGGTTACAGTTGGTAGCGTTTTGCTACAGAATAAATGCTACGCGATAGGAGTTAACTTATTTGCTTTGTAAAGCGCTTTCACGGACTTTTATATGAATATCAATTTCGGTAACTACACATTACGCTAGTGAACTCTGAACGTAAGTTATTTTTGTTTCTGGAGTTTTAACAAAATATCTACCAATAAATAACAAATAGCGTAGATATATTTCGAAATTCAGAAATTTTACTTTTTTCAAGCCTTTTACCGAGGAAAGCTTCGGTCGTTTATTTTATTTGGTAACACATAATACTGGGCAATACAAAATCGTAATACACGACACAAATCACTGCTATAGCTACTTAGGTGGATATTGACTAAAGCGCGACGCATCGGTTTTGTCGACGAACCCTAATAAAAAATAATGTGTATAAAATGGTAAGCAAAAAAAAGGTTCGACAAGTGAAGCGCGTCAGAAGTTTTTTTTTTGTAACCAAAAGAATATTTTTGAAGCTATTAGGGGCTTTATTGATTAATCATCATGACGGGCTTATAACTTAATCCATTATGAATTCTCACCCATTTCCATAAAGGTTCTAATACTTTCAGCAATTAAATTGATGATAGAATGTTATGTTGATGTACCTGAAACAATAAAATGGATTATTTATAAATTTAGGTCATTGATTATTAAATGAAAGCGGTTTAATGTTATGTGTAATACATACATACATCAGCCTATTGAAGCCCACTGCTATGAAACGCTATTATAGGATAGGATAGTATGATGTCAGCTCGGCCGTGTGATGCCGGCTTAGAACGGCATCACCCCATTTCTTACCCATGGGTTTCGTAAGAGGCAACTAAGGGAGTCAAGGGTTATATGTGTATTGAAGACGGAAGGATATGGTGGTACAGGTACCTAGAACAAAAACTAAATTTGCTAGTAGGCAGTATCAGGCCATCTCAGGGTATTTATATAATAAAATAAATAAATATGTATACATTTACGATAAAAACTATCAGGAGTGTAAAAAACTACTATTAAATTATTTACAACATAAATGTTATGATGAGATTGAGTTATTGTTGGAACGTGTTACCTAATCCAGGTAATCCACCTTATGCATTACATACATATATATACACACTCACGCACACACACACACACACACACACACACACACACACACACGCACACACACACGTACTTACTTAGATATTACATATAGTATTACTCACCTCACCTACCTTTTATTAGTATTATTACCATGTCTTGCCTATAGATATTGATAAGTGTTATTTAAGGAAGAGAGGCTCCGTATAATGTTTAATTTAAGGCTCTTTTGTAAAGAACAATAAACATTTTATTTTATTTATTTTATTTATTATGTATTTCAATATTAGGCGATGAACTGACAACCTGTCACAATAGTAATGCACAGTTATTTGATGGACCCTCAAACTTTTGTCAGACGTGGTGTTAATATCCATTTTACGACCGTTAACGCTCTGCCTACGCCGTAAGGGATAAAAGCGTGATTTATGTATGTATGTATGTAGGATAGTACCTATTAAGATATTATCATCGATATTGTAAAAGAAAAGAAATTTGTATAAGACAATTTTTGATATCAATTTTGTATTTTACTAATAGAAAACCGGTTTGGGCGCGATATAAAAATTAAAATAAAGGCACCGCCTCGGGGCTGACCAGGTTAATCACACGGCATGTAACTTTACGCCACCACCACCAGTAGATGAGTTTGTTTCAAATTGAAATCATTTTTTAAAAAAGCTGGACGTAGGGCCCTAGAATGCTCCATACAGTTACGATCTCTGAATGTAATAAGATTTTCTTATGTGTTACCTACTTTAAAAATGGCTCTTCTTTTTTATTCAGGATGCGTTTGTTTTTTTATTAAGGATAGACTTCGATAGACTCTAGTCTTCTTCATATTAATCTATTATTTACATGACAGAAGATCTTTACAGTATGAGGCAGGTATGATATGATAATATGAGTTACTCATGTACTGAAGATGAAACGGACTGGATGCGTTTGTCAAACGTCTTGGTCAAATCACAGCGTTACTGTGTGCCATAATATCCGGTTTTTTTATAGTAATTCGAAATTTCATTACGTTTAACAGACAGATGCATCATAAATACGTCCGTCAGTGTGAAAACCGCCTAAAGGTTTAATATTTTATTCGCTTCTCAAACTTTATACACACTACGTCACTCAATTCTAGAGCTACAGCACTAAGCAAATTAAAATGTTGATATGTATTTACCTGTTGGTGAACCTAATAAAATAAATAAAATAAAAATCACAAAAAATGCTGTTTAAATCCCCATACACTTGCAAGTAAGCGTCACTTGGCAAATAAAAAGCACAAAATACTGCAGCTTTGAGGTAGGTTTTAAATGCTTTTAAGTTTCATACACTCGCAACGCAAGTAAGCGTGAACTTAGCGAATGTGTAGTTAAAACGAGGAGTGAATTGCAGAATACGGGGAAAATGTGCCATAATCGTACATACATATATCACGCCTATAATCCCTTGCGGGGTAGGCAGAGCGCAAACAGACGCAAAAACGTTACGTCTGATAAAAATATTGGGTCATTCAGAAAATTGTGTATCGCTGTAGTGGCAAGTTGTCAGCCCACCGCCTCAAATTGAAATACACACCCTCGAGTCCCTTAGTTACCTCTTACGACTCCCACGGGACAGAAATGGCGTGATGCTGTTCTAAGCCGGCATCACACGGCGCTAAGTGTAAGGAACAGCCCTCCGAATAATGATAAGGTGCATGCAGACCATGATACCGAACAACCTTCCCCTAGAAACATATGTTATGACGGCAAAAAAATTCGGCCTCCCATACAGAATCACGATCAGCTGACTGCATTTATAATGGGAATCCAATTTTTTTTTTACATACATACATAAATCACGCCTATATCCCTTACGGGGTAGGCAGAGCGTTAACGGCCGTAAAACGGATATTAACACCACATCTGACAAAAGTTTGAGGGTCAATCAGATAACTGTGTATCACTATAGTGACAGGTTGTCAGCCAATCGCCTAAAATTTCAATACACATGTAACCCTCAAGTCCCGTAGTCGCCTCTTACGACACCCATGGGTAAGAAAAGGGGTGATGCTATTCTAATCTGGCATCACACGGCATGTGTGTTTTACGTCTCCTGAAATATTTTTATATAGATTATATTCAGTTTCATGGTCTGAATTTACCCTATCAATATTTGGAGGGCTGTCCCTTACACCCCGTATGTACACCGAGATATTTGATATTACTTACCAAGTTTTTACTACATGGATGATGTAAAAAGCGACTATGGGATAAATTTGTTGAAGAAATGGGCAACAGCGTTCCCTGTAACTGTAACAAAACTGGGCCCGGATTCACTTATTTTTTATCATTGCAATGGCAGCGACACTCAACTGTCATTTTATTATCTCCGTGATATTTGATACTTCAAACTGTTGGCAGAATACGAAACGCCCAAAACTATGCCACTGACACGCAACAACTGAAACGATTTTTCATTTAGCAGACTTTGACCCTGTATAGTTTGTGGTCACCATTGTTCGGTATTTAGGCCATATATGTCATTGCATGCAGGGTGACCTTACATTCAGCGGGATAGTGGACCAACCGCAATGTAGGCTGTTGGATAGATACCCACATTTCTAGGTTATTTATAGACACACAGATCACACCTTTATCCCAAGGCAGGAAGGCCTTGCATTCAGCAATTTGCATTCCAAGTCCATAGATTTTCAGTTTTTCCTTTGTATGGTAAAATTTTATTTTTCATTTGTTTATTATTTAACAATAAACATTGTGTTCAAAATATATTAAAACTAGCGGCCTGTCCAGCGGTTTCACCCGTTGCTAACTGTTTTCTTGCGGGAATAAGACATTTTAATGTAGTCTATTTTCATCAGGGATAATGTATAATGTGCCGGGTGATACCGGCTTAGAATAGCATCACCCCATTTCTTTCCCTTGGGATTCGTAAAAGGCGACTAAGGGAGTAAGGGTGTGCATTGTAATTTTAGGCAATGGGATTGTCAACTTTTTGCCAATTTTCCGAATGACCCTCAAATATTTGTCAGACTTGGCGTAAATGTCCGTTTTTGCGGCCGTTTGCGCTCTGTCCACCCCGCAAGGGTTAACAGGCGTGATATGTTGTATTTGTATGTATATCAAAACATAAAAAACTCTTTTACAATATAAAGTAAGTACCTGCGTGTCTAAACAAAATAACAACCAATAAAACACCTCCTGTAATTATCCGTTGCGAATCAACCTCAGGATTACAATTAAATATTCAAACTCGAATTTAGCATTACTCAACAGATTTGCCATTTTCATTACAAAACCAATATTGC
Source organism: Tuta absoluta (assembly GCA_027580185.1). NCBI lineage: Eukaryota > Metazoa > Arthropoda > Insecta > Lepidoptera > Gelechiidae > Tuta > Tuta absoluta. The sequence goes on along the minus strand of JAQAHW010000023.1, from coordinate 3,407,567 downwards.
GGTACTAATTAATTATTTCGCTCCTCTGCGTGCCAACAAACAAACTTTCAGGATTGAGTTTGCTTTAATTACTTATTTACTGATTGCGGTTTTGGCTAGGCAGGAATATTAACAAGTTGGTCGGTTAATTTCTTGTGTGTATGAAGCTTATGTACCATATGTGATGACATAGTAACCATAAAAAGAGAATGACCATTTTGGTCTCATAATGCGTCAAGCAACACTCGGGATCGGATTATTTGCAAAATAAAAAGCTTTTTTCATAATATGTATAAAAAAAGCTTGAAATATGAAAGCATAAACACAGGCAACATATCAAATTTAAAGTTTTAGGTATAAAAACAATATAACACGATAAAAATATTTACACGACTGCCCAACAGAAAAAAGAGTGTAGTGTTTTTAGACTTGATGTATGATATACTCGTATGTGCGATTCTTGAAAGGACTAAAACTCGTTAACCACTTAACAGATTCGAATGGAATTGTATCAGAAGAATCATTAACATTTTTTTATTCAATAAGCTTGCGACAAGAATATTTCCGCCGTATGAGAATGATCCAGGGTAGTCAGACATCCACGAAGACAGTTATTTTCAGGAGGCAAGGTCTCGTACAAATTTGGACAGACCAATGATCGCACTTGCCAAAATAATTTAACACATTTACCAAAACATGCGTTATAGACGGAAGGGAGAATAAAAAACAGGCGCGGTGTGCTCGAAAAATATTTAAAATGTGTCAATAATATCGAAAAAACTTAAATATGCAAATGCATATGGAAATATGCATATAATCCGGTCTCTACGCATCACATATCAAAAGCATTATTATTATATCGTAAATTTTGACGAAGAATTACCACGGCAATCATTACACACAGTAGTAAAACATTTTTTTTAAAAGTTCATCAATTGTTTAGTAACCACCACAGAATTTTTTGAGGTGTAAACCTTTTTTACACTGTTTACAAAATACACGAAAAAAGTTGAACTTCAGCACTTTTGTCTCGTTCAATGCCCAAAAACGTTCAATAACTCCATAACTTATGTCCTAATTAAATAAGTATAATGTTTAAAAAAGTTTTGTAATAATATTAATTTTAGTCTAGTTTAGCTACAATAAAACAATTAAAATAGTACGATATGTATGTAATAAATTTATTTCGTTATCTTCCATTATTAAGATTTCACACCCGAGTGCACCAGTGTCTTTTTATCTCTGTTTATGCCGGTATAGAATACCGTGTGCCATTAGGCCTGTCTTTTGTTCTATGTGCAATAAAGTATATAAATAAATTAAAATCTATAAATATTTAACATATGCTTTGATGCGAGGCCTGCAAGTGGTATTGCAAGATTGATGCTTAATAATATGGCTTCACAGAATACCAGCGCTGTAGATAGCAACTGCTATCTGCCGCACATGCTGAGTGAGGTCCATTTTCGGTGCATATGCGCAATAACCTGTGCTTGCGATAGCTTGAGTTTTAATGTAGTATTTTTTGTTGTTGTGTTGTGTGGACCGAAATAAATGTGTTTTCTTTCTCCTTTCTTTCTTTCTTTCTAATACGAGCATCCATACTTTCGTGGGCATTATCTTTTGAGATTGCTCCAGGCAAAACAATAGAGACAAACATTTTCATAGATACCCATGAAATATTATGTATTGGATGTTCATACATTTACTCAGTTATGCAACCATAGGTTCATCTCTAAGAAATCGCGAGATACTCATGTAAAACATCTTCTAGCTAGTCTAAAGTGATATGGCTCAAATTTTACAACCTTAGGGGATCAATTGAGTTACGAAGGTACAATGAATAATTCATTGAAGCAAGTACCACAACTGTAGGACTAAAGTGCTTATGTGACTTAATAGTGGTAGCCCAAGGGACACTACATGTAATCTGAGGGATTATTTAGTAATTGGCCGTACGATTTACGTAAATTGAGTGAACTTAGAACACAATGGTTCTGTGTTTAGTTCTATTTCATTCTGGTCGAACAACTTGAAGCCCTTATGCAACTCAAGGGTTATATCGGCTTTGTAAAAACAAAGAAAATAAATTTAAATTAATCACATTCTGATAGATTGTTTGTATAAAGAAAAAACCTTTTTTTGTGAAGCGGCGCCACTGTTTGTTCGTTTCGTTGACAGCTACACTCGCATTAAGGTGTAATTTTCAGAAACTTTCAAAGTTTATTAATGCCGTAATTGTACGCAGCAGAGCTCAATTCTAAGTCGTTTTTAGGCACGTGTCGTTTCCACTTAAAGTAATTAATTTTATTGCAAAAATGCTAAAGGGAGATATGTTAAGGGTAGCCATTTTCTGCCAACAAACTGTTGTAAAGTTTGGCAGACTGTAAAAATGTTGCAATATTGCGTTTTATTATTATTTTTATGTAATCGGTTATTGTTATTACACGAATGTGTCACTCTGCTAAAATTTAGAATTATAGGTATATGTAGTATAAATACATACATACATACACACATACATAAATCACACCTTTATCCCTTACGGGGTAGGCAGAGCGTTAACGGCCGTAAAACGGATATTAACACCACGTCTGACAAAAGTTTGAGGGTCTATAAGATAACTGTGTATCACTATAGTGACAGGTTGTCAGCCCATCGCCTAAAATTGCAATTCACATCCCTTGAGACCCTTAGTCGGTCCTAACGACACCCATGGGTAAGAAATGGCGTGATGCTATTCTAAGCTGGCATCACACGGCACGGCGGCTTTCGTTTATTTAATAATGGCTATTTAGCCATGCTTATATTAGGTGTAAAAAAAAACTGAGAATATTTTAAGGGGTGAACCAGTACGTGAAACTGAACAACTTTCCCCAAGGAACATAGGTCGAAATATGAAAGAATAATTTGACCCTCCCATACTTATTGTGTTACCCGGCCGGGATAATTTGTATAGGAGGCACTTATTTTTCCATATTTCGACCTATGTTCCTTGGGGAAAGTTGTTCAGTTTCACGTACGGGTTCACCTCTTAAAATATTCTCAGCAAATTTTTTTACACCATGTATGTAAACACCAATCGACCACAAAACCGTGATAGACGCTTAATGTGTCAGTTTCTCCGAGCATGAAATTCTGTCCTACGTGCATTCTGATGCCGGCTTAGAATAGCATCACCCCATTTCTTTCCCGTTGGAGTCGTAAGAGGCGACCAAGGGTATCGAGCACACCGCATTGCAATGCACACCGCATTGCAATTTTAGGCGATGGGCTGACAACCTGTCACTATGGCAATACACAATTTTCCGAATAACCCTCAAATATTTGTCAGACGTGGCGTAAATGTCCGTTTTTTGCCGCCATTTACGCTCTGCCTACCCCGCAAGGGATTATAAGCGTGATATGTGTGTGTGTGTGTGTGTGAAATTATCTCAACTATAATAGGTGAGGTGCGCTGGTTGGAGGCGAGGAAATAAGTGCATGCTGATTGGTCAAACGCGTCGTTTCATAAATGACCATTAATTTAACCAATGCGTGCGATTTTATGTCAGTGGGTCTGATGTGTTGTAAGAAAGTTTTTTGCCGTCAGTCGTAGTTTACACCCTTATGCCAAATGAAATTAAATTAACTTTATTCAATGTAGGATAGTATTATCACTTATTGACGTTATAATCCGCCATTGTAAAAAAAGAAATTTGTATAACACAATTTTTCCTTTTCTAACAATTTTGTATTGTTCTAATAGAAAACCGGCTCGGGCGGGATGAAAATAATAAAAAAAGGCACTGCCTCGGGGCTGGCCAGGTTGATCACAAGACATGTAACTTTACGCCACCACCTCCAGTAAACGACATTTGTTTCAAATTGAAGGCAAAAACTTGACACCTTGTCTACAAGAGACAACCCGCGCGTTGATAAGAAAAGAGCCCATCACAATATTCATTACACGCCACATTTCACAGCAGTAATTCTGAACTAATTCACCTATTATTCCCCGCATCTTCCCACGTTATGCGTCTGTTGTGGGACACCGAGTAGACGAACGGCCTGATAACTCTAGTGAGAGATTTTAAACTACCTACTGCTAGTATTTAGTATGCCTTTGACATAGTGCTTGTAACGACTTCCTCCAAACACAATTATAGAAAGGAGACTGCGCAAAAATAGTCTATGGCTCTTTGTTTCAATACCAACGTGGTCATCTATCAATATGTTACCACTTCTATATTCATGTACATAGAAAAAGAACTGACCCGTCAGTTACAAGTTTTTTTTTCCTTGATTCATTACATACGTGGTCACCCTAGTTAGATAAACAAAGGTTATGTAAGATATCAAAATCTAAATATCGTGACCGTTTCCATAGACCATGACATTCCCAACCCAGCAGCTTTTTTTAAATCATTGGCAATCCCCAAATCAGTTACAACTGAAAATCACCGTAACAGTTTCGGCTGTGTGCTGGTTTATTTAGTAACAAGATTCTTTAAACTGTTTCTTGTTATACTTTCTCCTAAAATTTAGTAGGCATGTCCACTTTATTGTATTTTATATTATTTTGCAACAATTATTTTATCCTCTTGGCCATTTATTGTATAATTGTAATATATTGTTGAATTGATAACATGAAATAAATAATCTTATCTTGTCATTATACGTTTTTACGCCCTATTTCATTTATTTCTTTTTCCAACACGCAAAGTCTCACGATAAAACGCTATCACAGTATCCATTACACACCACGTTTCACATCAGTATCTCAGCTCCCATTCCGCCGTTATCCCCCTAACACGCAAAATCCGACAGTCATTTCCGTGGCACACTTACTTGGATACAATTTGACGTAGTAAGCTCTGCCTCCCCTTAGCTAAATGTCTATATGTTTGCCGAGTGCTTAAAATAGCATCATCCATTTTTTTTTCCCACGGGTGTCGTAAGAGGCAGTTAAAGGACTTGAGGAATCTGTAAATGTCAATATAGTGATACACATTTTTCTAAAACACTTTTTTTGAATAAATGTTTTTTTTCTATTCTATTCTAAAACGGCTCTTAAACTGTCAGACATGGCGATAAAGACCGTGATTATATATTTCGTTTACGCTCTGCTTGAAGGGCTATATGCGTGATATGTGTACTCGTAGATATACGACTATATAACAATATCGAAGTGGCAAAACTCTGAATCCCCTATTTTTACTCGTACAGGCAGTTCGGCTCGGCCTACCTAAGCCAAAATTTTGCACACACATATTGAATCCCCCGCTCGTAATAGAAAAAATATTAGTTGTGAAGAAAATACGTGATACATTTTTATAAAGCCGTAAACAAGTAATAACTTTTTACGTGTTCACGAGCAAATAACGCTTGTTTCCTTAATACCCTTACCCATCTGTAACATGATTATACTTAACACTATTGTGTAGTTACCATAAAATCTAGTGATATGTTGTTTTTTTTACAGTGCGGGGTTTTTGCCATTTTTGTTACGTTTGACAGTCGAGTTGGCGACCGCAGCGCAAGGTATGTTCACAGGGAACGCTGTTGTCAATACCCTGGTTTCAGCCCTAGTTTCGCTTTTTCCGGCACTCGTGGATAGAAATGGGTTAATGGTCATCTAACTGGGCACCATACGGCAGAAATTATCCAGTTATAGTAGTGTATTCGTTGAAAAACTCTGACACCAGGTGTCTAATTCCAAGCTAAACTCCCGCAGTGGAAGCGATTTACACAGGTAAATTTCGAACAAAATACCAGGAGTTCAACTGGAGGCAGACAATGGCTGCGTTACGCAGCGCTAAATAGCATACGCTGCACAATATAGCAGCGCATACTATGAATTAAACGTGAACCTAAATCTATTTAACTTAATTAACTAAGTTGATTGAAATTGGCTAATGATGTGTTCCAACCCTTACATAACTCAAGTCGGTAGTAAATACCGTCTGCCGATCTGGCGTTACGTCACACGTATTAGCACTAGATTATAAGTAAGTACCTCCAAATTATATCACCCCACGAATTCCGCAATTCGTACTAAGGAGTCACAATGATATGGTACAACAAATATGACTAAAGGGAACACACCATTAACACGAATAAACAGTTTTATCACTTACAGTCACGTGCCGGCGCAAATGCATAAATACCCAACGGAGAAAGGAAGTTCAGGGAATGGATCAAATAGGAATTCCGTTGGTACTTACAGGGCTGGGTGGAAAAGATATCGACACCCAGCATTCCACTACAGCCTTGGCGCGTTATTCACGTCAAACCACTCACAGCTTCTGTTCGTATTTCACTTTGATATTAGTCATTACGCGTGACCCAACACGAATTAGGGCCGTACAAAACGCGAGCCGATATGGCCACTTGATGCCTATTCAACGCGACGCTCACGTGGAAGACGTCGAGACATCCAACAATCACTAAGCCTAGTATTCTAGTATAACCCAGGAGAACCGCAATAATACGATGCATCAACACGCGCGATCTCAAATTGAATCGTCCATTACACGCGGCATCACAAAACGCGTGGCGGGAAATCCGTACAAACCACAATACGTTCTCGTCCGAACGGTTTTGAGTGACTGAGTGCGGTGCAGAAATCACCGCCTGGCGCCTACAGGCGGCCCGCGCGCACGCCGCCACCCGCGAGCGAGAAAGGGACAACATATGCCCAGAGCGATGCGTGCGGGCGAGCATCGCGGCGTATTCACAGACCGTCACCAATACCTAACCTACCCCAGCATAGCAACGCTAAATTAAACATTCACCCGCCCTAGGCCGAATCCCTTAGGCCTATTCACTACTGGGGAGATGAGATAGCGTTGCTATTGCTCGCTTAAGAACTGAATCCCCTACCTGAACTGTCGCGACTCGAGGAGTGCCATCACTACCTGGGAACAAGTTGAGAATGCGCCCTCTGCGCCATCGCAGTGGCGGCAGGTTGGCATCCTTAACCAGAACGAGATCTCCGATGCGAGGGGGTTCAGTTCTGTCCGTCCACTTAAGGCGTTGCTGCAGAATGTGCAAATACTCAAGCGACCATCGCTTCCAAAAATTCTGAGACATTTGCTGCAGCAACTCATAACGCGTCAAACGATTGCTACTGACCTCTGTGTAGGGGTATTCTGGCAAGGCGTTAAGTGGTCGGCCAATTAAGAAATGCCCTGGTGTCAGGGCCTCCAGATCATTTGGATCTGAGCTAAGCGGACACAAAGGACGTGAATTGAGAACGGCCTCAATTTTACAAAACACGGTCGCTAGCTCCTCAAAGGTTAATATCGTTAAACCTATAACGCGCATCAAATGCGTCTTAGCGGACTTTACAACCGCTTCAAATATACCACCCCAGTGGGGGCATCCTGGTGGATCGAACACCCAGTTAATGCCCTGACGGGAGAGGCTCGTGCCGATAGCTTCCTCGTTTTCCGATAAAAACGTTATAATTTCTTTCATACATCGATCAGCGCCCTTAAAGTTGGTACCACAGTCCGACCTGATCAGTGCTGGTCGCCCTCTTCGCGACACAAATCTATCTAAAGCTGCTAAGAAAGCCTCCGTAGTGAGGTCGGCCACGAGTTCCAAGTGGACGGCCTTGGTTGCTAGGCACACAAACACGCACAAATACGCCTTGATTGACTTCGCGTTGCGAAGGCGTGATGCCTTTACCATAAAAGGCCCCGCAAAGTCCGTTCCCACACCCGCAAACGTCCAGGCTTCCGTCACCCGGTCCGGTGGGAGGTCTCCCATCTGAGGTTGCATTGTGGCTGCCTTCAACCGATAGCAAGGCAAGCACCGAAACACAATGCTCCGTACCGTACGTCGTCCAGACAAGATCCAAAACTCGCGCTGCAGAATAGCCAAAAGTGCATTGCAGCCCGCATGCGAGTTTTTCTGGTGACGATCCCTAACTATAAGTTCTACCAAAGGTCCCTTCTTTGGGAGTAACAGCGGATGCCGTGCTGAAAAGGGCAGGTTAGCGTTCCGAAGTCTACCTCCAACCCGGAGCATTCCATGCTCGTCCACGAACGGGTTGAGGCGCACAAGACCTCCCTTCAGCTTTCCACGGCCATCCCTGAGCAGCCTGGCCTCTTCCTCAAAATGTTCCGCCTGGACGACCCTAACCAATAAACTTAGAGCCGCATTCCGCTCCGCAGGCGAGAGGACAGGTGCCAAGTTCCGTTCTGCTTGAGGTTTTCTACAGTTGTTCACGAACCGTTTGATCCAACCTGTCACCCCTAGAAGTTTGTCGAGGGAGCTGTATCGTTCCAGCAAGAAAGCCGCACTAGGCTTAGGTACGATCTGCCCTACGTTCACTCGCAAACCTCGATCAGGTGGCCCAAGCGGCGACCCGCACTCATTGTATGGCCATCTCTCAGGTGACTCAGTCAGCCACTGAGGTCCCCACCACAGTGAGTGACCTACCAAATCAGGGGCCCTACATCCCCGTGAGGCGCAGTCCGCTGGGTTCTGTTCTCCCGGTACGTGTCTCCATACCAACGGAGTTTCCGATCCTTTAATCTGTGACACCCGATTTGCCACGAAAACCTCAAGAGTATGTACCGACGTCTGTAACCAGCACAGAACTATCCTACTGTCGGTCCATGCGTACACCGTTTCATCCAAATTGATGGTACCGCGTAGATTACTAGCGACATAATGTAGCAAGCGCGTGAGAAGCGCTGCTCCCGCCAATTCCAACTTTGGAATGGTCCATCTTGTCCTAACCGGAGCCACCTTACTCTTGGCCATAACTAGACGCACGTCTACAGTTCCCGTTGAACTGACTGTCCGCAAATAGACAGCTGCCGCGTACCCTCGCTCCGAGGCATCACAAAACCCATGTAGGGTAGCCTTACATCCCACCGATGGGAGCAACTTGCGAGGTATGGCGATGCGTACGATCCCTGGTAAGGTGGTCACAAACTTGGTCCAATCATTCAACAGCTCTCCGGAGAGCTGGTCGTCCCAACCCAAGTTTGCTATCCACAACCTTTGCAAGAAGCACTTCGCCATGAACGTCACCGGTGCGATCCACCCGTTAGGATCGAAAGTTCTGGCGATCGTCGATAATACCGAACGCTTCGTCCAAGTCTTCTGCAAAAGGTCTGGCTCGATCTGATACGTAAAGACATCATGCGTTGGCCTATATTGCACCCCTAGGATGCTCAACGTATTTGGATTGTCCGGGTTCTCGAAAAGGTGCGGGTCCTGCTGGAACTCACCTGGCAACCCGGCCAGGAGCTCTGGACAGCTGGACAGCCATTTCCGCAACTCATAACCTCCTGATTCCATGATCGCGATCAGCTCGTCTCGTAGTAGCAGTGCTTGTTGCACGCTATCTGCACCCGTGCAGATGTCATCCACGTAGACGTCGCGATCCAGTACTGCTGCGGCTCGAGGGAATCTTACCCTTTCCTGTGCGGCCAACTCTCGCAGCGTGCGTACTGCCAAAAACGGACTTGGCTTCAGACCATACGTTACCGTGTTAAGCTCATAAGTGACCATCGGCTCGTCAGGGCTCTCACGCCACAAAATCAGCTGGTACCGACGGTCATCCGGGTGTATAATTGTTTGGCGAAACATCATTTTGACGTCTGCGACGAACGCTACTTGGTGCAACCGAAAATCTGTGAGGATGTCCACAATGTCCCGGTTCAACTTGGGACCCGCGTGCAGACACTGGTTCACAGACACACCATTCGATGTAGGAGCAGAACCGTCAAACACTACCCGTATCTTCGCCTCCGGTGACTTCAAAACAGCCAGGTGTGGTATATAGTAATGCTCGACACACCTCCAATCTATGCTGGACACCGACATGTGGCCTAACTCTAGGTACTCCCTCATGAATTCGATATACTTCTGCCGAAGTGCTGCATCTCGCTTCATCTTTCTCTCCATAGCCAGTAGTCTCCGTTCCGCGATCTGTCGCGAACTACCTAAGGAGGGGCGGTTTGGGAGAAATGGCAGCCTGGTAACAAACCTACCTGACGAACTTCGTGCAGTGTTGTACTGATAGAACAGCTCGCACTCGTCATCCTCTGGCTTCCGTCTATCCGCTGTAGGTGGCTCCTCAGACTCCCAAAACCTCTGCAGCACCTCCGACAACACACTACCATAGAGAACCGTATCGCCCTCTGGTAGGTCCTGAGGTCTCCAAACTGGGCCAAAAATAACATACCCCCCTGTGGTATCAACGGCCACTAAACCAGTTTGCTGAAGTACCCGTTTTCTGCCACACCAGAATCTCCCGAGGACGTCTGACCCGAGGAGAACGTCCACCGTACCAGGAGTATCAAATTCAGGATCAGCTAACTCTAAGCCTGTGGTTAACCCTCGTACCGTTGACGGTAACCGAACCCGAGGAAGTTTCCCTACCACTTCATCCAGCACCACTGCTGAGGCATGATAGCTGACCCCTGTACCTGTATTACCTAATGTGAACTCGAAGTTCACCTGACCCCGAACGTCAGGCACATCTACACCTCCAATACCTACAGCCCCATCCGTTGTGGGCCTTATATTTAAGCGTAGCCTACTCACCAGCTTACTAGACACAATACAACCCTGAGCCCCTGTATCTAACAAGGCTCTTACCTGTATGCTGCGGCCACCGTATCCCCATACCCAAATCATTGCCGTAGGCAACAATACCGTAATTGGCCGGGGGGCCGAAGCTGGCGTGTAGGCGGCGATTACCTAGCAGGAACCTAAGCGCGGAGTGTCCGCGTCCTGCGGGGGGGTCCCCTCTCTCCGTACACCTTCGAGTGGGTCCCACTCCTGCTGATAGGGACCTCTGGTCCTGTACGCCATGGCTGGCAGCCTATAGTAACCCTGCGGCAGGCGCGCGTACCGTGGATGCGCCTGTAGCCGCGGGTGCTCAGCCAAGGGGAGAGGCATGCGTGGGTCATGAGACCTCACCATGTTGTTCAGTCCCGCCGAGTACTGCATGTACTGGCCCTGGTATTGGCACCCGCCCGTAGCATCACGTATCTGTGATGGGTGCCCCTGACCTTGGACCTGTGACCACCTACCCTGTCCCGGCACCTGCTGCCGAGGTGGTGACTGTCTCGCGCGTGGTGAAGGGGGCATCACCTGCTGATGTCCCTGGCCTCGTCCCTGAAACCCTGGTGGAAGAGGACTCCTCCTTGGAGGGGGTGGGGAGCGTTGCTCCCGTCTAGGTAGGGCAGACTCCGTCCGCTGACCCGCGTCAGCTCTGCCTCTGTAATCTCCGCTGCGGTTCATGCATAGGAGCTGATGGTGGGCACCCTGGCAGTACCTGCAGTTGGTGCTTGATGGGCACTCTCGCACCTGATGCGGCCCCATACACCTAAAGCACCAACGCCGTTGCTGCACCACACCACGACGTTTCTGCACCCGCTGTGCAGCGAACTCCTCACACGCAGTCACCTGATGCCCCGCCTCTCTGCAGTAGGCACACCTCGATTCCAAATTAGCGACATTGTATCGCCTGGTTGGCCTACTTTTACCGTCTCGCGCCTGTGCACCCGGCCGTTCCGGGCGGCGAGCGGCCGCAGACTCCGCGTGAGAAGACTCTCCAAATTGGGCATCTACCCGCCTGCACTCGGCCTCGAGGAAGGACTTGAGCTCCTCGAAGGTCGGGAGGTAATCAGATGTCTTACCTCCGTGTGACTGTTCAAAACGAGCGGCCATGTCGCTCGGCAGGCGGCGCAACAACGTGTGGACCAGGATATAATCATAGCCTGACACCGGCATCCCCTGTCTCTCAAGAGCGTTCACTGCAACGCAGACAGGGTTGAGGACCTTGGCCCTGAGGTCCGTCCCTCGTGTGATGGTCGGCACGGTGAGCCACTGTTCCAGGAGTTGGTCAATCATGAGACGTTTGTTGCTGTATCTCTCGATCAGCAAACCGCGAGCCGTCTCGTAACTTGCATCATCGACTGGTAGATGCTTTACCAGCTCATGGGGCTCACCTTGCAGCTTGGCCATCAATTGTGCCATTTTATATGCCGGCTGCAAGTCAGTGCGGTTATGAATCACACTGTCAAACAGATCCTGGAATCGGGTCCAATCCGTGTAGTCCCCGTGGAAGACCGGAATCGCCACAGCCGGCAGGGGCACTTGCACCCCCGGTCCCCGCGGACCATGGGATGGGTCCGGCTCCCCAGCCCTACGCCTGGTGATCACAGCAGCCGCCTGCTGGATCTCCTGCCCTATCTCCAGGCACTGGGTCACATTCGCCCGGACCGTAAGTTTGACCTCCTCATCAGGCGTCCCATCAAATAACTCCTCGCATCCAGTGAGGCAATCCAACACCTCCGCGACCCGTTCGTCAATCCGTTGCGCACAAGCGATGAGTGCGTCCTCTCGGTCCCCGCGACCGACCATCGCCTGCTTAGTCGCGAACCACATTAGGTGCGCTCTAATTTTCGCCTGAAGCTGCCTAATTGTGGGAGCCATGGTACCAACCCAAAGTAACACCGAACCTTACAATAAAAAACAATAATAGACAATCGGCCCTGATCCTACCGTTAGGATATCCGCACAGGGTAAACACAACGATAATAACAAGCAATTCACTAATTGATTGGCCCTGATCCTACCGATAGGATATTCTACACAGGGCACACACTACAATCACAATAAATATATTTTTTTTTATGTAGGTAGATTAAAAATCTTATACTAAAATAATCTTAAATCTAGTGGTTTTCTGAACCACGCTCTGCTACCAAAAATTGTCTAATTCCAAGCTAAACTCCCGCAGTGGAAGCGATTTACACAGGTAAATTTCGAACAAAATACCAGGAGTTCAACTGGAGGCAGACAATGGCTGCGTTACGCAGCGCTAAATAGCATACGCTGCACAATATAGCAGCGCATACTATGAATTAAACGTGAACCTAAATCTATTTAACTTAATTAACTAAGTTGATTGAAATTGGCTAATGATGTGTTCCAACCCTTACATAACTCAAGTCGGTAGTAAATACCGTCTGCCGATCTGGCGTTACGTCACACGTATTAGCACTAGATTATAAGTAAGTACCTCCAAATTATATCACCCCACGAATTCCGCAATTCGTACTAAGGAGTCACAATGATATGGTACAACAAATATGACTAAAGGGAACACACCATTAACACGAATAAACAGTTTTATTACTTACAGTCACGTGCCGGCGCAAATGCATAAATACCCAACGGAGAAAGGAAGTTCAGGGAATGGATCAAATAGGAATTCCGTTGGTACTTACAGGGCTGGGTGGAAAAGATATCGACACCCAGCATTCCACTACAGCCTTGGCGCGTTATTCACGTCAAACCACTCACAGCTTCTGTTCGTATTTCACTTTGATATTAGTCATTACGCGTGACCCAACACGAATTAGGGCCGTACAAAACGCGAGCCGATATGGCCACTTGATGCCTATTCAACGCGACGCTCACGTGGAAGACGTCGAGACATCCAACAATCACTAAGCCTGGTATTCTAGTATAACCCAGGAGAACCGCAATAATACGATGCATCAACACGCGCGATCTCAAATTGAATCGTCCATTACACGCGGCATCACAAAACGCGTGGCGGGAAATCCGTACAAACCACAATACGTTCTCGTCCGAACGGTTTTGAGTGACTGAGTGCGGTGCAGAAATCACCGCCTGGCGCCTACAGGCGGCCCGCGCGCACGCCGCCACCCGCGAGCGAGAAAGGGACAACATATGCCCAGAGCGATGCGTGCGGGCGAGCATCGCGGCGTATTCACAGACCGTCACCAATACCTAACCTACCCCAGCATAGCAACGCTAAATTAAACACCAGGGTTCATCGGATCTTTTCAAGCACTCGCGATCACTTTCACTCATTTTAAGTATTAGACCGGGTCTATCGCGATAGTATTTAGGTAAATATTAGTAATTTACCTGTGTCCCGACGTTTCAATACAGTTTCATGTATTGTGGTCGCGGGTTGACTCACAACGGGTCCCGGTCCCATTTTAAGTATTAGACCCGGTCTAATACTTAAAATGAGTTCATCGGATCGTTGGACGATTCGGTATCTCACACGAAATAAAAAGAAGTGTACCTATACGTTTTGAACCAATAACTCTTTCAAAATTTTAAAGCAATGTCATCATTTTTATTCTTATTTCACGAACGCAATAAAGCAGACTTTCTGGGGAACCATAAATTAGCGACGAGCGAGCGAATCACTTCACAAAGATTTACACATTGATTGAGTCTTTCATGTTCAACCAAATTAGGTGTTTTCGTTCCATTTGCAATTTATATTTTTATTTTGCACCCAAATCACATTTGAGATAAATCTGCGTTATGATTAAATCGCTGTTCTTGTAGAGGTATGTCGTAACCCAAGCACATTATTTGGGGCAAGTAGAAGAATTTGACGGATACGATCGTCAAATACCTAGTTACCAAGTCCGTTAGGAACTTAGGCGTGATTTAGGTATATTTTGTAATAATTTTTATTCGTGAGTATGCATCAGACACATACACATATCACGCCTTTATTCCTTGTGGGGTAGGCAGAGCGTCAACGGCTGTAAAATACGGTCGCTATCGACACGTCTGACAAATATTTGAGGAACGTTTCAGAAAAATCGTGTATCACCATAGTGACAGGTTGTCAGCCTATCGCCTAAAATTGTTATACACATGAAACCCTCGAATCACTTCCTCCGAATCAGGTCCGATGGAGTAGTAAATAATACCCCTACCTGCTACACTGAGGGGTTCAACCCCCACGCAGTATAAGTATTTGTATGTTATTTTTCAAATATCTGTGTAGATTCTGCGCGTCTATATGTATTCATTTATTATTATTAATATTATTATAATTAGCCTATCAGATCCCACTGCTGGGCAAAGGCCTCCCCCGCGGTTTTCCACTTGTTGCGGTCTTGTGCAACCTCGGTCCAATCCTTTAAATGGGCATCGAAATCATCACGCCATCTTTTTCGGGGTTCATTACAAAAATAAAAGTATTATCAGCGATCTAGTCCCTATTGTACAAGCTTTGCTTGGTTTGGGGCTAGATGGCGCTGTGTTAAATGTCCAGGACTACTATTATTTAATTATTTATTTGTGCAAGTTACCCATACAAGAGATGAACCTGTATTGGTTCTTCGTACAGTTACTAACAAATAACTAGTATAGATTGATTCGTTAAATCGTTAACTCGATTTACTGCTGACAGTACAACTTGGCAGTTCAGTATTCAAGACATTTAAGCTACGTAATTTGGTCCGAAGGCGGAACACAATGCATCATTCGAGTCACGAATGTCTACGTTAAGAAATCGTTCCGAGCCGGTCACGTATTAGGCCCGCTGCTGATAGGACCCAGTGGGTCTATTATGATTTTGTATGTTACGTATTAGACTCACTGACACCGTCAGGCTAAGTTTGGTACAGTTAGCACGTTCACTTAGAAGAAGAATTTAATAATCATGGCATTTTCATATTTTTTTCGTTTGTTAGTTTTTATATTGAGAGAGTATTCAAAAGACCTTAATGAAAGCCTTAACTTTGCAACGGTGATCCAAATTTTTTTTTAATATTTATTACTTTATAATATATCTGTTTGGCGTAAAAGTAAAATCGCCGTGCAGTATTACTTTGCGTTTTAATAAATATAAACATGTATGCTAGGATTAAAGTTAAATGGTGTAAACGGTACTTATTTCTTTTTTATTCGTTGAGATGCGAATTGTAGAGGTATTTTGTACCAATTTACACTAGTTGTCAATTGTCGTCAGTGCGTTTAATTTGTTCGGTTTTACAGTCAAGATCAGACTGGGTCAGACAGTTTAGACTTTGAACCGTTTTTATGCCACGCCGGACTTATATTGGCGGTTGAGTGTCTAACTGGACGTGAGCTAGACTGTACAAAACTGAATCTGTCACAAATCAGACGCAATGACACACTCTCCGCTGAAGATAGAATGCAATGTCACGAATTAGACTCACTGGGTCCAATCGGCAGTGGGTCTATTAAGTGAAAGACTCGTTCCGTGTGAGAAATTAAACAGCTGTCGGTCCGCCACAATGAGAGGAAATAGCGATGGAATAAAATTCTTCATTGCTATAGAGAAGAGATGGAGAAATGTGTCGGTGAAATTGTGAAGATTTCACATTGATCTTGATTCTGAAAAATACTTTTTATAGACTCTTAATTATTCAGAAAAGCGGCTGCAAAATTTCATAAATGATTCGTTAATGTACTTGCTAAGGTTTTTTTTTTGTAAAATAACGAAGCATAGTCTATGTAAGATCTCCGATGAAAATGCGTAAGTAATAAACAAACATGTGATTATGAAATCAAAATAATAATTTAGATTTCCTGTTCTCCAAAATAAAATCTTTGGCTTATATTTTCTTAAGTTTCAACTATAACTCAGCACAAAAACATTTTTATACGGACGACATCAGTAACCACTAACTCTAACGTTAAGATAATTTTAAAATCCAAAACTTAAAATTGTTTTATTGTGATCTTTGGTAGTTCTCTCACTAGTCGTCGTGTCGTTCCGTTTTTTAACGCAACGTAACGCATGCGTCTGTCAGACGAAAGGAAATTGCGAATTTAAATCTTAATTTTGGCTTGTGATTGGCGATCGCAGTGCAAGACTTTTCATTTAAAGAGAACGCTGCCCATTCCCTGGATTAATTTATAACATCTACAGCTTATCAACCTACCCTTTCTTGAATACCAAATTTTAAAACACTTCCCGTGCTAGGTATACAATTATTGAAAACTTGCAAAATTTTCAAGCGCGGGCAGGATTTGAACCTGCGACTTTCGCATTACTAGTGGCGACGCCTCTTCCATCTGGTTTACCGCAGCTCAACTACCGATCAAATCAATTTGGTATTCAATTTATCGCGGGTTTTGATCGCATAGACCACATTCAATCTGTAAAGATAGAATTAGTCGCCGGGTATTAGTTGCAAAAACTAACCCGGTAGATGAAGCCCTGCCACGCGTTACTGGCAATAAAATACACTTGCAAAATTGGCAGAGGCGTCGCCACTAGTAATGCGAAAGTCACAGGTTTTCAATAACTACCCTTTCTTCTTTTCGTGTGGGCCACCGAGTCGTCCAACGACCCTATGATCCCTGGTGTCAGAGCTTTTCCTACTCTTTAAGGAATGAAATTCAACCGGTTTTTCATACAGTTACTAAGTACAACCAGTGAATGTAGATCCATTTGATGGGTAGGTCAATATGCAGCTGATAGTACCAGTTATAAACTGTGTCATATCTCGGGTGTGACACGTGACACTCCAGTTAAACTTAGTTTCCAATTTCAAACGTCAGTATGTCACCTAAGTGAATCAACCTATTCCTACAGGGTTCAACTCAACTAGTATTATATACAGTTACTAAAGTAAAACCAGTTTTTTCCTGTTCAGGGGGTCCGGTTAACTATACGCGTGTGAATAACACGCTTTGAAAAACTTGACTTCAATTTGAAATAAATGTCATTTACAGATTTTTATGTATAAGTTTGTCAATATTATATAGGCATTAGGCAGGCATGTATTAAGTTTATTATATTGCCTATGTATGTATTAGAGTGTATTATAGTATAAGTAGTATACGTAGGTCGTAGGTGTTTGCACTATTATGCTTATATGTTTGCACTCTCCATATCATCCAATGGTTGCCTGGAGGAGAAAGCTGCTTTAACATTAAGGCCGTCTTATTGTACTGTGTTTTGTCTTTGTTTTTTTTATCGATGTTATTTTAGTGTGCTTAAAGTATATTATTATTATGGTGGTGGCGTAATGTTACATGCCATGTTATAAAAATGGCCGAGGCAGTGCCTTTATTAAAAAAAAATGTGCCGCCCGAGCTGGTTTTCTATTACAAAATTGTTATAAAAAGAAGTAAATTGTGTTATAATTGTGTATGTGTGTCTTTTTGTGACATTTAATAAAGTAAATTTCATTTTTATCATTTCCAGAGTAAGTTGATTCATCAAAAGGTAGGTTAACGTGCCGCTGATAGTACCAGTTATAAACTGTGCGCAACTTTAGTGTCACATGTGACACTCCAGTTAAACTTACTTTCCAGTCTCAAACTTCAACGTGTCATAGAAATGAAACATACTTTCGTAGTTTGAATGTTAGTCTTCGGGTAGATAATATTAATATGGCAGTTCTCCCGTTCGTTGCTGGGTATTTTTAACGCACCGTAACGCATGCGTCTGTCAGACGAAAGGAACTTGCGACTTCCAATCTTATTCCCATACAAACAACTACATTTTTCATACATTTATTTATTGTCTTGACATGTATATAACTGTGTTGATGAACGATGTCGGGCAGAGAGTCCTAGATTCGTTTCCAGATTTTTAAATTCTCAAAAAGACTTGATTATTTTAAACGTATGGGACTTGGTCTTTGACCCAATACCAAACCAGTTTCGATATTTTGATTTTGAAATGTTATCTGTACCTTCTTGTAAGAGCGCATCAAAATAAGCCCAGTAAGTATCCTGACTAGGGGAACCATGTTTGTATTGAGGCAAAACAAAAATATTTTTATTTTTCTCAAAACTACTGGGTCAGATTTTTGTTCCACTTAGACTTGGTTAAAGTGGAGTTAACCTATCCTGACTAGAGCGACCACGTTTGTATTAAATGAAGGATAAAAAAGTTGGACTGTGGACTAGTTTTGCTCCTTCAAACGTCTGTTTTTGAACCTGGAAAGTCTTAATTCGTGTGTTTACCAAAAACTTAGTTAGAACTTTAGTGTGATCATCCGTACTAATATATTATGAATCTGAGAGTTTGTGTGTATGTATGTTTGTTACCTCTTCACGCTTAAACGGCTTGACCGATTTGAATGAAATTTGGAACACAGGTAGAGTATAGATTGGATTAACACATAGGCCACTTTTGGCCACAGGAAAACAACTATTAACACGGGAAAATGTGTGGCAGCGGATGAAACCGCTGGGCGGAAATCTAGTAGGTAATAAATTACTGAATTAACCTTACTTACTTTGATTGCTTACTCATAAAATAATAATCAAAATCTGTTCATTGTATAGATTACTTTAAGTAAGGTACAATGAAAATTTATAGCGCGTCCATTGTGAAACATTAAATTAAGTTTAGTACCTTCATGTTTGAACATAAATTGGTTAGTTAAATTGTTTACAATAAGTGCAAAATTTTCAATCATCATCATCACGGTCCTGTGCCAGCCTTGTCCAGTGCCGTCCTGTTACCTTGACGATATCGATTCAATAAGTACTTCCAATCCCAAAGTGCCCCATTACATAAATTCATGTTAATTGATGGATCTCAAACAAAACTAGCGCCGCTATCAACAGAAAAAATTGATTTGATAAATAATCCCATACAAAAACTGCTAAAGTGCGTTGACAGAAGCGTTTGTCAAGCGACTTGACACAAAAGCGTCCGTAAACGCACTGTCGTGCTATTTGTATGGGAATGAGATCGGAATTCGCAATTTCCATTCTTCTGACATACGCATGCAATACGGTGTGTCAAAAATACGCACCGTGACCGTGACCGTGTGATGCCGACTTAGAGTAGCATCACCCTATTTCTTTCCCGTGGGAGTCGTAAGAGGCGACTAACAGACTGGAGGGTGTGTATTGCAATTTAAGGCGATGGACTGACAACCTGTCACTATGGCGATACACAATTTTTCGAATGACCCTCAAATATTTGTCAGATGTGGCGATAGCGACCGTATTTTACGGCTGTTAACGCTCTGCTTATCCCGCAAGGGATAAAGGCGTGATATGTGTTTGTATTTATGTAAAAATACGCAGCAACGGACGACCATTAGGAGACCCACCTAAGATGTCTCTTTCCTTACATAAATCTTCCTAGTTCTTGCAAATAAAATACAAGAGACGTTTAAAAGCAATGTAAGAGAAAGTCAGCAAAAGCAAAAGTTAAACCGCTCGTTTTAATAAATTCACCGAGCGTGTTCTCTCTGAAAGAGTATTTTCTGAATTGTGGATATTTTCTCGTTTTCCATAACACTTGTCATTTGATTTACTAGAAAGTCGTGTGAGAAACTCTTGAGAGATATTTTATGGTTAACGTTATTAAATGTTGCCGTTGCCGTGCGATGCTGGCTTAGAACAGCATCACCTCATTTCTACCCGTGGTTTTCGTAAAATGCGAGAAAGGGTTGATTCCAGGGAATGGGCAGCAGCGTTCCCGGTGAATGCAACGGTAGATGCGCCTGCCAAGAGTGGTGAGTATGGCAAAAACTCTCAATAGAGGCAGGCTTATGTCCAGCAGTGGACTATTCTGGCTGTTAATATGATGATGACAGAAATCTACGGCGACGTGAAATTGTTTTCAGTCAACATATTTCCATTTCACGTTTAGTCCTGTACCTTTGCTCAAAGAATTGTATGTTAATGTTAGTCTGTAGGATATAAGTACTATTAGTAACACGTTGATTTATCTTTCAAAAGATCAGCATTCCGGTATGCAATAGAGTTTGCAATAAAGAAAAAGATAGAGAAAGTTTTACTACACCGTTTTACATAATAATACAAACATGTTCTTTAATAAAAGCAATCTAGATCTTAAACTTTGAAAGCTTATAGTTCTCATTAAGAGACAGACAATTTCTAGTGACTGCAGTCTGTGAATTCATAATATTAGTCTATCATGCAACTAAATTGGTAGATTAGAAACGATGACATCAGAATTAACACTGATCCCACCGGAATGAAAATCTAGATTAGCTGTCAACAGTTGATGAAGTCTTTGGCTAGCTCAACTTCATAAGAGCCCGTCTGGCCCGATGGCGTAGCAGATAGTACATGCCTGCTACGCCAAGGGTCGTGGGTTCGATCCCCAGAAGACACAAATATTTGTGTTTAGTCTGTGTGTTTCTGTGTATAATAACACGATTATGTATTATTTACAAAAAATTACAAAATTATTCATATCAGCTATCTAGCTTTACTAAATTTGGGGCTAGATGACGCTGTGTGAATTGTCCAGGATATTTACTAATATTTATAAATGGGTTCACTACGCTTGCCAATCCGCCTGCCAAGCGTAATGAGTAAAGCAAATGTCCCATGTTTAACAGTGGACTATTGCGGCTATGGAAGTTAAAATTGAATAGAATTAAACGTTGTATAAAATCACTTAATTTTTTAAAAGGCGCTATCAAATACCGTTCCAATTGCCCTTTGCAAAATTTTAAATACCCTCATTGACATTTAAAATTATTAGCACCTTACCCATTGACCTTATTAAAAGGTCCGTAGCACGTCGTAGTATCGATCTACGATGTGCTACGAGACTGCTACGTCACTCGTAGAGGGTGTCGGTGATCGCCATTGTTTTTTGTGACGTCATTGTTGAATTTAGAATAGAGATCGGATATCAGTGACGTAGTCAGTATTAGAAAGTACAAGTAGAAGAAAGTCCTGATGAAATGATCTTGGTGCCCTGGAAGCACAAGAGTATGGTGTGGGATACGACTTGTGTCTACACTCTGGCTCCCTCCCATTTAGGCGCGACTTCTGTTAAAGCAGGTGGTGCTGTATGTGCAGCGGAGATTTTCAAAAGGAGGAAATACTCGAGTCTGGGGGTGTTTATACGTTTGTGCCTTCTGCCGTCGAGACAATGGGCCCCTGGGGCCTGGCTGCCAAGGCTTTCTTAAAAGACATTTCGGGGCGGCTTATCGAGGCTTTGGGTGAGTTATTTCACCCAAAGAATAAGTTTCGCAATACAGAGAGGCAATGATGCCAGCATTTTAGGTACTCTGCCTTGGTGCGCCGCTCTGGAAGAAGTGGCATTAATTGTATTTGTTTGTTTTAATTTTAAAAAATGTTAAAAAAAAGTACAAGAAATAATTTGATAACAAGTTTCCCTTGTAGGCTTAAGGCGAGTGTAGTTGTTAACGCCCTCGACAGTGGCACCACTTCCCAAAAAAAATTGTTTTTTTATACAAACACTCTATCAGAATGACTGTTGCTCAAGTTTTTAGTATTAACCTTACGTCAAATTAGAACCTGCAAATTCAACGAAATATTCGCTGCAATGAAAGTAATGGAAAAAAGTGCCTTAAAACGGCCACTTTTGGTATTAATTGCCATAACTTTGATTACTATATACAAGTTAATTAATAGGTAGATAGGTATCGATAGGTACTCATATTTTTAAGATACATACACATATCACGCTTTTATCCCTTGCGGCAGAGCGTCAACGGCCTAAAAATACGGTCAGTATCGCCACGTCTGACAAATATTTGAGGGTCATTCGGAAAATTGTGTATCGCCATAGTGACAGGTTGTCAGCCCATCGCCTTAAATTGCAATACGCACCCTCGAGTCGCTTATTCGCCTCTTACGACTCCCACGGGAAAGAAATGGGGTGATGCTATTCTAAGCCGGCATCACACAACAATTTTTAAGATATTTGATATTTAATATCAATATGTTAAAAAACGGCATAAATATATGCAGCGCTTAAGCCAAGCTACGACTTTATTCCGTTTGCTGTTGAAACGGCCGGATGCTGGTGCAAGGAGGCAAAGTGTTTTGAGGCTGAGCTAGGTAATAGAATTCGTGAGAGAGGAGGTGACCCACGCTCTGGCTCTTATCAGGTGCAAAGGTTGGCCAAAGCAATTCAACGCGGTAATGCACGGAGGTTCCGCGCCCTTTGTACGCCGGTCATTACTCAACAATTTGCCATTAACTAATCACTAAAAAGCTGGACGGCCGATGTGGCGCAGTGGTAGTACGACTGCCTGCGACGCAAAGGTACCGGGTTCGATTCTCGGTGGGACACTCACAAAGTTGATTTTTACCACTTTGTGAATTTGTTCGCTGTCTGGTTAGGACATTACAGGGTGAACCAACTGATTGTCCGAAAAGAAATGGTTCCGTGCTTCGCAGGGTACGTTAAGCCGTCAGTCCCGGTTGCTGTCTACGATTACTTAGACGGCGGTCGTTACACAACCATGTCAGAGGCCTACTACTAGTAGTACACGGTTGAAAAACTCTTGACACCAGGGTTCATCGGGTCTTTGGACGACTCGGTGTCCCACACGAAAAAAGAAAGAAAGCTGGTGTGAGTTCCAATGAGTTTTGACCTAGGGCGGAACCATCGTGTAATGCAGTGAATATTATGAGAATCTTAGCACCCGGATAGATAAGATGATTAGGTACAGTTTAGTTTTTAAGTGTTTGACTATGTTGTACATAACAGCTATATTTTATCTTATGATTCATACAATATAATGATATCAATATTGTTTTCATTTTAAATTGAAGCGTAAATTGATTCCTACACCATAGTAAGTGATTAATTTAAACAAAAGTTAATTACTGAACGCGGCACTTCAATTAACGCCTAATTACCGAACACGACGTTTTAGTAAATTAATTTTGTAATTAATGTTGCTCTTGTGTTTTATTACTGTATTTCTATCAATTATTTCGTATCTTATACGAAAGTATTTTATTTGATTATAGAGGTATAATATTCAGTAGTATTTTTAACCAATATAGAAAATAATACAAACTAGGAACTTAACCCGAATAACTGGCCCGATGGCGTAGCGGATAGTACCCCTGCCTTCTACGCCGAGGGTCGTGGGCTCGATTCCCACAAGACACAAATATATGTAAAGTAATTTATTCAGATATTTGTGTTTAGTCTGGGTGTTTTCTATGTATGATTTGTATTTATTAACAAAAAAAACAAGTAATAATATCAGCTCTTAGTTTCCATAGTACAAGCTATTCTTAGTTTGGGGCTAGATGACGCTGTGTGTGAATATTCCAGGATATTAATGTTATTTATATAAAATTAATTGATCTACTAAAAGGTGGCGAAAGTTACACGAGAAAGCCATTTAATTAGGTAGGTATGTAAGATTTTGCCGTGTGATGCCGGCTTCGAATAGCATCACCATTATTTCTTTTTCGTGAGAGTCAAAAGAGACAACTTCGGGACACGAGGGTGCGTATTATAAGTAAGGCGATAGGCTGACAACCTGTCACTAAGACAAAACTCAATTTTCCGAATGTCCCTCAATTTTTTTTGCGGCCGTTAATACTCTGTTTACCCCGTAAGGGATTATAGGCGTGATATGTGTGTGTATATAAGATTGAAATTCAGTCATTTATTTGTAATGAAAATGTTAATATTGCAGTCATAACCTAAACGAAAATAAGAAATTGAAAAAATGTTAGCGCCCGCCGGGACTTGAACCCGGGACCGTGGGGTACCGTCCCACTGCTCAGCCAACTGAGCTACCGGCGCCCCATTCATTTATGAAAATAATATAGCACTGTGAGTGCATAAGAAAATCATAGTACATTACCTAAACTCTTCTGTTTATGGTGTTACCTACCCCTGGTAGTGGACTGCATGCCACGGGCTGTATGTGATAAAAAGCACCATATATTTTTACTTAGCAATTTAAAACGATAAACCAAAATCGAGTATGTAAAGTACTACAAACAAAAACACAAACATACATACACGAGTGTGAAAAAATCATATTATAACCTAAAAAAGTATGCTGATTTAGGTACCCAAAGTGGCGCTGAACCTTTGGAAATGTAATTATGTTAACGCAGATTCGAGTAGGCGTGAAAACGACATAAACATCGACAGACACCTTTTTTATCTCATAAAAATGCTGATTTGAGTTAGACCCTTTTCCACTCAGTACCTTTGTAAAGTGAGATATGGCACCACAAAATTTTATTCAAGCTTACGTATTAGTCAGAATAATTGTCAGACGTGGCGTAGATGAAAGTTTTTGCGGCTGTTTGCGCTCTGCCTAACCCGCAAGGGATTGTAGGCGTGATATGTGTATGTATGTATGTTACGCTTAGAGTATACATAGAAGATGTTACGCATTTGTTTTAGACATTTTTTTAGAATTTAACATGCCATAATTGTTTTTAATTGATCAGTAAAATAAACAAATTATATATAATTTTTTTTGGAATTTATTTTGACATGTATGAAATTTATGTGAATAAAATGAATAAAATTTACGTTGCATTATAAAATATATATATATTTATTTATTTGCCCAAAAAACAACTACCTAGATACAATTTAGCTAAGTCGGCAAAACTGCTCCCTTTCTGAAGCATTCGGATAAAAATATAATCCGATGTCTCAAAGTGAATAAACACTTTCAAACTGTACACTATTTTATATATTATAAATGTTTAGTACACTCGGTTTTTTTTAATAAAACTGGTGTAGGTTGTTCAGTTTCATGCCCATTTCACACCTTTGCGGGATCGTGACATATTACCATATTACGTATTCCGCTAATTGAAAAGTCTCAGTTGTGTTTCAATAGAGTGTCAGTTGGATGGTTTCAGCCGTTTTGTATGCCGCTAGCAGTTTGTAGTATAGAAAATCACAGTGGCAATAGAATTACAATTGTGTGTCGATGGCATTACAATGCCTTGAAAATAAGAAAATCGAGCCCAGTAAACCTGTATGTAATTTGAATTGTAATTTGTGACTGAACACTGAAAGATACGCTCTTGTGTTACGTTTTGTTTTAATACGACTAAATAGACGTATTTCTGCTCTGCTCAATCAAAGTAAGTAAGTAAGTAAGTAAAAACACTTTATTGCACATTCAAAACACAAATAAATAACAGGAAAACTTAAACTGAAAATGCGCAAAGGCGGCCTTTTCGCTCAAACTACATCAAAAGAACTGAATCAATTGACTCTACGGTGAAAAAACTATTTGGTTATTTTGCGTGATTTTTCTGCCATTCAGTGGACCTCATTGTGCTTGAACAATCGCAGGGAATGTCCATTGTGTGTTCACTGTGAAACATGTTCACTCTGCTCCAGTTGTGACTGAATGAAATGAGTAACTAATGGCGAGTTACAGGGTTCAGTCGGGAACTTGATTTTGTTTCAGAGAATCTAAAACGTTTTCAAATGAGTTACCTATATAGAAGATCATTTTTTCATGTGGCTTAGAATAGCATCACCCCAATTCTACTCGTGGGTGTCGTAAAAAGTAACTAAGGAATAACATTCAGGGAATGCAACATCTTCCAATACAGCATTAAGATACACTTGCATAATTTTGCCAAGAGTAGCTGAGCCGCGGTAGCGCAGTTGGCAAATGCGTCGTTTCTAGTGATAGCAAAAGTTGCAGGTTCAAATCCTGCCTGCTACGGTCCAATATTGCAAGTGCACCACTAGAAACTGCTTTAGAACTCAAGTAAACGATTATCAAATGTCAAATCAAACCAGCTCGTAAGAAGCCCTGCAAAGTACTAAAAATCTGAGCAGTATTGTTTTAGATTATAGTAGAAGCCTTAGTACGAGCCTACAAGATACTGAATACGTAAGCTGTAATACAAAAATGTAAGGAATTGTTTCCCTATTCTATCCAAAGCTTTTTCATTCAATCAAGTAAGGATTTCCTATGAAAGTGAGAACTCTACAAACTATATGGATGAGTGTTGCTCGAGGGATTGACACAAAGTTCAACGGATCTCAAAGTACTTACATCTATCTATTCAATATGTTTCAATATTATGCGAATATTCAAAGGAGGACTTCATTCATGCCAATTTAAATATAGCGTATCGAGTGGTGAAACTAAAAAGAAGTAACTTGATTGTTTTACACTGATAAATGTTGTTTCTGTTTGTAATATTTTATTTTATTTATTCTCACACAATAACGAAACACAGCATGCTGTTAAGGTGAAATGGGCTTAGAAATCAACAGTGAATGGTGGGATAGTGTCCGGAATTTTTCATCCCATTTATTGAAATCTCCAAACTATGAGACGATATTTTTGTTAGTGATAGTTCAAAATATATGCTACATAACTTTTGGGCTGAAAACACAATTTATTAAAATTACCGCATTAGAAAAATTAACGCAAAGTAAGCTCTTATTTTGCGTTTTTGGTCCGTTTTTTAGACTAAAAACCCGAACGATTTGATTGTTATCCATCATTTCATAATGTATTCTGAGTCTTCTTTTTCTCATTAAATGAGTAATTATATATGGGTTTACATTTTGAACTATTTTTTCTCTTTAAATTAGTAGTTTGATTATGGGCTTACATTTGAAATATTTGTTTATATATTTTAATAATTAATTGAATGTTCGGTTTTAAGGATCTGAGCTGTCATTGTCTGTTTCTCTCTAACGCAACAAAAAGGGAAGCGACTTACTTTTTGGGATTGATGCCGCCTGAAACCCCAGACTCCAATGCCATAGAAGAGATGGTAAGTCGCAAACTAGGTGTGCTCTTAGAGTTGCCGCAGACCAAACGTACGTTTTTGCTAGCGACAGCTCGAACACGAGAGCTATTTTCCATTCTAGGCAATGTCTCCTTTATTTCAATTACTATACAATTCCTTTTCGATTTTCTTGTCAAAAGTGCTCGAGCTGCAAAAACTGCTGTTGCTTTGCGGCCGTTACAAAGCTACTACCCCTCTTATTCAGCTTAAATTTTTACATTAGTGAGCCTGTAAATCCCAGGCTGTGAAGCCGTAACCTGAGGTCGTAGACGGCCAACTACCAGTAAATAGGTACTAAACTATATATTATGTATATGTATAATATGTATTTTAAAAAAAGAATTGAAGTATCAATATCAGCTACTTAGTTCTCATATTACAAGCTTTGCTTAGTTTGGAGCTAGATGGCGCTGTGTGACCTGTCTATGATATTTATTATTTTCTACCCTTTAATTTATCACGCTTAGCTGCGTTATTTGAAGGGTCAACCTATACTTGTTTTTCTCAATAACTTTTATGTGAGACCAGTATAAATTTATCCCTCAGATTGTTATCTTGTGGGTAACTGACTACCTAAATCCTGACCCAAACAGTTCACAAGATGTCGTTTCGTCAGCCGACCCGCGTCAAACTGATTTAGTGGAGCCTTCACATCAGAGAGCAAACGTCTCTTTGGAATAGTTCAAACATCTGTCGAGAGAGGCCAGCGGCAATAATGGATATGAAAAGAATGAAGACATTTTTGTTTAAGGCGAGTTGTGCAGAACTAGCGCCACTTAACGCAAAAAAAATCATGTCTGTTCTTGCAAACAATACATTAGGTTTTTTTTTATTTAACTTTATGCATGGTGGGACGGAGGCCTTTGCCCTGCACTGGGACACAGACAAGGCTAATAAAAAATAAAATAACTTAATGCACAAAAAAATGTACAAGGGCGGACTTAACGTCAAAGGCGTTATCTCCCAGTATACCTTAGGGCTTGGGAAAGGGTCAAGGCAGATGCATTAAACAAAAAAATAATTAAAGAAAAGCTTGAATTTAAAACTCAGTAATATGAACATAGTAATGGTATGAACATGGTATATGGTATTAGTTGCAAAACTATCCCGGTAGATGGAGCCGTGCCACGCGTTATTAGCATTAAAATACACTTGCAAAATTGTCGGGCAAGGATTGAGCTGCGGATGGAAGAGGCGTCGCCACTAGTGATGCGAAAGTCGCAGGTTCAAATCCTGCCCGCGCTTGAAAATTTTGCAAGTTTTCAAAAATATGAACATACTTATTTTTTTTATTTTATTTTTATTAATGATGGGTTTGCTCTTGACTCTAGTCTAGGTCGATACGTACAAAAACAATAAATAGTACACGTTAGAATGTCATTTGTCCAAGTTTTTGATGTGTCTTCTCTAGAAAAAATTACCCTTCAAATTTGATGATATAACAAGTGGCCGTGTTGTGGAACTTTCACCCATATTTTTAATTACTGCATAAAGATATTTTATGTATTTAAAATTTTGCTTTTAGATAACTCTAAAGCTTGGGCATGGCACAAGACCGCGGAGCCTGGAGGAGTTTGGCGGAGCAGTAGCTCCCCGTGGTCATGTCCCTCAGGAATGAGGCATCGACCGAGAAGAAGAAGAAAACTTGGGCAAAGTATACTCCGTTATATTGTTTGCGTCACTAGATATGGTTTTTTAGTCATGTGGCGCTAGCTAGTTCTGCGGTAACACTCGCCTTAAATGGATATTAAGAAAAAAGCGTGGGTAGACTATATATTATACACGATAGATCTTTCTCAAATACCTATAAATACAACGGAATTAAGATTAAATCAAAAGACCGTTTTTGGTTTTTGCCCGGTTGGTGGCATTTCGGAAAATTTGTACAGTACCAGTTTACAATAGGGTTGTTTTGGGTAATTAATAAAAAACGAAACCTGGATGTTTTAAATTAGTGTTCAAAAAGTGAATAATTTTTATTCACATTTTTATGAAACTATGCAATTTATGATTATTATTATTATACTAGCCTACAGTGTCCCACTGCTGGGCAAAGGCCTCCCCTCTCTCTTTCCAGGCTTTCCGGTCTGTGGCTGTTTCTGACCAATTGGGCTCGTAGTCGACCAGGTCATCCCGCCAGCGTTTTCTCGGTCTTCGTCTACGGCGACGCTCTTCAGGGATAAATTGTGTGGTTAGTTTAGCCCATCTTTCCGGGTGCATTCGGCACACAAAGCCAGCCCAATCCCACTTCAGCTAAGCGGCTTTCTTGCCGACGTCGGTGCTACGAGTTTTGGAGCGGAGGGTTGTGTATTTATGATCAATTAAACTAAAAGTTTCTATTTTGACGACCTCATAAATAATTTATAGTTGTGTCACAGCATCAGGTTATCGTATAAAATTTCGTTTACGATTCATTTACGGATGTCTATGCGTTGTCGCTCGCGAAAACGTGCGTATAGTCTGTGGCGCCTCTAATGATACTAAAACACAAAACCTATTTAAAAACACGGTAAACACACACAAATACAGTTCATAGCAGGTGGTATCTTACCTGCTATCTCTCCACCACTCAACAAGTGTTTAAATTATTCATAGCACACCAGCGCCCCGTAACTGTTTATGCTCTTTATATTTTTGTATAAAATTAGAGTAGGCTCTTTAATCACGTAATAAGGGTCACAAAACATACATACATACATATATCACGCCTATATCCCTTACGAAAACAACTGTAAAAATCGAATATTTACGCCACATCTGCCAATCTTTTGAGTATCTGAAAATTGTGTATCTCCATAAATACCTATTGTCAGGCCTTAGCCAAAAAAATTGCAATACACAATTATAACCCACGAGTTCCTTGGGTGCCTCTTACGACGCCCATGAGAAAGAAATGGAGTGATGCAATACTAAGTCGACATTACACGGCAAATTCTAAGCCGACATCACACGGCAAATAAGGGTTCAAATTGATCTACAAAAAGTTCTGTCGCAAAATCACACAGTAAAGTTCCGACATCATTGTGTTCGAGTATTTTAATGTTTTTCTCGTGATGGTAATACGGCAACTCTGAAATTTTGAAGATTACCAAGGGAAATGTAATAAGTATAAACTTTACGAGTGCTTTTTAGTGATAGGTGGTTTAAAAATATAAATTCGAAAGCTACACCTATTCGGAACTCACCTGCAGAAAGTACTGTCACGAAATTTCAGATTGTTTGATAATGGCTTAAAAAAATCGCATTTTGATACATTTTAGACTCTGGGAGAATCAAATACATGTGTTCAGCCACCGTTGTTCTTGCTTACCTGAAACCAAAGAGAAAATGTATTTAAATAAGGTACCTAAAGTTTCGGTATTTTTTAGGCATAACCCAATCATGTAATCTAAATATTTTCTCTAATTTTACTGCCTTATTTTTCATGTATTACCTATTCGATTGATCTATAGTATCCTTACCTATTCCTCAAGTCAGCTGAAAAGTGACGTATATTTTGCTTGCTGTTATGATGATGACATTATTTCTGGAGTGCATCCAACTAGTGAAATGACAAAGCTTCGTAAATAGAGCGACCACGCCTTCTCAATATTTATATTTTCATGATGCAATGAAACGTATGTGACGAAATCACGTGACGATGGTGCAATGTGCAAGAAAATGCATTTAATAACATAAATCTGTCGTAGTTCATATAATTTTAGTTCTGAATATGGTTCCGTAAGCTAGACAGTTTGAGCATATGAGCCATTTCGTCGTCAGTTTTAACGGAAATTCAGATCATTTTAAATTTGACATCTTTTCCAGACCAGTTGTCACGTCATACATACATACACATATCACGCCTATAATCCCTTGCGAGGTAGGCAGAGCGTAAAAGGCCACAAGAAACGGTCTGACCACGTCTGACAAGTGATTGCGGGTTATTCGGAAAATTCTGTATCGCCATAGTGACAGGTTGTCAGCCCATCGCCTTAAATTGCAATACACACCCTCGAGTCCCTCAGTCGCCTCCTACGACTCCCACGGTAAAGAAATGGGGTGATGCTATTGTAATCCGGCATCACACGGCATCATGTCATACAATCTACCGCAATTAAGTAACACGCTGGTTAAATGCACAAAATAAGGGATTTATTACATTTATTGCTGATGTTTCGTAAGCTAAATAAAATCAGTCATTTGCGTATATAGTATCTTAGTTTCATTTA
Organism: Tuta absoluta; assembly: GCA_027580185.1. Taxonomy (NCBI): domain Eukaryota; kingdom Metazoa; phylum Arthropoda; class Insecta; order Lepidoptera; family Gelechiidae; genus Tuta; species Tuta absoluta. The sequence continues at coordinate 3,376,077 of JAQAHW010000023.1, read as the reverse complement.
TTAATTTCTTTTTATACTTTATGGCACATCATACAGATTGCGGACCTAATGCCACGCAGCATTCTCTACCGGCCAACCAAAGGGTAAAAAGAGAGAAAAAGAAGCGGGTTTTATTTAAATAGATGACAATTTAGATCTTTGTTTTCTTGTAAAGAGATTTTAAATGTTATTGGTGAACGTGATTTCCTCTCTCTGTATGAGCATTTAGCAGCACGGAGAGTTAATCGAAATGAGATTTCGAGCGCTAAAATCTGTTATCTTTTGATAAACGACGAGCGTCGTCTGTTTTTGGTTAGGTGCTTAATTACCCAGATTATGATGGGAAAATGTCTTCCCATTTAGCCTGCTTTTTTAGACTTAGGTGCATGTTTCGTAAAACCGACGGACGGTGGAGTAAGCGGGCGAGCGAGCGCAGTGCAAGATTGTGTTACAGGGATCGCTGCTGCCTATTCACTTGATGAGTTCATCGCTTATAGTCGCTTTTTGCGACACTGGTAGAAATTAGGTGATGCTATTCAAAGCCGGCACTACGCGGCAATTCCGTAGGTAGCGCCCGACTAGAGGTCCGCGCCGCAGTCCGAAGGGCCGGCGGCGGCGCGCCGGCCCTCGAACCCGGCGTGGCGCAGCGCCGCCGGCGTGGGCAGATTTAAAAAAAAAAATTAAGGGGTGGTAGAAAAAGCTCTCAAAGTACTAAATCAAACTTTATTTTAAGAAAACTATGTACCTAATTAAAATAACAACTGAGTATGCTTATAATTATTGTGAGGGCTGACGTATCTGAAGCTGGAACACTCGCCTCATAAAGGAGGCGATTGAGAAAAATCGGGGGTCGAAAGTCTTTACCAAGACACTAGAAAGGAATCATCTAGCAAAGCTAACTACCTCGAATGGCATAACTGTCACATCGGTTCCAGATCTCGCCGAAATTGAGGACGGAAACCTGTATGCCTCGAATGCGCAGAAACCTCCACCTGACGCGACCACAGACCCCAGAGCTCCACTCTCTCGCCACTTTACAGACAATCTTCCGGGCGTCGATGTAGACGAAATCAGGATGGCTCTTAAACAGCTTTAGAATGGGAAGGCTCCCGGAGAAGACAGAGTGACCTCTAAACTATTTAATGCAGGTGGAAAGCCTGTCCTCGAGGAGCTGAAAAGGCTATTCAACTCCGTTATAGCCAATGAGACAACCCCGAAGGCGTGGAGCAGAGGTGTTGTGGCATTGTTTTTCTAGAAAGGAGACAATACACTCCTCAAAAACTATGGACCGATCAAACTTCTGAGCTACGTCTATAAGCTGTTCTTGAGAGTCAATATGAATCGTTTGGCATAAAGATTTAACGCCTTCCAGCCACCGGAACAGGCCGGATTTTGTAAAGGCTTCAGCATTGTGGACCACATCCATACTATACGGCAGGTTATATAGAAGTCAGAAGAGCCGCTGTGTATGGCCTTTGTGGACTACGAAAAAGCCTTCGACTCCATCGAAACTTGGGCTGTTTGGGAGTCCTTGCAGCGGTGCCAAGTGGATTGGCGATATGTGAAGATGCTGAGAAGCATCTATCAAATGGCAACGATGTCTGTGCAAGTACAAAACCACAAAACAGGATCCAACCAACTACTCCGCTGAGTAAGAAAGGGTGATGTTATATCCCCGAAACTCTTCACCAATTCGCTGGAGGATATCTTTAAGACTCTGCAGTGGGATGGACTAGGCATCAACGTCAACGGCTAATATCTCACACATCTCCGCTTTGCCGACGATATAGTTATAGTGGTTGAATCGCTACAGGATCTGCAAAAAATGCTGACCAGTCTCAATGTTGCCTCGAGACGTGTTGGACCCGGGATGAACTTGGACAAGACGAAAGTCATGTTCAATCAAGACATCAACCCCGAGCTGGTCTCCGTCGTAGGTATAGCCCTTGAAGTTGTCCAAAAGTATGTGTACCTGGGGTAAACTTTGCAGCTGGGTAGAGACAACTTTGAGGCTTAAATCACCGGAAGAGTGCAGCTGGGCTGGGCAGCATTTTGGAAGTTTCGTCATTTTAGTGCGTCCTGTTAGTCATGACCTATAGAGCCTAGACGTGGAACCTGACAGTAAAACTGGCCCAACGGTTACATGTCACCCAGAGGGCTATGAAAAGTTCTATACTCGATATCTATAATGGATAAAATCCGGAATGAGACTATCCGCAAAAAGACCACAGTAACAGACATAGTCATTAAGTGTAGCAAACTAAAGTGGCAGTGGGCTGGGCACATCTGTCGTAGAACTGATGGACGGTGGAACAAGCAGGTTTTTAAGTGGAGGCAACGCCTCGGCAGGCATAGCGTTGGACGACCCCCGGCCAGATGAACCAATGAATTAAAAAGGCGGCTGGTAGTGACTGGATGGCGAAAACCAGAGATCGTGCCCTATGGCGTACCCTGGGGGAGGCCTACGTCAAGAAGTGGACTGCAAAAAGCTGATGTATGTATGTATTGATTGCGCATCGATCGCGTCGCACGAGGTGGTATCGTCGCATCGATCGCGTGCATGAAACATGGTTCGCGAGGGAAATTTGAACTCGGTGTGAGTTTTTCTGTGACCCGGCGGCCGCGCGCCGGCGTGGCGCGGACCTCTACGCCCGACATGAATTTCCAGGTCAACCTCTAATTATCCGTAGATCCGGGATGGACCCAACAGCTTAGTGGTCTATCCTACTTTGGGTTAAGCTGGATCTCGTAAAACCTTTTGTATTATTTATATGTACTTTTATAATGCTTAAAGCCTTAGCTGGTGTTTCGGCTATGACGGACTAACGAACGTAGTTTTGACGCATCTGTCTGTCGCACGAAACAAAATTTTGGATTACATTACAAAAAACGGATACTTTCTTTCTTTTCTTTTTGTGTGGGACACCGAGTCGTCCAACGACCCGATAAACCCTGGTGGCAAAGATTTTTCCACCGCCTACTACCACTAGTAGGCCTCTGACATGGTTTTGTTTACGACCGCCGCCGTTTAAGTAATCATAGACAACAACCGGGACCGGGAAGCACGGAACCATTTATTTTCGGACAATCAGTTGGTTCAACCTGCAATGTCCTAACCAGACCGGGAACAAATTCACAAAGTGATAAATGCTATGGTATACTGACAACCCATGCGATTAGAACAAGGTTTTTGACGGACGGATCCCTCAGTCCATCATAGTGTAGGTCCGTCACGGAATACTCGGTACGTAAGTGCCATTCCCTTTAAATTGAGGTAAATTCTATGTGAGATTTTTTTTAACTTGCAAAATTGTCAAGTGCGGGCAGGATTTGAACCTGCAACTTTCGCATTACTAGTAGCGACGCTTCTTCTATCTTGGCTACCGCAGCTCGTTCCTTGCCCGCCAGTTTTGCTTGATGGAATAGGTAAGTAGGATATTATACTTACTTGCTTATACAGGGTGTAACAAAAGGGTATCACAAGCTGAAGGGAGTTCAAGGTACTCATGAATCTGGGCAACTTTCCCCATTTAACATGGGTCGCAATTTTTAAAAGGAATTACCTTTTCCTATACAAATTAACAATCAGCTGAATAATTTAGTGTGGGAGGGCCAACTTACTCATTAAAATTACTTATATGACTAAATGTACCAACTTAAAATAAGAAGTACTTATCTTTTCCTGCCCTGTAACAAGTAGCAACAAAAAATATAAGAAAGATTGTTAAGTGTAACATAAACACAAAAGAAACCAGAAAACCTTTGTAATTTTCTTACCTTCCAATAATTATCCATTTCCTTTATTTGGCTTTTTGTTTTTGTATCGGATTACAAAAGAATCTTTTTAATTAGGACATGCCAGATGTTGTATGTATTATTTAAATGCGGTTCTCCCACTTGTCGTCTGTCGCTGCGTATTTTTAACGCACCGTAACGCATGCGTCTGTCAGACGAAAGGAAATTACAAATTCCGATTATATTTATTTAACCATTTATTGTACACAAAAACATACACAGGAACAATTTACAATTTTTCCTGTGTATGTTTTTATCAATAATAAAATAAAAAATCAGTGCTCTCGGCGTGAAGTACCAGGAGGACATACACTAAGAAGACCTTGAGTAAGAGAGAAACCCTGTGTGTGCGAGAGCGCAATACACCCCCAGCCCCACGCAGCTGTACAACCACTGTGGGACAGGGAACATACAACTAGAACGAGACCTCTATACCGCTCAAAGCTACGTACGGAAACTGGTTTCTAAACAAACAACGCTTGTGGCCACGCCCTCCTCCCCATAACATGCGCAGGAGTTGAGATATCTATCACAAATAGACAGCTATATAACAAGCTCATTTAGGCCTAGAAACGATTCTGCGTATTTTATTTTTTCCGTCGGCAAAAATAGGCCTACGCTGTGTTTCGTGCAAACAAATCGAAATAAAATGTCAGTATCACGTACTCCACCTAAAAGTTTAAACACAAATTATGACACCAACCCAAACGAGTCGCATTTTCTCGACTATAACGCAACACAAGAATTATTTCCCAATGTAACTGAGCGGATGCCAACCCCACGTAAACTAATGGATACATTAAATAAGATTCAAAGTAGTCAAGATATCAAGTTCGCTAAACTAGAAGATAGCATGCGTGTAATCCAAAGTCAGAACGAAGGCATGCAAAATTCAATAACTTTCTACTCTCAGCAGTATGACGACTTGTTGAAAAAGGTCAGCGACTTTCAAAAGGAAAACAACGCCTATAAAGAGCGAATTCAAACCCTTGAAAACCAAATAGACCAACTGGAACGCAGCTCAAAATGTTCAACTGTTGAGATAAGAAATATCCCGCTGTCACCGTCTGAAGACAAGACTACACTATGCACTCACATCATTAACTTGAGTGAGGCCGTGAATCAGCCTATCCATGACCATGATGTCCGTGATATATTTCGTATCAAGTCCAAATCAGGGGCTCCAGGACCGATAATCATGGAACTTTCTACATCTTCGATCAAGGAGCGTTTGATCAAATCTGTCATCAGTTTCAATAAAGGAAAACCCAAGAACAACAAGTTAAACTCCACGCATCTTAAACTAAAAGGCACTCCAAAACCAGTGTATGTTTCTGACTGTTTGACAAACAGAGCCAGGCGATTGCACTATCTTGCTCGAGAGTTTAAAAAGAACCATAACTACAGCAACTGCTGGACGGCCTACGGCAAGGTGTACCTACGAAAGTCAGACGAAACGGCACCGGTTAGAATTGAAGCTGAAAACGATTTAAATAAGTTACTGGAAATATGACTATGTATTTTTGATGTACTGATTCTCACAATAGTTATAATTTACCTAACTAACCATACACAACATTACGCAACAATCACAATCACACGACAATCTTTCACATCACATCATTTAAAACACAAACAAACGGTTTTCTTTTATCGTGCCGTCCTACGGTACCGCTGCTACTCAAAAGTTTTTATATGTACCATAAAAGCTCATTCCCCTGCAATTTTGTTTATGACCTGCTCATGCGAAGAAACCTGTAGGCTTAAAATTCGATAGTAACGACAAAAATATACATCATGACTTGGATGTTCTATCCTTGGCAGATTTTTCTACTTGTAGTATAGATGACTGCGAAAGTCTTTTTCAAAATCATCAATCCTCTTTGAAACTTTTTACACAAAATATAAGAAGCATTAGAGGTAACATGCCTCAGTTAATGACCTTATTACTTCGTTCTAAAGTAGATTGGGATATTATAATACTAACTGAATGTTGGCTTTATAAAAATACATTTGTACCTTTCTTAGACGGATATGTCTACTCGTCTACTTCTAAACATCAGACTCAAAATGAAGGTGTGGTTGTGTACTATAAATTAGCAAGCAATTTGTCTATATCCGAACCGTCATTAGTTGATGCCAATTGTTTACAAGTAAAAATTAAAGATCATACGGTTATTCTTGCCGTCTACCGCCCTCCGTCCGAAAATAATACCAAAAACTTTTTTGAGTCTCTTAATAATATATTGCTATCTTTGGCCTCTTTTAAAAACATTGTGTTGACGGGCGACATAAATATTGATATATCTGATGACACTATAGACCCTCGTGCACATGATTACCTTAATTTTTTAGCTACGCATGGTATGTTACCTACTTATAATACTGTAACACATGGTAAAACTTGTCTGGACCATGTTATTATGAAAACGAAACTCCCGGCAAAATGTTATGTAGCTCACACGACAATCACTGACCATTACACAGTTCTTACAAGTCTTTCCCTGTTACACAGAATTAATACGGGAAAAAAAGAAATAACACGTGTTGATTTTGATTTACTGGATTTGGCCATGTCTAAAATTGATTTTGCACCTGTGTTTGATGCGAAGGATGTTGACGTATCTGTATCAATCTTCATCGACTTACTTACAAAATGTATAACTAGCTGTTCTAAAACAATAGCGGTTCCAAGGCGTAGACGCATAATTAAGCCTTGGATTACCCCAGGTTTAATAAAAATTATGAAAAATCGAGATAAACTTCACCTTAAGTGTAAAAAAAATATCCAAGTAACGAAGTATTCAAATTGACTTATAAACGTTACCGAAACTACTGCAACGAAATTTTGAAAAAAGCTAAGCGCGAGTATGAAAAATCTGAAATTAGGAGTGCTAAAAATAATAATAAAAAGCTTTGGGAAATCATCAAAACAATTACTTATACAAATAAGCCAAAAACTCCTGCAGTTGAGCTAATTGATGCTAGGCACCCCAAGAATTCTGTTAATGAGGTTAACTTATTTTTTGCAAATATAGGGAAAAATCTTGCGGAATCGATAGTCCCACGAATGAATCCCCCACCTCAAGTAAATATACAGCATACGCCCGCCCACTCCTTTGGTTTACTCCAAACTGATGAGTCTGAGGTTGAGATTCTAGTTAAGGGTCTCAAAGACTGTGCTTCAGGGGTGGACAATGTGTCTGGTTCTATACTTAAAAGATATTCAGATTTATTGGTTCCACCTCTTGCACATATATGTGATATCTCTCTGAGTTCTGGGGTTTTCCCGAGGGAGTTTAAACGTGCTATAATCTTACCTATTCATAAAAGTGGTGACAGAGACCTTGTGAACAACTATAGGCCCATTTCGATACTGCCTGCTTGCTCTAAAGTTCTGGAGAGGATCGTAAATACCCGTTTAGTAAAATATCTCGAGACAAAAAAGCTTTTGCATAATGCTCAATATGGTTTTCGTTCAAATAGATCCACTAACGATGCTGTGCACGAACTCACAGATTTTATAGTTTCTAACCTTGACAAACGGAAAAAAGTTATTGCGATCTTCCTTGACTTGGCAAAGGCATTTGATACGGTCTCTGTCCCACTTCTTCTTGACAAATTGCAAATTATTGGCATAAGAGGTGTGCAACTGGACTTCTTTGAGGGTTATCTAAGTAATCGTACTCAATGTGTAAGAATTGATAATTGGACTAGCGACGATCTTCCAGTCACTTATGGAGTGCCGCAAGGCAGTATTCTAGGTCCAACGCTGTTCTTAGTATATATAAATAGTTTGTGTCAACTACAGCTGACAAACGGAAGGATCGTCACTTTTGCTGATGACACAGCTCTGCTCTTTAGTGGTGACACATGGGATGAAGTCTACTACGACGCACAACAAGGCTTCAATCAAATCACTGAATGGCTAAGAAACAATTTGCTAACTTTAAATGTAGAAAAAACTAAATTTTTATCTTTTACAATGAAAAACGCGCCAAACCAGGCCGACTTACCTCATTATATCACTGCGCATACATGCAATAATTTGTCAGATTGTAAGGGACTTTGCCCTCGACTGGAAGCTGCTGACAGTATTAAATATCTTGGTGTTGTTATTGATAGAAGTCTTAATTTTCGGTTGCACATCGAACAGCTAACCAAAAGGACACGAAAACTTATATATATTTTCAAAAACCTACGTCATGTGGCTGATGTTGCGATAATTAGGTCAGCCTACATTGCATTGTGTCAGTCAGTGTTGTCCTATTGTATAACGTCGTGGGGTGGGGCATGTAAAACCTTTCTCCTCAAGCTTGAGCGTGCACAGAGAGCAGTTCTTAAGGTTGGCTTCTTTCTCCCTTACCTTCATCCTACTGCACAAGTATATAGTACTTGTAAGGTCCTTACAGTGCGTCAACTGTTCATTAGTCAGATCATGTTGAAACAGCACTGTCTGGTGAAATTTGATTCTACTATAAATAATAGTCGTCGCATAAATAGAATATGCAACTCAAAAAGTTTCAGATCTAAGTTTGCGCATAGATTCTTTTGTTTTCTTGGTCCCTATTTATACAATTTAGCTAATTCCTCTTTATCTATTTATTCCCTTCCAAAATCAGAGTGCAAGAAAGCAGTGTCAATTTGGTTGCAAACCTTTGATTATAATAAGACAGAAGATCTACTTGTTCCTATTAAATGAATAATGTAAGCCGAAACATACAAACACAACACAATACAACACACACAACTCAAACACATCACACTACGTATACTAACATTTGTTCTAAATTCGTTTTTAATTTTTAATTCTGTTTTAATTTTGTAATTTTAAACTTCTTATTTTTAATTCTGAAGTAAGTTTTTAAGAAGCTAGATACCTAACTTTCAATGAGTGGGGGCCTGGTAATCTGTCTGACAGGGTACGCCCTAGTATAGATACCAGTCTCTCACAAAGGAACTTGTTTTTGATATTATTGTGTATCTTTATATTTGGCACCTTTGTGAAAGAAAATAAATACAATGAGACAAGAAATCAGGTTTACTTATTTCTAAAAAGAAATTTCTTACAGCAAACCTACATAAGTGACATTCCGATCTCTTATCTTACAACTACGTGCGTAACGGATACATCAGTCAAGTTGTTAGGTTCCGTAAATGCACCGTAGCCGTATTTGTATGGAAATTTGTCGTGTTATCTAGGCTCCGAGAGGCACCGGCGCTCAGGGAGCCAAGGTAACCGCAGGTGAATACTTATAGCTAAGTATTTGTAGAGTGGTCTCGCGAACACGAGTGCCTGTGACCCCGGAGGGCGTGAGTGAGTAAGTGTGGGTAGAGTGTCCTGTGTGTAGGCACCCTAGCAAGCCTCGCGCCCGCACGCTAAGTGAGGGGCCGAGGGAGTAAAAGAGGGAACGTAAACGATAAGGCTTTATTAAAGAATTAACAGATAACCACCTCCTGATACGAAAACCAAAATTATAACCTGGCCACTCACACAGAAGGTAACGGCGGCGCGCCCAGCGCGAGGAGCGTCTTCGCAGCAGCTGTATCTTCAATCCGACGAGGCGTAGGCGCTTGAGGGGAGACTTTTAAGCTTCCGTCACTTGAGGGGAGACTTTTAGGACTAAAATAGACTGTTACAGTGGTTACTCAGTGAGAGACTATACATGGAGTCTTCGAGATCACAACTTAGAGTCCAGACCAAACTCATCCCCTAGCTGCTTGACGTGGCTTTTATACCCTCGTCTCACGCTGACTGTCACAGTCTTCATTTCGATAGTCATGTTCATTTCCAGAAGCTTCGATGACGATCGCGCTCTTCATTTCGATCGTCATCCTCTTCGGTTCTAGAATCTTCGACGATCGTCGACCTCGTCAGCCGTCATTTTGAGATCATGGAACTTGTCAGTGGCCAGTCGTCGCTGTCCATGGAGATCTGTTGGCATCTCATGTTAGCTTGATGATGAGGTGGTTATGAGGATGGCTCCGAGGCACGCTGGAGGGCTCGGGACCTCAGTTCCTCCGGAGGGAGAGGGAGAGGGAGAGTGCCAGGCGTAGTAAATTTAGATACAAGTACCAGGAGGTCAGAAAATACGAAGAGGTAGATCAATGTATAATAACTTTTTAGTAGAAAGCTACGCGGCTCTATGATGTATAGATAGCCGTCAACTTTGAGAGGTTGACATAACATCAAGAAAGTAAACAAACAAATTGATAAAATAAAATGGATTTCAGGAAATATTTAGAAAAATGGTAGTAATTGTAGCAGAATGCTACATTTCCCCCGCGACCCCGAGAAAATTTTTGCTGTTACAAAAATTTTGAGGTTATGAGCAGCTACCTTACCTAGCATAAATTTACTTTCAGGCTTCACCATTCATTCATACATCCAAAGTTTGGGGTAGGGCTCACATTCAATGGCTCCTACTCCAAGGTATGCTGCTCTCTGAGTATACCTCAGTTAATGACGCAAGGCTTATTTTAGGAGTTGTCATCCGCTCCAGCTTAAAACCCACATGGTAGTGTTAAGGCTTATTTAGCGTGTCACTAGCCGCACGTGTAGAGTGTAGTAGTGTAAGCTTATTTTACGTGTCACAATCCGCACGAAGAGGTATGAACCTTAGCTCGAGTGGGGATAGAGATAACCCAACAGGTAAGGAACATTATAATAGACCCATTTAGTAAGAGTCTTTTAGGAGAAAGGGTATAAAGAGAGCCCTTTAGAGTAGTAGAGGTTTTAGAGTCAGGTTCCTGGACTAAGAGCCCAATGAAGTAGTCCGAAGAAATTCAGCTAGGGATTTTGTAGTAGAACCGAAAGGCTTTGACTGGCTTATGAGCCTAAGTTAAAGGGCTGGCTTCGCTTTGGCCGAAATAGCGATGCCATGAGGGTGATAAGGTATAAAAGGAAATATTTACAAAGAAAAGAGTGAAATGCCTTAACTCAGTTTAGACTTTAAAGTCTTTAACGTGCCATTTGGCTCTTACACCGTTTGGGTCCTCCAAGAGGTAAACGAGTGGCGATATCTTTTGTATCACTCTGCATTTGATATACCTTGGGGCGAGTTTAGCTGAAAAGTATGAGCCTGCGTTACTAAGGGCGTAGTTTTTCCGCCAGACGAATTCGCCAACATTAAATTCCTTGAAAGGATGTTTCAAGTCGTACCGAGCAGCGTTCCTAGTGTGGGCTATGTAAAGTGACGTCTGGACCCTATCGAATATGTTGGCCAGCAGGCCTACGTTATTCGCGTATATGTCGCGAGGTAGCTAGTGCTGTTATGATGGTTCTGTTATATCGCTCTGTGGGGTTTACTTGTGGGCAGTAGTGAGGTGAGTAGGACGGGAAGGGTATTTTGTACTTTGTTATTAGGTTATTGAACTCCCTAGACCGGAATTGAGGACCGTTGTCCATGATTATGGTCTGTGGGACGCCGTGGACGAGAAACACAAAGTTTTCGAGGTTACTTATGATGTTTGATGCTAGAGCGCGTTTAAGTGGAAAAAGAAGGCAGTACTTAGTAAAACAGCAAGTGACGACGAGGATGTGCTGGTTGCGACGTCTCGACATGGGTAAAGGGCCTATCAGATCGAGATATATGCATTGGAAAGGCCTGGAGCAGATTCTTGGTTTGCCCATAGGGCCGTAAGGGGAGTGATTAGAATATTTGTAGGCCTGGCAACGTTCACAATGTGAGATAAGTTTGGTTATGTCTTTAAACATACCTGGCCAGTAATGTGTTAAAGATAGCTTCTTAAATGTTTTGAAGACACCTAGGTGTGGCTCGGAGGCTGAGCCGTGGCAGTTTCTTATTAGATTTTCTCTATCTGGAGGGGGTGGAACCTCTTTCCATGAGAAGTCATCTTGTATACTGAATGGTGAAGTGATGTGGCGAAATAGTTTGTCATCACTGATCATGTAGTTTGGGTATGAGTCGGGGTTGCTACGGCAGCACTGGACGAGTCTGTTGTACTGCTCGAGCTCTGTGTCAGGGATAGGTCCTGAGATAGGGGCGATGTGAGTGAGAGTGCTGGCAGGTTTCGGAGTTCGAGAGAGCAAGTCAGGTACAAGGTTATCCTTACCTTTCTTGTGTTTTAATATAAAGTTAAATGATGAAAGGCGTATAGCCCATCGGGCAAGTCTCCCGGATGGGTTGGAGAGATTAAGAAACCATTTTAAAGCCGCGTGGTCCGTGTAGACTGTAAACTGTTTGCCGTTGTCAATGTAGCATCTCCAGTGTTCAAGGGCCGTGATGACTGCTAGAGTCTCGCGTTCTGTGGTAGAGTAGTTCTGTTCGTGTTTGTTAAGTGCCCTACTCATGTAAGCTATGACAACCTCCTTATCGCCTTGGGTTTGGGTTAGCATGGCCCCTATGCCGAAATTAGATGCGTCGCAGTGGACGGAAAAGGGGCTGTTAAAGTCCGGGCAAGCAAGGATTGGTGTTGTAACGAGAAGTTCCTTTAGTTTAAGAAACGCGGAATTGGCTTCGCTTGTCCAGTTGAATTTGGGAGCATTTTTGCCGGAAGTAGTTAATTTATTAATCGGTGAAGCGATAGTGCTGAAGTTTGGAACAAATCTGCGAAACCAGCTGCAGGTACCAATGAACTTTCGAACTTCTTTGCGCGAAGTGGGAACTGGGAAATCTAAGATAGCGCGTATTTTATCGGGGTCGGCACGGAGACCGTGCTCATCAACTATGTATCCGAGGTATTTTAGTTGACCCCTGAAAAATACACTCTTTTCGAAGTTTATGGTCAGACGTGCAAAGGTTAGTTTCTCCAGGACTTTAAGAAGTAAAGAAATGTGTTCCTCAAATGTTGAACTGATGATGATGATATCGTCTAAGTAACAGAAGACTTTGTTGTCAAAGTCGGGGGTGAATAACATGTCCATTAGTCTTTGCTGTGTAGCTGGAGCGTTAGTTAGCCCGAAAGGCATAACCACAAATCTGAACATGCCTCGGCCTGGTACGTAAAAGGCGGTTTTATCTCTATCTGCTTCGTTGAGTGGTATTTCCCAGAATGCTTTAGCGATGTCTATGCTAGAAAGAAATTTAGCGTTTTTTAAGTGGTCCAGGATTTCGTTGATGAATGGAAGGCTGTAAGCATCGCGCCTAGTTACGGAATTAAGTTTTCTACTGTCTACGCAAAATCGCCACTCTCCGTTCTTCTTGGGGGTGATGAGAACGGGTGACAGCCAGGGGCTTTCGCATTTTTCGATTACCTTCCAAGATAGCATCTTATCAACCTCATTGATAAGTGCCTTTTGTTTTTCAGGTGAGAGCCTATAGCAGCGTTGTTTGATGGGAAGAGTGTCGCCAGTGTCAATTCTATGGGTTATAAGGTGTGTGCGGCCTAGTTCGCCTTTCTCTTCGAAGGATATTTTCTTAAATCTATTAATTATATCATCAGCTATTAGTTTTTGATCAGAGGATAAGCATTCATAAGGGTGTATTTTTTTATTTTCTGTAATTGTGTTGCAGGAAGTTGTATTGAAGTTGAAAGCTAAAGAAAGCAGTTTAGGGATAAGATTAAACTTCTTCCAGAAGTCGACACCTAGTATTATAGAGGGCCTAATGTTAGGGAACACGAATGCTCGCAGAATTTGAGTTTCATTATTAAATGTAAAAGGTAAGTCAATAAAGCCTAGTGAAGTTGCTGTGTGGCCACTGGCTGAAGATACTGTTATCGTCCGCAACTTAGATAACGAGTAGCCGAGATTTATGAATTTTAGGTGGGAGTTATTACCGAGGATTGTTAAAGAACTGCCGCTATCTAGGAGACCAGAAAAGGCTATGTTGTTTATAGTGAAGTGGAGGAAAGGGCGCTCATGGTCTTTTTCCTCATCGTATAGAATTGAAGTAATTCTGTAACACGTGTGGAATAAGCGGATATTCTGTAACCAGTTCTTCCAATCCTCAGCGTCAAATTTTGGCTTATCTAAGTCGCGCTTTTCTAGTTTTTTTGGGAGGGGTTACTTCTGCATTTAGGGCATTTCGGGGTTTTGAAATCCTTTAGGCCACACTTGAAGCAAATTGGAAAGCGGGGTTGAGTACATGTTACTAAGGAGTGTCCGTTAATTCGGCACCGAACACAAAATAAGTTGGAGTTGTGTCTGCTGTTGATCGTGTTGATTTGCCTTAAGTATGAAGGCTTGAATGGTGATGGTGTGTAGGAGGCTTTAGGATTGTTTTGGTTGGGGTTAGGTCTATGCATATAGCCTGTTTTACTAGAGGATGGTGTGGGAGGCCCGAGAGGTTTGTAGTTGAATTCTGCAGCGAGTGGATCTGGGAGTGGTTCCTTAAAGTTCTTATTTTTGTCGATTACTTTCTCATACTGTTGGCAGGCAGTTATGAGTTGTTCTAGTGTCAGTATGTTCATGTGTGCTATGAAGTTAGAGTAGCAGGGCCTTATGTTCCTCATTATTATTTCTAGCTTCTCTTCGCTTGATAATGGTTTAGAAAGCTTATTGAACATGCCTGACATTATCGACACATAAATGATAATTGGCTCAGACAGACCTTGAGTTCTGCTTCTAATAGATTCTAGAAATTTGTAGTCAAAGTCATGGCCTCCGAAATCGTTGATTAGGTCGGCACAGAGTTGTTTCCATGTGTAATTAGGGTTCATGTTTGTTTTAAACCTAAGCCAATGTAGAGCTGAGTCAGTAAAGATGTCAAAGATTCTGCTCATAAGTGACTGTGGATCTATTCTCCTGGATACGCGAAATTCCTCCACATTTTGGATAAAGGACCGGGGACAAGTTTTCCCGGAAAAGTTAATTTTTTTTCATTCCTGAAGGCTTTTATCGAGTTGTTGTCCTAAAGGGGGAGGAATTTGCGGGTGGGAGTACTGCGGTGTGCTAAATATCTCAACGTATTGCTCCTGATCGTGCTCCTCTTGGGTATGTTGGTCTCGTGTTTCCTGGTTGTGTTCTGCCTGAGTGTGCTGGTCTTGTGTTTCCTGGTTGTGTTCTGCCTGAGTGAGCTGGTCTTGTGTTTGCTGTTCAGAGTCTGGGTCAGGGGATGATGGTATGGCCGACAGAAAGATTTTTTCGAGGTCCGCGAATTTGTTTTTAAAATTTTTAAGGTCATCATTTAAAGAGGGGTCAGTGTCCGGGTCCATTCGTTCTATACGATGAAAAATATGATTAATATAGGTCTCCACCTTAGGGATAAGCCGAGTCACCCCTTCGGTGATTTGAGTAATTTTAGGTTCTAGAAAAGCTAGGGGAGCGTTTGTTTCCGCTATATCTTGTGCGAGGGAGACTGGTGAGTCGACTACGTATTCAGGGTTGGACTCAATGAGCCCAAGAATCTGCCTCTTGAGAGCCACGACCGTATCAGCTGGGTCACCTAATCTTAGCTTTATTTCGTACTCGAGCTCAGGTTTGTTAAGTAGTGTGTATTTTATTGGCCTCATTTTCTTTTAGTAATAAAGTAGTAGGAAAATAATTGAGAAAGAAAGGTTAATAAAGTAAAAATAGAAGAAAAATGATAAGGTAGTAAAGTAAAGTTTAGGCTAGTATAAGATTATTGTTAAGTCTATAATTCAAGTAAGGTCTTAAGCTGGAGGGTAGAGAGGGCTAAGAGGGCCAAGAGAGGAGGGCCAAAGTATATTATTTAGGCTACTAAGTTAAGTTGTTTTAAAATTTTGAGAGGGAAGGAGGGAGAGAACCGAATGAGGAGGGCCGAAATGGTTTACGCTAGAAGAAGCGTTATTTTTGAATTTAGAGAGGGTTCCTAACACGTTGGGCGCCAAACTGTCGTGTTATCTAGGCTCCGAGAGGCACCGGCGCTCAGGGAGCCAAGGTAACCGCAGGTGAATACTTATAGCTAAGTATTTGTAGAGTGGTCTCGCGAACACGAGTGCCTGTGACCCCGGAGGGCGTGAGTGAGTAAGTGTGGGTAGAGTGTCCTGTGTGTAGGCACCCTAGCAAGCCTCGCGCCCGCACGCTAAGTGAGGGGCCGAGGGAGTAAAAGAGGGAACGTAAACGATAAGGCTTTATTAAAGAATTAACAGATAACCACCTCCTGATACGAAAACCAAAATTATAACCTGACCACTCACACAGAAGGTAACGGCGGCGCGTCCAGCGCGAGGAGCGTCTTCGCAGCAGCTGTATCTTCAATCCGACGAGGCGTAGGCGCTTGAGGGGAGACTTTTAAGCTTCCGTCACTTGAGGGGAGACTTTTAGGACTAAAATAGACTGTTACAGTGGTTACTCAGTGAGAGACTATACTGGGAGTCTTCGAGATCACAACTTAGAGTCCAGACCAAACTCATCCCCTAGCTGCTTGACGTGGCTTTTATACCCTCGTCTCACGCTGACTGTCACAGTCTTCATTTCGATAGTCATGTTCATTTCCAGAAGCTTCGATGACGATCGCGCTCTTCATTTCGATCGTCATCCTCTTCGGTTCTAGAATCTTCGACGATCGTCGACCTCGTCAGCCGTCATTTTGAGATCATGGAACTTGTCAGTGGCCAGTCGTCGCTGTCCATGGAGATCTGTTGGCATCTCATGTTAGCTTGATGATGAGGTGGTTATGAGGATGGCTCCGAGGCACGCTGGAGAGCTCGGGACCTCAGTTCCTCCGGAGGGAGAGGGAGAGGGAGAGTGCCAGGCGTAGTAAATTTAGATACAAGTACCAGGAGGTCAGAAAATACGAAGAGGTAGATCAATGTATAATAACTTTTTAGTAGAAAGCTACGCGGCTCTATGATGTATAGATAGCCGTCAACTTTGAGAGGTTGACATAACATCAAGAAAGTAAACAAACAAATTGATAAAATAAAATGGATTTCAGGAAATATTTAGAAAAATGGTAGTAATTGTAGCAGAATGCTACAAATTATATCTGAATTCGCAATTGCCTTTCGTCTGACAGACGCATGCGTTACGATGCGTCTTAAATACGCAGCTACGGACGACAAGTGGGACAAATGGCTAAAATAAAATAAAACAAGCAGGTAAATCATAAATATCGCAACTGAAATTCGTTGGTAACTCAAACTGCCGACCGACAGTAACTTTATACCTACATATCATCAAATTACCCACTATGCCGTTGAGGCACGAAAGATTTTTCGGCCCTTTGTCCACTGGGCTACCTTTTATTCTAAATCCGATTACAACTTGTCCTTTTCCTATCTCGTTCCGTTTCTCGCCCTTTGTGATGTTGAAACTTGTCTCGACTTGAATAGGCCTTGTGTCGAAGTAGCGTCAGTGGAAATTTAGTTTCTTTTGATACCAAACTTCTTGAAATACAACTAATAATATTATCGAATTGAACCGAAAGAAAACATTATCGTCAACTTCGAAAAACACTTAGAGCAAGGATAGGTAGGTAACTACAGCCTTACAAGAAATATAACTAAAAATATAAAATTTCGTCGTAATCAGACTTGTAACACGCAAACATCACAACTAATGCCTTGATCACACAAAGCGAGTACAGTGGACAGTAAATGGCGGGTGAGTGCACTCGCCCTCTTACTCTTTCAAAGTTTTCATTATTAAACACTAGGCCGAGTCACTGTCTAGCCCACTGTACTCGCTACGTGTGACGCCCTTCATGCGCACCAAAAAATGCATTTTTCTATAAACCGATGTTCAAAACCCTTTCTAAATTTTACTGAAGATATAAATGTCTTCGTTAAGTTAGTAGCTATTCGCCAAATTTGAGTGGGACTATTTTTAAAACGCTTCATTCTAGTTATTTGCAGGTTTTTAACACTCCCTTAGATTCAGATTCTTTATTCCGCTTAAACAACATCGTCAATAGAGTTAACGTAATAAAACATTTTAAATTATTAAATGAAAAATACGTGTCAAATGTATCTTAATGATGTTACACAATATATTTTACATCGTTACAATTTTATTTTGTATATCGTTACGTACGTTCAATAAAACTTGAATAAATCATTACTGAAAGTATCCTCAAGGTGCGCCCTCTCTATCCGAGAATAGTTTTCTATACCTATAGAACGCACTACTTGAAATTCGCTGTATTATTGAATCAATCCTGGAAAAACATTATCCTCAATAAAGTTTTAAAACCCAAAAAATTACAGATAAACAAAGCCATAATTTACTAGTCTAATTACGATATATCTAATGCTTGTTCCGAGGCCATTAATGACACACGTTTACCAGATACTGGTCTGATTGAAACATTATCATTGAAATGAGAATGACTACTGGCCATTGGCCAGGTTACAATTCCCAGTACAGCCATTCTATTGGCCCATTAAAGCTACTGTAAAAAATACAGACTGGCAGGAAACAGCATAAAAGAAATGCGAGCGAAACATTCAACGTGCAACGGTCACAATTCCGGTACTTCTTTATTAGGGTTCCGCACTCAAATGGTGAAACGGGCTATTACTGAGACTTTGCTTTCAGTCTGTATATCCATTCGTCTGTCTGTCACCAGGCTATATCTCAAAAACCATGATAGTCAGTGAGTTAAAATTTTCACACATGCCGTATTTCTGTATTCAATTCATTAGCACTTACATTCAGTCACACTTGTATTCAGTTCCACTTGTATTCAGTCGTACTTACTTGTTTTCAGTACAACTTGCATTCTGTCGCACTTGCATTCTGTCGCGCTTACGTTATTCGCGCTTATGTCGAACTTTAGTTATTCGCACTGCAGTTATATCGCACTTTAGATATTTGCATTTCCGTGGTGTCGCACTTCCGTTATTCGAAATTTAGTGATGTCGAAACTATGTTGTAAGATCAGTACTACTAATAATTATACTGTGCTAACGGTCATAGTCAGACAGTTGAAGTTTTCACAGATTATGTATAACTGTTTTCGTGTCCCTCAAGCTGTAATCCTCACCTATGAAAACTTACCGAAAAGCAATTTTGGTTTTGTCAAAAAATAGTACTGAAATAGTGACAAATAGTGACATATGCAAGAAAATTAGTGACTTCATATTTCCCAAGATATGGCTATCGTTTGGTGAGGATTACAGATCGAGGCTCACGCTGTAATCCCAACTCTCGTGTGAGGAAACGGTGGGGTATTTTCACTTGGTCTACATTCCAAAAAATAGTGCCTAATTAGTGACTAATAGTGACAAAAGATGAGAAATAGTCGCTTTATAATTCCGAAGTTATAAAGGCATCTTTGTGAGGATTATACCTATAGCAATTTTTGCTGTAATCCTCACCTCATTTCTGCTAAACGCTTAGGTCTTTTGACTCAAATTTAGTATCAAAAAATAGTGCTTAAATAGTGTTCTTAAACTGCATTGATATTTATTTAGTTTATGTAGTAGAAGCAATTAAAAAAACCGTAAGAACTTCTTCATACAAAATGGTCAGGTACAGTCGCGAACAATACTTTGTATTGTCGTACTTGAAGCTCAATACTGGTTTGTTATGTCGGTAGTATTTATTTCTGTAGGTAGGTTCTTATGTTTATTAATATATTACTACTCGTACGTCGGTAACTATGTACATACATTTATATATTAGTGTATTAGTCTTGCTTTAATGTATTTTACCACATAATATGTTTCTTGTTATTATTGAATACCAAACTATACATTTTTATCTATTTATTTTTGTACTAAACTGATAGATATAAACGAAAAACATGAAAGAAAGCTATTTGTTTGTTTACATACCTTCTATATTGAGCTTCACAATACGAAGTGTTGTTTGCGACTGTACCTGACCATTTTGTATGAAGAAGTTCTTACGGTTTTTTTAATTGCTTCTACTACATAAACTAAATAAATATCAATGCAGTTTAAGAACACTATTTAAGCACTATTTTTTGATACTAAATTTGAGTCAAAAGACCTAAGCGTTTAGCAGAAATGAGGTGAGGATTACAGCAAAAATTGCTATAGGTATAATCCTCACAAAGATGCCTTTATAACTTCGGAATTATAAAGCGACTATTTCTCATCTTTTGTCACTATTAGTCACTAATTAGGCACTATTTTTTGGAATGTAGACCAAGTGAAAATACCCCACCGTTTCCTCACACGAGAGTTGGGATTACAGCGTGAGCCTCGATCTGTAATCCTCACCAAACGATAGCCATATCTTGGGAAATATGAAGTCACTAATTTTCTTGCATATGTCACTATTTGTCACTATTTCAGTACTATTTTTTGACAAAACCAAAATTGCTTTTCGGTAAGTTTTCATAGGTGAGGATTACAGCTTGAGGGACACCTGTTTTCGCTATAACAACAAATCATAAAAAACCAGCCAAGTGCGGTTTCGTAACATACACAGCCACAGCAGTCCACTGCTGGACATGAGCGTCTTCCTATCGGAGGGTATTACCATACTCACCACGCATGGTAGGCGGATTTATGAACGCAGTGCAAGATTCACTGGGAATGTTGCTGCCCATTCCCTTGACGATTATCCCTTACTTTCCCTTTTTACGACACCCACGGATGGAATTGGGGTTATGCTAAAATTGTAAGCCGCCACTACAAGACGGCTCTATAAAACACCATGATATTAGGGGATCCAATCACGCGTTCTTTGCAGCAACAGTCGTATCCTTTTAGTAAGCAAAGAGCTTGATAATTTTACAACTCCAAGCGGCGGTAGACTTGTGTTCAGGATATGGTTTCAATTTCAACTCGATATATTTACGCGTTCCTCAGATAAAGGGCCGTGACAGGTGGACGGACGGGCAACAAAGCTATCCTATCCTATGGGATACTAATGTATCATATTCAATATTATTTAAGGCGTGTATAGCCGTCAACGACCTCGACATTGGCGCCACTTCACAAAAAAAAGTTTCCTCTTTATACAAACTCAGAATATCTGTTGCCCAAGTTTTTAGTATTATGTTTAAGTAAAATTAGAACCTGCAAACTTAATGAAAATTGCAAAAAAAAGCCTAAAAACGGCTACTTTTGACATTAATTGCCATTACTATGAATACAGCGTATATTTCATTGAGTTTGCAGGTTCTAATTTTACTTAAAGATAATACTAAAAACTGGGGCAACTGACATTCTGATAGATTGTTTGCTTAAAGAGAAAATATTTTTGTTAAGTGGCGCCACTGTCGAGGTTGTTCACGAATACACTCGCCTTAAGTAATTTAATAACACCTATAATTTCTCTAATATGGCTATTTCAGTCGTCTGTACGTGATTGAATCACATAAGAATCACTACAAATAGCTATAACAAAAAACAAAACCGATCCCTATACATTTTGCATGTTACGAGGCAGTATAGATGTAGCATTTCTTTGATATAACAAACTTTGTTAAAACAATAGATGTAACGTGCATCGTGTAAAAATTACATAGGTTCAGTGCAACAAATCGTCGTCAAACAGCTACGTAGAATATGATGTGTGTTAAAACAAGATAAGGCAAAAAGGTCATAGATTACACATTAGTATCCCTTAATGGTACGGAACCCTTCGTGCGCGACTCGCACTGAGTTGTTTTTTTTTGTCCACTTTTTGTCTCTATGGTAAATGTCGGATGGATAGTGTATTGAAAGTTCAACTACTGTGAGCATTCTAGTCAATTATTGACAGAGACAGAGGAAGCAAAATCGCGAAAAAAAAACAGCTGTTCCATACATTTTGTTCGAGTAGGTATGAATTTTTCTATGGAGCAGCTGTATTTTTTTTCGTGATTTCGCAGGTGACCTCATAATAAAAGTTGTTCAGAATCGTGACTACAATCACCCTGTAAAATTTCCGGGGTGAATAAAAAATAACCCTGTATAAAAAATTCCCCTCAGGTCGACTTTTCATCCTATCCTACAGAATCGTATACAAAAACTACAAACGAATATGAGCGATATAGATAAATATACTCACATATACAATACACACAAAGGCAAGAAGGAAAATGCAAGCAAAACGTGGAAAAGTCACGAGTTCGGATTCCGGAAAATCCGGAACTATTATCTTTCCTTTGTTTGCGTGTTCAGAAAGAAGTGGACTGTCTTTAAATTGCAGCCTTCGTAAAAGCTTCAATGCATTTTATGCTTTAGCATAGTTTGTAACAAAAGTGTGCTTCTTTGAAATGGAAACTAAAAAGAACCAAAGCGTATAAAGAATACGGGGCGTATAAAAACGAATTAATCTATGAAATGAATGAAATATATTTATATTGTTAATTACGCCTTTTGATAATATAAAGTGATTTCAATTCTTAAAAAAAAAAAAAAATTAATCTATGTTTAACAAATCAAAAAATATATTCGACGCTCGTTTTCGACTTCCGCGACACAGATTTAAGGAGGGGATACCTATAACGTTAACAATCTTTTTAAACCAGTTTTATTTAGACAATAGCAGCCATAAAATTCTGAATAATAATATGTTATTGTCGAGGATCTAACAGATAACATATACCTATCAGTTACACAATTTCACAAACTTTACTGGATAGAAATAGAATCCAAAGTTACCTCGATTTGAAACATTTTTTCAATTATGTGTCTACAGTTTAAAAGTAATTACAAAAAATATGCGGTAATTTAGATATCTACCTTTGTTAGTACGAATACCTAAATTAGACATTCTTACGGTATTGTTCTAGTTTTTAAGTCGGAAAACCCGTAAAATCTCGCGAAAATTTGAGCGCAAAATGAGTGTCTGTTTTTCTCTGGCTCAGCGCGAATGAAAGGGATCAATTTTTCAGGTGATCAGGGCCTTAAGGCGGCCACAGACGTAGCTTTAAATGGCGTAGATACCTATCCATTTTTGTGCATGCTGTGGCACCTTTAGATGTAGTGCATTTATGTCTTTCTCTTATGTTAATTTTACAATATTGATACTTATAATGTAACTACAATTGGTTGTCCTAATAAATAAATAAATAAATAAATAGTGTTGTTACCGTTTGATAGTTGAAAATAGTAGTATAAGAAGAGATTTTTGGTTATCGAGAAATAAAACGAAATTACAAAACTGCGTGATTTTATAGCTGTTTCTGGTCACCTTTTACATGGTACAAAGTCGGCAAAAAATTGATAATTTTTACACGACTGCCCAACCAAAAAAGTTTTAAAAGGTCATGTACCTATGTATGTTTATATGAGCGATTCTTAAAAGGACTGAAACTCGTTAATTACTGAAAAGATTCAAATGGGAATTGTATCGGAATCCTTAGGTACATTATCCCGAGTGTCATAGGCTAGGCTTTATCTCAGAAAGCTGCCGTGCTTTTACATTTTTTAATTTATTATGCTTGTTGGTATTTGAAGTACTTATTCATTTTATTTGTATTTGTGTTAATTAAAAACGAAATTTAAATATTGAAGGGAAAAAAGTCGTATTCTCTTATTTGATATAAATACTTCACGCATACAAAATACTTTCATTGAAATAACGATCCAACCTTTTCAGAGTCAAACTCCTTTCTTCTAAAATTGACATGGAGTGATATAAGCCTCCATTAGGATACTGGGAAACCCTCTGTTTCCACACCGGCTTTCAAGATTTTATGAAGGAATATTAAGCCGCAGGGATCAACATTCTTTTTATACTGTTAGCCAACTTTTGGCGTATTTTGTAACTTTGCACTTACTTTGTATTAAATAAAAGTTTCTTCTTGGCTTCGTAGTAAGAAAATCAACTTATCTTGTATTTTTTATTTAGTAGAAGACGACATTTAGTAGAAGAAGATGACGTGCCGTATGATGCCGGTTTAGAGTAGCATCACCCCATATCTTTCCCATGGTTGTCGTAAGAGGCGACTAAGGGACTTGAGGCTTGCATTGCAATTATAGGCGATGGGCTGACAACCTGTCACAATTTTGCGAATGCCCCCAAATGTTTGTCAGACGCGGCATAAATGCCCGTTTTTTACGGCCGTTAATACTCTGCCTACCCAGCAAGGGATATAGGCGTGATGTTTGTATGTATAAGACGATAACAGGTAAAACCAACTGCATGCATGTGAAATTAAAAAAGATACATTGTGTGGTCAGATTTCATACCAAACTAAACAGTAGGTACCGAATGAGTACTTTTTTGAAATTGCACCCCAATTTTTCGGCTTATCAAGTACGGAAGCGTCTGTGAGAGAATTTACTTATTAATTCTTATAAATCGTATCTTCATAATTAGAAATTGAAAAATGTTAACGTCGGCTGGGAATTGAGAGCGATGGGATGGTACTCCACAGGTCCCGCGTTCAATCCCTGGCCGACGCTACAACTCTTTCAATTTATAAATAAATAAATATCTTGGACATTTCACACAGCGCCATCTAGCCCCAAACTAAGCAAAGCTTGTACTATGGGAACTATATAGCTGATATTAATACTTAAATAGGTACTTTTTTTGTAAATAAATATACATAATATACAGAGAAACACCCAGACTAAACACAAATATCTGAAAATGACTAAACAAACATTTGTGTCATGTGGGGATCGAACCCACGACCATCGGCGTAGAAGGCAGGGGAACTATCCGCTACGCCATCGGGTCAGTCAGTTTTCACACTTTTCATTAAACCATAGTACATAATTGAGATATTACTACGGTGTACAGGAGTAACAGGAGTTCTCCCCGGTGACCATGTCCCGAGTGACCGTGTCCCCGATGACCGTGTGTTGAGGGTAGGTACAGCCCCACCTTGCCCCACCAGTCCCACCACAACTTGCCCCACCAGTCCCACCCTCTGCCGCAACTTGCCCCATCCTGTCCCACTCTCTACCACAATTTGCCCCATCCTTTTCTCCCTTTAACGGTGACACTGTCCCTGGTGACCGTGTGTTGAGGGAAAGTTCAGCCCCGCCTTTTGCCACAACTTGCCCCACCTGCCCCAACCTCTACCGCAATTTGCCCCATCCTGTCCCACCCTCTGCCGCAATTTGCCCCATCTAATCCCACCCTCAACGGGGACACTGTCACCGGGGACAACAGCAATACACGATTACTCATCGTATTTTCAGTCTCGTCTCTGTAAACCGCCGCTTTCTCGTCCACTTATCTGATTTTATCGCCTCATATCTCTGATGTGGGTTTTAATACCGGATTGACGTCACTACAGCTGATACGTTGCAGGTGAGGCTGAGATATTCCGTATCGTAAACACTATCCATCATACACTGTCGGTAATGTATTGCTCTGTGGATAGACGATTTAATGCCGCATACCGGGGTTTGTAGTGGGGGAGATTTTTATAGCGGAACGATTGAATAAAATATTCACACCTTTAGCCCTATACATACTAGTTTATGTAAGGTTTGATAAGCGATTGCGCTTACTTACCTACATTATCTAGCAGAAACTAAGTATTCAACTTCAATTCAATTCATTTATTTAGTACATTTTACAATTGTCAATAGTCCCAAGGCGACAATGCATTATATTCAAATTAATTTAATTTAATTACCTATTTACATACAATAAAACCTATCACATGAAAATAAACTAGGTATGTAGGCCGAGTGATGCCGGCTTAAAATAGCATTACCACTTTTTTTTCTCGCGTGTGTCGTAAGACGCGACTAAGGGACTTGAAGGCTTCATGTGTATTACAATATTAGGCGACAAGTTGACTACCTGTCACTATAGTGCTACACGATATTTATCGGACGTGGTGATAGCGATTGTATTTAACGGCCGTTAACCTGTACCTACCCCGCAAGCGATAAAGGCGTGATATGTGTGCGAGTATGTGTGTATGTAACTAGGTATGTGTCTCTGTGTTCAAACGATCAAATTCTTCTTTTTGCGTGGAACACCGAGTCGTCTAACGACCCAATTGACCCTGGTATCAGAGTTTTTCAACCGCCTACTACTAGGCCTCTGACATGGTTGTGTAACGACCGCCATCTAAGTAATAGACAGCAACCGGGACCGCAATTTAACGGCAACTAACAATTTGTTTAAAAAAATAGATTCCTTTCTAAGGAAAAATAACATCTTAGAACAAATGGGCACGAAATGACAAACAATTAGGGCTGTTATATAATTTGAGACAGTTCGTCACCTGTGTCCGGGTGCTGAAGTTTTGATTATAAGTCGTCATTCTTCCGGGTCCAAGCGTTTATAAAGAACTAGCAGCCCGCCCAGCGGTTTCACCCGCCGCTAACAATTTCCCCCCGGGAATAAGACAGTTTAATATAGCCTATGTTCATCAGGGATAATGTAGGATTCTAAAAATCTTGACTTCAATTTGAAACAAATATCTTTTTCAGATGGTAGTGGCGTAAAGTTACATGCCGTGTGATTAACCTGACCAGCCCCCCAGACAGTGCCTATATGTATTTTTATTTTTTTTATCCCGCCCGAGCCGGTTTTCTATTAGGTCATAACAAAATTGTAATAAAAAAAAAATTGTATGATACAAATTTATTTTCTTGGAATGACGGTTCATGACGTCAATAAGTGATAATACTATCCTACATTGAATAAAGAATTTCAATTTCAATTAACGATAAAAGAATCTTTTAAATCGGTCCAGTAGTTTCGGAGCCTATTCAATTCAAACAAACAATAAATTAAATCATGTTTCTAATATTAGTGTAGATTATATAATTATTATTTTAGTGTGATGCCGGCTTAGAATAGCATCACCCGATTTCTTTCCCGTGGGAGTCGTAGGAACTTGAGGGTGTGCACTTTTAGGCGATGGGCTGACAACCTGTCACTATGGCGATACACAATTTTCCGAATGACCCTCAAACATATGTCAGAAGTGGCGTAAATGTCCGTTTTTGCGGCTGTTTACGCTCTGCCTACCCCGCAAGGGATAATAGGCGTGATATGTGTATGTATGTATTATTTTAGTGTAGATTTTTTAATGCATTATGTAATGTTTTTTGTCGTCTTTTTATACCGAGTAAGGGACAGCCCTTCGAATACTGATAGGGTGCATGAAACATAAAACTGGACCACTTTCCCCTAGGAACATATGTCAGGAAACGCCAAAAAAATGACCTTCCATACAAAATCACAATCAGCTGACTGCATTCACTATGGGAAGTCAGTTTTTTTTCGTTTCCTGAAATATGTACTTAGGGGAAAGTTGTTCAGTTTCATGGTCTGCATGTACCCTATTAGTATTCTGAGGGCTATCCCTGACACCCTTTAATACAGTGATGATTAAATGTAATCATTACACTGGTACGAATAATGTGACGTAGTTGGTACATTTTTAAATGAAAAAGTAGTTATTGTGGCATAACTGTAATAGTTAGACATATGGTATCGCGGACATTATTATAGATATTGATGTCCTCTATAAAACTGTAGTATATCACTTTGCTCTATTGTCAATAATTTCCACAGCGTACGCGATATAAGATATATTTTTGGTACATTTTTCACACCTTGGGTTACATTATCGAAATTTTCACGCGGATCCCTATTTTTTTCTCGTGTTCATCAGGAATAATGTAGAATTCTAATGGTGAAAGAATTTTTAAAATCGGACCAGTAGTTTCGGAGCCTATTCGATGCAAACAAACAAACAAACAAACAAACAAACAATCAAATCTTTCCTCTTTATAATATTATATATATATATAATATATTATTATATATTATAAGTGTAGATTACTAAATGCTGTGTGATGCCGGCTTAGAATAGTATCACCCCATTTCTTACCCATGGGTGTCGTAAGAGCCGACTAACGGACTCGAGGGTTGTGTATTACAATTTTAGGCGATGGGCTGACAACCTGTCACTATAGTCATACACAGTTTTCTGATTGACGCTCAATCTTTTGTCAGACGTGGTGTTAATATCCGTTTTACGGCCGTTAACCTACCTCGTGAGGGATATAGGCGTGATTTATGTATGATTTATGTATGTACTAAATTTCTGTGAGTTTAATTTTTTCCAACAAAGTCCGACCTTTTATACTCGTACATTCGCAAATCTTTCTTTCTTTTCGTGTGAGACACCCAGTTGATGACTGGCAAATAATAACATAGTTTCCCATATAGCAATTCAAAGAAACGGTCATGTATCATTTATAGTACATTGTTGTCGAGGTATGGAAAATAAGACTTTGCTGGACGAGTATAGTTTGAAGTCCGAGCCGCAGGCGAGGACTTCAATTGTACAAGTCAAACAAAGTAATTTTCCCCGAGGCTTACATAGTGCTTTTCTCAAAAAAAGGCTAGGAAATGAAAGAATGTACTTCTTATAAAAGTTGTCTTTAATTTATGCTAAACGTAATATTAGTCATATGTGGGCAATTAATAAAAGAAAAATTAATTGTTTTTCCAGGCACGCTAATATTTGTTTGCTGTGTCGGTTGATGGGTCAGCCCTTATATTTGGCGGCGTGCAATCCATTTCTTTATCACTTTCGTCTGTTTTCATTCATTTTCTTTTTTTACTTTAGCGATTTCTTTTTTTATTTTGTTACTTTAGCGACCACAACACAACGAAACAAATAAAAATTTACAATTTTCCCACCAATTGTAATTTTTTAAAATAAATTCGCCTGTAAGGCACAGTCTTACGTAATATTCAGCCATACTAAATGTTTAGTTCATTCTTTTCTTTTTTAATTCTGGACAGGCAAGGGTCTTCACATCATACAGCCTCGTCTTTAGTTACCTGTTTCATACAAAATTACGTTCCGTTTCTATGAGAGTCATCGAGATAATTTTGAAATCAAATTATGTGGGTTTAGCGTATAACGAATTTATCTTAATGGACACCAGCAAAGGATTTCCATACAACTTTGCTGGCGTGATCTGAGACGTGACAAACAATATGAAACTTCGCGGTTTCTTTTTTTGAAAGAAATGAACACATTTCCTAGCATGTTTGAGAAAATTAATATTGAAAAGAATTATCGATACTTATACCAAATTTCATCGGGTAGTTCATCGACTCAGTATCTCAAACGACATAAGCTGAACATATAATTATTATTTTAGGGCCCTTTTTGCCTGTTCCTTGCATTCACGGTCGCCAGAAGGGAACGGACAAGCAGTTTTTTCGACATAGTAACAATAGAAATACCGTTACAGTATTTTAGTTAGTTTTATTTTATTAGTTAGTTATTCCGCTATATTTCAAATATCAAATAATACAAGAAAATCAATTAAAGCATTAAAAACTTGGTAATAGCTTTGAAACTGTAGAGATAATATTGAAAAATGTTTTAAATAGATGTTTGAAAATCAGGATAATTTCTATCAAGTAAAGTTTGTTAAATTGTGTTACTGATAAAATCTGAGTACTTTTTTGCATTTTATGGTCGAAATTGTCTAAATAAATTCGGTTTAAAAATCTTGCCCGCGCGCCATCCCCGCCTTAAGGCCCTTAAAATAATTGTACTTATTAGAAAGGAAGATTTTTAGAAAATTATGATGTAAATATTAAAAAAGAGCGAACAAATTACAAACAAAACATTGAACATTCTTTTTATTTAATTATTTTCGCATTGTATACAAAAGGTTCTCATTACAGAACAATAGGATTTGGCCGTTTTTAATCAGGAAAAAACCGTTTTGTAAAACTCCGAGGGTCTTTCTTTTTCAAGTACCTATTTCTAATTATAAAAATTATGATTTAAATATTTTATACGTTATGTTATATTTATATTCCACCTGCGATTAATTCAGTGACGGAAATATGACAAATAGAAACTAGGGGAGACTATTTTTGATATATAATATCATATTATTCAATAATTATCTAAAACAGGTCTTGTTACCGAAACGTCTTTTTTATGTAGTTTTCAAAAATTCAAATAACTCGTACCTTAGGGGGTGTTCCCACTTGTCATCCGTCGCTGCGGTATTGCGTTATTGCCGTAACGCACGGTGTGCGCATGCGTCTGTCAGATAAAAGGAAAGTGAGAATTTCAATCTTATTCCAATACAAATACGGCTACGGTGCGTTACACAGAGGAGGTGACTTGACAGACACCTCCGTTACGCACCGTAAACCCACCGTAGCCGTATTGGTATGGGAATAAGATTGGAATGCGCAACTTCTTTATATCTGACAGACGCATGCGTTAAAAAACACGAACGACGGACGAATGAGTGAACCGCCTACATTTCCGCAACTGATAAACAGTGAACATGTAAAACACTAATGCCTGTCTAGTTCAGTCTACAATACAATGCGTTCGTTCAATGTTTCAATACATATTTCTGGCGTCTGTGGTAACCGCCTGCGTGGGCGCACCACGTGCTAGATCTCAACGTGTCTAGGGTTGCCAGACAGAGGAAAAAAAAACATCATTTTAGGAATTTTCCCCAATGGTCGTATTCCCAATCAATTGTCATCCTATATCCGGCTTAGAATAGCATCACCCCAGTTGTACCTGTCGGTGTCGTAAAAAGCGGCAAAGGGATCATCCAGAGACTTGGCAGCAGGGTTCCCTGCTAATGCAACATCTTGTACTTCGCTCGCAAATCCGCATGCCAAGCGTGTTGGTAGGCAATGCCATGAACTGTGGCTGTTAATGTAATGTGATTTAATCGTATAAGGCGACGATGAGATAAGTCTAGGGAATAGGTAGAATTCTATGAATACAGCCTTACCAATTCGCTATCCTGCCAAACGTGGAAAGTATGACAAAACCTTTAATTTGAGGAGGCATATGTTCAGTTGTTGGATTTTAGGACCATTTAAGGAAATAATTGCGATAATTGGCTGGGTTAATGCACGCTTTGTGTACTAAACACTGTTATCTGCGACTTTAAAAATAAAAACTTACATACAATTGTTTTTTTTTCATGTCGAAGTCTTGTGTTAAAATTGTACGGTATTTGTATGGTAATGCCGTGTGATGCCGGCTTAGAATAACATCACCCCATTTCTTTTCCGTGGGAGTCGTAAGAGGCGACTAAGGGACTCGAGGGTGTGTATTGCAATTTAAGACAATGGGCTGACAACCTGTCACTTTAGTGATACACAATTTTCCGAATGACCTTCAAACATTTGTCAGACGTGGTATAAATGGCCGTTTTTTGCGGCTGTTTACGCTTTGCCTACCCCGCAAGGGATTATAGGCGTGATATGTGTATGTATTTATGTATTTGTATGGTATGTTGATAATTGTATGGTACCCAATAAAATCACTATTAAACGGTAGATTTTCAATTTTGCATCTGGCAGCCCTGCGCGCATCTATTTTCACGCGTGACGTTGCATGCGCGGGCGCCGGCGGGGATTCGGGTCACGCGATATTTGAGTACTCTCGTGTGTCGGGATATTGTTCTGGGATTTGGGAAATTCCTGCCTTTGTCATTTCTTTTAGAATTGAAGAGAGGGCCTAGCGGTTTCGTTCACCGCTAACCGTTTTCCCGCGAGAATGAGACCATTGCCCGGCGTGTTATACATTGTAAACCTTCCTCTTGAATCACTCCATCTATTTAAAATACGGATCGAAAGCCGTTGCGTAGTTTTAAAGATATAACCATACAACGGGACACGGGCAATGACTTTATTTTATACTATGTAGTGATAGCGAAAAACTTCTTTGCTTTCTTTGGATTTCATTTTATTAGATAGAAAGATGAACACTTCATTGCTTACAAAGTACATAAGAAAAACAAAACAATACAGAAATTTTGGGGTGGTATGGGATCTACCTCCTAGCGGTCCACCCCGGGCAACGGCAACACAGGCTTGCCTGTGGATAAGTCCGGCTGAACGATCCCACTAAGCGGTGGAAGGCTCCGTAAGGGGCCGCCTGGCTCGCGACCACCATCCCACCGAAGTCTGGCGCCAAGTAGCTTGCTGCGTTCCGTCAGTGTGTGGGAGTGCCGGTGCCTTAACAGGCTTCTTCTGGGTGAGCTCGCTCTATCTTAGACTCTGTCTCTGTCCTATGACCCAGACTAGAGTCAAGAGCAAACCCATCATTAATAAAAAAAAAAAAAAAATCTTAATGTTTAAAGTAAGCAAAGCGGCCTTATCCCTTACACTCAAGTCAACCTTCACCTTCAAAGAGTGAAATACTAATAAGTTTCTGACAGTGAAATACTTACATCATTACCTCTATAAGGCGATGGGAAGAATGTTCCCACCTAAAATTGAACCTTAACTACCCGCAATAGATTTTAAAACTAAAGAAAAATTTTTACGTGGTCTGCTCGTTAAAGGTTTAAAAAAACAGTACACTAACATCATATATACATTCTTCTTCTTCTTCTTCTATGAAAACAATAGTGATTATTTGGTTTATCTTTCTGTTACCGAGGTTAATCGGGTCATTTGTCCACTCAGCGTCCTACAAAATATATCAGCTAAACACTGAGCTGAAAGTAAACCTCCACCAAATTCTAGAAAGGCAGACCCTGGTGACGTATTTTTAGAAGCATAGAGATGCGTGGCTTATGTGCTGCTTAAGACGTACATCAGCAAAACTAAATTGAATAACTAACCCGATGGCGTAGCAGATAGTACCCCTGCCTGCTACGCCAAGGGTCGTGCGTTCAATCCCCACGAGACACAAAAATTTGTTAAATCATTTTCAGATATTTGTGTTTACTCTGGGTGTTACGGTGTATAATAAGTATTTATTTACAAAATAGACAAGTATATAAGTATTAATATCAGCTATCTAGTTCCCATAGTACAAGCTTTGCTTTGTTTGGGGCTAAGTGGAGCTATGTGAATGTTCTAGGATATTTACTTATTATTGAACTTTCTTCAATTAATAGCTCACATAATTCAAAAATATCGTATCAAATTTGTACAATCCAATCAAGTTTAAGTCCTTGAAATGAATGCAAATCTTTTTCCTATACTCTGTCATACTCAAGCGGGAGAACAGAGTGAAAATTCAAGCCGCCAATTACTTAGCTGGTTACCCTGCCACTTTGTCACGAAATTCGACCTAAAATCCTACATGTGACGGGGAAAATTTAAACAAGGCTGGCAACTTCAGTTAAATATGGCGAACAATTTATCGGAGCTAATATAAAGCAAAATTCAAAGGCTTTTAAATGGTTTCGCAGTTTAGCGCCACTTGAGAAAAAAAATGTATATCTTCATGCAAACAATAGATCAAAATTACCGTTAAATTTTTTTTTGGGAAAATAAGTATCGTTTTAAATATCAATTTAACCTTTTAAACACCATGCACAATATACACAGTATTTGAAATTATAACAGTTAGTACCAAAAGCGGCGCTTCACTTAATTCAGACTTTAATTTCAGCCTTACACGATTAATATTATACGCGGAGAGGTTTCACCAACAGCTGGTGTCTGTTTTCCCGTAGGAATGGTATGCTTTCCCTCGTTAAAACGAAATGTTTGTGTTATTATAGGTTATATTCTATCTGTGTACTAAATTTCTTCCAAACCCGTCAATCCGTTTTAGCTTGCAGAGGTAACAAAAACTATCGGATTTATAATATGAAATAGTAGTATGGATTATTATTATGGATACTGTGATAACTGCAAAATGATGGACAATGGATATTGTGAATGTATCATCATGATCATTAGGGTGAAATTTGACTAGTAATCGATAGCAAAATCTCAAAACGGGCTGCGACAAGCAACAACTTGTCCCAAGGAATATAGGTTGACATGACAAATATATTTTGAGTCTCCATAGTAACTCAAATTAGGAGATCGGAAATGTTGTATGGGAGGACCAATTTATTTTTCGTATTTCAACCTATGTTTCTCGGAGAAAGTTTTTCTTTATCACCAGCCCGTTTTGAGTTTTCACTATCGGTCACTAGTAAAGTTTCACCCGATATCATGTGCATAAAGATGTATAATTTTTTTCGTGAAGTGGCGCTAGTTCTGCATCACGCCTGGGTTTAATCCCGACGAGGCAATTTCAATTTGACAATATTGGAGGCATGCTTGTTTCCGGTGATGGCTTTATATGCCTCATGCTTTTAAATAACGAATTCCCGATTGTATGTTTCGCCGAAATTATTCAAAGAACCGTTGTGTTTTGGGATTTGAGAGCACTAAGAGCTTTGAGTAGCAAAAACACGGCTATCTGAACCTGGCAAAGTCTGTATTTTTTAAGGCCAATGTGGCGCAGTGGTAGTTTGACTGCCTGTGACATATAGGTTCCAAAAGTTGATTTTTATTACTTTATGGATTTGTGCCCAATCTGTTTACGACATTGAAGGCTGAACCACCTGATTGTCGAAAGGCATGTTAAGCCGTCGGTAACGGTTGCTGTCTATGATTACTTAGACAACGGTCGACACACAACCATGTCAGAGGCCGACACCAGGGTTCATCAGGTCGTTAGACAACTCGGTGTCCCACACGAAAAGAAGAGGAAGATTAACTGTTAAGTCTGTAATTTCTAATGCAATTTCTGTAGACATTGTAATTACTTATCAAACATATCACTTGTGTTTTTTTTCCTATACCAAACTTTAAAGCAAAACATTAACATGGACATGGGCCTCTCCTTATTGGGGGGTATTGCCATACTCACCATGCTTGGCAGGCTGATTGGCGAGCGAAGTGCAAGATAATTCATTAATAGGGAACGCCTGCTGCCCATTCCCTGGATGATTATCACATAAAACTTAGGTGTCGTAAATTCTACAACTGGGGCGATAATATTCTAAGCTGGCACCACACGGAAACTTTACAGCAATAAGGCGTAAAACACTTTAGTACTTTTCACCAGATTGCCTCTTGTATACCGCAAGATGTCTGGCCAAGTTATTATCAACAGTACGATGTTTCACAGTAGAAGTGAACAACAGTATAACCCTTCATCCGCAAAAAAAACTTACACACGTCGTCAGACAAATGTCTATTGAAAATCACGTCTTTGCTCTTAAGGCTGTCGTCTCCATAAGCAACAGTACCCTTATACCTTGTTCAAGTAAAATTTAAAAGAATAGAAACAGTGCTAATGGGCGTGCGTATGTAGTTTGTCGACCTCCGTGAAGAAGGCTGTCGTAAGCAACCGAAACGTAGAGGGCTCAACTCTCTGCCAAATACATAGCATTACGAGTGATACTTGTTCGTTTAATAACAAAAAAATATATGGATAGTGTTACTTTACAAGGGACAAGTAACAGCTATCTTTATCTGTCCTTTTCTGTCGTAAAGCATAACGTTATCCAACTTTATGTAGTTTACTCATTTAAAGTATTAGACCGGGTCTATCGCGATAGTATTTAGGTAAATATAATGAGTCAACCCGCGACCACAATACATGAAACTGTATTGAAACGTCGGGACACAGGTAAATTACTAATATTTACCTAAATAGTATCGCGATTTTCTGGTTTTACCGCTTGTCTTAAAAACTTCCCGACACTAAAGCTTGGGACGGTTTAAACTTCACGCTCTACCCGATTACTTCCGTGGTTGTATAACAACACTAGTTCAGAACGAGTTAGAGTATAAGTTTGTTTGACTAGGGCTAAGCTTGAGTTTTTTCCATGGTAAAAAATGTAACATGCACATCAAACTCTTTCATATTATGGTACTCCACTTGAAATACATCTTTATCGAGTCGAATACTTGAATAACTAACTTCTATTTTTAAATATTGTTTTTTTTCGGCTCCCTAAACAACGCTTCTAATTAAAATATTCTAATAGTTTTTTTTTTTACTAAATTTGTACTTTATTTTTTGCTTTCTTTTTTTTAGTTTTATTGCCGAATTTCATACTACTAGTACTAGGTACACAAACTGGATAAAAAAAACATGCTCAGCAAACGCAGCGTCAGATTTGCAGGTAACAAACAAACAGCTATTGTGGCAAGAGGCTGTCCCCAAGGGGGCGTCCTTTCACCACTTCTGTGGAACATGGTAATAAATAGCCTAATCACAGAACTCAACACAAATCACTTCTACACCATTGGATACGCTGACGACCTAGCTATACTTATCACCGGTAAGTTGGCCAGCACAGTCTGCGACCTAACACAAGCAGCACTACGCATTGTGGAACGCTGGTGCACCAGGTATGATCTTTCAGTCAATCCTACAAAAACTGAAACAGTTATGTTCACACTGAAACGGGTTTTGGGTAACTACCATCTACCAAAACTGTTCGGGACAAGACTACAACTCACTAAAGAGGTTAAGTATTTAGGGATAACCCTTGACCACAAATTAAACTGGGGTACCCACATAGACAACAAACTAAACAAAGCCTGTATTGCGTTTTGGCAGTGCCGCAGGATGATCGGAAAGAAATGAGGACTCTCTCCGAAAATCATTCTATGGCTGTACAAGATGGTGATCCGCCCGATGGTGTGCTACGGCGCACTTGTATGGTGGACAAGGTGCAAACTCGCAACAGGTATAAATAAGCTACAAAAGTTCCAGAGGATAGCATGTATGGCGATCACGGGATGTATGAGGACAACCCCAACTGCAGCCCTGGAAGCCATGCTGGATCTGCCGCCGCTTCACCTGTTCGTCAAACAGGAGGCGGCGGCGGCTGCTGTAAGACTCAACTCTCTGAAACTCTGGCGTAAAAGCAGCACCCCACACGCCAACATCTTAAACGAAGCGCATACGGATCTGCCAGTTCTCGCAGCTACAGGTGACAGAATTCCTAAGCAGTTTGTCTTTGACAAAAAGTACAAAATACAATTATATGAAGACGACCTCTACGAGGGCCTTAATCCCAAAGAACTAAGGATCTTCACGGATGGGTCCAAAACGAAGTCAGGAACAGGGTCTGGTGTCTTCTCAGAGGACTTAAACATCAGACTATCAACTCCACTGGGATACCTTAACTCAGTTTTTCAAGCCGAGTGTCTGGCCATCTCATTAGCTACAACAGCCATCGCTGCCAGGGAAGTAAAGGGTCACTCAATCCGAATACTCTCAGACAGCATGTCCGTACTACAAGCACTGAGCAGTCACACAATGACCTCAGGGCTAATCTACGAATGCCACCAGCGATTGACGGAGGTATGTAAACATAATCACTTAACCCTGCAATGGATTAAGGGACACAGCGGCTCCAGAGGCAATGATGCAGCGGACGAACTAGCCCGAAGGGGATCGGATACTGATGCCTTCGGGCCGGAACCGATCATACCCATCCCGGCAGGTAAGTTCCGCTCCCTACTGAGAGAACGCACCAAAAACGAACATAACACATACTGGACCGGGTTGGAAGACTGCAGGCAGGCCAGAGAGGCTATACCTACACTGACTAGCCGTCTATCCAACAAATTAATAAAACTCAAAAAACCCCAACTTCGCATGGTAACTAGCGTTATAACCGGTCACGGTCATTTCAACAAACATCTTTCAATCATAGGTGTTACTGACAGCCCCCTATGCAGAGCATGCATGGAGGAAGAAGAAACAGCTGCCCATGTGGTGATACACTGCAAAGAGGTGGCATTATACCGGGCAAAGTACCTCGGAACCCCGAGGTCGATCCCTGAGGCACTCAGTGACTTGGTAGGGTTGCTGAACTTCCTCAGGGAGCTAGGATGGCTCGAGTAGTGAGCCCCCACCCTGTACGCAAAATAGGCGCAAGAAGACGTCGAGTTGCGGAAACCTGCCCGTTTTACCATTACCATTACCATTACTAGGTACACGGAAAGTAACCTATGAATTTTGATTCTTTGAGAGGGTAACACAAGCAGCCATAGATTTGAGTATATGGCTATAATTTCGACTCGAAATCTTTACGCGTTTCCGAGTAAAATATCATGAATCATGATAGATGTACGGACAACAAAGTGATCCTATAAGGGTCCCGTATTTTTCAACTTAAAATGTCTTGTAATGCCGGCTTAAAATAGCTACTTGTATATTTATGTTCGCTATTCCGCTTGCCAAGCATGGTGGGAATAGAAAACCGGCCTAATAGGGGAAGATCCATGACCGGCAGTCGATTGTTGAAACTGTTAATGTGATATTTATTTTTAAGAAGATTTGCTGTTTAATTTTTATACTGTGGTTTTACCGCTCTTCTTTTAAACTTTTGGACACTAAAAGCCCGGGACGGCTTAAAATTCCCGCTCTACCCGATACTTCTACGGATGTATAACAACACTAGTTCAGAACGAGTTTCTTTATAACAGAGTAAGTTTGCTAGGGAAGCCTCCATGCTTTGAATGACGCGATAAGCCGTCAGTCCCGTTTGCTGTCTTTGATAACTTAGACAGCGGTCGTTACACAACCATGTCAGAGGCCTACTACTAGTAGTACGTTTTGAGATAGGAAACTGTAATACTAGGCTTAATTGGGTCTTTTGTCGACTCGGTGTCACACATGATGTAAGAATTATTTTATACAAGGAGTAACAAAAAGGGTATATACAAGCCGCAAGGACCAGTTATGACCTATGGAGCCAAGACGTGGAACCTGACACTAAAACAAGCCCACCGGCTACATGTCACTCAGAGAGATATGGAAAGGTCTATGCCCGGTAGCTCTATATTGGATAAAATCCGGAATGAGACTATCTGCAAAAATACCAAAGTAACAGACATAGTCTGGAAGTGTAGCAAACTGAAGAGGCAGTGAATTGGGTACATCTGCCGTAGAAAGAGATAATTTTTTTATATATTTTGACTTATGTTCCATGGGAAAAGTTGTTCAGTTTTATGAGTGCCTTGACCGCCTCTGGGCTTGTTATAAGCCTTTTTGTTTCTCCCTGTATAAAAAATCGCAATATTTATTGTCTAGAAGATTTCATGCTCATTTTTTTCTACTGTGGTTTCACTGCTCTTCTTAAAAACTTTCGGACACTACGCTCGGTACAGTTTAAACTTCCCGTTCTACCAGACTACTTCTACAGTTGTAAAACAACACTAGTTCAGAACGAGTTTCTTAGTTACAGTGCAAGTTTGTCAGACTAGATTTTGTTTTTAAAAATAAAATCGAAGAAGTTTTGACTGCGACCAGGAATTGAAACTGGGACTGAGGGGTGCTATTCCATTGCTCTAACTACTGAGCTCCCGGAGCCTCGACTGCGGCCACCAAATTTTTGACCTGGTGATGCTCGACTCGAAGCTACGAATAGCGACATCTAGTAAAAACCATTTACATTGAAAAAAGAACTTAGATATAGCACTGTATGCATATAATCCTAAAACAGGTTTAGCTTAGTTATTTCCCAGCGTAAAAATAAGTGATGTTATTTCGCATGTACCAGTTACTACGACTGGTCTAACAAACAAATTACTTCTGCATTTGCGTAAAAAATACGCAGTGACAGCCGACTAGTGGGAGAACCGACTAAAAGTTAAAGGCATATCACAGTATGAAAACGCGAAGTTTTGCCAAACAACAGTGGTTGTTTCAAAGTTATGTCATTCGTTATAAACTTCAGGTTACAGTTTCAGTGAGAATAGTACTAGCATGCAGTTGTTCAACAGCTTTACTTACTTTCTTTACAATAAGGAAGTCGGTGACATCTGTGCGACATATTACACCTACTGTTGTAAATTCGGGCGCTTTTTGAGCTTCGACAATCACGTTCAATCCTCTCTACTTCCTAGAAGCTTGTTTTGTAATTCATTCCTAATCGTTTTACTTACAACAAAAGAGGTACAGTCAAGCTCACGTGCAGTTACGACACTCAAACTGCCAATGTAAGACTCGTGCGCTTGCCATAAGAACGGTCCGTAGTCCAAACTGTCTAACCTAGCCTGATCTTGACTGTACCAAAGACTTTTACTCAAGCGCTATCAAAATTTTCATATAAATTTGACAACCTGGGCGAACACGACACGACACATCCCTATCACTCATCGTACTATCAATTCGGTACTCCGGATATTTGTTTATGGTTTGTTTTGAAAATATATTCCATATTATTCTACGAAATTTACTTACTTACTTACTGCGGTGTCTCAGTGACTCAAAGAGGATTGTAAGAAACTAATTTAATAATATTATTTATATTTTTCCAAAGTTTTGGGACATGCCGTCTCAATTGTTGGTAAAGTGTTAAAATGAGTCTTTGTGCAGGCAAAGGTGCCTGCACAAAGACAAAAGTTAATCATAGGAGAAATATGTCGGTTACGACCTTTATTTCAATTACGATTGAGTTATTTTTTGAATTTCTAGTCAAAAGTGCTCAAACTGTCACTTGCAAAAACTGTCCTTGATTTGCGGCGTCCCTTAGCATGCCCAATTACCTTTTACGGCTTCAAATTGAAATCTTGTGAAATTCTGTTAATGAAATAGAGTCACGATCAAAACTAACAAGCTAGCCAGCGGTGAAGAATAGAAATTCGCAGTAACTATCCGAATTCTCGACTACTTGGTTCATTATTTCTTCATTAATGAATGAACGAAACTTTAGCTTTAATTAACAAAAAAGATGAGATGAGAATGCTTTGCAGTATCTAACAAACAATTCGTAATTTGAATAAAATCAGATAATTAAAAATAGAAAATCAGCTTCAACGATTGATATTATTTCTTGTACTAGATTAAAAATGAGTTGCTGACCTATAAAACGTAGTGAATTTTTTCCCGGTGTTGTAAGAGACAAAGGGACTCAAGGGTTACATGTGTATTGCAATTTTTGGCGATGGGCTGACAACCTGTGACTATAGTGATACACAATTTTCTGAATTACCCTCAAATGTTTTTTCAGACGTGGCGTAAATGGTCGTTTTAAGGCGCAAGGGATATAAGCGTGATACGTGTATGTATGTATATAGTGATTTTTTCAATAAATAAGAGGTTCCATGAGTTTGATTGCCACCTGCCAACCAAAAATGCAATGGACAAGTAAACGTACAAAGATCAATAAATAGGAATTTAGCAGTAAGTATTTATTTCGATACTTAATAGCTATTAAAAATCTTGTTCACTAAGCAAGAAACATTTGTTTTCTTTTTTGTTAAATCAGAAGTAACAAACTTGTAACATCTATCGAATAAAAACTGCCACGTCATACCCATTCGTACTAAGAAATAAAATAAAAATTCCATTTTATGTGTGAAACAAACCACGTTCATTGAGAAAACGCCCAATAATGCTACGTGCGTGCCTCTGAATGTACGTGAGGGGAATTTAAGCAGCGGGTAAAACGGTCTACAGGTCTTTCGGCTTACGAGCTTTATATTTCCCCTGCATTAGGGAAATAGCGTAAAACCGTAGGAAAATCACAGAAAAAAACATACGTTTCTACCTGATCTAGTAGTCATGATGCAATTCTCTACAAATTGAAGAATATAAGTTATTGATTTTGATGGGTTTAGTAAATCCATGAGGTACCGAATTCCGTGGGAGCCAAATTGTTGAGTTAAAATTAACGTCAATTCAATTCGGGAAATAAATTCTTTTAACTTACATTATATTAGCGCTGTCACTATCTTTCAAAAGAGTGAGTAAAAGGATAGGAGATATAGTCATGTCATGTCTTATTTTTTGATGCACAATGCGCGTTATCTGTCAAAATAAGGCGACAGTGAAAACAACGGCGGCTAAATTTACAAGAAATGGCGAAAACCCACCGTAATTTTAAAACATGACAGGAATTAAATACCTCCTATCCTTTTCTGAACCTATTTGATGGAAAGTGACAGCACCTATTTAAGGTATGTTAAGAGAATTTGTTTCCTGAATTGAGACCTAGGTCTGTATTTAAATCACCGATGGGTTGTAATGTAGTTTATTCATAAGTCTAACAGGTTACGAAAACAACTTTTCTGAAATAACACTAAAGGCTTTGCAAGTTCTTAAAAATTGTATTAGTACCCAACTTGTTGAAGTCATTTGAATCTTTGTACACAATTTTGCGCGGGTTTTCATCGTTTCGGCTAGATTCAAACTGTAAAGAATGAATGACACTCTCGGTAGATGGAGCCATGCCACGCGTTATTGGCATTCAGACATACTTGCACAATTTCACCACCGGCAGGTAAGACGCAGTAGACTAGTCGGTAGAGGCGTCAGTAGTAGTAATACCGAAAGTAGCAGGTTCGAACCCTGCGTGCGGTGAAACTTCTGAAAAATTTTATACCTAAGACTTTGAATTGTTTAAAAACTAAGAACACAATAATGGATCGTTTGAATAACTCTCAAAAATGACAATTTTGATTGGAACTATATTTATGTTCGTGCAGCCATGAAATTTGGTTTATCGAACCTAAATACTCGTAAATTAGTTATCAACTCATCAGAACTATCATGTTCAAATTATGGATCAATACTGTTTTCACACTGACTGCATCGGAATTTGTTGCAGTGGCCTAACAGATATTATCAAACCACAGGCCAATACCAATATAACAAGTGAAATTCGATGTTTATTGCATAGTCGTTTAGCCATAATGACACCAGGAATATATATCGGCTACGCAATGTACTAAGAATTTCACCTTTGTAGCCTGTATTTTCATATCATAGGGCACAGATGTGTGACGCCGGCTTAGAATAGCCGTCGGTGTCGTAAAAAGCGACTAAGGTATAAATTCATCCAGGGAACGGGCAGCGGGGTTCTCTTGTGAATGCAACTCCCCCCAATAGGGGGATGGCCCACGTCCAGCAGTGGACTGTTGCGGCAGACAGAAACCAGAACCACTGCAAACGAAAGCATGTTAGCATATACCTAAACGGCACCAAATGATAAATTGGGTTGGGCCAATGGTTTAGCAACTATAACCTAAAAACAAACGAGTTTAATATTTTTTAAACATGAAAAGGTAGTCATGCTGGGCTAACTATACGACACTTAAGCGTACCAGCAGTACTAGTTCTAAACGCTTTAAAAGGCTTCACATAACATTTGCGAGTGGTGATAAAACGGTTAAGATAATGTTGTACCAGATAATGTGATAGCAGCGTTTCCCGTGTTTTAATTTAAATCATGTTCTGCACACGTTTTCCTGTGGGCATAATGCGTCCTCCC
The DNA here is from genome assembly GCA_027580185.1 of Tuta absoluta. Lineage (NCBI taxonomy): Eukaryota > Metazoa > Arthropoda > Insecta > Lepidoptera > Gelechiidae > Tuta > Tuta absoluta. The sequence continues at coordinate 3,333,549 of JAQAHW010000023.1, read as the reverse complement.
GTGGTGAAATGCATGTTACTCGGGGATAACGTAATCGTATAACAGTGAAAAAAATGTTAGAATCAGGCTAGTGTTTTTGGTAACAGCGTGATAAACACGAGTTGATTTTGTAGACTGCAGATAGCTTAGTCGGCTCTCTTACTTGTTGTCCGTCGCTGCGTTTTTTTAACTCACCGTAACGCAAGCGTCTGTCACACGAAAGGAAATTGCGAATTCCGATCTTATTTACAGCGCGTAACGGATTGTTTGACAGGCGCATCTGTAAATGCGCCGTAGCCATATTTGTATAATAAATATATTGGAAATCGCAATTTCCTTTCGTCTGACAGACGCATGGGTTAAAATACGCAGAGGCGGATGACAAGTGGGAGAACCGCCTTATCTATCAAACCTGCCATTGCCATTTACCTTGGTTTGTATCAATTTGGCTTTTACACTTTTTTGCTCTCGACTCTAGTCTAGGTCATAGGACACAGACACTTCGCTGCTATTATTAGCATTATGTCCATAGCCGACATTTTATTACAAATTTGTAGTTTTCTGTCTATCTGTACTTATCTTGCAAAAATCTGACATAAGGTTTGATCATAGTAATGTTATTTATCTTCTTAGATATTTTAGTGTTTATTAGCTTTAATATTAGTCTAAATTAAAACGTCCTTTAAGCACTTGCTTACATTGCATAATTTATTTTCTTCTTCGCCGTATGATGCGGGAAAAGAATAGCATCACCCCATTTCTTTACCGCGGTTGTCGTAAGAAAAGACTAAGGGACTAGGGCATTCCATACATATGAATTGCAATTTTATCCGCTGGGCTGACAACCTGTCACTATGATGATACATCATTATCAAAATGACCCGCAAAATGTTTGTCAAATGTAGCGTATACGTCCGTTTAGTCTCGGCCTATCCCGCAAGGGATATAGGCGTTATATATATACGTAGTTTATAACGTCGCCGTATTAATCGTTACTCTACCAATACTTTATTATTATTATTGCCGTGTGATGCCGGGTTATTTTATTTTTATTTTTTGAGGAATGCTAACAGCACCAATTTACAAAAAGTACTACGAGTTTAGGTACAAACAGGCTAATTAGAAGCATCCACATATGGTATAGAATAGCATTACCCCATTTCTTACCCATGGGTGTCGTAAGAGCCGACTAAGGGACTCGAGGGATGTATATTGCAATTTCAGGCGATGGGCTGACAACCTGTCACTATAGTGATACACAGTTATCTGATTGACCCTCAGACTTTTGTCAGACGTGGTGTTAATATCCGTTTTACGGCCGTTAACGCTCTGCCTTCCCCGTAAGGGATATAGGCGTGATTTATGTATGTATGTTTGTATGGAAATACAAATGTTGTGCTCAACAGTTGTTTGGCTAGGGTTACCACATATCCGGATTAATCCGGATATCACTAGCATTCAGTGAGCTATTTCCAACCGTTTCATAAATTGGTAATTAGTAACCTAATCGCTATTGTGAATAAACGATGAGGATGAATACACACACACACACATAGTATACCACCGTCGGTCGCAAAAAACGGATATTTACGCCACGACTGGCAAATATTTGAAAGACATTCGGAAAATTGTGTATCGCCATAGTGACAGGTTGTCAGCCCATCGCCTACAATTACAATACATAACCTCGAGTTCCTCAGACGCCTCTTACGAGTCCCACGGGAAAGAAATTGGGCTGATGCTATTCTAAGCCGGCATCACATGGCAAGGAAAATAAAAAAATACGAATTTTATTTATTTTATGTAGGATATTATTAATTAACTTTTTATTAGTGATAGCGGCCTGCCCAGCGATATTCCCGCGGGAATAAGACAGTTTATTTTAGCCTATGTTCATCAGGCTTAATGGGAATCGAATCTCTTTCTCTCATTTCGTGTGGGACACCGAGTCCTCCAACGACCCGATGAACCCGGTAAAAGAATGTTTTAAATTGGTCGGCAAAACCAACTAGTCGAACATTTTTGTAGTCGTTGACTATTCGTGACTAGACTGCTGATTTTAAGTTGATTTGTCGGTAATCGGCCAAAATCATAGTGGTTGCATCTCTACATTTTATCCAACATAGAATTTCAATGTCATGTAGAGTCTACTTTTAATGTGTCCCTCAAGCTGTAATCCTCACCTATGAAAACTAAACGAAAAGCAATTTTGGTTTTGTCAAAAAATAGTGCTGAAATAGTGACAAATAGTGACATATGCAAGAAAATTAGTGACTTCATATTTCCCAAGATATTGCTATCGTTTGGTGAGGATTACAGATCGAGGCTCACGCTGTAATCCCAACTCTCGTGTGAGCAAACGGTGGGGTATTTTGACTTGGTCTACATTCCGAAAAATAGTGCCTAATTAGTGACTAATAGTGACAAAATATGAGAAATAGTCGCTTTATAATTCCGATTGACTTGGTCTACATTCCAAAAAATAGTGCCTAATTAGTGACTAATAGTGACAAAATATGAGAAATAGTCGCTTTATAATTCCGAAGTTATAAAGGCATCTTTGTGAGGATTATACCTATAGCAATTTTTGCTGTAATCCTCACCTCATTTCTGCTAAACGCTTAGGTCTTTTGACTCAAATTTAGTATCAAAAAATAGTGCTGAAATAGTGTTCTTAAACTGCATTGATTTTTATTATATATAGTTTATGTAGTAGAAGCAATTAAAAAAACCGTAAGAACTTCTTCATACAAAATGGTCAGGTACAGTCGCGAACAATACTTCGTATTGTCGTACTTGAAGCTCAATACTGGTTTGTTATGTCGGTAGGAACGTAATCAAACAAATTTATTTCCATCAAGTATTTTGTTTATATCTGACAGTACACAATATTTCTCAATCAGTCAGACGTGGCGATGATAACGACCGTATTTTTTGCGGCTGTTAACGCTCTGCCTAACCCGTAAGGGATAAAAGTGTGATATATGTTTGTATCTATGTAGTACATAAATAAATACATAAAAGATACAGGTCCCTAACTTGTTTGGCAAAAATGAAACAAAAAACATATTTATGTGGTAAAATTCATTTAACTCATAAATAAATGAAAGTAGGTAGGTGAAATCTAATCAGTGACCGATAGCGAAAACCCAAGACGGGCTGGTGATAAGGAACAACTATCCCCAAGGAACATAGGTCGAAACATGAAAAAAAATTTGACCTCCCGTACAAAATTGCCGATCAGCTGATTTGGGTTATTCATATTAAAAGTTGTTCTTATCACCAGCCCGTCCTGGGTTTTCGCTATCGGTCACTAAATAGATTTAACCCTATATAGTTAACGACCTTCGAGGCGAGGACTAATACTATAAGTACCTAATAATACCTAAATAATAATTTTTGTTATTTTCAAAACGTGCGTTTTAATTTGAATTTTTCATAATAATCGTAAGTGGCGTATTTGTCATTTAAGAAAATTTATATTTAAGTTGTCATAATACTCAATAACGCGTAACGTGATGAAACCAAAAAATACCACGCAGGCGAAGTGCATGCAATAATTTCACTATTGTCTACCCTCTCGCTCACACGCGCGGCGGTCAGTTTTCGAGGCTCGGCCAAACCGGTTTTGTTTAGCGGTGGCTTGAGCGGTGGCGCGACCAAACAGGGCTTTCAGAGTTAAGAGAATACGATGTGATAAATTAATGCGATGTGTTGATCTGAAAGATATTAGCATAAGTACATATAAATACTTTATTGTTATAAAACCGTTAAAAAGTTCAAGGCGTTAAAAAATAGTACCAAAATACCTACTCATAAAATATACCAAAATAATGTCAGTGGCTCAACTTATGTTATAGTTAACACCTACCTATATTGGCAGAAATGACATTACCTAAATTAAAGCAAAAATCAAGTCTGTATTCTACGAAGTATTGTTCGCGACTGTACTTGTACCATTTTGTATGGAGAAGTTCTTACGGTTTTTTTAATTGCTTCTACTACATAAACTAAAAAAATATCAATGCAGTTTAAGAACACTATTTCAGCACTATTTTTTGATACTAAATTTGAGTCAAAAGACCTAAGCGTTTATCAGAAATGAGGTGAGGATTACAGCAAAAATTGCTATAGGTATAATCCTCACCAAGATGCCTTTATAACTTCGGAATTATAAAGCGACTATTTCTCATCTTTTGTCACTATTAGTCACTAATTAGGCACTATTTTTTGGAATGTAGACCAAGTGAAAATACCCCACCGTTTGCTCACACGAGAGTTGGGATTACAGCGTGAGCCTCGATCTGTAATCCTCACCAAACGATAGCAATATCTTGGGAAATATGAAGTCACTAATTTTCTTGCATATGTCACTATTTGTCACTATTTCAGTACTATTTTTTGACAAAACCAAAATTGCTTTTCGGTAAGTTTTCATAGGTGATGATTACAGCTTGAGGGACACCTTTTAATATCCCTTTTAATGACCAAAGATGCATAGATAGATATGTATCTATATAATGAGTGTTTAGCTAAGCTTGGTACTCGTTCAAGCAAGATAATTAAATTAAGTTATGCAATTAGCATTAATTTCATGTCAATAGTGTACGTGAATTGGCAACTGTAATTAATTTATCTAAACATGTGCGTGCACATATCTTAGCTTCTAAACTTCTGCCAACTTCCCAAATGACAAATTGATTAAGACTAATTAATAATTTGACAAAAGTTCACAGAATATTTTCCTATCAAGTTTTCTTCTTCTTCAAATTGAAACTTCCAATTTTCCCTCTTCTCCACTAGTGATTTGACCTCTTTCTTCTTCTTTTCGTGTGGCACACCGAGTCATTGCACGACCCTATGAACCCTGGTGTCAGAGTTTTTCAACCACCTGCTACTAGTACGCCTCTGACATGGTTGTGTAACGACCGCCGTCTAAGTAATCATAGACAGCAACCGGGACCGACGGCTTAACGTGCCCTCCGAAGCACGGAACAATTTATTTTCGAACAATCAGGTGGTTCACCCTGCAATGTCCTATCCAGACCGGAAACAAATTCACCAAGTGATAAATATCAACTTTGTGAGTGTCGCACCGAGAATCGAACCCAGAACCTTTGTAAGTAATCGTACTTGACCTCCTGATACGACACGATATTGACTTTTTCCTTTATCTGGGTAAAGTAGGTGCATCTAGGTCTACCTCTGCCTCTCTCCTTACACTTTGCCTTCAATATTGTCCTTTATGAAGTTGTCGAATCGTAGCAAGTGGCCATTCATCTTCCCTCGTCTATTTTCTATGGTCTTCAGGAGACAACGTTCTTCCGCACTTCTACGTTTGTCTAATAAGTGTTACTATAGTTAAAAATAATAGCTAACCTAAATATAATAATTAAGTTAGGAGGCGTATTTAAGGAGGCATTATTGATATAATGTTCATGTTTGCACCCACTTAGTTACAGGGAAATCATTACTAAAATTGCATTTGAATCCACAATATCATATATTTCTACTTTTATCTCTTTATTTATTTTATCTGTACTTATCATGCAAAAATCTGACATAACGTTTATCCATAGAAATTGTATGTAGGTACCTACTAAGATGTTTTAGTGTTTATTAGCTTCTTCTTCGTTGGACGACTCGGTGTCCCACACGAAAAGAGAAGAGAGCTTCTATATCAGTCTAAATTAAAACGTCCATTAAGTATTTTAACTTTTTGTTTCTCATAAATACTCACTTAGGTTTGCAAGTAGTCGAATGCAACGTCTTGCGCTGCGCTCGCCAATCCGCCTGCCAAGCGTGGTGAGCGACCGATAATATTGCTTTCAACCAAATATCGATATAAGCAATACCCTCCAATGGGGGGAGGCCCATGTCCAGTAGTGGACTGTTGTGGCTGTTAATGTAATGTTATAGGTCTATTTACTCACAGATCTTTCAGCTAAATGAAGAAGAAGTAGAAGAAAATGATGAAGAACTGAAAATGAATATCGTGTTTACCTGTTAAAGAAAAAAACATCATAAGAACGATTTGCATCAGAAAGGTAATCTAAAACCTTATAAATCTAAAAAGATAAAATCGCACAAAATTTACCACTACTGCGTGATAAATTTAGTAAACAATCGTGTCTAAGGCTATTTTCACACGCACTGTGATTTTCCGGTACCAGTTTCTAGCGAGAGGTGTTTACGAAATCCTACACAAACACCGAATATGATTTTTAAAAGGTCATCACAATTTTCAAACTGTTGACAGGTACGTGATTTAAAACATAATAATCCAATGAGTTATATTTTTTGATGTTATTTTTTTTATATGTGTCCCATTCCAGGTACATAAATAGCAGCCCTCGTAAATATGCAGATTTTATTTAACCTACATACTTTAAAAAAGTACCTCAATTGAATCTCAACAGAATGCAGACTATGGCACACATCGCCCCATCAAATTGTGGCTGTGACAGGTTGTTTTTTTTTTGGTAGTTGTCACGAACCGCAATATGGGCCTGGGCGTGTGTGATTTAACATATTCCTTTTTACCCGACGCCACGAAATAGTGGGTTTTTTTACCACGTAATAGGGAATAATGGTAAGGAAAAGTAAAATAAATTTTCCATACATTCAAATTGTACGTGTTCTGTATCTTACTTTGTTGTTTTGTTTTGTTTTGTTACCTGACCGTAAGGGCCGGTGCACGTCAATCTTCAATTCAATTCAATTCAATTTTCTTTATTCATCCTAAACTTATAGGTGCATTGTATTTGAATATTACACAGTAGCAAAACACCAATTAGATACGATAGCCTTAAATAATGTCACATGTAATACAATAAATGTGTCAATAAATGCAAAATGTAAATTAATATCAATAATCATACAATTTGTCAATATTTATTCAATAATGTTGGGAAAGTAAGATTTAATACTGTCGTATCGTCATATAGCGACATTAGGCGCGAGCTCGTTATAGGAGCTATTTAAATGTACTATATCGAAAATGTATGAAAATATGAACTGGCATCAGAGTAAGCTTTAACATCAGCGAGCCTTCGGACCAATAAAATGAAATTGAATTAAATTTATTTTATTCTTTTCATCTACATAACTAGCCCTAACACAGGCTCTGGTCTTTATTGACTATTGCTGTGCTTACCATCGTGCTGTGTGTAATAGCTTGAAATTGTTTTTGTTCCATTATATTGCATGTGGTGAATTATAATCTTTAAAATTATCTATTGTATTAAATTAATAAAGAAATAAATAAATTCAATGTAGGATAGTAGTATCACTTATTGACGTCATGTCATGATCCCTCATTAAAAAAAGAAAAATTATAACAAAGATTTCTTCTTTTTATAACAACATCGTATAGTCCTAATAAAGAAACAGCTTGGGCGGGATAAAAAAATTAGACTAAAGGCACTGTCTCGGGGCTGGCCAGGTAAATCAGACGGCATGAAACTTTAGGCCACCATCACCAGTAAACGATATTTGTTTCAAATCGAAGTCAAGATTTTCAAAAGGTATTATTTACATGCATATAATTACAATGAAATTATAAACTTTATGTCGTTAGGAATTGCAAATAAAATTGACAATATATTTACGTCGGCTTTTAGGTTGAATAATTTATCGCTGCGTGCGAAATAATGTTTCCGGGTCCGAAAGAAGGTAAATGATAATTACTTTCTCCTTGCAATTAGTGCTACCCTAAGCGATAATATTGTCGATAAGTGAAAATAAGGTAATGAAATATCATATCACGCCTATAATCCCTTGCGGGGTAGGCAGAGCGTAAACGGCCGCAAAAAAACGGACATTTACGCCACGTCTGACAAATATCAATCAATCAATCATTTATTGCATGTCACATTAATCATTTCATAACACAGAGTTGGTACTTAGATAAGTTAGGTATACATGTGACGCCCTGCAAGGGCACCGCAACTTCAATATTTGAGGGTCCTTCGGAAAATTGCGTATCTTCATAGTGACAGATTGTCAGCCCATCGCCCAAAACAGCAATACACACCCATAAGTCCCTGAGTCGCCTCTTACGACTCCCACGGGAAAGAAATGGGGTGATACTATTCTAAGCCGGCATCACACGGCAAAGCCGGCATCACACGACAACCAATAAAAATCGGGTAAAATTTTACTAGTGACCGATACTGAAAACTGACGATGGGCTGGTGATGAGAAAACTTTCCACAAGGATATAGGTCCAAATATGAGAAAAATAGTTTTCATAGTATCCCAAATCAGCTGATCGGCAGTTTTGTATAGGAGGTCCAAATTTAATTTTGTATATTTCGATCAATGTTCCATGGGAAAAGTTGTTCCTTATTACCGGATCGTCTTGAGTTTTTGCTATCAGTCACTAGTAAAATTTCACCCTACATATTGTACCCTAGCTATGCTTTTTTTGAAGTAGAGGAGGTACCGTTCTTCAACGATTGAGAAAACAAATACGCAAGATTGTACGATGTTCAACCAATTTCTTACTTTGAAGGTTGCTTCCGCCATCGCTGTTCAAAGTCGGAAGCTGCGATTTGAAAAGGAGGGATCAGACCTGAAAAACATGATTTACTGTCAAAGGTTGTCAGCGTAAGCGTTCTTTCAATTGAAAGTCGATTTCCATTATTCAGCTTTTAAAAGAAACGTCTGTGGCCCAGATAGTACTACAAATATCCTTCAGATATTGGCCTCAATTCGAGAAGTAAATTATATTAACTTGCCTTAAATAAGCGCTGTCACTATTCGTCAAATATGTTTAGAAATGGATAGGAGATATATAAGTTCTGTCATATTTAAAACATCATAAGATTTTTCGCTATTTCTTGTCAATTTAGTTGACATTGTTTTCATCATCGTCTTATATTGACAGATAACGCGTAGGTATTTTACGTAAAACTGTAAAACATTGCATTACCTACTTGGATATCTCCTATCTTCTTCTCTCAGCGCTTATTAAAGGTAAATTATGAGAATTTATTTCCAGTATAGAAGCCATTGCCCGGTGAAAATACTAAGTCCATTTCGTGTAAAAGCACTTTAGTAGGACTTGGTAAAGTTAAAAACGCCAGTCATTGTATTCTCCCAGACATTGTTTAAATTATGGCTAAAGAAAAAGCGTAAACACTATCAGTGTTACTAAAAAATACTCTTTCCAAGTTGTTTGACAGCGTCAAATCGTATGGTTAAATTATTTTCACAGCGTTTAAATCTGCGTCTAACTTTTTTGTAATAACGCGGCCGCGCGGTATGATCTTGCAAGGTTCCACCTTTTTTCTCTCACGAGATCTACAGGTATAATGGAGTGTTCAATCTGTAAAACTTGAAACGTTTTACAAAAGTAAAAAAAGGTTGGTAGTTTGTCCGGTTGTTGAGCCAATGTTTGACCTTCCATTAAAAGTAATAAACCTTTTAGAATCTTCTTCAACTATTTAACGAGCTTAATTTCTCAAGAACTGACCGGATCTGAGTGAAAACAGTGAGCTAAAATACAAGCAGCCAGAGCGCTAGGCAAACTTTTTTTATTTAAAGTTACTTACTTAAGTAGTAAGTTACTTAATTAAATATTAACCGTGCTATAGAAACATAGTTAGACTCGCTTTTAGGTGGTGTTTAGAATATTTTGCTGTAAGATTTGACGCTGTTAAAAACCACGTTGTTTCTATAAGAATGTTTGGTTGTTCCTTAACAATAAGACGATATTTTCATTTTATCTTTTAATGAATCAAATTTTTAATCTATTCACATTGAAATGAACACCAGCTTAACGTTTCCGTTATTTGGAAATAAATACGAAGTGTGCTTCAAAGCCTTCAAAAGTACCGATTGTAAAGGAAGTAAATACTGACACCTCACGGAGTTTCCCCAGTTCCGCTGTCAATTTCCCTCTGTTTTTTCCCCTGCCATATCTAGCTACACACACACTCAGAGTTTTATGGCTCTACAAACATAAGGTACTTCTAATAAAAAGGGTACTTTGAAACTATTCCCATTAAACGGAAACATTTCACTAGTGTTCCAGTACTGTTTATTACAATTCTTCAAATTGATTTGTGGGAATTTTGTAAGGGTTTCTTTTAGCGCATGGGACAACTAGTAGACAAACGACCCGATAAACCCTGGTCTCAGAGTTTATACACCTCTATCTATCCTATCCTCACTTAATGTTTTGTGGTTATAAATCTGTCGTTAACAGTTTTATGTATTTCTATAGTGAAACACGATAAGAAACTACCCTCAAATATTTGTCGGACGTAGCGAAAGGGACCGTATTTTACGGCCTTTAACGCTCTGCTTACTTCGCAAGTAAAAAGTATAAGTATGTTTGTATGTATTAATTATAATAACAACGTGAAAAGTATAAGTATGTTTGTATGTATTAATTGTATGATGACGTAGAAAATAATGGAGACCTATTCTTCAGGGTGAGATAGAAAAAAATGTTGACGAAGACTGTAGGGATGAAAGGACAGTATGTACAAAAATAAAACGTATTTTTATACACATTTTTTTATTTTCAAATCATGGACTTATCAAACCGCCCTCGTAAATGCGCTCTAGATTTGTTGCGAAATTGTTAACGAAATTCGGTTTGATCGCATCGATTTCCTGACGAAGAGGCTTCCTTATCTACAAATTGAAATCCGCATCGACGTTGGAACGGAATCGACCACAAACCGATATAGCACTTCGACGAGCTGGTAGCTTTTACGGTTACTGCCTTCGTGGTCCAGCGAAATGATTTTAGTTTCAAGATGCGGAGGTCTTAAGTTTGAAGCTTTGAGGAATTTGTCAAGTCACAAAATGTGATAGCAATGACAGGTGGATCGACGAACGCAGTGCAAGATGTTTTTTTTTCACAGGTATTGCCCATGCTCTGGATTCATCTTTTACGAAAACCAAGCAAGAACGTGTCTTGAAAAAGTCAATAAAAATGAGAAAGTTACCTTTAAGACTGATTTTAAAAAGATTAAATTACTTCTTTTTTAGGTTGAAGAGCAATTCGAATTTAGCCTCAAAGAGTATGGGATATGTCAACTCTTAAGATAATCAACGTTACTGTATTTGTATGGTAATAAGATCGGAATTTGCAATTTTATTTCGTCGGACAGACGCATGAGTTACGGTGCGTTAAAAATACGCAGCGACGGACGATCAGTGGGAGACCCACCTAAAAGGACATCGGAAATAAAACAAGATCACGTCCGATAAAAATAAAAATTCTATACCACTTTGAAGTAGGAAGTAGAAACATCCATATGAACATAGTTGAACAAACGCGACAGAACGTCAGCAGTTGCGGTTCCGTTGCAATTTCCTGAACTTGAAGAGCGCAGCCTCTCATACTAGCGGCCTTCATATTGCGTCATTGAAAGCACATATAAGATAGGAATGTATTTATAATTAAAAGTTTTGTAAGATATACTTTGGCATGGTAGGAAAAACTGAGTTAACTTCATTTAACAGTAGCATCCATAGCAACTTTGCTACGCCGTAGCCAGGTTCTGCTACGAAACGAACAACGCAGGTACACTACGTGTAAATTAATACATAATGCATTTTGTTTCATAGTTGACGTAATCATTTCATCGTATTGCGTCATTGAAAGCACATATAAGATAGGAATGTATTTATAATTAAAAGTTTTTTAAGATATACTTTGGGCATGGTAGGAAAAACTGAGTTAACTTCATGTAACAGTAGCATCCGTAGCAACTTTGCTACGCCGTAGCCAGGTTCTGCTACGAAATGGACAACGCAGGTAAACTACGTGTAAATTAATACATAATTCATTATGTTTTTTTAGTTGACGTAATCATTTCATATATGAGAAAACTATTCGCAATACCTTGCTTCATACAATTTTTTTAATCCTATTTTTAGATTATAAAACCTACCTTATTTCGAAAAAATCTATCAAATACCGTGTAATGCCGGCTTAGAATAGCATCAACCAATTTATTTCCCGGGGGTGTCGTAAGAGGCAACTAAGGGACTTGAAGGTTACATGTATATTGTAATTCTAGGCGATGAGCTGACAACTTGTCACTATGGCGATACACAATTTTCTGAATGACCATCAATTATTATGTGTATCTTTATTTCTTCATAATTAAATAACAGAAAGGGCAAGGAATTTAATTTTTTTTCTCATCTCATGGCTAAATAAATAACCTACTAACTAAATAAATATGTATGCAGGAAGTATCAAAAATGGTATAACAGCCGAAAAAAGGTCTAAGTACTCATGAAACTATAAAACTTTCCCTATTAAACATTATTAATACATACATAACTCACGCATATATCCCTTACGGGGTAGGCAGACGGTCGTAAAACAGATATTAACACCACGTCTGACAAAAGCTTGAGGGTCAACTAGATAACTGTGTATGACTAGAGTGACAGGTTGTCAGCCCATCGCCTAATTGCTCATTTTGTGTAATATTTTTATTTGTGTATGTGAGTTAAGATGACTTTATTGTATTTATTTTCAAAGTTAGTTAATGTTTATTTAGTTAAAGTAATTTAACTAAACTTATTTCCTATTTACACAAAAAAAATGTTTCTCTCACAACACATGGCTTGGCTGGAAAAATTGAAAAGAAAGAAGAAATTTCTTTAGATAGATAAAAAGTTTATTTTTGCTACAGTCACACATACATAGACAAAATTAACAATTTGAAAAATAACAAAGAATCTTTACATAACACACACACATCCTTCCATACACAATAATGTTGTTAATTTTGTAATAATTAGGGCCCTGCTCAAGACCTTTAGAGATAAGCTCATCTTTGCGACAAATGTATATTTATTATTTTCTGTGTACGTATTTTATTTAATAATATATTATATTGTGTAGGTATATGTTAACTTATGTATATTTACTGTATACGTATTGGATATTATTATGTTATTATAAGTATCTATTGTCAGGTAAGGTTAGTGTAGTTAATATATAAGTGATTAAATTTAGTTATTAGAATAACTGTGCTGTTGTACACGTCTTTTCTGCCTTTCTTTGTTATGTCTCACTTCCGAGGGTCGGCTGGAAGAAATTTCTACTTAGAAATAAGCTGTACCTGTTGTGTCGTATTTCTTTATGTTTTGTGTCTTTCCTGTAATGTTTTGTGTGCAATAAACTGTAAAATAAATACATAAAATAAATAAATAAATATTCAATAAAAATTGTAACAATCAAATAATATACAATTTTACAACATATCGATACAAACAAGAATACAATACATATTGATACGAGTACAAACAAAAATACAGCGATCGTTGGAGATAATCCGGGTAATTCAATAAGAAAGCCGAATGAAACGACGTGATTATCTAGATAAGACAGATGTATCGCTCGTGTATGGTACATTGAACATATCCCTGGCAGATTATTAAGATAAGAATAAAATTTAAGGCTGTTTTTCCACTGACGGACTAACGGACGTATATTTGACGCATCCGTCTGTCAGACGGAAGGAAATTTCTTATTCCCATACAAAAAACGGATACCACACGCGCGCATGCAACTTGGCCATGGTGTTTGACAGGTGCAACCGTCAGTCTGTTTTAGAATGTGTAGTGTAGAACTTTGCACAAAAATAAATGGCTTGTAATCAGAAACATAATTATCTACAGAATACAGAACTAGTTTTTCACCTAGCTCTTCACAAATAAATTAAAAATTCAAGTTCAAATATCAATCCAATGTTCAAATATCAATTTATTTGAAAACACTTCATTAATCAAATAGCTTTTAACACACCGTTGAAAAATAAATAACTGACTTGGTAACGTTCGAAAGAAGGTTTATATATTTTTCTGGAGAACGTTTCAAATTCTTTGAATCGTTGGCTTCAAAACATTATTACGTTTGTGAAATGTGCCTTTATTGAGGTGGAAATGTAATAACATGAAACGAAACCAAATACGTACGACTATGAAAGCTAGCCGCGATCAGACTGTTGCTAGGCAACGCCGCTTACCGACGGACGGCACTGTGAGGAGCAGTGTTACTACGACTTCCTTCGACGTAAAGGTTTCGGGTTCGATTCTCGGGGAAGCACTCACTAAGTTCATATTTATCACTTTGTGCTATGTTCTCGGTCTGGTTAGGACATTGCAGGCTAAACCACCTGATTGTCCGAAAAGCAAAGCCTGTTCAGGAGGTCCGGTTAATTATTCGCATGTAAATAACACGCTTTGAAAATCTTAACTTCAATTTGACCGAGCCCGAAACCGAGCCGGTTTTCTATTAGGACAATAAAAATATGTTATAAAAAAATAAAATTGTGTTATAAAAATTTATTTTTTTACAATGACGGATCATGACCACAAAGTAAGTATTGGCGGCTGCGGTCATGACGTCAATAAGTGATAACACTACCTACATTGAATAAAGTTATTTCATTTTCATTTAAATAATAATATTGTTTTCAGCTGGTGGTGGCGTAAAGTAACATGCCGTGTGATTAACCTGGCCAGTCCCGTACTGGAGGGTATTTGCCATACTCAACACGCTTAGCAGACGGATTGGCGAGCGCAATGCTGCACATTACGTGACACCTATGGGTGGAACGTGGGGCGATGTAATTCTGAGCTAGCATTACACGGTGATTAGACATACAACGAACAGAAAACTGTCATTGTCAAGTCTAATAATTAAATTTTAAAGGCAGTAATGTAATTGACAGCAAAAATGATCATCAAAAGGGGGAATCAAATTGGAATTAAACGGTACCAGATGGACGACTGATTAATCTATTCCGGACTTCATTTAAGTAAATAAATTCACTTTGGCAGTACTAATTCGATCAAATGAAATTGAATAATAACAGCATTTCAACTGACGATCTCGGACGATGCCCAATTTCTTGTAAATAATTGAGTTTTCAAGAGGTTTTATTTAGAATTTGGCTCAAAATAATTGACTTACTTAATCACTCATTACTCATCAGGAGAAAAAATTGTTTCTATGATAAATTTTATGATTTAAAAAGAACCGATTACTTATGAAACAATATTATTTAAACTTACAAACAAGTAATTTTAAACATTTAAGTAAAAATGAGATCAGTTAATTAAAGTAACATGAAATTCAACAAAATCATAGCAATGTTCAAATGTTAAAAGTAAATAACAAGATTATTACAAACACCATCCATCCATCTGCAAACACATCCTCAAGCGGGTTAACATTTACAAGTTGCCCTATGCACTAATTGTTACTATTCTCATGCAGTGTGTTTTTATACTGCAAATTCACATCTGCGTATATACTTTTGAACCCAATCGACCATAACATACATACATATATCACGTCCTTTAGCTCTTCCGGGCAGGCAGAGTGTAAAATGCCGTAAAAGACGAACATATCCGCCACGTCTGACAAACATAAGGTCATTTATGGGTCATTTAAAATGTACATGGTACAAGTAACCGGATTAAGCCGATCGACGTTTACAATACCTAAACGTGTAACTCTTTAGTCCCTAAATTGCCTCGAAGAAATGGGGTGATGCTATTCTAAGCCAACATCACACAGCAAAACATACTATAGATATGGGTACAAAATAAATAAAATTCTGCGACTGAACTGAGCTGAGTTTTACCTTTAAACCTTTATATAAAAATTCTGACTCCAACATTCACTCATGATAAGATATTATCTATTAACGTTAGGGGCGCGCCGTGAGAAAAAATATTTTTTTTTGGATGCACACAATATCGTTGGTGAATACGATAAGCACCTTATTTTTATGTTTAATGATTTTTAATTATATTATTAGATTCATGTCGCAGGAAAACACGATTAAAAAATGTTTGCTCGATAGATTTATTTTTCAAAGTTTGGTCTATTTTTACACTTTTGTACGTGGTGTATAGCAACTTATGAACATAACACATTATTTTTTGCGAATACGATACGTCTTGTACTTACATTACTCAATATTTGTAGTACAGTTTTTTGATTACTTGTTTATTTGGCGAGAAATTTCCAAAAGAGTGAAAAATCGTCTAAATATGGCGATTCCCTTCTGTTCTCACACACAGATTGACTATTAGTGGGAAAGGGCCGTTTAAAAGTTTGAAGTAGGCCCTTAAATGGGATCCATATTATGCCATACAAAATGTGGCGCCTCAAGTTCCGATACTCGCACGCTTACAATATTGCAGAAATTTATCTTGTTTATAAATATATGACTTTCCATATTTTATCTTTACTTTTCGTGTGGGATATTATGAGGATGAATGTTTTGGCATAGTCACTTTTTTTCCCTTTCAGCTTTTTTGCTGCATCAATCAGCTACAAACTTGTCATAGACGTGTGTCTGGGAATGTAAGTGCTTTTCACCGTTCTTTGGAAAACCTTATATACCTTACTAATATAAATCTTTATTGCACAAAATAAGTTTAAAAATAAAAATAAAGTAAAATGAAAGAAAAGTACTTATGATAACAAGCTCTACCAGGGAAGCTTTAGGTGATGGGGAAGTGCGCTTAGATAATTTGGTATTTTACATATTTTGGTATTGACGAAAGTCAAAGCAAATAAAAAAATTACTTTGACTTTGACTTTGAAAATAATTTATCGACATAAACATTGAACAATATTTACAAAAACAGCGACACCACGCCATATTTACACTCAGTAGGGTATGGTGGGGGTGTAAGTCTAAGATTGTACATACAAACATATATCACGCCTATTATCCCTTGCGAGGTAGGCAGAGCGTAAACCCTCCCTCAGTTGCCTCTTACAACTCCCACGGGAAATTGAATGCTGCACATAATGCAGTAAGTACGTCTTATTTGTTCAACATTACGTAGGACTTTACAAACTTATATCATCCGATAAAAGCACACCAAACAAGGGGTGGGCTGAGGAATAACTGCCTTATTCTACAATTTGTGAAATAAAAGTTGTTCTTCATTTTGTACGATTTATAAATATCACAGTAATATGCCAGATTTAGGAATTTGGCCGAAAACCGAAATACCTATGAAAAATTTTGGACTTCATTCTTCCTAAACCAATTTAGAAATTCAGACAAAATACTAAATCTGTTCAGGATGGTGGCAGAATGAAGTCACAATTTTGGCACATTCCGGCTTCTAGCCAAATACCTAATTCTTCCAAATTCCTGATACGGCCATTTTTATACGACTTATATAGGACCCGTTATACTACCTAATATCACGATGTCAATATTGTTGTACGTCAATTCTATTTTGGTGGCTCTTAAATCAAAGTGCGCTATTGAAATACTCAGAATTACACTTTCCGTCCAAGCTCATAAAATCCGTCGTCGGCCGAACGATTCGCGTCCACAAACTTCTATTAATAGACAACGAATGCAAACATCGGCGTTTGGTCACGCCTGAAGTCCCTACGGAGTGAGGCAGATCTCAACAAGGCAAAGCCAAAAAAACTGACTCAAGAAGGATGTGCATTGCAACTTTAGGCGATGGTCTGACAACCTCTCACTATGGCGATACACAATTTTCCGAATGACCCTCAAATATTTGTTAGACGTGGCGTAAATGACCGTTTTTGCGGCTGTTTGCGCTCTGCTTATCCCGCAAGGGATTATAAACGTGATGTGTGTGTGTGTGTGCGTGTGAAGAAGGATAATATCAACGTTCAGGGTATTACCACAAGAAAGGCATTATTATATATTGAAGGCATATTACAAGCACAAATTACAAGACAGAAGATTATCCGTCTGGTCAGTAGCAACAGTTACTCCAACACAATGTATGAAAGAGACAGATACATCATATCTTGTATTGCATTCTGCTACAATTACTACCATTTTTCTAAATATTTCCTGAAATCCATTTTATTTTATCAATTTGTTTGTTTACTTTCTTGATGTTATGTCAACCTCTCAAAGTTGACGGCTATCTATACATCATAGAGCCGCGTAGCTTTCTACTAAAAAGTTTTTATACATTGATCTACCTCTTCGTATTTTCTGACCTCCTGGTACTTGTATCTAAATTTACTACGCCTGGCACTCTCCCTCTCCCTCTCCCTCCGGAGGAACTGAGGTCCCGAGCCCTCCAGCGTGCCTCGGAGCCATCCTCATAACCACCTCGTCATCAAGCTAACATGAGATGCCAACAGATCTCCATGGACAGCGACGACTGGCCACTGACAAGTTCCATGATCTCAAAATGACGGCTGACGAGGTCGACGATCGTCGAAGATTCTAGAACCGAAGAGGATGACGATCGAAATGAAGAGCGCGATCGTCATCGAAGCTTCTGGAAATGAACATGACTATCGAAATGAAGACTGTGACAGTCAGCGTCAGACGAGGGTATAAAAGCCACGTCAAGCAGCTAGGGGATCAGTTTGGTCTGGACTCTAAGTTGTGATCTCGAAGACTCCCAGTATAGTCTCTCACTGAGTAACCACTGTAACAGTCTATTTTAGTCCTAAAAGTCTCCCCTCAAGTGACGGAAGCTTAAAAGTCTCCCCTCAAGCGCCTACGCCTCGTCGGATTGAAGATACAGCTGCTGCGAAGACGCTCCTCGCGCTGGACGCGCCGCCGTTACCTTCTGTGTGAGTGGCCAGGTTATAATTTTGGTTTTCGTATCAGGAGGTGGTTATCTGTTAATTCTTTAATAAAGCCTTATCGTTTACGTTCCCTCTTTTACTCCCTCGGCCCCTCACTTAGCGTGCGGGCGCGAGGCTTGCTAGGGTGCCTACACACAGGACACTCTACCCACACTTACTCACTCACGCCCTCCGGGGTCACAGGCACTCGTGTTCGCGAGACCACTCTACAAATACTTAGCTATAAGTATTCACCTGCGGTTACCTTGGCTCCCTGAGCGCCGGTGCCTCTCGGAGCCTAGATAACACGACAATCTAAACATGAATTTGACACTACATTACTGCGACTAATTTGAATTTGGACGCAACAGCTGGCATACCTATATTACCAGCTTAAAAAAAGGAAGAAGCAATGTGTCTACCAGCTGCAATCTACATGTTTTGATAATACTTAGAAGAGATTTTAAAAGAGATTAATTTCATTGGTTTTTGTATGTTAATAAAATTAGGAATAAGAACCATTTTATAAAAAAAAAAAAATGAACGGCAAGAGAAGGACTTTAACTATTTTAGTCTTACACACATTAAAGTTTTTTATATAGATAGGTACTTATACAAAAAAAATGCACATAAATGGTACAAAGAGAGGGCCGTGGCTTTCTCTACCAGCAAACCAAAGGATAAACAGAAAGAGTCAAAGCGGGTAAGCATTAAAAAAACATAATAAAGAGTACTTAGGTCTTACGAGTGTACACTTCATCATTTCAGATAGTATAAGTAATAAAATACTATAGGTAGGTATACTACTTATTTCCTTACATACTCCAAAATAATTGAAACAATATACTTAGAAGCCAATCTATTAGGAATCAATTCAATATGAAAAGGGGTTTGGTATCCTGGAAGTAGGTGCAAACAATATATAACCCAAATTATTACGATGCTTAATTTAATTTAATATTAAGAGTGGTGGATCTTTACCCTGATAATAATAAGCCTCGAATACCGTTATACCTCGTTAATAATACCTCAAATACAGCTGTGTGATGCCGGCTTAAAATATCATCACCCCATTTCTTTCCCGTGGGAGTCGTAAGAGGCGACCAAGGGAGTCGAGGGTGTGTATTACAATTTTAGGCGATGGACAACGTGTCACTATGGCGATACACAATTTTCCGAATAACCCTCAAATATTTGTCAGAAGTTTACACTCATCTTACCCCGCAAGGGATTATAGGCGTAATATATGTTTGTAAATTAGAACCTGCAGACTCAATGAAGTATTAAAGTTATGGCAATTAATACTAAAAGAAGCCGTTTTTAGGCACTTTTTGCATTATCTGACTTTCCCGGATCATTTACATAAGGCGAAAACATTCTACATTGCTGATATTGGAAAAAAAATGTTTATTATTTTGTTTTTATACATAAAACTTGTGATTTGATCTGGCATATTTTGCCAGTTTTCGTGCATATTTGCATTTTACTTTTTATGTTGCAAATAATCCGGTCCTTAATCGAATGTTGCGAAATTTGATTTTAGAAAGCCCAGGGACTGAGTCGAAATTAATATCTTGTTTGGTTAACTGTGGTTGAACTCCAAAGTTATGCTAGTAATTTTCTAATTATGATTAAGGCGAGTGTGCTTGTAAACGGCCTCGACAGTGGCGCCACTTCACAAAAAAAAGATTTATCTTTATACTAACAATTTATCAGAATTCCGTCCGTTGCTCAAGTTTTTAGTATTATCCTCAAGTAAAATTAGAACCTGCAAACTCAATGAAATATTTACTGTAATTAAAATTATAGCAAAAGTGCCTAAAAACGGCCACTTTAGGTATTAATGTTTATATATTGGCTACACTCGCCTTAAGGTTGGGAAAAGATTCTATTTAAACATCTTTTTTCGGCACAATTTGTTATCATTTCGTAAAATTATCGAGCTCATTTACCGACACAACGTAGGTAGGCAAAAATTTTCAGTTTTTTGTCCCTTACTTACATTACAGTAGCAGCCACAACAGTCCACTGCTGGACATGAGACTGACAGATGCGTCTGACAAACACTTTGGTCAAATTGCATGCGTTACAGAGTGCCATAGTATCGGTTATTTTGTTTGGGAATTAAATTGTTTTCCGTTTGACAGACGGATGATCGAAATACTTCCATCAGTCCGTCATTGTGAGAACCGCCGAAACTTAAAACCAGTTTTGTATTTAATTTAAAGTACAACCCTCTTAATTATCGAACGGTAATATCTTAGAGCACTTAAAGTAAATGGTTTTTCGCAAGTTCATTGACTGATTTAAGATACTCTTCAATGAAAAGAAAAGACTCTCACTTATTAGCGATACTGTAAAAGGAAAAAGCCGATTATTTCCTCTTACAAAAGCTTCAGTAAATTATACCCTAAGGGCTTAAACCCTTCGTTACGAAAGCCCTCGGAAGAAAAAAAATACAATAACGTCTTGACCTGAGCGTAGGTATGTACTAATACAACATAATTACAGCATAAATATTTTGAAATGATTTTCAAAGAATGATAATGTATTCTGCGTAGGTGAAACAAAAATAATAAAATGAATGGCTGTATGGCCCGAAACTGAAACTTATTGATAAAACAGAACGTCATTCCCTAAAAGTTATCTAATCAGAACACGGTCAAAATATTATGGTTGGAAGCATTTTATCGATTTCACCACTTGAAAATAATTTTTCCAAATGATTAATGATTGGGCAGAGAGATGTTTATAATACCTACGACGGCTAATAAAATAGGATTTGGTACAACAAATAACGGCTTTTCATGACAGTAAAATTGACCTAATAATATTTTTGACAACTTGGTAAATAAAAACAATCTAAAGCGCAAACTTAGCAGCCCTATTTTCGCATGACTTAATTAAGTAAGTTTCGTACTTTGCCTATATAAGCCTTAATTCAACAAAAGAAAGATACTTATTTCATTATTTCAAAATAATCATGTATTTTTATTCCTAATATTTTTTTGAAGTTTTGAGAACGTGACGTCACAATTATTGGTAGTGTTAAAATTCCTTTGCCTATACAAAGAAAGAGTAAGACGAATTGCAGTTATAAACATTTTTTTACTATGGCAAAAGCATTGATTCATATTGAGGCTTCACACAAACGTCATCGGGAGTAAAGATATTAAATAAAATATATTTACTAAATATTTTGAGGTTGGACTGAAGATGAATATGTCGAAGACCAAGTTAATGACAAACCGATCTGAGCTTAATGTGGATGTGGATGGACAGAAAATCGCATATGTCAATGAGTACATATACTTAGGCCAAATAGTATCTTTTCAGGCCAGGCAAGATAAAGAAGTCGAGAGACGGGTCGAAAACCCCTGGAAGAGCTATTGGTCTATGAAGGAGCTTATGAAGGGAAATCTTCCAATGACACTGAAGCGCAAACTCATGGACATATGCATTCTGCCCATCCTTACCTACGGTGCTCAAACTTGGTCTTTGACTGACATCCAGAAGTCCAAACTCAGGGTTTGCCAACGAAACATGGAACGCAGCATTCTCGGGGTCAGGTTAATTGACCGAGTCAGGAACATAACACTGCGTTCCCGTACACAAATAGTCGACGTAGGTCAGAAGGCAGCACATCTCAAGTGGGATTGGGCTGGACATGTTTCCAGAATGCCTGCTGCACTATGGGAAAAGATAACAACTAGTTGGGTCCCTCCCAACGCAAAACGGGGACGTGGTCGTCCAAGAAAAAGGTGGAAAGACGAGTTACACTCCCACGCCCGAAACTGGATGGAGGCGGCCCAGAATAAGGATAAATGGAAGAAACAGAGGGAGGCCTTTGCCCTGCAGTGGGACATGTCTGGCTCAAAATAAATAAAATAACCTTAGTACCTATCTTAGTATTATTACACTTTCTTATTATTATTATAAGTAGATATTGCCCATGTGATGCCGGCTTAGGATAGCATCACCTCATTTCTTTCCCGCGGAAGACGTAAGATACGACTAAGGCACTCGAGAGTTTCATGTGTATTACAACTTTAGGCGACAGGATGACAACCTGTCACTATCTATGGTGATACCCAAGTTTTCTCAAAAAGCCTTCAAATGTTTGTCAGGCGTGGCGAGAGTGACCGTTTTTTACGGCCGTTTACGCTTTACCTACCCAGCAACGGATAAAGGTGTGTAATGTGTGGTTTTGAAATCCATCTTTGCATGCCCAATTTAGCACGGCTATAACAACAGAGAGCTTTTGATCTGATTATGTACTATCTCAAATATCAAATAAATTTTAAATTGTATTAACATACATACATACATACATACATACATATATCACGCCTATAATCCCTTACGGGGTAGGCAGAGCGTAAACGGCCGTAAAAAAACGGACTTCTACGCCACGTCTGACAAACATTTGAGGGTCATTTTTAATATTGTGTGAAATTGTATTAAAATGAAAGTAAAAGATGCTTTTAATTTTTGGTCCAACATTTCAACAATGAATTGAGTTTATTTGCAATCTCCCCTGATATCAGTTAGTTGACAATAGTCCCTTGCAGCAGTCGGCGCTATTCAGCATGCATTATACAGAACCAGGGGCTTTGTCTAGTCGGGGAGAAGGGTAGAGGGAGGGGGTTGATAAACAGGCTTTCATTCTTATAGGAGGTGGGCTTTGTGTGGAATTGGAAAAGTGTAGGAGTGAGTTGTTGTAAGGTGTTATCGCGGCTTGAGCGATTCGTGATTAAAGTAGAAGATAAATAGGTTATCAAGTGTTTTTATTCGCGTCACTCCTGACAATTTTGAACAAACCCAATTCTAGAATACATGTCAACATAAAGAATAGACCTTAAGTCAAAGCAGTACTGACAGCTGCCAAAATTGGCTTATTAGAGTGACGCAAATATATGGGAATTCAAGGATTATTAAAATACTTGAAATACCAATAACTTGATCATTATAACATTTTCTTAGCGGGACCTGTCATAAGCATTCGTATGTGAAGTAGATGGGCCCCGGCTTTAGTTTAATGGTATAACTGAAACTTAATGAAATCAATAATATTTATTTGCCGAGTAATGCCGGCTTAGAATAGCATCACCCCATTTCTTTCCCGTGGGAGTCGTAAGTGGTGACGAAGGGACTAGAGGGTGTGTATTGCAATTTTAGGCGATGACTAGAGGCTGACAACCTGTCACTATGGCGACACACAATTTTCCGAATGACCCTCAAATATTTGTCAGACGTGGCCGATTTTGCGGCCGTTTACGCTCTGCCTACCCCGAAAGGGATAATGGGCGTGAAATGTGTATGTGTGTATTATTATTTTGTATCGTGTGAGATACCAAGTCACTAAACGACCGCTTTTTCCCTGGTATCAGAGTTTTTTAACTGACTTAGTAATTAAGTAACAGTATACATCAAACGTGGTTGTGTCCCCTATTTTTACACGACTGCCCAACCAAAAAAGGAGTGTAATGTTCTTAGAGTTCATGTATGTATGTATATATAAGGTGTAAAAAAATTAGCTAAGAATATTTTAAGGGGTGAACCAGTACGTGAAACTGAACAACTTTCCCCAAGGAACATAGGTCGAAATATGAAAAAATAATTTGACCCTCCACTGAAAAAAAACATTGTTTACATTTATCAAAAAAATGAATGCCTCTATCAAGAAACTTGTTAACATACGAGCGTATAAAGCAATATAATTATGACAATAAAGTTATGTTGATTAAGCAACAATCAAGTTGTCTTGAATAGATAAATCAAGTTAATTATTTAACCCAAAAGGATCAAATAAATATAACAATCAAGTGTGGTTATTATACCAATAATTACTGCTGATTAAAGTTATAATGAACTTGGTTAAGATTAACAACTATTTTCTTTGTGTTATCAAAGGAGTTGATTATTGGGAATGTTAAAACTTGATACATTTGATTGTGTTCG
Organism: Tuta absoluta; assembly: GCA_027580185.1. Classification (NCBI taxonomy): domain Eukaryota; kingdom Metazoa; phylum Arthropoda; class Insecta; order Lepidoptera; family Gelechiidae; genus Tuta; species Tuta absoluta. Next base: position 3,309,020 of record JAQAHW010000023.1, on the reverse strand, counting down.
ATAATAGAATCATTATATTAGATGTTAGTTTTTGTTGTAGAATTTATTTAGTTTTATGAAGTTATCTTTAATATTTTTAAGAAGATAATGAATTATATCTAAAAGGTCTTCTTTTTCATGTTATCAACTCAATTGATTGGATGTAAAAGTTAATATTGTTGAGTTGTTCAGAGAACTTGTTTAAAGCTATAAACTACTTTTATTGGGGCTATCATGAAAGGTGCTTATTGTTTTTTTTTATACAGGGTCAAAATATGATAGATACATTTCTTTTAACAGGTGAGGGTGCTGCTTTACTAAAAGGAACAAAGTACTTTCCCAGACATCCTGTGTAAGCAGATCACTTGATAAAAGAAACATATCCAAATTTAGCAATTTTTATAAAAAAATAAATATCAGAAATAATTATATTTATATTTATTAAAAGCTGTATAAAGATCAACATTTTATCTTATACTTATACAACGAATAAACATGATTAAACATAATGAGCTGGAGATACTTTTAGGTGTCAACCAGCCAATGAATTTGAATATTTTTTTCCAAAGAATGTAGAAAGACATCTGAAAAACAATGTGCCTTCCATACAAATTGACACGGATGGCTGCGCTGGTACATTTTGTATGGGAGGTAAATTTTTTGACCTATATGTTCTTTTGGGAAAGTTGTACAGTTGGCTGGTTCACCGCTTAAAGTATCTCCTGTTAATTTTGTTGCACCTTATACAGTGGCAAGTAAATTTTTTGAAGGTGAATTCTGGCAATGAAACTGAACAACTTCTCCCAAGTAACACAGGTCAAAATATGAAAAAAAAATTGATTTCCCATATAACATGATTCTGCCACCTGTTACTTTTGTATGAGAAGTCCATATTTTTATTTCTTATTACGGCCTATATTCCTTGGAGCAAGTTGTCTAGTTTCATTGACAGAACACTGTAGTACACACTCTTAAAATGTTTACCCGACATTTTGTAACATTTGTACATCTATGGTTAGAAATCAACAGTAGTGTTTAAAATTTGTGTTCATAATAAACAAGCTTATACTAATTAACACAACGAGTCTTATTTTTTTTATAATTGTCTCATAATTTTACAAAAAATTAACAGTAGTCTCAGAGTCGTTCGCAACTCGTTTCATTTACAACTTACCTCATCGTCATAGAACTCTAAAACTAAAAAAAAATACAATATGATAGGTAATTGGAATATCCAAGGTGTTACACAATAGCCAATAATCATTTTAAGGTGTGTACTTAATAAAGTTGTGTCAATGAAACTGAACAACTTTCTCCATGAAACTTAATTCGAAATACGTAAAAGATATTTGAGCTTCCCATACAAAAATAACAGCTGACAGTCATCTTCTATGGGAGGTAATATTTTTTCTCATATTTCGACCTATGTTCCTTGGGGAAAGCTGTTCAGTTTCATTGACAGAACACACCCTTAAAATGTTCATTGGCCATTCTCTAACACGTTGCATATACTATACCAAATACGAATACGTACAAGTCACAAATTGACCAAGTTTTAAAATCTGTAAAATTTGAGTATGTACGAGATTTGAGTTTTTTGAGTAACTTAATTGTCATTTTGCGAACTTTATCATGTATTTGACATTATGTATTTTTAAATTCTGTTTCTGGGTTTCATGTTCATAGCATCAGATGCGATTGGGATAAGTTGCGAATGTGTGACGAGTTTCGAACAACCCGTTTCGTAAATAAATTTAACAATTGTCTCAGACTTAGTATATTTAACTTTTAAATTCAAACGATTACTTTGAATATTTTTACGTTTTACAAAAAGAAAATAACCTGAAAGTAAGCCAAGATACTTATGTAGCTTTTCCCTTCAAAAATTAAAAATTACGCCAATCAGGTAAAAATTAAAAATGGGGAAACCATATTTTTCATATTTCGATATAAATATGATAGGCTAACTTATCAATTATACTTTTGTCTTATTATTAATCTTTAAAGATATAAACATCCATCAGCTAATACATATAATAGGTTCAGTTTTAATTATATAAGGTCCTATTAAATTCAGTGAAAATACTTTCAGGGTGTGTTCTACTCATAAAACTGATCAACTTTTCATGAATCATTTTTTCGAAAATTTGGCTCTCGCATACTAAATGACACAACTTTTGAACATTTTTGTATGGGAGGTCCAAAACGTTACTAAGAAAAGTTTAGTTCAGTTTTATGAGTAGAACACACCCTGAAAATATTTGCATTGAATTTAATAGGACCTTATATTGGACTTCGCAATGTTATATAATTTTTATTTGACACAATGCTGATATAACATGGTATAGGAAATTCCAATAAACTGTGTACTTTGACAATGTACCTGGTACTTTGTGGTTCTAAAATCTCATATGCATGGAAGTTTTGGCTGTAGTTTTGGCTGATGACCCTGCTGCCTCTACCACAGGCTCATAGCTATTTCTGGTGATTCTTCAGTAATGGAATCTTGAACAGAAATGTCCTGAAATAAAATTAAAATATTAATTACTTACTAATCATCTACTATGCAGTCAAGTTACACAAACAACATATTGGATCTTCTACTTCTTTTGGTGTGGGACACCGAGTCGTCCAACGACCTGATGAACTCTTGTGTCAGAGTTTTACCATACCATACTGACCGTATCGACCTCCGTCCTAGTGATCATACACAGCAACCGGGACCGACGGCTTAACGTGCCCTCCGAAGCATCTTTCTTACAGATTATCAGTGGTTCAGCCTGCAATGTCCTAACCAGACTGGGAACACATTCACAAAGTAATAAATATCAACTTTGTTAGTGCCCCACCAGGAATCGAACCCGGAACCTTCTGCGTGGCAGGCAGCCGCACTACCACTGCGCCACATCGGTCGTCAACATATTGGATGGTGTTTGTACACACTAACTAGCCTGTAGTACCAACTTGTGGTTGTTAAACTGAGTTTAGATAGGTATAGGATTATATTTTATCAAGTAGACAAGTAGGGTCACTGTAACTAGGGTTAACTTTCGACACCAACGTTATCTTTTAACCTGATTCTTGTACAGGTAGGTAATAATACCTTTAGGTACATATAGGTATGTACTTACACTCAGACTTATAATATCTGCACCACTGAAGTCTCCTTGTATAGTTGTGTTGGTGGTGGAGGAGAAGTTCAGGTTCCATGCTTTCCAGTTTCTAACAAACGGAGTTCTAGGGCCTAATGGCGGCATCACTTCTTTGATATCTTCGTGGGTTAAAGCAGATAGTGCTTGAAGATCAATTTCATTTTCTGTAAAATAATAGTTGAATCAACTGACAGCAACAACAGCAGCTGCCAGCACGCTACCGCAGAACAAGAGCAGTAATGGAGCGGTCCAACCCTACCGCCTAGTGTCATAGAATGCAACTATTTTCACTACCTCTCCTCTACTGATCAATAGGTATGCGTATACATCGTGCTGGCACCTGTCCTTGCTGCTGAGTTTTGTAGGTGTAGGTTCGGTCTAATGGATCCTACACATAGTGCCGCCGGCTTAACCGCCGGCTTACTCGCCGGCCAGCGGCAATGCAAGCCCAGCTCAAATTGTCGAAGACAATTGCCGCCGGCACCCCATGCAACCCGCCGGCACAACCCGTCGTCGGCCCGTGAACACGCGGGCCGGCAGAGTGTGTAGGAGCCATTACCATAAGAATAGATAATCCATTACACCAAAAGTACCTTACGAGTAGTTTATAAACAGCTAGATAGTAATTAATGATTTGGTCGCATCAGTCAGGTCAGCCAAGTACTTACTGATAATATTTGCACGTAGATCTGGGAGAGCCCATGCAATTAGGAGGTCCGAGACTTGATCCATGTAGAATATCACGTTGGACACTACACAATACACTTCTACACGGCAATACACTTTTAGATTTCAACGTGACACATCTCACCGCACCGGCCGGTTCAAACGAAATGACAAGTGTCGGTAACAGGTCGCGACGCGCTTCGGATGCGTTCATGGTGCGTTTATTCATTCAACTAGCAGTACTTATACAATCAGACAAAACAATGCTTGTATTAAAAAAGCGACATAATTCAATTAAATAAGTGGTTTATTGTTTTTAATGTTCTTGCATTATACTAACAAACAAAACTTACTTTATCGAATCTAATAATGTATCATTATAAAAACAAACAACTGTTTTATAGAATCAATCATATAACTTGATTAAGTTTTTGACAATTTAAGCTTTATTGGAACAACAAACAGCGATTATTAATTTAATCAAAGTTTTTGCTTGATTCATTCAATTTTTTTTCTATCAAGTAAAATCCCATACTTGATTGGCTCGATTTTTTTCAGTGTCCCATACTTAGTGTGTTACCCGGGCGGGATAATTTGTATGGGAGAGCCAATTTTTTTTTTCATATTTCGACCTATGTTCCTTGGGGAAAGTTGTTCAGTTTCACGTACTGGTTCACCCCTTAAAATATTCTTAGCTAATTTTTTTACACCATGTATGTGCGATTCTTCAAAGGACTGAAACTCGTTAATTACTGAACAGATTCGAATGGGAATTGTATCGGAAGAATCCTTACATTATACCGAGTGTCATAGGCTAGGCCTTATCTCAGAAAGCAGTCGTGCTTTTAAATTTTTAAATTGATTATGCTAGTTACACGAGCGTTCACAAAGAGCTCTCTTAAAAGTCATGTACTTTAAAAAAATGCGCTACCCAACAGAAGATCTATATAGGATGTGTAACTTACTATCAGTCAGAAAACTTTACCTGCTTCAAATAATCCTAAGGACACACAAGACTACACCATGCAACCCGAATATTATAAATAAAAGAAGAAAAGATCGTGTAATAGCTACGTTTAAAACGAGAACTACTTTTGCAAGAAAGCAAACTAAACATAGATCAACCTACCTTTATAATAAAATTAACAAAGAACTACAAATATATAGTAAATCTTACCATGAATGTAAATCTACTCTTGTCACCTGGTTAAAGCATCTAAGTTACGACACATGTGAGCAACTACTTAACATTTAGAAGAGTCATACACACATACATAAGTATATATACATATATATAAATGTATCTGTATATCTAATTATCTATATCTATTCACTATGTTACAAGCTTTTATTTATATATCTACATATAGACTCAATATAACACATTCACATTCCTTTGCAATTTCTTAAATTTTGTATACATATGTTTATTAACTAAACTGTATGTCTTATATATAGCAATTAAGTCTATCGTCTGGCATAGAAGAGCGGAGCCTCCTGATACAGGCATACTTCTTGCTTAAAAGGAGACTCCATCACCTAGCTACTAACATTAAGTTTGTTATAGACAATAAATATTTTTGATTTTTTTGATTGATTTTGAGTTACACCGATAACCTAGATTGTGTTTCAGAAAATACAACTTTATGTATGAGCCTATCGTCGTTTGATAAATTCAGGTGAATTTATTGTCCAAAGAGATTTTCTACACACATTGTACAATCCATGTTGATATATTGGTGTGCTTCGTTCCTGCCTAGTTGATTTAAAGTCAATGTTTTGTAGCTTGCGGCTGCAAACAACACAGAATAAACTTTGGGTAGAGCTATTGTAGGTTTTTTTTTACTTTTTGAACAATAATCATAACAGTTTATTGAATATTGGCATTATGCGGCCAACTGGTCAGCGCTTTAGAATTTGATCTTTCAGTGCACGTCAAGACAATATAAATTATTAAAACCAACTTTATCTATTACGTTAATCACTTTAACATTTCTAGCAGAATAACCAGCGTCACAGCATGCTGTGACAACATGCTGAGTTAGGACCTTTTCTCTGTCACATGCAGTGCTTGGCACGACAAATTATCCCCACAATATACCTAGTCGTCACATAACTGTTTTTAGAATAAATCCTTAACTCTTGTTAGTGTTTAAAATGTGTATTGTCATAAATTATTGCCATGTACTGTTTTCAATGAATAAATGATTTATTTATCTATTTTAATTACTGAAAAAACACTGATACCAGGGTTCATTGGATCGTTCGTCGACTCGGTGTCCCACACGAAAAGAAGACTGAAATTACTAGGTACGAGTAACATTTTATAGCCATGCATAAGGCATAAGTGAATACATTTTATCGTAGGAACTATAAATCGTTGCCCCACTCCTCTCTACCCGTCATAATTTGCAAAAGATACCTTCGTCAAAATGTGACTCATCTACATTAGAGACTGAACTCAGTGAACCTATCTGTGGATGTACTCGGTTAACTGAAGTGGTACATTTGTTTGTGTTAGTGCAATCGAAGTACAATTTCTGTATATTATTTGTACAGAAAATAAAATATGAAAATCAAACATCGGCCGAGAGCATGCTCGCCAGCAGGAAAAGTTTTTTTTTTTTGTACACGGTGAACCAAAGTGGTACAATCTTTTTAAGGTAGTACAAATTAAGTACAATTTCTGTACATTTTTTGTACCACAAAAAACATCGTCCTGCTGGGGAGCGCGACATGACAGTTCAGTCGCGGAATTTTTGATTGAATGAGATAAGGTGGTTTTTCCACTTTTCGTCCGACGCTGCGTACCCCTAACGCATGCGTCTGTCAGACGTAAGGAAATTGCGAAAACCGGCTTGACAGACAGAAGAGTGAACGCACCATAGCCGTATTTACATGGAAATAAAATCGCAAATCTCAATTTTCTTTCATCTGACAGACGCATGCGTTACGGTGTGTTAAAAATACGCAGCGACGGACGACACATGGGAGAACCGCTTTAGATGAAATTTGTGGGAAAAATTTAGATATCATATTCGAACACTCCGAAATTCTGCGACTGAACTAAACAAAGATGGAATCCGACCCTAATCGGACGAAAGTTATGTAAACAACTCTTCGATTTCCCAATACGGTTTCTAAAAGCTCTTCAGGTAGTTCGAGAGTCCAGTGGCGCACCCAAACAGGAAAAAAATCCCTGGTTGGACACGCTACTTATCCGAAACCAAAGCACAAAGCTACATAGCCTGGCACATCGCCGCAAGGTTGCGTGCTTGTCGGTTTTTACAGATTGTACTTCGGAGAGTGTGCTCAAGAGCTTAACGACCTTGTTCCACCAGCTCCCTTCTACCATCGGACATCCAGACGCACCACCGGATACCATCCATACCTGGTTGCCATTCCACCAACTCGGACAAAGCGCTTCCAGTCATCATTTATAATGCGCACTGCTAAAGAGTGGAACTCACTACCTGTGTCTGTGTTTCCAAAACATACAACCCTGATCTCTTCAGAGTAAGTGTGAACAGGCTTCTTCTGGGTGAGCTCGCTCCATCTTAGACTCTGTCTCTGTCCTATGACCCAGACAAGAGTCAAGAGCAGACCCATTATTAATAATAAAAAAAAACAATTCGCGGTTATAACTAACTGCAAAGATTATTTTGAATCAATAAAACCTTGTAAAACTGTGCGATTTTGATATGTATTCCAGAACTGCTGAATTACAACACATAACTAAAGCACTTAGTTTCAACAAGGTTTTATTGATGCTAAATAATCTTTGTAGTAAGCTATTGCCGCGAATTGATAGTTTGGTTAACAGATGACTAGCGTGTCCAGCCAGGGATTTTTTTCCTGTTAAGGGGGCGCCACTAGCTCTCGTACCGGCTTCAGGGATGAAAATGAATCCGCATGCTTCAAAACTTTTGGGGGTGACATATTTATCATTCGTATTTCTTCTCTATTTTTGTTTACTTACACTTAGGTAGGTTTGTTTATACAGAGGAATCAACGGCAAAAAGAGACAACAATTTACAGTTTTCATAAATCAAAATAAGAAATTGAAAATGAGCTACGAAATGTTCTAATTCATGATACTTACTCGTCTTAAAGCGACATTAAGCGAAATCTATTGTAAATAATTTCAACAAATACTATGGTTGGTCTTATTACAGTAGGAATTCCAATCATAAGATGAAGCTTTGCTTATTTAAATGTAAAAAAATTATGGCTAGTTGTTAAGTTTCATGGTCCGAATCAGGGATTGTATAACCGAAATTCACCCCATCAGTATTCGGAGGGCTGTCCCTTACACCCTGTATATCATAGCCTACGTTTTGATTTAGAGTTTCAACTGTCTGTAATCTGATACAATAAAGGGCGGGGCAGACCGGCTCCGTATCCGTTCCGTATCCAGCTCTCGTCCGTGGTCACGCACGAACTTATGACGTTGTAATGTAGAAGACTGTATGAGATACGGCACACCGATTGCGTGCAGCACGGAACGGATACGCAACGCAAGCGGTGTGCCGTATCTCATACAGTCCCATATATTACAACGTCATAAGTTCGTGCGTGACTACGGACGAGAGCTGGATACGGAGCCGGTGTGCCCCGCCCTTAAGGCTGCCCGCACACGTCCGACTTTTTATAGGACCGATAATCGGGCAGATTTTTCCTCCGATTCTTAAGACCGATTTTGTGGCCGACTCAAAGCACAACGCCAACGCCGAGGGAGTAGCACGTCATGGACGGCCGACTGTCGGTGAGTAGTGTGCGTTAACGCATACATTTCCGAGTGTTCCATTTTTCACCGACAATCGGATCGGTCGGGATGCACCGATTTTATTTCTGACCGACTATTTGTAGGATGTGGGCGTTACACCATTGCAATCAATACGTTCCATTTTACTCCTACAAAAAATCGGTCACCGATTATCGGACGTGTGCGGGCAGCCTAAAGAACACATATTTATACTATTATTTTGACACAAAAACTAATTTAGCCGTGAGCTGGTTAATTATAAATTGGGCTTTATTGGATTTTCAGCTGTTCGAGATGTTTCAAATACTTCCCCGGCTTTGTAATTTGTTATTCGACGGATCATTTAGTACAGAGAATATATACCTACATACATACATACACAGCTTAAAATATTACACACATAGGCATGATATACGTTGGTGTGCAATATTTCTAAGCTTTTTCTTATTTGCTTGTTTGTTGCTGGAAAACTTATCCCAAGTTATATTATAAATCTGAGAGTTTGTGTGTTTGTGTGACTATCAATTTCATCGTAAAGAAATAAATGACTACCTATTGAGTGAAGTAATAAAAGAATGCGTAAAAAGCAAGAAAATGAAAATGAAAATGAAATAACTTTATTCAATGTAGGATAGCATTATCACTTATTGACGTCATGATCGGTCATTGTAAAAAAAAGAAATTTGCATAACGCAATCTTCTTCTTTTTATAACAATTTTGTATTGTCCTAATAGAAAACCGACTCGGGCGGGATAAAAAAATAAAAATAAAAATAAAGGCACTGCCTCGGGGCTGGCCAGGTTAATCACACAGCACGTAACTTTACGCCACCACCATTTGTAAACGACATTTGTTTCAAATTTTAGTCAAGATTTCCAAAGCGTGTTATTAACATGCGTATAATTAACCGGACCCCCTGAACAGGAAAAACCCCCCAAAAAACCTGCCCAGAAGTGCTCCTACTCTAAATTAACAATCTTTCTAGGCCCTAAACTGCCCTAGCTAATTTTGGAAATAACGAATAATATATATGTATAGCCCAAAAATTGCTACATAAAAAAAAAAAATTATGATAATAACAAAAAATTGCAGTAGATAAATCTACCTGTTTCGTCTAATAAAATAAAATATTTACTTTATACATTTGAATTAAACCCATGGAGATTTATCTTGCATATAGTCTGATATTTCATAATAGCCTTTCTTGTACAATTTTTGTTTAATTACTGGTTTAAATTTATTTAAGGGTAAGTCTTGAATATCTTTAGGAAGTTTGTTATAAAAGCGTATACAATTGCCCTTAAAAGTTTTGCTTACTTTACTAAGCCTGCTCATGTGCACAGCAAGTTGCTCCTTATTTCTAGTGTTAAAATTATGCCTGTCACAATTTTTCTTAAAAGAATTTATATTTATTTTTACGTACACTAGATTTTCGTATATGTACTGTGACACAAATGTCAATATGTTGATTTCTTTAAATTTCTGTCTCAAGGAGACTCGAGGTCCCAATTTATAAATTGAACGAACAGCCCGTTTCTGCAAAACAAATATATTGTTCACATCCGCAGCATGGCCCCATAATAGTAAGCCATAAGACATTAAGCTATGGAAGTAGCTAAAGTAAACTAGTCTTGCAGTGTCTACATCAGTGAGATGTCTTATTTTTTTAACTGCGTATGCTGCTGAACTCAGTCTCTTCGACAATTTCTCAATATGTGGCCCCCATTGGAGCGAGGCGTCCAAAGTTATGCCTAAAAATACAGTTGAGTCCGCAAGGTCCAACTTTTCATCCTTTACCTTAATAATTGTAGAGCTTGGTTTAACATTTGGTAATACAAATTTGATACATTTAGGCCTCGGTTGTCTTATTTTATGGCATTATAATGCTTTTGAAACTAAATTGACATTGTATTACCATTGTGATTTTCTATACTTACAAAATGTTAACGGAATCCAAAACGGCCAAAACCATCCAACTGACACATTATTGAAACACTTTTCAAATAGCGGAATACGGGCATAGTAGTAAGTAGGTCATCCACAGACCAAAATACTCAGTAGGGGTGACAGCGTATGACAACAGGGCAACAGGGACGGCAGGGCATCAGGGCATCAAAACAAAGCAAAGGCTAGTGGACATTTCGGTCCAAATGTCATTAGAAACAAGCGAAGCGATACAATTAGTTAAACTTATGATAAGTATTCTAATAAATGATTTCTACAAATTGTTATAATACTTAATGGGAGCATGTGGAAGAAATAAGGCGATTCTCACACGTACCGCATGATTTTGCCGTATCCGTTTTTTTTTGCGAAAGGAGTTCACGAAATCGCATACGTAGCCGCATCAAATTGTCTGTCACATGTTTTCATTTGTATGATGGTTGTCAAAAACCGCAATATTGTATGGTGCGTGTGCCATTCAACTAAGTGTATTATATTTTATTAGGTACACCAGCGCATTGGAATCCTGTTTCTTGTGCCAAGAACTCTTAAACATTCGTATAATCAGTGTTGTAGGTATTATCGCTGTTTTTTAATATGTTTTTAGTACTGTTTACCAATGTTTACTGCGCATATAATATACATCGTTTATGGGACAGCCCGCCGTATACTGATAGGGTGCATTCAGACCATGAAACTGAACAACTCTCCCTTAGAAACATATGTCAGGAAACGACAAAAAAATCCACCTCCCATACAAAATCACAAACGGCTGACTGCATTTACTATGGGAAGTAATTTTTTTTACGTTTCCCTTTTTTATGGGAAGTTGTTTAGTTTCATAGTCTGAATGCACCCTATCAGTATTCCGAGGGCTGTCCCTTACGCCCTGTATATGTATAATATAGCTATCTTGTTCCCATAGTAAAAGCTTTGCTTAGTTTGGGGCTATTGATATGGCGCTGTGTGAAATGTCTAAGATATTTATTTATTTATTTTTATATGTATTTACGTACCAATATTTTCTAGAGAGAGGTAGAGTAAAGTATATTTTATTTTACTACGCATATTTTATGTAATCTTTCATCATGTCGTCGTGTGTATTATTCTGAAGACATATCTTCAGTGTAAAAGAAACTGTTATTGTTTTCATGAATATATGCTGCTTGGTTCAGTTACTACGGTACAACCGCCAACATCTTGAGTTGAATACCAAATTTTTAAAACACTTCCCGTGTTAGGTATACAATTTGGCAGCTTATATTTTTCAGCCTGTAAAACTGTTTAAAAAAAGATGGCCGTGCATTGATTGATTATACACAAAATATTATAGGTACTTGTAATAAGTGTCTAGTCCACCGCAACAAAAATCCAGCTAATACTTTTACATTCAGTAGATACCATTTAAAATTAAAGGGGAAACAATCTGTTTATCTCTATGCAGCTAAAAGGAAAGTATTTATTCCTTAAATGTATAACTTGAGGTGCAACTGATAGAATATAAGCATATCGTTTTGTGTTTGTTTCACTGTTTTCTTTTACTTTGATCCTTTATTCTTTATTCTGTCAATCATCTACCCTACCACTGTACGCCGCCGTTACAAAAAAATCGGGTCACTCTCCTTATCTTCAATATACTTACTGGTACTCTGCATATAATCTTCTTATATTCATATATTTATTTGCATTCAAATGGTACAATGGTTCTTAGGTTAGGCAGGGATATAGTTTCACATTTGATGCCTGTGAGTGAAGGCACAGCAAATTTAAAGGCTATAAGTAATTTTACTACTATGCTGGATAATGGATAACCAACACAGTTTTCTAATAGTAATTAAATTACGTTGTGGAAAAAGAAGAACTGGGGTAGTTTTCGTTCACTCTGGGGTAATAGCCGAAAACCAGCTCTGCCCTCTTTTCATTGCATTTTCAGGGCAATACTTGCTCTAAGTCTTGGCCTTTTGCATCGCTGCAGCATACATGTGCGTTCATTCTAAACTATTTTCCTTTGTTTTTCTTTTATCATTGAGTGTAGGCGTGTGTTGTTAATGATTTAGGGTAAATTATTTGGTAGAGACTTTAGCCCTCTACGTTTCGGCTGCTTAAGACAGCCTCCGTTCGTCCGACAGATCACATACGCCCGCCCGTTAGCTGTTTTTAATGACATTTAATCTATCTATCTAATTTCAGAAAGTAGGCATATTCGGAAACTTCAAATTGAAAACTTTCATAAAATCATTGTTACATAATCTACCTTTTATATGCCAGTTTAAATGTCTCAGTCGTAATAGAGTTGTTTGTGCGAGATCTTAGTTAGGTACAGTAATTTATTCTATTTGCCGAGACAATTAAGCGCTTTTGTCACATTTTCTCTGTTTCATAATAATTCTGACTTATTTTGCATGAAGACGCCTAGTTTATTATGAGGTTTTAAAAGGTTTTAAAACTTGGAGAAACTCGGAGCAACCCGAATTAAATTTGGGTTGAGAGTATGAAATGTATTGTGATGTGAAGAACCCTTTCGTAAACACAAAAATACAGTCTATCGAAGTAATACGTATTCTTTTATATCATTTTGTCGAATGATACTCCAGCGATAAGTTTTTTTACCACCAACATTCTGAGCGAATGGAATATATGTGAGTACCCTTTTCTTTGTCAGTAATGTTTTTGGGGTGAATAAAGTGAATTTGTTTTGTAGGCCAAGATCCTTCTCAAAATAAGTAGCAAATTCAGCAGAGTAGTTTATTTAAATTGGCCAACAATTTTACCTATTTCAAAACCTAAGGCTACTTTAAATTTAATGAGAACCGATTTTTTAATATTCTTTTGAAATTTTTAAATAAAATAACATTCGACAAAATAATAATATTCATAATTCATATTATTAAATATTAACCCCGTATTTAAGTTGGTTCGTTGTATACTAGTAGATCCACATCATTACAACTTCCTTTCATTAACTCATTAGTGTCGTAGGTAATTTATTTCCAACACACTATAGTAACTACTTGCAAAATTACTCAATGTCTCAGCAAGTGGATTCTGAAATCAATCAGGATATGTGCAGACTTTATTCCACTTAGTTTCGTATTGAATGTAGCAATTAATTACGTCCATACTTAACTAGGAGAAAAATGGAAGGTCTTAGCACAAATTACAGCGTGGCAAATCCCAATAGGATCTCAAAGAAAAAACCAGAGTGCCGCGCTAATAGATAAAATTTTGGTTGAATTATGCTTGCAGCGTACTACTGAGCAGTGCAGCAGTAGTGCAACTGCCTGCGACGCAAAGGTTCCGGGTTCGATTCTCTGTGGGGTACTCATAAAAGTTATGTTTATCACTTTGTGAATTTGTACCTAGTCTGGTTAGAACATTGCAGGCTTAATCACCTGATTGTCATTTTTCAATTTCAAATTTCAAAAATGTAGAAAATTTTGCATGTTTTCTAAAACCTTTAAAATCGTTTGTGTTAGGATAAATGTGAACAAATCTAAATAGAGTAATATTGACTAAAATAAACTTCTCACAAATTATTAATAAAAGGAAATTGACATTTACTTACTGCGAGGTAAGTAAAAAAAACGGATTACAATGCAATCAAATTCAATACAAACTCAAAGGTGATTTTACAGTTATAAATTTCGTATTGTATGAATATAATATATTCATATCAATCACAATAATTGTATTGTTCTTGAATAAATAAATTGAAATAAACTTCAAAGATTATCCATGCAAGATACATCAACCTTTTCGCGACTGATTTATTAACGTGAAAAAATACACCAGCAAATCAATTTAAACTACCTTCCGCTGATTTCAATTCCACATACAAAAAGATCACAAACTGAAAATTCACTGGCTAGGTTGGTACTTCAAAAACAAAGAAAACATTTCCTATTCGAAACTAAACCAGATTGGTACCGCTCTCATCGCCCTAGTGCGAACGTTCGCGTATTCGTTTTAGATTGTCGACAGATTGACATTCATCCAGTCTAGAACAGCCAGTTTATATTATAGTCCGGTATGGTTGGCATTACTTGAGGGCATAATTTACAAAAAATCCAAAGTTATTTATTTTTGTACGATTGCGTATGTCTGTCTGTAAAGCGCTTATTACATGTTGTGTATTGTTTTACGATAACTTTTAAAATCAATGTTTGGTAGCGCATTTATTAAATTAATTTGTTAAGTGTTAATTTGTTAAGTTATTAATAAATTAATAACAAAAAATATAACCGTACAGTTTACACATTGTAAAAACCTAGGTTGAGTCGTTTTATCCACTGCAGATGAAAGCCTAAAATGCTCTAGCAAACACCTAAAATTACACTAAATAGGTAAAAACTTGGGTTCGGCCAATGGTCCAGAAATTACATTCTATGAGTAGCAAAAGTTTTAGTTAGAATATTAGCTAAATAAGGCAACCGATATTACCTGGATAAAAGTAAAAGGGACTCGAGGGTTACATGTGTATTGAAATTTTAGGTGATGGGGTCACAACCTAATACACTATTTTCCGAATGGCCCTCAAATGTTTGTAAGACGTGGCGTAAATGACCGTTTTTACAATCGTTCACGCACTGCTTACCTCGCAAGGGATATGTATGTATGTATGCAAGTTCAGCAATGCAAATGCTGTCTGCCGTGTAATGCCGGCTCAGAATAGCATCACCCCAATTCTACCCGTGTGTGTCGTAAAAAGCGACTAAGGTACAAATTCATCCAGGGAATGGGCAGCAGCGTTCCCTGTAAATGAAACATCTTTTACTGCGCTCGCCAATCCGACTGACAAACGTGGTATGGTATGGCAATACCCTCCGATAAGGGGAGGCCCATGTCCAGAAGTGGACTGTTGTGGCTGTTAATGTAATGCTTGCCTGCGTCGGCATCCATTTTGGCGAGCGATTCCCGCCCGAATTTATTTTTACCGCAAAAGTAAACTTTCAAATCACTCGCGTCGAGAAATCTCAATTCAGCTGCGCAAGCGCATCAACACTTGATGCTTTGTGTTATTCATTACCGCTTGAGTTCCAAAACTGTGAGACATGAGTCTTACAACTGTAGCAATGGATACCAAACAGTGATGTTACGCTATTTGAAAGTGCACTTACTGGAATCGTGATTTTATGATTCACCGAACTTTTACGATCGGAAACCGGGTTTGGTACTGAAGTAACCGCTTCTTGGTATCTGGTGTTCGAAATTGAGTTATAATTCGGCTTGCGATACCCAATAATGTACAAACATATATCACGCCTATATCCCTTGCGAGGTAGGCAGAGCGTAAACGGCCGTAAACATTGTCATTTACGCCAAGTCAGCAACATTTGAGGGTGATCCATAAAATCGTGTATCGCCAAAGTGACAGGTTGTCAGCCCATCGCCTAAAATTGCAATACACATATTACCCTTGAGTCCCTTAGTCGCCTCTTACGACATTTACGGAAAAGAAATGGTGATGTTATTCGAAGTCGACATCATACGGCAACTCAATGTATTACGATTTATTTACCATCTTACATGTTATTTAGCATTACTGCGACTAATAAATCTTTCATATTCCCTACAGCTAAAGAACCCACGAATAGGGGAAGGCTTATGTCCAGCAGTGGACTTCATATATATGTAAAAGTAGCAACATTCTTTGCTATAGCATTATCAGTTTCAAATAAAATGAGAATATTATTAGGTCTTACGTAACTTCACATAAATTAATTCATTTCTTTGACCTATCGCCAAAAAAATTTCGATATCTAGTGCGTGGCTGGAAATTTATTTGTTTTATTTTACCTGTTAATTTAGTCTCAAGTTTAGTCAAACTCTTAATATTATGAGTGTTATCAAAAGTGCAGTTTTCTCCTTTTATGTACCAGCAAGCTCCTAGTTTGTATTTAACTTTCCGAGATATTTATTTTTGTTACTTCATCAAATAAATATTTAAAAGCGACGCGACTTGCAAATGGTACATTTTATTTATTTATTTACCGTTTATTGTACACAAAAACATTACAAGAGAAACACATACAAATAATAACGACACAACAGGACAGCTTATTTCTACCAAGAAATTTCTTCCAGCTGACCATTTTCTTGAATTTTAATAAATAAAAATAAGAAAATGAAAAAATGTACCGTCGGTTTGAGCGCATTTGTTGAATTTAGAGAGAATTTTCTCCAAACATAGCTTCTGTAATGTTCTTATAGGTTCTTTTCATACCTAGCCGTTCAATTTTAAAAAAAAGCAACAAGAGCTACATATAATAAGTAAAAGCATAGAGTAGAAATCACATAGAGATGACACTCCCGCTCCAGACGCGCTCAAGGTCAATCCGTCTGGCTGTCTCTTAGCGAACAATTCAGTCGGGAGTGCGCTTCGCCGCGGAAACGTTCGTCGTGCGGGTCGAATTTTCATTTTTTGTGAAAAATTTAGCAATGCCGAATTATTGTGGTGTGAATGGCTGCAAAAGTGATGCGAGGAAGACTCCGCATCTAAGTTTTTTTAATTTGCCTAAAGACGAGCCAAGGTAAGTTATGATTTTACAGTAAATACCTAGGTACCTACCATTCGTTATTATACGTAATTGTTGTGTGTAATTTTTACTTACGTAGGTACCTAGTTTCCATTTTCTAATTTAAACTACCTAGGTGCCTAATTCATTGTTAGCTGATAATGATAAATAAGCGCATTCGTATCGTAGGTATGTTTTTTAACGTAGGTAAGTAGGTACCTACTTAACACCGCTCGACTGCAACAAAAAGTTCATTTGATAAGAAATCCTTGAATAGGTATAACAAACAATTAATATTCATCGCAAATCTTTTAAAATTATTGCATTTTGGTCAATCGGCGAGGCGGCGAATAGGTAGGTATCAAACGGAGGCGGCGGCGTGGTGGCGGTGTGCTTTGTGCCGTGTGCCGAGCGAGAATAACCTAGATCGTCCGTCAATACCACGCAGTAGGTAGATAGTTCGGTGAGGTAAGGTATTTAAATACATACTTATAAGCCAGTACAAGAGTAGGCTGTAATATATTACCTACCTATTAACAATAAAATGGTAAGGTAAGACTTTAAAACGGTTAAATATTTTGTTCCCACGGGAAAACTGTTAGCAGTGGTCGCAACCGCTTGATTGGCCGCTAGTCTGGAATAAAATTATTGGCACGTGACAGCCTCGACTTAAAGCGCGGGAGAGTGCGGGGCGTTACGGGCTGCGGGGGGAAGTAGGTGTTTAAAGCGCGGCTTTTGGGGCCCAGACAAAGGAGTTTCGCTTCTATACGCCAGTATTATTATCTATTCTTATGGTAAAAGTTCCATTTCGTTCGAAATTTTTATAAAGAATCGTCTGGCGCTGCGTCGCATTTTTGCGGTTAATTAGAGCTTTTCACTCGCAAATGTGAGGACGGAAATCCCGCGAAAACTTCCAATGTGTTCCCGGGAGGTTTTGTTTACTTCTTTACAAAGTTTTAGCTCGTTCCGCTATTTACAACGTCTTCACCGCACCGCAGAAAAATTACACATAAACACACATTTCAAACAACTCTAAAGATTTATAGTTGCTCGCAAAACACGACTCGTGTTTTCCGTCATGCCTACTTCCTCGAAGCATGAATTATAAAACGTATGATTTAAATGTGGAACATTTTACTCCAGTTCATAAACCTGGTCGGTCACAACACTCGCGTTACCCGGAATCGGCCGAATGCCAACTTTTTCGTTCCGAAATTGAATTAAAAAAGAACACTCAAACTTCATATTTAAATAGCTGGGGTGAACGAACATCGTAGCACTGACCTCCTTTCTGCGAGACGTTGAAAGTGCGGAGTCTGTAGGAGTCTTCGTCAGGTTCTTCTGGTTCCTGCTGAGGTGGTGGTCGGGGGACGTCGAGGAAGGCGTTGGAGCGGCGAGGGACGTTGGAGGCTCCTGGTGGTGGCCGCCTTCTTGCGGAGGCTTGGCGGCGAACTTGTGGTGGAGTTTCGGTCTCCGCAAGCCTTGGTTCGGAGCTGTAACGCGCGCGAGTCTCCTTATCCAGTTGTTGTTGCTGCTGCTGTCGGCGGTAGCGGACGGAGCGGCCGCCGGTGATGCGGGCGGACTGGGAGCGCGTGGCGGGGCGGCGGCGCGGCGCCGGCGTCGTCTCCATAGGGGCGGCGAGCGCCTCCATGCTCGCGGAGGCCGGCGCGCATATCGACTGTGAGCGTTTCGTGCGTCCGTCCGTAGCCATGGTCGCGGCGGTACTGACTGAATTTCAGTATAGCGGTGTACACCCGCCCCGCGCTTCCCCGCACTTGTTGCATCCCGACTTATGGGATTAGTGCTCTTTTTAAACGTCTAATTTGAACAGAGACCGGTGGAGTGACGTCACGGGGAGTTTAATTGCGGTTTTGTTATTATCAAGGGCGGGAATTGTTTGAAAGGCGGCGAATGAAATCATCAAACTTTATGCGTAGATTTGGAATATGTTTGTTATACATAAAGTTGTAAGAAATTATTATAGCGAAGTTTACAGGTGTAGTTAATATGCTTGGTTAATTCAGTTGACTTATACTGATGTCGGTTGTAAATATAAGAGAGTTAAATGATGAAATGATTTTATGAGAAACGTGCTAAGACTGAAAACAACACGATCAGTGTGTTTTATTCATATAAATGGCAACATGGTACTTCTTCTTTTAATTTTTTAATAAGACAGTATTTATATGAAAAAAAAACATAAATAGATAATAGTCACTAGGTACATAGTATAAAATAAAGTCGGTTCCCGATGGTTATAGTTATATATTTAGATCGTCAAAAGATATTGATAGGATTTTTTTTGAGATGGCCTGATGCAAGGGAAAAGTGTTTATGTGTAATACATGCCAGGAAAAGGACTTATTACCGCAGAAAAACGGTTAGCAGCGGGTGAAACCGCTAGTTTTATTATTTTTAACACATGGCACAAAGTTTTCAATATGTTTCAAAGCTTATTTTACTAGGAACTAAGCTTTTTAACCCTTCATCTATCCCGGTAGCGCGTGTGTAACATTGATTTATAACTTTTTAAAATTTATAACCTTAAAATTCAAAATTTATAAAAAATAACACAATAACTTGTAGTTAATTATAACGATGAGTACGATGACACAGTATAATTAATAGTACTAAAGATGACCCAATTTCTAAAGCAATTCCAAGTAAGCTCTGTCCTGAGTTGAAAGTTCAATAAGTCACTTGTATTACTTACTTAGAAGCTTTTAAAGCTTTGTTCACGGACAAAGTATTTTGAATTTCGAACTTGAAATTCTGCTCGGAGACAAAATTATTGCAAAAATCAATTCTTCTTCTATTCTTTTACATTAAAAACAATGCCGTGCCGTATGATGTCGGCTTAGAATAGCATCACCCCATTTCTTACCCGTGGGCTCTGACTAAGGGACTCGAGGGTGTGTATTGCAATTTTAGGCGATGCGCTGACAACCTGTCACTATGGCGATACACAAATTTCAGAGTATCCCTCAAATATTTGTCGGACGTGGCATAGATGTCCGTTTTTGCGGCCGTTTGCGCTCTGCCTACCCCGAAAGGGATTATGGGCGTGATATACTCGTATGTATGTATGTATGTAAAAACAATAAATGACGGCCGATGTGGCGCAGTGGTAGTGCGACTGCCTATGGTGCAAAGATTCCGGGTTCGATTCTGGGTGAATTTGTTTCCAGTCTGATTAGGATATTGCAGGCTGAATCACCATTGTAAGAAATATGTTTGCATGCTTTGGACTTTGGAGGACACGTTAAGCCGTCGGTCCAGGTTGCGTTCTATGATTACTAAGACGGTGGGCGTTACACAACCATGTCAGAGGCCTACATGTAGTAAAACTCTGACACCGGGGCTCATCGGGTCGTTCGTCGACTCGGTGTCCCACAGAAAAAAAAACAGTACTTTCACACTGCGTCGCAGGAGCTTTTCGGCCAAAAACATACTTAGAGGTCGGCATCACGGTCAATACCCTAACCTGCTTTTTAAAAAATGAAAAAAAAAAACAATCTCACCAGACAAATTGACCAAACGTAGAACCTCACATCGAGTCACAAAATCCATAAATCGAATTGTATAAAAAATATAGGGTGTAATTTGACAAGTGACCGATTACGAAGACCCAGTATGGGCTGGTGATAAGGAACAACTTTCCCCAGGGAGTATAAGCCGAAAAGTGAAAAAAAAATTAGACCTGCCATACAAATTGACTTGGTCGGCTGGTTCATTTTGTATGGGAGCACCAATTTATTTTTGTAATTCGTCCATATTTTTACAGGGTGTAAGGAACAGCCCGAATACTAATAGGGTGCAATGAGACCATGTTACTTAACAACAGCATCACCCTATTTCACTCCCGCGGGTGTCGTAAGAAGCTATTAAAAGACGGGAGAGTTGGAAGTGTATTACAATTTTAGACGGGAGGCTGACAACTTGTCACTACAGTTACACACGATTTTTGTGAAACGACCCTAAAGCATAAGAATAGATAATAATCTACTCTATGCCTAAAGTATTTGTCAGACGTGGCGATAGCAATAGTATTTTACGGCCGTTAGCGCTCTGCATACCCCGCAAGGGATAACAGCGTAATATGTGTATGTATTTGTATTTTTTTGGTGCAAAAAATTATGCCGTGTGATGCCGGCTTAGAATAGCATCACCCCATTTCTTTCCCGAGGAAGTTGTAAGAGGCGACTAAGGGACTTAAGGGTGTGTATTGCAATTTCAGGCGATGGGCTGGCCTGTCACCATGGCGAATGGCGATACACAATTTTCAAATGACCCTCAAATATTTGTCAGACGTGGCGTAAATGTTTCCGCTCTGCCTACCCCGCAAGGATGTGATATGTTTGTGTATGTATGTATGATGGTGTAAAAAATTCTAAAATTTCTTCGTAGACAAGTGTAAATCACTCCAGTAACATTATGATGGATGCGCTCATAAATTTCCCGGTTCATATTAATTAGTTCCATGGAAACAGACGATTGTTTGCCAAGAAACTGTTTTGTTCGGGATTTCGGGATCTGTTCTTCATTTCGTGGGTATTGCCAGCTTAAAAACGATTAATTACCAGCTTTTCGTGAAATTTGAATGAGTTACTTTCCTTCGCTTTTAAGCTTACTTCGCAAGAATGATGAATTATGTTTTTTTTTATCTTGCAAAATTTTCAAGTACGGGCAGGATTTGAACCTGCGGCTTTCGCATTACTAGTGGCGGCGCCTCTTTCATCTGGGCTACCGCAGCTCGTGCCTTGCCCGCCAATTTTGCAAGTGTATTTTAATGCCAGTAACGCGTGGCACGGCTCCATAGAGTTTTTAAGAATTGTATATCTAACACGGGAAGTGTTTTAAAATTTGGTATTCGAATTATGATTTCTAATATTCCATGTTTGCACAATTTTCTATTAATTCCGTTTATATAGTTCGCTAGCTTGAGGGTTTCGGATAGTATTCTTTTTACTTAAATGTGTTTCCAAACACATACAACCCTAATCTCTTCAAAGTAAGAGTGAACAGGCTTCTTCTGGGTGAGCTCGCTCCATCTTAGACTCTGTCTCTGTCCTATGACCTAGACTAGAGTCAAGAGCAAACCCATCATTAATAATAAAATAATAAAAAAAAAACAAATGATAATGCATGTGCATATTGTGAACGTGCTATTAAAAAATTCTGAACAATATACACTAACCACATCATCACTTTTCACTTGGTATGTTGACGTCAGCTTAGCCCTGGCTTCTATGACGGGAATAACGACTAACTACTATATCTATTAAAATTCGGAACACTGATTATTTCTTTAGCTTCCTGGACTTTGCGGGGTACAAAGAACTTTTCCCTAGCCAGAATATATGGTATTTCCGAACCGAATATAGCGGTTGGTGTCCAGATTCAGCGAGTGTTCTGCTACTGCCGACGTCAAAATGTTGCAGTTCAGTGCGCTACGTAACTGCTCTGTAATTCTTGTAGAGGCATGCAACTGTGTTTCTCCGCAGTGTTCGGTAATCACAGCTGACTGGCGGGCATATGTGATCTGTTGACCTCCGTGAAGAAGGAGTAAACTCACACACACACACACATACCACGCTTTTTATCCCTTGCGGGGTAGACAGAGCGTAAACGGCCACAAAAACTGACATTTACGCCACGTCTGACATATATTTGAGGGTCATTTGGGAAATTGTGTATCGCCATAGTGACAGGTTGTCAGCCCATCGCCTAAAATTGCAATACACACCCACAAGTCCCTTAGTCGCCTCTTACGACTCCCACGGAAAGAAATGGGGTGATGCTATTCTAAGCCGGCATCACACGGCAAGGAGTAAACTCTCTACTAAACAAATATCAAGTAAGTCGCGTAAACCTACAACATTCATGAGTGATACTTGTTCGTTTCATAATAAAAAAGACAAATAAATTGAAAGATATCAACTTTATAAACCCTCTCACTTTCAGACAAAGGAGGCAGAAAACGTGTAGTGTGAAGAATAATGTCTCACTTTCAGACGAGTTTCCTCCTGAGGACGCTTTGTATATGTAATAAGATCTTTCCTTTTTACCCCTATGAATTACAAGATGAAGCTTTTCTAAACACACCAAAAAATTCGTTTTTTTATTAACAAACAAGTATCACTCCTGATGTAGGTTTACACGAATTAAGTATCACTCCTGATGTAGGTTTACGCGACTTACTTGATAATGATTTGGTAGAGACTCCCTCTTGGCTGTTTAAGACTACCTTCTTTAGCACTAACTTACTGAGCACGTTAACATACATTAACATTAACAGCCACAACTGTCCACTCGTGGACATGGGCCTCCCCTTATATTATAGATTGGCGAGCGCTGAGCAAGATGTTGCATTCACAGGGAACGCAGCTACCTTTTCCCTGGATAAAATTATCCTGAAGCCCTTTTTACGACACTCAGGGGAGGAATTAAAGTGGTGCTATTCTAATCTGGCATCTGGCGGATCATCGGGCAACAAGCTCTAATCAGCCAATCAATACTGGCATGTGAAACCGCGGCTATGTTACTAAAACAATACACATACATACACATATCACGCCTATAATCCTCTGCGGGGTAAGCAGAGCGCAAACACCCACAAAAAAACCGGCAATTTACGCCACTTCTGACAAATATTTGTGGGTCATTCAGAAAACTGTGTATCGCAATAGTGACAGGTTGTTAGCTTTTCGCCTAAAATCGAGTCTCTTAGTCGCCTCTTACGACGATACGCGTTTTGGAGCGTCCGTCAGGAGAAAATCTCTACTTGTCAAACTTATCCTACCCCGTTCATGCGCACACGTCGGATAAAATTTAGATCGAGAAATTTTATCAACCTGCATGCCAACCCTGCACTCACATATCTGTGATCACCCACACATGCACATGAAAAAATGACAGTTGTCTATTAAGAGTCCGCTGTATGGAGTGTCCGAGGTGTGTCACAACTGAAAAGATTTTTATTTAGCCGTGTTCGGGTCCTACTTATTAAATGACTAGACATGATCTTACATTAAGGCAGTTAGTATTACAATGAACGACACCAACAGCCAGTCGTAACGTTTTACGTAACGTTTTAAATTGAAATTGAAATTCTTTATTCAATAGTATTATCATATCACTTATTGACGTCATGAGCCGCCATTGTAAAAGAAAGAAATTTGTATCACACAATTTTCTTTTTTTTATAATAATTTTGTAATGTCCTAATTTTGTAACGATATTTGTTTCAAATTGAAGTCAAGATTTTTAAAGCGTGTTGTTTATATGCGTATAATAAATCGGTCCACCTGAACAGGAAAACCCCCCCCAAAAAACCTGCCCAGAAGTGCTCCTACTCTAAATTAACAATCGTACTAAAGTCGTCAGGATTCGAATGACCTCGGTACTATGCAACTACCCCACCACTTTTTATCAAGTATTTTTTTACATTATATACGTTGCACGTATGTAATACATAATGCAGGTGCAAGTAAGAAAACTATATTGCCTATACCTGCGCCACATAAATGACTAAATTACACACTAAATACATAACATAATTATATATTCCTGTATCGAACGTACATTATGTACGTCACACGTACGTCAGACGGCCGATGTGGCGCAGTGGTAGTGCGACTGCCTGTGACGCAAAGGTTCCGGGTTTGACATTCGGAGGGGCACTCACAAAGTTGATATTTGTCTCTAGTCTTGTTTGTTGCAGGCTGAACCACCTGAAAAGAAAATTGGTTAAGCCGTCGGTCCCGGTTGCTGTCTAATGTCTATGATAGACGACGGTCGTTACACAACCAAGTCAAGGCCTACTACTAGTAGAAACTCTGATACCAAGGTTCATCGTGTCGTTGGACAACTCAAAAGTCCCACACGCAAAGAGAAAGAAGAAGAAGAAGTCACACGTGCAGGACATTGTAAAAAAACTACTTGATAAAAGGTGTTGGGCTAGCTGCACAGAACGAGGTCTCAAATGCGGAACCGTAAAACTTGTAGGTACTAGATGTGCAGTCGAGGCTCAAAAATATGACAATTTTGAATTATAACTAGGAGTCTACCCATACGCAACACATCAGTTGTTCCGTGATCATTGCCCATGCAACTGGGTCAAAATATCGGATATTTCAAGGAAATCGAGTATCGCCACAGTATACCAAGGAACAGTAGTCTAACTCGAGCACCTTTCCGCTTGAATCTACCTACAGCCAGGGATGTCAACACATTGGTTTTTCGAACCCGAATTTAAGTGATGTCACACTTAGGTACCAAATTGTCAAGTTACAGTAAGAAAACAATGAATTATATTTATATTTAATGATAGGTTTATAGGTATTTATTTTTCCGATTTCGTGATACTCGAACAAAAACGCGCGGCGGCAGTACAGTTCGCTGTGACACGAGCAGCACAAGATTATATGTAGTAGTCGTGTACGTATAGGTCGGTCAGGCCGTGTTTATGTGTGGGTGCGAAAACCGGGCGTTAGTATGAAGTTAAAATACTGTTCCTCAATATACAGGGTGTTAATTTAAATGCGTGCCATAGCTTAAGGGCAGGTTAAGTATCGACAACTGAACAACTTTTCCCTAGAAACATTAAAAGAAAAAAGAAAAAAAATTGGACCTCCCATACAAACTGACCTGGAACCGAAACACATTTTGTATGGGAGGTTCAAATATATATTTTTATATTTCGACCTATGTTTCTAAGGGAAAGTTGTTCAGTTGTCGATACTTAACCTGCCCTTAAGCTATGGCACGCATTTAAATTAACACCCTGTATTGTGCTATCGCGGTAAGAACCCCGTTTTAGTGATTTAAATCTTTATAACCAGGTAGGATAACCGTGGCTCATAAGACAAAATTGGGAACTTGCAATGATTCTACGATCCCAGGTTCTAATCCCGGTCCCATACGAAACTTGTTATTTATTTGACAGATTATTGTCTTACTTTCATTTGCAGACATAAATAGCACTGTAAATGCAAGTATCTTAATAGATTATTAGGTAATTCCTGCATCGCGCTCTTACTAAGCTTACAGCTTCAAAGATAATAGAGCAGTCAATCAACGTCGTCTACAGATAATAGTCTCAATTCGGGTGTGACAAAAGTGACAGCACTTATAATAAATTATATTATAAGTGCTGTCACTTTCCGTCAAATAGGTTTAGAAAGGAAAGGAGGTATTGAAATCATGTCTTGTCTTATAATTTTATGCAAAATACGCGCTTTAAGGCGATAGACTAGAAAAGGCGAAGAACCCTTTTTTTAAACTGACAGGAATTAGACATCTCCTATCCTTTTCTAATCCTATTTGGTGGAAAGTGACAGCGCTAATTGAAGGTAAATTAAGAGAATTGTTGCCCCAAATTGAGGATATTGTACAAAATAGAAAGGCAGAAGACATTTTGATTAAACGTCAAATGCACGCTATTATTTGCTGTGATTATTTGGTTCGGACTTCTTAAAGAAATAGGTAGGTACCACTGTAGGTACAGTCAAGATCAATCTGGGTTAGACAGTTTGGTCTTTGGACCGATCTTATTCCGCGTGCATAAGACTTACATTGGCGGTTCGACTGTCTAACCGGACGTGAGCTTGATTGGACCTATCATAAAGGAATAAGCATTTTACTTTTTATTTAAGTCAAAATCTAAAGCTTGCGGGTGAACAGTGTTCCTTTGACACGAATCAAAGTAATATCAAACAAGAAAACTTCCGTAGCAACATCACGTTTCAGTACTTTTAAAATAAAGAGCAAACATTTTTTGGTACCAACTATAATAAAATGTAATCAAGTATTTTAAAATAAATATAATATATTACTTCTTTAGATCCCTGCTAACTGTGGTATTCTAGCAAGTCTTTATTTTACCTAAAATGTAATCTCCCATATGTAATAAATTTGCCAGCTGATTAGGAAATTTTGAATAGAAAGTCAACAGTCAAAGTTTTGAAATAATTATGTTCCATTGGGAAATTTGTTCAGTTTCAAAGGTACCTTGACCTTCTTTCGGCTTGTTATACCCGTTTTACTTTTTTATCACTGTATTTGTAATGATTTGCATTAAGTTTCAGTTTCATTTGTGTTATATCTCCTTAGTTCAACAGTATATGAAGATTGTAGACGTTTTACAGTAGAAAAGAGGACTCCATTAATTTCAACAGAATAAGATCGGATTTCCGGTGTAATGTTCATGAGCTAGAAAATTATGATAATTTGCCAAATCCAGCCAGTTGATTAATGAATGTCTACATTCGAAAAAAACATTTTCCGGTACTCTAGTGATTTATCAGATAAATACATTTTCTACATACATACATATATCATGCCTTCTTCTCTTGCAGGGTAGGCAGAGCGTGAACGCCCGTAAATAACGAATATTTACGGGCGTTCACGACGTACGTTCATAATGCACGTCATTCAGAAAATTGTGTATCGTTATAGTGACAGGTTGTCAGCCCATCGTCTAAAACTGCAATACACATGTAACCCTCGAGTCCCATCGCCTCTTCTGACACCCAAGTGAAAGAAATTGGGTGATGCTATTCTAAACCGACATCACGCCGTATATTTTCCCGTGATTTGAGTTTTTAAATGCTACAACGGAGTTACGAAATAATTTTGTTTGGAAGAAAAGATATGTGCTTGAAATCAAACTTGTGCAGATAAATATTTTATTGTATTAAAATAATACAATCGAAATTTTCATTTCCGTTTCCATGTTTTGGTTTGGTTTTTCCTTAAGCTAATCATAACTTCGTAACGCCCAAATACCTTTTAAAAGGTATGTAAATCACATTAAAAAGCAAGCTTATGATTATAAATTATAAACTTTTTAAGATAATATATGTGTAAATTATTATTTTATGGTTCAAATTAACTAGCAAGAGGTTCCCTGGAGGCCTACCATGAGCTTTTATAGCAGGGCTTATACAGGCCTGCTTAGATTTATCGTACTACCACCCCTCTATAGCAGGACTTATTCAAGGATTCAAGGCTGCTTAGTTTGACATTTGATAACCGTTCACCTTTTTCTTTGTATGAAAATATTTGAAAATTCGTACTATGACACCAAAACGGATATTGCACGGTTTATTTGACGTTTCAGAAACGTCAAAAATGCTAAAAGCTAGTGACAGTAGTTTTAAAAACAATATTTTGCGAAAATATTTTAATATAAGTATTATGATTTTTTAGACTTTTCTCATATTGAGTTGTGCAATTTTTAATGAAGCGGCTCAGTATCTTTCGTTGGACGTTGAAGGTTTGTAAAAAAACATGTGGGTAATATATTTAGGTGGACTTTTGTGTTATGGCTTGGTTGTAGCTATATTATTTTGTGATTTTTTGCTGAATTGCTCATAAAGGGGAAAGCCTTAAACTTTTAGGTAAATATTGTCGTTAGGTATTGTAAAATATACTGCAATATAGTCTACTTTTTTACTTAATAGTTTTGTTTAACCTCTTGCAGATGTATGAGGAGTATGAAATACTGGATTTTCTGGAATGCCATTTTCGTACCAAGAAAAAACAATCCAATAATTCATGTGATTTTAACCAATAAATGTCAAACCCTACCTAAATGAGCTGAGACTGTAAGTACCGAAGCATTAGTTTTTTATACTCTTCCTTGCATAGTTACGTTTACTCTGTAATTATTATTTCAGATTATGACTGCTATCTACCATGTATCTAAGGAGTATAACATGCCAGAAGTCCTCAGAAAAAGCACGACATTTCATTCACAATTTTTTTTAAATAGCAAACACATTGTTATACGTATAGAATGCGTGGTTCAAAGGAACGCAGTATCTTTTCCCAACAACCTGTATAAATAAGATTCAGATAGTTAAGTAGGTACCTGTTTTATATATATTTCAAACTTTTTTAAATAAAAATACTCAAAATGATGTAATATTTCTTTATTTTTCATCAATATATCTATCTATCTAAGTAGCCTATTTTAGCCCATTTTTTATTGTCCTCTGGTGAAAAAATAAAATGCTGCCATCATCTGCTCCGCTCCCTGGTATCGGTAACCTTCAGACGCCGCGCCGCCCTGAGCTACCCCAGTAGTACCCAACAACGTTCTGAGGCCCACAGATACAATGCTGGAGTAGAGTATGCCCTAGAGATAGCTTTTTATACAAAAGTATCAGCAGCTTGATTGCCCTGTTGAAGAAAAATACATGCGATAGTTATTCAATACTTAAATTTTAATAGGCATTTGCGGGCAACCATGTGTGGGAGCGGATATGAATAGGTACTGCCCCCCCTCACTCAAAATATGTAGTAAAAGGCGACGTGGATTGGACTGGAGTCCAGCCGCATGGTGCCGTGATTACACCTACGATAGTATTCCCAAAGAGAGTTAGCGTCAAGCAGGCAGCTGGTAGTAAAACTATGCCAAACAACAACATGATTTGTGTAGTTAAAAATATGTTGCATCGACCACAAACTAATTCAGATAGAGCAAGGAGGTAAAATTAACAAAATATTAACTTACTTGAGTACTTTACCACTCGTTATACTGTCTACTGGCCATTTCAAAAACGATTTCTACCGAGGTGGCCGTTGCGAGATGGCAGACGGAATCACGGTATAGAACAGTAGCAACAATCCCTTGGACAATAGCACAATACTTATTTATCTACACAGAAGCCTCGAAAACTAATTCAATTTCTTGTTGTATGCTCGAAAACTAAGTTCAATGGAATTTGCAAAATAAGCTGATATGCTTTGTTTGTTTACATACATAGTTGTCACTCAAATTGGGGTCTTTCATCAGCGGTTATAGATAAGTATATAAATACTAGAGCGGCTACCAAAATAAATTTATGAGAATCTATGCGAAAATTTGAAGTTTGAAATGCCACATGCATTTGGGAATGTAAAAGAATATTTAATGGCAGATGCAATAATCACTTCTTATGAGCCTTGTCTAAATGGTAAATAATTATTCAAAAGATAAAAAAGGAGAAAGGAATTAATACTCCTTACTGAATAAACCTGAAGATGAATCTGAACTTTTATGTCTCATCGAAATATAATACTATTATAATAATATGCCGTGTAATTCCGGCTTAGAATAGCATTACCCCCATTTCTTTCTCGTGGGTATCGTTAGAAGCGATTAAGGGACTCGAGGGTTACATGTGTATTGCAATTTGAGGCAATGGGCTGACAACCTGTCACTATGGTGATACACAATTGACCCTCAAATGTTTGTGAGACGCGGCGTAAATGTCCGTATTATACGGCCGTTTATGCTACGCCTACCCCGCAAGCAAACCCGTATGTAGAATAATAGTTTTTTGCAAAAATAATAGCCAATAATGTCATAAAGTAAAATAAAATACAGATTTTCAAATTTCATCGAAATGAAGGTCAATTTCTGTATTTCTCATGTCAGCCAAAATGGTCTCAACAGCCCCAGAGCAGGTACTTACCTACTCGTCATTCCCCATTTCACAATAAGATAAGATAAGATAGATAAGATAAAATAAGATGTTTCATGGGGAAAATTGTTTCGCTCATGAAACTGAACCATTACATCATTCATCTGATACTCCCTGTATGTTTAGGTATCTACTCCATTTTTAAAAATCGGGAAGAAAACTGTGGCAGCCCTTGCCGAAAGCGGAAATAACCAAAAAAAGGCCCGAGTGATCCTTCTGTACATTTTCTATTTTGTGTCACCGGTATCTCGATGCCTATCATACAATAAAAATAAAAAACTCGACACTGGCGCAAAGTCAAAACTAGAGCCAAAAAAGAAAGTTTTGAAAATCCTTCCCTATTCCGTGCCTATTCCATTCAGTTTCTATGCAGGCTTGAAACAGGATTGTTTAAAATCGTACCATGACGTTGTGACGGAACCTGGATGGTGCCTTAGGCTTTAGATCGTCTAGTCAATACATTTGTGAATAGTGCTAACCACTTGTTTTAGTGGTTTGTTAGCTGATAGGTATGGATGGAATTCTAAATCACTGCAGGTCCAGAACTATTCCGGAAAATGATTATATTACCCAAACGTGTTTGGTCCAATGACAGTAAGCTTAGTCAACTTTGTGTGTTCGGTCGATCCATAATTTGCTATCCCCACGTTGGGCCATTGGCTCTTTGTTTGTCGATGGTTTTGTAAGTATGCAATAGTTGATTGCTATGCCCGCAGGCATTTATATTTTCATTATGAAACCGCAGTTTCTTGTTTAGGAAGGCCTTCCTGTTTGTTCGAACCTATTTAGCAGGCGGATTCTGTTATAAAACGTCACAACCTCGACAGCTCTACCGTGTTGGATTAAAACATAATCAAGACCTCTGGCTCTTAGTATACTACGTTAACAGTCGATGGACGGCTTTTATGCAAGTTCAAATGTGATTTAGTTAGCAAAATATAATAATCTATTTTTATATTGGAAAATATGATTAATTAGGTTTGAATTTCTTAGTTATTATGCTTGAAAGAGAAGGAGGAGTGGTGAGTAATAGTCGGTATCACGGTAAAAATTTATCGAGTTTATTTAAAGTGAATTTTAAATTAATGTTGCTGATCTAGGAATGCGAGATTCGTCCTCCTAGAGCCCTGGATCATTGCTAGGCCAAATTTAGATGAGAGAAAAGATCCAGAAAAGAAAAACTCTCATTGCCAAACTTAAATACTTATAATAAAACATAAACTAACAAAAGTCGGGACTCGTATCTTCTTTTGTGTACGAACCCGAATCTAGAATTAATATTATAGAGGATATCAATATAGCTTTTTATAGTTTATAAGTATATGAAATATTACAAAGGATTTACATAGGTAATATACGAAAGTTGAGTCGAGATTAGCATCTTCTTTTGTGTGCGAACTCGAAAAACAATAACTAGTATGAAATGTTATCTACAACCTGTGGTAGGCTTATAATACCGTAATTGCAAGGTAATTACAACGTCTGCAAAGTAATACAAAGGGGATTTTAAAGTAGAAAAGTTAATAGAAAGGAGCTCCGCACTATTTTCTGTGTTACATCCCAAACAATGCTTTATGAAATGTTTAAGTCTTATTCTATGATAGAACTGAAAGAAAATATGGGTATCACAGTAGTAAAATAGGGCGAAGCTTTCCAAACCGTATTTTTAACTGACTCTAATAAACCACTCGGGACACAAATTCACTTGTCCGAGTGGATCGTAACTTCTTGGCAGCTGCCTGATAAAACTACGTGATGTCTCGGTCCTGGGCTCCTGTCGAATGCCCCGACACCCACGCCTTGAACTTCGATCAAAACAGCGCGCGCGCCCGCGCTGGTGACCCGTGATTGGTCGCCTTTGCGCCCAACCCCCTGGCTTGCATCGGCTACCTGCCGCAATCGTGGAGATTTGGCGGAGACCACGAGCGTCCATCTCAATGTTGTGTTTCTGGAAGGATTTAAGACTTTTATTATCTTGCACAAAACTGATTCATAAACTGTTACTCTTAAAGTTCATAACTTTATTGTAGTCCGCATCG
This sequence comes from Tuta absoluta, assembly GCA_027580185.1. Taxonomy (NCBI): domain Eukaryota; kingdom Metazoa; phylum Arthropoda; class Insecta; order Lepidoptera; family Gelechiidae; genus Tuta; species Tuta absoluta. The sequence continues at coordinate 3,276,487 of JAQAHW010000023.1, read as the reverse complement.
GCGCCTGGGACCTTTGATCCTGTTGTTCCTATTTCATGTAGAAAGTGGCGAGAACAAGACATGTGGCGACCAGCAGACTCGAGCGTTTTCTAGGAACAATACTTTTTATGATAGTTTCATGTTTTGAAGACAGCGAGTTCTATTGATTTAGCAAAGTATCTTGTGTCTCCATTTAAGACCCCTGTCCCGTTTTTGTTCAAATGAATATTAGTTTACGACTTCACAGGGTGCAAAACTATTTTAGGCAGTTCCGGTTAAAGAAATATTATGCAATTTATGGTGTTCAGCTGTGGGAATTACGACGTGATTTGTTTTGGCTTCGACTGTTCGAAGAGCGCATTTTTGTGTTATTGTTAAACTTAGGTATATTAGAAGAAAGGTGCCGAAAGGGATAAAAAGTATTGTGGCCGGCTAGGTGTCATCACATTCCTCTCCTTTGGAATACTTAAAAGGTCTTTTCTTTTGAGTCTTCCAACATCAAACTATATCTAGCCTGAAATCGATATTGTATTGCCTAATCAACTTCATTTACAGTCTGCACGACATGGAATCAATTTAAATTATTTAGTTGACAAACTCTTCTTACAAACAGTTTTCAAGTTCATCATAAAATTCTCGTGAGAATCAACCCAAAAATATTAACTATTTGCTCAATCATTGCGTCTCGAAGCACTATGCCTTAGTTATTTGAATTGACTTGTAAAACCTTTGAAAAGCATGGCGCTTTGGCTTACCAAATCATAAGTTATTATTGATTGCATTGCATTTTTTTTTCTCATATATAGCTAGTTTCATACGGTATTCCGTCTCTAATGAAATAATTCTATTAAAATAGGTATTTGTTTTCTTTGTTAACCTTATACTAACCTCCAATTGAAGGAGAGCTTTATGTTGCGCTTTGTAAATATAAATAATTATTATTACACATTCCCGTCTTCTCTTATCTTAAAATATACATAAATATATCTATGTATAGATATTAAAACTACAGCACGCTTACTAAGTGTCTATTGACCTTGCTTCAATATTCATTTCTACCAGTCAAATTTCTTTTGCGTCTCGATACACAAATTTTCTAAAGCCTATTAAGACAATATTAACTCTCATAGTCCATTTTTTCTGTTCTGTACTTGTCAACTCCGTTTGAACCCCTTTTTTTTTTTTTTTTGGCAATCAATAAAAAAAAAATCTACAACCTCTATCTTTGCCTCTCCTAGACCAACATTACATACATTTATCTCAACCTGATTATGGACTTCGCAATCAATTATCATCTGACTTATAGCAACGATTTTTTCTAGTTTATTCTTCTTCTTAGTGTTAGCAAAATCATCAAAATCTAGTACCACCAGTTTTTTATATTGTCTTATCTACACTCATCTACAGTCTACGAAAGTGATGAATTATCTTGATACTCTCTAAAAAGGTGTTTTAGTAATAATCCATCGTTTCATCACACCATATCTAGCTAAGCATTAGCTTTGCAGTCCTTTTGTAAAACATACTTGTCCATGTACACTTATCTCATTGCCAACATCTTTATATTCTTTGCAAGTACTTCATTCATCATTATCATTTACCTATAATTCCAATAATGACTATGACTTCGGTTGATCTCTTAGCTCGTTTTATTAATCAACTAATAATCATAAAGAGAAATACTTAGGTGTCTGGGTTTAAAATATATTACTAGAGTAACCTTTTGTCCTACGAAAATCTTTGATTAAATCGTATTAATATAACTTTTCAAGCAATCGCGATAAATTTCACACACCAGAGCTATTGAAACTTAGCTGAAACGTCAGGATTTAAGCAAAAATAGATAAATATTTATCTAAAGATATCGCAATATACCCGGTAAAATTATTTGAATGTAGGTTCTATTGAATTGGTAACTATCCAATTAGCCTCTTATTAGTTGGTTTTGTATCTTACTTGTATCTCGAAATGAGTACTACCTGTAGCAACTTATCTGAATTTAGGACTTCTCACTTTTTATTCACACATTTATATGACATTTTTCTCTTCTTACCAAATAATCACATTCAATCATCATCACTGCTCTGGGCAGACTTAAGACTAAATAATTAAGCATATTCATTTATTTTTACTATTCTGTGTTCAGCGCATTTTATTATTTTTGTTTATAAAGAAAATGTGATTGTAACCATCAATAATAGCGCCTTGTTACTGTATAAAGCTTTACTAGTAGCTTTGCCTTCCAGAGTAAAAAGCCTTTTACGACAATATCTCATGTTACTCTGCCTTCCAAACACTATACATTATTATCTTTAATTATGTAAACAATCGATATAGTAGTTATTTTGACACATACAAACATACATCATCCTTACTTTTCTTACTTATGTATAACCATTCTTTCTTCTTCTTACCGTTTTTTATTTATTATATTAGGATACGCGTAGTATTATCAGCGTATGTATTATTTCTCCAATAAAGAATGACCCTCATCACTTTTTAAAACTAACTCATTCATAAACACCACCCTTTTCTTCTTCTTAATACTAGTTTGCCTTTAAAGGTGTTTCTAGGACGCAACTTTACAAGCGTCGTATTAACTGTGATTCGATTTGTCCTTCACTCAGGTCTGTTTACCTAAATCCATTTAATAAATTACTGACTGTAAGTTATATCTTTAGAAATTGCATTTACAATCATATAAAATCAATAGACGATCAACCCATTTGCCAAACATTATTTGTTAAATTGATATTTTATAGCAATATTGTCAGTCAATCCACTTTTAATGTAAATTCAATTTTGACCAGCTCCATAGAAACCTACATGTTATCGCTAAGAAACATAGGTTCTAGTTGAGATTGAAACTAAAAGAAAAATTCACACATACAAAACATACTAATTGCAAGTAAGGGAAAAATCTAATAGTCCATAGCATAGATCTTACTAATACTTCAAACCGTTCGTCTTCTAGCTACTTTATAAAATGACAATGCATGATTCCACTTAGATAATAATATTTCTTATTAGACGAGATTAGTCCACTGCTGGGTTGTTATGCAATGTCGCAAATTTGCACTTTGAATAAAACAAAATATTTTGTCTCGCTTGCTTTCATATTGACCTGTGTTGCGATTAATGTACTTTCTATCTTTTTATTCTTGCAAGTTTACAAGTGTACTATAATTTATAATGCACCCACAGTGCAAAATTATTTTCATTCCAAAAATGTTATCGCCCGCCGGGACTTGAACCCGGGACCGTAGGACACAAGTGTTTGGGGATAATTCCTATTGCAATTATTATTTTTCTAACATAATTTTACGGCTGGGCATATAAATAATGATATGCTAAACATCTACGTAGCTTTTTCTTACAGATTTAACTGAAGTAATTCCTCGCTATGATTTGGTTATTATAGGCATAAATGCCTAAGGGATATACTAATATAGCTTTGAAATTCTAAGTGGAATAGTTTTGTGTCGGTTGTGCATACATTTCTGTGTCAGCCAGTATTATGATGTACATAACACTATCGTTCATTATAGGTACTCGTGAGACGACTTAGGGATATTTCAATATTTTGACTCTGACGCAACAACAAAATTATTTAGAAATACTATTTATCTATCTATAGCGTATAAAATAACACAAGAATGTAAGGTCCTCTCTCACATTTTTTTTTTCAAGACTCGCTTTCAGATATCTACCTCTTCTATTTTTCCTTTCGCTCTTACTTCAGAATAACTATGCATCATTTGGAATCACATCTTGTTATACGGCATACTCCATTTCTAGGAATATGTACTATTGCACTATATCTATCATTTTAGTAATCCACATCTAGCTAATATTTTGCCACGCAAATTTATGTGATTCAAAACTCTGAATGATACCTAACCGTCGGTCGAGAATACGTTTAGGTATGCGCATAATTAAGTCGATTCTGTAATTGTATAGAAAGAGGTATTTTATGGTGTGCGTAAACTTACTTGTCAAAAGTTTCACAAGAATACTTATATTTTTGTCATTTTTTAGTTAAAACATATTGAATATGGTAAATTTATTGTGGTAACATATAAAATACCTGAATTAATAAATTCACATGCAAAATTATGTGATTATAAGGATATGGCACAAAATAATACGCGTTATGTCGTTTGACACACTGCTTCCTCCGGTTTAAGTACTTACAACATTATGATTGGTACAACTTATTTTAAAGCGCGGATATAATACAAAACTGTATTATTAAGTTACTTGTACAATACTTCTTCAAAATTGATATTACACAAACGTATTCTCACATGACGATATTTCAACTTAATTTGTACCTTAGATTTTCATCTATAAGACAACCGTTTGTAAATTGGTACAAGACTGCGACCGCGCACATTTAATAAATAATAGTTTTTCATAACGAACAAGGTTCCTATTTTATCAGTAATGCTCCTAGAACTGCTCAAATCTGCTGAAAACACACATGCACACGAAAAATTACAATAAAGTTATAAAAAGCAATGTAGGTACATGGGTAAGTACATTAACTTTTATAAGGATGACAATAAAATCCCTTTGATTTAAAATGATAAATTTTGTAAGAATGTAAATTTTTCACGTAAGGAAACTATTACGTAATGAAACTTTATATTGATAAACCTCTCATTACGTTTATAATATTACCATGTATCAAACAAAATATGTATACAGCACTGTGTTTGTTTTATCGTGCTTAAAATTAATGGCAAGATATAAGCTTACCTCTCCTTTATTTCTAGATTTTACAAAAGTACTATTTATATTATAAATTGCGAGTAAATTAAACTCTTTCCTCTTCTTAAGGTTTTTTTTATAAAGAGTTTTACCTCTCCTTTATATTTAAACTTTGCAAATTTATCATATAATGTATATAATTAAAGACATTTTCTTCTATTTGATGGCTCTCATGAAATTAGTATTTAGTTATCACCTCTCCTGTACCTTCTCTCTTTTAACACATTTGTTTTATTGTTATTAGTTATGTGTAAATGATATTTTTTTTATCTTTTACACTCCAGTTTCAGTCTTTTGTCTTAACTTAGTAAAATAGTAACCTCAAAGGTAACAATAAAATATATTTGTTTGTATCAGAAAATATTGTTGAATTTGATTGTTATTTCCTGTACTGCTATTCAAAAATAACATGACAATTTAAAAATATTGCACAAAGTGCTTATTTTTTCCATTCCATACCAAAATGAAAAATAAGAAATTAAAGAAACTCGACCCGCGCGCAGTCAAATCTCCATAACCACTTATATTCATTTGTTTGAATCTAATAATTATTTTTCTCTACGTTGTGTTTTTGTAGTAACCCTTAATAGTTCTTTGAATCTAGTCGTCTACTTTTTGTAGTACGAACTCTAGATCTTGGTCACGGTCCACCATGTGTGACGGAACCTGGATGGTGCCTTAGGCTTTAGATCGTCTAGTCAATACATTTGTGAATAGTGCTAACCACTTGTTTTAGTGGTTTGTTAGCTGATAGGTATGGATGGAATTCTAAATCACTGCAGGTCCAGAACTATTCCGGAAAATGATTATATTACCCAAACGTGTTTGGTCCAATGACAGTAAGCTTAGTCAACTTTGTGTGTTCGGTCGATCCATAATTTGCTATCCCCACGTTGGGCCATTGGCTCTTTGTTTGTCGATGGTTTTGTAAGTATGCAATAGTTGATTGCTATGCCCGCAGGCATTTATATTTTCATTATGAAACCGCAGTTTCTTGTTTAGGAAGGCCTTCCTGTTTGTTCGAACCTATTTAGCAGGCGGATTCTGTTATAAAACGTCACAACCTCGACAGCTCTACCGTGTTGGATTAAAACATAATCAAGACCTCTGGCTCTTAGTATACTACGTTAACAGTCGATGGACGGCTTTTATGCAAGTTCAAATGTGATTTAGTTAGCAAAATATAATAATCTATTTTTATATTGGAAAATATGATTAATTAGGTTTGAATTTCTTAGTTATTATGCTTGAAAGAGAAGGAGGAGTGGTGAGTAATAGTCGGTATCACGGTAAAAATTTATCGAGTTTATTTAAAGTGAATTTTAAATTAATGTTGCTGATCTAGGAATGCGAGATTCGTCCTCCTAGAGCCCTGGATCATTGCTAGGCCAAATTTAGATGAGAGAAAAGATCCAGAAAAGAAAAACTCTCATTGCCAAACTTAAATACTTATAATAAAACATAAACTAACAAAAGTCGGGACTCGTATCTTCTTTTGTGTACGAACCCGAATCTAGAATTAATATTATAGAGGATATCAATATAGCTTTTTATAGTTTATAAGTATATGAAATATTACAAAGGATTTACATAGGTAATATACGAAAGTTGAGTCGAGATTAGCATCTTCTTTTGTGTGCGAACTCGAAAAACAATAACTAGTATGAAATGTTATCTACAACCTGTGGTAGGCTTATAATACCGTAATTGCAAGGTAATTACAACGTCTGCAAAGTAATACAAAGGGGATTTTAAAGTAGAAAAGTTAATAGAAAGGAGCTCCGCACTATTTTCTGTGTTACATCCCAAACAATGCTTTATGAAATGTTTAAGTCTTATTCTATGATAGAACTGAAAGAAAATATGGGTATCACAGTAGTAAAATAGGGCGAAGCTTTCCAAACCGTATTTTTAACTGACTCTAATAAACCACTCGGGACACAAATTCACTTGTCCGAGTGGATCGTAACTTCTTGGCAGCTGCCTGATAAAACTACGTGATGTCTCGGTCCTGGGCTCCTGTCGAATGCCCCGACACCCACGCCTTGAACTTCGATCAAAACAGCGCGCGCGCCCGCGCTGGTGACCCGTGATTGGTCGCCTTTGCGCCCAACCCCCTGGCTTGCATCGGCTACCTGCCGCAATCGTGGAGATTTGGCGGAGACCACGAGCGTCCATCTCAATGTTGTGTTTCTGGAAGGATTTAAGACTTTTATTATCTTGCACAAAACTGATTCATAAACTGTTACTCTTAAAGTTCATAACTTTATTGTAGTCCGCATCGGCGCCTGGGACCTTTGATCCTGTTGTTCCTATTTCATGTAGAAAGTGGCGAGAACAAGACATGTGGCGACCAGCAGACTCGAGCGTTTTCTAGGAACAATACTTTTTATGATAGTTTCATGTTTTGAAGACAGCGAGTTCTATTGATTTAGCAAAGTATCTTGTGTCTCCATTTAAGACCCCTGTCCCGTTTTTGTTCAAATGAATATTAGTTTACGACTTCACAGGGTGCAAAACTATTTTAGGCAGTTCCGGTTAAAGAAATATTATGCAATTTATGGTGTTCAGCTGTGGGAATTACGACGTGATTTGTTTTGGCTTCGACTGTTCGAAGAGCGCATTTTTGTGTTATTGTTAAACTTAGGTATATTAGAAGAAAGGTGCCGAAAGGGATAAAAAGTATTGTGGCCGGCTAGGTGTCATCACAACGTATTTTTGGATGAACGATAATTGCATGGATTCCAAAAAAGGTGAACGCTTGGGTTTGTCTATGGTCTTTTCAATTGTCATTGACAAACGTTCTGAAAATTGCTTAAAATAAAACTTTTACTTTATACTGGAGTTTTTTATAAATAAATTTGGATGTTTACAGAATATTTACTGGAAAATTGTACAAAAATGTAAAAAAAACGTAACAAAGTTCTAAATATCAAACTAAAACTCCAAAAACAAAAGCTTAAAAAATTCTCGTTTCAAAATATTTTCTTATGAACACAAGAAAAACTTAGTTATAGCTTTTGAACGCACTCCGGTGAATTGGTGGTAAATTTGTAAATTGTTAATTATATTATTTAATTTTGCATAAATCATAAACGACGATGTCGTAAGTAATAGTTACCTACTTATGTGGTGTTACGCCACCTCCTTTTTACCTTGTTCAAATTATGCTGGCTAACGCCAATGTTTTCTTAGTTGTGTTTACGTTGTTGTTCATCCTTCAAAAACTTACCATCGCGACTGCAACACGATTTCACAAAATATATATGTTAATATTTTGATATGAAGTAAGACTAGAGTGATTGTGAATCCACTTGGCCTAAAAACCAGGGAAAATATGACCTCTCGGGACCCTAAAGGCAAAAGGTGATTTTGGGGCCAGAACGATTTTCTTTCCACCCATCGAAATTGAGTAAGAAAGTTAGTGAGCCAAGTCCTTTTCTGCTACAGCCTAGAAGAAACTCCGGATATGTTGTAAATAATAAGTGCTCTCATACCCAACAATTTTCAAACAGGCAAGCCTACCAGTAGCAGAAACCCAGCAGCCGAACGGTAGTGCAAGTGCTACCGAGGAGGTATTCACTCCACCCCTGCAGCGAGAAAGATCTCCACTGGAAAATTTTCGTCTTTCATTTTGGTCAAAAACCGCGGTCAATATGACCCCCCGACGGCCCGAATAGGAGGCAAAACGGTGATTTTGGGGCCACAGCGAAAAGAGTTAAGGTTTGATTTCTGCTATTACATACACATACATACATATATCACCCCTATATCTCTTGCGGTGTAAGCAGAGCGTAAACTGTCGTAAAAATAAACATTTACGCCACATAATTCAGAGTCACATTTAATTAGATACTAAACTAAAATACATATATCTGAAATGTTGGTACTTATACGACTAAAAAAGGTCTCCACATGTTACAAGCAGAGTGAGCTGCCTGTAACGCTAGTCTTCCGTGAAGCCAGATACACAACAAAACCGTGATCTATATATATATATATATATATATATATATATATATATAGATAAGTTCATCACCGCGTGTGTATGTGTGTGTTGTGTTTATACCGGGTTAAGAGACAGCCCGCCAAATACTGGTAGGATGATGGAGGATAATCTCAATGCACCCTATTCGGATGTCTGTCCCTTACACCCTGTACAAGTATTGTATATAATGTATGTATTATTTTCGACAGGCTGGTCCAGTAGCCGCTGAAACACTGGAAACAAGTAGTGAAAGTGTTTCCGAAGAGCAGGAAAATAATCCGCCGCCGCGGTCACCACTGGCTGTTCTACGTCGCGGAAGACGACGACGACGACGCCTGACAGCTGCTGATGCGAGGGAGCTACTGGTGGCAGCATCTCGGGATCGGGCGCGTGCCGAGCTAAACAATAGTCGGTCTATTCGACGAGCTGTTGCATTTCTCGGCAATATAGTGTCTATTCTAGAGAGAATAGAGGTAGAATCAAGGTGAGAAAATATATTATTAGTAAAAGACACCGGCAACTAAGGGACTAGAAGGCTACATGGGTTTTGCAATTTATGGCGACGGGATGGGATCACAGAAATGTATCTTCACCTTATTACGAAACCATCTGTCGGCAAATCTGACTCATACTTGGCCAATTTTTATTTGAAATTATAGTCAAACTATGTTTAAATATTTTTATTTAAGTATGTTACACTTTGTGTTGTTACTTCTTGATGGAACTCCATGTTAATTTACTAATAAAACACTTTTTCACTAGTTCCACTAATTAAATATATTTGTTTAATTTGATATTAAACTAATGCGACCGGTTTCGAACATCATCATCGGGCAGTTATTTAAAATCGAAACAAAACATAACAATATTATATTATTAAAATGTCGGTAGTACAATATTTTCATGTTGCGGTTCAGTGGAGGATCGATCAAAATTAGAATGTCAAGTTTTTTGTCAAATATTACGGAATAAAAAATTATGTCAATAAAATATTAAATTAAATTTATAATAATTATAAATTCAATGTCATACCTTAAAATAAAATAAAATAAAGTAATAATTGAGTACCTAATGTACATTAACATGGGTTGAAATAATTAAGAATTGGTGAATTAGAGAAACATGTCTGGTCATTTAAGATATTGAATTTCATTTTATGTCTATTTATTTCTATGGCTTCTAGTGTATCCATTTTTCGGCCTTTGGAAGCGATATGTAAATATTTAACATTTTGAGAGTCGTCAAAAGTGTGGTTATTTTCGTTTAAGTGCTCTGCAAATGTTGACGTTGTTGTCTTTTTCTTCCAGCTGGAGACATGTTCCTTTATTCTGGTTTTAAATTTTCTTCCAGTCTGGCCAACGTATATGCTCTCGCATGTGTCGCAAGTGAGAGTATAAATACCACTCTGATGCCCGATATGAATTTTATCTTTGTTATTGCATATAATGGATTTTAAGCTCTTGGTACTATAAAATGCTGTTTTTCTTTTATCATTGTCCAAAAGTCTTTTAAGTTTTTGAGATAAAGGCCCTATGTACGGTATTTTAACCCATCGTCTTGGGGTCTCTGTTTCGCGTTGGGTCGTGCTGTATAATAATTTCTCTGTCTCTCTTTTTTGTTTCCTCTTAAGGATATTGTTTATTAGAGTGTCTGTGTATCCATTATTTCTTGCAATTTGTCTAATGGTTTTTAGTTCTTGTTGGAAGTCCATATTGTTCATAGGTACCTTCACCAGCCTATGAATGAATGCATGGAAAGCTGCATGTTTGTGATTGTCAGGGTGACGTGAAGTTGCGTGGATGACATTATCACTGTATGTTGATTTCCTGTAAATTTTATATGTATGCTTGTTCTGATCAATGTTGATGGTGAGATCAAGGAAGTTTATTGTTTTTTCTCCTATTTCCATTGTCAATGCGATATTTTTGTTAATGGAGTTCATGTACTGTAGTAGCTCATCCAATGTCTCGTTGTTCCCTGTCCATAGGCAAATGATGTCGTCAACATATCGGTGCCAGTACTTTATGTTCTCTTTGAATTTTGATTTCAGGATAGTTTTTTCAAAGTGATCCATGTAGATGTCAGCGCAAAGAGGAGATAAGGGGCTACCCATGGCTAGACCTTCCACTTGTTTGTAAGTTCTGCCTTCCCATAGGAAATAATTCTGTTCCAGACAAACTTTAAGGATAGCTTCTAGGTCTATTATTTCTTGCGCTTCTAATTTTGACTCGCATAAAGCCTCACTAATGACTTTTAGGCAGTCTTTGACAGGTACACTGGGGAAGAGGTTCTTCACATCAAAGGACACTAATTTTGCCTGGGGTGGGATAAATATGTGGTCAATTTTTTTAATTAAATCTAGGCTGTTTTTTATGGTATGGGTCGGCTCGAAGTGGGTCAACTTTTTGTACAATGAATTTGCCAGTTTTGCTAATTTGTATGCCGGGGCCCCTGTATATGAAACGACTGGTCTAATGGGTTCGTTTTCTTTATGCAGTTTATAATAACCATGCAACCTGGGGGGTGTTGGATTCATTTGTATCAGAAAATGTGATTTAGTGTTTTGGAGGATACTATCACAAGATTTTACAATGTTTTTTATCTCCTTGTTGTATGACTCTGTTGGGTCTTTTTTCAGAACTTGGAACTGATCTGATTTCAAAAAGTGATTCACCTTTGTATCATATTCATCTTTAGTGGTAATAATGGTAGTATTACCTTTATCTGCTTTGGTGACGATTAAATGGTTGAGTTTAATTTTGTTTTTGTTGTTTCAAGCTTTAAAATTGAAACAAAGGAAGAAATCGCAACATATTTGGTTTAATACCCAGTGCAAGAAAAGTGGTATAATACCTAAATACATCAAAATAAAATTCACACCTCAAAGATACGGAATAAATAAATTAATTGACAAATGTAAACAAAAGTGGTTAGAATCAGAAATTCATTACCTATACAAACAACGTGATAACATTAGTACACACTTAAAGATTGTTCATATGGAACTATCACACCGGTTACATGGTATAGAATTTGATTGTCTCCAGCGGGATACTCATGAGAAGGTTAACTCAGTCATCACCGACATGTTTATGTCGCAGTCAAATAAAATAAGTAAACTAAAAGAAAAACAGAACCGTGACACTTATCGGATAACTGAAAAATCATTCTATAAGAGAATCGAAAATAGAACAAACGTAAATTTTAACGAAACAGAAGAACGAATATTGGAGAAAGGACTAAAACACTGTCCCAATATCCGAATCGTAGTAAAAGACATTGATAATCTTGCAGCTGACTTGGAAGTTGCCACAACAGGTGATAAACAGGCTAAGCAGGCATGCGCCCTAGAACTGCAAAAGATTTGCACTAACCCGGAAAAACTTATTTACAAAGAAGACAAGATCATAAAAAATATCAAAAACAAAATTAAACTCAACCATTTAATCGTCACCAAAGCAGATAAAGGTAATACTACCATTATTACCACTAAAGATGAATATGATACAAAGGTGAATCACTTTTTGAAATCAGATCAGTTCCAAGTTCTGAAAAAAGACCCAACAGAGTCATACAACAAGGAGATAAAAAACATTGTAAAATCTTGTGATAGTATCCTCCAAAACACTAAATCACATTTTCTGATACAAATGAATCCAACACCCCCCAGGTTGCATGGTTATTATAAACTGCATAAAGAAAACGAACCCATTAGACCAGTCGTTTCATATACAGGGGCCCCGGCATACAAATTAGCAAAACTGGCAAATTCATTGTACAAAAAGTTGACCCACTTCGAGCCGACCCATACCATAAAAAACAGCCTAGATTTAATTAAAAAAATTGACCACATATTTATCCCACCCCAGGCAAAATTAGTGTCCTTTGATGTGAAGAACCTCTTCCCCAGTGTACCTGTCAAAGACTGCCTAAAAGTCATTAGTGAGGCTTTATGCGAGTCAAAATTAGAAGCGCAAGAAATAATAGACCTAGAAGCTATCCTTAAAGTTTGTCTGGAACAGAATTATTTCCTATGGGAAGGCAGAACTTACAAACAAGTGGAAGGTCTAGCCATGGGTAGCCCCTTATCTCCTCTTTGCGCTGACATCTACATGGATCACTTTGAAAAAACTATCCTGAAATCAAAATTCAAAGAGAACATAAAGTACTGGCACCGATATGTTGACGACATCATTTGCCTATGGACAGGGAACAACGAGACATTGGATGAGCTACTACAGTACATGAACTCCATTAACAAAAATATCGCATTGACAATGGAAATAGGAGAAAAAACAATAAACTTCCTTGATCTCACCATCAACATTGATCAGAACAAGCATACATATAAAATTTACAGGAAATCAACATACAGTGATAATGTCATCCACGCAACTTCACGTCACCCTGACAATCACAAACATGCAGCTTTCCATGCATTCATTCATAGGCTGGTGAAGGTACCTATGAACAATATGGACTTCCAACAAGAACTAAAAACCATTAGACAAATTGCAAGAAATAATGGATACACAGACACTCTAATAAACAATATCCTTAAGAGGAAACAAAAAAGAGAGACAGAGAAATTATTATACAGCACGACCCAACGCGAAACAGAGACCCCAAGACGATGGGTTAAAATACCGTACATAGGGCCTTTATCTCAAAAACTTAAAAGACTTTTGGACAATGATAAAAGAAAAACAGCATTTTATAGTACCAAGAGCTTAAAATCCATTATATGCAATAACAAAGATAAAATTCATATCGGGCATCAGAGTGGTATTTATACTCTCACTTGCGACACATGCGAGAGCATATACGTTGGCCAGACTGGAAGAAAATTTAAAACCAGAATAAAGGAACATGTCTCCAGCTGGAAGAAAAAGACAACAACGTCAACATTTGCAGAGCACTTAAACGAAAATAACCACACTTTTGACGACTCTCAAAATGTTAAATATTTACATATCGCTTCCAAAGGCCGAAAAATGGATACACTAGAAGCCATAGAAATAAATAGACATAAAATGAAATTCAATATCTTAAATGACCAGACATGTTTCTCTAATTCACCAATTCTTAATTATTTCAACCCATGTTAATGTACATTAGGTACTCAATTATTACTTTATTTTATTTTATTTTAAGGTATGACATTGAATTTATAATTATTATAAATTTAATTTAATATTTTATTGACATAATTTTTTATTCCGTAATATTTGACAAAAAACTTGACATTCTAATTTTGATCGATCCTCCACTGAACCGCAACATGAAAATATTGTACTACCGACATTTTAATAATATAATATTGTTGTGTTTTGTTTCGATTTTAAATAACTGCCCGATGATGATGTTCGAAACCGGTCGCATTAGTTTAATATCAAATTAAACAAATATATTTAATTAGTGGAACTAGTGAAAAAGTGTTTTATTAGTAAATTTTTATTTAACTTATTTACATTAATTATTTCTTCTTCAATGAATCCATTTTGAATAGCTTATGAGTCTAAACTGAAGTAAATTCAGTAATTTTACTTTAAATTCTAACATAACAATTATTTTATACTTTCAGGGTCGCTGGCGCAGAACCCACAAAAAGAGTTAAGGAGTTCTCGCCTAGCTACAAAACCGGACTGCAATGGCTAATTTTGTCGTCCTTCTTCGTTGTAGGCTCGTTGTTATTGGCTGCATAAGAGCTTCAGTTCGAGCCTCTTCTTCTGTAGGCTCAGGAACTGGCAAACTAGCTGCATTGCAAATGTTGTGTAGAATGACACAAGCATTAACAATGGAACCAGTGACGTCAGGCACGTAGTGAAGAACCCTATGCACCAACAAACACCTAAAGCATGCTTTTAGCACACCGATAGTCCGCTGGATAATGTTCCTGGTGTGGACGTGCGTTTTCGTGTAATGCGATTCTGGACTCTCCGCTTCAGCATCCAAAATCGGTGTTATCAGGTATTTTCTTTGAGGATAACCAGAATCACCTGTAACAGTTAATTTATTTTACTTAAGTACCTTTAATAATAATTATATGCTTGGTGTCGTCAAGATTATTTGTTACTAGCGGTCCGTCCCGGCTTCGCACGGGTGGACAATTATTTTTTACATAAATGCACTTTAAATTTTACACCCTTTTTTCACATTGGAGGTTTTTTATTATATATTTTTTATCCTTACCTACAGCTACTATTATATACACTTAGGTATTTACTATCTCAAAATATTTTTTAGAGTTCAGTACCCACAGGGTAATAACGAAAACCCTATTACTGAGGCTCGGCTGTCCGTCTGTTTGTCCGTCCGTCCGTCCTACAGTTACGAAGCTGTACCTCCTGAACCGTTATACCTAGACAGTTGAATTTTTTACAGATGTTGTATTTCTGTTGCTACTATAACAACAAATATAAACATCACGATAGTGCGTTGAAAACTAACAGCGACATCTATGTTTGAAAATAACTTTTTCAAGGCAGTTGCCAACACAAATATTATATATCTTACTAACAGTGGAAGCGGTAGGTTCGGTATCTATAAAAGTAAAATCGCTAGACTGATGAGCAATATCTATTGTAACGTCCATTTATCTGAGGTGCGTTACACAGGTCGAAATCAGCATAATCTGCATAAAGTGGATACAAGTAGGTCAATAGTTTTGGATATAATCTCACTACACCATAAACGGAAAGCTAAACTGGGAAATACACTTTTTCAAAAAAGTGACACTTTAAATAAGGTTAGCTCATTTTTTCGTCCCCAATGCAAATAAGGAAAATACGCCGGCAAAATCGTCACTCATTGTAAATTATAATACTCAAAATTGTAATATAAGTGTAAATAATGTACCAAATAATTCATTTTTAACCAATTGTAATGTATTTCATCAAAATGTTTGTGGTATATCAACAAAAAAATATGAAATGGAAGTATATTTGCAAAACCTTAAAGAATTGCCAAGCTATATATGTTTGACTGAGCATTTTCTAACTAAACGGTCAATTGAATTATTCTTTATGACAAATTATTATCTTTCAGCACATACTGTAAGGCATCAAATGAAAAGGGGTGGAAGCCTTATTTTGACTATAAGTGGTAAAGATACCCAAAAGATTAATTTTTGCGATAATTTATACAAACGGGAGAGTTTTGAAGTATGTGGTGTTAGAGACCTGCAAACTAATGTAAATATAATATGTTGTTATAGAAATACAAACAAAAACAAGTTTGAAGAGTTTATAAATAATTTGGAAAAACTTTTGGAACATTTCTTTAGCAAAAAATGTATTATTGCTGGAGATTTTAATGTTGATATAGTAAAAACAAGCAAAGAGCGTGATGAGTTCCTGTCCCTGCTAAAATGTTACAACTTTAGGCATCTCATTGAAACTGAAACATTTTTATGTCCTCGAAATGGTACACTTTCCTTACTCGATAACTTCTTGACGAATATACCAGAAGAACAATTTTCAAATCCACAAGTGGATTTTAACGGACTCTCAGATGGTCACGCAGCAATTCTCATTGATATGGCATCTGAGGACACGAAACGTTTAACGCATAATAATCAGCGTATTTCCTATGAAGGTAGGTCCTACACAGAAAAAAACAAAAATGCATATAGTAGGAAAATAGTTGAGGTAAATTGGCTTCGCTTAGGTTTAAACAAATTTCTTAAACAATTTTGTTATGTTCATAAAACATGTTTTAAAAAGAGGAAGAGACTGATTAATATAAATAAAATTAAGAAATTAAATTGGTTAACACGAGGTGTTAAGACAGCAAGTTTGATGAAAAGGGTAATCTGTATGAAAACTAACTGTCACGAAAGTGTCGCCAGATATCGCGAATCGTATTTAAGAATTTATAGGAGAGTATTGCGAGCAGCTAGAAAGCTAAAGGTTCAATCTGAAATTGAAAAATCTGGAAACTCTATGAAATCTATATGGAAAGTTGTGAACAGACATCGAAACCTAAAATCTAAATTTAATGAAAATGAAAACCTTTTGTTAAAAGTTGGCGATAAGATAATAAGTGATTCTCAAGAAATTGCTAATATTTTTGCTGACAATTTTGAAATAGGCGCGGTTGGCACCACTGGGGATTTTGATGCAGCAAAAGAATATCTGGAAAAAAATACGATTAGAATCGATAGTGATTTTACCATTAGAGAAACAAATGCGAGGGAAATCGTCAAAATTGTAGGTTCAATGGATCCAAAAAAATCTTGCGGGTATGACAATATACCAATAACTATAATTAAAGACAATATATGCGTACTGGCTCAGCCGTTGGCACATTTAGTCAATACCTGTTTTAAGCTGAATATTTTCCCAGATCAATTAAAAATTGCACGTATAATACCAGTGTTCAAAAAAAACTTACGATCTAATCCAAAAAACTACAGGCCAATATCTCTACTGCCTGTTTTGTCGAAGATCTTGGAGAAAATAATGAAAATCAGGCTCTGTGAGCACCTAGAGTCGAATGAAATACTAAATCCCAGACAGTATGGATATCAACATGGGGTAGGAACGGGGGATGCTATATATAGACTTACAAGTGATGTAGTAAATGGTCTTAACACCAAAAAAAGAGTTGCAGGAATTTTTCTGGACCTGAGCTCAGCATTTGACCTAGTTGACCATTCAATATTGCTCTGTAAGCTCGAACACTATGGGATCCGAGGTGGACCACTTGCACTTTTTCAGTCATACTTAAAAAACAGGAAGCAGTATGTCGAGATAAGATCAATAGTAGATTCAAGTGAAAAAGTAATTAAGTCAAAGTTAACAAATGTGTTGAGAGGTGTGCCTCAAGGCTCCATACTGGGACCTATTCTATTTATAATACTAATTAACGATTTAATAGGTCATCTGTGTAATGCAATCCCTGAAATCAAAGTTGTAGTTTTTGCAGATGATACCAATGCCATCTTATATGGCGATAACATAGAAAAATTAAATTCAAAGGTCAATTTAGCCCTAGAAGCTTTTAAAAAATGGTTCTCCGTTAATAACTTACTCATTAATGTAGAGAAAACTAATGTTATGCTCTTTAAATCGACGGCAAAAAACACCGACAACTTAGAAATACTTACGGACGGAAAAAGAATTGAGCTCAAAAGCAGTGTAAAGTTCTTAGGTATACATATAGACAATCTTCTCAATTGGAAGGATGAGTTGAATGAGGTTGAAAATCGTATAAGTTCCGCATGCTATGCGCTCAGATCTCTTAGGGATGAGACAACGGAAAAACAACTACTTATTGTATATTATGCACTTGTAGAATCCAAATTGAGATACAGTATACAATTTTGGGGCAATAGTTATAAGTATAATGAGGAAAAGGCGTTCCGTATTCAAAAGAGAGCGATCAGAACCATAATAAGAATACCACCCTGGGAATCATGTAGAGAACACTTTGTCAGACTAGGTATATTAACGGTTCCAAGTTTGTATATTTTTGTCCTACTGACAGACTTTAAAAAACAGCTGATTAAACAGGAAACTGAGAATGAACGTTTATTAAGGGAAAAAACTCGAAGGAAAGATATACCAAATACGATGGCTCCACGGCTTAATGTTTTTAAACACAGCAGTCAGTATAATAGGGTTTATCTCTTCAATTTGTTGCCAGTGGATATGAAGGGAAACATCACGCTCTGTAGTTTTAAGAAACAGCTTAAGGCTATTTTGTTGGGGGAGTGTTTCTATAGTGTATCAGATATTTTTAACTATTTCCGAGTCCGAACATATTAATTAATAAGCTATAAATTATAAATAGGTGTAACTGTAACATTAAATTTTTGTATATTTTTTAACTACATGTTGATTTTTTCTCCTGTCATTTAATCATTTAATTGTATGTGTTCAAACTACGTATTGATTTTTTTATTATGACATTTAATTGTATTGTATAGGTTAAGTTATTTCAAACACAAATTGTATTTGTTAATGAATAAATAAATTGAATTGAAATTGAAATTGTATAATGGAACTAAAATATTACTTTTCTCAGTTTTCGTGATAGTATAAATATTAAACTACTGAAGCTAGAGAGATAAAACTTGGACTTGAAGTTTTTTATGTAATGAAGCAACTAATAAAGATAAAATTCCGTTTTTTAAAATCCCCCAGGGGATGAACAGGGGGTTAAAAGTTTGTATGAAAGTTCGTTGTCCTAAGTGTGATCCGTTTCAAAATTAGTGATTAGACTTAGGACTTAAAATAATTAAACACGTGTTTCAGCATATTTGAAATTTTAACCCTTAATAGGGTCAAAAGGGGGTTAAAAGTTTGTATGAAAGTTCGTTTTTTGAAATGAATGTGATCTGTTTCAAAATTTGTGATAAGACTAATAACTTAAAATAATTAAACACGTGTTTCAGCATTTTTGAAATTTTAGCCCTAAAATGGGTGAAAAGGGGGTTAAAAGTTTGTATGAAAGTTTTTTATCTTAAATGTGATCTGTTTCAACATTTCTGATAACACTCATAACTTAAAATAATTAAATACGTGTTTCAGCATTTTTGAAATTTTACTCCTTAAAGGTGTCAAAAGGGTGTCATAAGTTTCCTACCAGTTGGGCTACCCGTTTTCCCATGGGAATGTGACGATTTCCCGGAATAAATTATACTTATAAACCTTCCTCTCAAGTTACTCTATCTAATAAAAAAAACCGCATCAAAATCCGTTGGGTAATTCTAAAGATATAAGGAGACACCAAACGGGAAGCGACTTTATTTTATACTATGTAGTGATATCTCTAACATAAATTTAATAAAAATAAATTTTATTTTAGTAAAAATGTTTTTTTTTTTCATTGTTGTTTGTTTAATGATTTGTAATACATATCTATAAGGAACAGCGAGGCAATTTCGACTGCAGGATAATTTAAAGAAGTCGCTATAAAATGCATTAGGTACTTTCAGAGCCATCGACTCCGAGTATACGCAATTTAAACTAAGAAGAAATAGAATAAAACGACACGAGTATCCAAACAGATTTTTTAATTTTTTGATATGTTACGAAACAGGAAGTAAAAATTGCGCGAATTCCGTGTTTGAAGGGCACGTTAAACCATCGGTCCCTATTGCTGTCTATAATTATATAGACGCCGATTTTAATAGAGCCATGTCTTCGTTCTCTGTAAACATATATAACACCTTGCACTGCGTTTGCCAAGCGTGGTGAGTATGGCAAATTTCCCCCCATTGGGGCCTCCCCCAAGTTCATCAGTGGACTGTTGTGGCTGTTGTAGTTGTATCCTAACTTATATATACAGGGTGTAAGGGACAGCTAACCGAATACTAACAGGGTGCATTCAGACCGTTAAACTGAACAACTTTCCCCTAAAAACATATGTCAGGAAAGGACAAAAAATACCTCCCATAGAAAATCACAATCAGCTGATTGACTTTACTATGGGAAGTATATTTTAACATATTATGCTATGTACTAAATACAATCATTCATTTGCAAATTGCTTGTTTCTATTAGCAAATCCTTGGCTCTTTTTGGATTTGTTGGCATGAATGGCTCCAGCTCATCACAGAGGCTAAATCTGATGATAGCCTAATAAAATAAGCATTAGGATAATTGGTAACTTGTAGATACCTTGTTTGTTTTAGTTAATATAAGTAAATCAATTAATATTACCTGTATTCCTATTTAAATTCGTCATCCTTTAATTCAAAAGATTCCTTAAACGTTTTTGTTTCCTGGCCAAACGATATTCGCTTTGCAGAAATTCATACATTTCATAGTCATCACACACCTGTAATGAATGAAATTATAATAACAATAATATTATACTTAACAACTGCAGCCACACAACACAAATGCAATCTTTCATCTTTTTGAAATATTTAGGTATCAACTTAAAATTCCACAAACCTTTAACGATCGACTTACACTTTTCAACAAAAAATTACACTTTTCAACGAAAAAATACACGAAAATCATAAGAAACTTTTGACATAAACTCAAAACAATCTTGTTTTATCTACTCTCGACTAGCTTTTTAGCAATCGGTTTATTTGACGCATTTGACGTCCCAGACGTGCAATATCCGTTTTTGCGTTGTCAAACTTGGTCTCATGGTACGAATTTTATACATAAGAAATAGGTGAACGACAAGTGAACGATTCAAATGTCAAATCAAAGCAGCCTAGAAGAAGGCTCGTTAAAAAGAGGTGGTAGTACGAAAAATCTGAGCGGTCTTCTTTTAGCCCTGCTATAAGAGCTTATGCCGCGTTCACACACTCGAGCTATGAACAGGGAAATAGTAAGGTAAGTAGGAAGCGCAAGCATGTAAACAGGTTTCTCGCGCAGCAACTCATGCCGCTGCCACTTCCCTCGATTGTTGGTATTTCGTGAATTCAAAGGAACGGCAGCAGGAGCGCTTGTGTAATGTATTGCTATCTCGCTCATTCGTATTACTGCAAGAAAAGTACGACGGCAGTGTGTGAATACTTACTGGCGTTGATACTTCGTCGGAAATATTTCGAGCAATATTCGCGGTAGCGGCAGGAGCAGGAGCAGGTGCGTAATGTGAACGTAGCATTATAGTAGAGGTGAATTGTCACTTTTTCAAAGTGCGTTCCTAAGCTAAGTTCCGGTTTTCTTGCGTCAATAAAATCCTATTTTCAGAGACTATATTTCAACCGCTATTATGTTTTTTCGATTCATGTTTAATATTTGTGAATTTTATTTCGAGTCTTTTACGTTTTTGAGGTATTTTTTATAGTAAACATTATGTAAATATGCATTTCAAAACTGCTGCATTTTCTAATAAGCAAGTTTCAGAACGTCGCTCAATCACATTTTAGTAAGTCAGAGACAAGCCTAATCGTTCACCTTTTTTGGAATCAGGGCAGTTGCAGGGCAGTTATCGTTCAAAAAAGGGGTCGTCATGGTACGATTTTAAACAATCCTGTTTCAAGCCTGCATAGCAACTGAATGGAATAGGGAAGGATTTTAAAAAGGTCATGGTAGGCCTCCTGATGCATTTTATGTTTTATATCAGTAGAGGATATGCTGGATATGCGAGTTTTCAGGACTAAGTAACGCATAGAAGGTTGATTTTTCTTTGAAAAATCATACCTTTTAAAAGGCACCTGGACTTCTATCTCTGAAAATCTTACAGAGGCCTGGGTGGTACGAGGATAATAAGTTAATCTAATAATATTCGCACTAAGGGTTCATAGGGTCTTTCAACGAGGTGTCTCGATCAGCTGTTGCCTAAAAAATAATGTCAAAGTTAAGATCTTATACGAGGAGTATTAACAAGCCGAAAGGAGGAGGAACATGGACCAAAATATATTTTAAAAAATCCTCCCGTAGTAAATTCAGCAGCTGTTTGGCAGTTTTGTATGGGAGATCCAATTTTTTGTATATATTTCGACCTATGTTCCAAGCAAAAAGTTGTTCAGTTTCATGTGACCTCCTGTCGGGTTGTTATGCCCTTTTCGTACTCCTTGTATAGTTACAACAAGAAGTTTACTAACCGCCTGCAAAAAAGCAACAAGCAATGATTGTTTAAAAATAAACTCACGTTTTTCATTATTTAAATGTAGTAGTATTCACTTTGAATTAATATAATGGCTTTAATTCGGAATATAAATCCTCTAAACTTACATTAAATTAATGCTGTCACATTTCGTCAAATAGGTTTAGAAAGGGATAGGAGATATTTTGGACATGTTATGCATGTCTTATAATTTGACGCAAAATACGTGTTATCTGTTACAATAAGGCGACGACTAAATTAACTACAAATTGCGAAGAACCCATTTTCAATTTTAAACATGACAATTTTGCTTAACCTATTTGACAGAAAGTGACAGCACTCATTTAAGGTAAGTTAAGAGAATTTATATCCCAAATCGAGGGCAATGGCATCAATTCGGGATATAAATTCTCTTAACTTATCAAAAAAGTAAAGGATATGAGACAGAGTAGTCATGTCATGTCTTATAATTCGACGCAAAATACGTGTTATCAGTCAAAAAAGGCGACGATGAAAAAAATGCCAACGAATTTGACTAGAAATTGCGAAGAACCCATTGACATGTTCATACATGATAATACTTAGATATCTTCTATTCTTTGCCAAACCTATTGACGGAAAGTGACAGCACTATTTTGAGGTAAGTTAAGAGAATTAATATCCCGAATTGAGGCCAATATCTGAAGATTCTTGCATCATCATGTCACATTTTTGCAAATCTTTTTTTACGTCTTAAATAAATTGTTTGAGATTTGTTATTGACAAATGAGATCGTCTGGAAGTGTGTGATGTTGCGTTGAGTAATGTACGAGTGAAGCTTCCGCTATCTTGGTTAATTTATAATATAGAGGGTACAAATTAAAATTATGTCTGTTACTTGCAATTAGTGTAGAAATGGAAGTGGGCTGGTCACATCTGTCGTGGAACCAGTGGGCGGTGGTAGAAACGAGTTCTCGAGTGGAGGCAAGCGTAGCGTTGGAATCCCTCTGGCCAGATAAGATAAGATAAGATAAGATAAGATAAGATAAGATAATTTATTTCAAAATAAAAGTGAGCATACAAAAAGTAAATTTACAGATATAAAATTAAAGTTGTGCATACATTTCTTAACTATACCTAAACTAAGTAAATACAAAATATATTTACTTGTATCTCAGGTAATTTTCTTATTATTTATTATATGCTAGTTAAAAGTAATATAATTTACTCAAACAAAATCATTTTTATATACAAAGCTCAAAATACTAAAACAAATAACATTCAAAATTAAAATTAAACATCTATTAACAGCAGGTTTTCTATATCTATATAAGTTTTACCTTTCAGCCAGTGAATGAGAGTCCTTTTACATAATTGTTTATTCATAGAATAAAAGTTTAATTCACGGTTTAACTTATTATAAAGAAAACCACCTAGAAAACAAAAGAAATGTCGGGAATGGGCTCTATGAAACCTCGTGGAGGAACAGACAATATCTGATCTTCTTTTATAGGATTGAAGTGCAGGATCATACTGAGTTAGGGAGTGTTGCTTAACAATTGTTAGTAATATAAATAATTGGCGAACAGATAAATCATTACATTCTTTAAGTAGTTGAGCTGTTGGATAATAGAATGGACGAAAAGTGCTGACTTTTAAAATGGCTCGTTGTGCTCTTTCCAGGCCAAGAATAGTGGTTTTATGAGTTCCTCCCCAAGCTGTGATGCAATAGATTAAAAGTGATTCACAAAGTGCAAAGTAAACTTCTTTTATAATGGTTCTACCTGCAGCATGTCTAAGGTTCTTGAAAACATAAATTAATTTACGGACTCTTGCTGTGACAGACTCCACATGTGCTTGGAAGTTCAGATTCTTATCAATTATGACACCCAGATATTTTATATCATCTGTTCTATCAATTTTAGGACAGGCACATGCATTTGATTCAGGGTTAGAGCAATGGTGTACTATAATTGTGTATGCGTTTTCGGAGGGTTGGTTAGATGTGTTGTGGGAAAAAGTAATGAATTTAGTTTTTCCGATATTAAGCGAGAGCAGGTTTTCTTGTAGCCATTGATTAATTAAGTCAAAACCAAACTGCGCTTGTCTAAACGTGTTCTGCCAATCATCAGAACTGCATAGAAGAACTGTGTCGTCAGCGTACGAAATTATCTTACTATTTGACAGAGGAATCATACATAGTTCATTAATGTAAACAAGGAATAGTATGGGACCCAAAATACTTCCTTGAGGGACCCCATATTCAATGGATAGTTCATCACTTATGACGTCATCAATCTTTACACGTTGGGTTCTGTTGGAGAGATAATCTTCTAAAAGATTAAGTGGAAGTCCACGAATTCCTAAATGATCTAATTTGGCTAACAGTTTCGGGATTGAGACGGTATCAAATGCTTTGGCCAGATCAAGAAATATAGCCATACATTTCTTGTCGGAGTCTAGTTGTCTCACAATATAGTCTGAGAGCTCGTGGACTGCATCGTCTGTTGATTTATTAGATCTGAAACCATACTGTGTAGGTGCCAGAAGATTGTGATCCTCCAGATACTTCACAAGCCTATTGTAAATGAGCCTTTCTAATATTTTTGAAATTGATGGCAAAACTGCAATGGGACGATAATTGTTGACACAACTTTTATCCCCACTCTTGTGAATTGGATGAACTACGGCTTTTTTAAGAACTTTTGGGAAGATTCCCTGTGCGAAACAGAGATTAAATATGTACGTAAGCGGCGGGATGAGCAATTTTTTATGGTCTTTTAGAACGCGGCTAGAAATTCCATCAATTCCAGTGGCACAGTCATTTCTTAATGTCATAATAATTCTATCTATTTCCGCCTCGTCGGTGTCAAAAAGTACAAAAGAGTCAAGTAAGGTTTTCTTAGTTAAGAAAACGTCTGGTTGTGTGTAATTTTTCATAACTTGTTCGGCAAGATTTTTTCCCATATTAACAAAGAAACTATTTGTTTGATTAACGGAATGCGTGGAAGTGGCCGAGTTAGCAATTAGTTGACGAGCAGATGATTTACAGGTAGGCATGTTAGTGATAGTTTTGATGACTTTCCACACTTTTTTCTTGTCATGCCCTGCATTTTTCAATTCAGACCTTTCATAATTCCGCTTAAGTTTCTTTATTAAATTATTACAAAAATTGCGGTACCTAGTATAAGTGATTTTGATAATGTTATTGTCAGTATACATTTTCGATTGTTTATGAAGCGTGTCACGATGTCTAATACAACGCAAAAGTCCAGGGGTAATCCACGGTTTGATCATTCTTTTCCGACGAGAAAGAATAACAGTACGCGTGTTTACCTTTATAAAACTTGAAAGTGATGTTATTAAATAAGTAGCTGCTGCGTCAGCATCGTTCGAGTGTAGTGTAAGTATATAGATAAGTAGTTCGCATGCATTACGTGCATCATGAATGTGTCAGGTTAGGTAAATTAGTAATAAACAACACTTCACTCAAGTCGGACGTTTCCTTTACTCCCATACACATACCTAACACAGCTATCTTAGTATATGGCGACCAAGCCAGGCCCGCGCGCTATCGTGTGGCCGAGCGCGCGGAGTTCTTGGTAAGCCGAGTAAGCAAAACGGTATGTGGTATGTGCACCATGGCGTCATTCGATTTTTTTAGCGACGCAATTGCACGTGTTTGGATACTAAAAGCGGAAGCCAAAGTTTTGAAAGAAAATTGTTCGAACTACTGCCAAAATGGGAAAACAATATTCTAAAGTTGAAGAAAAGGAGATAATTATCGCCCAAAACGGTGCGGGCAACGCTGCGGCAGCGTCGGCGTCATCACGAGACGTCGAGAACACCAATCAGATTCTTGTGATTTGCCTCTTCGTGATTGTTGGGGCTTTCTTTATTTTTGCAAGATGCAAAAGGTATAGAAAGGTCCACCGAGAGTGGATTCGTCAAGAGATACAGGCGGACCTGTTTAAACGCATACAACAGCGTCTATCGTTCCGTAACAAAACTGCAGGTGCAGGACCGACCCCAGGAGCTGATGATGAAGTGGTATGACTGAACAGTTTCTGTGAAGTTCAACGTGCGCGATTCGGTAAAAATTGTGTGTTATGAAGTGAAGTGTTAGTTTAAGTTTTAATTTGAGTACGTAAGTAAGAAATAAATATACCATCTATAAGCCGTCGGTGGTCTAAAAATAGAAATAAGTAGGTTCTAACCTACCTATAACTTCCGATAGTTTAGTATTCCGAATGTGTTAGTCGTACCGCAAAAGTTATGGCTAAATAACTGAATTAGGATTATTTTTATTTTTAAGGAAGGTAATATTATGAACATCTCTATGGATATACATATTCCGTATCAATGATCATGAGTAAATGGAAGATTTGAGTATTTTAAATAATATTTGTTCACAGCTTCAAGAATTAAGAGCATCTCTCAGGAGATTAGGTCCAAGTAAAAGAAGACAGGGCAAAGGTTCTGATAATATAAAGAAAGCTTTCCAAATTTATGAATATTTTAAACAAGTAAGCAGTAATTTAGAGTTAAAAAAATTACCTGAAGAGTTTACGGGTTTTATATTAGAAAACCTTTACGAAAAAATTAACGTACATTATAATAAAATTGTAAGTTACAGCTTAGAGGTTGAAATACAGGAAACAGAAAATATGGCTAAGTTTGACTTAAAAACGGCGAGTACTTTGATTCCGGCTATGGACGGGACGGAAGAGACAACTGAAAAGCTAATACAAGGTATGGAAATGTATGATACTTGCTTGACTGAAACGGCAGATAAGACTTTGTTGATTTCTTTTGTCATAAAAACAAGATTAACAAAAGTGGCAAAACTTAAATTGAAATCTTCTTATACCACCAGTTACTCTCTTGATTGAGGATATAAAAAAATATTTACTGACAAAAAAATCTGCAAATTCTCTGCTTATTCAATTGAATAACTTGACCCAAAATGATATGTCGATTTCAGAATATGGTAACAAATTGGAAGACTTATTCGTAAATCTTACGATATCTCAATCAAATTCTGATGACGCAGCAAGTGCAATATTAAGACCGATTAATGAAAGCCTTGCAATAAAACGATTTTCAGATGGGCTGCGCAACCGCCGGCTGGGAACCATCATCGCTGCTCGAAACTACAGCGAGCTGAAGGACGCAATTCGTGCGGCCGAGGACGAGGAGTCGTCCTTGACGCCGAACCCTATAATGATGAGCATGAGAGGTAAACCAAAGTCAAGGGGCCAACGTCCATGGCAGCGAGCTAGTCGCGGGAACTACGGTCAGAGAGGTACATTCCCAAATAATTATTACCAAAATAATAACAGAGGAAATAATTTTCGTGGCAACCATAACTTTCGAAGCCAAGCCCGGCGTGGATTCTCTTCAAACCCTAGGTGGTTTCGAGGGAACAGAGGCCGATACCAACACCGAGTATACATGGCAAGCCAAGGACCAGAAAGTCATGACAACGGTGAGTCACCACAGCATCAATTCTTCCGTACCGGTTTATAAAGTTTTAACATCTCAAGCTCTTTATAAAGTAACATTTTTGGTAGGTAAAAATGCATGTACATTTTTACTAGATTCAGGAGCGTCAATATCCATTATTCGTAAAAGCAGGCCTGTGTCACTCCGCGTGTAGGTATTGAAAACATACCTCCAGGCGCCGGCCACTGCGAAAGGGCTAATCTAGCGGGCTGCCGCAAGCGAAAGAAGTCACACGCGTGCGCTATTTGTTCAACTTTCTCGACAATTTTTTGCAAGATGGACAGACGAAAACATACATACATACATATATCACGTCTATAATCCCTTGCGGGGTAGGCAGAACGTAAACGACCGCTAAAAACGGACATTTACGCCACGTCTGACAAACATTTTAAGGTCATTCAGAAAATTGTGAATCGCCATAGTGACAGGTTGTCAGCCCATCGCCTAAAATTGTTCGTCGTCGCCTTTTACGACACCCACGGGAAAATAAATTAGTATACATTATAATATTATTATTATTAGTAAGTATACATTTTATTATTATTATTATGTTGGTATTCTTTTCGGATCTCGGGCCCACAGGGACCCGGTCCTTTGAGGCATGTGTGGGGCCAAAGCCAACAGCACAGAGGCCTTTTTTATACCAAATAATGTGTTGTGATGTGTACATCAAGCGGATACTTGCTCTGTCTGCACTATTGAAGTACTCGTACACCCAGAGCCAGCACCCGCCTGATGCAAGGACTATTGCAGGTTTATTACTTCATTGAATTAAATCTTCGGCAATAATCGTATAGCATATACAATTATGCTGCTAGGTCTTAGACTACATGAACGTACTCGTCGCTGTCTGCTGCGTGCCCGCCAAAAGTAGGAGTAAACGCTCGTGTTGTGCGCTAGATGGCGTAAGTAGTTTCTCGAAGTAAGCAACCCTAGACCGCGGCTCATATTCCCTCAAAAAAATATTTGGCAGGTATGCAAATGAACACGTGGTTGACTGGAACGCGAGCTAAATTAAATCATATTGTCTATCAGATTGAGTACATATTTCTTTGAAAACCATTGCGAAGTAAAGCTTCTGTAACGCTAGTTACTAGTTATTATTCTGTGGTAAAAGTAAAATTCCCAGAAGTATACAGTTACAAAATTGCGACATCGCAATTGAAGGTTTAGGTGGAAAAGTACAGTCACGTCAGGTAGCAAATGTTGCATTGCAAACAAAAGATGGTTGTTTGTTTGACGGAAAGTTTCATGTATTAGATTACATGCCGTGCCGTGCTGATGGAATTATCGGCTTGGATTTTCTTAAGAAATATGATGCAAATATAAGTGTAAAACACGATGAATTGACTTTAGAAAGTGGCTATAACGTAACTAAACTTAAGATTTACTTGCGAAATAATACGGGAAAAAGTTTATATATCCCATCAAAAAGCGAGTCCATTCACTTTTTGCATGTAGATTCCAATTTAGAAGGAGAATTTGTAGTTCACCCAAAACATTTGGCCAGTAACATTTTCATGGCAGGTACCATAGTTAAACCACAAAACAGTAAAGTACCCGTTAAAATTTTGAATACTAGCGATGAAGATATGGATGTGCCATTATTCAAACTGGATTTAGAACCCTTATGTCATTATGACGTATGTTTTTACGAAAATACAATATCATCCGTAGATAGAGTCAAAACACTTTTATCAACTCTCCAATTAGATTATTTAGGTAAAGAGGAACAAAAAACTATTGAACAGATTTGCGCTAAATACTCAGATGTGTTCCTTCTAGATGGTGACAAACTTGGCACCACTAATATACTGAGTCAGTCCATTAACGTCAAACCTAATACTAGCTCAGTGTATGTTAAACCTTATAGACTACCACAAGCAATGAAAGGTGAAGTAGATAGGCAAGTGCGTAAAATGTTAGATGACGATATTATTGAGCCTACAAATAGTGAATGGAATAGTCCAATACTTTTAGTACCGAAAAAGGCATCAGATCAGAAGAAAAAGTGGAGATTAGTAGTTGATTATCGGAAAGTAAATGAAGCTATACAAGATGACAAGTTTCCACTTCCAAATATATCTGAAATATTAGACTCATTATCAGGTTGTTTATATTTTAGTCATTTAGATCTCAGTCAAAGTTTTTATCAAGTGAGTTTAGAACCAAACAGTCGTAACGTAACATCATTTACCACAGGGGGAGGTCAGTTCCAAATGAAGCGCCTTCCCATGGGTCTAAAAATTAGCCCAAGTGCATTTTCTAGGGTTATGTCAGTAGCAATGTCTGGTATGAATTTTGAGCAATGTATAGTATACTTAGATGATTTGATCGTTTTTGGCCGTAATCTTGAATCACATAATAAAAATTTGATAAACGTTTTCGAAAGATTGAGAAAAGTCAACCTGAAACTAAATCCGCAGAAATGCGAATTTTTGAAACGAGAACTGTTGTATTTAGGACATGTCGTCACAGCTGAAGGTGTAATGCCAGATAAAGAAAAGGTAAAGGCTATTCAAAATTTCCCAGTGCCAAAAGATGTAAATGAAGTTCGTCGTTTTGTTGCTATGTGCAATTATTACCGAAAATTCATACCACACTTTGCAGACATTTCTATTCCTTTGAATAAATTGTTAAAGAAAAATGTAAATTTTACTTGGAACAAAGATTGTGATCGTGCTTTTCAAATATTAAAGAATGCTTTAATAACCCCTCCAATCTTACAATACCCTGATTTTTCAGCAGAAAACGAGTTCGTGCTTCAAACTGATGCTTCTCAGGTGGCAATTGGTTCTATCCTATGTAATAAAGATATGAAACCAATAGCTTATGCAAGTCGTCCACTTAATAAAGCCGAATTAAATTATCCTACTATTCAGAAAGAACTACTTGCAATAGTATGGAGCGTAAAATACTTCCGACCCTATCTTTTTGGTAGAAAGTTCACAATAGTCACAGATCACAAACCTTTAGTATATTTATTCAGCATTAAAGATCCGTCAAGTCGATTATTAAAATTTAGATTAAAATTGGAAGAGTACGATTACAATATTGTATATGTCAAAGGAAAAGAGAATGTTGTAGCTGATGCGTTAAGTAGAGTAACCATAACATCAGAAGATTTAAAGAGTCTTAATGAAAATATTTTTGTCACTACAATAGCACAGAAAAAGAAGATCGATGAAGCTGAAAGGTCGAAGTTAGATAAAAGTATTTCGTCAGAAGCATCTGTTCACCCTAATATGACCCAGAATCTGAGGCCTGATCAACCAAAGATTGTGGAGATATTGAGGAAACCTTGTGATTCTGTAGAAATGAAATTCATTGAAGGGAAAAATTTAGACAATTTGAGAAGTAAAGGAGCGATAAATAAAGAAAATAAATGTTTAGCATATGTAGAAAGTCAGCTGACAATATTTATAAATCTCAATTATATGGCGCACTTCACGCGAGACGTATTTGCGAATATGTTGAGTAAATTTTGTAAAGAAATAAAAGTAAAAGATGTATGCATACTTAAAAATAATATGAATGAATCATTTATAAAAGAATTATGTCACGAAATAAATTGTAAGAAATGGACCGGTCCACAAATACATATATTAAAAAATTTGACAAGAATTACTGATACAGACGAGAAAACAATTATACTTAATGATTTTCACCTACTACCATCTAGCGGACATGCAGGTGTGCGGAGAATGGTGAACAACATTAAAAGTAAGTACTACTGGCCAAGTTTAGAAGCTGATGTCAGAAATTATGTAAGAAGATGTAAAAGTTGTCAATTTATGAAGCACTCTTTGAGCTACAAGGAGCCTATGGTTATAACGACGACTGCGGATTCAGCCTTCCAAAAAGTGTTTTTGGATCTGGTAGGTCCACTCGACAAAGATGAAGACGGTAACCAATACATACTTACCATCCAGTGTGAGCTCACCAAGTATGTAGAGGCATACCCTCTTCCAACGAAGGACGCAGTAACTGTCGCCAAAGCATTTGTGAGTAATTTTATTTTACGGTTTGGAGTACCCAGTGATATAGCAGCGGACAGAGGATCAGAATTTATATCAGCGACTATGGTTGAGGTTTGTAAGTTGTTAGAAATTGATAAAATGCATTCAACAGCTTACCATCATCAGAGCATAGGCGCTCTTGAAAACACGCATAAACATCTGCGAAGTTTTCTCCGCATCCAGTGCGACGAGCATGCGTACACGTGGAGCCACTGGTTGCCTTTCTGGTGCTTTGCATTTAACACGACCGTGCATACCGAAACAAAGTACTCCCCGTATGAACTTGTGTTTGGAAAGCCATGTAATATTCCTAGTAGATTAAAACAGACTTGGACCCACTCTATAATTCAGGAAGCTATGCGTTAGATCTAAAGTATAGGCTACAATTAGCTCATAGAGATGCTCGTAAAAATTTAATTAAGTCAAAAGAGAAAAGAAAATTAGTATACGATAAGACAATGAGAACAATTACTTATAATAGAGGTGACTTAGTTTTAGTGAAGAACGAAACTGGTAACAAAATGCAACCATTGTATAATGGACCATACATTGTGCTTGAAGATTGTGAACCGAACGTTAAAGTAGCAAAGTATGATAATAAAATTGATAAAAATAATATTATTGATAAGGATCTAAAGGTAGATTTAATTCATAAAAATAGGTGCAAGCCTTATAAAACCTAAACTTATTTTGTAGAAACATAAAAAAAATATATTATTGCGTTTATTTTTTTGTTTAACAGATTATTAATGATTATATTTTTGTAACGTTACAAAACAAAAAAAAAAAAAAACACTTATACTTAAGTTTTTTTTTTTTCTCATTACGGTGAGAGGTGTAGTGTAAGTATATAGATAAGTAGTTCGCATGCATTACGTGCATCATGAATGTGTCAGGTTAGGTAAATTAGTAATAAACAACACTTCACTCAAGTCGGACGTTTCCTTTACTCCCATACACATACCTAACACAGCTATCTTAGTATACGAGTTGTAAATAGGGGTCAGGTCTAAATTTGTTAAGTCCCGCGTCAGCGCATCATTTGACAACTTAGTACATTTCGTAATTATATTTAATCTACTATAATATTGTTTTAGACATAATAACAAACTTTTATGATCTGTCAACGTTGTGTTTAAGACTATAGTTTTCAATGCAATGTTGGTTTTAGCTAAAATATGATCTAAACAATTTCCCTCCCTTGTTGGTAAAAGATGAGTGGGTAAAAAGCCATGATAAGCTGCGTGCATCAGATATATTGGTGAATTTCGTTCGTGATTTCCAATTTTAATATCTATGTTGAGGTCACCCATGATAAAAATATTTTTGAATCTTGTTAATGTAAGCAAAACGTTGCTGAGTGATTGTAAGAAATTTGTTATGTTATGATACGAAGGAGAGCGGTATATGGAAATAATTGCGGTGTCATTACCTAATTTTGCAATTAAGCAATTTGCATCGGTAAAAACTGGTTCTTCTATTGAAATTTTAGCGATATTGGACTTGAAATATATCACTACACCATCATTTTGCAAAACATTTGTTTTGTTTGTAGCATGAGCATTGTAGCCGTCTAAGAGTGGAAAAGAAGTGATTGACGTTAACCGGCATTCTGTCAGAATAACAATATCAGGACTCACATTAATTTGGGAAAGTAAAGCTTGTAAACCATCAAAGTTACAATGAATACTACGGATATTTTGTACAAAAATATTAAACCTACTATTGCTGTTTGCAACAAGTGAAGCACAATCACTTGCGTCGCAACACTGTGACTCATACTCACAAGTAGAATCAATATCATCAACCAAATCTCTAACACTGCCCATGATTGTGCTTATTTAACGCAATGAAACGGCGCTCTAGGCGCCCTCATAGTCGATAGAACTAAGGTGTCTAAATTCAGCGCTTTTCCTGGCTGGGCATTGCTCATCGCCAGTTTTATGACTACTCGGTTTTTTGAAGCGCTGGCACGTTGCACACTTTTCCGGCTGGTCCTTGTTGGTACAGTCCTTGATGCTGTGTCCAGCAGAACCGCAGTGACCACAAGTGGGGTTGGTGTCTTTGCAGAATTTCGCTGAGTGACCATACTGCTGACATTTGTAGCATCTGGTCACAAGAGTGAAATCTCTTACAGGGCAAGAAGTCCAGTTAATGAATACTCGGCTCTGCTGTATAAGCAGTTTTCGTACTTCAGCCGTAACCTCTAAAATAAAATTACAGGACGCGGCATCTTTTCTGCCAGATTTATGGCTCAGCCTAATAGAGCTATATGCACGTTCTTTGGTCATATTTGAGAGCTTTTCAGCGATATTTTGATTATATATGCAGTCCTTGAGTTCGACTTCAGATGTACATGATGGCACACCTAAAAGGATTACTTTCGGTCTCTTTTTAGTAGGCACCTCAAGTGTTAGTCCGGATTCTCTGAGTTTTACAGATTTCTGCAATTTTTCAAGGTCTTCTTTTCTATTGGTGCTGATTATAACGCCTCCGTTTTTGGTCTTACTAACTCCACGGATGTGCAGCTTGAGTTCGTCGGGCTTGATAAGAGATTGAACTAATTTCTTGGTATCATCACTCGAGCTATCTTTACTTGAAGGGTATACGGCAATGCTGCTGCTTGCGGTGGGCCTAACAACCGAGTTGTTTTTCATTTTCACGCAATCGGCAAAAGAAATGGGCTGAGGTGCAGGAAAAGGGGTCGACTTCACACAGTGCTTAAGGTCTTCTATTTGCGCAGCGATTTCTATTCCTTCTTCCTTGCTGTTAAGTTCTTGATTGACCATCATATATTTATATTTAATGGACTGATATTTTGTAGCCAAATGCGCTATCCCAGCAAGGATGCTCTTACCTTGGGTGTTGATACGGATTTTCTGATCGGCATCCAATTTCTTGGTCGAATCGTTGCTAATAGAGCAGATTTCTTCCACGCTTCTTTCTACTTCGCTAATCCAGCGGTCTATCTCTGGAGTAGTCACAAGCTCGACCTCTGGATTGAACATGGTTGAGTGCGACATTTCCCGTCTTTTAGGATGATTTTTCAGATATATGTATTAAACACAGACATTACGCACAAATACACTTACTGAACGTGCTCATTTATCGCGCGCTGACGATGCGGATGCTTGACACAGTTACAAATTAATTGCAATTATTTGAATAAAATTATAAAATGCAGAATACACGTCTAATCACTGCCACTCCGTGGCGTAATGTATCGTAATGTATGTATGTAGATGGATCAATGACTTAAGAACCTGATTCACCCGAAAAGTTTGTTCTTTTCAATTGCGCTGCACCAGAGAGAAACAGACACTCATACCGCGCTCAAATTTTCGCGAGATTTTAAGGTTTTTCCGACATAGAAACTAGAGAAATACCGTTAGAATGTTTAATTAAGGTATTTTTATTAGAAAAGTAACTGTAGATATAATATTTAAAAAAATGTTTCAAATAGAGGTTACTTTGTTTTTTTCTATCGAGTCAAATTTGTCAAATTGTGTAACGGATAGGTATATATTATCTGTAAAATCCTCGACAATAACAAATATATTTTCCGAATTTCATGGCAGTAATTGTCTAAATAAAACTGGTTTAAAAATTAATATAAAAGACGGCGGCTGGTAGCGACTGGATACAGAAAACAGAAGATTGTGCTTTACGGTACGTTGTGGGTTGAATAATGTACGAAAGAAACTTCCGCCATCTTAATGAATTTGGATTGTAGAATGTAAAGAATGAAATTGTAAGTTTATAAAATGTTAACTATAAGACACATGGTAGACAATAACATATATAACTTGTAAGTCATAAATTTAGCAGACCCAATAGAATAAGTTTTTGTTTTGTTTTACAATATTGTTACGTGTGCATGGAATGAAACAAAAAGGTGTTTATCTACACTCGTCCCATAATGTTCGAATTATGAATTCGAAAACAGATGCATAATGACCTACTTTATGCATTCTGCCTATAAAAACTAGGGTTTACTATAAATTACAGAAGCGTAATGACTTAATGAGAAAACTCTTAATACGATAAAGTTGAGAAATGAAACGTAGTTTTTTTTCCAATACTCAAATCGCTATCTTCCGCCGCACCTGACAGTTGTTGTTGTACGGTAATTTTTCGGATGTTGTTCAGTTGTTTTAATAGGTGTTTGTTCTGTTGTTGTTCAGATGTTGTTCATTTGTTGTTCAGATGTTGATTAGTTGTTATTCCGATGTTGTTCAGTGTTGTTCAGTTGTTGTTCAGTGTTGTTCAGTTGTTGTTCAGTTGTTTAGTTATTTGCTGTTGAGACTCGACATCTAAACAACTGTTAGTAAATAATCTTCAAAAATTCATATCAAGCCATATTACGTTCTCGTATTGAATTTGACCATGTATCGGGCCTTGCAATCGCCGGTGCGGACGTTTGGAAAAGTGTTCAACTGAGTAAATTTTTTAGAGTGTAGATAAAATAGTGTATGCAACTGCATATAATTAGGCATTAGAATGCTCGTGTCAATCTATCATTACACTCGGCTACGCCTCGTGTGATAAACAGACACTCGCATTCTAATGACCCCCATTATATGACAGTTGCATAAACTACTATTATGATTTAAGAAATAAAGAATAATAATGTTATGTACGAATATACAATTATTCTCAAAGCCTTAGCGCAAATTTATACCTCCCTCTACGACGTAGCTAAGTGCTACGAAAGGTGGCTACGCAAGTCCGTCAAAAACGTTCTTCTGCATTCACAACAATATTTTCAAATCTGCTTCTTTTTGTACTCTATTCCTTTTAAAATGAATTCCAGTGAAAAGTTATATAGAACGCTATAGTACGGAACGCGAATA
The DNA here is from genome assembly GCA_027580185.1 of Tuta absoluta. NCBI lineage: Eukaryota > Metazoa > Arthropoda > Insecta > Lepidoptera > Gelechiidae > Tuta > Tuta absoluta. The sequence continues at coordinate 3,239,867 of JAQAHW010000023.1, read as the reverse complement.
ATTATAGTCCAATTTTCAGCCTAATTAGGTAGATTTTTATGCCGCAAAGTTAATATTTTTTGTTTCTTTTTAAGGGTCGTCCACAGATTACGTCCGCAATTTGGACAGTCTGACCGCTTTATCTTCATACTAAAAGTCCGTTACGTTTACGTCCATACTAGAAGGGAGGGAAGTAGTAAAAAAAAATAATTTTGCGTTACGCAATTTGTGGACGACCCCTTTCTAAGAATACGATGAAATATTTAGCTACAATCTTCGAGCAACACGGTCTTCCGTCTCGTTCCGACCCGGAAGGGAGGAGCCTTAGCCATTTTACTTCATAGAAATAGTTCTGTCGTTTTTTGCGGGGCGCGGGGGGAGAGGTAGGTAAAGCTGTCAAGTTAGTGCTTGACAATATCGATGCTTGACTATCGATGAATTTCAAAAGTGTAGGTACTAAGACGCTTGTGTTGTTTTTTTATTTATATTTAAACCAAGTTACATAACAATAAACTTTTAAGTAGTCAAATCATGCCATTTTAGGGGTCCTCTAGTAATTTTAAGAACCATGGCCCTACAAAACACAATCACCAACTAAAATCTGCTTAACATTTGGTATCTAGATAATCTTCTTTTGTGTGAGACACCAAGTCGTCCAACGACCCGATGAACCCTGGTGTAGAGAGTTTTTCAACCGCTTACTACTGCCTACTTGGCCTCTGACATGGTTGTGTTACGACCGCCGTCAAAGTCATCATAGACAGCAACCAGGACCGACGGCTTAACGTGCCCTTCGAAGCACGGAACCATCCTCTTTCAGACAATCAGGTGGTTCAGCCTGCAATGTCCTAACAGGTCCGGAAACAAATTCACAAAGTGAAAAATAACAACTTTGTGACTGCCCCACCGAGAATCGAACCCGGAACCTTTGCGTCGCAGGCAGTCGCATTACCACTGCGCCACATCAGCCGCCATGTCTAGATGATGACATTATCGAAGGCGGTCCAGATGTGGTGTTCGAAGCCGGGCAGTCGCGTAAAGCTATTATGAATGATTTTGACTTGCCGGAATCTACCTTTAACAAAATATAAAAAAATGAAGATTTTATAAAACCGCAGTGTGCGGAAGGACATGGAAATATTCAAAGGGACAAAGTTGTTGAATTTCCCGAAGTTGAAAAGTGTGTCATAGAATGGATTAAACAAACTCTTGATAAAAATATTTCATTCACATCTATATATGAGAGATACTACTCCCAAACCTGCATAAATGACAAACTGGTTTAGTAAAAAACCTCTATGAGCGAGAATAATATTCGGGTCCCTTGATATCTCGCTTATCCAGGTACATATAAAACCATGATAACAATTATTTGTCTAATACATGTGATTAAATAATACCCGCCTCCTATAGTATTCATCGACAAACATTATGACATGAAACGGTAACATCACTATTGTTGCTATCGTCGAGAAGTCGGATTTATCGTGCGATCGATCTGTAATTTGTACGGACGAGCGGACCAGATGTTGCTGAAAAAATCCAACAACTATTTAAGAATGGGAACTATATTTTCTGTCACCAACATTTATATTTGTCATCAAGTAGTATCACCAAATAATGAGATCTATCGTCACGAAATATTTTCGTTCTCAGATAAACAAATGTGTTCCCAGGTATGCATCACCAAATTAATTTTATATAATGTGTAACTTAAGAGATGGATTACCAAAGAAATTGTAGTGCATTGATTGAATTTATACTTCGTTCTCATAATAATAGTTTTGTTACTTATATAATAGGTAAATACTCAAAATAGTAGATCTGTCACCAAATAAATCAATTTTCGCTCCCAGACAGCAATTCCCTTAAATTTGCCTTTTGGTCACCAATACAGTGGTAACATTTTATTTCATTAAGTTATCAAAATAATGTTGTTCGCTACCAAATTAATACATCAATTGTCAATTTGAATGAAAAAATATTCAAATAGACGGAGCCAAATTGGCGCGCTTTAAAAACTTACCAATCAGACCTCAGCAATGGGTCGTCATACGCAACTTTACTTCAATCGCGTTAATTTCATTGCTGAGGGTGCAGTACCTTTTTTTTGTGGTATAGGCTTACGCTTGACCACAATCGCACCTGATGGAAAGTGACGATGAGGTCTAGGATGATTCGCGTTTGCCTAGAAAATGCCTTTTTTAATGAATAGGATGTTGACTACTTCACGAGAACTATGTGTTTTGCTATCCTACCAGAAAATTTATCGAAATACTGCTTTTACCTGTGGGAATTAAGCTCCTTGAGGGAGGCATAATATGTCCAGTAAAGTAGTAAGTAGACTGTTTTCGTTGAATTGAAACGATGATGATGATAATTCCTAATTTTTTTGAATTTTTCTAGGGACAAAAATATGATTTATTAGTGATCACTTTAAATTAATTTTCTTCAATACTTCTTTGGACAAACCTATTTAAATACATTCAAAAATATTAATTTGGTACTAGACCTTACATCTCCATGATTTTAGGTAATTTTTCGTGGAACTGATTTTATATTGTTTGATGACTAGATTTTGGTGACAAATCTATTATTTTGGGGGCAAACTCTATTATTAAGGAAACAGAAAACTACTTAAATTGGTGACAGCTAAAATCATACCCTTTAAGAATTTAGTGTTTAAATGTATTAAATAGCAATAATATGTTAAGAATTTACTTACATGTGAAATGTTACACCATCTTTTTGTAAATTTGATGTTCCAGACCTCTTTTTACATTAAAAAACTAACATATGTTCTCTTGCACGACTGGACTCGGTCTAGGAAAAAATTTGAACGGATCTGGTTTTTATAAACGCCAATGCTCATTTCGGCTTGTACTTTGACAGAGGGGAAATACTTTCTATGCCTACTCCCTTCCGGGACGGAAGGCCGTCGTTGCTCGAAGGCTACAATAATCATCTCTGAAATAAAATATCAGTTTTCAATTGCACATAGAGCTCTTTATTTCGAAATTTAAACTCTGCAGTCATTGCAATTGCTAACGAAGCCACAGTATAAAAAAGCCACAGTATAAAAAGGACACAGACGGCGCATAGGATTGGTGTAATAAATAAATAACTAGAGACCGGATTATATGCAACGTAAAAAACCTGATGTATGCATGAAAAATGCTTGGAATATGCACGTAAAGTGACGAAATCTGGCAAAATATGCATGATCGAATTACAGGTTTTAAGTATTAAATTAAAATAATTAACTTTTTTCTCACAAACTTGATAATCCGTCCTAATATCCGTATGTTTGTTACCTCTTCACGCTCTTACGGCTTGACCGATTTGGAAGAAATTTGGAACACAGGTCTAGTATGACCTGGAATAACACATAGGCCACTTTTTACCGAAGGAAACAACTATTACCACGGGAAAATGAGTGGCAGCGGGTGAAACCGCTGGGCGGATATATAGTGTACAATATTTTTTGCCGTATCTAAGTGATTCATGATAGTCAGTTATCCACCAAGACTACTTTTTTCGGAAGGCAAGTTCCACTCACAAATGTGGACAGAATAATAAGCGTACTCGCCAACAATGAGAACAATTTTAGCAAATTACGGGTCATAGACAGGAGAGAGAACTGCTGCAATTTAAAAATACTGACAATATGTCGATATTATGCATAATAACAATTTACGCTTTTGGTCATGAAAATGGCTTAAATAAAGCAAATATGCAAATGCATCCGGTGCCGTGTGATGCCGGCTTAGAATAGCATCGCCCTATTTCTTTCTCGTGGGAGTCGTAAGAGGCGACTAAGGGGCTTGAGGGTGTGTATTGCAATTTTAGGCGATCGGCTGACAACCTGTCACTATGGCGATACACAATTTTTCGAATCACCCTCAAATATATGTCAGACTTGGCGTAAATGTCCGTTCTGCGGCCGTTTACCTCTGCCTACCCCGCAAGGGATAATAGGCGTGATATGAGTATGTATGTACGTATGTATCCGGTCCCTATAAATAACACATATATATAAATCCGCTTACATGATCCCATGTATTTGACGAGACAAAACCCTATTCGACGTATATCGCGCAGGCGGCAGACACCGTCAGATTCGACAGAAGAATAACTTTCCGTGTAATGCCGGCTTATATTAAATAATTTAATTGAATTTCCGTGATTGTCAAGTACAAGAAATGTTGTCAATGTCAGCAGCACATCAATCTACCCATTTGAGAGAACACGTTATCTACATCAACCCATTGCAGTCCACTGCTGGACGTAGTCAACTCCCCCTTGTTGTTTATTCAGTTTCTTATAATAACCAGGTTAAGCTATGGTCGCTCAATGCTAAATGGGTAAATTGATTTTTGTTGCTGACTACATAACTTTTTATAGCCTATTGTTAAAGCAGGTAAAAGTGTGATTATTACATTAGTCGACATAAAATCGTAAGATTAGGTTTTAAAAAACAAAACGACAATCTTGCGCTCTTTACTGTGGCGAAGCGCTTTCTAAGCGAAGTCTGAAGTCTATTTCAAATAACGGGGTCCAGTCACGGCGCAGTAAATATATGCGGATATGCCATTAAGTGTCTTAGGGTGCATTCATAATGATATTTACAAATATTTTCTGGGTTTTCATGGGTCGATTCGCAAAACTATAATATGTATAGAATACTAGATTTCCGCCCAGCGATTTCCGCCCGCCCGCTGCCACTCATTTTCCCGTGGTAATAGTTGTTTTCCCGCGGTAAAAATGACTACGTTATTCCGGGTTATACTCTACCTGTGTTCCAAATTTTATCCAAATCGGTCAAGCCGTTTGAGCGTGAAGAGGTAACAAACATACATACACACACAAACTCTCAGATTTATAATATTAATGTACGGATTAACTGAATTTTAACCAACGTTTCAAGTTGCAGACGCACTGGGCTTACGTGATTCCACGTGTGTGATGTGATGCCCGTAAGAAAACACCAACCTCATAGAAACACTATGAACATAAATTGTTTTGGAGCACAGTCATTGATCTTACGCGACGCCGCTGACAAGACCAAATCCCAGTCAACGTGTATCACGTAGACATCAGACACCGTCAGATCTTGTATATGGCGTGCTAGCACAAAATGGCACGGCTGATAGCTGGCCGTGTGATGCCGAGATTGAATAATATCACCCCAATTCTACCCGAGTGTGTCGTAAAAAGCGACTAAGAGATAAATTTGTAGCAGAGTGAAAACTTAACGTCGGTATCCTTTCCAAGTCACCTCTTCTTTCTCGAATTATTTTACATTTTTTATTGAGAAAAGGAAGCCTCAAAGAGGTACATAGTACATCTATTTATCTACATCTATTTACCTACACCTAGCATATCTACTTTCACCCACCATCGCCACACTAATTTAATCTTGTTATTTTAGGGTTCGTCCTTGGCTCGGCCATAATATCAGATAGCGTGCTATGTAATCACGTAAGTTTAGTGTGTATCCTGCTCTAATGCGTGTATGACGCAAATCAAGTGTGTCGCGCCCTTAATGTTCTACAACTCATAACTGGATAATACCCTGGGTTTTGGTTTTAACCCTAAATGTCAATGAAATACTCCTGTGCTGTGATTGCGACGACGCGGACTTTCAGAAGTATTCAATCTTATTTACAAAATTGAATTGAATTGATTACCTATGACATTAAAGATTTCTAGCGCAAGTCTTCAAGATTAAACATCGAATACTTACCAAATTTTTAAACACTTCCCGTGTTAGGTATACAATTATTGAGAACTTGCAAACTTTTCAGTCGCGGGCAGGATTTGAACCTGCAACTTTTGCCATCACTAGTGGCGACGCCTTTTCCATCACACTGCAGCTCGTCTCTTGCCCGCGAACTTTGACAATGTGTGTTGATGCCAATAACGCGTAGCACGGCTCCATGTACCGGGTTAGTCTTGCAACTTATACTATATTTAAACTTCCGTGACTGAAACGCAAGTGAGTAACGATAGCGACCCTTTTATAACAAGTATTTAATTGTATTTATTTATTTATATAACTGTTTATTGCACACAAGATAAAACACAGGACACTTACAATTAGCGAAAATGAATAAGCTAACACGCAGACCCGTCCACGAAAATTCCAGAGCTGATGTCCATAAAGTGCATTCACCCTTACGATGTGTTTCGTTCGAATTTCAAAATTGGAGCGGAAGAGGAAACGGCTTGGCAGCCGAAGACGGCTCGGGTTGATGAGCCTCATTGTCATGCATGGGGTGATGCCAAATGCACGTCGTTATAACCGGCATAGTCGGCTGAAAGATTGCTTACTCTGTAAGCGTAGTCTAGTCTAAGAATATACTGATATTCTAGTGATAGTGTACTAGGCGTAAAACTGATACATTGTGGAGTAGAGCGTCAAGGACTGTAAAATCGGTCAGTCATTGCGAATCACTGTAATGTAGTGGCAGGTTGTCAAACCATCGCCTTAAATTATGATACACATCAAACTGTCCCTTAGTCGGCTCTAACAACATATGTGGGGAAGAAGTGGAGTAATTTTAACCTAGCTAGCATCAAACTCCGAACATGACTATGGACGCCTGACTTGACCTTCCTATAGGCTTCTACAAACTCAGAGCCACATAATCATTGAGTGAGAACCCTATTGTGGAACAAGGTTCCGACGGACGTTCGCAAAAGCACAAATATCTTAGATAAGTCTGACAATTTATAGGGCTTGTATTTATATTTAATATATTATATTATTATATTAAGTATGTTCCTCAAACATTTGTCAGACCCATGAAAAAACCGTAGCACACATTATGGCGTCGAAATAAACAAGACTACATAGTACTACCATGTACTACTTTAGGCTAGTATAAAAGTAGTTTTCGAATTTGTATACACTATATAATACATACATACACATATCACGCCTTTATATATTGCAGGGTAGGCAGAGCGTTAACGGCCGTAAAAATACGGTCGCCATCGCCACGTCTGACAAATATTTGAGGGCCGTTTCAGAAAAAAAGGTGTATGACTATAATGACAGCACCGCCGCCGCCATTACATACTTTGTGATGACAGATTGTCATCCTGTCGCCTAAAATTGTAACACACATAAAATTCTTGAGTCCCTTGGTCGCTTTTTACGACACCCGCAGTAAGGATGATGCTATTCAAAGGCGCCATCACACCGCACATTTTTATAATCAATATGCTAAAATTAATATATCTGTTGTTCTGTTACCAAGTCAGATAGCGACGAGTTTTCCTGACTGCATTTTGGTTGTTCGCGAGGTTCCCTCTGAATTGAAATAAAATGCCTTTGCTCTAAGACTACTTAAACTACAAACTCTTTGTAAAGGCTTTTCAGATGGCAATCGTAGGTCCAGTCTAGGCTGATTAAATTTCAGTCCCAACGTAGCGAACATATTAGTGCACCCTGAGATTGCATTAGGCCCAAAGTATAAACTAGAGGCGTAATTTAAATAATAATTTGTAGGCTGACAACCTGTCACTATGGCGATACACAATTTTCCGAATGATCCTCAAATATCTGTCAGACGTGGTGTAAATTTCCGTTTTTTGCGGCCGTTTACGCTCTGCCTACCCGCAAGGGATTGTGGGCGTGATATGTGTGTGTGTGTATTTGTAGGCGCCAGACTGATTTTACCTTATTTGAGTTGTACAGGTATTTTTTAATTATGTTATACGGCATGCGCATGCCGTGTGATGCCGGCTTAGAATAGCATCACCCTATTTCTTACCTATGGGTGTCGTAAGAGGCGACTAAGGGATTCGAGGGTAATGTGTATTGCAATTTTAGGTGATGGGCTGACAACCCGTCACTATAGCGAAACACAGTTATCTGATTGACCCTCAAACTTTTGTCAGACGTGGTGTTAATATCCGGTTTACGCCCTTAAACGCTCTGCCTACCCCGTAAAGGATATAGGCGTGATTTATGTATGCATGTATGTATGTTATACGGCTTTCTTTATCTATATGGATTCGCATTAAAATTAACACCCTTTATATTGCCTATTCTCTACTCCAATTTAAGAATTCATTAAGCGACTTTATTTCATACTATGTAGTGATAAGTGCCTACTACAACAAAGTAAGTATTGGTGGCTGCGCGCCTACTACCTAATGTAGGGTAGACTGGGTACGGTTGTAACAATTTTGCTTTGATTGTCCATTGCTCATCCATCATGCGAATAAACCACGAGTAAAGCACTTTATATATGAAAGCTTGGACATTATTTTATAAATTCTGATCATATCCAGATGCCTAAGTAATACAGTTTTGCCGCAATAAGACGATATCATGACAGGGTGCATCTGTTACAACCGTACCCATACCAGGGTCGGTTGTAACAGTGATTGGGGACAGTTGTAACAATTAACATTTAACGTTATTAATGTATTTTAATATATTTATTAAATATAATTAACCTTTTCAGACACTGTTAACTGATAAATATAATTAATTTAACAAAAATCACTCAAAATTTAACAAGCCTAGAATTTCAATTTTTTTTCTTGAGAATTGGTAGCAAAATCATTTTTTTGTATGCCCAAACAGAATCTTAATGTTAAAATAATGATACAATAATAAAATAATACTAATTATCACCTTCAAAATTAAATGAATATTTTTTTTTAACTCAGTTAGGCCCATTCCCCATAACTCGTCTAAAAAATAACTTCAAGTTACAACTCGTCGACGCGTGCTTCTTATCTACATGTCGCTTTCGCCTTTCCTAGTAGTTATTGTGCGATTTCTAGGCATCTTTGAATAAAAAAACATTAAGAATATTGTTACAACCGTACCCACGAAAAATGTTACAACCGTACCCACCCCCCCATTTCGGAATTACAAAGGTCACAGTTAGATGGCTTTGAACCCTAAGCAAAAAATAATTAGTCTCTGACAATACCAAAACACCACAAGAACGTATGTTAGAACTTCAGTTCAGCAAGTACACTGAAAATCAAATAATCTGACAAAGAAATTGGTAAAAAATACTTACTTTTCGTTGTCAAAACACAATAGGCTTATTTTTAAGCGTTTAAAGCATGCGAAGTGCGACGAAATACTGTGAATCATGGCGGGACTGCCAGCGCGCGTAACTCTCCCCTTGTATCCCTAACCCTATCGCGTATAGTTTCGAAAATAATCGAGTTGTTGTTGTTGTGTCTAATTCCAAGCTAAACTCCCGCAGTGGAAGCGATTTACACAGGTAAATTTCGAACAAAATACCAGGAGTTCAACTGGAGGCAGACAATGGCTGCGTTACGCAGCGCTAAATAGCATACGCTGCACAATATAGCAGCGCATACTATGAATTAAACGTGAACCTAAATCTATTTAACTTAATTAACTAAGTTGATTGAAATTGGCTAATGATGTGTTCCAACCCTTACATAACTCAAGTCGGTAGTAAATACCGTCTGCCGATCTGGCGTTACGTCACACGTATTAGCACTAGATTATAAGTAAGTACCTCCAAATTATATCACCCCACGAATTCCGCAATTCGTACTAAGGAGTCACAATGATATGGTACAACAAATATGACTAAAGGGAACACACCATTAACACTAATAAACAGTTTTATCACTTACAGTCACGTGCCGGCGCAAATGCATAAATACCCAACGGAGAAAGGAAGTTCAGGGAATGGATCAAATAGGAATTCCGTTGGTACTTACAGGGCTGGGTGGAAAAGATATCGACACCCAGCATTCCACTACAGCCTTGGCGCGTTATTCACGTCAAACCACTCACAGCTTCTGTTCGTATTCCACTTTGATATTAGTCATTACGCGTGACCCAACCCGAATTTGGGCCGTACAAACGCGGGCCAAAATGGCCACCTGATGCCTATTCAACGCGACGCTCACGTGGAAGACGTCGAGACATCCAACAATCACTAAGCCTGGTATTCTAGTATAACCCAGGAGAACCGCAATAATACGATGCATCAACACGCGCGATCTCAAATTGAATCGTCCATTACACGCGGCATCACAAAACGCGTGGCGGGAAATCCGCACAATACGCGATACCCTCGTCCGAACGGTTTTGAGTGACTGCCAGTGCGGTGCAGAAATCACCGCGTGGCGCCGTCAGGCGGTCTGCGCGCACGTCGCCAGTCTCGCCCTGCGAGCGAGAAAGGGACAACATATGCCCAGAGCGATGCGTGCGAAATCGCGGCGCATTCATAGACCGTCATTAATACCTACTTACCCCAGCATAGCAACGCTAAATATTAAACATTCACCCGCCCTAGGCCGAATCCCTTAGGCCTATTCACTACTGGGGAGACGAGATAGCGTTGCTATTGCTCGCTTAAGAACTGAATCCCCTACCTGAACTGTCGCGACTCGAGGAGTGCCATCACTACCTGGGAACAAGTTGAGAATGCGCCCTCTGCGCCATCGCAGTGGCGGCAGGTTGGCATCCTTAACCAGAACGAGATCTCCGATGCGAGGGGGTTCAGTTCTGTCCGTCCACTTAAGGCGTTGCTGCAGAATGTGCAAATACTCAAGCGACCATCGCTTCCAAAAATTCTGAGACATTTGCTGCAGCAACTCATAACGCGTCAAACGATTGCTACTGACCTCTGTGTAGGGGTACTCTGGCAAGGCGTTAAGTGGTCGGCCAATTAAGAAATGCCCTGGTGTCAGGGCCTCCAGATCATTCGGATCTGAGCTAAGCGGACACAAAGGACGTGAATTGAGAACGGCCTCAATTTTACAAAACACGGTCGCTAGCTCCTCAAAGGTTAATATCGTTAAACCTATAACGCGCATCAAATGCGTCTTAGCGGACTTTACAACCGCTTCAAATATACCACCCCAGTGGGGGCATCCTGGTGGATCGAACACCCAGTTAATGCCCTGACGGGAGAGGCTCGTGCCGATAGCTTCCTCGTTTTCCGATAAAAACGTTATAATTTCTTTCATACATCGATCAGCGCCCTTAAAGTTGGTACCACAGTCCGACCTGATCAGCGCTGGTCGCCCTCTTCGCGACACAAATCTATCTAAAGCTGCTAAGAAAGCCTCCGTAGTGAGGTCGGCCACGAGTTCCAAGTGGACGGCCTTGGTTGCTAGGCACACAAACACGCACAAATACGCCTTGATTGACTTCGCGTTGCGAAGGCGTGATGCCTTTACCATAAAAGGCCCCGCAAAGTCCGTTCCCACACCCGCAAACGTCCAGGCTTCCGTCACCCGGTCCGGTGGGAGGTCTCCCATCTGAGGTTGCATTGTGGCTGCCTTCAACCGATAGCAAGGCAAGCACCGAAACACAATGCTCCGTACCGTACGTCGTCCAGACAAGATCCAAAACTCGCGCTGCAGAATAGCCAAAAGTGCATTGCAGCCCGCATGCGAGTTTTTCTGGTGACGATCCCTAACTATAAGTTCTACCAAAGGTCCCTTCTTTGGGAGTAACAGCGGATGCCGTGCTGAAAAGGGCAGGTTAGCGTTCCGAAGTCTACCTCCAACCCGGAGCATTCCATGCTCGTCCACGAACGGGTTGAGGCGCACAAGACCTCCCTTCAGCTTTCCACGGCCATCCCTGAGCAGCCTGGCCTCTTCCTCAAAATGTTCCGCCTGGACGACCCTAACCAATAAACTTAGAGCCGCATTCCGCTCCGCAGGCGAGAGGACAGGTGCCAAGTTCCGTTCTGCTTGAGGTTTTCTACAGTTGTTCACGAACCGTTTGATCCAACCTGTCACCCCTAGAAGTTTGTCGAGGGAGCTGTATCGTTCCAGCAAGAAAGCCGCACCAGGCTTAGGTACGATCTGCCCTACGTTCACTCGCAAACCTCGATCAGGTGGCCCAAGCGGCGACCCGCACTCATTGTATGGCCATCTCTCAGGTGACTCAGTCAGCCACTGAGGTCCCCACCACAGTGAGTGACCTACCAAATCAGGGGCCCTACATCCCCGTGAGGCGCAGTCCGCTGGGTTCTGTTCTCCCGGTACGTGTCTCCATACCAACGGAGTTTCCGATCCTTTAATCTGTGACACCCGATTTGCCACGAAAACCTCAAGAGTATGTACCGACGTCTGTAACCAGCACAGAACTATCCTACTGTCGGTCCATGCGTACACCGTTTCATCCAAATTGATGGTACCGCGTAGATTACTAGCGACATGATGTAGCAAGCGCGTGAGAAGCGCTGCTCCCGCCAATTCCAACTTTGGAATGGTCCATCTTGTCCTAACCGGAGCCACCTTACTCTTGGCCATAACTAGACGCACGTCTACAGTTCCCGTTGAACTGACTGTCCGCAAATAGACAGCTGCCGCGTACCCTCGCTCCGAGGCATCACAAAACCCATGTAGGGTAGCCTTACATCCCACCGATGGGAGCAACTTGCGAGGTATGGCGATGCGTACGATCCCTGGTAAGGTGGTCACAAACTTGGTCCAATCATTCAACAGCTCTCCGGAGAGCTGGTCGTCCCAACCCAAGTTTGCTATCCACAACCTTTGCAAGAAGCACTTCGCCATGAACGTCACCGGTGCGATCCACCCGTTAGGATCGAAAGTTCTGGCGATCGTCGATAATACCGAACGCTTCGTCCAAGTCTTCTGCAAAAGGTCTGGCTCGATCTGATACGTAAAGACATCATGCGTTGGCCTATATTGCACCCCTAGGATGCTCAACGTATTTGGATTGTCCGGGTTCTCGAAAAGGTGCGGGTCCTGCTGGAACTCACCTGGCAACCCGGCCAGGAGCTCTGGACAGCTGGACAGCCATTTCCGCAACTCATAACCTCCTGATTCCATGATCGCGATCAGCTCGTCTCGTAGTAGCAGTGCTTGTTGCACGCTATCTGCACCCGTGCAGATGTCATCCACGTAGACGTCGCGATCCAGTACTGCTGCGGCTCGAGGGAATCTTACCCTTTCCTGTGCGGCCAACTCTCGCAGCGTGCGTACTGCCAAAAACGGACTTGGCTTCAGACCATACGTTACCGTGTTAAGCTCATAAGTGACCATCGGCTCGTCAGGGCTCTCACGCCACAAAATCAGCTGGTACCGACGGTCATCCGGGTGTATAATTGTTTGGCGAAACATCATTTTGACGTCTGCGACGAACGCTACTTGGTGCAACCGAAAATCTGTGAGGATGTCCACAATGTCCCGGTTCAACTTGGGACCCGCGTGCAGACACTGGTTCACAGACACACCATTCGATGTAGGAGCAGAACCGTCAAACACTACCCGTATCTTCGCCTCCGGTGACTTCAAAACAGCCAGGTGTGGTATGTAGTAATGCTCGACACACCTCCAATCTATGCTGGACACCGACATGTGGCCTAACTCTAGGTACTCCCTCATGAATTCGATATACTTCTGCCGAAGTGCTGCATCTCGCTTCATCTTTCTCTCCATAGCCAGTAGTCTCCGTTCCGCGATCTGTCGCGAACTACCTAAGGAGGGGCGGTTTGGGAGAAATGGCAGCCTGGTAACAAACCTACCTGACGAACTTCGTGCAGTGTTGTACTGATAGAACAGCTCGCACTCGTCATCCTCTGGCTTCCGTCTATCCGCTGTGGGTGGCTCCTCAGACTCCCAAAACCTCTGCAGCACCTCCGACAACACACTACCATAGAGCACCGTATCGCCCTCTGGTAGGTCCTGAGGTCTCCAAACTGGGCCAAAAATAACATACCCCCCTGTGGTATCAACGGCCACTAAACCAGTTTGCTGAAGTACCCGTTTTCTGCCACACCAGAATCTCCCGAGGACGTCTGACCCGAGGAGAACGTCCACCGTACCAGGAGTATCAAATTCAGGATCAGCTAACTCTAAGCCTGTGGTTAACCCTCGTACCGTTGACGGTAACCGAACCTGAGGAAGTTTCCCTACCACTTCATCCAGCACCACTGCTGAGGCATGATAGCTGACCCCTGTACCTGTATTACCTAATGTGAACTCGAAGTTCACCTGACCCCGAACGTCAGGCACATCTACACCTCCAATACCTACAGCCCCATCCGTTGTGGGCCTTATATTTAAGCGTAGCCTACTCACCAGCTTACTAGACACAATACAACCCTGAGCCCCTGTATCTAACAAGGCTCTTACCTGTATGCTGCGGCCACCGTATCCCCATACCCAAATCATTGCCGTAGGCAACAATACCGTAATTGGCCGGGGGGCCGAAGCTGGCGTGTAGGCGGCGATTACCTAGCAGGAATCTAAGCGCGGAGTGTCCGCGTCCTGCGGGGGGGTCCCCTCTCTCCGTACACCTTCGAGTGGGTCCCACTCCTGCTGATAGGGACCTCTGGTCCTGTACGCCATGGCTGGCAGCCTATAGTAACCCTGCGGCAGGCGCGCGTACCGTGGATGCGCCTGTAGCCGCGGGTGCTCAGCCAAGGGGAGAGGCATGCGTGGGTCATGAGACCTCACCATGTTTTTCAGTCCCGCCGAGTACTGCATGTACTGGCCCTGGTATTGGCACCCGCCCGTAGCATCACGTATCTGTGATGGGTGCCCCTGACCTTGGACCTGTGACCACCTACCCTGTCCCGGCACCTGCTGCCGAGGTGGTGACTGTCTCGCGCGTGGTGAAGAGGGCATCACCTGCTGATGTCCCTGGCCTCGTCCCTGAAACCCTGGTGGAAGAGGACTCCTTCTTGGAGGGGGTGGGGAGCGTTGCTCCCGTCTAGGTAGGGCAGACTCCGTCCGCTGACCCGCGTCAGCTCTGCCTCCGTAATCTCCGCTGCGGTTCATGCATAGGAGCTGATGGTGGGCACCCTGGCAGTACCTGCAGTTGGTGCTTGATGGGCACTCTCGCACCTGATGCGGCCCCATACACCTAAAGCACCAACGCCGTTGCTGCACCACACCACGACGTTTCTGCACCCGCTGTGCAGCGAACTCCTCACACGCAGTCACCTGATGCCCCGCCTCTCTGCAGTAGGCTCACCTCGATTCCAAATTAGCGACATTGTATCGCCTGGGTGGCCTACTCTGCCCGGCCGTTCCGGGCGGCGAGCGGCCGCAGACTCCGCGTGAGGCGACTCTCCAAATTGGGCATCTACCCGCCTGCACTCGGCCTCGAGGAAGGACTTGAGCTCCTCGAAGGTCGGGAGGTAATCAGATGTCTTACCTCCGTGTGACTGTTCAAAACGAGCGGCCATGTCGCTCGGCAGGCGGCGCAACAACGTGTGGACCAGGATATAATCATAGCCTGACACCGGCATCCCCTGTCTCTCAAGAGCGTTCACTGCAACGCAGACAGGGTTGAGGACCTTGGCCCTGAGGTCCGTCCCTCGTGTGATGGTCGGCACGGTGAGCCACTGTTCCAGGAGTTGGTCAATCATGAGACGTTTGTTGCTGTATCTCTCGATCAGCAAACCGCGAGCCGTCTCGTAACTTGCATCATCGACTGGTAGATGCTTTACCAGCTCATGGGGCTCACCTTGCAGCTTGGCCATCAATTGTGCCATTTTATATGCCGGCTGCAAGTCAGTGCGGTTATGAATCACACTGTCAAACAGATCCTGGAATCGGGTCCAATCCGTGTAGTCCCCGTGGAAGACCGGAATCGCCACAGCCGGCAGGGGCACTTGCACCCCCGGTCCCCGCGGACCATGGGGTGGGTCCCGCTCCCCAGCCCTACGCCTGGTGATCACAGCAGCCGCCTGCTGGATCTCCTGCCCTATCTCCAGGCACTGGGTCACATTCGCCCGGACCGTAAGTTTGACCTCCTCATCAGGCGTCCCATCAAATAACTCCTCGCATCCAGTGAGGCAATCCAACACCTCCGCGACCCGTTCGTCAATCCGTTGCGCACAAGCGATGAGTGCGTCCTCTCGGTCCCCGCGACCGACCATCGCCTGCTTAGTCGCGAACCACATTAGGTGCGATCTAATTTTCGCCTGAAGCTGTCTAATTGTGGGAGCCATGGTACCAACCCAAAGTAACACCGAACCTTACAATAAAAAACAATAATAGACAATCGGCCCTGATCCTACCGTTAGGATATCCGCACAGGGTAAACACAACGATAATAACAAGCAATTCACTAATTGATTGGCCCTGATCCTACCGATAGGATATTCTACACAGGGCACACACTACAATCACAATAAATATTTTTTTTTTTATGTAGGTAGATTAAAAATCTTATACTAAAATAATCTTAAATCTAGTGAAACCTAAACCGTTTTGTCAAACTCTGTCTGTGTCTCTGTTCGTCTGTCTGATTAATTGTTTTTTATTATTTATTTCTATAATTGATATCATTATTTTCAAAAATTTGACATATTTCATATTTATTTCATATTTCATATTTATTTATTTGCAATCATGTACAAGTACAAGGTGTTATAATATTATGCTAGATAGGTACACGAACCCTGTTAGGGTGTAGCAATTTACTTATAACTAGAGTTGAATTAATAGTTATTACATCATATTAAACACGTAAGCATGCGTAACTTAAAATCAATAATTAACAAATAATATACTAATAATAAAATCAAATAAAACAATAATCCTACGTCATATTAAGTATTACAATTCCATTACATTATTCATTTTAAATTAAATTATATTATTCAATTGATTGTCATTGACTAGATTGTTGTTAATACATAAATTAATTTATTTTGTTAGTTTTTATTTTGCAATAGAATATGATTTGACCTCTTTATCTTCTAAGTACTCATTAATTGTATAGTAACTCTTATGCAGTAGCATCTTTTTCATCTCTCTATTAAAAGCAGTTTCCGTCTCAACTTCTTGAATATTACTGGGTATCTTATTATATATTTGAATAGACCTATAATATGGACTAGTTTTGTATAGTTGTGATTTAGGTGGTGGAAGTTCTATTATATGTTTTCGGCGAGCACTCTTTGTGAATTTGTATAGGTGCAAGTGCTTTCTTACAAAATTTGCCGTTTCCAGGATGTAAATGCACGGGAAAGTCAGTATTTTAAACTTGTTGAATATGGATCTGCAGCTCTCCATTTGCCGAATATTGTAAATAATACGTATGCATTTTTTCTGCAGGATAAAAAGATCTTTTGCTTCCGTGCTATGGCCCCACAAAATTACCCCGTATCGTAACCAAGCGAAGGCGTAACCATAATAAGCTGATAGGGCACACTCTATATTTGTATTCGTTTTTAAAACACTTAAGGCGTATATAAATTGCGATAATTTTGTTTTTAATTTATCCGTATGGTTCTTCCAATTAACGTGGGTATCAATGTTAATACCTAACAACATGCAGGAGTCCACTTCTTCTATATTTAAGCTTGTTGATATTGCGTCTAGGTTAATAGGTAGTCTCTGATGGGGCCTGAACTGTATTATTTTAGTTTTATTGTTGTACATATTTGCTGAAATAATCATTATTTTATTAATGGAAAAAAATGTATTCAAAATTTATTGTCAAGTATGATTTTTGGTTTAATAGAATTGCATTTGTTTTGTTGTGATCATCTAGAACAAAATCCTCTAATGAACCTTATTTCGGACATTAATTTCAGATGATATCCTAAACAACTTCAATTATTTATTTCGTTTCTACACACAATAACAGATTTAAACAATATTAATATGTTTTGTGTTGTGAGTTTTAATTTTATCTCGCATATTCTACGTGAAAAGTATAAAAGACCCAAAAACGAGCAGAAATTTGCAAGAAATCTGATTGCGTGTTTCTCTCTGACGCAGCGGCAATGAAAGGGACAGTCGTTTCATTACTGCACGCCTTAAGGACCTGCTTCGAACTTTCAAACGTCCCTTTCCCACTAATGGCAAATCCTGTGTGTGAGAACAGAGCGGATTCGCCATATTTAGACTTTTATATGATTTTTAACTTTTTGGAAATTTGTCGTTAAATTAACAAGTAATCAAAAACTGTAACACAAGAATCTAGTAATTTAGAAGACGTATCCTTTGCGCAAAAAATAATGTGTTATGTTCATAAGACACTACGCAAAAAAGTTTTAAAATAGGCCGAACTTTGAAAAATTAATCTGTCGAGCGAACTTTCACTAATCGTGTTTTTCTGCGACTAGAATCTAGATAATATGATGAAAAACCATTAAATACATATAAATAAGATGTTTAACGTATTCACCAACAAAATTGCATGCATCCAAAAATAATTTTTTTTTATAAATCAGAGATAACTGCTGGGTCTTAGGTTTTATTTTGAAATAATTTTATAAAAAAATATCTACAAGTGGACAATTCAAACAAAAATCTAATGGCAGCTATACTCCAAGTGCGTATAGTCTCCACAGCAAAATATATATTAAATTATATATTCATTCATAAATCATAAACCAGGCTACCATAAGGCCTCCCGTTTTCGCCATCCAGTCACTAGGTCACTACCAGCCGCTTTTAAAAATAAAATGTTATGTACAGAACCCTAAAAACTATCGAACAAACACAAATTATGTATGTCGGCGCGATACAAATAATTACATGCATAAGAATTCAACTAGCAATTAAAATACATTTGATTCACAAATTTTTCAGTGTCATTTCTTTTGTTGAACTCAAAGCAACATATTCGTGCTCTTTTTATTATTTTTTAACAGTTACCATTTTATTGATTAAGAATCGATATCCAAAATGGCTGATGCAGTGGAAATGGAAATCAATAAGGGACATTCCTTTTGGGACTTTAAAGGAGTTAGTAAGTAAAAACTAACAGATATTTTTATACACGTTTTTTTGTTTGTCATTCTACAAGCTCCAACCTTGCGGACTTAACCTACATACGTACATACATATATTACGCATAAATACCTTGCGGGGTAGGCAGAGCGTGCGACCGTAAAAACAGACATTTACGCCACGCCTGATAAACATTTGAGGGTAATTCAGAAAATTGTGTTTTGCCATAGTAACAGGTAGTCAACCCATCGCCTAAAATTGCAATACACATGTGACTCTCGACTCTTTTAGTCGCCTCTTACACACGGGAAAGAAATAGTGTGGTGCTAATCTAAAATGGCATCACACGGCAAAATTTCAAATTGTATGAATATGAAAAAATCCACACGAGTTGGCATTATCTCACTGTTATTTTAATTTCGTGAAAAAGGGCAGTGACCCCTCATAGAAACACCTAAACCTATCTTTTTTTTAATTAATGATGGGTTTTCTCTTGACTCTAATCTAGGTCATAGGACAGAGACAGAGTCTAAGATGGAGCGAGCTCACCCAGAAGAAGCCTGTTCACTCTTACTTTGAAGAGATTAGGGTTGTATGCGTTTGGAAACACAGACGCAGGTAGTGAGTTCCACTCTTTAGCACTCTTTGTCATATCATGATTTGCGTCAGTTTGTATTAGGGGTCAATGACTTTTTACATAGGTACTTGCGTATTTGTATATTAACAGCGACAACCATTCACTTACTTACTCATTCCTTAGATGAATTCATCCTTTAGTCGCTTTTTACGACACCCACGGCCGGAATTGGGGAATGATGATATTTAGTGACAAAATAATTAAAATTGCATAACCTTTTTCTAATTGTGTATTCTTCTCACTGTTTACCTTCTGGTTGGCCGGTAGAGAATGCCGCGTGGCATTAGGCCCGCCTTTTGTACCATGTGCAATAAAGTATAAAATAAAATAAATAAATAACCATAATGAAACATCGAGTAATAATAGTTTTAAGTCCTTTAGATTATAATTTAAAATTCAAATTAGAACCTTTGTGACTTTAACCTTTCGATTGACTTTTGTAGTAGGTAGACCTTGAGTTTATAATAAAATATGGCTATGCCTAGCTGGGTACTTTTTTGTGAACCTACGTATGTTAAAGGTCAATAGCCACATGGTAGCCACGTGGCAAACAGATGTTACTTCATGTAAGGGAATCAAGTTTTTAAGTGTTTCAGGGGGTCCGGTTAATTATACCCATGTTAATAACACCTTTTAAAATCATGATTTCAATTTGAAACAAATGTCATTCACTGGTGGTGGTGGCGAAAAGTTACATGCCGTGTAATTAACCTGGCGAGCCTCGAAGCAGTGCTTTAATTTTTATTTTTAACCCGCTCGAGCCGATTTTCTATTAGGACAACACAAAATTGATTTAAAAAGAAGAAAAATGGCTTAATTACATAAATTTCATTATTTATTTTATAGAAAATTATGGATCATGACATCAATTAAGTGATAGTACTATCCTGCATTGAATAGAGTGAATTTCATTTAATTTCATTACATATTTGAAATTCAGGCGACGGGCTTAAATCAAATCACAAGTTTCTGAAACTACCCTGCGGGGTAGGCAGAGCGTAAACGGTCGTAAATACGGACGTTTACGCCAAGTCTGACCAACGTTTGAGTGGAATTCAAAAAAATTGTGTATCGCCATAGTGACAAGCTGTCAGCCCATCGCCTAAAATTGCAATACACACCCTTGAGTCCCTTAGTCGCCTCTTACGACACCCACGGAAAAGAAAAGAAATAGGATGATGAAATTCTAAGCTTTAGCGTAAAATAAATCAAATAAAATTTTGGCGTAAATGTTCGTTTTTTGCGGCCGTTTGGGCTCTGCCAACCTCGCAAGGGATTATTGGCGTGATGTGTATGTTTGTACAAATTTTCCATCTAAAGAGAATATTTGAGAAAATAAAGAAATAAATAGTCAAAGGAAGAAGTTGTCTGCGAAGTTATTTTTGAAAGAGTTCGTGCTGGTACAGAACAGGGCAATATCCGTCGACGTAAAGGTATAATAATTGTCGTAATAATGCAGCTTATACATCACGTGTGAACAACTATGAGAGTACAATAATCTCTTTTCGTGTGGGACACCGAGTCGTCCAACGACACGGTGATCCCTGGTTTTAGAGTTTTTCAACCGCCTAATACTAGTAGTTGGCCTCTGACATGGTTGTGTAACGACCGCCGCCGTCTAAGTAATCATAGACAGCAACCGAGACCGACGGCTTAACGTGCCAATAATGATTTAAGTACACGTGTGAACTCCTAAATGGATAAAAAAAGATGTGAATTGTTTTCAAATGATAAAAAAACTATGTTTTTGTCTTTTGTTTAAAAAATACATGCGCAGGAGACGCGACTTTATTAATAATTATTTGTTTTTTCTTTCAGTGCCCTACGTTGATGACTGGTTCTTAATGAGGTCTCCATACCCTATGCTCTTTATATTAGTGACGTACTTGTTCTTTGTACTGCACTGTGGAAAGAAGTTCATGGAACACAGACCGGCTTATAAACTAAGAAATGTTTTATTAGTATACAACGCGTTTCAAGTGGCATACTCTTTGTATATGTTCGGTAGAGTAAGTTTTTTTATTCATTATCATTATAAAGAACCTGTGACTTATGTTACAGAACTACAGGCTACAAGTCTAGAGGTGAAATCCTTGAGTTTATATTCCTTGTATTATAATGGTTGACCGACTACACAATGAACGTCGAATTTCACCTGTAAAACTGTAGCCTGTAGTTTGTTATTATCCGGCATAGATCATTAATTTCACTTGATAAGCACAGACCCTTTTTGAAGTGTCTCTTTGTATTGGTTTGACAACAACCAAAAAAGTAACTAGCGTTTTAACTAATTTACTTCTTACATACATACATACATCAGCCTATTGCAGTCCACTTCTGGACGTGGGCCTACCCCAGCCTTAGGGCACGATCTCTCGTTTCACCATCCAGTTGCTAACAGCCGCCTTTTTTAAGTAATCGGTCCATCTCGCTGGAGGTCGTCCAACACTACGCTTGCAAAAGCGGGGCCTCCGCTTCCACAGTTCGTCAGTTCTGTGACAGATGTGCCAAGCCCGCTGCCACTTCAGTTTGCTTCACTTCCAGACTATGTCCGTTGGTCTTTTTGCGGATAGTCTCATTCCGGATTTTATCCATTATAGAGCTACCGAGCATAGACCTTTCCATAACCCTCTGAGTGACATATTGCCGGTGGGCTAGTTTTACTGTCAGGTTCCTCGTCTTGGCTCCATAGGTCATGACTGGCAGGACGCACTGATCGAACACCTTGGTTTTGAGGCATTGTGGCAAGGGTTTTTCCAGAATATGACGCAATTTCCCGAATGCTACCCAGCCCAGCTGCACTCTTCTGGTGATTTTAGTCTCAAAGTTGTTTCTACCCCGCTGCAAAGTTTGCCCATGGTACACATACTTCTGGACAACTTCAAAGGCTATACTCTTGACGGAGACCAACTCAGGAATGATGTGTTGATTGAACACGACTTTTGTCTTGTCTAAGTTCATCCCGAATCCAACACGTCTTAAGGCGCCTCAGCCATTATGACTATTTTGTCGGCAAAGCGGAGATGAGTGAGATATTCGCCGTTGACGTTGATGCCTGGTCCATCCCACTGCAGAATCTTGAAGATATTCTCCCGCGACAATTCGAAACTCTTCACCAATGTGAAGAGCTTGGCTCTCAAGTTAGATTACACCTCGGAGAAGTTGGATAGATCCTATTTTGTGGTTATGTTCTTGCACGGACATCATTGCCATTTGATAGAGGCTTTTCAGCACCTCCATATATCGCCAATCCACTTGACACCGATGCAAGGACTTCAAAACAGCCCAGGTTTTAATGCCAAACGATTCGTAACGACTCTCGGGAACAGCTTAAAGACGTAGCTCAGAAGTGTGATCGGCCTATAGTTTTTGAGGAGCGTTATGTATCCTTTCCTAAAAAAACAATACCTTTAGAGGTTGTCCCAGTGGCTGAAATGTAGGAGATAGTCTGTAAAGTGGGGAGTAAGTGGAGCTCTGGGGTCTAGGTAGAGGTGCATGCGATGGATACAGATTTCCGTAGAAGTCCTCAATTTTACTTTTCGCTGGAACCGATCTGACAGATACACTATTCCAGGTAGTTAGGTTGGCTGGATGTATTCTTCCCAGTGACTTGGTAAAGACTTTCGATCCCGATTTTTCTCAATCGCGTCCTTTATGAGGCGAGTGCTCCATCTTCGATCATCTTCCCTATAAGTACCGACCGACGTCCTTTGGTATGGGTTTGATAGCTGTCAAAAGGAACATATTAGATTGGATAGAGCGCGTACAATAAGAATTTTTTGTATTTTTTCAGGGTGTAGAAGGAATTTACGATTTCGGACTATTTGAAAAAGGATGCTTCATTGAAAATACTAAAAATGCGCATAGAGTAAGTTGTTTATTTCTACCTACAATCCTAACCTATTCCTAAACTCTGACACCAGGGTTCATTGAGTCGTTCGTCGACACGGTGTCCTACACGAAAAAAATCATCAAAACAGTATCCAAAATTGTATTTGCTGTAACATAAAATTAAATCAGTAAATTAAATATGTAACGTATTGTTTCTGTTTCAGCTATTAAGTGGGCACCACTTATATTTCCTAGCCAAACTGTCAGAGTTGTTGGACACTGTATTCTTCGTTCTACGGAAAAAATGGAATCAAGTGTCATTCTTACATGTGTACCATCATTCAATGATGTTTACTTGTAAGTACTTTATACTAACATTAATAGCCACAGAAAATCTGGAGTTATTGAATGTTAAAATTGGGAATAGAACGCGACAAAAATGCAAGCATTCCAGCGAGTCTATTTCATTCTAAATCTTTGGTAAACATAGTTAAGTTGATGAACTTTTATGCATCAAATAATTAGTTTCGCTGTTTTGTGCAACAATTGCCGTCGCAGTTCTTCTTTAAAATTGACGATATTACACCTATGTTGCTTAAATTGGATTCGTGACGCGCGACTCATTTTGAGACCATGAATGTTTTTTTTTTTTTTTGGGCACATTAAGGATATTTCATTTCTGAAGTATAAAAGATCTGTTCTCTCATGTCGTCTTTATGAGTTTTAATTTAAAGCATTCAAAGCTTTGAAGTCTAAGTATTTAACAAAATAAGTTCATAATTCGAGGTCGCGAGATACATTTGTCGAAACTAAATTTTAAACTTTCGCGGTTGTTTGCACTATTCATAGTTATAATTTAAACTGGTTCTTACCGGCTAATTATTTAAATTGCGAGTTCCCGATATTTCGACGCTGTTGCAAGCGTCATGATCACGGGTTAACCAATGATCAAGTTTACCCGTGATTACGCTTGCAACAGCGTCGAAATATCGGGAACTCGCTCTATAAATAACTCGTCGGTAAGAACCAGTTTAAATAAAAACTATTAATACATTTGTCGACGTTTATTTTCTTTTTTTCAGGTACGTGGGTCATCCTGAAATATGATCCGACTTACAGCCTCCTGTTCACAGGAGTAATTAACTCGTTTGTGCACATCATAATGTATGCTTACTACGGGTTATCAGCCTTCCCCGAGTTACAACAGTACTTGTGGTGGAAGAAATATATCACCAAGTTGCAACTGGTAAGTTTGCTTATTCCAAATATATGCCTGTTTGACTATTTCGCTATATTCCTAAACTACTTTATAGATAGGGCCAAAATCCTAGGAATTTGTCCGATTTTCTGTTTATATTGTGTTAAGATTAGTAGAATGAACCCTACTATTTTATCACATTCCGGCCTTCGACCAAAACCGTAGGAATTACCGAATTCCTGATATTTTCATAATTATATTGGTTATTTTTTAGTCAGTAAGTACGCAAAGATTGTAACTATATGGCCATCGCAAAGATTGTAACTATATGGTCATAAATAAAGATTTATACTTTATACAGACTATTTCCCTACATACAATTTCCCTGAACTATGTCCCTTGGATCAAAGGTCAAAATACATGTAAAACAAAGTAGCAATTTTCTATTTTATTCACGCGTAATGCCATGTTTCTTATATAAATGATAAATGGGTTAAGATGCCATATTTGCATTTATACATACATCAGCCTATTGCAGTCCACGGCTGGACGCAGGCCTTCCCCAGGGTACGCTATAGGCCACGATTTCTCGTTTTTGCCATCTAGGAGTTAAGTCATCGGTCCATCTGGCCGGAGGTCGTCCAACGCTTCACTTGCCTCTCTCTCTTTTCGTGTGGACACCGAGTCGTCCAACGACCCGATGAACCCTGGTGTCAGCGTTTTTCAACCGCCTACTACTAGTAGTAGGCCTCTTACATGGTTGTGTTACGACCGCCGTCTAAGTAATCATAAACAGCAACCGGGACCGACAGCTGAACGTGCCCTCCGAAGCACGGAACCATTTATTGCCGAAACATAAACATCGTTCGTATTTTAAAATTTGTTTTAAAATTTGGTATTCAATCGTTCGTTTGCATAAACAATATGTAAAAGAAATATTTTCTCTCTTTTCAGTTACAATTTGGCTTAATCATTCTCCACGTTACATGGAGTTGGAAAAATACGAGTTGCCCGCCATCTTACATCCTGATGACCTTAGCTTGGTCACACCTGTTGTTGTTCATATACCTGTTCACAGACTTTTACTATAAATCCTATAAGAACAAAAATAACTCTGATAATGTAGAAGAGCATACAAGCAAGAAAGTGAAATAATTAGGGTATCATTTGTATATCTTCTCTGACATATATTTACGTACATTACTACTAAATAAGGTCCTATTAAATTCTGTGTAAATTATTTTAGGGTGAGTTCTATTCGTTAAACTGAATAACTTTTCCCAATAAACAAGTTTGAACCTCCCATACAAAGTGACTCAATTTTTTGAAATTTTTGAATTTTTGCCGATTACGACCTATATTTGCTCTGAATCAAATGGAACCTTACATAGTCCAGTACGGCTGACATTATTTGAGGGCATAACTTACAATAATTCTAAAGCCGCTTGTTTTTTTATACGTTTGCGTTATGCATGTCTGTAAAGCAAATATTACTTTCTGAAACAATTATTACGCTTGCGTAAATTTTTGATTTAATATAAGGTACCTCATATATTTAATAAAAAAATTAAGTGTGTATAATCATAATCAATCTAATTCATATTATCAAATATACCAGCATTGTCTATGTGACAATGTAAAAGCCTAGTTGGACTAGTATTTATCAATTCCAACCAAATTATCTTTTTAGCATATACCTAAAATGACCCAAAATTATAAATTGAGTTCGACCAATGGTCTAGAAACTTTGATTTTTTACTTGCAAAATCAAGCGCGGGCAGAATTTGAACCTGGTCCAGAAACTATAAGCCAAAAAGAAACTATTTGAGTCAAAAAAAGCTAGCAATACTGGCCTAATAGCCCAAGAAACTAATAAATGTTATCGTTTATGCAGTAGCTGTAACTACAATAACCTTTTATTGCTATACTAAAAAATAAACAAAATGTTGAAGTTTATTTATTAAAAAAACGTTCAGTCAGCCGTATGTCAAAAATATGTACAAAGATAGTATAAATACAAAATGTATGTGAAAACGAAAACTATTAAATTAAAGTAAAACGAAATTTAATACTTTGTTCGATTCGTCCCTGGTTGGATGTTACTGTTAATTAATTCAACAGGGAGCTTTATTTTTAATATTTTTTAAACTCTTCCCTAGTCGCTCGATAGATGGCGTTGTACTTGGTACATTCACGTAAGGAACGGAACGTCCAATATTTTTTGTTTTTTCCACTTGGATGTATGAGATAGTAAAACGAAACGTCATCATTGTTACATCACTCGCATCACAACAATATTTACTTTCATGGGGTTCTCTGCATATTAACGAAAACCACAACAAAAACAACCTACAAACAACACAGAGGATTAATTAATAACAAAGAACAATTAATTTTTTTATGCCTTTTGGCTTTGGCATCTAGTAACGTAGTCAGTTCAACGCCATCTACTGAGTGCTTGGAAACTAAACATTTTTCTTAATTCTCAAAAAGAAAACTCCCTATTAAATTTGTGCTGTGAAAAATAAAATTCTAATTAGGATCATTGGCGTCCCTTTCCTAATATAAGAAAATGTTCATGTACCTTACATACTTTTGTTATGAATAGTTAAGAAAATTGTTATTTTTAAGTTTTAATTTTCCTGCACTATATTGAACACTAGGCTCTACTTACAACCTCTGTAAAGAGGTAAGTACACATAAATTATACTTTAATGTTGTATTAAAAAGTTGGCAGAACTATTATGTTATTACAAAAAATAGACGCTGCTTAAATTATTTTTCCATACGATTTGACGTTGTCAAACGACAAAGACATACATACATACATAAATCACGCCTATATCCCTTACGGGGTAGGCAGAGCGTTAACGGCCGTTCAACGGATATTAACACCACGTCTGACAAAAGCTTGAGGGTCAATAAGATAACTGTGTATCACCATAGTGACAGGTTGTCAGCCCCTCGCCTAAAATTGCAATACACATCCCTCGAGTCCCTTAGTCGCCTCTTACGACACCCATGGGTAAGAAATGGAGTGATGCTATTCTAAGCCGGCATCACACGGACAAAGACATAGTGTAACGTTTTTTGTAGTATCACTGATATATTTTATTCCATTGTTTAGTTCCGTGATTAGAGCTTAGTTTTCTTGAGTTACTACTTTATTTATAATAAGACATTATTTATTACGTTACATATAATAAAACCATTCAAATACTCCCTTTTTATTTATTTTGTATACTGTAAGATCCAAGAAGTGGTCAGATAATCAACCAAAACTCTGTATTAACAGTTGGGTCCACCTGAAAGAAATCGACTCAGATGGCCTTGGGGGACCTTAAATCCCTGCTCATTTTTAAATTTACGGTTACAATAGTCCACTGCTGGGCATGGGTCTATGGCGGGTGACAGGAGTGATGCCAATAGGCAGAATGGAGGGTTCCAGGTGGAGTCGGGAAAAGGGTACCTAACCTGCCTGGCCAGGTGTTGTGGCCAGGGGACCGACTGGTCCACCTGGATAGAATTGGAAGTTGTATAACATGCGTTGCGCGGTGAAACACTTCGATACCGCGTTTCAGGCTCTTTGTTCTGTCACGTGGCGCCATCTTGCAGATATGTTGGAACTTCTGTTGCGTCTTGCTTGCTCGTGAACCACTTTGAATGAGCTTCTTGTCGTAGCTCCCAGAGGTCGCTACAGGTCTCTCTCTATTGGGGAGTATTGAAATAGTCACAATAGTGCAGAATATTGCATTCACAGGGAACGCTGCTGCCCATCCCTTAAATGATTTTTTTACCTTAGTCACTTTTTACTATACCCACGGGTGGAATTGGGGAAATGGTATTCTAAGACGGCATCGTACGACAAGAAACTTCTATATAATATGGTCATCTTCTTCTTCTTTTCGTACTAGTCATCTAACGACCCGATGAACCCTGGTGTCAGAGTTTTTCAACCACCTTCTACTAGAAGTAAGCTTCTGACATGGTTGTGTAACGACCGCCATCTAAGTGATCATAGACAGCAACCGGGACCGACAGCTTAACATGCCCTCCGAAGCACGGAACCATTTTTATTTTCGGACAATCAGGTGGTTCAGCCTGCAATGTCCAACCCGGAACCTTTGCCTTTCCCTGCAGTGGGTGGATGTGGGCTGAATGGGGTTAATATTTGTCAGTTCTAGCAATGGAAAAGTGCCAAGAACTGGTTGAGTGTATCAATTAAAGAAGTTTCTCACTTTTAGCCACTTTTTACGACACCACAAGTACGTTTTTTTTTACTTTGTGACTCTTGTCGTGGTGCGAAAAAGGACCATTTTTTCATTTTCTTTTTCTTCTTATTGGGATGACCACATGTTCATAATCTTAAAAATAATTATATAACCCGCACCGGTAACAACAGATTAAGGCGAGTTTATTCGTGAACGACCTCGACAGTGAAACAAAAAAAAATGTTTTCCCTTTTTTCTTTTACTTGCAAAATTTTCAAGCGCGGGCAGGATTTGAACCTGCGACTTTCGCATTACTAGTGGCGACGCCTCTTCCATCTGGGCTACCGCAGCTCATTCCTAGCCAGCTAATTTTGCAAGTGTATTTTAATGCCAATAACGCTTGGCATGGCTCCATCTACCGGGTTAGTTTTGCAACTAATACCTGGTGACTAATTCTATCTATCTTGACTTATTCTATGTTTTCTCTTTATACAAATAACATAATAATTATCAGAATGACCGTTGCTCAAGGTTTTAGTATTATTATATGTGAGATTAGAACCTACAAACTCAATTAAATATAATTATAGTCATGGCAAAAAGTGCCTTAGGCACTTTTCGGTATTAAGGTCCTATTAAATTCAGTGCAAATATTTTTAGGGAAGTTCGACTCGTGAAACTGTTCAACTTTCCCCAAGGAATCTTGAGACATCTAAGCAGCGTTTGTAGGGCCTGCCTTTACTTTCCAGCTAGGCCTGCCGAGGTGGCGGTTTGAATGGTCCATCTCTTTTCAGGAAGACGAGCAACTTCTCCAGCCTACCTCCACTTCAGTTTCATTATAAATTTTAAATTACTTAATTATTAGTTCATGTAGGTACACTTTGCTGCTGAAAACAGCGCACGTCATAAATGAGCGATGACCTTTGGCCTACGACGACGCGACGTCACCGTACCCTAATTTAAGCCGGGCCTTTTAGAAGTAAATGCCTTGTATGCCAGTCTTCAGTAGTCCCTTTAGCTGTCAACATTTAGTAAAACGGATTTGATAAAACAAAAGAAAGTAAACGAAAAGCCTAATAGTCTTGAATTTTAATTCCGTTACTTAAAATTTGTGTTTTAAATTTGTGGCAATCATGGCAGAAGATGGATTGGTGGATAATACTTCATCTTTCTGGGATTTCAAAGGGGCAGGTAACGTTTTTTTGTTGGTTTATATACAAGGTGGCCCGTAGAGTGACTATCAAAGACAAAATTAGAATGCCTTGTTGTATCCGAATCAACCCCATATTCCGCGATTTTTATAGTTTCCGAGTTATTCATGATTTGAAGTTCTATTTAGTGAAATTCTAAAATCTATGTATTGTATTATTTTACTTCATTTTGAGTAAAGAAATCTTAGCTTAATCTTTATGAATTGTGCTTCCTATCATATAATAAGTAAGCCATTTAATATCAATGAAACTTAAGTACTACAATTTGTGAAATAATTACTGAGGATCGAGTGAGAGTGAGTTTTCTATTAAACAAATTTAAATGTGATACGGCAATCAAAATTATTTTAACTAACTTAAAAAACTAAACGAGACTTTAAGCTTTTAAAATGGTCATATATATTGAATTTTTTGATAGTTTTTGGATATATAGTCTCGTACTGTAAACAAAAAACAAAATGGAAGAACAACCAATTTCTTCTCCTTAACTCATATTCAACGTACAATACTAGTGATACTAAAAACTAACAATATACCTACCTATATGCATAAACTAACATGTAAAAACATTAAACATTCATACCGCACGTTAAATAGGTACTCAAATGTACTATTTATGGTTTACTTTGTACGATGGACCAGTACGGTGCTATATTATTTTCACTTCTCAGATGTAGTAAAAAATGCACAGAAGCCTTTAAAGACCGGAAGCAGGGACCGGACGAGCGGATTAATTTTCAATACCCTTTGAAGGGGTTTCCCACTCATTTGGCTAGCGCAACGTTTGCTAACCGCGTTGGTATACAAGCTAAATGTTTAGCTTTCCCTTTTTATTTTGGGAAAACTTAACAAATCAAAGTGATTAGCGCTAACCAAAGTCTTTCATAGGCTTACCCAGCATTTTTGGTATTTATGGATGGACGGACGGACTCTGTTGATAGGTAATAAATTATAACAAAATAAGGGTAGATTGAACTAGAACTAGAAATGATGTTTTTTGTAAAATGCAAAATCTGACGGTACATAAAAAATATCCTGTTCTTAAATTTGATAAATATATGTTTTCTGTCGTACTTATTCAATATTTGGTTGAAGAAAATGTCTAGTCATAATGAATCTCCACCTTCTCCAAGCGGCACTATTGCAAAGTCAATTTCACTCATATTAACTACACATAAAGCACTAACTCGCATGAATTATCTCGCGTGAAGCGCTATCGAAGGGTTTCCCTAGCGGATTAGGACAGTCGATCAATAGGCTTTTTTGTTCTGGCTTTGCAACAATTTAACTTACCCGTTGGGAAAGCCTTTCATTGGGTTTCCGTGTGAAGGAATAGTCATTAAAATATCAAGCAATATCGCCGTGTATTTTTATCAAATAAAAGAAATATTCTGCTTCCAAACCCTGGTAAAAACCCCTTAAAGGGAAAGCGCTTCCGGTCCCTGACCGGAAGTCATATTCACATATTTTCAAAAATCTTGGAATAAATAGAAGATATTAAAGAATCGGCAAAGGATGTGTCCTGACAAAATCAATGATATGTTTTTTCTTGTTTATTTCCCTAAACCAGTAAATACAGTTTTAGCTGTGTTTAAGGTTAATGACTTGGACATTTCACTGGATGTGCGAGTAACATGTAAATCCATCCATTGTATACAAATCGACTAACGAAACGAACACACTATAGTTACTTTGTTATCCTACTTAAATAAAAAAGTCATTGTCAGCTTACTAAAAACGAGGTTATTAATTCGACCTTAAAATAAGTAGCTAAAAGCATGACCAGGGTTAATGCAGTTTTAGTAATCGACTTCAACAAGCATAATAAATAAAATAAAATAACAACAACGCTGTCGGACATAAAGTCTAGCCTATGATACTCCGAATAACGTAAGGATTCTTCCGATACCATTCCCATTCGAATCTGTTTAGTTTAGTTTCGAACGAGTTCAATCGCATGAACTTTTAAAACATTACTCCTTTTTTGGTTGGCCATTTGTGTAAGTAAACAATACATATTTATGTAATATTCACAAAATTCAAAAATATTTGGATATGTTTGTCTAACAAGGCAAGAGGCCAAGTGTGTATGGCAGGTTTCAGAAGTAATGCCAATAGGCAAAATGGAGGGTTCCAAGTGTAGTCGGGAAAAGGGTACCTAACCCATCAAACCTGCCTGGCCGCGTGTTGTAGCCAGGGGACCGACTGGTCCACCTGGATAGGATTGGAAGCTGTTTAAATACGTTGCGCGATGAAACACTTCGATACCGCGTTTCAGGCCCTTTGTTTCTTTGCGAATCTGTCACGTGGCGCTATCTTGCTGATATGTTGAAACTTATATTGCTTGCTTGTAAACTACTTGAGTGAGCTTATTGTAGTAGCTTCCAGAGGTCGCTACATGTGTGTAATTTTAAAATTGAATGTTTGGCATACCGTACCTACATACATACATACATACACATATCCCGTCTTTATCCCGTACCTAATCTATTTCAATAAATGTTGGGGTAATTTCAGTGATTTCTTTTTTATTGTAGTTACGTATGTCAGTGTATACACTGAAATTAAGCAAGACGAAAAATATTTTTGTATGAAAAGTCGTCAACATTTTTAACCGACGCAAAAACACTAAGGAGGTTCTCCGTATTACATAAAAGATAAACTCATTTTAGAGACTGCTTGAATATTTTTAATAGCATCTAAAGTCTAAACTGGGTTTTGATAACACATTTTTTGAATTGGTAAGAAAATGGCCTTACATTACTTAACTTAGAAGTCACAATTTTCATGAATATTGGTTAAGCAGATTATGATACATACCTACAGTAAATTTTATGTTTTGTCACTGTAAATTCGACTGTTTAATAAAAAAAAATTACCTGAGAGGTGTTAAGTATATAAGTTTCACCGGTAAATCTGTTTGTGTGCGTCTGTCTGTGGGCATGTAGCTCCTAAACGGCTGAACCGATTTTAACGCGGTTTCTTTTATCTGGCAGCTAATATGATCGGGATGGTTCTTAGACATATTTTATTCAGATATGTCCAGACGTTCAGAAGTTTCAGTCATACCTTTTTACTTACTAGTCAAAAAGTTTTAAGGATAATATATGACATACATACATCACGCCTTTATCCCTTGCGGGGTAGGAAGAGCGTAAATGGCCGTAAAAAACGGACTTATAAACAAACCGTTTACAAATAAATAAACTGAACTGAACTGAACTGAACGTTTTCAAAACATATGTCGGGTCGGGTCAATAATATATGTGTCGGGGGGTTTTCTATTTAATTTATTTAAGTTTATGCTTACTGACAAAATATACATAATTTCAGTGGACTATGTAGACGACTGGCTCTTCATGGGGACACCACACCTCATGCTGACAATAGTTGGGTCATACTTATTCTTCGTGCTGAAACTTGGGCCACAGTACATGAAAAACAAACCAGCATACAAACTGCGAAGACTGCTGTTACTGTACAACGCTTTTCAAGTTGCATATTCGTTCTACATATTCTACATAGTAAGTAAAACATTAAATCTACCTAAACTCCGTTTATTTAAGGATGACCAAATATGTAAACAAATTTTGTACCTATGTAAATGACAGCTCGCAATTGTCAGTTTCATACAAAGTTTGTTTACAATATTGGTGATCCTTAAATAAACGGAGCATATACAGGGTGTTAGGGACGGTGTACCGAAAACTTTGCAGACATGATCAGACCATGAAACTAAACAACTTTTACTATAGAGCCTATATATTTTCGAGTTCCCATAGAAAGTAAATCAGCTAATCGGAAACTTTGTATGGGCGGTCGATTTTTTTCTCGTTTACCAACATCGCCTCCATAGAGAAAGTTGTTCAGTTTCATGGTTTGATCATGCCTTCAAAGTTTTCGGTACGCCGTCGTCCCTTACATACACCCCGTATAAGGAGACATTTTACTAGCGACTGATACTGAAAACAGAGGATAAGGATCAACTTTCCCCAAGGATTAGCTGATTAACTGATTTGCATGCTAGTAACTAGCAAAATATGAAAGATCTATGTTTATACTTATTTACCATCTATGTTACACCGTGTTTTAAGTAAATAAGTGACAGTCTTCTTGCAATAAGGTAAGTTAAGATAATTTATTTCCCGAATTGAGGCCACCTATCCTTATTTCTAATGAATTTAATTCTTTTCAGGGAATTGAAATCATTTTGGAAGATGGTTTATTAGAAAAAAAATGTTTAATAGATGATGAAAAAAAGAAATATCGGGTAAGTATATAATAGTTTGACACGAGCATTCTAATGCCTAATTATAGCAGTTGCATACACTATTTTATCTACACTCTCCAAAAAAAACTCAGAATCACTCCACTCCACACTTAAACATAATCCCTTCCTATATAGCTCCTACCCTAGAACCGATAGATGTAACTATGTCTTGATAGTTGCCGCGTCCAACTACGTCCCCCATCCAACCTCGCGTTTAAACACCGTCCGAGACATGTTCATTAGAAAAGGATGACGAAATCACAGTAGCCACTGCTGCAGCCATTGCGAGTAGATCACACTCCACAAGCTCCTCAAGCAACCGACGCCCCCCCGCGCGCCGGCGGGGGCGCGGAGGTCCCTCATTTGTTTCCCACTTTGGGAACTACCGGCACGTGCCGGGTAGATTCAGTCCAATACGTTCTTCCCAGAACAACTCGCAAGCCCAATCGCGCTCCATTTGAGCTGGTTGTTTGAACAACCTTAAAACTTCTCCGGGTGAGCTCCTGCTCCCCACCATACAGTCAGGTGTAGATTTTAATAGCCCCGGAGCTCAAATCATAGGGTACAGAACAAAAAAAAATGCGCTTCCTAAGTGTATTTTCCATTCGTATAATAAGTACCCGCCGAGTAAACTTTTTAATAGGTATTTTTTATTTTCCTTTCCCTAGCCGCTCGAAAGATGACGCTGTACTTGCTACGTTAACGTAACGAACGGAACGTCTCATAACTTTTCGTTTTTTTTACTTCCGAATTTACATGCCCTATTTACAACCACCTCTACCAGGGCCCGAAGTCTGCTAAATAAAAATCTTTTCAGTTTGTGTGGATAGCGTGTCAGTGGCATAAGGGGGTGTTTCGTATTCTGCTAACAGTTTGAAGTATAAAATATCATGGTGACAATAAAATGTCAGTTGAGTATCGCTAGCATTGCAAAGATAAAAAAAAAAGAGAATCCTCTGTAATGTTCATTTTCAACACACACAAATCACGCCTATAATCCCTTACGGTAGGCAGAGCGCAAACTGCCAGTTTCAACGACCTTTTTATACTTTTCAGATAGTCCGCGGTATCTATTTATACTGTTTGGCCAAAATGAGCGAGTTCATCGACACAATACTCTTCGTTCTTCGCAAGAAGTGGAACCAGATCTCGTTCCTCCATGTATACCACCACTTTATCATGTACATGTCCGCCTGGGTCACTTTGAAATACGACCCTACTTACAGCATTGTATTTCTGGGCACCCTGAATTCCTTCGTCCATGTGATCATGTATGGATACTACGGACTGTCGGCGTTCCCGAAACTTCAAAAGTACTTGTGGTGGAAGAAGTACATCACTAAATTGCAATTGGTAAGATTTATTGATTTAATAGCAAATGTAGCATTACAGTTTCCCAAGTCATTAAATTTGATTTTGTTGTGTTATTTGTACATCGCTTTTGTATCTTTAGGTAGGTAGCCTATACGGTTATTAAACCGGTTATAAAACTATTAGCAGAAATATTTTAAGGGGTAAACCAGCCCACGAAATTGAACAAATTTCTTCATATTCCAGCCAGCCGACCTATTTGTATTTGTACCTATGGGAAGACAAAAATATTTTTATTTGTACTTTATTCGACCTACGTTCCTTAGGAAAAGTTGTTGAATTTCATGGACTGGTTTACCCCTTAAAATACTTGCAGCAAATATTTTTACAG
The DNA here is from genome assembly GCA_027580185.1 of Tuta absoluta. Lineage (NCBI taxonomy): Eukaryota > Metazoa > Arthropoda > Insecta > Lepidoptera > Gelechiidae > Tuta > Tuta absoluta. The sequence goes on along the minus strand of JAQAHW010000023.1, from coordinate 3,204,132 downwards.
CCTATATATTCATTTACTTTCTAAGGCGTTCACTATTAAGGAAAGGATGCCAATTGACTCTCGGTGTCAGAGTTTCAAACCACATACAAGGTAACTAACGTGGTTGTGTAACTCTGCCAACTGAGTTATCATAGAAAGAAATCCAAACCGATGGCCAAACTTGCTCTCCAAAGCATTGAACCGTCATCCTAAGTCAGGTGGTCTAGTCTGTTATTAGACCCTATTCCAGACGCACTTCTATTATTACTAAGTCTAATTTGACGTTTCTAAAGCCGTTTCCTATTCTGCATGTAACTGTCAAACTCAAATGACAGGATTATAATCTCTAAAAATAACTGACAGGATTAAACTTAGCTTTAGCCGATTAGTGCAATTCTAGGAGGTGCAAAATTAAGGAATTTAAATATTTAAAAAGACTAAATTTACTAATCTTAGCGGCCACTAAAAAGGTCCCGCTAAAAATAGTACTGTCAAAACAAATCGAAATGGTTGCAATGTTGGAGTTTTCTTTGTGATTTTCGGTCAGATAGGAGAGTTCTAAAGTGGGATCAATTGAGTTGGGAGGTCCTAGAGTGTCACCGGGTAGGAAAGATCTAAAGTGGCACCGGATCAGAATGTTCTAGGCTGGCACCGGGTTGAAAGGTTTTAAAGTGGCACCGGGTCAGAATATTTAGGGCTGGCACCAAGTTGAAAGGTTTTAAAGTGGCACCGGGTCGGAAAGTTCTAGAGTGGTACCGAACGAATGTTTATCTATCAATTTCATCTCTTTTTGGCGATTTTACACAAAAATTCACCAAATAACAAATAATAAAAAATGCTTTTTCGTGGTGTATAAAAAATATTTGTTTTCTTGCAACACTTTTATATATTTTTAAATTTGCAACACTAAATTTTGTTAAAATAGCATTATCAAAATCAAATTATAATCCTGTCAAAAACTTCCCAAAGACATGGCTTTTCTGGAATAGCCACACTTAAAACCTCTAAGTTTAGAGATTTTATTTTAGTGATTTTAGCATTAGAAACTTAAAATGATTAAAACGTGGAATCGGGACTAATATATTTCTTTTGTCTTTCTATGAATAATAATAATTATATACTATTAAGTATCCTGAACAATTTACACAGCACAATCTAACTCCAAACTAAGCAAAGCTGTACTATGGGAATTAGATAGCTGATATTAATTTTTATATAAGTATTTTTTTGTAAATAAATACATTTATACATAAAAAACACCCAGACTAAACACAAATATCTTGTGCCTTGTGGGGATCAAACCCCCGACCCTCGGCGTAGCAGGCAGGGGTCCTACCTACTATCTGCTACGCAAAGAACTAAACCAGAACCGATAGACCACATGACTCACCAGACTGGCACCAGATTCACAAAGTGATAAATATCAACTTTGTGAGTGCCCCACCGAGAATCGAACCCAGAACCTTTGCGTCGCAGTCAGTCGATCTACCTGCCACAAAAACAAATACTAATCTGAAATCTAATTTGACTGGCCCGATGGCGTAGTGGATAGTACCCCTGTATGCTACGCCGAGGAGGGTCGTGGGTTCGAACCACAAGACATTTTCAGATATTTGTGTTTAGTCTGGGTGTTTCCATGTATAATACATACATATACACACACATACACATATCACGCCTATAATCCCTTGCGTGGTAAGCAGAGCGTAAGCGGCCGCAGAAACGGATATGTACACCACGTCTGACAAATATTTGGAAATGAAAGGGTCATTTGGAAAATTGTGTATCGCCATGGTGACAGGTTGTCAGCCCATCGCCTAAAATTGCAATACACACCCTCGAGTCCCTTAGTCGCCTCTTACAATTCACACGGGAAAGAAATGTGATGCTATTTTAAGCCGGGATCACACGGCTACTGTATAGACTGGGACCAGATTCACAAATATCAACTTAGTGAGATCCCCACCAAGAATCGAACCCGGAACCTTTGCATCGCAGTCAGTCGCACTACCTACCACACAAACAAATACCTACTCATTTACTTACTTGGTCTTTTCTCTTTTCAGATCCAATTTGTGATAGTGGTAATTCAAGTGACAGCGAACTACTACGTGACTCCATGCAAGGCTTCCTACGTACTCCTTAGCATAGTTTGGTTCCATGGCTTCTTATTCGTCTACTTATTCTCAGACTTCTACGTCAAGAGCTACCTGCAGAAAAGGAAAGACACTCAGGATAAAATGGCGGCTCTCGAAAGAGATAGCGCTAGACAAAAGGTTCTTGCTAAGAGCAGGTAGTGAAGAATTGTGGGTGAAATTTGTCAAGTATGAATGTTGCTGTAAATAAAATCGTGAATCGCTGAATTTTGGTTGTGGCCGTGACTTAAACCTGGAGCCGAGGAATACCGATCCACCGGTCTGCCATCTAAGCTACTGGTGTACCTACCAGCCACAGTACAAGCGAACTTTTGATGCTCGTCTTAAAGCGACATCTAGTAGACAAGTGAGTGCGCAAATTGTAATGGATTGTATGAATGTTCTTTGATTATGATAATGATGTTGTTAACAGTAATCAATATTACACCATAACACCTCAAATGTCTGTCATTTATTCGTGAACCCGGAGCGAAAATAAAAACTTGATATAAAAATCTGACAAGTGCGAGTCGGACTTACGCACGAATGGTTTCGTACCATGATGTACAAAATGGAATAAAAACCACGTTTATTGTATGGGAGCCCTCGTGAATATTAATTTTATTCTGATTTTAGTACTTGTTTGTTGTTATAGCGGAAACAATTATAGGTACACTCTGATTATTTCTGTAATAATGTATCTTTAAAACAAATAATTTTACAATACACATACATATATCACCCCTTTATCTCTTGCGGGGTAGGCAGAGCTTTAACGGCCGTAATATGTTGCCGCTATCGCCGCGTCTAATAAATATTTGAGGGCCGTATCAAAAGTATTGTGTATCATATAAGTGTAATGCCAGGTGCCTATGTTATGAAACTACAGGCTACAAGTCTACAGGTAAAATTCTTAATACATTGCGTAGCCGGTTCATCTTCCTGGTATCTTAATGGATAAACGACTACGCAATGAACATCGAATTTCAGCTGTAAAATTGTAGCCTGTAGTTTGATAATATCAGGTACTGGAAACACTATTAGTCGCCTCTTTCGGCACCCGCGTGAAAGAAACGGGGTAATGCTGAGCCAGCATCACACGGCCATGTAGTGCTATGACATTATATTGTAACCACAGATATGTAGAATTATTCTACATCTACAGTGTGTTAGGGAAATTACTGGCCTTACATTTTTTGACTGGAAAATATTTGTACCTACTTAATTACAATGTAACCTCAAGAATTTTACGTGGTCCGTTACCGAATTTCCAACCTGATAAAATAAATATTTGGTACTCCCATACAAATTTCGATGCTTTTTGAGTGATGTTTGTATGGTAGAAATAATTTCTTTGTACATATCTCGACAAATTGGAACTAAGAAAAGTTGTTCAGTTTCACGTCTAGAACACGCTCCGAAAGTTTGTCCAGTCATTTCACTTACACACTGTATACTATGCTAATGTTCAAGTCGGCAACTTACGTAACTTTAAAACGAGAAATGTAGTTTAGAATCTCTAAATACCTCCAAAAAAAACTAAATTCTAGTAGGTAGCACGAATTATTTTCCGAATTCTTTTACTACTCAGCCAGTGACGACACAAAACATTTGCACATTTTCTTTGCACAAATTACGTAAATTCTATTGAATTTAAATAGAATCGATTTTTAATTAGTGTCTACGCTACGAGAATGGTAAAATAAAGTCAAGTTTATAACGTTTTAACTGAAGGCTGTGAACAGAGCACTATTGTGGAGGAACAAAGAAAATCCTTAAAGCGCAAAAAATTATACAGCTTTTTTTGTTGTACTAGTGTGTTTTAAAAACTATGGAGGTGAAAACCAATGGATCGTTTTGGGACTGGAAGGGAACCGGTAAGTAAGACCACCTTACCAAGTATGTGCGTGTGTCAACCAAAAACTGAGGTAATTTTCTTTTTATAACTATCTGTCGTTCATATCGTGTGGGACACAGTCGACATATGACCCGATGAACTCTGGTTTCAGAGTTTTTTACCCGCCCACTTGTTAAATTTGATATTTCGGCGTGGTTGTATAACGGCCGCCATTTGATTAGTAATCAATTATAGACGGCAATCGAGGCCGAGGCTTAACGTGCCCTTCGGGTTAACCCTTAGCCAGGCAAAAAAAGGGTCAATCATGTGGTTTAGTCAGTATTGACCAAACTGGGAAAAAAAACGATTACTGTACTTTAAACTGCAATACACATGGATACATTTGGAAAAAAATGGGGTAGGGCTATTTTAAGTTAAGCATCTCAGCAATATTAACGCGCTTTTTCAATTAATTTCCAGTGGACTATGTGGACGAGTGGTTCATGACAGGTTCACCTTACCTCATGCTGTCAATCATGGTCACATATTTGTTCTTCGTCTTGAAATGTGGACCTAAATTTATGGAGAACCGACCAGCCTACACATTAAGAAAGACGTTATTAGTCTACAACGCATTTCAAGTGATCGTGTCATGCTATATGTTTAATTTGGTGAGTAGACGTCACCATTCATCAACAGCGTTAAGAGTCCACTGCTGGGCCTCCCGCTATTGGAGCTTTCCATACTCACAAAGCTTGGCAGGTGGTTAGGCGCGCGCAGAGCAAAAAGTTGCATTTACAGCTATCCATTCCTTGGATAAATTTATCCGTTTACCATTTTTTAAGTCACCTACGGGTAGAAACGTGGTTTCAAGGCTACTTGAAGGTAGTATTTTTTTTTATTAATGATGGGTTTGCTCTTGACTCTAGTCTAGGTCATAAGACAGAGACAGGGTCTAAGATGGAGCGAGCTCACCCAGAAGAAGCCTGTTCACTCTTACTTTGAAGAGATGAGGGTTGTATGCGTTTGGAAACACAGACGCAGGTAGTGAGTTCCACTCTTTAGTATCCCACATTGATTGGCTTGTCTATGGTAAGTACTAGTGTGTTATGATTTGCTCTATTTATATGGTTATTTAAAGTCTTTTATGTTTTGTTTCAGGGTTCAAACTTGATAAAAACCAATGGACTAGTTGAAAATGGATATTGTTCATTCAGCGATGAAAAACGCAAATACTTAGTAAGTGTTCCATGCTTTTTCTATTATTGTGTGGTACAAAGAGTCTCCGAAGGACCCAATGCATAACACATTTGACCAACCACTGTAGGTTGAAAAATTTGGATACCGTGATCCCGTATCCCGTGATAGAAGGGACATTTTCTATACGCAGATGATAATGTGAAAGTGATTTAGCCTGCAATATGCTAAACAAACTAGGAACGATTTCCCAACGTGATAAAATAGTAAAAACTTTTGTGTCTGTATCCCCAGAGAATCGATTGATCAACCACTGGATACTCAAACCAAACTCAAACCGCTACACCCCTGGTTAAGTCTTGAAGTCTTAGTACTGAATAATGATGATTTATCTTGCCATTTCAGATCCTAAGCGCCACATACTACTACTTCCTTGCAAAACTATCCGAACTTTTGGACACAGTATTCTTCGTCCTGCGAAAGAAATGGAACCAAGTGACATTCCTGCACGTCTACCATCACTCTGTCATGTATTTCGTCACGTGGCTGGTGGTCAAATATGAACCTACGTATAGTTTGGTGTTTTTAGGGACCATCAACTGTTTCGTCCATATAATCATGTATGGGTATTACGGACTGTCTGCTTTCCCCCATCTGAGGCCTTACCTCTGGTGGAAGAAGTACATCACGAAGTTGCAGCTAGTGAGTTGATTTTTGTAATATGACGATCAAAAAAGGAGAGGAAGATAAAGATAGGACAGGATACCTAAATAAATGCTTAATTTCGTAGCAGCGTAGCATTCTCGTAGCAAAGCTACTTTCAAAGGAACTCCAGTTAATAATTAGAAAAACGAAATTAATTCCTCCACCCTCAATCATCTCTTGAAACATGATCTTGTTTTCGAATTATCATAAAGTTTTTAACTTTGAATCCTGTGACCTAAGTATATTGATTGTCCGAAAAGAAAGATGGTTCCGTGCTTCGGAGGTCACGATAAGCCGTTGGTCTCGGTTGCTGTCTATGATTACTTAGCCGGCGGTCGTTACGCAACGTTGTCAGAGGCCAACTACGAGTACTAGTAGAAGGCAGTTGAAAAACTCTCTCACACCAGGGTTCATCGGGTTGTTGGAAGACTCAGTGTCCCACACGAAAAATAAGAAGTAAATTGATTTTTATTCCTTTTAATTTTCATTTTAAAAATTTAATTTTATTAACTTCATTATTTATTTCAGCTTCAGTTCACGATGATACTGATCCAGCTGACCTGGAACTACAACGTATCAACCTGCCCCACCACGCACTACCTCCTCGTCTTCGCCTGGTCAAACCTGGTGCTCTTCATCTATCTCTTCTCAAGATTCTACATCAAGAGCTACAGTCAGAAAAGAGAAAATCAACAGAAGAGTCAACACAAAAATAGCGGAATCGCATTGAAGAGCATGAAAGATAGAAATGAAAATTACAGGCATGGTGATAAAAGTCGATAGTCTAATAAAATTGCAAGTTCAAATTATGCCCATTTGTAGATATATTTTGGTTGGCTAAGAAAATGTAAAATGCACGCTCATAATGTTTCGTAGGTACTTATTTCAAAACTGACAACTCTAAAATTAAAAATATTAGAGTAGATTTTAATTCAAAGTACTAACGCCTGTACCTAGTATAGGTTGATATCTGAATTGCATGATGCTAAAAACCAAGAATAATATGACGAACTTTCAGTAAAGTGAAAAAAATGATAAAGTTTTTATGATGTCTGTGAGAAGGTGGACTGATATGATGTAAATAAAATATTGTAACTCAATTGTGTAAGTCCTATTAATTTATTTTTATTGTTATTTCTATAATGGAGCTAATGAATTGAATATGTGTACAGTAACTACAAATTTAGCAAGTAATGTAATGAAATGAATAATTAATAGCGTTGACGCGATGAAATGAATTGTAACAAATAAATAAATTTTTAATTCAATACGTCCTACGTTGTTTTTCCTTTGCTTATGTGACGATAGATAATTATTCCTTTATACGATTGATTAGTATTGTGGTTACGTCGACTCTTTTCGAGCTGGCTGGTTCCTCCGGTAGTACGTTTATAAGACGAAATTTTTGATTCGACAGTCAGAGACACTACATGGTTTTATAAATTTTTATTACTTACCTGATTTTCTTAAATATTATTACAGTAAAATTTGAACGTTCTCGTGTTTATTTTGACCAGTCTCCACCAGCTACGTTCTCACAGTACCTAGACATCCTTATACTAAGTTTTACGTGTGATGCCGGCTTAGGGCAGAGTCTACTAATTTTTTTGCCTGCCAGTGTCTCGTAAGAGGCGACCAATAGATAAAGGTGTATGAGGGTTTCATGTGTAGGTAGTTAGACGATGAGCTGGCAACCAGTTCTGGGGTAAGTTCAATCGACCATCGGATAATATATCTTTCGTCGCTCTTTTATACTAAAAAGTTCTTTCGTCGTCCATAAACATCATACCGTTCAGCGACGACGAAAGACTTTTTAGTATAAAAGAGCTACGAAAGATGGTCGATTGAACGCGCCCCTGGTATCTAAGGTTAAACGCATTTTTGAGAAATAACCCTCGAATATTTGTGAGACGACCTGCAGTCACGGGGGTATTCTGACATTTTGCAGTATAAAGTGTCGAGTTGTCACGTGTCATTTTAGAGATGATTTCAACTAGCGGGTAGTGTAAGGCTACTCACCCTCAAGCACCGTGAAAAGTCAAGCTTGCTTCGCTCGCAACACGTGACATTTTCGGGATGTTTTCGTAGGCGTAGTGAGTAGTGTTAGGGCTCGGCGCTCTCCTGTAGCATGAAAAGTCAAGCTCGCTTCGCTCGTGATAGGTGTAACGAATCTGTCGCGGAAAACACCTACCCGTTTCGGATAAACAATATTCGTACTAACGTATTTAAGCCTTGATGACCGTGATTTCGATTATTGGCATTACCTTACCTGATATCAGTGTACCCACAAGATGAAACTGTGCCATGTATTATCATTGTACAGGTACAGGTCCACATTTACAGGCGGAAATCTGCCTGTAACGCACTTGTAGTTACAATTTACAGGTTACAGGCGTTTTATGAAGACACTTGTAAAGCTACCACTGTCAGTACCGCTCCAAAATCTCGACTACAGGTAAATTTTACAAGTCGATGTACAACACTATCGATTCATTCATTTCATTCACTCAAATTCAACGTCAATGTTATATCACCGACTAAATAATGTGAAAGTATGTAAACACTTAGTTAAATATATAAGACATTACACTGAAAATCATTATTTTAATAAAAAGGAAATTCTAAACATGAAATCAACAATATTTCTAATTAAAATCATATTATTGATAGAGTACGTTAAAATAGTACTGTTGTGAATTAATAATAATAATCCACAATTGACGATAAAGTTTTGCTTTATTTAACGCCTCGAGCAAAATAATTTGGCAAGGAACGCATTTTGAATACTTTTGAACATATTGAATAGATTTTTATGCAGAAATCTTGCACTTGTAAAATAATTACCAAGGTCAGACGACCTGTAAAATTATTCACAAGTTGTAAGTTTTTACAGTTGTAGTTTACAAGTCTTTTGATGAACACCTGTAAAAACTTGCTCGATTGTGTTTTTAAAAGCAAAATCTATCCTATGGTTTGTCGATGGAAATCTACAGGTGCCTGTAGCTGTGACTTGTAAAATTGTAGACCTGTAGCTTCAAAAAACGCCTGTAGTTGTAATTTTCATCAGTGTTGCTATTTAAATATTAATTTTGGCGCGATGTTGCCACTTTTTCGCCTGTAGAATTGTAGTTGTTCAATGATAGCACAGGCCACAGATAGATTAGTACCAGTTATTAATGGACGACACGATGTAGCAGTAGATGCGAATGTCTTGACGACTGGTCAACAAGTCAGCAGCAAAGAGAATATAATAGAACTAGCGTTTTAGTCAGCAGCTGATGCACAAAAACCTTAAGGCGAATGTACCCGTGAACGACCTCGACAGTGGCGCCACTTTACAAAAAAGCAGTTTTCTCTTTATACAAACAATCTATCAGAATATCCGATGCCCAAGTTTTTAGTATTATCCTCAAGTAAAATTAGAACCTGCAAACTTAATGAACTATTCGCTGCAATTAAAATTATGGAAAAAAGTATCTAAACACGGCCACTTTCGGTATTAATTGCCCTCACTATAATAACAGTGAATATTTCATTGAGTTTGCAGGTTCTAATTTTACTGAAGAATAATACTAAAAACTTGGGCATCGGATATTCTGATAGATTGTTTGTATGAAGAGAAAATATTTTTTTTGTGAAGTGGCGCTGTCGAGGTCCTTGACGGGTAGGTACACTCGCCTTAATAGCAGACAATAGATAGTGCTACCACACCTCGGACACTGGCGCTTAAATGTATGAAACAAACGCGTTGCTAAGCACACAGTCTAAGCTCGCGTAGGTGAACGCGGACCATGCTTGTGTGTGTGAGACAACATGTCAGGATTGCCGCCATTTTGCGTTCGTGAATCGGGAATGCAATGTGCGGCAGTATGAAATGACCTTCGTCGTCGCGTCCTTGCTAGCCGGTGTCTGAGCTTCCTCCGAACGCGGGTGGGCGGCGCTTATAGGGGGAGGCAGGGAGTGACCATACTGTACGCTAGTACTATTAATTATACTGTGGTGCTACTGTAAAACTACAACCCATTACCTTTGTAATCTAAATTTTCTCAAACATGCTAGAAAATGTGTTCATTTCTTTCAAAAAAAGAAACCGCGAAGTTTCACATTGTTTGTCATGTCTCAGATCACGCCAGCAAAGTTGTATGGAAATCCTTTCCTTTGCTGGTGTCCATTATGATAAATTCGTTATACGCTAAAGCCACATAATTTGATTTCAAAATTATCGCGATGACTCTCATAGAAACGGAACGTAATTTTGTATGAAACAGGTAACTAAAGACGAGGCTGTATGATGTGAAGACCCTTGCCTGTCCAGAATTAAAAAAGAAAAGAATGAACTAAACATTTAGTATGGCTGAATATTACGTAATACTGTGCCTTACAGGCGAATTTATTTGAAAAAAAGTACTATTGGTGGGAAAATTGTAAATTTTTATTTGTATTGTTGTGTTGTGGTCGCTAGCTAACTTTTATAAGAAGTACAATCTTTCATTTCCTAGCCTTTTTTTGAGAAAAGCACTATGTAAGCCTCGGGGAAAATTACTTTGCTTGACTTGTATAATTGTCAAAACTATACTCGTCCAGCAAAGTCTTATTTTCCATACCTCGACAACAATGTACTATTATCTCTCACTATGAATAGGTATAGGGTAAAAAAATTACTAGTGACTGATAGCAAAAACTCAAGAAGGGCTGGTGTTAGGGAACAACTTTCCCCCAAGGAACATAGTTAGTTTTTTTATTTTATCTCCCATACAAGGAAGCTGAAAATGTTTTTGTCTTAATTCAACCTATATTCAATAACAAACGTGTAAGAGGGCACTCTGAAGTTATGGAAGACCAAAACTGCTAGCAATCCAAGGAAACACTTCTTGCCTAAACGTGTTGTGGATCTCTGGAACACTCTCCGGAGACAGTAGTCAGTGCACCAAGTGTGAACAGTATCAAAAATAGACTTGACAATCATTCAAAAACTATACAATCAAAAAATTAAGACACAAGTGCAGTGATATACACGCATCAGCTCAATGAGCTGCTAGTGTATTAAAAATATAATAATAATAATTCCATGGGGAAAGTTGTTCCTTATTGCCAGCCTGACTTGAGATTTTGACATAAGTCACTAGTAAAATTTCCCTGTATAATATGATTTACGCACAAGAATACCAAAAATAAATTATTTACCAATGCTATAATTTCAACAACTTATTTACAACTAACATCCTACATAAATAACATTTAATTTCTAATTGTAATAACCCTATTTCTTCTTCTCTAAAGCAGAGCCTTTTGGCTTCAACCTGTTCTTGAGAATTGTATCTCTTTCTTCCTCTTTGGATCTCACTATGTCCTGATGCCTTTTCTTTGCAAACTCTAGTTCGGAACACAGCTCCACTATTCTAGATGCGTAGCCTCGCTGTTTCTCCATTCGTAACTTTTGTTTGTGCTGAAAGAAATTGATGGAATAGGTAAAAAACATAAATACACTTACTGCCATTTATGGGTCTTAACAGAAAAAAGTTAGACATGTCTTGAATTTGAATGTGTGTTCAAAATTATCTTTTTGTTTCGAGTTACAATTTTAAAAAGTGTAACTTATCTGTGATAAGGCCCTCAGTATTAAAATTCTAGGTGTTGGAGTGCTCTAAGCATACAGAAAAAATTGTGCAAAAACACCTAAACTCTAGAAAAATTTGCTTAAAATGGGACCTGAAGTAACTGGTTAACACAGTACAAGAAGATACATATCACAAAAGTCCACTGCTGGACATGGGTCTCCCCCTATTGGGAGGTGTTGCCATATTCCTCATGCTAGACAGGTAGATTGATTGGCAAGTGCAGTGTAATATGTTGCACTCAGAGGGAACACTGCTGGCCAATCCCTGGACGAATTTATTTTTTTTACTTCTTAGCCCCTGCTTTTGAAGATAAGCAGCAGAAGTTTTCAATCCTGAGAGGATGACTTATATGGTGGTAGCTAATACTTAAAATAAATCCCAGTAACAGCAGCCAAGTTTAAAAGACCTCTACTTTTGTTAAACCGTATAATATTGTTTATTATCGTGTCGCAAGAAAAAGTCTGTACCAGTAATGGCGTAGGTCGGCCATCCAGAAAAGTGTAGTCCGGACCATCAGTAAGTATTCCTTCAGCGTTTTTGTTCTTTGGCAGCCCTCGAGACATTCGCCACTGCTTCGTAGACAACGCTGGAGAACAGCTAAGCGCCCGGCTCGCCACTGAAATAAATAATTCGTTTACGTTTAGTACACAATATCACTTCGAAAAATAATCTCATTTATATGTTAAAACTAACACTTCATAGATAAACAGTTAATACTAGTCTTGAACATGTTAACGCCTTGTTATTGCTGATATTTATATAAAATTATGATGGGGACATCAAATAAAAATAATTTGATTCCTGTAATTTTGAGGCTAAGTTGTCTCAAAATAACCAAAGACAGACAAAAGCCTTTTCTTTTTCATTTTACTTATTTGGATACTAGAATTTTCAGCGTATGGCATTTCAGTGTTGCCATTTGTAACATTATATTAGCACTAAGGTACAAATGGAATGGAACACACGTTGACGTCATCAAATGAAAACATACTGTGACCTTGAGATGTCATATAATCTGAACCTTGATTGGCTTATTATGAATTGTAAGTTTTTTGACCAACCAGAACACATCATTGGTGGCAGTTGACCAATAGAAAACTAAGAAATTTTTACATGCCTTTTGCTTTCCATAGAAAACTCACATAAATTATTTCGTAAAGAAAACGCAAGGGAACGGAAGTGTTTTTGTGATACAAATAATTTGAATTTGTGCTATTTTGGGAAGTGTTTATAATTTGTTTGTGCGTATTTCAGTAACTGTTTCAACCTAGTGTTCTAAGAAGGTAAGACTACTTCTTTGTGTTAAGCGTTGTCTGTTTTGGTAAACAGATCGATTGCTTGTAGCTCTAAACGTCTAGCACTTTCCACAAGGTTCTTGTAGGCCCTTACACGGATATTTATCATCTTTTAGTGATGCTGGCTTGTCAATTTATTATCGCCCCAATATATTTAATCACCGATTGCACTCATTTTCGTAATTTGGACGCCAGGCAGCATCAACAAAGTCACTTATGATGTCGCTCAAAGATTGCACTATACTTTCGATAATATCTCGATCAATAATCTCTTTTATGGCATCAAACTAAAGTTGTAAAGATGTAAGATTCTGTGGGCATAGATTATTTAAACTATGTGTGCTTGCTTTATTCTTGCCTGAATCATTTGGTGCCATATTTTGCTTCTGGGGAAACCCCGCACAAAACACGGGTTTCATAAACAAGCAGTAGCGATATCGATAGTAGTACACAACAGACACTTACAAGTAGTAAAAAAACGAAAAGTATACTAAGACTAATAACATTTCTCAATGAAATTATTGAACACCTTGAAATAAGTAACTACTGCAGATGCACTATGCAGATGTTACTTCTGCAGAAAACTGCAGTTTTATTCATTTATAACCTACATCATAAAATCACAAGGCCATAAAAACGAAATTGCAATACAAGTGTAACCTCCAGGGCTACCCTTAGTTGCCTCTTTCAACACCTACAGGTAAGAAATGGGTTCATGCTATTCTAAGCTGACGTCATTTAGCACCCAAAATTACATAATGACTTTTATTGTAAGACACATACTAATATGTTTTTTCTATTGTTTTAGGTCTATTTCAGTGCACAGTGTAAGTGATTATAAGGCATAACCACGGATACCGAAAAGCTTACCTCCAACGAGCAACCAAATTACAACACAATGTGTATGAATATTTCTTATTTGATAATTTATATTTAACCGTGTTTTTTTTATTGTTACTGCAGCACCACTTGGAAACTTGGAACCATGTGGCAGGGTGGGGTTTACCCCGGAGGAGGTCTCTCTAAGTTTTTGAACAAATTTTTATGAATGTTTTATACCTTATTCTCTTTTGGATGATACAAGACCTTAACATTTATGAATAACAAAAATTATCTTCATGAAACAAGTTAATATAAAAAATACCTAATATTTAACAGTATACCTAGGTATAAAAATTTGTGGAATATGTTTATAAGTTACTTACTTTTATACTCAGTAAATAAGATTGTAGGTAATTCCAATCTCAGAACTGTTTTGTTTCATTAAAGAGAACTCATAAACATTTTCCCCTATGTTATTTACTGGGAGTATACCTAGTATTTTTTTAAGGTCTTTTTCATTCAAACACACACAGCACTCAGCACACTCAATATCCAGAATCATCCACTAAAACATGCAATTAAACTAAAAGGAGTGAACTATACCATGAAACTGAACAACTTCCCGGATAAAGGAGATCCAATTTTTATTTTCATATTTCAATCTTCCTTGGAGAAAGTTGTTTAGTTTCATGGGCTGGTTCATCCCTTAAAATATTTGCAGTTAATTTTTTATCCCTTTTATAATTATAACTTTATGGAAAGTGAGTTACAAAATGAGACTTAAATTAATCATGAGATTTAGTAGGGGCAAAGGTAGAGTTATTCTATTAAGAGATCTCTACCAGACAGTTTGTTTTAGTGGATGGTGTCTAATACTATACTGCCTATTTCACTATCCTTGTACAAATGTTGGCTTCTGTGCTGATAATTGTTTATTCTCAGTGTATTGTATTGTAAAGTGTCTGTGAATTCTGTCTCCAGCACTAAAACAATGTAAATAACCCAAACAACTACTCAAAACACATACAAGAACAACAACTTAATCCTCTTGGCACCTACTTTGTCTACATTTTGTTTAATTTAAACACTGCATATAACTTTTTAAGCACTCGTGATCACTTTCACTCATTTTAAGTATTAGACCGGGTCTATCGCGATAGTATTTAGGTAAATATTAGTAATTTAGTATTGTGGTCGCGGTCAACCCGTGATACAATACATGAAACTGTATTGAAATGTCGGGACACAGGTAAATTACTAATATTTTTGTGATGCCGGCTTAGAATAGCATCACCCCATTTCTTGCCCGTGGGTGTCGTAAGAAGCGACTAAGGGACTAGAGGGTGTGTATTGCAATTTTAGGCGATGGGCTGACAACCTGTCACTATAGTGATACACAGTTATCTGATTGACCCTCGAACTTTTGTCAGACGTCGCGTAAATTACCGTTTTTCACGGCTATTTATGCTCTGCCTACCCCGAAAGAGATTATAGGCGTGATATATGTATGTATGTATGTCAATATGGTCATTACAGCCAACTAGTAAAAATTTCATAGTCAGTAGTTGATGCATCTCTAATATTTACCCCAAATATTTTACTTTTAGAATTTACCCTAACACACAATTAGGGTACTATCAGCAGCACCTCAGGTCACTTTTTAGGGGTCAACATAATACTTTTACTACCTCTTTTTTTTGTACAATTTATTACATACAGTCTTATGGTACTAAGCAGTAGTGGTACATGGACCCTGTAAGGGTGTATCTATCTATTTTTAACTAAGAATAATCCCTTAAATTAGATGGTGCTGTGTGAATTGTCTAGGATATTTATTTATTTTATTTATCAAAATGGTGTCATTAGTACCCGTGATTAGTACACATTGTCATGAATCACATACTTTGTTCTATCTATAGGTTGTTTCTTTCACATTATGTGAAAGGAGACAATTAGTCATCATCAAAGATGGCTGTTTTACTACACACCCTGCTACCGCCTACACTATCTAAGTGTATAGTATTTATAAGCACTCTTTTATTTTCAATCATTTATCACTTCCATGACATACATACCCATATCACGCCTTTATCCCTTGCGGGGTAGGCAAAGCGTACACGGCCGTAATCGCCACAATGTTTGAGAAAAATCGTGTCCTCAGCCTGTCGCCTAAAATTTAAATACAAAAATCAAATCAAATATAGTTTACACATGACACCCTTATGGTCGCCTCGTGGGGCACCCCCGGGAAAGAAATGGGGTGATGCCATTCTAATCCAGCATCTTTGATATATGTTGTCACTTCCATTGCAACATATCACAACAGTATTCGTAAAATGTACATAACCTAAAACGTATGCGTTTTAAGGTTTATAAAATCTAATAATAACTTTCATGCCTGTTTCGATAATAAGGCACTAGATAAAGACTTGTTTTTCCTGTGGGAAGAAGCGTTTCAACGCGATAATGTGGCGACGGGTGTTGTGGCGCAGAGGTAGTGCAAAAGCCTGCGGCGCAAAGGTCCTGGGTTTGATTCCCAGTGGGCCACTCACAAAGTTTATATTATCACTTTGTGAATTCGTTCCCAGTCTGGTTAGGGCATTGCAGGCTGAACCACCTGGTTGTCCGTGAAAAAGAGAGTTCCGTGCTTTGGAAGGCACGTTAAGCCTTTGGTCCCGTAGTAAGTTTATTTCTGGCTAAAGGTATTTTTAGATATCAGTTCTACTCGATAATTAAATTTAAATAAATACGTTCCCGATAAAAAAAACAATAAATGGGAGGTTATAATGATTATCTTATCACAGTCAACCAGCAATAACTGTCCTGATATAAATGATACCTAGTTTTGGAATTAAATTGTGCCAATACGGGAACAAATTTTCTTAACTTAAAATAGCGCTGTCCCTTTTCTACAAATGGGTTTAGAAAAGGATAGGAGATATGCCCATCGCCTAAAATTGCAATTTACATATAGCCCTCGAGTCTCTTAGTCGCCTCTTACGACACCCGTGGGAAAGATATGGATGGGTTGATGCTATTTTAAGCCGGCATCACACGGCAATCAGTATCTATACCTAACCTACTTGTAATGCCGAAGGAAATAATTGGTTGTTGAATTAATTGGTGCTTATGAGAACAGGCCTTAAACAACCAATAGCAAAGTATTGAGATGTTTTAATAAGTGAGTGTCGAATACTACATACATACATACATATAACACGTCTTTATCCCTTGCGGGGTAGACAGAACGGCCGCAAAAA
Organism: Tuta absoluta; assembly: GCA_027580185.1. NCBI lineage: Eukaryota > Metazoa > Arthropoda > Insecta > Lepidoptera > Gelechiidae > Tuta > Tuta absoluta. The sequence continues at coordinate 3,187,284 of JAQAHW010000023.1, read as the reverse complement.
CGGACATTTACGCCACGTCTGACAAACATTTGAGGGTCATTCGGAAAATTGTGTATCGCCATAGTGACAGGTTGTCAGCCCATCGCCTAAAATTGCAATACACACCCTCGAGTCCCTTCGTCGTCTTTTACAACACCCACGGAAAAGAAATGGGGTGATGCTATTCTAAGCCGGCATCACGCGGCATCGAATACTACCTAGATACTAAAGGTAGAGAAAAATACCGGAAATTTTTAAGCGGAAAACCATAGGTATTATTCGGTACTTCATTAGGCCAATTTCAACAAAATTCAAAAACTCTGACACCAGGGATCATCGGGTTGTTGGACGACTCGGTGTTCCAAACGAAAAGAAGAAGAAAATAACATCTCAACTTAAATTAGTGTTTTCACTTTAAATAAATAATAATAATAATAAATATCCTGAACAATTCACGCAGCGCCATCTAGTCTCAAACTAAGCAAAGCTATGTACGTATGTACTATGGGAACTAGATAGCTGATATTAATACATATATACTTTTTTTTGTAAATAAATACATAATATACATAGAAACACCCAGACTAAACACAAATATCTGAAAATGACTTAACAAATATTTGTGTCTTGTGGAGATCGAACCCACGACCCTCGGCGTAGCAGGCAGGGGCACTATCCGCTACGCCATCGGCCCAGTCGACTTTATGACTATGACTATTGTAAACGCATGTAAATAACATTTGCATTAACCAGACACATGTACATATTAGATCACCATCTTAAATATATCTTGGCAAGGCATCAATTTCACTTGAAGATGAAAGGAGTATTGATTGCGTATATGCTTTCGCTATCGATGAAAGGTAATCGTACAATGAACATAGTTTGATTCACTCACACAAAGTGCTATACAGGTTTTAATGCCGTTCACACACTCGAGGGCAGGAAAATAGTAAGGGAAATGAGCAGTGCGAGCATGTAAACAGGTTGCGCTGCTACTCGTCATGCCGCTGCCACTTCCCGTGCTCCCTCGAGTGTCGGTTTGTCGTGCATAAGTCAAAGGAACGGCAGCACGAACGCAAGTTTAATGTAGTGCTATCTCGGTCACTCGTATTGCTGCGAGAAGAGTATGACGGCAGTGTGTGACCACGCATTACGTTGATTCTCCCGCGGAAGTATTACAAGAAATATTCGCGGCAGCGGCGGCAGGAGCATGGTGTGAATCTAGCATAAAAGAAATAGCGAATAACCTCTAGTGGATTTACTTAGCCCACGAAACTGAACAAATGTTGTCCTATGTAAACGTGTCGATAACGTAGGACCCGATTTTCGTAAGGGGTTCTTATAAATTAAAAACCTTTAAAAAATTCATTAAAGTATCTACTCTTTTAATTCATAATATCACATCTGGTAATCTACTTATTATTTTAGGATGATGAGACATTGGTTATTGATTATAATTTTTAACATATATATTTCACGCCTGTAATCCATTACAGGGTAGGCAAAGCGTAAACATTCAGTGGCCTGACATACATTTGAGGGTCATTCGGAAAATTTTGTATCGCTTTAGTGACAGGCTATCAGCCCATCGCCTAAAATTTTAATACACATGTAACCCACGAGTCCTTTTGTCGCCTCTTACGACACCCACGGGAAAGAAAAGGGGTAATGCTATTCTAAGCCGACATCACACGGCAATGTTTTTTTTTGCTGACGTAATTCTGTCACCACCTAGTGTAGGAGCAGAGCAAATTCACAATCAATACCGACCGTGACTCATATCGCGTGATGACGTCATTATTTTTATTTTGTTTATGATGCTCTACTGCCTTTGTGGGTTTGCGGTATATAGCTCTGGTTTGAGAGGAAAAAAATCATTTTATTATTCTTAGCGCATTGAAACTAAAGCTTATTTTTTTAAAAAGACTTCATTATTTTATTGATCTAACTTTGTGATTTTTTGTTTCGAGCCGAATTATCAGTATCATCATTTATTGTTCTAAAACATGTATCAATGACGACCGATGTGGAACAGTGGTAGTGCGACTGCCTGCGTCGCAAAGGTTCCGGGTTCGACTCTCGGTAGGTCACTCACAAAGTTGGTATTTATCACTTTGTGAATTTGTTCCTAGGCTGGTTAGGACATTGCAGGCTGATTCGTTTCAAAAGGTTTTCTTTATTTAAACTCAGATAATACTCACTTATAAATGTAGTTTTTAGGTCTACTCAGCCCTTTTACCATACGACTGAATATAGTTATGCATAGTTTTATACCAGTAACCAATATTAAGTATATCACGCCTATAATCCATTGCGAGATAGGCCGAGCGTAAATTGCCGTAAAAACGTACATTCACGCCAATGTCTGACATACAGGAATCATTCGGCAAATTGTGTATTACCATAGTGACAGTTTGTCAGCCCATTGCCTAAAATTGCAATACCAGCCTCGAGTCCCTTAGTCGTTTCTTACGACACACAAGAGAAAGAAATTGGGTGATGCTATTCTATGCTGGCATCACCAGCTTACGTTGTTTTAGAGAAAACACGCACGACAGTTATAGGTAACCTTATCAGACACTTTCAACCATGAACGCTCGTTCGCAAAAACATTAGTCACGAATTTGACTCATACATATACAACACACTAAATACGTAGGTATCTACATATAAATTAATAACGTGACAAGTGTAGTATAAAAAAAATCAATCAGTTAATCAGCCCATGACAGTGCAAATTTTATACTTTTTCCAAGTAAAATGGGTCAAGAATGGAAAATATTTGAACCTTAAAAATATAGTAACTATACCCACCTCTATAAAATGACTGTCGGCTGGCTTTTTTTTACTGAAAAACTTTAGAAACTCCCTAAGAAACATTTTGTATGGTAGGTCCAAATAATTAGCATCGAGAGTTATATGTGTACAATTTAAGGCGATGGGCTGACAACCTGTCATTATGGTGATACACAACTTTCTGAATTACCATTAAATGTTTGTCAGACGTGGCGTAAATATATATTTTTTACGGCCGTTCACTCTCTGCCCACCCCGCAAGGGATGTAAGCGTGTTACAAGTATGTTTTTATATATGCTTTACTCACATAAAGCACACACAAGACAAGATAGATACCTACACACATGTATCATGTATGTGTGCATCTATGACGTCACAAGTGCAATTTCCTTATTACACAATATTTCCACCTGCGAGACGGGGTGATGACGTGGCCCAATCAGCAGTTTCCTCTTACGAGTGATTTTATCTGGCGGTCTCTCGGTTGAGCGAGATTTTGTTATCGCCCCGATTCCACCTCACAGTTAGTTCCTTATGTATCCGAGCGCCGACCTATATTTCATTTAAAATGGACTCAAAATTAGGAGGGACTACTACACCGCGTACTCGCCGCGATCACGTTTTGCCGAGACATCATATACATACATCAATCAGCCAATTGCAGTCCACTGCTGGACGTAGGCCTCCCCCAGGATACGCTATAGGGCACGATCTCTCGTTTTCGCCATCTAGTCGCTACCAGCCGCCTTTTTTAAGTCATCGATCCATCTGGCCGGAGGTCGTCCAACGCTACGCCTGTCGAGGCGTGGCCTCCACTCGAGAACCCGCTTACTGCACCGTCCATCGGTTCTACGACAGATGTGCCCAGCCCTCTGCCACTTCTGCCGAAGAAAATCGCCCGTGTAAAAGAGCTCTTACACTAATATATCATCATAGTATAAAATCACTTTTGTAGTAGGTATTGCCGTCTGAGTTTGGTCTCAAAATGCTGAGGTCTCTAGTTCGATTATCTTTGACAGAACACAAATTCGTCGTTTTTATCTCATTGTAAGAATATTAATTGTTTGTTACGACGTTGTAAACGGAACCACCTCATTTTCCGTAAGAAAGATGATTTCTTGCATAATATTTTCTTGAGTTTGCACAACTAGAACGAAAATAATATAAATTCTAAATAATGACGTCTAACACCTTAGTCACCCGTGATCACGGCCTCTGTAAAGAGCTCGAAACGTTGGAATGATTAAATCCAAAACAGACAAAACTTAAATCCGTTTAAAATTGTTTTATTGTGAAGTAAAGCAGTCAGTGCCGCCGGTTGATTTCTTTAATAACCTAGATGTCTCTTGGTATACAACCACTTCGGACTTTCGGAGGCCTTAGGTAACTAGTAGGCGGTTTAAAATCTTAACACTAGGGTTCATCTGGTCATTCGTCGACTCAGTGTCCCACACGAAGAATGAATAAAAAATTACACAATAATAAAATCTAATGCTACGATTACAATCTCGTCCTGCTTCTGCTCCTGCCGCTGCCTTCTTCCGCTTCCGCGCAAGGGATAACCATGGTGTATTTTACTTTTATGTCTAATAAATCAACAAAAAAAATACGAGAAAAACTGTGTTTTTACTTTTTTCATATCTCAAAAAATGGCCGAGATATTTAAGTTTAAAGTGTGTAGTTTCGGGCGAAGGTTTTTAAAAACGCGGGCGAGCGCAGACTAGCCGATGACGTCACGGCTCGAGTCATTCGGCAGTCGCGCTTACGCTCGCACGCCGTCGCGCAGTGAAATTAAATATTATAGAATAAAATGCCATATTATTATAGAATTAAATGCCAGGGAAATACTGTATTGTGCCGCAATGTTTAAACTCCACGGTTAAAACACCAAATAAACTCTTCTTTTATGTGCCTAAGGACCCAAAAATAAGAAAAAAGTGGATGACGGCCGTAAAAAGAGTTGATTCAATAGGCCCTAAAACTGTTACGAGTACTTGGCCATCCTGATTGCTGAAGTACCTACCTATGTAGGTACCACCTTGTCGTACCTACTCTACTTGCAACGGTACAGGCGAGTGTGTGTAGGTGAATAAAGGGGTACCTATAGGTAGATGCGTGGAGTAGACATGTGCCTCCTTGACCCACACTGTAGGTATAACAGTTGGCTGAAGTAGGTATGCGTATGCGCCTCCTTGTCAAGGAGGCCGCCGCCGTGGTACTGGCTAGTAGGTAGGTACGCGTGGAAACCCATAGGTAGGTAGGTAGGTACGTACTTCAGGATGGACGCTCATGCACTCGCCAGTTCCACGGCGAGTAGGTAGGTACGCGTGGAAACACATAGGTAGGTACTTACTTCAGGATGGACGCACAAGCACTCGCCAGTTCCACGGGGAGTAGGTAGGTACGCGTGGAAACACATAGGTAGGTACCTACTTCAGGATGGACGCACAAGCACTCGCCAGTTCCACGGCGAGTAGGTAGGTACGTGTGGAAACACATAGGTAGGTAGGTACCTACTTCAGGATGGACGCTCATGCACTCGCCAGTTCCACGGCGAGTAGGTAGGTACGCGTGGAAACACATAGGTAGGTACCTACTTCAGGATGGACGCACAAGCACTCGCCAGTTCCACGGCGAGTAGGTAGGTAAGGTACGCGTGGAAACACATAGGTAGGTAGGTACCTACATCAGGATGGACGCACATGCACTCGCCAGTTCCACGGCGAGTAGGTAGGTACGCGTGGAAACACATAGGTAGGTACCTACTTCAGGATGGACGCACATGCACTCGCCAGTTCCACGGCGAGTAGGTAGGTACGCGTGGAAACTCATAGGTAGGTAGGTACCTACTTCAGAATGGACGCACAAGCACTCGCCAGTTCCACGGCGAGTAGGTAGGTACGCGTGGAAACACATAGGTAGGTACCTACTTCAGGATGGACGCACATGCACTCGCCAGTTCCACGGCGAGTAGGTAGGTACGCGTGGAAACTCATAGGTAGGTAGGTACCTACTTCAGAATGGACGCACAAGCACTCGCCAGTTTCACGGCGAGTAGGTAGAAACGCATGGAAACCCATAGGTAGGTTTTAACGAGCGCAAACTGTAGGTACCTAGGTACCTACCTTACCTAGTATTTTTTATCACACACATTTTGATTGAGTTGAGGGAGTAGGTACAACTAGGAACCTTATGGGTAGGTACTTCAGGCAGGATGGTCATGAACTCGCGAGTGAAAGTATTTTTATCACCGCCCATGGCGCCCATAGTAGGTATGTAGGTACTAAATAAATAAAAAATACTATGATTCAGCTGAGGTAATGCTTACATATTACATACCTTTTAATTTTTATTCCACGAATTTCGGCAGCGGTAAAATCTTTATTCATCATGAAATATTGGGCCACCATCAAACTATCAATTTTTTGGCAGATTGTCCGACTGACCTTTCACAAATCCTGCTTCTATTTTACTCACTACACATATATAACATACACATAAACACCATATAAAGTATTTCTTTGAAAGAACGAAGAAAATCGAAACAAAATCACCGAAACGTGCAGCGTGCTGTGTTGCGGTCGCAAGTTGTCCCGAGCCGTGACGTCACAGTGTTAGCGCGCGTAATCTCGGAAATTCAAAATTGGGGTAAAACTTCTCTTCGTCATAACTTGCGAAATACTGCATGTATTGAAGTGAAATAAAAACTAGTGTTATGTACATGATCTACGCTCCAATTTAAAGTGCATATGAAAGTCATATTTTGACCCCTCAGTGTTATCCATTTGAGTGAGTGTACACCCACTGCCGACATACTCTTTCACCAAACGAACGAGTGAGCGAGAGAGAGAGCAATACGTTCCACTTGTGCTCATGCTGCCGTTTCTTTGACTTCCGCACGACACTCGCGGGAGCATAGGGAGTGTCAGCGACGCTGCCTTACTATTTGCCTGCTCATAGCGCGAATATGTAATCGTGGCATAAAATATGAAATGGTCTCGTGTTCTGATCAGTTGTTTCTCTTTTAACATTCTAATAAACGACAGTTCTTTCATTTGTCGATACACTTCTCTCAATTACCCTTAAATGTTTGTCAGACGTGGCGTAAATGTTCGTTTTTTACGACCGTTTACGATCTGCCTACCCTGCAAGGGATATAGGCGTGATATATATATGTCTGTCATTTAGAGCCTGCGTTATCTGAGCTATCATCATCGTGTCGAATAGCATAATCTACGGCTACTACTCTTGAAGCTAGAACCACTAACAAAGAATGCAATAAAAAAGAACAATACGCACTATAGATAGATACTATTATGTAGGTATGAGACACGCATTCACATTAGACACCTTTTAAATACGTTGTACAGTCACAGTACAGTTAAGATTAGGCTGGGTTAGACAGTTTGTACTTTGAGCCGTTCTTATACCACGCGCATAAGGCCCAACGCTCCGTTAAGGCATATCTTGACATTATTATCCGTCAGAATTTAGAAGGCGCATCGTTCCTAAGTAGCTATAATACGGTGAGGTGACGTCATGTCATGTTCAGACGGGTCGCGACTGGGTTACCCGCGTCACGCACAGCGGCTCTAGTATTTTGCCGAATCTAGCCCGCGCGTGTATCTCGCTCGACGCAGCGTTGGCGCTAAGACTTACATTGGCGGTTCAAGTGTCTAACTGGACGTGAGCTTGACTGTACACGACACAGTCACAGCATACAATCACATCAACACAAGTTTATCTACCGGAGAATGTTCTGATCATATTATCATTTTTATACGCAAATGTTGTCTGTTTCGTGCTAATTTAATTATCTTTGTTTATACATGGTATATGTCTATCTGTTTTTTTTTTATATACGGCCAATGTTTTTACTGGACTTGTTATTTTTATATAGGGTGAAATTTAACTAGCGTAATCTCAAGACGAGCTGGTGATAAGGAACAACTTTAAACTTACTTTCCCCTCATAGGACGAAATATTGAAGATCCCGTACAAAATTGCCGATCAGCTGATTTGTGTTACTCTGAAAGGTCAAAATATTTTTGTTTTATTTCGATCTCTGTTCCTTGGGAAAACTTGTTCCTTATCACCAGCCCGTACTCTTATTTTCAGGGTCTGTTTCTAGTAAAATTTCACACTATAAACGCATTTTTTCAGTTTCGTTAAAATACGTTTTAGAAGCCCTAATTTAATTTGAATGTCACTTGTTAATATAAACTTGCTCTATGGAAATTCTTATTCAAAACCACCGGGGTTTTCGTAGTCAATGTTACTCCATCTTCATACGAAAACCTGTGCTGATAGAAAGCTGATTATCTACATTACGAGAAACGACGTAATAAAATGTCCAAATTCCAGTGAAAGCATTGCGCTTGTGCCGAGCGAAATCCGACCGTAAAGTGGCGGCCCTCACATACAAATTTCTTCAAATCTAAACAAATAACAAAAATCTATATCAGACAAATTGTTGTCCTATACGATAAGTTTATTTCTATATACAACAACTGTGTGTATTGAATTTGAAAATCAATATAACGGTTTATGGCCACCATTCTCCGTTTTAGTGATTTCAAAGACGCTTAAAGACGCAATATCAGTTTGATTAACCCTAAGGCAAACTAGGCAGTTGCTTAGGGCATCACATCTTGGCGGGCACCACAGTCCACAATAACCACCAGTTTTTCGGAGGGCACCAGATTTTTTGTTGCAAATCCATGCCGTCTCGTCAAATATCGTTACCAGAAACGACACCAAAATAAGTTTCTAGAACTTAATTTGAACATTCGCGCACTTTATTTAGATTGACATGTGGTCGCCAATCACAAAATACCCCAGCCTCGCGGGCCCCCCCGCACCGCTAATCCGTGTCAATCGCATTGTTTTTGCTATGCATTTATGTTCAATATATTGTATATGGAAAGTGATTTATTAAAAAAATTGGACAAAAACAAGTATAAGAAAAAATACGGATAAATTAAAGACCGATTCGGCCGGTTACGGGGGGGCGGCGCGGCGGTGCACCCAGACGTGGATTGCTTAGGGCATCAAGTGGTTTTAATCCGCGCCTGCGCAATATGTATAAAGCTTATCGTTGTACCTTGAAAGAAACTTATCGGATAGGACAACAATTGATCTGTCACATTTTAAATGCTTGTTCTTTTTAAATAATGATTGATAAACAGATGTAAGTGCCACTAGACGGTCGGCGCCACCTTAATCCAACAACCGACTAACCTTTACTCCAAACTCAACAGACCAAAATCAAGGCGGTTACCCACAAGGTGGTTACCCTCAAGGTGGCTATCCTCAGGGAGGCTATGCCCCCCCACCGGGGGCTTACCCCCCACCACCCGGAGGCTACCCAGGCGGCCAGCCAGGCTACCCACCACCACCACAAGCAGGATTCCAAGCAGCTTATGGAGGAGCAGGATTTCAGCCAGGATATGGTGATGTAAGTAGATTTTTCAGGTTTATTAAATCACCAAATAGTCTTCATATTTTTTTGGATTTAGCGACTTTTTTTTTTATTAATGATGGGTTTGCTCTTGACTCTAGTCTAGGTCATAGGACAGAGACAGAGTCTAAGATGGAGCGAGCTCACCCAGAAGAAGCCTGTACACTCTTACTTTGAAGAGATTAGGGTTGTATGCGTTTGGAAACACAGACGCAGGTAGTGAGTTCCACTCTTGTGGTATCACTCGCGGCTACGTTTTCCTTTGGGAATATGGTTTTCAGTACATTAGTTTCGGGAGACAAAAAAATATTCTATGAACTGTTTAGATTACAGCGTCTTTAATGTGAGTCTGGATATAAAACAACTCAGCTTTCAGCATTACTAAACCATTGCGCAATGGCAAGTAATATTAAATCTCTGCGGCCTGCGCTCGCTTTTGTCGCATAGCAGTCGTGCTAATGTAAGGGACAGCCCTCCGAATACTGATAGGGTGCATACAGACCACAAAACCGAACAACTTTACCCTAAGAACATATGTCAGGATACCACAAAAAAAAATTGACCTCCCATACAAAATCAAGATCAGCTGACTGACATTACGTGGACATTACTATGAAAAGTTACAAATTTTGTTGCGTTTCCTGATATATTTTTTCATGGGAAGTTGTTCAGTTTCGTAGTATCAGTATTCGGAGGGCTGTCCCTTACACCATGTATACACATTAAGTACGTGCAAAACTATAAAGTGATGATTATAATGTGTGAATTTTTAACCTCCTTGCCATTACATAGAGGGAGTCCGGGAGACGTGAACCGCTATTGTTAATAATCTTAACAGTAATATTTACGGGTATGAGCTAAATACGCCTTTTTATCTGCGAACAATTTGATATTCTTTTGAAAACGAAAGTTGCAAGTAGATGATGGCGAATCAAGTTTTAATCTTAAATGATTTTTAGCTCAAGTCTCCCTAAGGATAGGATTGGGACACTTGGCCATACCTAGGTACGAATCATGATCGTTACCTTCAAAACCGTCATTCGATGGCGTATTATCCTGAATGCTTAACAAAATGTGATGATATTTTGATAATGCTTTATAATTTTTTAATTTTTCTTTCATAAATACGTGTACACTCAGCAATTGGTGGCAACGGGTTGAAGAAGAAAAAATACGTGTACAAATAAACAAACAAATGATCTCAAAAATTTCACTCCTAGGTGACACTCATCCCTTTTTTGACACCCATTGTCAAATGCGTCAATTAAAGCTATTAATTTGATATTGGCTGTGATTTTCGGGTTAAACGTGTGAAATCATTTGCCTAAAAAGGCGCAAAATTTAAAAACATATTTCAAGTGGTTCAATTTATCTGGGTAATTCTCCCGGACTCCCCCTACATATACGGTTTGAATGCAGTCATATTTGAACCACAGAATGGGAAAGATGGTGAAACCTATGTGGAATATTATGTGAAGTAGATACCTTCTTTTACTACATTGTGGGCACACTAATATGGGAAAAAGTAGTGAAGTTGAGACATTTCTTATAATCTACAGTATAATAAGAGTTCGAAGTAATTTATTTTGAAGGCTAAATGCATTTTATAAGCATGATTGAATTACTTTCTGTTCGAATGCAATCTGTACTATCCTCAATCTTTTTATTTTTATTTTTTTGTTGATAATTTTTGTTCTTTTAAAGGATGGCAGCGCCTACCTTGTGGTAAGTGGCATTTTTTGCCTCTTATAGAATGGGTGTGGTATGCTTGCTATCCTGAGCCAGTTCATTATAGTCTCAATTCCATGTTACCGACTAATATCTTTAACTAGAAATAGCACTGTCACTTTCAGTTAAATAGGCTTAAACAAGGATAGAAGATGATCGCCTCTTAAATTGTTTATGGTTTTGCGAATTTTTAACGGTATCTGTTAAAATTAAGCGGCGATTAAAAATATGGCGGTTAAACATACAAGAAAGTCTGTAAAATGGCGCTGAAGACCATTCAAGACATGACATGACTAAAATAGTCTATGACATCTACTATCCTTTTCTAAACTTATTTAACAGAAAGTGACAGTGCTATTTTAATTAGCCGTATTAGTAAGTAACGTGGTGTCGAGACAACTTGCTGGCCAATGCTAAGTGCCTCATATTGTCTCTTTTTTTTTACGTATGTTCGTCTACAGTTTACTTCCTTCACTGGGTACCATTTTTTATCGTTTCTTTATCAAGGAACTAATGCATGACTACATATCATTTGCCTGTTCTATACTCTCCAGGTACTACAAATAAGAGAAAAAAAAGCATTGCCGTGTGTTTTTTTATTGATCATGTTGCATGCTATAATGTAAATAAAAACAATACGTTAAAGATTCCACACGGACCCAAAACAATGACAACTACAACAGTCCACTGCTGGACATGGGCCTCCCCCTATTGGAGGGTATTTGCCACACCACGATTGGCGAGCGCAGTGCAAGTTGTTATAAATGTTCACAGAGAACGCTGATGCCCAATCCCCTGGATTCATCCCTTAAGTGTGGTACACCTAGTCGTCCAACGACCCGACAAACCCTGGTGTCAGAGTTTTTCAACCGCCTACTACCACTAGCAGGCCTCTGACATGATCTGCAAACTAAATGAAAATCATACTAACTCGGAAGCGAAAAAAATTTTAACTCATAAAATAATCTAGTAGGTTTTGATCCACGTATCAACATGGGTGTCATAGGTTTAAAATTATTTTGGTTTAAAATGTTCAAGTTTAAATTACAAACCGTTTTAAGTTGTATAAAATGAACATCGCTGGCCCTGGTCTAAGGTTATTAGATGTTACTAATGTTAACACAGAAGATGTAAGTCTTCCTTAGATGTGCATAATTTACTTACATCACACCTTTATATTTTGCGGGGTAGGCAGAGCGTTAACGACCGTAAATACGGTCACTATCGCCACGTCTGATAAATATTTGAGGGCCTTTTCAGTAAAATCGTTTATCACTGACAGGTTGTCAGCCTGTTGCCTAGAACTGTAATACATTGAATACCAATTTTTTAAACACTTCCCTTGTTAGGTATACAATTTTGCAAGTTTTCAAAAAAGAAACTGTAATACACATGTGTCCCTAGACTTAGCCTTAGCCGCCTCTTACGATACTCGCAGGAAAGAAATAGGGTGATGCTATTCAAAGCTAGCAGTATTTGCATAATTTTGACCTGGAATAATCAAGTACCATACATCTTAAACTTTTCTATGTAGTATTCTCCATCTCAATGGTAATGGTAAAACGGACTATCTTCCGCAACGTGACGTCTACTTGCGCCTATTTTACGTATTCTCCATCTATCTCTGCAATATAAAGCCGCTGCTATACACTCGTCGCTTATTGCAAATACACGTGCTTAATTCGTCACAGGCAGTATCGCCCCGGTGGCCCAGAGGATCAGTGCGTCACTAGTACTGTCTGCGAATGTCGCAGGTTCAAATTCTGCGTATGGTATACCGTTTTTATAATATCAAACCTTTCAAGTTTGGTCGTATCATCATTATATTAAATCAGCTTAGAGCAGTCCACTGCTGGACGTAGGCCTCCCGAGGGAACGCCATTAGGTACAATCTCCCGTTTTCGCCATCCAGTCGTAACCAGCCGCCTTCTTTAAGTAGTCCGTCCATCTGGCTGTAGAGATGTGCCGAGGCGTAACCTCCTTTTGAGAACCCGCTTACTCCACAGTCCATCGGTTCAAGTGTGGTATTTTATAAAAATGGTTTATTTTTTCTTTTTTCAGCCTGGCTACCCAGGACCTGGAGCTCCAGGGTTGGGAGAAGATGGCGAGGTCAAGGGCTTCGATTTCACCGAGGCGTCCATCAGAAGATCTTTTATTCGAAAGGTAAGCTGTCTATCTACAATATTTCGAACACGCTGTATAAAGCGAGTGTAGCCGTCAACGATCTCGACGGTGGCGCCACTTCACAAAAAATGTTTTCTCTTTATACAAACAATCAATCAGAATGTTCGATGCCCAAGTTTTTAGTATTATCCTTATGTATAACTAGATTTCGGCCCAGTGGTTTTACCCGCTGCCACTTATTTTCTTGTGGTTATAGTTGTTTTCCCGCGGTAAAAAGTAGCCTATGTGTTATTCCAGGTTATACTCTACCTGTGTTCCAAATTTCATCCAGAGCGGTAAAGCCGTTTGAGCGTGAAGAGGTAACAAACATACATACACACACAAACTCTCAGATTTATAATATTAGTACGGATTAGAACCTGCAAACTCACTAAAATATTAGCTGTAATTAAAGTTATGGCAATTACAAAAAACTTGGGCATCGGACATTCTGATTGATTGTTTGTATAAAGTTTTTTTTTTTTGTGAAGTGGCGCCACCGTCTAGGTCGTTGACGGCTACACTCGCCCTAATGACTTTTCTGTTCCCAATAAATAGGAAATCGATTTCAGACGAGCATTAAGAGACGATAATTTGGAGCCAAGACTCCGTAAGCTCTATAAAATTAATAAAGAATAAGTTTTAAGGTACAAAATTATTGCCGATCACAAACCAGGCACCAGTCTGAACTGCGCTATAGTACCAAATAAATCGTCTTTATTTGTATGTCTTTCGTATATTTTCAATGGTGCTGCTAAGATAACAAAAAAATTGCCTACTTAATGTCAATATTATATTTTTAGAGTGCTGTCTCCTCATAAAACTAAACAACTATCCCCGAGGAACATTTTCCGAAATATTAAAAAAAAACGGACCTCCAGTACAAAGTAACTCTTTTTTGGTTTTTTTTTTGTATGGAAGGTCCAAGTTTTGTGCACGAGTAAAACCCACCCTAAAAATATTTGGACTGCATTTAATAGCACCTTATATAATGATTTGTACACTTATACATTTCATTCAATTTTTTTTTTTTTATTGTGTCACTATTTTAATTATTGTTCCTATTATTTTATTTTCTTCGGAAAACTTACAGCCTATAAAATATAATGTTATGAGTAACTTGAATAGGCCATTAACAAAGTTTTCGCCTATATTTCAGGTGTACTCGATCCTGATGTGTCAACTGCTGGTGACGATGTCCTTCATAGCTCTGTTCCTCTTCCACGAGCCCACCAAGATGTGGGTGCGACAGAGAGGGATGCCCATCTTGTGAGTACCTACTCTATTCCTCTGTTGCACCTGTACTAGTCCACTGCTGCACAGCACTTCGTGACATGTACTTTAAGCTCTTATTCTGTAACCTTTTTTTTATTATTAATGAAATGAAATAACTTTATTCAATGTAGGATAGCATTATCACTTATTGACGTCATGATCGGGCACTGTAAAAAAAAGAAATTTGCATAACGCAATCTTCTTCTTTTTATAACAATTTTGTATTGTCCTAATAGAAAACCGGCCCGGGCGGGATAAAAAAAATAAAAATAAAGGCACTGCCTCGGGGCTGGCCAGGTTAATCACACAGCACGTAACTTTACGCCACCAACATTTGTAAACGACATTTGTTTCAAATTTTAGTCAAGATTTCCAAAGCGTGTTATTTACATGCGTATAGTTAACCGGACCCCCTGAACAGGAAAAACCCCCCAAAAAAACCTGCCCGATGATGGGTTTGCTCTTGACTCTAGTCTAGGTCATAGGACAGAGACAGAGCGAGCTCACCCAGAAGAAGCCTGTTCACTCTTACTTTAAAGAGATTAGGGTTGTATGCGTTTGGAAACACAGACGCAGGTAGCCTAGCGCAGGTAACCTTTTTTATACATATGTAGCGACCTCTGGGAGCTACGACAAGAAGCTCACTCAAAGTAATTCACGAGCAAGCAAGACGCAACTGAAGTTCCAACATAGCTGCAAGATGGCGCCACGTGACAGAACAAAGAGCCTGAAACGCGGTATCGAAGTGTTTCACCGCGCAACGCATATATACAACTTCCAATTCTATCCAGGTGGACCAGTCGGTCCCCTGGCCACAACACCCGGCCAGGCGGGTAGCTACCCTTTTCCCGACTCCACCTGGAACCCTCCATTCTGCCTATTGGCATCACTCCTGTCACCCGCCATACATACACATATCACGCCTAAAATCCCTTGCGGGGTAGGCAGAGCGCAAACAGCCGCAAAAAACGGACATTAAAGCCACGTCCGACAAGGAGAATCCGTCGGAAAATTGTGTATTGCCGTAGTGACAGGTTGTCAGCCCATCGCCTAAAATTGCAATGCACACTTTGAGTCCCTTAGTCGGTTCTTACAATTCCCAAGAAAGAGAAATGGGGTGAAGCTAGTCTAAGCCGGCATTACATGGCTATTATTTTACACCATGTATTTTCTAATTTACGTATGTGTATTTCCAGCTGGGTGGCGTTCATAGTGATGATAGTGTGTCTGATCGCAATGGCGTGCTGCGAAGGCGTCCGACGCAAGTCACCGACGAATTTCATCTTTCTGGGGATATTCACTTTGGCGGAGAGCTTCTTGCTCGGTGTTTCGACGAGCATGTACCAGGCTGATGCTGTGAGTATTATACATACATCACGCGTGTGTCCATTGCGGGGTCGGCAAAGCGTAATTTGTCAAGCCATTTTACTACCATGTCCATCTCAGGATGTGCTATTAATGTAAGCTTGGCGATTATTTATTAAATAAAAATATATATAAATTTCATCACTAAATAATGTAAACCATTAAAGATCGATGAACTATCTAAATGTAAATAACAAAAATAAGGGGTCCCAAGACATTACCTTGGGGAACCCCACATCTACAGCAATGACATTATCACGAAGTGTGCAACAAAACTTCCTGTTTTCTGTCGCTTTGGTAGGAATGAAGCCATACAATTGCTATTTTACATCTACCATAATAACTTTTTTGTTTGTTTATAGTAATATTTAGGTCTACAAGATCAAAAGCTTAAAACAAAATTTTTAAGCCTCACCAGCGCGCGTAATTTATCGAAAACTCGCTTTCGTTAAATTGAAGTGCAGATGCTGAAGTTTATTTATATAATTTTGTATTAATAAATTAATAGTAGTGTCGCTATCCGTAACTATCTTGAACAAATTTTACTTATACGACATTCAGTAAATATACTTTAGTACCTGTACTTGAACGTTTTCATCGAGTTAATTTTATTCTAATTACGTTCCGGAATCCCGTTAATACCTCGCAGTGTGGCCGCCAGTGAGGAGAAAACTTTAATATTAAATCGAATGACGAAAGTCGCAAGTTCAAATCCTGTCCGCAATTGAAAATTTTGCAAGTTTTCAGAAATTTTATACCTTACACGGGAAGTGTTTTAAAATTTGGTATTCAATTTATCGCAGGTTTTCATCGCTTAGACTACATTCAATCTGTAAAGATAGAATTAGTCGCCGGGTATTAGTTGCAAAACTAACCCGGTAGATGGAGCCGTGCCACGAGTTACTGGCATTAAGATACACTTGCAAAATTAGCGGGCCAGGAACGAGCTGCGGTAGCCCAGATAATACATACTATCATTGGCCTCACACGTCTGTGACAGACGATTTAATCAGTGTCTGAGGCAAGACTTTTCATGGCTGTATAAGCCGATACGGGAGCGGCATAGTTTTCCGCACGCTCTACAAGTGAAGGTGGAATTCGAGACTGGCACATGCATGTTTAGATGACGTTTTTGCCTTTTGTTAGCGAGACCAGAAAACCAGGCATTATCGTGTGTTTTACGCCCATCAAACACACGCTTACGCCATTCGTCCCTATCTTCAGCAAGCTTCTTACATACTAAGACAAATAGAAACTTTAATAATTTATTTTGTTAATTGTAATTTGCAGGTAATGATGGCTGTGGGCATAACGGCTGCCATCTGCCTCGCGCTCACACTGTTCGCTTTTCAAACGAGGTTCGACTTCACTATGATGGGCGGAGTCCTCCTGGTCTGCGCCGTGGTCCTCATGCTTTTCGGTGAGCCCTTACCACAGTATAATTAATAGTACTAGCGTACAGTATGGTCACTCCCTGCCTCCCCCTACAAGCGCCGCCCACCCGCGCTCGGAGGACGCTCAGACACCGGCTAGCAAGGACGCGACGACGAAGGTCATTTCATACTGCCGCACATTGCATTCCCGATTCGCGAACGCAAAATGGCGGCAACCCTGACATGTTGTCTCACACACACAAGCATGGTCCGCGTTCACCTACGCGAGCTTAGACTGTGTGCGTAGCAACGCATTTGATTCATACATTTGAGCGCCAGTGTCCGAGGTGTGCCCTTACTGACCTTTCTACAAGAAGTAACAAAAAGGGT
Source organism: Tuta absoluta (assembly GCA_027580185.1). Taxonomy (NCBI): domain Eukaryota; kingdom Metazoa; phylum Arthropoda; class Insecta; order Lepidoptera; family Gelechiidae; genus Tuta; species Tuta absoluta. Next base: position 3,169,751 of record JAQAHW010000023.1, on the reverse strand, counting down.
ATGACTAACTGAAAAGAGGTCAATGTCCTCATGAAACTAGTCAATTTTACAATCAATCAATCAATATTTTATTTGTAAGCAAACATGGTAACATAAGATCTTAAAACTAGAATTTCGGACAAGCATGTTGCGCCAATACTGGCATACAAAATTTTTAATAAGTAGGTCCTTCTCCGTTCATATAATAAATTAATTACAATTAATATTAATATTACCTATCCCCTTTTTGTTACTCTCATACATACATACATACATACATACATACACATATCACGCATATAATCCCCTGCGGGGTAGGCAGAGCGTAAACTGCCGCAAAAAAGGTACATTTTCGCCACTTCTGACAAGTATTTCAGGGTTATTCGGAAAATTGTGTATCGCCGTAGTGACAGGTTGTCAGCCCATCGCCTAAAAGTGCAATACACACCCTCGAATCCCTTAGTCGCCTCTTACGACTCCCACGGGAAAGAGATGAGGTGATGCTATTCTAAGCCGACATCACACGGCACTGTATACAAAACACTTATTTAATTTATGTTATGATTAAACTAGCGAGCAAATCCAGATGTAAACACTACTGTAGAATCGGTGGTTCGATTCCTTTTAAATATATTTATCTTTTATTTTTATTAGTTTTAGTACAAAATATCTTGTTATTCAACATTCTGTTTACAATACAGAATTGGTACACGATTTACAAATATTTATGTTTACAATGCAGAATTGGAACACAAATTTTTCAATATGTATTTGTAAGACAAAGATTTCGAACATTCTGTTTACAATACAGAATCGTCACACAGAGATGTACAACAGTATAGTTACAATACAGAATTGTAACACAGAGATTGACAACATTATACTTACAATACAGAATTGAAACACAGATATTTACAACATTATATTTATATGGAGAATTGTAACACCGAGATTAACAACATTATAGCTACAATATAGAATTGTAACACAGAGATTGACAACATTATACTTACAATACAGAATTGAAACACAGATATTTACAACATTATATTTATATGGAGAATTGTAACACAGAGATTAACAACATTATAGCTACAATATAGAATTGTAACACAGAGATTGACAACATTATACTTACAATACAGAATTGAAACACAGATATTTACAACATTATACTTATAATACAGAATTGTAACACCGAGATTAACAACATTATAGCTACAATATAGAATTGTAACACAGAGATTGACAACATTATACTTACAATACAGAATTGAAACACAGATATTTACAACATTATACTTATAATACAGAATTGTAACACCGAGATTAACAACATTATAGCTACAATATAGAATTGTAACACAGAGATTGACAACATTATACTTACAATACAGAATTGTAACACAGATATTTACAACATTATATTTATATGGAGAATTGTAACACAGAGATTGACAATACAGAATTGTAACACAGATATTTACAACATTATACTTATAATACAGAATTGTAACACAGATATTTACAACATTATACTTATAATACAGAATTGTAACACAGAGATTGACAACATCATAGTTACACTACAGAATTGTAACACGACAATTTAACTCTTATTTTATAATACAAAATCTTAGCTCAAAGATTTACAACACCCTGTTTACAACACAAATAAATTACAATTTGTTTAGTATTGTTAATTTATGATAAACATTATAATATTCAAAACCTGGTCACAGAACAGTTTTTTTAAGAAAGGACCTTATAAAGTTCTTACAATTGTGCCTGCTACGTAAAGGGCAGATACTTGAATGATTACTATAGATCATGTATAAATCTTCGACCATTTTCCCTTCCAGGAATAATCGCAATCTTCATTCCGCACAACAAAATAGTCACCTTAGTGTACGCTTCACTCGGCGCCTTACTATTCGCCTTCTACCTAGTCTACGACACTCAGCTGATGATGGGAGGCAAACACAAGTACAGCATCTCCCCCGAGGAATACATATTTGCAGCTCTTAACTTGTATCTGGATATCGTGAACTTGTTCATGTACATCCTGACCATTATTGGCGCAGCCAGGGAGTAGGGTACGAATTAGAGTGACGGTCGATTGAATTGTATGTGGAATGTAAAAAATAATATTGAATATTTCAAGGTGAATTTTCCAATGAAACTGATTAACTTTTTCCAATAGCTTGAACGGATCTGACACAAGCAAGTTTTTGACTGAACCTTCACCTTCACCTTTTCCAAGTTGAAACGGGACAAATAGTTTGACTGTTACGTAATATTTTTATACAGGCAGGCCTGAAGTTATTTTCATGTTTTGAACTATGTTTCCGGCAGAAAGTTTTTCAGTTCCACAGGTAGTTTCGCTCTTTGAAATAATTTAATATTTTTGAACATTCTATTTTAAGATTCTTAAGGCTTTATTATGTTTTTTTTAATTAGCGGATTGTGACGTTTTGAGGAGAGTAGTCGATTTTTGAAATAATCACCGTCTTTGATATCAAAGTATAAGAATGAACGAAAAAACAAAATGACAACATTCCATATTCATTTTTGACTACTTACAAAAAATATTATTGACAACGAAATTACTTTCCTCAAGATACTAAAAGATTTGAAGCAAGTAATATTAGTTGTTCAAAAATAATGGACGAAAGTAACTTACAAGGAAGAGACAGAAGCGTACAAATAATTTAGATTTCACACTTTATATCTGTTTAATTATGCTAATTGAAAAATACATCACATCTACTCGCCTTCATTTTTAATATTTTCACAACGATTTTATTATTTTATTTTGCGATATGATTAATGGTGTACATGTTCGTAACTTGGAATAATTTTCTTAATATTTAAATAAATATGTTTCTTTTTATTTATCTACAAATAAGGAGTGAAAGAAATAGTCATTGCATTTAAAAGAAATGGTTTGATACGACCGTTGCTCTATTTAAAAAAAGCATTAGTATGCCACTGTGGTATATTATATTTTGTATAAATAGTAAAAAATAAATATTATAACTAGCTTTTCGAAAAGGTTTCAATCTTGCTGTTATGGTGAACTGTATCACCAGCTTAACTTAGAATACTAAGATAAAACGGCTGGCGTTCTAATATAGTTAAACCGTTTACCTCCTATCCAAAAAGAGTATTTAAGTAATATGTAAAGCCTTATATTATTACGATTGCCCTACTATAAAAGTTTTCTTGAATATGTATTGCTGTAAATAGCCTCCCCATACTCTTATCAATACTTACGAAGAAATACAATAACATACGCCCCTATTAGAGATTAATAAAGTCAACATTCATTAAAGGAACAGTATTTTATAAAAACAAAAACAATTCCACAATGTTATGATTCTTACAATATTTTTTCTTATATTGTATTGATATTGTAAAACTTACTCGAATGTATTGTAACCATCTCCTTTCGCGTCTTATCGACGCCATTTTAAATTTGTCAATATTACATCTACTAAAGGAAAAGCAATTTTTTTTCTTTTTTAGCTATTCTAGAACTAAAGTATTGTATGAAATCAAAGATTCCACTATGCGATGTGATAGTTCTCCTATTTTTTTTCGATATTTTAGTGATATTTAAAATTGATATTGGAATACCTACATTTTAATGTATTGTAAACATCGTCTTTCGCGCCTTACCGACGCCATTTTGAATTTCCAACCAATTGTGTTGTTCTGATTGGTTGGAATCACGACTGCTGCTACCTTCACAAGTAAGTAGACGGGGTTTTTTTTTGTGTAAAAGTTGTATTTCATTATTTCTATATCTTGTCGATGTGTACTAGAATAGTCTTTGTGTTAAGTTGATCCGTTTATTAATTTTATTAAATCATTGTAACAAAATTACTTAGTTTTATTTATTCACATATCATCATTTTGTGTAGATAAAGTTTTATTTATTCACATAACATCATTTTGTGTAGATATATTTCCTTGTGACCGATAGCGAAATCTCGAGAGCGGATGGTGATATGACAAGGAACAACTTTCCTCAACATAGGTCGAAATTTGAATTAAAAATAAAAAACAGATTTGATGAGAGGGATGACATTTATGTAGCCAGAAAAGGCCGTGCTAGCTTTCAACGAGCAAGTTAAAACATGCCTTCAGCTTCAGACCAATATTTTTTTTTTCAAAAATGGTTCGATCTGATGAAAGTGTAATGGGGAATTTTCGGATATAAATATAACATTTTACAAATAAACTGTTTTATTTATGAAATACGCAAAACTTTCTGCTCCACATACATTACAAACATTCTTGAAGACCAGCGTTTTGGGAGTTATGTTTAGTCAATATTTGGTAACAAAAAAACTAGGTAAGTATCTTTCTTTCTATCTTATCTTTTATCGCAGGTGAACGCCCTTTATTACAGTAAAGTACTGTTATCTCCCCTTCTTGCTAACCATAAGGCCCAACGCTCCGTAATGCAAGCTGCACGCGCGGCGAGCCGCCGGTGCGTCTTGACATTATTATCTGTCCGAATTTAGAAGCCGCATCGTCCCTACGTAGCTGTAATACGGCGTGGTTTTGGCGTGTTCGGACGGGTTGTACTTAAAGCGCCTGCAAAGCGTGTTGGCGGTCCCGAGGCGCGGACTGGGCGATTCGCGTCACGCAGCGCTGCTATTGTATTTTGCCGAATCTAGCCCGCTCGACGCAGCGTTGTTGGCGCTAACGGTATCCGTAGTTTAGTGTCAGTTACTAACATTCCTTTAACGCTACAAGTTTATTACGTATAACGTGGTGATTTAAAATTCAGTTTATATAGTTTCAGAGTGTGTTCTACTTCTCGTACCTACTGATCAACTTTTTTTGCAAATATTTTTTAAGTGTATGTAAAAAACTAGACCTCCCATACAAAAAAAATCAAATACTGTGTCACTTTGTATGGAAATAGAATAATTGTTAAAAGTTACCTACTAAGAAAACTTATTCAGTTTCTCGAGTCGAACACGGCTTGAAAATATTTACCTACACTGAATTTAAGATTGTTAAATTAATTAAAAATGACCTTGTAAAAGCATTCTGTTAAAAAATTATCATTTTATTAGTTTTAAAAGTAAATAAGTTTCGTGATTGCAAACAGTCCACGTAAGTATTAGGTATAATTTAATTGTACTTTTGCGGCCGTTTACGCTCTGCCTACTCCGTAAGGGATTATAGGCGTGATATGTGTATGTATGTATGTATAACCTACTTTTCTGTTGATTAACGGCAAACATAAGTTAGCGCCTTTCATAACTTTGATAACGTTATACCATCTTTTAACGAATGGTCTATCAGAGTCGAGGCAACAATTTTCATAACTATGTGCATTCCAATGCACACATATCGATTATTATCGATTTTGCTCGCCGCCTTGTGTCAGTCATTCATAATGAACAATAATTTGTAGGTATTTAACTAAAGTACCGCCGTTCTAATAAGTCGTATTTGACAGCTGTCAGATTCGTGGTAATACTATGGCAGAAGGTCCATTTTCCTTTGTTGACATCTCTTTTGGTATGGAGATGACAGCTGTCAAGTACGACTTATTGGAACGGCGGTACTTTAGATACATTTATAGCATAAAGGTACTAGCCTACTATTCAAATTCTTGGTTGCGCATTAGACGGTCGTTCATATAAAAGAAAACTTGCAATATAATAAATAAATAAAATTCTTAATTCAACATTTACAACCAACTACGTGCATTAAATAACTTTATCAACCACACTAGGCAGAGCCTGTATCGTTGGTGTCAAATACATAATTACTTATTAACATTTGAACTCAATTTTTTTCATTCGGCGGCAGGGACTAAACTAAATTGAAGAGAAAAATAGCTAATTGAGTTTTCATAAGAGAAAGCATACTGGAAAAAAATTACAAATTAAATTAAGATTAACTGAATAAAAATAATATTAAAAAAACAGACATAAAAGTTTAAAGCGTAATATTTTAAAAACATTAGATAAAAAACAAAGAAGGAGAAGAATATACTTCCACATATTGGGTTAAAACTGACTACAACCTTTTTTTTGTAGCATAGAATCAGGAACATTTTTGGAATATATCTCGAAGTCTTAGCTACCTAACCTAGTAATAAAATCATGGAAATCTCTAATTAGCTGCAAATTGTGTTTGTTCTTATCATGTAAATTCATTTCAGCTCAAAAACACAAAATTCTTGCAAGTGATTCATCGTAAACCTATCGATTGTTGCCGAACTTTGTTATCAACATAAATACACCAATCTATAGTGATAAGATACCAACCTACATCCATATAGTGTTTCAGGACAGTTTTGCAAAGGATTATGTCTGGACAGCCTGTGAGTATTGTTTTACACTTTTTTATAGTTCTATTAGTACAGTCAAGTTCAAGCTGGGTTAGACAGTTTGGACTTTGACCGATCTTATGCCACGCGTATAAGCCTTACATTGGCGGTTCGAGTGTTTAACCGTACGTGAGCTTGACTGTACCTACAATAACTTAAAATATAAATAAATATTGTAGTAGCTTAGCTAGATAAGTACCTACTAACTATCTAATTGTGATTTATGATAACAAGTGTGATTCTGAGAGGTGATTGTTGTCTAGTGCATTACCTATATTTATATATTCAAGCCTTACTTTATTTTTTTATTAATGCACCTGCCTTGACCCTTTCCACATGCCTTAAGGTAGACTGGGAGATAACGCCTTTGGCGTTAAGTCCGCCCGTGTACATTTTTGTGCATAAAGTTAAATAAATAAATAAATTACCAGGGTTCATTGGGGCTTTCGTCGACTCAATGTCACACACAATGAAAATAAACTTACTTTGACATGGCACCGGTCGTTAATATTGATATACTATCTGTAGCAAAGATAGTTTCTTCCTAATCTTGAAAGAATCATAACACCAGGACACATCTAAACTTTGATTTTAGTCATTTATTTATTTTTAGCTCACGATATAGTATTTGCCTCTAGATATAATATTTTAATATGTAATCTGAAAAGAGTACCTGCTTTTGCCATTGTGATTAGGTACTTACAATTTTCTTATAAGTGAGATAGAATGATGTTTTACCTTGGGGTGAGTCAATATTTTATTACAGAATGCTTTGCAAAGATTATAATGTTTAGTGTCTGCCAGTATGTCCATGCTAGTAAATAGCGAACGCTCAGCGCAAGAAACTTTGGTCCAAATTTACATCAAATCCTCTCGCATTTTTATGTTAATTATAAGGAAGTGTTCAAATCATTACTCTGAACAATGACAATGAACGAAAGACACTCAAATACGTCTTATTATCCAAATCACAATGTTTCTGCAAGAAAGTAAACTGTACCAAAACAGCCTAGACTTGCCACCGCACAGGCGCAATGCGCAGTGCCCCGTCCCGTTTTCCAACCCCAACCCCCGAATTGAGAACCGTCTGGAAAACCCTAGACTTTACTGAAAAACCCTTCCCCCTCTACTACGTAGTAAGTACAGTTGAATGAATGAATTGCACTCGCAGAGTTGCAGTTTCAGCCTTGCCAGCGTGCAGTTTACATGTGTAAATGAATCCTTGGACAATACGTGTTTATACTTGTGTATTGTGAGAAATAGCGTGTATTGTTCCTAATTGTGACAAGGTTGTGTTCACACACCGAGTGTGCGAGTGCCTACTATTTTTTTGTGTGGATCGAATTTGTTGTAAAGTATCATATTCTGGGAAAGTCCAAGAATCTAACCGAATACAGGTAAAGACTTTGCATTTTCGTAATGTTTGCTCTAGTAAAACTACGCTTGTTCGACTGCAAAGTAGAGTTCATAATTCATTGAATGAATCAAAACATTCCATCTTACCGTGAATCAACTAAGTTACCATTTGGGACCTAAATATTTACATATTGATCGATTGTTGTATAAAAATAAATCTAGGTTATTGCATTGTAGTTATGAATACTAATTACTCCATATTTAGTTGGCTTGCGTGCATTTGCGGTTAAAGGCTGGCGGGAAAACCTTAAAATGACCTTTTTAAAAAAATTGCTCATGAGTATAATGTAACTACTCTTCATACATACATATTACAAACACAAATCTATATCCCTTGCGGGGTAGGCAGAGCGCCAACGACCGCAAATTACGGTCGCTATCACCACGTCTGACAAATACCCGAGGGCGGCTCAGAGAAATCGTGTATCACTACAGTGACAGGTTGTCAGCCTGTCACATGAAGCCCTTAGTTCCCTCGTACAACACCAGCGGGTAAGAAATATTTTACTCTTTATAAAATAACTGTGAGCAAAGTTTCAATTTAAAAGTCGGTATTCAGCTATGAATCAAATGTTCAGCATGTATAAATATACAAATAAACACAATGACCATATCATATCTTTGCCATGCTTCTATTGTTTGCTAGCTGAGCGAGTACCTATTGTTTCCATTGCCTGTGCAGTTGTATCGAAAATCCTATACATCCTTACGGAAGACACATCCTTACGGAAGAAGATGATGAAATCACAGTAGCCACTGCTGCAGCCATTGCGAGTAGATCACACTCCACAAGCTCCTCAAGCAACCGACGCCCCCTTCCGGCGGGGGCGCGGAGGTCCCTCAGGGGCAAAAATCATAGGGTCCACAACAAAAAAAAAAAACGAAAATCCTATAAGTTTTTTATGTTTACTAACTGATGCTGCCCTGTGATGCCCGCTTAGATCTACCGTGTTATGCCGGCTTAGAATAGCATCACCCCATTTCTTTCCCGTTGGTGTCGTTTGTGGTAGCTAAGGGTCTCGAAGGTTATATATGTATTGCAGTTTTAGGCGATGGGCTGACAACCTGCCGCTATGGTAATACACAATTTACTGAATGACCCTCAAATGTTTGTCAGACGGCGTAAATCTCTTTTTTTTTCGGCCGTTTACACCCTGCCTACCCTGCAAGGGATATAGGCGTTATATATGTATGTACTTACTAATAAGGTCGTACCCAAATGATTCGTTTGAATAGAATTCCAATAATAATACACAATTAAATAGAAAGAAACTACGATGAGTGCGTCTATATTACAAGTAGAGTTAGTATGGCTAGCATGTTTTAAAACAAAAAAATATGTAAACAAATATGTAAAAAAAAACATTAACCTAACCTAACTTAGTAGATTTCTCAAGTCTTGTTGTTAGTCATCTTTAATTTGTCATTTACATAAGATAGCATTCAAGGGAATCACCGGTTAGATATATTACTACGATTATCACTAACATATGTACTTGTTTACGTGAAAATTTATTAATGCGAATCTATGTACTTACTTTACTTGTACGCAATTAAATACTTTTAACGTAGGTATACCATTTTATGTATTTATTTAACTTCATGCATAATGTACGTACAGGGCGGACTTAATGCCTTAGGCACTATCTACCAGTCTAACTTAGGGCATGTGCAACGTAGTTATATATAATATGCTTCTTCTTAGGAGTTGTAGGTAACAGTATAGTTTTTAGGAATTAACTATTTAATTAACACAGATTTTCGTAGCAGTCTCGACTGTCTGCAAATATACTAAGAGGTGCCAGTTTATCAGTCTGTTTCGTCCTGTCTCACCTATTCAATAATTGTATGAGGTTGGGTACATATGCGGAATCGCTAAAAAAGGTAAAAATATTGCCGCTATACAAAGGCAAAGGTAAAAAAACTGCCATTGAGTCCTACCGCCCGATCTCACTAGTACCGAGCGTCAGTAAGATACTGGAGGTGGGACTTAATCGTAGATTGCTGGCTTTCTGGTCTGAGAAAAACGTGCTGTCGGACTGCCAGTACGCTTACCGACCCGGCAGGTCTACCACAGACCTGGTGCGCGAGGTGGTGCGATGCGTGGTGCGCGCTCGCGAGGAAAAGCGGCACGTCGCTGTAATCTGTTGCGACTTGTCACGCGCCTTCGACACCGCCGACCACGCACTCGTCGCCGAAAAGCTGGCGTACTATGGCATTCGGGGTCCTCCCTTGGAGCTGATGATGTCGTTTATGAGCGGAAGAGTGCAAGTCGTGGTGGGCGATAGAGGTCAGGTAACTTCGACGGAACTTTACAACCTAATGGGCGTCCCGCAGGGCTCCTGTCTCTCTAATACGCTCTTCAGCCTACTTTTAAACGACCTACCGCAAGCCATCAAAGGCGCCGACGTATTTATGTATGCTGACGATGTTACGGCAGTCGTCAGCGCAGCGACCAGGCAGCAGCTAGAAGGAGCCTTAAACACCGTTCTCAGCCAGTTGCACGATTGGTTTCAGTGTAATGGTCTCGCGCTGAATAAAGACAAAACCTGTTTCATGGGGTTTTGTCTAAACGGCCACTCCACACCGGCCATGCAGGTGTGTGCAGGTGGAGCCCCTATACAGCAAGTTACCTGTACACGCCTGCTTGGCTTTAACATTGGCAGTGCACTGGTTTGGGAGGCGCACATCGACGAGTTGTGCGGCCGACTGGGTGGCGCGTGCTTCGCTTTGCGGAGGCTGGCGGGGACGGCCAGCGTGGACGTAGTGAAGCAGTGCTACTTCGCTACGGTTCACTCATTGCTTTTGTACGGCACGGAGCTGTGGGCGCATGCTGCCGATTGGAACCGCGTGTTTTCAATGCAGAAACGTGCCGTGCGAGCAATGGCTGGAATCGCCGACGATGTTTCAGCGCAAGAGTATTTCGCGAAATACCGGATTTTGCCCCTTCCCTGCCTGTACATCTACCAGATGGCAATGTTCATACACGCAAACCTGCATTTGTTCAGGCGGAAAGGTGCTAATACAAGGTATAACCTGCGCAGTAACAAGAGCGAGAACCTGCTCGCCACTGAGCCGCACAGGCTGGCGAAGTCTGAGCGCTCCGTCTACATCATAGGGCCTAACATCTACAATCGTTTACCTAAACAAATAACAGGTGCAGCTTCCTTCAGTGTATTTAAAAATTTATTAAATAAGTGGCTCCACGAACAGTCATTTTATAATTATGACGATTTTATGAAATTGCCACTGGCAATATAAAGAGTTTATTTAATTAAATTGATAATTGAAGTGAAGTATTTAATGTAATTTTTATGGTTTAATTTAATTTTTAATGCAATGTATTATTATTATTATTTTTGTTTAGTTAATATGTTTTGATTTTTAAAAAGTTACCTTTTATAATGACATGTAACAAGTGTTATCAATAAATTTATCATTATCATTATCATCGTAGCGCAATTAAATTCCGTAAGGCTAAAAACTCTTGTCTTTTTTAGCCCTCTTTTTATATTAAGCAAGTGTGTATAGCCGTCAACGACCTAGACAGACTTACCTAAAAAATATTTTCCTTTATACAAACAATCTATCAGAATATCCGTTGTCCAAGTTTTTAGTATTTTCCTTAGGTAAAAATAGAATCTGCAAACTCAAAAATATTCGCTGCAATTCAAGTTATGGAAAAAAGTACCTAAAAACGGCCACATTTGGTATTAATTTGTTATAACTTTAATTGCAGCTAATATTTAATTGAGTTTGTAGGTTCTAATTTTACTTATGGATAATACTAAGAACTTGGGCAAACGGACATTCTGATAGATTATTTGTAGAAAGAGTATTTTTTTTTGTGAAATGGCGCCATTGTCGAGGTCGTTCATGGGTCCACTCGCCTTAAATTAAACTGCTGTCATTTAAGACTGGCCCTTTGGCGTAGCGGATAGTACCCCAGCCTGCAACGCCGAGGGTTGCGGGTTCGATCTCCACAAGACACAAATATTAGTTTAGTTAATTTTCTTGCTTGTGTAATAATAATAAGTATTTGTATACAAAAAAAGTATACGGGGTGTAAGGGATAGCCCTCCGAATACTGATAGGATGTATTCAAACCATGCAACTGAATAACTTTCCCCTAGAAACATATGTCGGAAAAAGACATTAAAAATTCGACTTCCCATACAAAATCACAATCAGCTAACTGTATTGACTATGGGAAGTAAAAAAAATACATTTCCTGAAATCTTTTTTATGCGAATTTGTTCAGATTCATGGCTGAGTGCACCCTATGAGTATTCGGAGGGCTGTCGCTTACAGCCTGGATAAGTAATAATATCAGCTATCTCGTGCCCATAGTACAAGATTTGCTTAGTTTGGGGCTAGAATGCGCTGTGCGACCAGATTTTTAATTTATTTTTTATAATTTTTTGTGTATTTTGTATCATTACTTGTGTATTTTTGGGAGTCGTAAGAGGCGACTAAGGGACTCGAGGGTGTGTATTGCAATTTTAGGCTATAGACTGACAACCTGTCACTATGGCGTTATACAATTTTCCGAATGACCCTTAAATTATTGTCAGACATGGCGTAAATAACCCTTTTTGCGGCTGTTTACGCTCTGCCTACCCCGCAAGGGATTAAAGGCGAGATATATGTGTGTGTGTGTATTTTTCAACACTCTGTTTTATTGCAGCAGGGCTACGCCCCTCCACCAGATCAAATGCAGCAATACGGGTATGGGGAAGATGGCGGCGCGTCGGGCTTCGACTTCGACGACGCCTCCATACGCAGAGGGTTCATCAGAAAGGTAAGGGTTCATCGGGTTGTTCGTCGACTCATTGTCCCACCAGGTCAAATGCAGCAATACGGGTATGGGGAAGATGGCGGAGCGTCGGGCTTCGACTTCGACGACGCCTCCATACGCAGAGGGTTCATCAGAAAGGTAAGGGTTCATCGGGTCGTTCGTCGACTCATTGTCCCATCAGGTCAAATGCAACAATATGAGTACGGGGAAGATGGCGGCGCGTCGGGCTTCGACTTCGACGACGCCTCCATACGCATAGGGTTCATCAGAAAGGTAAGGGTTCATCGGGTCGTTCGTCGACTCAATATCCCATCAGGTCAAATGCAACAATACGAGTACGGGGAAGATGGCGGCGCGTCGGGCTTCGACTTCGACGACGCCTCCATACGCAGAGGGTTCATCAGAAAGGTAAGGGTTCATCGGGTCGTTCGTCGACTCAATATCCCATCAGGTCAAATGCAGCAATACGGTGGTGTGTAAGGGTTTATTACAAAATAAATTAAAAAAGATAATCCGATAATTATTGAATGGTTCAACGCACCAAAGATTTAGTCAAATTAAAAACCGACTATATCGATCGGAAATTTTAAAGAACCAAACAACCAAATATTACGCAGACATTCCTAGAGGCCGTGCGATGATAAATAATTAATAAGTAATAAAATGTTTTTATTTTAATTCACAAAATAAAAGTACAGTACACATATTTTGGTGCCTACGTCCAGCAGTGGACTGCAATAGGTTACGGTTTTTCTTTTTAAGTATGCATAGAAGGCCCCGCTCTTCCTCAGACTTAAATATTGTAAATGAATAGTACTTATTTATTAAGATATGCATATTATTTCCAGGTTTACGCGATCCTGATGGCGCAACTGTCAATAACCATGGGGTTTATCGCCTGGTTCATATTTCACGAAGGCACTGCGCAATGGGCCCAAAGAAATCGATGGCTTTTGTAAGTATATAATAAAACTTTAGTCATAAGCACAGAGTACGTTATTATTTATTCTTACGTCGTAAGCGTAGGCGACTAGAAATACTAATCATGACATTTAGCCATGCGGGGTGGACAAAGCGGGAAAAAATGGGGTGATGCTATTCAGATTCAGATTCAGATATTTATGAATAAAATTATAAATAATGTTTTTTATTAATAATTACATGTCGAATGTATAAACATAATTTAAGTTATTAAATTATAATATAAATATAAAGTAAATTTTAGGCTTAGGGTAGCGAGGGCGAAATTAAGAATTCATTGATTGAATAAACGATTTTCTAAGGTGACACGAACGTATTACGAATGACAAAATTGTACATAAAATGTAAAATCCAACAACCAAACCATGTTAGGAATTAAAACCAGAAACTACTTTACGACTATTTTAGTCGAAACGGTTAATATTTTTACTATATTACAGAAACTTGAGAAAAAAATCGTAATAGATTTAGATTTAACAGTTCAACTTTTTATTCTAGTTCCAAAAGATCCCTTCAGGTACATAAGATTCGCTAAACGAAACACTTTCCATAAAAAATAACACAAATATAAAAAAATATGATTATGATTTAAGAATTTCACTCTTGTCGGTGTAATTATCGCCAATCGTCTTTTATGTGGACAACATCCTTTAGATCTCTGTAGGTTGTCACACCTGCCTTCTCTTTTAATTGGTAAAAAAACTTCTCCATGGTCTTCCTCTTCCTCGTTTCCCTTCAATCTTCCCTTCCATAATCTGTACTGATATTATAAATCTGAGAGTTTTTGTGTGTATGTATGTTTGTTACATCTTCACGCTCAAACGGCTTGACCGATTTGGATTTATTTTGGAACACAGGTAGAGTATAACCCGGAATAACACATAGGCCACTTTTTACCGCCGGAAAACAACTATTACCACGGGAAAATGAGTGGCAGCGGGTGAAACTGCTGGGCGGAAATCTAGTAACCTTTATAAAATCGTCGCGGCGTTTTAGATGGCCGACCATTTTGCCTGTTCTGTTTTCGATTGTTGGTAATATTTTCCTTTACCTGTTTTAGTACCTTTTCGTTTGTGACTTTTTCGGTCCATTTTATCTTCTGCATTCTTCTCCATACCCACATAAAAAAAAATTATGGTTTAATAAAAATTTGCCGTTTCTTACCCCATTTCTTTCCCGTGGGTGTCGTAAAAGGCAACAAAGGGAGTCAAGGGTGTGTATTGCAATTTTAGGCGATGGGCTGACAACCTGTCACTATGGCGATACACAATTTTCCGAATGACCCTCAAATTTTCGTCAGACGTGGCGTAAATATCCGTTTTTTGCGGCCTCTGCCTACCGATCTTTGATAAAGGCGTGATATATGTATGTAATAAAAAAAAAACTTTCACAGTTGGGTGGCGTTGGCGATAGTACTTGTAATGATTATAGTCCTCGGCTGTTGCACCGAGATGAGGCGAAAAGCACCACTCAACTTCATATTTCTGTTCATCTTTACACTCGCACAGAGCTTCATACTGGGTGTGACGGCTAGCATATACGAGACAAAAGAGGTGAGTGGTTTAATTTACATATTATTAAAGTTTGGAGATATTGTAGTATCAAAGAAACTTGAGCTATAGCAGTTTTAAAACAATATCGGCTGCAAGCATGGCTTTGAAAGCAATCCCACCCATTTTTACTCTGACCAAGTGCGAAGGCACTTAGCAGTTTGTTTTTATGAGTTTTAATAGTTTTTACAGTATTGTTCAAAGCAGAATTTTTTGAGATGCTCAATGAGGTTCCCATCCCAGTTTCTATTTAAATTGGGTGTTTGGCTAGAGCCACCAAACCCCTCAGGAACGATCTGTCTACTTTCCCAATCGGTCTACTTCCCGATCGGTCTACTTTCCCGATCGGTCTACTTTCCTGATTAGTCTACTTTTGCAATCGGTCTACTTCCCTTTCGGTCTACTTTCCCGATTAGTCTACTTTCCCGACTTTTCCAGTCGGTCTGCTCAATCAAAGTAAAAATTACTCGCCAGGCTTGGTGTTAGTTGTTATCTGAATACACAGTAAATTCTGCTGCTCATCCTCTGTCAACGGGGCTTTTCACGGGAAAATATGTGGTGCCAGGAATTCTAAGCAACGAGCACACGAAAAATTATGTAACTCCGTAACTCCTTACTGTCTTTTGTAAAATCTGGCTGGCCACAATGCTGGCCACTGTTTGTTTTAGGGAACCTATTAATAAAACCTTTTAATAAAGCAGAATTATTTTGTTATCAACGGATTGTATTTTCTATATTCCCATGTCAATTCATATAAACGAAGTTAAAGGCCATCAAACGCATGTTGCGTGCGTGCGTGAGAAAATAGTATGGAGATGACAGGAGACGACGTAGCGTGTAGGTCACGTGATGCATGCGTCTCCTGTCATCTCCATACTATTTTCATACACACGCACGCAACATGCGTTTGGTGTGAGATGGCCTTATAGGTACCATTCATTTCGTTGACTTGAACCCATTTAAACTATGCAATTTTAAGGCCATTGCACACCGGATGCGTGCGTCTCATCCCTTCATCCCCGTGGACCACCCTTGTCCACCTGCTATAGGTGGACCACGGGCAGGTTTTTTTCCCCGTGGTTCACTTTATTCCAACACTTCGAGCTATCAAATCCCTTTGTTCCCAGTTGTCACTAAATGTAGATCTCATCAAGCCCTAAAACTTTTCCAAAGAAACTAATGATCTAGTATGCATAGTTTCCAAGAAAACGAGTTTAAAGTTTGACAGCTGTCATCCGAAATGTAGATCTTGTCAAGACCTACAACTTCCTCAAAGAGAGTGGTACTGAACCTTAGAGGGATAGTGATGAAAGTCAATTGACTAATCAGGAAAATGGACGCTCTGTGAAAGTAGACCGATTGGAAAAGTAGACGCATTGGGAAATAGACGGTTTGGGAAAACAAGTTGACTGTTTGGTAAAATAGACGCTTCGTGAAAGTAGACCGATTGGGAAAGTAGACAGATCGTTCCTGAGGGCACCAAACGACCACTATCATACGACCGTACCCTGCTATAGTTCCATGTTCCCTAATAGTACCATAGTACTAGTACGACATCATATTTACGGGGGGGACGGCGCGTACGCAGTCCCCACTACCAAAAATTACGCACCCGAGTTATCCACATTAGGGATAATCGCAGGGGTCAACCCAACCGCAGTGCAATGGAAAGGCCTCGCCCTGGGGGAACCGCCTTCTTGATCACGGTATCCCCTGTGCCAGGTAAGTATGAATTCTTATGGTAATAGCCGGGTATATGTAGTTTCGAGGACGACATCTCAACACCGCGATGTAGAGTTTTGCGCGGTCCGTACAGCGACATCTGTTGGATCTTAGAAACACTCGACCGTCTCTACATTTGTCTAAAAACCTGATTTATACACATAAGCATCAAAAGTTAAAATGTGGTCAACAATTTATATATAAATATTTTTTAAATAATTATATTTTCTTCTTTGATTAAAACATTTAATACAAAAATTCTCCAATGTAGAGCCAATTGAAACTACAAATTTATTAGAGCTTGTGGTCAAATTTGGAACTAAATCCAGTCCTAGGTGGACTCTCATACATTGCTGACTACTAGCGCCACTTCATGGTTCAAAAATTATGATTGTACAGGTTACCATACTCTACATTTTATAATTTTTTCTTGTTTTAGAAATCAAAATATTTAAAACCTTATATCTTATTAATAAGTTAAGTATTAAAAATGACTACGTTGTTTTGCCATTAAATTTTGGATTAAGGATAATGTAGAGTCCTATCAAACAGGTGTAAGAAAACAAGCGTTTACAAATTAAATTATCGAGTAGATACCGTGTAACAAATGTACATGTGTAATAAATAGGGAGAAGGAAGTGTATTGCAAAATAAGGGGTGATGTGTATTGCAATTTTAGGCGATGATCTGACAACCTGGCACTATAGTCATACACAGTTGTCTATTTGACCCTCAAGCTTTTGTCAGACGTGGTGTTAATATCCGTTTTACGGCCGTTTAGTCTCTGCCTACCCCGTAAGGGATATAGGCGTGATTTATATATGTATGTAATAAGAATATTATCCTATTTCCATGTCTCATACCTTATACTAATTCGTCAGGTGCTGATGGCAGTGGGTATAACCGCGGCGGTGTGCTTAGGGCTGACCCTGTTCGCCTTCCAGACCAAATGGGACTTTACCATGATGGGTGGCGCGCTGGTGGCCATGATGATGGTGCTCCTGGTCTTCGGTTAGTATACTATACACACACACACACACATATCACGCCTATTATCCCTAGCGGGGTAGGCAGAGCGTAAACGGCCGCAAAAAACGACCATTTTCACCACGTCAGACAAATATTTGAGGGTAATTCGGAAAATTGTGTATCGCCATAGTGACAGGTTGTCAGCCCATCGCCTAAAATTGCAATACACACCCTCGAGTCCCTCAGTCGCCTCTTACGACTCCCACGGGTAAGAAATGGTAACGGGTATGGAAATAGTATACTATACATTCTTTTCATTTAAGCATGCCGTGTGATGCCGGCTTAGAATAGCATAACCCCATTTCTTTCCCGTGGGTGTCGTAAGAGGCGCCTAAGGGACTCGAGGGTGTGTATTGCAATTTTAGGCAATGGGCTGACAACCTGTCACTGTGGCGATACACAATTTTCGGAATAACCCTCAAATATATGTCAGACGTGGCGTAAATGTGCCTTTTTGCGGCCGTTTACGCTCTGCCTATCTCGCAAGGGATTATAGGCGTGATATGTGTGTGTGTTATTTATTTTTCATTAAATGTACTTAAATTGATTTACTAATAAAACACTTTTTCACGAAGCGAGTATTTTAATCAATTTAAGTATGTTACACTTTGTGTTGTTACTTCTTGATGGAACTCCATGTTAATTTACTAATAAAACACTTTTTCACTAGTTCCACTAATTAAATATATTTGTTTAATTTGATAATAAACTAATTTAGTTTAATATCAAATTAAACAAATATATTAACATGGAGTTCCATCAAGAAGTAACAACACAAAGTGTAAGGTACTTAAATTGATTAAAATGCTCGCTTCGTTTGCCGTTTGCCGTTTACTACCTAAAGCACTGAGCTCGTATTACTTTAAAGTAAGTATCCTAATACACACGATATGTAGGTAATTTTACGCAACCATCATCTGTATACGACATTTGTTTCAAATTAAAATTAAGCTTTTCAAAGCGTTTTATAATGATCGTCTATATTTTGTTAATAACAAGGGCTATAGTTTTGCACCATCTGTTTTTTGGCTGCCTTGTCTAAGTAGCCATAGTGATAATTTAGGAAAATTATAACTGTTTTCTTTTCCCCAGGCCTGATTGCAATCATCATTCCTCGCAACAACATAGTGACTCTCGTGTACGCGGCACTAGGAGCCTTCCTCTTCTCTCTCTACCTAGTCTACGACACTCAGCTGATGATGGGCGGCAAACACAAGTACAGCATTTCACCAGAGGAATACATCTTTGCAGCTCTCAATCTGTATCTAGACATTATACAGATATTCCAGTACATTCTTATGATCCTGAGTGCTTCGAATCGCTAAAATCTAAAGATGTTTGTATCTACAATCTGTAAATATATATAAATCGAGTTCTCAATGGTCATCGACATCAAATTCGAGGCTTATAGAGTGTAAGTGTAGGTATTGTATAATTTTAATTTTAGAATAAAGTCATTATAATAAACGGTTTTATGTTAATTTATTGAGTGTTTTACTTCCCCTTTCGATGAAGTAGCTGTTGGTATGTAAGTTTCGGCAAAATAAGTTAAGCTGACATAAATTCTGAAAATACAGTGACTTTTCTTATAGGTCAGAACCTTTTTGCTTCGTGGATCTGCGGCTATAAGTAGTTACTCTAGTAAGTATTCGTCTTGGTCTGCGGATAGTATACAGGTTGTAAGGGACAGCTCTCCGAATACTAATAGGGTGCATGCAGACCATGAAATTGACTAACTTTCCATAAAAGATGTTTCAGGAAGAGTAAAAATATTTTGGACTTCCCATTATAAATGCAGTCAGCTGATCGTAATTTTGGGTGGTAGATCGAATATTATTTGTCGTTACCTGTCATATTTTTCTAGGGAAAAGTTGTTCAGTTTCATTGTCTGCGTGTACCCTATCAGTATTCGGAGCTCTGTCCCTTACACCTTGTATATTTGCGTCACTCCAATTAGCCAATTTTGGCACCTGTTAATATCATGATAATGCTTTGTGATAAGGTATATTTTAGACAGCTGGTATGGCAGCTGCCACAATTGGATTATTGGAGTGACGCGAGTGCATAGTTCATTCACGGAATGCACATAGAGTATTATCACAAAGCAGCGCGCAGCCGCCAATACTTACTTTGTGGTATTATAATCCGGGACAGAAAGCGGCCAGTGGGCAGACCATCGGCCCGATGGTCAGATGATATAATATCGGCTATAGGGAAAGTTTGGATGCGTGTGGCACAGGACCGAAGAGAGTGGCGCATTAAAGAAGAGGCCTATGTCCAGCAGTGGGCTAATATAGGCTAATTAGATAGATAGATGGATAGATTATAATCCACACCAATATGACAAAATCGAAAGTAACTCTGTGTGCAACGCAATTAAGTTAAAATGACTGAACTGATTTTTCCATGACACTGACTGAACAACTTTCCCCTAGGAACATTTGTCAGAAAACAACACAAAGTATTTGGCCTTCCACACAAAAACACGATGAGCTGACTGCATTTACTTTGGGAAGTCCAATTTTTTTTGACGTTTCCTGAAATATTTTCTTATGGTAAGTTAATCAGTTTCTAAGTCCTAAAGCACTCTGTTAATATTCGGAGGGCTGTCCCTTAAACCCTGCATAGGACGGTAAGAAAAGACATTGGCTATTTTTTACTTCAGGAAAATAGTTAAACTACACTGGAACTGCGGGCAGTTTATAGACTCACCCAACAACACCTCGTATGGTATAAAAATGTTTGACGTCACATTTAAGCGTTTTCGACACATATGCAATACTTCGTGCTACAGTTGTTTAGGTTCGTTATCTGTCAGATAACAACAAAAGATCACGGATACTAGACTACTGCTACCATTTTGTCACCAACTGTTTATACTTAAAAATGAAAAAATATACACATACACATATTACGCCTATAATCCCTTGCGGAGTAGGCAGAGCGTAAACAGCCGCAAAAAACGGCCATTTACACCACGCCTGACAAATGTTTGAGGGTCATTCGGAAAATTGTGTATCGCTATAGAGATAGGTTGTCAGCCCATCGCCTAATTATGCCGTGTGATGCCGGCTTAGAATAGCATCACCCCATTTCTTTCCCGTGGGAGTCGTAAGAGGCGACTAAGGGACTCGAGGGTGTGTATACAAAAATATAAATCAACATAAATAGGTATACAAATAAACGCTAACATATAAATCTACAAGAGTGCTATACTTTAAAAATAAAACTAGATTCATTTTAAATATGCACATTGAAAGTATTTTTGTTTTTTTTACGTAGTCTCGCATAGGTCATATTACGTCTTTCGTGGTCGTGATTCTTATCTAAAAAAATACTGCAATGCCGTGCCATTCATAATTCATAACATAGGTTTATTCAACGAACAAACAGCTCTAGATACAGACATTGCTCTAAAGTAGCACGAACGATAACCAACTAAATTCAATTCCTTAATCAACGTTTTCAATAATCCGGTTTATCACATTAAAACATTATTGTAATCTACCTATATGCAATAGGTATCCATGTAGGTATCACTTATTTTCATTAACTCAGTGAGTCAGTGAGTGTACAGTCTTATCGACAACATGTCCTGTTTTACCGTAGCTGTAGGCTTCTTCACAATATTAGTGATTTATGTTTTAAAGAAAAAAGATCCTGAAAAGATTTTTGGTGTGTACGCAGTGCCGGGAAAATGGTATTACTTGAAGTATATGTGTTTTGCGGCATTGTTTTACTTTAGAAAGGTGAGTTCATTTCATTTTTATTGATTAATTTAATAAAGTGTTAGCAGCTTATTGTGATATGGTTTTGTTGCTAGGTTGTTAGTAGTCAGCTCGATTATGTGCATGATTAGTTTTTATCTGATAAATAGATTAATCAATTATTAAAGAAGCATTACAAACTAAACAATTAATTGGGGCCGTTAAACTTTCAAAGTTTGTCTCGGCACCATTTTAAATTATGTAGGTTGGTAGGTACAATAATTAAAACAGAATACAAAATTTTAAAGAGAAACGAAAAATAAACAATAATAATATATTATGCAATGAAACAAAGCGAAAAATAAACATATATACCACGGAGCAGATTATATACATACTACAGATATATCTATCAGCAGTTTCTCAAGCTTCCAATGAGATCAACTTAAAATTATAGTTATCCTTAAATTTACCTTATTAAAATAGGTATCCAGTATGGTCACGACCTTTCAATGAACAACTTGAAGTGCGGCTGATTTAATTTTACTTTTTTACTTTACGAGCAAGAAGAAAACTAGTTATTTTTTCGCTCCTTCTTCCCCATTAATATTTGCCATAACCAAACCGCTTAGTAGATGGGTTGCCTGGCGTAGGAAAGATGTTGCGTACACAGGGAACGTTACAGCCCATTTCCTGGATCTATCCTTGAGTCTCCTTTTACTTCACATCTGATTAGAAATAGGGTGATGCTGTTCTATTGCGGCAGCACTCGGATGCCGCGAAACTTTTTTTCCCGCCCGAGCCGGTTTTCTTTAAAATTGTTTTAGAAAATGAAAATTGCGTTATGCAAATTTCTTCCTTTTACAATGACCGATCATGACGTCAATAAGTGGTAATGCTATCCTACATTGAATAAAGTTATTTCATTTTCATTTTCATAACGAACTAAGGTATCTGTGTCTATTCCAGTATGCGTATAAGAACCGCGAGGCCGGCATGAAAGGTGATGCCGGTCAGGGCGTCAAAGCCTTAGCCAAACCAGCTGAAATGGACCGAGCTCACCTTCTTAGTGACCACGAAAAGGTAAGCAGGTATTGGTCTGATGGTCATCCCTCAGAATAAGGACGTAAAAATAATAAAAATGATTTTTTTTCTCAATCTAACATAAGTTCTTGATCAGCCCTAAGCATAAAGTGCTTTAACAGTCTGATTTTTAATTCAAATTTAAGGCTTACTTCCATGCCTACATCCTTATTCTGAGGGTCAACCATTTTGAAATTACTTGTATAAGTATTTTGAATTTTAATTCTAGCTTTATTTTAGAGATAGGTTACTTTTGCTGTCTTGTTTCGATAACGATTATGCACACGATGTTCTTGGTATATTTTGACGACATTATAATTTTAAGATTGCAATATCAACCAATTCAGACAGACAGATAGACAGCCAGAAACACTTTATTGCTCACATTAATAATTATAACATAAACAAGAACAAAAACAAACAACACAATAGGTTAGGTTAGGTTGGAAGGTTGAGATTCCTTACATCCTTATCCGATATGTTTTTTTTTTCGAAACCGGGTCGAATCTTCTGTAAACAAACAACTTTTGAATCAAAATGTGGTGAATATTTGTTGAACAAAAAAGTACTCAACAATAATCTTTTGTGATGTAGGTAGGTTTACATGAATTAGGCTGTGTGATCTGTCAATCTCCGTGTAGAAGGCAGTAGAGGGCTAAACTCTACCAAGCAAATAACAAGTAAGTCGCGTAAACCTACATCATGAGTAATATTTGTTCAGTTAATAATAAAATAAGGAACTCGAGGGTTAGATGTGTATTACTATTTTCGGCGATGGGCTGACAACCTGTCACTGTAGTGATATACAGTTGTCTGATTGACCCTCAAACTTTTGTCAGACGTGATGTTAATATCCGTTTTACGGCCGTTAACGCTCTGCCTACACCGTATGGGATATAGGCGTGATTTATATTTGTTTATTTGTATGTTTGTAAAATGATCTTTTGCTACTTTCTGGGTTTTTTATGAACTTAATAGGTCGCATATTATAGTAAGCATCGACTAACATAAATATCGATTGTGGACAATCAAGGTCTACTATTATCGAACTATGTTTTGTTCTTCGCAACAAACAATGTGCGGTCATTGTCTGATAACGGCTCTGTTATTGTCATAGCTTGTGCAAAAATTAACTTACTGTAATACTGTTCTACTTGATTCATCAATGGCCTCACACGTCTGTGACAGACGATTTAATCAGTGTCTGAGGCAAGACGTTTCATGGCTGTATAAGCCGATACGGGAGCGGCATAGTTTTCCGCACGCTCTACAAGTGAAGGTGGAATTTGAGACTGGCACATGCATGTTTAGATGACGTTTTTACCTTTTGTTAGCGAGACCAGAAAACCAGGCATTATCGTGTATTTTACGCCCATCAAACACACGCTTACGCCATTCGTCCCTATCGTCAGCAAGCTTCTCCCAGCTTTGATGGTCAATGTTAAACGCAGCCATGTCCCGCTGGGCGCAATCTTTGAAACGCAGCATAGGTCTTCCAACCCTTCTTTTAGCGTACGTAGTAACTACTTGATTACTAAGTACGTAATCAACTGTTTTAATCTTTCGCGGTCAAACATAATGACTAAAGGTGGGATGTTTTTCATACAAATGTTAAATGGATTATATCTTTAAAGGAGACAACATTCTAATTAAAAAACCTCGATATAAAGTCCCGTGTTAATAACATTTTTGCAAAATAATATTAATAAATTGTACACCATAAGATTCCCTTGTTAAAACCGATTCGCCACTTTACGCCAATAGATAGAGCTACTGCTGCAAAAAAATAGTTTGCTTTTATTGTGGACCAAAAATACTCTTTATCTTTTGACAAAAAGTAGTTTTGCGCCAAATTTACGTGGATCAATTCACATAAGCATTTGTTAAAAAAAATGCTCTTCATCGCATGTACAAGCCCATGGAATTTCAGTTTTTTGTTTTTATGTAAAACGGACCACTGAGCCGTGTGATGCCGGGTTAGAATAGCAACACCCCATTTCTTTCCCGTGGTAGTCGTACGTAAGAGGCGACTAAGGGACTCGAGGGTGTGTATTACAATTTTAGGCGATGGGCTGACAACCTGCCACTATAGCGATGCACAATTTTCCGAATGACCCTCAAACATTTGTCAGACGTGTTGTAAATGGCCGTTTTTTGCGGCTGTTTGCGCTCTGCCTACCCCGCAAGGGATTATATGTGTGTGTGTGTAAAACGGACCACCTTAAAACAGTAAAATGGAGCTCTTACCGAGATACTCGATTTTTGTTGCATCATCCAATATTTCGACCCAATTGCATGGCCCATGATCATTGAACAACTAATGTTTGCGGGTGGGTAGATGGAGTCGAGTGTTAAGTTTTTTACGTCACTAATCAACTACAACTACACAGGCCTCCCTCTCTCACCACGCTTGGCAGGCGGATTAGCGAGCGCAGTGCAAGTTGTTATGGATATTCACAGATAACACTGCTGTCCATTTCCCGGATTTATTCCTTATTCGCTCTATTAGGACATTCACGGGTAGAAATGGGGTGATGTTATTGTAAGCCGGGACCACACGGCCACTTCTTATTTTTTTCGGGTGGGACACCGAGTCGACAAACGACCCGATGAACCCTGGCCACTAATCTAACTATACTTTTTT
Organism: Tuta absoluta; assembly: GCA_027580185.1. Classification (NCBI taxonomy): domain Eukaryota; kingdom Metazoa; phylum Arthropoda; class Insecta; order Lepidoptera; family Gelechiidae; genus Tuta; species Tuta absoluta. Next base: position 3,144,481 of record JAQAHW010000023.1, on the reverse strand, counting down.
TACCAAGTAGCGACATTGTATTTATGTTGGTACGCAGTATTTAGACTCTACTATAATATTTCATTTGCCAATAAGAGACCAGGAAACATGAAGTTAGTTGATATAAAAGCATGTTGCATTTACAATAAATTAACTATTATATAATTAGTTAATTGTAAAATTTTATACTCATTTCATACTAAAACATTTCAAACTTAATGTTTGCACCTCGAAGTGGCGCTAGTTGTCGGCATTCAATGAGAGTTAGGTGGACTGGTTTTAGTTCCGAATTTGACCACAAGCTTTAATAAATTTGTATTTTGCATTGGCTCTACATTGTTTTTTTTTTAAGTGTATGTTTTCATTAAAGTAGAGTAATAATAAATAAAATTATAAATTGTTGCGCTCAATTCCATTTTTCGTGCTAATGTGCATAAATCAGGTTTTCGAAAAATGTAGAGACGGTCGAGTGTTTCTGAAATCCAACAGATGTCGCTGTATGGATCGCGCAAAACTCTACATCGCGGTGTTGAGATGTCGTCCACGAAACTACATATACCCGTCGATTTATATCGAATTCATACTTACCTGGCACAGGGGATACCGTGATCAAGAAGGCGGTTCCCCCAGGGCGAGGCCTTTCCATTGCACTGCGGTTGGGTTGACCCCTGCGATTATCCCTAATGTGGATAACTCGGGTGCGTAATTTTTGGTAGTGGGGACTGCGTTCGCGCCGTCCCCCCCGTTAAGAAACAATAATCTCTTAGGTAATGTACTGAATATGGAATGTTTAATAAGAATCTTTCATGCATACGTTTCGTAGCGTTGTGCTACGGTACGACTCGTTATATTCAGGCATCAAAAACATGTGACATGATTATAGTTCATAAGGACAGGTCAAATTTGACAGATCAATCATAAATACATACACATCACGCCTTCATCTCTTGCGGGGTAGGCAGAGCGTTAACGGCAGTGAAATACAGTCGCTATAATTTGTAAATTTTGCGTTACGTAATTTTTGGACAGCCTTAAAATATGTAGCACTTGAACAATATAGGGATTAACCGTAGATTAGGTTTCCGGAAAACTCTAAAATGTTTTTTTTTTCAGGCGTTCGACGCTGTGTTTTTCATATCTGCCACAAAAAATGAGGATGACAAGGGAATATATGTGATCGCTGGCTGCGAGCGTCGCCCCATGGGAATGTGTAACGGAGTATTTTACATCGGGGTAAGCAAAGTGGCGTGTGATGCCGGCTTAGAATAGCATCACCCCATTTCTTTCCCGTGGAAGTCGTAGGAGGCGACTAAGGGACTCGAGGGTGTGCATTGCAATTTTAGGCGATGGGTTGACAACCTGTCACTATGGCTATACACAATTTTCCGAATGACCGTCAAATGTTTGTCAGACGTGGCGTAAATGTCCGTTTTTGCGGCCGTTTACGCTCTGCCTACCCCGCAAGGGATATAGGCGTGTTATATGTATGTAAGCAATGGTACTCATTTTTAATCCCAATGACTCCCATTGGCCCCTCAGGTCCACCAAAGAGTTGGCGATTTTGAACCATATCTGCACTTGAAATTCGAAACCTATTAAAAAAGTCTTAGTAAAAGATGGCGTTCAAAGGGTTAAAGGATCGAACATTATTAGTTTTCCCTACCGCTACTGTTTTCTTTTCTGTTACTGTAAATAATAAACAGAATAAAACGAGAAAGCATTATCTATCAAGTGAGAACATGCGTGTAACCTATCAAAATTGGCAGGCTGGGTGTCATGGTGGATCAGAGATTGAGTTGGCACTCTCACTTAGAACTAACTATGGGAAGAGTCAGAAAACTCATATGGGTCTTTAAATCGCTAAGGCACGTAATGAGCGAAGACGTGTTATACAGTATATATTTAGCAATAGTGCAATCTGTCATAGTATACTGCATCCCAGTATGGGGGGGAGCAAATAAAACTAACTTCCTTGATCTTGAAAGGGCTCAAAGATCCCTCATCAAGGTTATGCTTTTCAAGCCCAATAGGTTCCCCACAGACACTCTATATACCATTAGCAAAGTTCTCTCTGTTAGGAGACTGTACATTTTAAGCCTAACCCTAAAATACCATAAAACAGTACAGTATGACCGAAACGTCCTAATCAAAAGGCGAAATGATATTGTAGCTCCTGCTCACTCTGTGCGTAGAGTTTTCGCCGAACGACAATACGCAGCTCAAGCCCCTTACCTTTACAATAAGTTAAACCGCACACTTCAAATATACCCGATGATTACACGCACCTGTAAGCATACTCTGACTGTGTGGCTTAAAACCCTCACCTATGATAAGATTGAAGAACTATTGACAAGGGTTAAGTAGTTCTTTAAGATACCCTACTTCCTGCATTGTGATAATTATATATCGATCCCAAGGAATAAATATCCGTAGGGCATGCAGAAGGTGTTGTAAACCAAAGTCAAAGAAGTAGTTATTATAACCAACAACCTACCCAATCTAGGTTCTAATGACGTCTTTGTATGTGGTTCATTTATTTGTACCGATCCCAAGGTTTTCACTTAAATCCGTAGGGCATACAGTGTTCGTGATGTAAACGGAAGCCAAGCTTGCGTTTTTTATAATACCTTACCTACACTGGATAAACAAAACTATCTATACCCACCTAGATATTAGCATGGTTACACCTTACCTCTCACCCTTCTACACACTACATTACAATATGCACTCATACATACCTACCTAACTACACGTACGTTCTCTTTCATACACACTCACACTAAGACACCCTCATAAAACAGTAAGATACTACTACTGCACTTTTACTTTACTTAATTAACCTACTTACCTTAATTTCTTATAATTACGTAAGATTAAAACATAGATAATAAGTTATGTAATACGTTTTGCTACACTAGATCCCAACCTGTAGTTAACAAATTTGGAAGAGCGAGGCATTCCCGACTCAAGTGTCTATGACTACTTACTGGGAAGCCCCAACAATTTTATTTGTAAGGATTTATAAATAAAGAAATTTTTAATTTAATAAATAATAAAAGGTTATAGAGGATCGAGAGGCTGAAATATCTTAATCGTTTATTTGGGAAAATAATTTACATATTATTTGCGTACAGAGAATACAAATAGGTACATTATAAATATAGTAATAATTTCTCAATTCTAAGAAGTACATAGGTATTAAATATGAAATATTTAAACTTGTAATAATTAAAACCTTCATGTTAAATAATAGCAATTAATAGTCTTCTTTCTTTTTCGTGTGGGACATTAATGTATTAATAGTATTAGGCATTTATAATACTTATTAATAATAATAAAATAATAATAATAATAATAAATTTCATTTATTTTCTCACAAATAAGTAAAAAAGTTATATATAACACAATAAAATAATAATTATACACTATCAATTCTTAACTTGCTAATACAATTAAAACAGACTTGTGAGACTGGCGCCTAAACTAGGTTTCGGGATGAAACCTGTATCATAGGTCACCAGGCCCCCATTCTAACACGGTTATAACTATAGGTAAAAAATAATTTGTATTGAATACTAATAACATTGTTCTTAACAGAGAGATTATGTAAATCTTAGAATTAGATTGCTATTATAGATAGTAATTGGTAAAAATAAGAAGTACCTGAAGTTATTGTGCAGTGATAGAAAGGCTAAAAGACTTCAATTACACGGTTACTTGCAACAAGTCTTCTGTCTCATCATAATTGAGCTGCAAAAGCCAAGACGTAATTTTTTTCTTACATTCGAACACAATAAGTGAGTACAGGTCAAAATTTCTACTCGCCTGATTGTATAGTCTAGGGCCTAGGACCCAACACTGGCGGGATGCAAAGGTTGTTCTATGACGTACCCGAACACATACGAGGTCTATCCTGCGGGATTTAGTAAGATGACACGGGGAGTATTCAAGATTTTTATGGCAATGAAGGATAGCCTGAAGTGCAAAAAGCTGCCGGACTGTAAGGACTCGGTACTCAGCATAAAGCTGATGTGTCGGGTAAAGGAAATGCTTTCTGTTGATCACTTTGATTACCGCTCTTTGCGCTCTCTCAAGCGGAAGTAACGTTGTTTTGGCGGCTCCTCTCCACGCGGAAATGCAATATGATAGCAATGACTGTACAAGAGCAAAATAAACCATTTTCATGATGATTATTGGTGGGTAGGTATGTCACTAGCGTGTTTGTGACATGTAACGTGAAAGTTCGGCGTAGGTTCCAAGTCTTGGTTTTGGCTTGGCACATTAGTACCGAACAAATTTCCACATATAACCAGATGTACCATTTCTTTGTGTGTGTGTTCAACTTCTTCAACTTCAACAGCCACAACAGTCCACTGCAGGACATGGGCTTCTCCGAAATGGGAGGCACAAAATAAGAATTGGATTTGTCCAATGGTCCAGAACCTATAAGCCAAAAATAAACGACTAAGCAATTTTATAAACATGAAAAACTAGCCATACTGTGCTTTTTTATTATTAAACGAACAAGTATCACTCGTTTTTACTCGCGACTTACTTGTTTTTATTTGGTAGAGGACGAAGACGAGAAACGTAGAGGGATAAACTCTCTACCAAATAAAAACAAGTAAGTCGCGTAAACCTACATCATACTGTGCTTATTCGCCTCTTTTTGTCTAGCTACCAGGCAAAGGTCTTCTAAAGAGCAGGAAGCTGCCCGACACCGTACTGTTTGGAGCTGACGTGTTCGAGTTTGGAGCCGAGGGTCTGAAGATCACTCCAGTGGAACCTATGGAGAAATGGACTGTCGCTTACAAGGGGGAAATGAAGTAAGTCATCAATTGTGGCATTTATTGAAAACTTGGAAAATTTTCACGCGCGGGCAGGATTTGAACCTGCGATTTTCGCCATTACTAGAAAATTGTATACCTAACACAGGAAGTGTTTTAAAATTTGGTATTCAATTGTGGCATTGCCCTTTTCTCCCCCTCCTAAAACCCAGATCACCAGTTTATTAAATTGAGCCAATGTTTTTTTTATAACGGGAACTAAAATATTATCAGACCAAATGACCAACACTAGTTTTCACAAGAGCGACTTCTCTTTTCAACAGTTCGGTTTATTCGGTACGGCACCGCTTTCGCTCTATAGTGTTGCTTGTACTAAACCGGATGTGACAAGCTAGCTTTGCTCGCTTGTTTTTTATAGGTGGTCGTTCTCTCACTCTCCCTTGGTCACACTAGTTTTAAGGTGACAACTCAAAATGCCTCTCTCGACCCCAAGCCAAACCTTGTAGCCGCGCCTGGGCTCAATTCAATTCATACTCAGTGCATGCTCATATGTAAGATAAGGCTAAGCCATAGATTACCTCTACTTCATAACGTAACCTGAATATTAAATTCAAGTAATTATTCATCGTAAACAAAACAGTTTCGTGTTCGACATTTAAAAATAACAATCATTTACCAACAGCATATACTAAAAAAGTTTTATTTTATTTTAAATCTATTGCATTACAATTTAAAAACTCATCTGTACTATAATAACATGTATGCGTCAAATAGTTTTTTATTTCTCGCTTAAAAATATGCACTCTGCTTTCAATCTTCAACTTAACAGGCAATTTATTATAAAAAATGAGCTTTAATGAATTTAAATGTTATATTCCTCTACTCTCTAGGTACGAGCACGACCCAGAAAAAGTTGTTAACGTGGAGTTCCACGGAGAATGGATAGCCACAACTGGCTACTTTGATTTTGACACAGATCTGTACCCTCCGGCTGTCATTCGGTCCATTGCGAAAGAAAAGTGGAGCCGGAAGTACTTTGAAGGGCTCAAGACGTGAGTAATCTAATACCTTCTAATTTTGTTTTTTTCTTAAATTTAGGTTAGCCACTTGGATCTTTATTTAATTTTAGTCTAGTTTAGCTTAGTATTAATGGTTATTTGTCTTTTTATATTACCCTTGTTTACATATGAAGGGTACACTTAAAGTGCTCCAGTGAACCTGACTATTACGAGATACAAAGTCACTTTTACTAACAGCCTTCATAATTATGGCAAGGAAGAAACGAAGTAGAAATTACTTTACACTCGTTTTATAATGTTCGGATTATAAACTCGAAAACAGTTGTAAAAATGCATTCTGCCTATAGAAATTACCGTTTCTTCTTAAACGGTGAAGCGAAGAGAAGGCACTGCTTTCAATAAAATGGAGAAATAAACGATATTTTTTCCAAAACTCAAATCTTCCGCCACTTCTGTCAGATTTTGTTTGTTGTACTTGTACGGTTGCTGTTCGGTTTACTTGAGTTTTTGTTCAGTTGTTGACTCGAAATCGGAACAACTGCTGAAGTATAGAATTTTCAAAAAATTTAATTAGCTATATTACGTTCTCGTTTTGAATTTGTGGTGCGGACGTTTAGAAAAGTGTACTACTGAGTTCTTTTTTGTAGGGTGTAGATAAAATAGTGTTTGCAACTGCATATAATTAGACATCATATGAAAGTTGTACAAACTATTGCATGGGCTCAAGACAAAAAGGCATAATTATTAATCATAAGTAATCTGACTGCTATGAGTGGTCAAATCATATCACATGTTCTACTACTTCTACATTTCATTCGAAGCTAATTAAAAGAATATGAGTATCTTTGAATGTATTTATGTAATAGACTTGTGATACAAATGCTTTACGAACTACGAAAACTTTTAAAAGTACGAAAAATTTACCTTTTTCTGTCATTTCCTTTTCAGTGCTCACCAATCTCACTATGAACAGTTCGGAATATTGAAATGCAACTTCAAAATCGACGGAGAATCATTCGAATACACACTGCCTTCGTTCAGAGATCACAGTTATGGTATGTTCAACAAACTTTTAAGAGTCCTACTTCTGCGGAAGGAACGAAATTCAAATGAAATTCGGAAGTCATGACAAAGAGTATATTATAGAGGTGTCACCATTTCATAAAATGTTAGTCTAACTGGTACTGATACAATAC